>OZ012721.1:2506124-4906124 GCA_963942605.1 Poecilus cupreus | reverse complement strand
GCGACAAAGTGACATATTGTCGCACTAGTGCGACAAAAAAAAACAAAAATAAATTAGATAAAAGTAAATGATGCATTGGATTTTTCTGGTAATAACCTTGCTATTGCAAATACAGTTGGCATATACGTACATACACTTCAACTTAATCACCATAAACGTATTCACTCTGTAGACTTTATGTCAAATGTACTCCATATGTCAAATGTACTCCATGTGTCAAATTCTGATTTCTTTGAAAATTTTTATTTTGTTCATAAACGTTGTCATGATTACGGTGACATGGGTAACTACAATTTTATTGAATTGTTATAGGCGGGACCAAAGATAATTTTGAAAATTAATTTTTTTCTACAGTTTGACATTGTTCAACGATTGTAGAAAAAATATTGTGTGTATCTCGTCGGATAGAGCTTGTTCGGTGCACTTGTCCAGTTGTTGATCTCGGCTTCGCCTCGATCAACAATTTCTCGCCGCGTGCAACAAACAATGCTCTATCCGCAGTTGATACACAAATAACAATTATTATTAAAAGCATGAAACTTATGTTGTACCTATTGTACATATCTTTTAGCCAAGGAATTAGTTTTTTTTTTTTTATTAATTATGGAATACCAGCTAATATCCAGCATATGTGGCAATGCCCTTCAAAGAATGATATTTATGTCTTGCAATTGATACCAATCAATTGGCGAAGCAATCTTAGAACTTCGTTCTTTGCCTCCATATCAGTACATTGGCGAAGAAAGCTTGTCACTTCGTTCCTCGCTTCCATGTCAGTATATTGGCGAAGCAAACTCGTCATTTCGTTCCTCGCTTCCATTCTTTCACGTAACTAATATTTATTCTGAATGTGACTCAAATCTGATCATAAAAACAATTTTTCGAATTAACCACGAACGTATTGGAGTGTCCCCATTTACCCCCTTAGGGATGAAATTTTAAAAGGTCATTTCTTAACGGTTATCCATGTCATTATAGGAATGCACTGTCAAAATGTCAGCCATTTACGTCCAGCGGTTTGGTTTGTGAGTTGTCTGTCAATCAGTTCCCAGCAAACACAGTTGTAACATTGATGTACCTAGTATGTAATCAGGGCCGGTGGAAGGCGTGGGTAGTGTGGGTAGCACTACCCACCCGAAATTTTCCTGGGTGGGTAATTACCCACCTGAAATTTAGGAAATTTTGAAAACATTTTTGAATATTGAATGAAAAATAGAAATTGAAAATGTGAACAAAATGAGTCTAAAATAAATTAATAATAAATTATAATCGAACCCCCACCGTTCACCCCCTCCACCCACCGAAGATACTAACACTACCCACCTGACGTGCACACATTCCGCCGGCCCTGTATGTAATATCTGAATCCTAAGTAGTATATCATTTATATACCTACTAATAACGTAATATACATATACCATGTCGGACATCTCTTGAGAGAGCGTAAAATTATATTGTTGGTATGTCACATTGGTCTTGGACATGGTACATACCTACAACATGTATATGTTTTGTTACCGTACTTATATCATATTCTCAGTTAATTAGAAAGTTTTATATATTTTATATAAAAATATAGCAAAGAAATTTTAAATATTTTATAGTGTACACTGAACAACTTTGAAAGATATTTAATTTAATTTTGCTAAGTGGTTATATTTCCGTATCGTAATTTATGTGAAGGAAATTGTTAATTTATAAATAAATAAACATTTTCAAAGAGATCTTACTCAAAAATGTACAAACTATTCCATTCGTATATTCAAAGTTGTTTATACCAATAGTTTTGTTATGTCCTATTAACGTTACGATGTCTACATACATAGGATGTCATGTCTCATAGCCAGTATTGCGGACATAGGTCTATCCGTGTTATGTATATATAACGTACTCGTGACATTACTGTGTTTGCTGGATTACGGAAATGTTTTATATATACATACAATAAATACCTCCTTAAGTAATAAATTTTTCTAAAAGCGGAAATACGTATTGCATTATTATTATTAAAGAGTATGCGTACTAAATTTCATGTCAATAGACATATTGGATGCTATTCATAGGTCTATGCTAAGGGCTACTATCAAGGGCATTTTAAGATTTAACACTGTTGCTATGAAAAAATTGTTGATCTCCAAGGTAATCAACAGCTTTTGCAAAGTAACAGTGCCACATTTTAAAATGTCCTAGTTTTGTAGCCCTTAGTATAGACCTGTGAATAGCAACCATATGTTTGCGTTTTGCACAAAGATCAAACAAAAATTCTGTTAACCAAACAAACTTTCAGCCCCTAATGCTTTCTATAAATTCAATAAGGAATACCATACCCTATTATGAAGTTTATTTCACCTATCATTTCTATACACAAACGTCATTGATAAAATAGTCGAAACGGATTCAAGGGAACCTCAAAACATGTATTCGGCGAAAACATCATCGACTACAGAACTCTAGCTCCGCTAGAGGTTCGATTCCTGCCTGGTACGGATTTACATATGCCTTTAAACAAAGAACAACTGAACAACAGTAACAATTATTACACAGAATCACTGGATTTAATTGTATGATTTGCCACATGCAAGCGGCACACGTAGTAATAATTAATACCTCTGAATAAGATTCAAATTAGTGATTCATATAAATTTAGTTGACAGCGCAGACTATTCAGCCAAATTGTAGTTGCGTTTGTAGTTTCAAACTCTAATCTCGCAAATTCTACATTTCGAGCAAATAGATTTCCGTCTAGACTCAAGAGCTAGACTAACACCACTTAACCTCTTCATCCGCAATTGTTAGTTCTTCAGCTGGATTTAATTTCGTATTTTTGTTGGAGGAACTAACGCCAAACTACTGGAATCAAAGTAAATAACGAAAGCTAGATCTAATTTAATTATTGCATAGTATTTTAAGTGTTTTAAGAGACTTCTGAATATAAATCGAGGAACATTTTAATATTTTATTTAAAAGTGTAAAGCTGTGTTAGGAGCTACCCAATTAGCAATTACAATTAACAATTGCGCTTGAACTTATGGGAACCAATAAAATTAAAACGTAAACTAAATTGAAAAATTCTATGTTAAGTAACCTATAGTTTGTTGAAGCTTGTTTTTTACTTTTGTTTTTGGATCTTATACAATGACAAAATTTCCATCAACAAAATATCGTTATTTTAATGATTGAAATTTATTGTAAATTAAATGGATTTAACTGTCGGTTCTTTTTAAAATAGTATTTAGAAAATGTATGTATGTAAATACAGGGTGTCCCATAACTTCAGGTACCTACATATTAGAAGGGCATGTAGTTCTTAATGTCCTGATTATGGAACAAAAAGAATTTTTTCAAAATTCGTATAATTAAGGGTAGTTTACTTAAGAAGAACATTTTTTGTACCCCTGAATACTATAATATAAAACTATTATAAGAAACCCAATTTATGTGGCCGGCTAATAGAAACCTAATGAAATGTTTGTATTATGCAAACATTTCTTATTAATTAGATATAAACTACCTATTCAACCAGTGCCCCAAAACTGTTTCCTTAAAAACCTCAAAAACTAATTTTTGAATTTTGAAAAAATTATTTTTGTTCCGTAATCAGGACATTAAGAACTATATGCCATTCTAATATGTACCTGAAGTTATGGGACAGCCTGTATACAAAAAAGAGAGTAGAAAGTTCCCATAATGGGATTAAAGAGAACTAATCAATGGTGACTGGACTGACTGGTAAAGACAATTTGTTAATTTATAAGAATTTTACTGTCTTTAATAGCTTTCTGAATTTCCAAGTTCATTATAAATAATCCGTGAGCCAGCTTCAAAAACTGCAACCCATTTGACCAAAAGTTTCAGTATGTTCTATGGAATATACCCGTTTAGGTACATCGAAAAGCGCACGTCTGCCATTTATATCTGGGTGGAATTAAAAATGGCGTCCATTAAAGAAGGAATGTAAAAGATGGAATTTTGAATAATGTGACCAAAATTTTCTTTTTTATCACATGATACTAGACGAAAATACAAATCAAAAGACACCAGTCTGCCACTCGTATGTGGCCGTTTTGCCTCAGGAGACGAATTTCAAAATTTAAAATTTGTTGCTCGAAATTTGACTTAAATGACCAAAATTTTCTTTTTTATTTCATGATACTAGAAGAAACGACACCAGTCTGCCACTCGTACATGGTCGAGTAGTCCTGGCAGACGAAATTCAAAATTTAAAATTTATGGCCCGAAATTTCACTTAAATGACTAAAATTTTCTTTTCATCCGATACTAGACGAAAATGCAAGTCAAAAGACACCAGTCTGCCGAGGCAACCCGACCACGTACGAGTGGCAGACTAGTGTCTTTTAATTTGTATTTTCGTCTAGTATCATGGGATAAAAAGAACATTTTGGTCATTTAGTCAAATTTCGAGCAATAAATTTTAAATTTTGAAATTTGTCTGCTGAGGCAACCCAGCCACATACGAGTGGCAGACTGGTGTCTTTTGATTTGTATTTTCGTCTAGTATCATGTGATAAAAAAGAAAATTTTGGTCACATTATTCAAAATTCCATCTTTTACTTTCCTTCTTTAATGGACGCCATTTTTAATTCCACCCAGATCTAAATGGCAGACGTGCGCTTTTCGATGTACCTAAACGGGTATATTCCATAGAACATACTGAAACTTTTGGTCAAATGGGTTGCAGTTTTTGAAGCTGGCTCACGGACTAAAAGTATTAATTCTTCTGTTATAACTATATACCGGATGGTCCATTAGTCCGTATTTTTTATTTCATGTATTATCTTAAATATTAACGAAAATTATTGCAATCATAATTTATTTTAATTTGAAATGCTTTCATACCTGAATTCATATATTCCATTATTGTACAATGATACTCAACTTTATAATAGGGGACACGCATGAAATTTAAAAATCAATGAAAGTTTGTTTTTTACATACATTAATGTTATTTGTTTCGTATCGTAACACATAAAATATATTTTGCTCATAATTTTTATAAGAAATTAATATTTAAAAGTTCATAATTTAACCTACAGCCGACCACTGTGCGTAGATTGCCGAGTTTACACGAAGAGTATGTGACGTCAACTTCCCTAGCTGTCATTTTTGACAGTTAACTCTATAAGTATTTGGCGGTATATTTACGTTAAAATATCTCTACTTTAACATTTTATTATAAATATATAATGTCAGAGACCGGCTTTATCAAGGTACAAAGTGATTATTTGTCAAATATCGATGCCTTTATGCCTATGGAATTGATTAAACAGAATGATATTTTTTAGTGGGGAAGAAATTCTTAGTGTTAAAACACAAGTGTAAGTAATAATTATATTAACACGTTGTCTGCATTATCGGTCTCTGGAGACCGATGCAATAATTTCTTTAAAAAGTTGCAATATTAATCTTTAATGCTAAATACCTAGAAAAACATATTAAATCATATCAGTCCCTAGAGAACTATAGCGCTCTGTATAAAAAAAACATATAACTTGCTGTATCGGTCATCCCAGATAATATTTCCTCATTGTTCGCAATATATGTTAATGTAGTAGTAAACTGCGAGACTTATGATTGTAAACTATGGGTTCCGGTACAATAATATTCGTTTATGACTGAACGTAATGAAGAAGATCAAAGTTTTCTTTAACAAGAGTTTTTAGTGCAGCTCTTTAAATAATTTTAGTTAAGTTCTTTTAATTAAATAATTAAATTTTTGTTATCAACTACAGTTTTTCTTTACTAATAAATAAACTATAAAACATTATTCAGCGTTTTAATCATGTCTAAAATTACTATCGCCCTGGTGCGGCATGGGTTGTCGGAAAGACTGATGTGCTTTTAATAGTAACATGGTGGAAGATAGAGAATAGAAAAACTTTACACACATGACCCTTTTGATTGCTGAGAGATATCGTTTTTATTTCGTCTGATAGCATTTAACCACAATATTCTACTTTTTAATTAATTTATTTATCAACCTGATATATTATGTCACTTTCGCATTCAAATAAACCTTAAAAAACACATGAAAACAGACGAAAACAGTATGCTATACAAACACTCATGTTCTCTGTGAACAAGGAAGATGACGTCACGACAGACAACGGCACACTCTACGATCGTGTTTGTGCGTTTTTTGAAACTAGTTTTTAAAATATTAATATTTACCCCTTTATGATAAACAAATTAATTTTTAACTATTTTTCTGTAGATACAGGGAGTATAAAGTTCACTTTAAAATTATATTTAAAAATTATGCGTGTCCCCTATTTTGGAACAGCCTACATATTTTTGCATTGAAAAAAATAACGTATATTAGAATGCTTCGGAAAATTTAAATATTACACTTTTAGAAAGAAAATAAATTGTGTACGATTAAAATCTCCCGACGTGACATTCTCCTAGTTCCTCTGTGCAGAAGAAGGTTTCAAATACCCATAAAGCAAAACTCGACCTAATTAGTTCTTATCTCCTGAATCCATAAACCACCAAAGGTCGTGATAAACCGTGTAAATACAAATAATTAATTAAGTGTGAAGCCCAAAGTAGGGCTCATTATCCTTGTTACGCGCAAGAAAAACAAGCGCCCAGCAGCGGTGGTGGGGAGCGACGCCAGCGCCGTTAGTGTGATATGTGGCGGCGATAAAACTCTGCTGCCGCCCGAGACGGAACTGTGGAGGCGCCACTGTTGACCTGTGCAGTGCCTGTCAAATGCTATCGCGAGGGTTCGACAAGTTTAAACATTTTATTTAATAAAATATATAGAATGCTATTTTAAAATGTCCATGATCTATTTTTACTTTCTTGTGCAAAGCAGTACAAGAACTGTGAAAAGATTTTCACGGAATTGTTTTAAGATGCCCTGAAATAACAGATGAATAATAGTATATTATTCAATGAGCATGTAATGTATGCTATTACTCGTGAGAAAGAAGTTCGCAACACTAGCGAATTCGAGTGAAGTAAATCATTCGAATGGGTAATAGACATTACATGCGACTAGAATACTGTACTTTAGCCACAACATTTCGTCTTCAGAAGACATATTTATTTTGAAAATATAAGACAAGCAGAATTTTTCCACTAAAAAATACTAAAAATCTGGTGTGGGCACCACACTACTTTCTTATACACATAATACTAACTAAACACGAATGACTTGTTCCTTGCGTATAACTTTATTTTGACATATAGATATGAAACCTGTTTAATTTTTTTGTTCTCATTGTAATTATCATTTTATTTTAAAATAGGTATTATTTAATAATATCTAGTCCTTAAAACTTTCTAATTACTAATACATATATTACTTCAAACGACACATATTTTAGACACTTCACAATTATTTGACATATAGATGTTAAAAATGTTTTAGTTTTTATTCCCTTTGTAACTAAGATTATTGAAATATATTATTAAATATATAATTTATATTTTCTCGAAATTAGAAGCATGTACAAGAAAAGGGGCAAATAAAATTTTTTTATATTTCAAATATTTTTGAAACTTTCTTTCACACCTGATTCTATTTTTAAAAAATGGAATTTATTGTTTTGTTTGTTCAGTAAACTTCCTCTTCCGATTCTTCAATTTCATTCAAAATCATCTCAGCTCTTCATATTGTCATGAAACATAAATTCTATGTTTCATTGACATATCTTTTCTTGTTCATGAGATATTGCGCACACGGACATCCATCCATCCTCACACACAGACACCATTGAGAAATTGGTCTTAACGGATTCAGTGGACGTCAAAATATGTATTTCCGCAAAAATCTCGTCAGCGATTTTTTTAATGATTCCAATACTTTCTTGTACTTTGTATAAGAAAATAAAAATTGTTTATTTATCAACATAGACAAATGTAGGTATAGTATTTTGAAATGATTTAGCATTTTGCAGAAAATTTTAAAACCGATTATTCAGCTACAGTTTAAGCTTAAAAAATAAGAGTAGTAAAATTAGAAAACTAGTGTATTTGACTTTCTATGTGGAAAAAATTACTTAAAAGTAATTTGGTTTTTTCTCTTATGACAAGTAAGATTTGAATTTGACATAATAATTGAATAATATTCTTCCATCGAATTTGTCAACATTATTTAATTAGCAACAGTATCTAACAATAGTATATTATACAACGAGCATGGAATAGTACTCATTTCCTGCGTGTAGGAAATTGACATTCCATGCGAGTTGTACATTATACTTTTTCTACGACCACAATATTATATCCTAATTAATATAATTTTAATAATAAATTTGTTTCGCTTGCACCATTTCAATATTTGACAATTCAAAATAAGTATCCTAGCAATGGCACCTATACTGAAATGAACTAACCTGTATTGAAATACTCACAAAACAAATTCATTTCTCACGATGCTTGCAGTGCACCTCATATTCCTAGCAAACATTCAATGAGCAGATTTCTAAACTTTCGTAGAAAAAGGTCATTGATTTAAAAAACGATTAAATTATAAGTATATTATTTGACACTTGTGGATAAAAGGTAATATTTGTTTTTTGTTTGAATTTCGAACGATAAAATTTTGAGGGACCCTGATCTCGACGGCTGTGGCCGCGGACAAATGCCTGTCGGCGGCCGGCGACAGCTCAGGCTGTAATTGCAGGAAAGAGGAAATGTCGGAAATGGGTCGTGGTGGAGGATTCTGGGTGTTTGCATTGTTGTTGTTGGAGTTTAAGCTGTTCGTTGTTGTAAGATGCTATAGCTGTAATTGTGTGCTCGAGTTTTTTGGTGGAGTTGCCTCCGTTGCTGAGTCTAATTGTTTCGGAAGGTATTGAATTCATTTTCGTGAAGCGTATTATGTTAAATTACAAAATAGAGGCTTATAAATATTGTACATGGAAGTATAGGGATTATTATGTAAGAGGTTTTTGCGGAAATACTTGTTTTGAGGTCCTCTGAGCCCTCAATGATGACGCAATATTACCTCATAAACTAGAAAAGATAAAGTAACTAAACTTCATTAATTTTTCATCTAGTAATATAATAAGGGCCGTTCTTTCCATCTTCGCATGTCGCATCAAAATCATAGCTCAAATGATAGTATTTGTTCTAGCTAACATTTTTTTATTCGTATTTTTTTATTTATTCGACGAATAATTTATTCGGAAATTTATTCGTCGATAGAAAGACCGATCCTCATGCCCGGTTGCATCAACGTTAGTTAAATTTTAAACTTCGATTAAATAAATAAAAGCGAATCAAATTTTTGACATCAATGTCAATTACTCCCTATGACATATAACTTCGATTTGCTTTTATTTATTTAAACCAAGTTTAAAATTTAACTAATGTTGGTGCAACTGGGCATAAGTGAATTTGTAGTTCGGAAGATTGTTGCTTAGTAACATTTAATTTGTCGAGAAATGTTACCTAAAAGCTAAATACGAATATTTAATATTAGTATTCTACGATAAAACTAAAAATATTTGATATTTCGTAAAACAAATATTAGATTTATTTATTACAGTTTCTTATTAGAGCTGCCAATTGGATCTGGATTTGATAGGTATCCGGATACCCGGATTACGAATATCCGAATCTACGAATCTTAAAAGTGGATCTCAAATATCCGAGTATTCGAATCCTGATTTAAATTTTTTATGAAACATTTGTTATTAAATACATTTACTTCTATACAGTAAATTGATTTTGAATGTAAATTATGTATGTACACTAATAAAATATCGTCGATATTCAAAAGAATATTATTATTTGTATTAAAAGAGATTTTGAAAATCTTACATACTCCTTTCAAAAATATTACCCAAATGTAGGGATCTAAGATCCGAATATCCGGATATCTCGGATATCGGGATTCTCGGATACTCGGATAGTTTGTAGCCATATTTGTATTATTTTCCGTAGAAAAGGGCTTATTCATTTTTAAATTCTGAATAACTTTTGTAGTTATACTTTTGATACAATGTGAATAACAATGTACATCAATATCAAAAATAGCATTAAAACCCCTATAGGACACATTTTAAATATACACCCTGTATAACTGAAAAGTAAATATTGTATCTTTGATCTTCGTTAAAACTCCCGGTATATATCAAACAAACCGAGTGTAGAATTGAAATGTGGAATATATGGATATCATTGCTATTTTTGTTAAATTGCTGTAAAATTTTTACCTATTTACTTTACAGCAAAAGAGTAAATATAAAAGTTTGTTGAGAATTTAAAAATATCGCAAAACTGGCAATGAAATCCCTATACGCCACTTTTCACTTCTATCAATCGAAATGATTAAATATTAAAATTCATGGGGAAAAATAATGATTGGGAATACAGAGAAGACACAAGTGGTGTCGAAACGTCGGCGTTGTAGAAAATAAAGATCTATTGACTGTATCCCCGATCATTACTTTTCCCCATCACTTCTCCAGCCGAACAATCATCTCTTCATTAAAATTCATATTTATGTATTGTGTATTAAAAAATTATGACGAAAATATATATTTCCTTTCGCTTTAAAAGCATCGAGCTGGGTTTAATTTTTAATTTCTCATTAGAGTCTCTAAATTAGTTCAACAACTGCATTGGGTAATTTAAATTTATGGTTATCCAGATTAATAAACTATAATCTAATGTGACCTTTATGTCACGAAGCTCTTTAAATATTTTCACATTACTATTCATGAATACACATTGCGACGTAAATAAAACACATTCATTGCATTTTTTGTTTTTTGTGCTATGCACTATAGAGAAATATGTGGCGTTTATATTATTTACATATGCATGTTCACACTCATGTTGCAGTGACATTAATGCTGCAGTATACAAATGAAATGTGTAAACAAAGCTTCTATATTTCATCATGAGTAAATTTATAATGATTCTGTACTCTCTTATATACCGCGAGTTCCTACTAAGACGTAATATTTATTAATCTATCATAAATGTATTACTATGGATACCATAAGTTATACAGGATGTCTTTTTTTATTTTAAACGGCAACATATATTTTTTATTGGCTCAGTCGATAGAGCATTTTTCTGAATTCAGCGATTAAACATATCATATTTTAATATAACAAAATAATTGAAAAAATGCAATTTTTCTATCCAAGGCACACTTGTTTCAGCCAGATATAAATAAAATACATATAAATTTAACTTACATTTTTTTGTAACTAAATTATAGAACTAAAATAACAAAATATGCATAATGTGCATACTCATTTTGCAATAGGTGAGACACGTTATTTTGAGCTCCAGTTAATTTATTATATTTTGTGTTTTATTGCTATCAATAATTTTGAATTGTGAATCAATTTGTGTATAGTGTTGTGCTTATTTCATTTTCATTGTCGAAAGTGTACATTTTTTACCGTTACTCTAGTTATAAGCAATCTAAACTTCTTTAGTATAAAATTAAACTAATAACTAATTAAACAAACTTGTGCGCGAGTTATTAATTGCTATTCATAAATTTTGTGGTTCTACCACTTCAACAAAACAGTGAGCATGTCTCAAATGTGTTCAATCTGCAACAAAAAATATGATAGTAATTCTTCAGTAAAATGTTCCAGCTGTTGCTCCACTTTTCATGCAGATTGTGTACAAATATCACAAGCTGACACGCGGATACTGCGGTCCAAAAAGAATATTAAATGGTTTTGCAATACTTGCGAATCAAATGCAGAACTTAGATCTTCAGAAATCTCTGATTTGAAACAGTTAATTTTGTGTCTGCAAAATGAGATTAGAGATATAAAATCCGAGATATTATCAGTCAAAAAAACTAAATTGGAAGAATGCACTCAATTTGAAAATATAATATCTGAAATTAATGATCGTCAGAATCGTAAACAAAATGTCATCGTATACAATCTTTCGGAGGATTCCACTCTTCATACAGATGATTTGGCTACTGTAAATGAACTTATATCCTTGATCTCCCCTGTGCCAATCTCAACTACTGATTACAAAATTATGCGTTTAGGCAAACGATTGAACAATGATTCGAAATGCAGACCAATTAAAATAACATTCAATAATCCAAGTAATGCTATAACTGTCTTAAAAAATTCTAAAAAACTTAAAAATTCAAAGTTTGACAACATACGCCTATCATGTGATAAAACCCCTAAGGAAAGAGAATATTTTCAAGAACTGCGATCTGAACTAAATCGACGTCTAAGCAATGGTGAAAACGAACTGACAATCAAATATATAAACGGTACACCACGAATAGTTTCATCAAAAAACTAAAACAGACTTCATCAATTCGTTCTCTATCGGTGTACTATCAAAATGTGCGCGGTTTAAACACAAAATTGTCGGAACTTAATTTAAATGTGTATACCGTTAATTTCGATATTCTAATTATGACCGAAACTTGGCTCACAGACAACATCGCAAACTCCGAATTGATAGATTCGCGCTACTGCGTTTATCGTTGTGACCGCGACCGGGCTCGGACAGGTAAAAGTCGAGGTGGCGGAGTTTTAGCTGCAATCAAAGACTCTATAAACTCTCAAGTCTGCGATCTGAACCATGACCTTGTGAACATCGATGCAGTGTGTGTAAAAATCAACGCTTATAACAACTCAGATTCTTTGTACATTCTGGCCGTCTACATACCACCTAACACTACCCTAGAAGACTATTCAGCATTTTATGATTTTATTTGTTCTCTGCCATTCGTGTATCAGCAGAATATGTTAATTGTTGGTGACTTTAATTTTACTCATCTAAGTAAATACTATATAAATGGTCATATGAGTAATCACGTGTATAATTTTATTAATTTTATAAATGTTTTGAACTTAAATCAAACTAATGAAATTCACAATATCAACAATAATATATTGGACCTTGTCATATCAAATTTAAACATTACTGTTCATAAAAGTATATACAGTTTGCTACCTGAAGATAAACATCATCCAGCTTTATATTTTGAATGTACACTTTTAAGCAAAATTAAATCTAATGTTGATACCAAGTCTCATACAAAATATGATTATAAAAATGGTGATTATACTCAGTTATACAACTTGTTAAGCAGTGCTGATTGGAAATGGTTAGATTCATGTAATGATGTAAATATAGCAGTTGATAAATTCTACTCAACACTGTACTGTATTTTAGATTCATGCATTCCTAAAATTGTAACCCGTAAAAGTAAATATCCAATATGGTACACTCGTGACATTATCTCTCATCTAAAATTAAAAAATCATCATAGGAAACAATATATTAAGACGGGTGCTGATTTTCATTTAAACAAATTTAAAAGTTTACGAGCTACTGTTAAATTATTAATTAAAAGTGCTTACAGCAATCACCTTAATTCAATACAGGACAGTATTACACAAGATCCAAATAACTTTTGGAAATATGTGAACAATAAAAAAGCAAACAATAAAATACCATCACCTATGTTTATTGATAATCAGTCTTTTGACACTGGTTCAGATATTGTACAAGCTTTTGCTACCTTTTTTAGCAGTGTTTACTGTGACTCAGATAATAAATTAATAGATTGTACTAATATAAAAAATGAATCGGCTAAATGTAATTTGATTTCTATCTCTGAAATAAGTTTGGCTGAGGTTACTGAGGCTATTAAAGCCCAAAAAAATACAAAAAGCATGGGACCTGATAACATACCCATATATATTTATAAGGGCTGTTCAGAATTATTAATTTATCCTCTTACGAAGCTTTTCAATCTAAGTTTATTTAATAATATCTTCCCTGATAGATGGAAAGTGTCAAAAATTTGTCCTTTGCTAAAATCAGGCAATAAAAACCAAATTAAAAATTACCGCCCAAATTCCTGTCTGAATTCAGTAGCAAAAATTTATGAGCTTATTTTGTTCAAACATATTCAACGTCAAACTACAAATTATATCAGCACTTTTCAGCATGGTTTTGTTCCTCGAAGATCTACTACATCTAATTTAATCAATTTTGTTCAATTTATTTTCGATGCTTTTGACAATAAAAATCAGGTTGATGTAGTTTATACAGACTTTTCAAAAGCATTCGACACTGTTAGTCATCCAATTCTGTTGCAAAAATTAGATGCTCTAGGGTTTTCCATTAATCTGTATATGATGTGTAAATCATATTTATCAAATAGAGAACAGTATGTATTTTGTAATGGTTATACCTCATCAAATTTTGTAAGTAGTTCCGGGGTTCCTCAGGGTTCTGTCCTGGGCCCTTTACTGTTCTTATTATTTGTTAACGACATTACGACTGTTGTAAAATTTTCAAATTGTCTTATGTATGCAGATGATTTTAAACTATACAGAGTAGTAACTAATTCATACGATTGTTCTTTATTACAACTAGATATAAACTCCATATATAATTGGTCAACGCAAAATAAATTATATTTTAACATAAACAAATGTCTATGCATCAGTTTCTCGAGGAAAAATAATACAATATTATATGATTATAAAATGAACTGTTTACCACTTACTCGTGTTGAAATTGTAAAAGATTTAGGTCTTTACTTTGATGTAAAGTTAACTCTTATTAATCATGTTGAACTGTTAATCACTTCATGTAACAAAATTTTAGGTTTTATTTTACGCTCTACAACAGATTTTAAAAATATTCTATGCTACAAAACTTTGTTCAAGTCATTAATTTTAAGTAAACTGGACTTTGGCTGTATAATCTGGAATCCATCGCAACAATATTTGATAAACAATATAGAAACCATCCAAAAAAAATTCTGTAAATCTGTTTACTATAGATTATATCGTCAATGGCCAGAGCTTGATTATTCTGAATTACTAAATACTTTTAACTTCGAGCTTTTGTCACATAGACGGATAAAAAATCAAATAATGTTTATATATAAAGTAGTAAATAACCATATTGATGATTGCTACATATTAAGTAGATTTAATTTTTATATAAATTATCGCAACACTATGTGCGACATCACGTTTTTTTCGGATTTCTCTAGAACTAATTATCTTTTAAATTCTCCTATTAACTCAATGTCTCGTTCATTTAATGCAAATTGTTCTCTGTTAGATTTATCACTTAGCTTTAAGGAATTTCGTAAAATACTGGATCACATATTTTGATTTAATCTCATCTTTTGTAAATTATTATGTAATATTAATCTGTAATTGGGACCTGTTCCTGTTGATTAATAAAGGTATTATTATTATTATTATTATTATTATTATTATAATGTGATAAGAACCATCTTGGTTATTGTTAGCTTCTAACATGCTATTAGCTAACAATGCTAATAACAACACTTTATGCTATTGCCAACATTTTTATATTTGATTTATGAAAATAAAATAAAATAAATAAATATATCATCACGCCTTTTACCCATTATGGGTGTGGCACTCCGCTTACGCAGATCTCGGTAAGTGGTATATTTTTTCTTATGAAGTGCGGTTACCAGCCGTCAAATCATAGTCCCCAAAGATGTTAGTGGAGGGGGAACCACAGGGGTAAATTTAAATTAGCAACTGTTACCAGTGGGATTTGAACTGAGAATCTCATTATCCACAGTCCGACGCGTTACCACGGAGCTATTTACCCCATTACAAAAAATAGTTATTTGTATTTCAAGTCAGTAAAGTATATTTTTTTTACGAATATATAATTATCCGACGCGATAGCCGAGGAGAATATACTATACCTATGAGTAATAAAAAAAATACTTTAGTGTCGAAGTATACATTATATTTTTTTCCGAAATCGTTAAATTATTTATTAAAAACATAGGTAAATAATAAATAAATAGATTAATAGTATTATATGTAGAATAATTTGTTTGTTATTTTAGGTTTGTAAATTCAAGTTTGACGTAAGAGTCTATATAGTTAACTTTAGCTACTATTTTGGCTAACTTCGCGTAGTAATGTCGTGTACTTTAGTGACAATTACGGAAAAATAAAATGTAAATACAATTGCAATACTTCAAAGAAACTCAAACTATGTATTTAGGAAAAGGCACTAAGCAGAAACAAGAACAGAAAGTTCTTGAACTGATTTAATTTTTAAAGTACTAATGGATTTTTTCTTCGTAATTCCAGGTGTACATATCATTTTAGATTACTCGTATATTTCGCTTTTAATTTCATTTTTATTTAATTCAATTTTAATTCCAGTATAGTAACCTAGCACGGTCGGGAATAGAAAAAATTTCCAGTGAAACCCTTTTTAATTTTTGAAGTTCTAATAGAATCTGCAATAAAAAATATGGGTTACCATTTAAGATATCAAAGTTGCCTCCTTCTCGACCACCATAAGGGTGAATATTTTTTGACAGGAGCGGATGGTCTCTTTAAAACCATTAAATTTTGTTTGGAACATTTTTTCATACGATGCATATTTTTTTAATTATTCCTGCACAATAAAAAATGTATTATTAATTAACAAAATTTTAACAAAATTTATAGTCCCAGACGATGCACTGTTAATTTTTTAAATTTAACTAGATTCAAATTTGTTAGTAAGTAACAAATTATTTTTGTATATTTAGTAACTAAATATATTTGTGAATATTGTAATTATTAACATTTATTTTTATGTGCTTTTGACTAAATATTTTAGTAATTATATTGAAGCAGAACAACAAATCATAGTTATTATAACAAAAAAAAGATATAAATTTGTTTAACAATTTCAAATTGATAATTTAGCTAAATTTACTTGTTATTACAGACGAATCTATTTATAAATTTTATAAATTCAACAAATAAGTAAAAACAATTATTTTTCTTTAGAATTGACAAAATTTGAATTTAACATATTGCTATATTTGTTTATATTGTTAATTTAACATAATGTATTTGTCAAAAATCGTAAATCAATTTTTTTATTGTGTGTACTTTTTAAAAAAGATCACCGTGTATAATATACTATTATGCCATTCTTAAAAATAAAACTATGAATGTCCAATCTTAATAATAAAATAATGCATACAACAATTTGTAGATTTGTGCCATACATAGCATAACAAAAATGTGTAGTAATTTATGCACGATACAAAATGTTTTAATGTTTCATGTACCTTTCTTTCTGCAATATAAAGAATAAAATATACCCCGGAAAATTACTTCATTAAATTGTCTCATTACACCAACTCAACTTCTCCCCCCTAAGAAACAATTCAAATAAATTACCATAAAATTAGTCTCTCATTTCGAGTACCCGGTCGGAGTCTCCCTAAGCACGTAGTTTCAGAAGGCGAGAAATGAAACTTTTCTTGTATCATGGACTAACATCTGCTAATTATTACCCCGAAGACGGAAAGCCATAACTTGCTACACGCACGGACGATCCATTTTCCTAATTTTTGTTTACGCCCACGACGACAGAGGCGTCCGCGAATAGCAAACAGTGCATTTGTTTTTTGGTGCGTAACATATTTATTATAACAAACTTTTGGTTAAGTTCTGTATTATGTTATTTAAATACATTGGTTGGGTATAAAGATCTCTGCTTTTGGGTTTTTTAAAAGATGTGTTTTTGCCTCGATTTTAGTGTTGTATAATGTTCTAAAATTATGATTTCTGTGATAAAAATTTCCTGTTGGTTAAGATTCTACTAAGAAAAATTTAAAATTATATTTTGTATTTATAATCAATAGTAATCACGAGTGCTAAGAATTTAATCGATGAAATTTGACATGTCTAACTTATGCAAAAAAATTTGCTTAAAAAGTGTTTAAGTAAATAATAAATTGAAAAAATCCCGAGACCGCAGGTCGAGGGATTTTATCTTAATTTCTTAGGTACGATAACACTTTTTTAAAAGCAAAATTTTGTAAATAAGCTACACATCAAATTTAATCGATTTAATTCTTTATCACGAGGGGTATAAGTCAATATTATTTCATGAATTCATAGCATAAACTTTAATATTTGCCGAAGAAATTGTACTAAAACGTTGATTTTGACACATTTTCACATAAATAAATCTGTGCACACATAAACAAAAAGCAACATAAAATTATGTTGTTATAGTGTAACTATAGCAAATTGATTGTTTTTCTTTTTATTTGTCAAATAAATGTCAAAAATTTGTAAATAAAAATAGCTTAAATTGAATAATTCAGTATGTTTAAAGACATAGAATACCAGTAAAGGTAAAAAACATGTAAGTATCTTGCTTCTGCAACTAATTATCCAGCTAAATATGCTTTCAAAATGTTCAAAATTTGCATATAAAAGCTAGCTTCAATTTAGTCGCTAATAAACAGCATGGTGCTGTTTAATCACTTATCTAAAATGCACAACAATGGAAAATGAGACATTCTGATTGGTCAAATTTGTAATGAGTGAAATAATCAATAGTATATTACAATAAAAGTGAAGAAACTAAGAATTTTTATATAACATAGCCCCTGCTTAAATTTTCCTTCCGGACGCCCATGGGCAAGAAGGAGAACAGGACAACGTTCTTCAGCAGGACGACAAGGGAAAGAGAAATTCAGTCCGCCTACTACGATCGTGAGTTTGTAAGTTAGTGGCAACTGGTGCGAAGGATATAAGTCCACGTCAAAGCACACGTGCCCTGAATCAGAATTCTCGATAGGTATAATGGCTGTTTTGTGGATGTGGAGACGTGCCTTTGTTTTGTGGGTTATAAGGCTGCTTGATTGGAGGATACAAAAGGAGTAAATTGATACACTAAATTACCTACTAATTGGGGTACGAAACTTGACTTTGAGAGTAAAATATTAAATAGGAAAGGTGTGGGTTGCGCAGTCAATATATTTAAAATTAATTTTCGAGTAATAAATAAATTAATTGCAACCGTCAACTCGAGGCTCCCATGATAATGGAGGGGGAACCACAAGAATAAAGTTAAAAGTTTTGAAGGGTGTGGGAATCGAACTGAGGATTTCATGTTCCACAATCCAACGTATGCCCATATGGATAATTACATATTTTGAAATAAATTGAAGTAATTGATTTTTGCTACTCCCGTTATTAAAAGCCATTTAACGTCCCGGATTCTGTGGCGCTAAATAACATTTTAATCACAACTTGACAAGCTGCAGCTTCGAACGTTTTAGTCACGGCGTGAAGTTAGCAACTGACTTATTAAGCACGAGTTGAAGTTAGCTTCCTTCAGTAACTAGAACTTTCTAACTATGTATCTGAGTTATAACTTAATTTTTTTTTAATGTTCAAATAATTAATACAACATTACGCTTTTCAATATCTTAATTTGCGGTCGTAGAAGAAGTATAGTATGTCATTCGTTTTATAAACTCTTTCGTTATCTGTTTTTTACACAATCGCTTCGCACATCCCTAAAAAATCTTGACTGAAGATGCGTCTATAATACTTATTACACATTATTCTATTGCGTGTCAAGTAAACTATAACCAAAATTAAATTGGTTCTAACCAATTATAAAAATTATCTTTATGGTTACAAGTCCTGAAACAACCCCAAATACGTTAGTGGAGGAAACATAACTATGGTTAAATTAATATATACAGACAGACGTTATTGATAAAATGGTCTAAGCAGCTTCAGAAGAATTCAAACTAAAATATGTATTTCCGCAAGAATTTTGTCATCGCTTTGTTCCATTATTTACACACATTTATACATGTATAACATTACGTTGAATCCAGAAACAAAATCAACCAACAGTAAAACATTCCTATCTTAGCACACTACACCTAGAATTCGAAACCTTACATCAATAGGCACTAACACACCATTATACACACTGAATCGAGCATCTCTAAATACAGTTACGTTTCGAGCAAACGTACCCAGAACACCCAATACCTTGCACCCTACAGACACCCGCCTTTCAATCTCCTGGTCAATACGTCCATCCCTCGAAATCATACAAGTCAAATACAGGATGTTGCAAAAGTGGTCGAAAGTTGAAAATCCAATTGTTAAAAATTTGCACACATTAAAGCCAAATAATTACTTGAAAGAAATTTGGCAACGTCGAATCAAACAATTGTTGTATCAGTAATCGGGGTAATTAGCAAATCAGTAAAAAATGTTAATTAAAATGTCAAAATTTCACAAATTATTTTCAAACAAGACACTTTTGAGAAAGGTTGCCATATGTAATAAAGTTTTAAAAAATACGTCTGAAGAGGTGTTAAAAATTTAAAGTATTGATATTAAGCAATTTTACACAATCCTTCTTGAAAGCAATCAATGAAATTTCATAAAAAAAGTAATTCGAAATTTGTTCATTATAAATCGTACATTTAGAAATTTAAAGACTTCGTGTGGCTTTACGAAGGACCGTACAAAGTTTTTGCATTAGAATTGTCGACTCAGAAATAATCAAAAAATCATTCTTCATGTTTTTGAACTTCCTGTATACAAATTGATTATCTTGAAACATTGCAGCCATAAAATCATCCTTTTCAAAAACCAATACTTTACATTTATCGACATTTAATAGACGATTTAAACTAATGATTAGGAACAATTGCTCCTCAGTTTCGCCCAACGCATCTTTCGCTATAAAATACTTTGATCTACTGTTTGAGACTTTTCAATAGATCCCTGTAATTTGTTAATATTTACTTCTTAAAATACAATTTTCAAAATCAAATTGACGCCAATAAGTTACCTCTCTCCAAATTAGCTTCCGTTTATTAATAACCCCAATAAAATCAATAAAAACATTTTCCTTTTTAGCCACTCAAGCACGCTGACTTCCCCTCAAAAGCATCCCCTTGCCTCTTATAAAACTCGCCTTGTTGAGACGCACTTTTATTCTCCATTTTGAAATGCGGAACTTCAGTTGTTACGTTTGCACGCCGGAACAAAAGAAGAGGAAGAAGTCGTTCTTTTTAAGGACAGGGCATGTGGTAAGGGCGCTGACTAAGCAACAAGGAACTTGAGACCGTGTTGAGAGTTTGGTTTGTGTTACCGGAGGACATACACTACTTGTGCAGGGGTTAGGTTAATAGGATTAACATCTGGATTATTATTATACCCTGGGCGTATCTGTGTAAGGGTAATCTGCTCTTAGAATTTTTTATCTTGATACAAAGGGAGAGATGTAAATTAAGATAGCAGGCAAGGTCTTAAGATGTGAATTTGAGGCAACTAATATGAACTTATAGCTTTAGTTCCTCCTCCTTTGTCAGTCAGTTCTTATTTCTAATGGATTCCATAAGTTTATCCAAACTATTCACATAATACAGAATACTTGAAAGGATAGATATGTTTTGAAGTAATAGAAGGGAACATATTCTTGTGCAAGTTTGAATTTGGGACACGTAGAAGAACGAATGAGTATTTTTTTTCTTTATAAATTTTTTTAGTAGGATAGTAAGTAATTTTTTTAGTAGGATAGTAAAGCTGATGATTTATGATAGATTTTGTATGTATGTACATAACACACTATATTCCACTATGAAACACAATCGACTAACAATCAATCTACTCCAAATATTTCTATCTTAGCACATTGTTTTCGCCTCGTCCACAATTCGTCCGTTGTTTATTTAATGCCGTACCAATCTCTGATGTCACAAAAAACGTTAAAGAATGATGCTAATTAGAGTATCTATCAATGAGCGTATGAAACATTTTTTAATAAATAATTGACAAATTAAAGTAAACCACATTGAGTTTGATATCAAATTTGTTTCAGAGAGGAGACTTGAACTGAAATGTCAAAAATTGACCTTTGACGATTCTTAATTATTTTTTATTCAAATCAATTGTATTCTGAGTCCAGTAAAATAGACAAAAAATGTTGTAACTTCGGAAAAATTCGCATAGAGCTAAAAATTGGCACATTCCTTGAATGTACTATCTATCTACCTCTGCCAAAAATTTTATACAAAGTTAAAGGTCTAGAATATGAGTTTTTGGCATATTTTTCATAAACTTTTATTTCCTACAAATCATCATTTATGAGATATCGCGTATCAAAAAGTAGAAAAATCGTATTCTGCATAAAACGCACACATTTCTACTCCACCTTGGAGGTAGTGGATTGGCGCATTTTTTTTTTAATGAAACAGTTTTCTATTGATTATAAAATGGTACGGTTGGTAATTATCAAAAGGAACGGATTTTTGGTAATTTTTTTAAATTTGTAATATGATTAATAATCTTCAAATTCTACTTTTTTCAATAGTTTATTGAATCTTTTGAAGTTTGATTTAAATTTTAAATTACTCAGCGAAATACTGTGCTAAAGTATGAAACTTTTTTTGGGCGATTGTCATTTTTTTTATAATAGTTATTAAAATTCTAAATTTATAATCGGTTTCTGAAGGTAGAATTTATATTATCAGGTTATTTATTCATTTTGCACTTCTAAGTA
The DNA here is from genome assembly GCA_963942605.1 of Poecilus cupreus. Lineage (NCBI taxonomy): Eukaryota > Metazoa > Arthropoda > Insecta > Coleoptera > Carabidae > Poecilus > Poecilus cupreus. The sequence continues at coordinate 4,883,786 of OZ012721.1, read as the reverse complement.
AATAATATATTTTTGGAAACATGTAATAGTATATTACGTACCGTGAACTGTAAGTGACAGTTTTTAGGTCGAGAATGTAGTTTGGGATGTCGAGACCCGCAGGGTCGAGATTTCCTAAACATTCGAGGCCTAAAAAATTACTTGCAGTACAGGTATTGCAAAAAATTTATTTATTTATGTAGCAAGTACATACTTTATGGTTTTACAGACTAGGCATATAAAAGGACGAGTTAATAATATCCTATGATGTAAGTGTGACGTACAATATTTTGTTTAACTATTTTTTTTAAATTATTATTATTCATTTGCTTAGAATAGCGGACCGATATAAATAAGTTTATCTTAGGATTAAGTATTTTAATTTTCATAATATTATTTAGTCAACTGTAATTATAGTAACTATAGCAAACTAAGTAAATGTAAGTAAAGTACTGCCAATGGGCAATTACTTTCACATGTCATATAGTCTTTAATCACTAAAATTTACTAAATATCTCTACAAAGATAAATTGTAAATACTAATGGAATCATAAAAAAAAATGTTTAGAGTGACATTTATATTTGACGCATAACGTTGATATAAAAAAAATGATAGATTCGAAGTATGCTTTTTTCTATTGTTTGGTTACCAAGTTATTTATTGTTTATTACAATCTAGTTTGAAAGAATTGAACAAACTTATATTTTACATCGCAATCATTCTGAGCTATTCTTAAAAGAACAACTGAACAATGTGAACAATAAATTTTTTCTTCAAACGTCGTAAAATGTTACGTATTTGTATTCAACAAGCAGAAGTTCAATATTGTCACCGTCGACGTAGAAGTGTCTCTTTGGCAATGCTTCTACTCCGGCGGCGGACAAAGTAAAATATTATGAAAAATATTTAGGTTGTAATTCAATGACAGTTAAAAATGAAACAAATAAACAAAAAGAACAAAACAGCATATTCTATGATAGCAACTATGAATGCTGGATAAGACAGAATATTTTTTGAAGTTTTAGGCATTTTTTAATCATTTATAATTTTATTTTCTATGTTTTTAGAAGAAAAATAGCATGTGCATTATTCGGAGTAAATGTGACTCTAATATGTAAATGAAATTATTTAATAATTACATTTATATGTATGCGTGTAAGAAAATTTTTTTGGTTTTATATTTCGGTACATAATTCATCAAGTATTTTTTGAAATGTCACTGAAATAAATACACATTTAATTTATTTACAAATCCATTATTTCCAGTGGATAATATGAGATATAAAAGAAAATTGCTTACAGCGAAGTTTACTTAAGAAATTTTTCTGGGCGATACGTATATTTTGAGACGTTATTAATATTTCATAAAGCTTTAAGAAAAATCCCGGGTTATCGACATTTATGTATTATTCCTAAGGTAAATTACCTCTCAAACGGTTTAAAACTGCAAAAAGATTCAAAACATTTTTAGAATTTTACAAACTCTTCCAGCAAAATAATCACAACGAATTACAACATTTGAGCATCAATTGAAACAATTTACATTTCGTTTGATATATGACGCAGTATATTTGACCGTACGCTTCATCATAAACGTGTTCTTGCTTAATGACAAATTAACCAACCATTTAATAAAAGCGGTCGCGCGTCTCGTACAAGTACATTTCATATCTAATCACAGCGCACATCAATCAAGAGTGCTATGATTTCAGTTATGATGGAATATGAAGACATTAAATATCAGGTTTCACTAACATAACCTAACATTAATAAAGCTCACGTCAAAACGTTTAGATTCCACAACTTGAAAGGAGAGACAGTGGCGTGCGAAGTTATTTAAAAATCATTATTGCAGCTCCAATTTGAAAAACATTTTTTAAGGGTAGAAGGGTCAAAAATAATTACGCTAAAGACTTTCCAAAATTAGGGTGCATTAATCTTTGTTTTGAATTTACGAGGGGTACATAAATTGTGTTAACTTTGAAGGGAGCTCGCCATAAATTTTGGACTTGTTTTCCTTTCGTTGCCGTTCACTTTTCTAATAATTTATTTTCCTGAAGACAGATGATTATTATTTGTTTGAATGTTGTATTAATTTAGAACCAGTAAATGTTAATAATTGTCATAGTAATCATGTTTCTCTGGTCGTTTTCAACATTCTTAAAGCTAGGGGATGTTTATAAAAATTGTATAATTCGTAGCTTTTATAAACGGCCACAGATGGGTCTGAATAATTCAGAGGTCACTATAAGCCAGCGGTCCTTTGCAGTTGTGACAAGAGCAACTTCACCAATGCAAGTAAAATATCCGGGCAATGAAACCAATGGAAATTTTTTGAGACATTTTTAAGCTATCAGCGAAACTGCATAATATCATTATTTTCTTTATTTTTAAAAATAATAATCTGATGTGAGCAACACATGACCGCAAATTTTAATATATAAACGATACAAAAAATAAAAAAGGTTGGAGCAAGAATTTTATTTATTTATTTATTTATTTATTTATTTAAATACAGTACCCAACAGGCAGTAGCCTAATAACAGGGCAGGAATAAACATAAGGTTACAAAATAAATTGAAAATGAGACAATCATACAAAATAATTAGACAGTAATAAAAAAAAATAATTAACATAAAATAGCAGTTTTGAACTGTTTAGGTTTAAGGAGAAAGACATCCGCCGAACTAAATTTAGAATTGTAGAGCAAGCACATACGATAAATAGGTGATGTAGATAATGCATTGGTTCGGGGAGTAGGTAAATAAAAGGTATTGGAACTACGAGTGGATATAGTAGGAGCGTGGAAAGGAAGCATTGCCAGACACTTAGGATCATCAACTTCGCCGTGAACCAGTTTACTAAGGTATAAAACAGTGTTCATTTCTCGTCTGGAGGATAGACTTAATACATTAAATTTATCCAGTAACTGGCCATAACTAACAGAGTAATCAGGGTAGATGCGATAGATTTTAAAATAAATATAACGCAGGAATTTTTTCTGCACTGACTCTAAGTGGTCTTGATGTACTTCATAGTATGGATTCCAGATAACTGAACAATACTCAAGTTTAGAGCGAACAAAGGAGTAGAATAACGCGAAAATAGCGATGGTGTTTTGAAAATCACGTGTATTACGGATAATGAATCCAAGCATACGAATAGAAGCGTTATATATATTGGCAAAGTGATTATGGAAGGACAAGTTGGGATCGAAAGTAACTCCCAGATCTTTAACCATGTGACACCGGGATAAAATGGAGCCGCCTATGGAATAATTGTAGGATATGAGAGCTGTTTTCCTGGTGTAAGACATGGAATTACACTTGTTTAGGTTTAAGGATAGTTTATTGGAGCTGCACCATTCAGATAATCGGTCAAGATCATCCTGAAGGATATCACAATCAGAGAGAGAGGAAATAGTTTTAAAAATTTTTAGATCGTCAGCAAATAAAAGATGGTCACAATTTAAAATATCGGTTATGTCATTAATAAATAAAAGAAATAAAAGAGGTCCAAGATTTGAACCCTGGGGAATTCCCGACGTAGCCAAATAGGGAGAAGATTTGTGTCCTAAAAATTGAACAAAAACAGAGCGATTAGTCAAGTAAGAAGAGATTAGGGAAATAAGAGGTGAAGATAATGAAAAAGAGTGTAGCTTATTGATTAAAATATTGTGATCAATACGATCAAATGCCTTAGCAAAGTCGGTATAGATACAATCAACTTGACCCTTCTCATTAAGGACAGATGAAACAATATGCGTAAAATAAGACAAATTGCTAACCGTAGATCTCTTTTCCATAAATCCATGCTGGGAATCTGAGATTAAGTTTTTAATTTTTGAATATATAGACGAATATATAATACTTTCAAAAATTTTGCTAAAATTAGAAAGAACAGCAATGGGACGATAATTATCAATATTGGAAATATTTCCTGATTTATAAATAGGGGTAATACGGGTAGATTTCCACATATCAGGGAAGGTATTTGTAACAATTGCCAAGTTGAAAATATGGGAAAGTGCAATAGAAAAGGGATACGTACAGTCCTTAATTATTAGGCTGGGGATAAGATCGGGACCACATGAGAGGTTAGACTTTAATTTTTTAATAGATGAATTGATATCATCAATAGAAATATTGGTCAAAGCAATAACATTGAGATTAGGAGCTTGGATTGGTGTGGGAGGACTGTTTGAAGGGAGAGAGTAGACGGAATGAAAATAAGAAGCAAATGCATTTGCTATATCACCTGGGCATGAAAATTCAATATTATTATGTGTCATAACATTAGGTAAGGCTGAAGTCTTCCTCTTACAATTAATAAACTGCCAGAATTTATTCGGGTTATCCTTAATATCGGATTCACAATTTGACACATAATTAGCGTAGGCTACTTTAATGTCCGCTTTTAATTTGGAGCGAAGAGTTTTAAATGTGTTAGTGTAATGTTTATTGTTTTTACATTTAATAGATAATTTTCTATAACGCTCTTTATTTTTAATGGTAGCTCTGATATTGGCAGTAAACCATGGTGGATGCTGGTTCTTATAGGACTGTTTCCTTGGAATGCACTGATCAAAAAAAGAATAAAGCGTGTCATACAGAAAGGTGCAAGCAGAGTTGACGTCAGTAAAATTTTTCAGTACATTCCAATCAAACTGTCCTATAAGAGCATAAAGTTTTTTGAAATCAGTTTTTTTAAAATTGTAAGCATAGCTGTTGGTATTTTTTATAAATTTGGTAGAACTACGGTTGGTTGACAACGTAACATTTAAAGCGGGATGATGTTCGTATTCAGTGTCGAATATCAAATCAGACGAGCGTGTAACTGAACAAGATGCGTTACATACTACCAGATCAAGCAGCCTGTCATGTGAGTTGCGAACATTATTAAATTGTGTGGCATTGAAGAAAGCAAGCAGAGTTTCAAACCTGTTAACTCTAGGGGAATTATGTTCAGCTGTAAGTTCAGGTATATTAAAATCCCCTTAGTCAATATTTTTCTACATCTTTTAAGTATAACAAAATTTACTAATAAGTCTTGAAGTAAACTACTATTTCCGGTTGATGGATCGCTACCAAAATTTATTCAGCTGGTAATTTAAACATGCAAGTTCTAAATATGGAATTTGAAAATGATATTACCATAAGAATCTGATTGACAACTACATATCTTCTCGTCGAAATAGTAATTTAAGTAACAAGACCTGAAAGTGATACTTTACTCGCAAGCTTCTAAAGCTCGCCTACGACTAGCTCTGGAATATGCTTGCTCACCCAATGAAGACACTTTCAGGTCAATGTTTTTTTCGCGATCCTGAAAAAAGAAATAATAATTCTTACACTTTATTGCAATATTTGACACGTGAATGAAAAATAAATAAATAAAGAACTGATCACTATGGAAACATTGCATTTCGATCCCTTATAGTCAATTTTCCGAGCTAGCTCGGTAAATAACTAATTTCCGGTCTAAAAAGCGATCTGAAACAGCTCATTTTCTGGACGATCGCGAAAAATTATAATACCTATCTAACCTAAAGGGTTCGAAATACAGAAAAAAAGCTTGAAATAAAAATTTATCTAACATTATTTTACATCTTTCTCATTAGGTAAACAAATAGGTCTTATTGCATACATTTTAAAATTCTGAACAACCTTTGTATTTACTCTTTTGCTGTAATAGGTAAAAAGGTACAGTAATATAAAAAATAGCACTGAATCTCCTGTTTGCGATATTTTAGTTTTACGTTCTATATATAATCTATACCGGGTTGAGACTCTTTTATGTTACATAGAAAATACAAATCTATTTTCGTATTGTATCAACAGCTTGTTACTGTTACCTATGGATTTTAAACTGAAAGTGTAAATAATAAATTGAAATTTTTATTTCAACCTCAACCGGTTTCTACCCCACGTGCGTCTTCATCAGGAGGTGAAAGTAAAAAGTTAACATATTAGTGCTATGGTTTTCCATTTTCAATCAGCAACAAATAGAACAGTTTGAAAATATCAAAAATATTTTGACAGATCTATCGACAAATATGTGTTTTATTTCTCATGGCAATCTGTAATTAGCCTCAAATGGAGATTTTTCTTTTGCTTCTTTATCGCAAAGGTAATTGATTTAATTAAGGGCCGGTATTTCCAACCTCAGATAAACTAGAGAAGAAATTTATCAGCAGAATAAACAAAAAAAAAATGCATCAAGAGATGGCAGCTAGAATAACGATAATCATTTTAGCTATGATTTTGATGTTATACCTATATTTTGTTTCTATAATAAAGCTATTACGACACTCAAAGGAGTTTCGTAACAGCTCAATCGAGTGTTAAAATAATGCAGTACAATTTATATTTTTAAGGTTGGTAACTCTACTGAAATGTCAAGAAATATCAAATGTCACACTTCGCTAAATAAATGCAAATTATAAGAATGTTATTTTTGTATAATTATGAATTTAAGTTAAGAATAGTAAAAAGAAGAAAAGATAGCAAAGAGAAAAATGTCACAATGTTTGCTTACAACAGTAAGGTTAAGTGTTGAATTTTTAAATGTCACATCAGTGTCATCAACTATCATAAAATTCCCAGAATTTTGAAACTTGGATTTTTTTTTATAAAAAAAAGAGCATAAAAAGTCCAAAACATAAATAATAGTATAAAGAACTCATTTCGTAATTGTCATTTATTTTGTTCTCACAAAATAAAATGACAATAATTATGAAACTCATTCTTTAAAATAGTATTATTGCACTAATAAATGTATTCTCTAGTTTATCTGAGGTTGGTAATACCCCCTAACACAATTGATGCAGTTTTTTATTCAATACATTTTAGTCTAAAATACATAGAAAACAAAATGTCGCTACAACACTAAAATAGCATTGTAACTCTTAAGTGACATAAAATAAGTTTACACAAAGTTACAAATGCAGATCCTTTCCGCCACTGTATCCGATCTGCAGCAGCTAGTAGCTAGTGGACAATTCATTTTAATATATCCCTCTGCACAGATTAGTTAACTGCATGCGAGTGTGGCTGACAAGTCCTGCAGGACTCTCGCATTGCAGGAATGTTTGGCTGTTGATGTCCTCTCCGTCCTTTTGCCGCGCTGTCACGGTTACACTTCGGGTATGCTAACTTGTCATACAAAGTTGAATGAATGGATGGACCGAAGTTGTGATAAACGCCGTTCATGTTGTTTATGTGATTTTGAATTTTGGAAAGTTATATCTTTCAGTTTTCGACTGTTGGATGGGCGGAATATGTCGGGATAGCATGAACTGTTGGAATAATTTAATAAGTTGAAAACTTCAAGAGCAATAATACAGTTTATATTTATTACGTTTACTTGAAAGTTTAACTTATAAATGTGTATATTTGTAGTTTACGAATATATTATCTTAGGGATGCCTCGAGTAAGAAATAAAACTTTTGTCAAGTTATGAGTTATCGTGCGATAAACTATGTACAGACTGAATAACCTATATTTCACCCCTAAGGATAGGAAAATTGGAGATGATTGCTCACCCATTGAATTTTTACCTGTTAATCGATTCTGTTTCGTATAACTTTGTACTGGATTATCCTATTTTTAAAATTCTATCCCTAAGGGAAAAATTAAAACTTTTTAACAAAACTGAACCGATGAAAAACTGAAAAGCGAAAAATAATAACTAAGCTCCTAAACTGATGTATTTACTCGCAGAGCTGGGAAAGATACTTTTAATAAATATCTAGATACTTTTCTAAGATACTTACACACATTTGTTAAAGATTCTTAAGTACCTATCTAGATACTTTTTATTCTAAGTATCTTCAGATACAAATATTTCTTTAATGTAAATATTTAAAGATACTTTTAAATAATTTAGATACTTTTTAATATCTTAGATACTTTTAAATATCTTAGATACTTTTAAATATTTTAGATACTTTTAAATATCTTAAATACTTTTAAATATCTTAGTTAGGTACTTTTACGAAATATCTGAGTAAATATAAATATTTTTAATAACTGAAAGCTTAAACATTAAAAAAAGTATTATTTCAAAATATTTCACAGGCACATATTTTAAATATTTGTAAATAAGATACTTTTTTAAAATAAAGATACTTTTTAAGATAAAATATACTTTTTAAGACAAAAGATACTGTTTTAAAGATAAAAGATACTTTTTAAGATATAAGATACTTTTTTAAGATTTAAGATATTTTTTAAGATAAAAGATACAGATACTTTAAAAAGTATTTAAATATAAGATACATTTTACATAAAATAGAATGTATCTACGATAAAGTATTTTAGAGACTTTTAGTATCTTAGCTACTATCGAATATCTTTTTAAGTAAGATACTCCCAGCTCTGTGTACTCGTAACTAATTTTGAATCGGTGGTCGATGCCAAACAAACATTCAACAAACGCCGACACAAAATTAGTTATTTCCATTAGTACAGAAGGTTTATTTTATTTTTCGCTTTTCGAATCTCGTCTAGGCTGTAGGGCACGAATGTTTGTAACATTCCAGGTTTTTAATAATCATTGTTTATCGGCCACAACAGCCAACGTAGTTTCGTGCCCAGTCCATAGTACAACAGAATAATAATTCTAAAAACATAAAATAAATTCTATTTCCATGTACCGCATTTTTAATTAAATAACAATTAAAATAATTGCGCTAGGTTTTAAAATTAAATTTACGTTTAAATCTGCAAATAAAAACAGCAAAACCATTTTATATTACTACAAGTACAATAAATACAAGTAGATTTTGTTAAACACAATTTCAAATCCTATTAGTTTTCAGCTACTAAAACAAAGTTTGTACTAGACAAAGAACGATGTTTCGTCGTGTATCTTTTCAATAAAACTGAGACGCGAATGCGCGCAAGAAGCAATGGAATCAGAATTCTGAATTCTAAATTTCCCTGTTGCATTCAGCGTAATCGCGTTCTGAAATCTCGTCGCTCAGAGATACATCTTCTATTTTCATTTTCACTGCCTTTATCTTATCCTAGCAGCAAAAACATTAACTTGCTGCTGAGTTAAATGTTTTATACTTTATTGTATTGTACATTGTAATGTTCTAAAACAAGAGCTGATTTAAGGCAACAGTTAAACATTAATCTTTGAGACATAATCTTAACAGTTTTGACGAGGTTAAGAAAGTTTTGCACTTTGATTTTTTTTTTGCTGATTTTTATCTATTTTCTTACTTAAAATTGCACAATTTTGTTCATTTAACCATACTTGTGAACTGAAATTAGCGCAGCCGAACGCTAGGCTAATTTCGTTGTTAACGCTCAAGCGCAAACGCGTATGCCATACTTTTGATGTTAACAATAACTACTAACGATAACCATTAATTTCGTATTGTGAACGAGGCTTTATAATTTAAGTTAATGTTTATACCACTATATCTGTCCATTCATTATTAACTCTGTATATTTTCTACATCCAAATCGTGACAGTTCAATTTAAAACCGCCCTTCAAAATTACAAACAATCGATTCAGTTGCAGCGACCATTTCCGGTTAAAAACTTCCCCTCGGATATGAGATTCAAATTGAATATGTCCACGTCGTCCTGTATTCCATTGTATTTCGTAACATTTAAACTTTACATTTATTTATTTCGATATTCCCTGTAAACAGAGGGTGGTAGGGGGTCCTCCGGGTGAAAATGGAACGTCACGCGTGTTGCTCTCTGCCGGTTGTCTGCAGAACTACAACATAAATTGTCAAGTTCCGTTGTATTCCCGCCTAGATTTCAAATAATAAGTTCGCCCTGAAGTGATAAACGGGGATGGACTCTTTGTTTGAGATTGTTAAAGAGGGCGCGGGTTAGTTATTTATTGTTGAGTGAAATGTTTTTAAATGAACAATCAATGATTCGTGAATTGAAACTTACAATTGTTATATTTTCCGACCGGAATAAAAATGCTTAATGGTGTTTTTAATTCGCAGCATTTACTAATAAATAAATATATCATCACGCCTTTTACCCTTTATGGGTGTGGCACTCTGCTTACGCACATATCGGTAAGTAATATATTTTTTCGTATGAAGTGCGGTTACTAGCCGTCAAATCATAGCCCCCAAAGGCGTTAGTGGAGGGGGAACCACAGGGGTAAATTTAAATTGGTAACTGTTGGCAGTGGGATTCGAACATTTACTGAATATATTTAAAGAAAGTGACCAAATAATGAAATACCAGTTTGTTTTCTTGCCAAAAGAAAAAAATCATGGTATAAATTAAAGACTTTCAATGATAATTATAATTAGTCATATATTTTTGCATAACTTAGTAACAGTTTTATATTTTTAATATTAATTTATATTATTATAATTGTACAAAAATCTAAATAACAATAAAGTAGCCAATTATGGAATGGACACCCAAATATGAAATATTAGAATAGGGTACAACATTTTTTGGGATTTGTAATTTTGACTGAAATCCAGAAAATATTTTAATTAACTAACGTTTGATAAAAAAAAATATTATGAGCTCCTTCAACATATATTTGAATTAAAAATTAAAAATAATGAAGTTCTCTGAATTTATTGTAATAAGAAATATGCATGCTTAACATTTTGTCACAACTGCTATTTAGATGGATACTTAGATTAGATAAGCAAACACCGATATAGATAAGAAGAAACAAAACTGTATTGTAATCATTGCTCACTAGATGGAACGACATTTGGTATTGTTAAGGAGCTTTCTTGTTAATACTAAAAAGATCTATTTTATTTTATTTTTAATCGTTTTAATATTTTATCTTGTATCGTAGATTGTATTTCAGGATTCCTAATGGAGTGCCGATACATTTATTGCATTAAAATAAAATATTATTGACATCACGATTAACATGTAAAATGCCACAGTATTATTTGGAAGACAGAGTTAAAATTTAATTTCGAAAAACTGTAGTTCTTGATTATTCAAATTGCTGGTAATTTCACGTCTCTATTCCCAGCGGTCGATATTATTCAGCATCGCCGTCTGTTGCAACTTTCAACCGCATTTCTTTGATTTCAGCCGCTGGGTTAGTTCATCGCTAAAAAGCATCTGATTTCGTTTGATCTTTGAACGCTCACAGCAGTTGAAGTTCTCAGTTCTTCGTCAGTATTCCAGCCGCGGAATTTTCCGCTGAAAATTGTTTTTAATTAGCAGCAGGTAATATTTTTAATGCAGACATTTTCAAATGAGTTTTTAGATTAATTAAGGTTGCGGAATTGTTGATTAGCGAATGTTTGACATTTGAAATATGGATCTCGGTTGGACTATTCTTTTTCTGCTAATTGCAAAACACAATTTTATGCTGAAATGTGGGATATTTATGATATATAAATTGTAAATTCTTGCAGTAGAGCTAGCATGGGTGGTAACCACACTTTATGTCGCATAAAATAGGTCGACAAACCCACATGCGTTCAGCAGGAATGCGCGGTAATGCCGTTCAACCAAATACACGAATGGCGTCAACTAGTTTTGTTGAAAAGCCTACCTGAAGCTATATTTTCTGTATTAAAAATGTTAATGTATTTTTGAACTTTGTGACCTTTTTAATTTTAGGTACAGGAACATGTTACATCGTTGAAATGTAATACTTCTGGTTGTCTATTCCATTTAAAAAAATCCCTTTCCATTTAAGAAAATATAACTTTCATTCATCGGATCCATATTTTTTAATGATTTTATTTTACCAACCGTACAATTATGTCCCCCTCCTTGCTGTATAAGCCTGTGTATTTCCTTTTTTCCTAAAATTATGAGTTAGCCAGCAAAACTGATATATACTGAGTGTCTACTCTTTTTTGAGCTGTAGGAAATACAATGTTAATATTTTTATTTCGCTCTAAGTTATAAATATATATATATATAATAATATTTATTATTTATTTATAAGTTATTACCTAATAATTTGATAGCAGAAGTGTAAATAGATAAAATGTTTAGAAATAAAAATTGCACCAAATTTGTTGATATGATACATTTCTGTCATGAGATAGGCGTAAAATAAAATGTATAATTTTTAGCTATTACCAGAGTGCCATGGTAAACAAACCATATAAACAATCGTATTGTTTGAGTTTGACACATCAAATTTGGCAAAGTTTTAATGATTATTGAATTGTTTAAATTATTTCTGAGTAATCATGGTCACATTTACAATTTAGAAATAAGTTTAGTAGTTTTTGAGAAACCGTAACACAGACAGACTGACAGACAAACACAGACAACATTACGAAACTATTAAAATCATATTATAGAAACTCTAAAACATACTCATCCACCAATAACTCATTACCGAATTTTTAGCATGATTCCCTTACAGGATGTGGCGGGAGTTAAAAAATAGATAAAATATTTTTACCATACCAATAATTTTATAGTATTATATAAATAAATGAAATTACCACATGATAATGTAAATAACGATTATGTAGAAATTAATAAAACAAAATAAATATTTTTCACGCCCGGGAGAGAAAAATAAACATATTAAAGGTAACTATCATAAATTATATTATGATTCAAATAATTTTAAAATACATAAAAACTTTCATAAATATTGGGGTCGTGAAAAAAATAGTATATATACCGCAGAAGAGAAGTGTATGTTTTTCCTTGTCGTATTGTAGCCCTCGCATACGGTTCGTGCTTCAATTTACGGGACATACACTTGTCTTCCTCAATATGTAATATACTATTTAATACACGTTATATTCAAAAACATGTAGAATTATATTGGCTACAATTTTTATTTTAAATATTTTTCATTATTTTGCACAAGTTTAAAAGTAATTTAGTCGGAATGTTATGTATTGGAACATCAGATTTTTATTGTTTATACTATGATAAATTTTATTCATCGCTATTATTCACGCTGAAGTAGAGTAGTTATATAAACTGTTGCTTTTATCCTATGTTCGTGTGAATAAAATCTACAAGAGTAAAGGTTTTGTGATGAAATATGTCGACTGTGCGACCTGTGACCTCGAAGCTGTTCTCCCCACAGTACCAAACTTGCGATTAAATAATTTTTCGGCGACACATTTTCATATTTACTTTCAATTCTGCATCACAATTTCCATTCAGAATATTTAATCAACCTGTAAAAAGACGAAAGGAAATTTATTTACTTTCCTGATCGAAATTTAATACAAGCAATTTCCACCCTCGGGGATAAAAATCCGCTTTTCCGTCACTCTCTAACACAGATGACGTGCCACTTAACCTTTTGAACTCGGTAACCGAGTTTAACAGAGAGGCAGTTGAATAAAAATTACTAGTAATTTATGACGGCTCGTCCTCCATAAAGGCTCTTTGTCGCTGCCAGCGAACAATAGACAATCGAATCCACCAGTGGCGTCGAAGGGGGATGAACCCTACCTGCCAGGATATCGCGATATGTTTGCAGATTTTTTTGTTGGTGTAGAACTTAAGGCATTTGTTTACTTTATGAAATCTACGTAAGGACGATGCTCACTTTTTTCGCCACTCCCAGGCTGGTTTGATGAAGTTAGCTGGTTGATGAAACCATTATATTATCACAACAAAAATATGATTCTGAATAATGTATGAAACAGATATTTTATATTTGTGTTTACATACCGCGGGTAGAATTAAAATGTGAAATGTCATAATAATAATCATAAAAGCCCGTTTTTATGTATAAATACTTTTATTTCGCTGCCGGCAAAAAATGTCACCCTTCTCACACTTTTACTCCGGTGACAGACAAATTAAACTATTATGAAAAATGGTAAAGTTGTAATTCAATAGTTTGACAGTTAGGAATAAAACAACTAAACAAAAAAATAATCATATTCTAAGGCTTCGCTCGTCGTTCAAACTTACATGCTCAACACCTAATACTCCTAATAACACAATATACAATTATACCTACATACTAAATTAATTAGATTTTTTAAATCTAATAGGTAAGTAATTATAAAACAAAACAAACAAAAAATATTAGAAGACTCAAGATTTATACAGGATAACAGCCGATCATAGGCGTTTTACATATTAAATAATATTTATGAAAATTCCTGGTTCCCTAATCATTTTAGAGAAAAATGTGTCAAGTAGGAGTTGAAAAGATTTAATATCTGCATCTGATTCAGTAAACAAATCTCATTTTCCTTATTTGATAAAGGCTAAAATGACGTTCAAAAATATAAAAAATTCTGTTTTTATAATGAGTAACCATTGGTGTTGTGAAATACATTGATAGCAAACCTGTAGCCAAATACGTTTGCACTCAAAATTCTCCTGATTTCATGGGTGTAGATATATTTAATAAACGTCCAGATGATATAAAATTAACCAGTTTTTAAGAAAAAACTGTTTTTATTACAATATTCTTTCTATAGTCTAGATGAATTCTTGTAATTGATATGTCTTTTCTGTTTCAGAAGTCTATGTGTAATCTGTTTTATCTTTGTGTTTGACGTTTACATATGTAACTTTTTACATCACGTAAATAAACTATATTATTATTATTGTAGCTGTACAGTAAACTAATAATATCTATCATAACTACTCTGAACGTTTAATTTGTTGGCGTAAATTTAGCAAAGCCGCAATTACCAATCTGACATGGTTTTTAATTAGTTTGTAAAATTTTGATATTTCAATTTAATTTTGAAATTGAAACACTGCACATTTCGCCATGTTTGTTGTAGGACTTTTTCAACGTGAATTGAAATTGTTTTAGCAAAAGCAATCTTTAGGGCAAATCCTGGATTACGCTAAGTTAATTAAGCGGCCAGAGCATGAGTAATTACAACCAAACTATAACAGATTTGCTTTGACTCGGAAAGCTTTACTTCATCAATTAACTCTGCTAAATTCTATTTTCAATTAGATTGCAATATGTCGAATTTGTTAATTAGTTTGAGTGTAATATAAAATAATAGATATACAAGGAAAAGAACTATTTGTAAGTGGATGAACTATTATTTACCTTCATTATCTTGACAACGACAAATCATTGCAATACATTTATTTACATAAGAGTCAAGATAATGATACATTATTGTCGAGGAGCCATATTGAAAAACGAGGCACTTTTTGTCGAGTATTTTACAGCTCCGAGTCAAGTACAGACATTTTACTGACGAGTTATGTATTAATTTTTTTCTGAAACCATTGATAATAATAAAAATTAATTTAAAAATTAAATCTGATTTCCTATACGATTTCCTATCTAGTAGCGTATTTCCCCTCGTTTTTAAGGTAACAGAACATTTAAAACTTTTTCGTGACTAGTCAGGGATATACTACTTTCGCTCCGCATTCTAGGCGCGAAAATAGTACTTTAGCTCCGTTTTCAGAAAAAAATACATATCTTAAGCCTATTTACACGACGCAATTTATTGGTCAATATATTGGCAAGGTTTTCTTGTTAATGATTTGCTAAGAACAAAAATATTGTCGTTCGTTTTACACACATCAAGTTATTGTGACAATTTCAGTAGTACCAACATGATATCAGCTGTCATCTTTGCTACTAATATGTTTGTTTATTGATATTGTTTATACAGGGTGTTGACCGCGACCCCGGAACATAGGACTTTAACATGTATCATACTTTCGTAATTTCCTGCTTAACAAATTATATTAGACAAAAAAGGTTCATATAAAATTGAGAGAGCATAAAATTCTACATCAGAATCAATAAACAGAATTACATTTACATGCCCTATAACGCCAGAAATTAAATATGAAAATATTAAAAATTAGCTCAAAAATCGGGTTAGCCTTGGAAATGAAACAAAATTGTATTCAATTGGAAATGAAAATTGTATTTTTTATTAATTATTATTATAAATTGCATAATAGACTATTTTCTGTACTATTTTGTTTCATTGCCAAGGCTAACTCGATTTTTGAGCTAATTTTTAATATTTTCATATTTAATTTCTGGCGTTATAGGGCATGTAAATTTAATTCTGTTTATTGATTCTGATGTAGAATTTTATGATCTCTCAACTTTATTTGAACCTTTTTTGTCTAATATAATTTGTTAAGCAGGAAATTACGAAAGTATGATTTTACATGTTAAAGTCCTATGTTCCGAGGTCGCGGTCAACACCCTGTATACCTAATAGTTATTTATGTATCTAGAACGAAAAGTGAAATTTTAAGGTATTAGCAAGTTGTTTACTTGCGAGGACCTAAAAGTCACTTTTCGTTCGAGGTGCATGCAAAATTTTATTTCACTAAAGTTGGTAAATTATAGTATTTATGAACAGAAATTATCAAAAATTCGTAGAAATATGAGTTGACATAAGTAGGATAAATAACAATTTCTATAGGAACCAGTATGTATTTGTTTATAAATAATGAACAAATTAAAAGTCAAATTTTACTTAAAATCCTAGGACTTTAAAGGTTTCACTTTTCGTACGATAAAAAGTCCGGAAAAGTATGATAAGTAACCAGTATGAAATAAAGACCATAAAATCTTTATGGTTTCCCTAGTAAAATTGTACACTATTTTTGCTTAATAAACATAAACAACCCCAAGAATGAAAAATAATCGTATAAAAATTACGTAAACCCAAATCATAAACATGTTTGGCTAATTGGTAATAACTAAAATTCTCTAGAATTCTCTAAAAATTGTCGAAAAATAGAGCATGTCAATAAATTGACCAATTTATTGGTGAAGAAAAAATTGAATCGAAGTGTTGCATTGCCACAGCAATAAATTGACAAGTTGACAATTAACCAATAAATTGCGTCGTTTAAAAGAAATATTACTAAATAAATAATAATTCCGCCTGACTATGAGTTTATCGGATCCCAAAAAAATTGACGCCACTTTTAACTTTACCTCAGTGATTCCCCTTCCACTACCATCTTTGGGGTTAGGTACTTAATAGTGCTAATCGAGATCTGCAAAAGCAGAGTGCTAGACTCAGAATTGGTGAATGACATGATGAATTTTTTATTTATTTATACGGAATTGATCTATCGGGATTGACAATAATACATTTAATCGCAAAATAAACAGACGGGTGTATGCTAATTTTTAAATACATGGTATTATAATATTTAGTAAAAAAATTGAATATATTTCACAGATGCAAATGTTTATTTAATTCTATATTTGTTCGAGGGATTAATTTTTCATATCTGTCAATGTTCAGGTGCACTCATAATTTAGTAAATGACGTGCAGTACGCGTATTTTGTTTCAGCATATCACTCTTTCAAAGTGTTACACATTTGTTATTGTTCATCAAATCGCAATTTATTTTGCTGGCTAATTCTTTCACAATTATATTGTAATTAATTTTCATTTTCACCGTGGTCCAGAATAACAAAAGAGGAAGAATCAGGAAATTACAAATTTATCAAAATAAAATATCAACACAATATATTTTCGGCAATTTTCCATTATTCGACGCGAGCAAAATGTCATCAATACTTGTCAAAGGATTTTTCGCAATAATTTTCCGAAATATTTCGCTTGTTTCTCCTCGAAAGACAAATGCTACTGAAAGATTAGACTTCTCCGCTGTCAAGACAATGTTGCGCTATCAATTGTTTCGCGGCCCCCTGCTAGCATGACCTACTTTATTTTCATTTATTTTTTGGTATTAAAGTAATGCTTTTTAAATTAAAATAATGATGCATGAAATTGACAATGTAAACAGGAATTAGTTTACAGGGCAAACAAACCACTCGTATTCCATTTGAGAATGGGGAGACTAATACATCAATCTGTCAAAGATGTTCCAGTAGTGAGCCAATAATTGTTTGAGCTGGAGTAGTCTATAAGACTTAATTAGATAGATATCTACTGCTAAATTATTTAAACATAAATATGTTTTTTTAAACGACATAAAAGTACGTTGTTATGTATTTGTGTTAAACAAACAGAAGTTCATTATTGTCGCCGCCGACGTAAAAATGTCTCCTTGACATAGCTAACAAATATCCAACACTACTCTTGCAAATTTTGATTTATTACTCTCTTATTAGCAAATGGAATATAGAAAATTATCTCAACAACGTCGGGTCACTGAAATGTAGGGGAATGCATACACTCCTTTAAAAAACATTTCTCGAATAGAAATGTCGAAAATTACGATGAGAGATTGTACATTTACCGAAAATACAAAAATCAAATGTTGGAAAAATTACAAATGTGGAATGTTACAAAACTCAAAAATACATTTGTCGAATAGCTTGGATATTACAATCAAACGAAAGCGAACAATACCAAATATCGTAATTTTATCTAGAGAGCAATGATTAAAATTACGACTTTTGGTATGTTTCGCTTTCGACAAATCTATTTTTGTAACATTCGACTTTGTCATATTCGAGAACTGTATTTTCCAGGTTTGTAATATCCAAGCAATACTACAATTATATTTTCGAGATTTGTAACATTCATCATTTGTAATATTTCCAACATTCGGCAATTGTATTTTTTATAAATGTACAAACTCTGAATTTAATTTTCGACATTTGTATATTCGAGAAATGTTTTTTCGTGATTTGTATTTTCGTGAAATGTGTTGTTACCCAAATATAGTAATTCTGGAACGCGCACTTTTTTTTTTCGAAAGCGAAAAACGAGCTTGAGACAGATATAGGTCGAGGGTCATTTTTCTTTATCTAACACTTCTTTGTAGAACGATTGCTATGCGTTTGTTTACTGGTTGCTATATAAAACAACGGTTGCTATGCGTATGTTGTGCGGTTGCTATGTAAAACCAATGTACGTAAAAGACAGGTAGCCCTCAACAAGCTTTCTCTCTCGACTCGCTTTTTCAAAGTTAGTGAGCGTTCCAGTATTATTTTATTTCAGTGCGTCTGATGTATAGATTGATGTGTGAATGCCCTATTCAATAATCCACGAACGAGAAAAGATAGAGTAACGAAGTATCATAATTAAAAGTTTTGAGTCGAATTCTGTCACAATTTAATGGGTGTAAAAAAATCTATCATAAAACTACCGAACTTTAACATCTTCTACAAAATCACCCTACTTTTCAACTTCTCATCTCGTATATTAACACACGCGCATAATGAATTTTTATCTTGGTAGAAACTTTTTGCCTGTCACCTGCTACCTCTATAACTCGCCTCAGCTTTGCTGAAGTTTCCCACATTCGCATTACATTGTTCCCCCAAGTCTTCAGCACGCCAAGTCGGTGTCATCAACAGCAGGAAACGTCAGCCAAGGTTCCTGCGTTGTTCTGATGTTCGCTGAGGGGTTCACGCGAAGGGTGCTAGATTCCAGGAGGGAATGGGAAAAATCTTATAACCTCTTGCCTAAAAATCTTGTTGACTGTACAAAATAGAAAAAAAATTCAAATACAAGTTATTTAATTATTCAACATCTATTTTGATTGTTTTACTTATCTCAATTATTTTCTGAGATAAGTGAGATATTCTCAAAATACTTTTACTTGTTTCTAACATGTAAGCCCAAGCCCTCTATTGCCTTTGAAAATGAATCTACAAGTTACTAATTGACAGCTGCATTGTAAATATATTACAAGTTAGTAAACTAGGTAAACTTATACGAAATCATTTCAAATAATTTTTGTCAGAACAGTTGTGTGTAACTGACAGGACTTGGTTATAATTTTAATTTGATTTACAAATGAATAACAAGTAAAATGTTGTACAATACACGCAAGGTAACTGATTTTACTGCTTCAAGGAGGTGACAGGCTGGCCTAATCGGCTCGCCGGTCATTTCCTCCATTCAGCAGTAAAAACTGTTTTACTTTGCTTGTAATGTAAACAACCACATAGTTATTTTTTTATAACCGGAAACAGATACAAGAAGATTACAAGTGATATTTTATATTTCAAATAATTCTACAAAAAGTTTTTGTATGAAATATTGAAAACTGCTAATTTCATATTGTAAGTAAAATGTATTTATTATTTTGTGTATCAAATAAACTTCCACTCCAGTCAACGGTGAGGTTCAGCCATAGGCTGCTCTTCCACCTATCGATTCAGTATGACATTAGAATAGTGAAATTCAACAATTCAATACATAAGCGATATAATATACATAACAAGCATGGTATGGTATAGTGCTCGTCAAAAAAATGATTACTTACCTGTTAGACCCTCACACCAGGTACCAATTAAGAGGATTATAGGGATTGAAAGTACAGACACATATTAGAAAGCAGTAAAAATTTGTCATCGCTAAAGACTGTATCTAATATAAAATTTCTTCATAAATATTTTTATAATACTAACAAACTACTTCTAACCGTTAATTCTTTTCAGATTATAAATTTAGTTTTTCCCGGTGATAAAATTATACAAATTGCTTTCTTAGAAAATTCAACGTAATATATTTAGAAACACAATATTTTTAATAATCCAACCTTAACATAGCAGGTAACCAGACTCCATACTAATTGTGGTAAGCCTGTTGACTATTGGCTACCGCCAATAACCATTTATTTTGGCGAGCACTATACTCATTTCCTAGGAGTTTGAAATGGACATTCCATGCGAGTTGTACACTATATTGTTTCTACGAGCACGATATTGTTTCATAATTAATTTATATTTTAATAATAAATTTGTCCCGCATTCACCATTCCAATGTTTAACAATTCTAAATAGATAATTATCCTAGCATTGGCACTTGTACTGAAATGAACTGACCTGTATTGAAATTCTCACAAAACAAATTCATTTCGCACAATAGTTGCAATGCACATTATTTCCCTAGAAACAACAAACATACAATGAGCAGATTTTTCAGTGGCCATAGAAAAAACATATTGAAACATAACAATTACAAAAGTCAGGAACACAAATATAACTTGCAAAAGTGAACAAATTTATTATGACAAATCGTTTATATAAGCTTTAAAAGAATCAGCTCAGTGCTGGTCATTGTCTTGAAATATATAATTTTGAAGTTTTGTTATGTCTGATAAGGATTTTAGAACATTCAAAGTGTATTTTAACCCATCAACCTTTAAAATAGATTCGCTGATGTCATAATACTAATATTATAGTAGCGACTTAGGTATAAATCTATAAATCCATAAATTGAAGCCATTGAAAACATTGAATCCAAAATTCATCAACATCAATATACATGAACCGGAGTTAAAACCACGTAAGTAGAGAACAAACATTACGCAAAATAATATTAGAAATCCCATTCAACAACATGAGAAATTGGGTTAATATAATGTATCCACACATAGATCAAAATGTAGCTTTAGTAAATAACATGAAATATAGGTTGACAAAACATTATTCAGGCCTGAGAGCATGGCTTCAGAGGACGCTAGTATCGCTAGTACAATCCGAGTAAAAATATGCCTACAGGCACTGTGAAGTAAGAAAAGGGCCTTGTTGATTACAATTTATATTCTAGGTAGGATATAAATACCTATTGACTACAAGTAGACCATAGACTATAGACCAAAATAAAAATCTCAAAATAATTTTATAATGTAGAATAGGCAACGAAGAAAACAGAAATAGGTAATTACTGGACAAGAGACGATGACAGACAATGCACAATATGTGGAAGAAACTTTGAGACAATAAATCACTTAAGAAGACACTGTGCAGTAGAATTAAGAAATGACAAATCTACACAACAGATACTATACGATGAATACCCAGACACAGAATGAATGAAGAGAGCGCAGCGAAACAGATTAAATATTTGTACATAGCAATAGTTTTGTAATATTTTAAATAATTGAATGAAATGAACTCGATAATGTACATAAAGATAATGTGGATATTTAACACCGAAAAATAACAAATAAATATATTCACTACTGCTGCTATAATAATAAGTAGCTAATATAATATTTTATTCACCTAAATCGTACCTGGTGAAGTTCTTTGTAGTTACAGACTGCTGGCAACATTTAGTGTTAAACCGATGAAGTAAATAATAAATCGATAATATAGGCAAAAAATCTAAGTAAAATATGGTAGTATGTGTGAGATTTATAAATATCGAAAAATGAGGTGAGTTTGATGTAAAATTTTAACGACACTATTTAGTTGATTATTTTTTGACGTTTCTTTAAACCAATGAAATATATATCACCAACACAAGTAAAAATGAGCAAAAAAGCTAGATTTAGTGCTGTGCCTGATAATGAAATCATAAAATAATCTAATTAAATATAACTCGAGAGTTCGATAAATTAGAAAATAATTCTCCAGTATCATTGTCAAACTTGTCGCCATTTGGCAATAGCCTGGCAACAAGTTTTCGAAAGATCTGTCAAATTATTTTCAATTTATTCTCACCCTCTTGTTATATTATTACTGATCATAATTGCACAGTAATTGTTTTGCTTACATTCCTATATTTTTATAACACTACGATTATTGTATTATTTGTTAGCATTATTTTTATGTATATTTTATACGTACTGCGGAAGTTATGTTGATATTTTAACAAGTTTGCTAAGTTTCTTAAATCGTACCATTACAGAGTTTTTATAATCTTACTGGTACGATTTAGGAAACTGAACTTTAATTTCATCTAAAAAACAATCTAAAATTTTTATTTTTTCACAGCATAGAAAAATGACTAGGTAAAAGAACCTCGAATTAAAATTATAAATCAATGTAGTAAAATATGGGTGCAAGAGGCTTGTGATGGTTTCTTGGTCGATGATAAAATTTGCTATTGTCCCAAATGTCCTAATTGAATTTAATATAATTTATAATTTATAATTTGACGGCTGGTAACCGCACTTCATACGAAAAAATATATCACTTACCGAGATCTGCGTAAGCAGAGTGTCACACCCATAATGGGTAAAAGGCGTGATGATATATTTATTTATTTATTTATTTATAATTAATTTTTAAACAATTTTGTAATGTAATATTAAATAAATAAAAAATGTAGGTAATATACTGCTGACTGCATATTATTTTTTTTTTTTATTTATTTTACTATTAAAAAAAACAGGTACGATTTTGGAGATAAGCCAGTACGATTTATGATACCGGTTGCCATAATCGTACCTTTTAAAACATTGCAATAAATAAGGAAAATGTTATTAATGTCATTATCAATAAATTTATTGTCCCAGAGTGTAAATATAAGACGTAACTCTATTATTTGGTCTAAATACATGTTTAAATAAATAAATCAAATTTGCCCGAAGTTCAAATTTTCTTAAGGGTTACGCTTTCAGCAACTCTCCCCTATACTAATTACTGAATGTCACAAAAACCTTATTCAACTCTAGAATTTAATCTGAAATGTAATGCACTCCAAAATTACCAACGCTTTGCTACAAAACCAAGATTCAATCAAAAATAGTTGGATTACAGTAACTTTAACTTCGCGTGAAGCCGCTAGATGGTTGTATAAACGTTCAATGGCTGCGCTGTTTCCGGTTTGATCCCATGAGGCTTGTAAACTAGAAGTGAGGTTAGAAAGTTAACTCAAGTTGTGTTACGATAAATACTGCGCAATGTAGTACGTTTTCTTAGTATATACTCATACAGGTGTTGGTTGTCTAAGTGCAATGGAAATAATACAAATTGCATAGTTGCGAGAATTGTTGCTGGTTGTTGATAACTTACACGAAAATAATTAACAACAGTTACTAACTAAAAATGAGTCAAGAGCAGTAGGCTCTGGCTCTGACTATTGTCCATACTATTCAGTTACCACTTCAATTAGTAATCGGTTAAACGTTAGAGCATCTTAAAACTACCGATTTAAAATATGAATCATACTTAGAATTACCACTTAGTGGAAGTTACATCTTTTGATATATTGTTGAAGTAATTAGAACCCTTCCGATAATTAATTTATGAAATGATAAATAAAGTAGTAATTGTTGTATACACTACATAATTTAAGCATAAAACTTGTTTAGAAAATGTGTCATACTATTTTCTATTATGCTGCGAGTATGGTTAGATGCTCTCACAGAAAAAAAGAGAGAGCATGATGGCTCTACCTCACTAATTGTAGATGAAAAGTTTGAAGTTTGCAAGCCTCTCAATCAGTAATTATAAATGAACGCTACAATTTTGTTACTGTGAATGCTAACGTTGATTCTTATAAAAGTCAAAGCGCAACTGTTAATTCAAATTGCTAATCGTAATTTATAATTGACCAGCTTTGAACTTAAGCTTAATTTATATTTTATCCCATTCGTAATAAATAAATATTTTAACTTGTATATTAATTTTATTATTAAACATAATTCTTCACCAGAAAACAAAAGAGTGACATAAACTAGTTACATAAGGCGATTTCGATTGGCACTGGTTACTTGCCCATTACGTGTTGGTTGGTTTCAAACAATGACGTCACACTGACCGAACGGTTACTGAATACGCGCGGTATATTTTGACTTTAATCAAATTTGACAGAAAACATGAAAAATATGACAGCATACTAGTTTGAAATTGAAAGTGAAATTCAGCCAATCAGAATACTAACCGTTGGACGAACCGAGCTCTCGAGCATGTTACTGATTTGACATATCAAAAATTTCACCGTTTACATAGGACGTCATAAAAGTGTCAGTCGAAATCAATTGGTTACTCTATTAACTTGTTTATGTCATTTTTTTGCTTCCTAACGAACAATTTTGTTATTAATACAAAACATTGAATTTAAATAAACTTTTATCTAAAAAAATATATTCAAAAGTCTTCTTATTTCCATATTATGAGTTCTGATAGTTTTTTTCCACTTAACAAACAGGTAATTTTAAACAATGCAATCTATAATGGAAAAGTAATGTTGTGTTACATTTGAAGTTAAATAATTCGAAATATAATTTCGTAAACTCTTGACCGGCCAATGGGCGATAGGTCGGTCGTTTCAAATCGATTACCGGTCCGATCTGCGACCATCTGTTCGGGTTCAGTTTCCGATAGCAGAATTTACATTTATGTCTTCGGCGATTTGTATAAAATACGCGGCTGTTTCTTTATTTTTTGTTTAAAATCGGCCCCGTTTGCACTATCCCAGGAGTGGAACAAGTGCTGTGCAACTGTGCACCGCTCTAATTTAATCGACGTGACTTCTGCGACAAGGTTTTGTTTATTACTGGTGCCAGTGCCGTAGACGGAGAAAGCTGCGGAGTTTTTCGCATTTTAATTTCACACTTTTATTTTTAAACTTTAGTAGTTTTCATGCATTCTTAGTTGTAGCTTTAAACAATTAATTATTTGTTTAATATATTTTATTGGAAATCGGCACTAAAGTGCTCAAAACTCGTCATTAAAAGCTCAAAAATCGCCACTAAAGTAACCATTATACGATGATTTCGAGAAACGCAGTGTTGGTAACCGTAAAATAATTATTGTACTGGTAGTATAATTTTGACAGATATATGACGTGTTGTAGTAAATTTTTACGCAAAATGAAACAATATGTGCAAGAAGAATTAACTAATTAATTCCGATGAAGTAATTGAGGATAAAACACATAATTTTAAGTGTTATTTACGATAACTTCAATGGTCGAGATTGGCAACACTGAGAGTCAGTTCCAATTAACAACTGACAAATGTATAAACTTAATAACCTATTATAACGGACGCGGCAGCGACAAGTTGAAGCTTGCCGGCCTACGCCGCGCCGCCGAGTGAATGGCGCAACGCTAGCGGGTTCGGACAAGTCGTTTGCTCCACAATAGGGAATATTCCCGAAGCTTCCAGAAACAAGGAACGATGTATATAAAAGAGCGAATCACCGGGACCAGTCATTCAGTCAGTTGACTCCCGAGCAGTCAGTTAGTTGACTCAATACATACATACATATATCGCTCGGTCTGAATATAAATATATCGTTAAATAAATATCGCTCGGCTAGTTTATATAAATAATAGTGTTTAATTATAGTAGTGATAAGTGTTAGTTTGTAAGTTTTTGTATTCGTTATTTTAGTGTTATATACCTAGTGTTAATAAACTTTTACATTTTATTATAATAACTATTCATTATTTGTTATTTATAATATTTCTTTTTGTTTAAATAAAAACGTTTAAACCCACGAACGTTACACTCTATATAATATTTTTTTACATTTTTTCTAATTTTCGATTTCAAATAAAACTTAATATGTACCGCGGTACTGAAGTTCCTTTTTATCACTCACATGGTTTATTTTCCGAGGCCCTATAGCTGACACCTTTTTCCCTCTCCTCTTACATGCGCAATGCATCACCCATTTATCTGATTATGTGCCCCTCGAAATACCCGCATCTCCGCCTCTGAGCACACCTAGTTACAGAATAACAAATATCATGTGCATTGTTTTGTTACAAAACAAAGTTTGGAATGTGTCCGTTGTTGCTGAAACAAATGCTAGCGTTGTTGTATTTTGTTTATTAGGTAACGACGAAATTACCCCTTGAATTGTTACTCGCCCTCCATATAAAATACCTCCTCTAATGCTAAATAAATTACGAAATACTTTCATTATGTTGTTGAATAATTTAATATGAATTAAACTCAAAGTTTATAAGTGGTATGCTAATATGAAATTATTAAATATTCTCCAGTTAATTTATTCTTTTTCATGTAATAGAAACACGTATAAAGGATAGTTGAGGGATCTTCCGAATAATGAAAAAAGCTTTCAATAAAATTTATAATTTAATTTGAGATGAAAATCTTTAATAATGTAGCTTTTCGTAAATTAATTTCCAGAGATAATAATAACAAACTTGCAATATTTACTTATAAAACTTGTATAATCTTTAGAAAGGTATTTGAATTCCAATTCCACATAAGCACGGTACATCAGCGTTTGCGATGAGAAATAATTACAGATTTCAATTAACGGTTATTTTTAATTAAATCAAATGTGCCCGCCAGGAATGTTTCAATTAAGGGGTTTACTTTTTTTTTGTTTTGGTGATCGAATTTGACATAAAAGCTTTTAACTGTAGGTATATATTTTAAAAGTGTTAATTGCTGGTGCTTCACATGTATTTTAAATTTAAATTGAGCCTAATATAATCTTTTTATTAGTTCTAGCACCCGTTTTTGTTTTAATGTTTTACTGAAGTCGAAACAGAATTATAAGTGTAGTGTATCTCATATTTATGAAATTTTACAATTAATTTCTAATATTTTTACGTATATTTAACATTAATCATAACTTAGATAATAAACTGTACTGTTTGTTGGCATATTTTTGTTTTGTTGTATAACATAAGTTTACTCTATCTAATATTATCTTTAGGTACTTTAATTTAAAATCACTACTGTAATATCAATTTAAAAAAAAATGTCAATTAATTTCAAAATACAATAAATGTATGTACCTTACGTTTAGTTCAGCTTTTCACCATTAGTTAAAGTATTTTAATTTTGAATGCTCAATATTATAAGCCAAGGTTAAGAAGATAATCATTATTGAGGAGGCAAAAATTCAATTCTTTTGTTTTCAACATTATTTTTATTTCACATTTCATTTCGCTAACAATAAGTAACACATGTTTGGAGAAAGTTCAATTAATTTCTACTGTAGGTAAATAAATAATATATTCTACTCCTACTTCATGTTGCTAAGTAGAAATTGAATTTTAATCCTTGAGAAAAACTGTACAATGTAAGATAATTAAATAATGTTATAATAAATATTTACCTTTTCGAGAAATTAACAAAAAATATTACAATAAAAAAAAATGCATAAATACATATTTCACAATGTAAAGGTAAACCAGACTCATGTTTAATTTAACAGAAAATAGTGTTTTTTCAATCTGAATATCTTATTTTAAATTAGGTGGCAATTATATTTCCATTTTCTCGCAGTTTAAAATTCATAATTAATAGTTTACTTGCATTTAATGAGTAAAAAAAAAATCAGAAGCTGAATTTCTTTGAAAAGTGGCAGTTCTAATCATTATTAACCTGAGTTAATAATTAAATAAATTTGCTCTACAATTAAAAAGACTTTTGGTTTAAGTTCTGCAAAATATTTATTTAAATTCAACGTTTCGAATTATTAAACGTTATTCTTCATCAAATCAAATGATTATCACGTTTAGTTATTCGAAATGTTGTATTTAAATAAATATTCTACAGAATCTCGTATTTTACATTTCTAAGAAATATATGAAAAAAAATTATAATATCTTTTCAGTAGTAGTTAGAAGAATGTTTAATCTACTCACGTTGTTATTTAATTTATAATATATTTCATCGTTTTATTATATACTGCTTACAAAAACATTAAACTTATCCTCAACTCAATGGCTGATTATTCGTACCATAATTTCCAACCATTTACTTGTTGAGATACATCTTCTAATTATTGAAATTTTAGATAATTTTTTAAACAGTTTATTTTGCTAAAATGTGCATGTCTGTTTTCGTTATTTTGTTGCATGCACATTCGCGAAACGTGCTACTATCTTCTACTACCCAAATCGCATTGACGATTATTGTAACATATATCTGTTTTTGAATCGGATGGTTTATAAGCGAGTCGCGGAACGGCTAGCCAGAGATTCCTAATAAACCCATAACGTAAACCTATAGACTTTTTAATTTTACTATGTGTTCTGAAAGTTTCTTCGACTGATTTGTGTTTGACTAACCTGTCTGTTTTGTTCGGCAGGCGCTGCTGCAGGCGCACGACGTGGTGGCGCACGAGGTGTACGGCGAGGACGCCATGCGCGTGACGCCGCCGCCGCTGCTGCCCTACCTCAACGGCGGCGACGAGCTGGACGGCCCCAACGGCGACTGCGACATGGAGAACGTTACAAGGGTACGCCTCGTGCAGTTTCAGAAGAACACCGATGAGCCGATGGTAAGACATTGAGCTTCTTCACTTTTATAACATTATGAGTGCTATGTGGGAGAGGTTGGTGTAAAAATAAATATACACAGTAGTGGAATGGACCTATAAATGCATTTATTCTAAAAATATAATGTGGTGCCATTCACGATCAGGATCAGATTTATTGATTTGATATCTGTTCAGATCTATGAACAGTCTTTGACTGTTAAGCTCACACAGACATTTATCAGATATATGAAATTGTTCCTTTAAATCCTTGTAGTTAGATTTCTCCATATCTACCTTCCTTTTGTTTTACTCTGCCAGTTTTTAATTCCGGTTGCTTTTAAAGTTTGTTCTATTTCCTTTAACCCATGTCTTCTAAGGGCGACCTCCTCTCCTTTTCCTGGATTCCATTGCTCATACCTACAGGGTGTTTCATAACTTCGAGTACATACGTTAATGGTATATGTTGTTTGATATGCTGATTACGAATCTAAAAGAATTTTTTTTTAAACAACATAATCATCCACCCAGTGGTAGTGGCAACGAAAAATTTTGGACTGGGAAACATGGAAAATAAGTTTGCGATTAAAAAAAAAAATTCTTTTTGATTCGTAATCAGCATATCAAATAACATATATCATTAACGTATGTACCTGTATATGTCCCCATGCCATCTGAATCTTTGTTGCTTGATATTATCACTATATCTTCTACTTTCAACTCGTGTTCATTTTTATGCATAATTCGTTTTCTGATACGTTTAATGGTCCTAATATTGTTCTCGTTATTATATTCAAATCGTCTTAATTTTTTTTTGTCATTTAAATTTATAAGGCCTAGGTAAAAATCTTATTGCAGTTTTATGTATTGTACTTCTGTATAATAATTATGTCGCGAACAATCAGGTTTTAGTCATATGTGTTTTTACTTAACAAACAAACAACAAATTTCAAGAAGATATGGCAAATTAATAAAGAATGAAAATATATCTGGTGCTCATTTTCTTCCATTTCATTGGCCGTAGCAGCCAACTACTGACCAAAAAATCTGATGTGGCCAGCATATAACCTCCCGCCCAATACTACTCTTAAACGGTACAAAATAGTATTTGATGCAGAAACATACCTTCTTAATTGAGAAATTTTCTGTTTATTTTTGAGAATTTTAATTTTCTTTCGTATATTTATTTAATTTTTTGACATATTTCACTAAGAAAATAGCTTCACAATCACAATGACATGTGTCACATTTCGTAAAAAATTGAAAATTCCATGGTGTACTAGGAATGCAAGATTTATGAAATCTAACTTCTTTATATTTTATTATCTCTAAACCTAATGAAAATTAATAAAATAAGTGTAATCAAAACACATGTAAAATTAAATATTCTTCAACTTTCAAAATAACATAAATTGTTGAAAAAGGAAATTTTACCGTGTTTTTCACAAAAAACTGTTAAGGTCTTCAAGTAAACTGCTACTTCCGGTCGACCAATTTTATCCAAAATCTAATCAGCTCTTCATTTAAAATAAGAAACAATAATTCCCAAAATTGTATTTTTTGGTATTATAGTATTTGAGTTATGCGAGACGAAAAAATTGCCACAGACTACACATACACACACACACACACACACACACACACACACACACACACACACACATACATGCATACATACATACATACATACATACATACATACATACATACATACATACATACATACATACAAACATACATACATACATACATATATACATCATCTCGAAAATAGTAAAATCGTATTGTAGGGACCCTAAAACGTGCTTATTCATTCAAAACTCACTACACAATTTTTTGACCAAAAACAATACCTCCCTTACCTAGAGGTAGGCGGGAGGTAAAAATGTACCTTGCAAACTCTTGCGCTAACCAAAGTTATTTTTGAAGTTATTTATTTAACATCCTGTAGATTGAATTGTAAAACAAAGACAGAAAAATCTTTATACTGTGAACCTATGCAATTATTAATTAACTACCTCATCAATTTTCTACCATCTACAAGAAAAATTAAGTCAGTATATTATAAAATCTATTTATGGGGTAAATAGACCCGTGGTGAGAACCTGTTTGAATCCCACAGCCAATAGTTGTCATTTTAACTCTACCTCTGTGATTCCTTATACACTACATCTTTGAGAATATCACTTACTGAGATCTATAAAAGTAAAAATAGGTTGATGATAAAAATTTAGATATTTTATTTATTTAAATTCTGTTTTGCTAAAAATACGATATGCTGTGTATTGCTTCAGAGTTTGCTGCTCATGTCCTGGCATCAAAATAAAATTTATTACTCAAGAGATATATCACTTTAGTCACACAAAACCCGTATAGAATTTAATTTATTACCCCTGTCGTTTTTGTTAAATTTAGTATATTTATATATCAGAAAAAAGAAAGTTTAATATAGTACGATATACGAAAAATACAAACATTGACTTGGGATAGCAGGATCAACATAGGTTCTATATAATATTTGTTTATGAATATATTGGGTAATATGAAACATGATTCGGGTACATATCACATATTTTATACACGCCCGCAGTGTTTATTGTATGAACATTCAACAAATCTAATTTATATTTAACAAATTAGAAAATTATTGTGTTATAATTATAAATCCTGTTATGTTTAATTATTTGGCAACATCAAATAAATATTTACATAATTTCTGCATATTAACACACTACTAAATGGATGTTAAATAAATACATAAACACACATGTTATAATTTAAACTAAATATTTAAATTCGAAGTAAAATGGAGCAGCTAATTAGTTATAATAATTATTATCATAAATTATCAGTTGTCGCCCAAATCAGAAATCTATAATTTTTTTTTATAATCTTGATTTTGTATGAGAGGTACAATTTTTGACGATGAATTTTCAATTTTTAAAATTTTATTTGACACATTCTACATGCAGAATACCTATATGTTTCAGTTTATTTGTTCTTATAGCAACTAAGATAATTGAAATGCATTATGAAACATACCGTGAGTTTTAGTTATGATGCATGATACTTTTCTGTTATCAATGTATTATTACTATGAATACCAGTTATCTACATTACTGTACTGTTCCTGATAAAATGCAACATAGATTGTGAATGTTAAATGAACTTGTCATAATACTAACGGACACGGTGTATAAATAAAATCTTTTATTCAGTATAAATATAATACCTCAAATACATTAATGTAATTAGATAACGAAGAACAAAATTTAAAAAAGTGGACATGTAATCGAAGGGTGTTCTGAGTTTGAGTCCCGGTCCGGACTATCCGAATTTTTTTTCTCATCTTTATATATGTTACCGGCCAAACCCGATTTCAGGATAAACTAGTTTTGCCTAGGCTAAACTAATTCTTCCTACATGCAATAGGATAAACTGGTATAGCCTAGGCTGAACTAGTTCGTTCTAAGCCCGATAGGATAAACCAGTTCAGCCTAGGCCAAACTAGTTTATCCTGACAGAAATAACACACTCTTAGGATAAACTGGTATGGCCTAGTATAAACATTATAGAATACCTAGAAAGACAAACTAAATAGGTAAATTGAATAAAATACTATTTAATTAAAAACAATCTTTTTTTTAAAACGATAATGAATCGTCGCAATATCTATTGGATGATTGGTAACACAAACAATCATATTGTAACAAATAATAAAGTGTTTTAATAGAAAGAATAACTATACCTCAATAAAATAATTATTAAAATTATTATTTATTTTTACATGGTGTGCTTTGGTAGCACTTAGAATTGCAGAGTATTATTTATTTCTTGCACTTGCATCTGTTTATGGAACAATTTTTGTTGAAAATAGTTTGACAGATCTTTCGAAAACTTGTTACCAGGCAACTGCCAGAGGCTTTCGTGGCTATTGCCAAATGGGAACAAGTTTGAGAAAGATAATAGAGAATTATTTTCCAATTTATCGAACTGTTGAGTTATATTTAATTAGATATTTTATTCACTTTACCTATTTATTTTGTCTTTCTAGGTATTCTATAATGTTTATACTAGGCCATACCAGTTTATCCTAAGAGTGTGGAATTCTGTCAGGATAAACTAGTTTAGCCTAGGCTAAACTGGTTTATCCTATCGGGCTTAGAACGAACTAGTTTAGCCTAGGTTATACCAGTTTATCCTATTGCATATAGGAAGAATTAGTTTAGCCTAGGCAAAACTAGTTTATCCTGAAATCGGGTTTGGCCGGTAACATATATAAAATTCCAGTATTCTCAACTATTTTCCTCCTAAACAGCTTGGCTTATGTTGATGAATTTATTTATTTTTTGTACTTATGGGGTCACCTAGATGGTCAAATGCATAAGGTATGAATATAAATCAGGAAAATTAACAAAATGCATCTTATACTCGTACCCTCAGTTTATCGTATAGTTCAGTAAATTTTAAGGAATATTTCTTCCTTGTAATAATACGTTAATGACAGAAAACTGAATGTTAAATTCACGGTATAATTATTTGAAAGCAAACTAGAATTTGTATTCGAAATATTATTACTAGTTCCTTTCATTTGAAATGTGGGATTCAAACTGAAGATCAGTTTGGCTAATTACTTCATTATAAATTATCAACACGGTAACGTTAAAATTTTACTCTCCCTTAATGTCGGTCACGACTCACGACAATAAATTTCTTTTTAAGTCCCCAAATCATCAAAAATTTCATCAATTAGAAAGTTGAAAGTTTGAAATGTCTTCGGGTTCTTTTTATAGCACCTTGAAGGATAAGTGTTAATCAATTCTTAGTTCCTGGCGCATTTGTCTTTTGTTCCCACTTTATCCTTCCTCCAGGACCAGGCATGGTTTTTTTATTCGGTCGCTCATTAATTATTCCTTTCAGTTCTTCAGTTTACTGCGTTGTACGGCCCGGTTGGGAATTCTGCTGAAAGTTCTCACACACATCAGCAATTCATTTGAACCGTTGTCCAAAACGACATTCTTTTATTTTTACTACAGATGCTAATTTGTGAGAATTCTACCTTTTCTTCTTGTTCTTGTTTCTTTTTGAAATTGAAAGTAGGGCAGTGAATTCTGCATTCATTTGAATATTTAATCTTCGCAAATTACTAAATTCGGTAAGCCTAATTGGCAGTTAAAAATGAATCGTTTCAATGAAAATATCATCCTATTTTTTATTCATGATTGAATTTCTTTATTAAATATTTATATAAGTTAACAACTGTAAACGATTTAAAAAAGTATTCTTCCTGGTTGTATTAAGTAAAGAATTCTTTGTAAGAAAATGTTTGTTTTTACTTTGTTATAGGTAGTATAAAGATATGTAGCAATCATAAATATTTATTGCGAGATTTTAATACCATTAGTGTTACAAGTTATATCAACAATTTTTGTTGTTGTATCACTTATAGATATTAAGCTTGAATTTAAATAACACGAGTGCGCAGCACGAGTGATATTTTCAAGCGTAATAACCATGACTGATACAGTCCCAAAAACTATTATTATTATCGAATATATTGTGTTGTTGCCACGAAACGTATTATTTTGGAATACCACGACTTCGCTGGAAAAGTGGTATTCAAAATAATTCAACTAGTGGTTCTCAAACGGTAGAAATTTTTTGGGGTGA
Source organism: Poecilus cupreus (assembly GCA_963942605.1). Classification (NCBI taxonomy): domain Eukaryota; kingdom Metazoa; phylum Arthropoda; class Insecta; order Coleoptera; family Carabidae; genus Poecilus; species Poecilus cupreus. The sequence continues at coordinate 4,849,339 of OZ012721.1, read as the reverse complement.
GCTTTTCTCCGTTGAAAAAACACTGAAAATTCATTATAATTGACTAAAAATCTCAATACAATTAACTAATGCCGAATTTATGCAGTCATTTTCATTTTCAATAAATTTAACTTTAAATTTTAATTTAATTTAAATTTATCTTTCATGGAACACTACAATATATAATTAAATGAAAATAAATGCATGCACCAAAGCACGTCATATGTCACATTTAAGTCTAATAGTCTTAAATATTGGAATAACAAATACACAAATAGTTACACGATTTATTCTTTGCAAGCATGGAGTTTTTTGAATAGTGATCATGATCATATACAAGTGATTATGTGTTCTATTATATCATTTTATTATTTAAAAATGAAGAAACGATACCCAGTTAAGCCGTTAGTTCAACAAACAGATTCCGCAGATAAAATATTTCTTCAATAATCTTTTGAAATCTATGTTACTACATCATAATCATTAGAGCTTCTTTATTTTTGAATAAAATTTCTTTTTTATCGAACAGAAAATTGTATTTCTCATTTCTGATCAGTTCTACTTAAGTCAAATCATCAAAATTATTCATATTTTAGCATAGAATTTCTATTCTCAATGATTTAAAATATAACAAACATCAAAATTTATCATTTTCGTTTAAAAGATAAAAGTTGGTTATCATATAAATTAAATTAAATGAAAATGGAAATGAGAACATAAATTAAATGATTGCATGAATGCTTACATTTGACAATACGTATTTATTTTTTAAATTAAATTAAATGTAAATGAAAATCGTTGCATAATTCGGCATAGATGTAAGTTAAAGTCAAGGTTGCGAACTTAAAACTTTTCGTAAATATTCGGTTCTACTGAGTTAAATTTACTGTAAGATACTATTTTTTTTTTCTCGGGATAATATGAACCCAAGGCTTCTAAAATGTCAAAGCGTTTACGTCCATCGTAGTAAAACTTGAGAATCCGCTGGAAAAATAAATTTATGTAAGAGTTTAGGTGACCATAAAAAAATGTTTTATTTTTGCATCCGTGAAACATCTATGAAAAATATAGTGGCGTCTCTGAAAAAGGGTGAAGACAATGAATTAAAGAGACAAAATAAGCTGATAACAAACAAGTAATAAACACGAAGACATGTTTTATGTTTTCGCGGATAAAAACCAAGGCCAGATTAATGCTTCGAGTCTCATTTGTTTAAAACTTCCATTTTTTGCCATTGCAGCGCTTTGATAAATTAATATTTAACATTCTACTTACATAAAAGATACACGACAAAATTACGAGGGACATTTTTAAAACAGCTACCTTGCACGTTCTCGTATAAAAAGAAGATATTTATAAAGCCTTATCACTCTAAATTTATATACACTCTTAGATGTTTTTGTAGTTCGCATTTCAAAGAAACCAGCACGAATTTCCTTTTAATCAAAAGAATATTATGAATTTGTTGCTCAAGGCTCTGAAAGAGGACTACATGTACCTTTGGGAGCTTATTTAATTTACCAAACATTTTATTCGTATTGTAGTTGCATCTTTCTGCCATAGTTTGCATACCAAATGAAAATTTGTAATTTTGAAAATAGTAGAAAAGATGGAAATTTGTGACGCTGTATTTTTAGAATCTCAGTGTTAATATATTATTTGTATACACATTGTAAGAAGCCTAAGGAACCATGGACAAATTGATGACGAGATTTTCGCGCCATATACTGGGTGTCCCATTTAATTTACTACCTGGAATATTTCAGATAAATGCATCGAGTGTAAAAATGTCCCAGGTAAAAGTTTAATTATTTAAAGGGGGCATATGATCCTGTCAAAAATTTCAACCCCCTTTCGGGAGGCGGGTAGAGCGTTTCAATTTAAAATCATATATTACAGCACCTACTTTTTATTACAAATTCCGTATGAAAGAGCGTCAAAAACCAAGTAAATTTTAACACTATTGATAAAAATATTTCAAATAACTCGTGGCGTAGAAAAATATGTTTTTCTTCGGCGACTACTGAAAACACTTTCTCCACAATAAATAAAGCTTGAAAATTGTATATTTCGTACACTCGTGAGGAATTACGTGGGCAATTATTCCACATACAAGTTGACCAACTTACTAATAAATATAATACTGTATAATATTAATATATCAAGTGTAATTAGATTTATATATCGTAAAATATTTAATAATTATTTTAGAGTATATAAATCTTCGTTTTCAATATTGGGATTACAAAGAAACTACAATATAAATGTTAATAAAATATGTCTTTTTAGTTTTTTATTACAGTCTATAGATTTATAGGTGGTAACACTGCGCACATATACGCTTGCGCCATGCTTCATGCTTGTAATAAATAAACGTCAAATTCTTGTTTCTGAAGTGTAAGAATTATTATTATTAAATCTTGATAAAAGTGTGATCGTAGAAAAAGTATAGTATGCTAAAACTCTCACAGCTCGCGTGAAATAGATAACTTTCAGCACTTGTTGCACAATTTACTATTTTATGTGGTTCATATTGAAGATATGACTGAAACATATATTTTTTAAATGGAACCAATAGTAAAATTTATCACAGTAAAAGTAGATGGGTTTAAGAATAATTTTTCGAGAAATAAGACAAACTGCATTTGAGTTACCAAATAAAATTTAATAAACAAATGATTAATAGTTCATTCAATAGTACTAGTACCATATAACAACGTCTACTTAATTTACGTGGGGTACTGATCATTTGTTTATAAAATAAAGTTCAAATAAAATTTAGCTTATATCTGACACAAAAATTAGTATATAATTATTTTCACTTCAAATTTTATTGGAAGTGTACAAAGTTATACATCATTAAAATAAGAAAAAAGTTTGCTTTTTTATCTTGAATCCTACAGCTGACCGTTTCGATTTTCTTTACGCCTGTGGTTCTACCTCCATATATATTTTTGAGGATTGTTTCTTGAAGGCTGATATCCGCATTTCATAGGATAATAACTTGCCGAGCTCAATAAAAGCAGAAAGCCACACCTAAAATGAGTAAAATAAGATTTATATGTATAACAAAATCATGTGTCCTAGAAAAATATTTTATTAAGACAGATATTAGTTAACGATCATTGCAAAGAGTTCTCGCTGCCCTCTCTGATTTAAAATACAAAGTTGGAGCTACGTGTTGATGATTTTAATTTGTGATGATCATCATATTCAACGATGATAGCAGTGCGAATGAGTTATAGCATGCAGAGTCCTCTGTTAAGTGCTGGTTGAGTGCGCACATGAAAAGTTCGGGAATTGCTTTTTGAAAGTTTGGCAGTGGATTGTTTTTGTTTTGCCGGAGAGTTTAGCTTGTTTTTATTTTTGTTTTTGAGGTTGACTTCTGACTAGAATTATTCAAGCGTTTTCTGAATTAGAATAGGATTTTACGCAGATTAAATTTGCATCAATGGGCTGGGAAATAAAAGCAATAGTTTTGTGATCAAGAATGGAATTCTTTCGTTCTTCTTCAGAGGTGAATGTTGGAAGTTTTTAGCGAAGCCGTTTAGCTGTTTTGCATGTAAAAGTACAAGAGAAAGAAGTCATGTCGTCGAATAAATTAGATGTTATTTTTACTTGTTGTTCATGAAATGGACTTCTGGATTTTCTGATATTTAAATAACAACATGTATGGGAAAGTAAACTATTTTCCAGCTTCTGAATAAGAAAACAGCATGGTATGTTGATTTCACCAAATTATTTCAGAGACAGTTGGAGTTTATCTCGTTTATCGTTCTCTCTGAAGTATCTATAAATCTAATGTAATGTAATAACATTTTATAATAAAAATTATGTTGTGGCCAGCACATAACCTTCCGCCTGAACAATTTTAAATTATTTACTGACATATGTTCAAGTAATTTATCACTTCCAATTGATGGATTGTTACCAAAATATAATCAGCTCGTAATGTAAACATGTTAATTGTAAATATGAAATATGAGAATGATGTAATTAAATTTTATATTATCACATACAGAGAGACATCATCGTGAAATAAGTGAAATCGAATTCTAAGGACCCTAAAAAGTGCTTATCTGTTTAAAACTCATTGTACAGAAAATGTTGACCAATTACATACACTGAAATATAGTAATTCTGGAACGCGCATTTGTAGCCTTTTATGAAAGAGAAAACGAGCCTGAGACAGATTTACATCGTGGGTTATCCGTCTTCATCTAACACTTATTTATAGAGCGGTAGTTATGGCTTTGTTGAGCGGTTGCTATGTGTTTATTAAGCGGTTACTATGTGAAAACGTGTTGCACAGTCTCATCCAAAAGTGATAAATAATATTTATCCAACACCTCTCAATAAATGCTCTATAACTATGGCGATTTTAAACAAGGAAAGTAACAGATTACCCACTAGTTGTTATAATTTTGAGAAAATACACTAGTGAGTATTTTTTTTATTTATAACAATAATAATAAAACACATTACCTTCGATTGACATTTTGATTTCAAAAATTTAAAGCACATGTCACTGTCAAATAATATTTCTTTAATAAATTATGCATTTATTAAGAGTTGTTGGATAAAACGTTATGCTTCACACGTGAACAAAGTGAAATTACCCTCTCGATAAAATTTCTCTCGTGGGTAATTCCTTACTTTGCCCACTTGTAAAGTAAATAACTATTAACAATGTTGTTCAATTATTTGAATATTTCTTGCAATTCACATACATAATAGTTGAACTAATTTTTATTAATGTATAATTTAATTTTTATATTAAACTAGTAATTAATATCATCTTAATTTAAAGTAATAAATACTATACAAATATTAAATTATTAAAAAATAAATTGACGAGCACTTTAATTATCCCTAATCGGAAAAATTATAGCAAGCCATGACGTTGCCAGTATAGTTGTACCTAGTGTGTTATGTGTAGAGTGTAACTGGGTGTTTTCGTGGTTTGCAGGGCATAACACTGAAGATGAACGAGGAGGGCAAGTGCATCGTGGCGCGGATCATGCACGGCGGCATGATCCACCGCCAGGCCACGCTGCACGTCGGCGACGAGATCCGCGAGATCAACGGGGTGCCCGTCATGAACCAGTCGGTCAACACGCTGCAGAAGATTCTTGTAAGTATACACAATCTTGCTATAAAGATACATAAATAGTTATATTTCTTCAAACCTCATCAAAGTACGTTCTTATCTATTTGTAAAAAAGCAGAAGTTTTATTTTTTGGCCGCAGCCGTAAAATTATTTCCTTGGTTTTACATTGGCGGCAAACTAAGTAAAATATTATGAAAAATAGTAACGATGGACCAATCATAGAGCTAGAAATCCATATTTCACTGTCATTTTAAAGACGTGATGAGGTTCTCTAAGCAACGGCTAGTCTGGCAGTTGACGTGCAGTCAGTTGTCATTGTGTATTTTTATGTTGACGTTTTGTAACTAATATCAAAGTGATTTCCGAATTTACAGTAGTAGAAAAAGTATAGTATTATATTCGGGATTATGGTCATTATTCCCTCAGATGATTTGCATCACTCGTAATAACACTAAATAATAACTATCATAATCCCTCATATAATAATATATTATTAAACTTCTGTTATATGGGCAACGGCAACTATTTTTGCCGATTTTTGAATCAATATTAATTTAGTGATTCTTTTTAATATCTATTTTAAAAATTGTCACCATGAAATTATGTTGCTATACGTTTGTTGAGCACTTCCCATGCTTTTGTTGAGCGGTTGCTATGTAAAAACAAATTTTATCTACGATTGTTCGAAATATTGTAAAATAGTAAAATTGGTATGTTTTTATTGAAATAAAAATTTAATTAATTTCAAATCAAAGTAGGAACAGGCCGATATAGTATTTTTTAAATATAGCAACGCGTTTAAAATTATAGCAACCAAATAACCAGTGCAGTAATATTAATGAATGCACTAGTGCGGTAATATAAGTCATTTCATGTCTGCAATGCGTGGGATATGTAGGATGTACCACACGATCATAGATAACAGAAATTATGATCGTAAATATAACTGTAGTTACTATTTGTATAGATATCTGAGAAAAAAAGCTTCTAATCCCCAACCCCAACCATTAAATAATTAAAATGTGAACATCAAATAAAATACAAAGAATACAAATATATAATATTAACCATTGTGTTTGAAATACAAAATTATTTCGAAAATCTCATCTGTTGTCTTTCAGGGAATAATAACATGAATAAATAAATATACAAAATATTGTAACATGAATCAGAGTTATAAATGAAAACCTTTGACGTCAATACAACATACATCAATAGCAGCAACCTACAGCAATATTGTTGTTTATTTTCAATGATTTCCTATTCAAATATTCAGTACCATGAAGGTTACAAATAAATAATTCAGAGTGTGAAAGTTATAACACTACATTATATAATTTGTTGGTATTTAAATAAAAGTTATTGTTAGCTGTGGGAAAATATAATTAAACAGCACGGATTGAACTTATAATTTGAATTATTCAAACACATCAAAATAACCTTTATTCATAATTATATGAGGAAGCTACGAGATGAAACCATAAAATTTGGCGAGAACAATTTTGAATTTGTAAATCCAAATGCAAGACTGTAAGAATGATTACTTAACTTTTCAAATTATGTCCAATTTTATTGTCGTAAATGCTTTCGTTTTCAACTTCCCAAATTAATCAGAAACACAGATTCGGTATGCAGAAACTTTAAATTTATGAGTTGCCAAGTAAGACGAAGGTATTTATGTAAACCTACAAGCCACAATCTTGAAAATATTTGCATTTCTATGAAGGAATCCGTAACAAACTGAACTCTCTACAAGGGCTTGGTTTAATCAAAGAAATACGTCGCTTTTTCTTTTATTTTACATCTTGCACGTCTCGAATAACAAGTTATGATTGTAGTTATAAGTTTATGTTTACAAGACACAAAAAGTTTCGCTTAGAATTTATTCAAATCACGTTGGAAATGTATCCGTATCGCGTTTGTTGTGTGCATGGAAAATATAAGCAAATATTTTTGTAAGCTCAAATTAAATTATACCACATTACTCATATGTAAATACGTCGTATAAAACAGTGGTTCTCAACTGTCGATTCAGGAGCAAATAAATTAAAGAGGATCATACACTGTGAAGTTAGTTGCTTGAAAACCACTGACGAGATAAATGTAATTTTGCCTAATGTTAAATTGCTTGAGTCGTTTATCTCAAAGCAGGTATGTTTGAGTGAAGGAAATAAAAGTTTGGCCTGATGAAAACCGAAAGCTCCAGTGGTATTTGGTAAGATTATGTACAGAATGTAACAATTTGTGGTTGTCAAGGTAACGAAGGTAAATGGAAGATTATCCACTTGCAAATTGTTCTATTTCTTGTATATCCGATGCTAAACAAACAAAAGTGATGCTTCTCTAAAAAGTTATGATACAAGAAATGAATGGGGTCGTTTACTAGTTGCAAAATGGAAAATAAATAATTTATATTTTAGTTTAAAAAATATTATTTATTATTAAGATATTTGAGTTTTAAAGACCTTTATAATTACGTCAAAGTATTATGTCGCATATCAATCCTATTCTAAATTCTTTGTACTTCTCTTATTATTGAGCTGTTATATTGTCGAAGTATCAAATTAGTTGGCAACTAATTTGAAGGTATATGTTTTACTTGAATTTATGAGTATATTTTATATTCATACATAATATTTTATTTATTTCTAACTAATAAATATTACTTTAAGTCGACTCAATAAAATTAGTCTTGTTGAATGGCTTAGGTTAGCAAAATTCATGTATATCTAAAATATTTACCATGAAAATTTATTTTTATTCCATTTAAATAATTTTCCCAACAACAAATTAGACCAAGCATGTGACTACAATTATTTACAATTCCTACTGTTTGAGATTCACAATATCTTTATTATTTACGTCTCAATATTTGAAAAAAATTATTGTGGCTTAATAAATAACAATTAGGACTTTCTAAAAGTGCAGATAGTCTTCAATTTAGATATAGTTTCATAAAAAAAATTTTAATGGCGAAAGACCCCATTGTTGTTATTATAATGAATGATACTAATTGTGCATTCTACAATTTAATTTTAAAGTAATTCGAATAAAAAAAAAACAGTTAAATTAAGATATTATCTAATTCTTCGACTCACAGTAGTGGGGGTTTTAGTAGAGCCGTAATTTGAAAAATGTTGAGAAACACGTCTTCAAGACCTGTGAAATATATTTTGCGATTCTTTGCTCTAGAAATGCAGGCAGCAGCAATATACTTTTGAAATACTTTACCGCTGTTCTTTCTTTTTATCCTTATGAACACTTATCAATTTCGAACATTTCAATTGCTTCTATATATCTTAGTTACAAGTCCATAATGTAACAATATCTACTTTTTGTTTTATTCCATGAAATTGAACGGTATACAATATTGAATATAGCTGTAAGTTCTAAATTACAGAAGGGGGATTAGGTTGTCAGTTGTGATAGAATATCATAATTGTTTTTCTGCTTTTTATTTTCTTGTACATAGAAGAAGGTACAGGAATAATGGAAAATTGGTGACGAGATTTTTTGTGGAGTTGCCTTGTTGCTGAGTCTAATTATTTTGGAGAGATTTGGATTTATTTTTATGAATTATAAAATAAAATAAATATATCATCATGTTTTTTATTCTTTATGGATGTGGCACTCTGCATACGCAAATTTCGGTGATATATTTTAATAATAACTTCTAAATAAACCTGCAGCATCGGTTCCACTAAAAAATATCATTGATGATAATTGTATCACTTGGTCTAGTATCTTTGACAGTATTTAAATATGTATTAAACTTAACATTGAATATACTCAAAATAATTTTGGAGAAGACGCACGTAATCAACCTGAAAAAAACTTTATAAAGTGAAAAATAACTTGTAAAGTTTATTGAGGTATGGTAATATTAATAATAAAACGGCGTAAAAATACTAGGATTAAGAAAAGTATATATTAATGCAATGTACAGTGATTTTATTTTAAATTATTAAAAATAATTCTAGTTCCGCTGCGCGTTGTGACCCAAATTTCTTTCTCACAAAATAAAATGACACTTATGAAACTCGTTCTATAATATACTATTTTAGAGCGGTTGCTATGTAAAAACCTACATAATAATTAATTGAACAAATTTCTATTAATTAATTTTTATATTAAACATTTTATTTCAAAATCATTGAATGTTATTTTTTTAATAGTTTCTTATCAACTGGCTAAGCGGACTGTACGACAAAACCAGGTTGCCTGTTTCTCTGGACTCTCATGTTCAACGTCAGTGCGCGTTCCAGAATTACTATATTTCAGCGCCTATTTCACGCGAGGTATAAGATTTACAGAACGAGGCGTCTGATATCTAGGTTCGAATTAGTGGATTTACATTTTTCGCCCAATTAGCATAAAATTACTCTTGCAGATTCCGAATTGCAAATGATAATTCCAAGTTCCCCCAAATACCATTCCGGAAGGTAAAACCCTCTCCCTAAATCACTATGCGAGGGTTAATAAATTCAATATGTGTACAATCTCCTTACAATGTTCCGCCTCACCTAACAGCGAACTACTAAACTAAACTCTTGCTGTAGTGTAAACCTGCCTTCAGTTAATAATTCATGCTTGTTTGGTTGTTTCAGAGGGAAGCCAGAGGATCTGTCACATTCAAAATCGTGCCCTCTTACAGGAGCGCCCCTCCTCCTTGTGAGGTAAAAGTAAGCTCCTCTTTGTTCATTTTTATTTGGTTTTTATTGTTTTGTATTTTTAGTCATCGCCAGTAGTTGTCGATAGTTTTACTTTGTTTAGTTGTCATCGATTATTCATCTTCTACTTGACAATCTGATATTCTAACTTTTCCTAACACTACATCACGTATTATAGCTTTAATCAATTACTTATTTAAATGACAAATATTTTGTTTATATTTTATTTAAATTCTATGCATCGAATTACTTCACCTACACATAATTCTTCGTCAGGAAAAACAAGTAAACAACATAAACTAGTAAATAGAAACAATAGCCTTTATTCTGATTATTATTTAAATTTTTTTTGACATCTCTTAAAACGTTAAAACCAATGAAATGTGTCATTGTTTGTCACATGTCTGCGTTTTAACCAATCCTGTCATTATTATAGTAAAAACATAGCTCTACAGATTATTCCTGGCGATAATCTCTGTAGCTGTTATTTTTCTTGAGTTCTTGACAAATGTCAGATAGTTAGGTTAGGTTAGCATTACAGTGATTTATAACATATGTTAAGTGCATTTCCTAATTTTGTTTTGAATTTGTGGTTCAAAATAGAATCTAATTAAATATAATTCGAGAGTTTTATAAAATAGGAAATAATTCTTCAGTTCCAGCAAAGAGAAACAGTAACGAAGTAACCAGAAATTATGACTTACAAAATATTAGAAGTCTTGATCAACTCTTAGCCTTCATTCTGAATTTTATTTGGATTATTTTTTGACATCTATTTACTCAATCCTGTCATTATTATTATAATGATTATTTTTTGACGTTTCTTTAAACCAATGAAATGCGTTATTGTATGTCACGTGTCTGCGTTTTAACCAATCCTGTCATTATTATACTGAGAATAATGCTCTTGTGATTATTCCCGGCAATATTCTCTGTAACTTTTTTGTTTTTGTTGACAGATGTCAGATAGTTATCATCAACACAAGTAAAAATGAGCAAAAAAGATAGATTTAGTTTTCGAAAGATCTGTCAAATTATTTTCAATTTATTCTCACCCTCTTGTTATATTGTTACTGAGAATGTAGCTTTAGAGATTATTCCCGAAATTAATCTCTGTAGCTTTTGTTTTCCTTGACAAACGTCAGATAGTTAGGTTAGGTAGCATAACAAGGGATTAAAACACATGTTAAGTGTGTTACCTACTTAATTTTGTTTTGGATTTGTGGATCAAAATATGATTCAAATAAATATAATTCGAGAGTTTGTTAAATTACAAAATAATTCTTCAATTTCTTTTTCAAACTTGATGCCATTTGGAAAAAGCCACTCAAGCCCTACGGGCAACAAGTTTTCGAAAAATCTGTCAAATTATTTATACTTTATTCTTACTCTTTTGTTATATTACTACTGAATATATTTTAGTCATGAATACATTTTATATTTTGCAAACAGATTTCGTGGGTTCATATCTTTTGTTATCTGTAACTTGAAACCTAAATATAAAAATGAAACGTACTGTAAGATGAATGGCGTTTTAGACTAGACACTAAATTGGTAAATAAAATCTTTAACAGATTGTTGGTTTTAATATATTCCTTAATGTCTAAGCTCTGAATTTTTTTATTGTAATGAATTCACTACCAAATTATTACTAAAAATTTGTCCTATTTTTGTAGTTCTGAGCACTTTTTAACATAATATCAGAATTCAACTCTGGACACTTCATTTTATTATTATTAATTTTTAGGTAATGATATATGGAAGATAATTATTTGTTTATTTTATTCAACACAAAATATAATTGAGATAAATGTTTGACAAATATTTATTATAAAGATATCAAGATTTATTAAAGCAGTGTAATTAATAACAAACATTTTCCTGTAATTTATTTGATAAAAAGTTAATTAAGAACTCTTTAATTACGCAAGTTAAAATGAACGAGCTCCGTAAAAACAAATAAAAATAAAAATTTCAGTGGTTTAATTGCGTACGAACTATTGAGAAAATTAACTGGATTTTATCTTCTTATTTTACTCTTAAATTACTTCCTTTATTTTATTTTAGTTTTATTTTTATCTTTTCAATTGTTATTTCAGAACTTATCTGACCCTACGTAGTGCAAAGCAATCACACTAAATTTTAATTTCATTTTAGGAATTAGGCGTGTTTTATATTTTAATTGAATTCGATTTCATAAAAAGTTATTGAATGGATTTCATTTTTATTCGTTTTAGTTTGTCACTAGTTTTTAATTATAGACGAATCCGTTTTACGGATTAGCTATCTTTCTAATGAAATTTAAGGGTGATTGACATTTTTCGATCTAGATTGTTTTAAGTTTCTAGCAGGAGTGCTTGAATAGCTTTCTATAATCCGTTTCATACTTTTTCTCAGTACCTATTTTTATTTATTTATAAAAGTACTAGACAAAGTGTATTAAGGAAAATAACTCTTAGTATAATCCGTTTTAAAATGAAGCTAATTTCAGTATAAATAAGCGTGCGATAATATTTCATTCTAATATCGAAACAGAGAGAATATAGTATTTCAAATTCGCTAGCGGTTGTTGAAACTAGAACACCAAAAATTAATAGGAATATACGAACGAAATTTAACACAAAGGTTGTTTATTATTAGAAGAATAAATTTTACATTCAAAAACAAAATGTAATAATATATATTTATTAATAAATCTGTTCTCCACGCGCTCTTTTCACCGATTCTATACCTCGAGGCATGGAATGAATAAGATTGAGAATATCATTTTGTAGTATTACGTTTCATGCCCTTTCGACAACAGTCCATAATTCTTCTATCAGTGTATTAGTGTCTGGATATGTCACATTACTCTTTCTAAGATAAGAATTAAATTATTTTTACAGAATTTATCCAAAAGATTTTTATAAAGAAAACCTTTCATTCGTGTAATAATAAAAATTTATATAATTTATTCCGTTGTTCTAATTAGAAATATTTCATTATTTTATTTTAAAATAATTTATCTTTAAAGATTAACTCCTAAACTTTTATAAATAATGAATAATAAAATAACATTATGCACGTCCGTGCAAAAAGTAGGCCATTAGTTACTTGTTTTTAGAGCTTTAGTGCTCTAGTGCAATAAAACGTTTAATAGTAACGTCCAATAAAATTAAACAACAAAATGGTTGTTAAGCAGCCACCTATCTTATTTTGGTAGCCAATATATTTATTAAATAAAGTTTTTAATGTCATAATTTTCCACATTTATATTGCTTAAAATAAGATCGAAAATAAATCGTAAGACGTACAAAAAGTCTCTTTATTACATTCTCGTGTTTTATAACACTCGCTACCACTTGTATGAAAACTTTACCCACTCATGCAATAAGCATGACTTTTTGTACTTGTATCTTAAGTATCTCATAAATATTGCCCCTTCCCCAATAAAATTGCTGAAACCCTAGGAGACGACCACTTTTAAAAGTACCAACTTGTTCAAATGGACCTTATTGTCTTCGACAAGGCGTGATAACTACATTATTTATTCGTTTTAATAATTAACAACCTTGGTGCACAATTTCGTCCATTCATTGCTATTATTTTTTGGTGTTCCATCTTAACGACCGTTGATATACTTTTCCCTAAAACGTTTAACATTAAGTTAGCTACATATCAATTTAACGAAAAATAATGTTTAGCAATGCATAAGTTTATGTTTTCCTTTTATTTTACTTTGATTGATGTTGTGTTTAGTGCTCGTAAATAGTTTTAAATGTCATAACAAAATTGCCTTAATCACACCAGATATTTCATATATTTTATTAGTCATTAAGACTTATGTTTTACTCACAATATTGTCTGTTAACTCTCCAATCATTCATTTATTCCATTGTTTCTGTTTCATTCTAGTTGGCTTTGATTTAGTGAACAGACAGTATTTTGTTTGGAAAGTTAAATTGTAGCTTAGAGTAATTGGAAATCAGAGTGCAAAATTAATTGTGTCTTTTTGTTCCGATTATCTAGTTGTTCAGGATAAAACCACTGCCAGTATTAGTAAGTACATGGAGTTATCTGGTGTGATGTGGGACTGCTAGTTAATAGTTTCGATTTGTTCTAGTAGATAGCGACACACAGTATCTTTTGCACACTTTTCACCGTTTGTTCTGCATGGGTGACAAGTAGACATTAGGTTATGTTGATCGTTTCACTTTTTCGCATGCTTCTTTTTATCGACTGTACTAGGGAATGCTGATACGTTAAAAAACTTAAGTTTTGTATAGTTCCAATAGAGAATGCAATTTGACGTTTAAATTATTTTATGCTTTGTGATTTTTTCATAGGTTTGCGCCATGAAAAAAGTTCGTATTCGATAGTATATAACAGTTATGTATTTTGCTATGGATAACTAGAATTGTAAGAAACCATAAGTGTCAAAGTAATGTTTGTTCTTTTTTAGATTTAAAAATACTCATCCAAGCATTGGATTTGAAAATTCCAGAAATACGTTAGCAATCTTGGTTAAAAATAGATGGGTTATTGTAGGACCTGTGTTGTTATTCGGACATATGACACTGCAGTGATCCATCTATTTTAAGCCAGACATGCTATTGTTTTTAAATATAATACTTAACTGGGTATCTCTAATTAGACCCTTAGTTCCCATGACAAAAATCAACGAACATTAGTAATTTTTGTATTCATAATCTTGGACACAATATTTGACGCACGCTACTTACAAACCAAAGACTTAATTACAATAAAACACTGGCTTTACCCCGCGAATTCTACAGCAAAATTATCTTAAAAATAACAAAATTTAATTCGTAAAATGTTAAACCGACTTTAATGTATCAAAACCCGGAAAATCCATCGAAAATTACCAATAATTTAAATAAAACTATATGTTAAATAGTTATTATAACTGTCATATCATCACATTTCTTAGCAACCAAGCAACCGGTTATATTGTTATGACTTTACTGTTGTGAATAATTTGTAAGTTTACAAATATTTGAAATACCTACATTTTGATTTCATTAAAAATAATTTTAATCGCATTGTACAAACCTCTTGCAGGAAGAATGTTTTCCAGCTTCTTATATTTAATAGTATAGTATGTAACAAGTTTTCTAAATATCTCTTTACTTACGAGTTCTTTTAGAACGAGCGAAGCGAAGGTGTAAAATACAAGTATCTAAAGAGTTTATTCAACGATTAACTCTACTTTTTCTACTACCATAACAAATGCAGCATAGCCGCAAATTAAAATAACTGAAAAAAAGTTATAGATATTTTTTATTTAAAATTTATAAATATCGAAAATAAAGCGTTGTAAGGCACATGTACAAAAAGTTTATTTATTACACTCGTGTGTTTTATAAAATTCGCTATCACTTGTGTGAACACTTTACCAACTCTTTAATATTTTATTAATTAATTTAGTATGTTAACAGTTAAATAGAAAAAAAAAATTAACAATTATTGAAATTAGCTAACTTCACTTCAAAATGTTATTTAGCGCCATGGAAACCAGTACATTAAATGACATTTCAATAACGGGATTCGAAAATAGTTATTTACGATACAAGCTAGTCTTAAGTCACAAATAGGTGTTTTAAGACCCCTGAGTGACTAAAGATGCTTTACGTATGTGTATCGTACAATATTATTTCTACGATATAATGAAAAAACCAATAAATATATAAATATACGTTTATTTATTAATTAAGATTACAATATTAAATGAGAAGTTTGCTGTGATAACAAAATTTTTGCAAATTTGACGTGGTTACATATTTTATCTAACACCTCTCAATAAATACTCTATAATTATGGCGATTTTATACAAGGAAAGTAACAGATTACCCACTAGTAGGTATAATTTTTAGATGAGCCACTAGTGCATATTTTTTATTTGTAACAATAATAATAACACACAACACCTCGGTAACCACTTCGATTGACATTTTAATTTAATAATTTAAAGCAAATATGTCACTGTCAAATAATATTTCTTTTATAAATTTTACATTTATTAAGAGGTGCTGGATAAAACGTTATACTTCACACGTGGACAAAGTGGAATTACCCACTCGATAAAATTATCATACTCAGCCTTCGGCTTCGTGTGCTAAAATTTCTCTCGTGGGTAATTCCTTACTTTGCCCACTTGTGAAGTAAATAACTATTAATCACTCGTTGCTCGGCAACCCGTGACTAATGAAATCTTCTCACCAAAAAATCGTTTTACAAACTCAAAACCAATAATTAATCATCAATTTTAAACACTATCGTAGATAAATACTTTTAAATGTAAACTTGCATACTCTATAGTACGTAGTTGAACTATACATGTTGAAGGCTAGCAATTGTAGGAAGAAAACTTACGCGAAGTGTAAACAAATATCTTCGTAACGTGTCGAACAATCGACAAATAGGTACACAACATGTGTTTCCCACATTTGTTAACATAACCCCATTTTCCATCATTATTCCTGGTCATATAGTTCAATGTCTTTTGCATCTTGTTCTCGGTATTATTTGATATTTCGTTCATTATGTATTTTGCATGTTTTACATTTTAAAAATCTTTTTCTTCGCTAGTTTTACGGTTAGAATTCCAGTTACATTTTCGCAATAGTTCCACTTAATAAAATTGTGCAATTAAGTAGGTAGACAGTGCATGGTTTAATTAAAAATACCAGCGAAACTTTACAATGAACAAATGTCTCTAATTAGATATATAATTAATTAAGTTTATTTTACGGTTTTACCATTTAACGTTTAAGTTTATGTTACGGAAATTGAGTGGGTGCTATAGGTGTTCTACAATGTGATTGTTGTTGTAGATTTTCGTGCGAGCGCAATTCGACTATGATCCACTTGAAGATGAACTGATTCCATGTGCCCAAGCTGGTATCGCCTTCAAGACTGGGGACATTCTCCAGGTTAGTATCCATTGTTTTGAAAACTTCCACTCCACATTTTGTAGCCTAAAAGTTACCTGATATACAGGGTGTTTCATAACTTCGAGTATATACGTTAATGGTATATGTTGTTTGATATGATGATTACGAATCTCCAAGAATTTTTTTTTAAATTAGAAAAATAAATGGTTGTTACCTAAAATATTTTTGTAATACTGCACTGGATTCGCTTTCCTATTAAACACAAACAATGAAGTAGGTAATCAACAATTTAAATTACATAATACTAGTAAAATAAACAAATAAAATTTAATTACTTTTAATGAAACGATAATTATTAACATAATCATCCACTCAGTGATAGTGGCAACGAAAAATTTTGGACTGGGAAACATGGAAAATAATTTTGCGACAAAAAAAATTTTTTTTTGATTCGTAATCAGCATATCAAATAACATATATCATTAACGTATGTACCTAAAGTTATGAAACATCCTGTAAAAATAAGTTCTCTAACTTATTTCAAAGATGGTTTTTGGTCCCCAACGTGGTTTACACGTCAGTAACCTGTCCTCTCTTTCCTCAATGACGCCCCCATCTATGGCGAAAGAAACGTTGAAGTATTACGGTTAGACATATTGGTTGCTATTCACAGGTCTATACTAAGGGCTACTTACTAGGGTATTTAAACTGTTGCTATGAAAAAATTGTTGATCTCCAAGGTAATTAACAAGTTTTGCAAAGTAACAGTGCCAAATTTTAAAATGCCCTAGTTAGTAGCACTTAGTATAGACTTATGAATTACAACCATTGTTTTTTTTAATTCATTACTTTCGCAGTGAATGGTGTGAGATTGGAACAAGTGAATGAATTTGTATATTTGAGTAGCATGTTTTCGAGGGATGGACGTATTGACCAGGAGATTGAAAGACGGGTATCTGTACGGTGCAAGGTATTGGGTGCTCAAAAAATAATAGTATCTAGAGATGCTCGACTGAGTGTTTATAATGGTGTGTTAGCGCCTACATTGATGTACGGTTCTGAATGTTGAGTGTGGATGAAGAAGCATGAACGACGTGTAACTGCTGAGGAAATGAAATATTTGAGAGGAGTGTGTGAGTATACGAAACGTGGTTTTATCCGGAATACATTGGTTTATCGTCAGTGTGCAATTGAGAAGAATGTTTTTAACCCATTAATGCCCATCGTATGAGAGATACGTTAAAGATGTCCCACTGTAAGATTATGTTTCTGGCAGGCTATGGGATAAACTGTACCAGGTTATTCATTTAATATTTCTCTTTATATTTAAATGTAAAATATCTATAAACATAATTTTACTTACAAGTTACCTACATAAAGAAATATGAAACCAATATTTAAAGACTATAGTTCTGGGCATTAATGGGATAATAACATGCGAGTGAGTCAGTTGAAGTGGTTTGGCCATCTTGAGCGAATGTCGAGTGAAAGGTTGGTGAAACTAATATATGCGGGTGGAATTGAAGGTGAACGATTGCATGGGCGTCCGCTGAATAAGTGGTTGCGTTTGATTGATGGTTTATTGCATGAACGAATGATTCCGAGTGTATGAATAGACGAGCATGTATGAATCACACTATGAATATGGACGAGACGAAAATGTGTGTGTCAGGATAGGAATGTTTGGAGGAGATTGCAAGTTGGTTGACTGTTTCTGGATTCGTGCTACCCTACTGAGTGGGATATAACGTGATGTTATGTATGAGTATTGTGATTTGAGTTTGTCGAGCGTGAATTGTGTAGCCTTATGGTTTGTTTGTGAAAAGTGCGACAACTATTGGAAAAATTCTTGCTAATACTGATTATGTGTTGGTACTGAATCTGTCATAATATGTCAAATTATTGTTTAATAGTTTAATAGTAATAGAAAATATGTATATAGAGCCGTAGGCGAGGGCCCCAACTGGATAAGGGATTAAATGCACTTTTTTTTACAATCAAAATACAAAACGTGCATTTAATCCCTTATCCAGTTGGGGCCCTCGCCTACGGCTCTGGGCTCATGATTAAATGCATTACTTTGCTCACTAGTATTAAAAATAGCTATCTGTAATTGTAATTTTAACCACTTATTCATACGACCCAAGACATGGACCTATGTGTATAACAGTGATTCTTAAATTATGATACTCGATAAATTAAAAGCAGTTAAAAGGCACAAATCAAAATATAGTATTTCATCAAAATACTTCGTTTAAAAAACGGGTCTTCAAGTTTGCAAACCTTCGGTATTAGTGAATTATAAAATACAAAATTGTTATCTTAAACAGTTTATTTTTAATGATGTCACTTTGCTCCACCTTTATATCACATAAATTCCTGTTTACCTTTCCTAAGAGATGCTCAAGATTCATTTCAAATACATTCCATATTTCCATTACAAAACGAAGCTTACTAAGATGTTTCATCAGATTCCAAATACTTGAATGTTTATGTTGCACCAGCTTTATCAGCACCTAAGTCTAAACAAACACGAACTTTATTGCAGATCATCAGCAAGGACGACCACCACTGGTGGCAGGCGCGCAAGGACAACGCGGCGGGGTCCGCGGGGCTCATCCCCTCCCCCGAGCTGCAGGAGTGGCGGACAGCCTGCGTCGCCATGGAGAAAACCAAACAAGAACAAGGTACAATACCACAACGACAGGATGGGGTGAACCATCCCTCGTCAGACTAATCCGAGACAAATTGTTTTCCCCAAACAATTTTAAACTAAATCTTAGTTGATGCTTTTAAATAAATCCTGCTTTTAATTTGTCGTTAACCCGGTTTAATACTGAACACGAAAGCTGAATTTTATTTTTTTGAGAATGCAAAAATTCTAGAATTACGACTTTCTTATACACAGCATATAAACTTGAATGTTATGCAATTACTCTTGACATCATTAGACTTCACTAGATACATTCAGTTGATCCTGATATAATTACAAAAAAATAGCTGTTTACATCTAAACTAGGTGGAGTTCAAGTTCAATCATAAATTTTTCACTGAAGATGGTGCTGTTCTTCCTTAACAATCTTTATAACATTTAGATTTACAGAAATATCAAAATTAAGAGATATCATATAAACACTTTTATCCAACACCTCTCAATAAATGCTCTATAACTATGGCGATTTTAAACAAGGAAAGTAACAGATTATGCACTAGTGGGTATAATTTTGAGAAAAGTCACTAGTGAGTATTTTTTTATTTATAACAATAATAATAACACACAACACCTTGGTAACCCCTTCGATTGACATTTCAATTTAAAAATTTAAAGCATATGTCTCTGTCAAATAATATTTCTTTAATACATTTTTCATTTATTAAGAGGTGTTGGATAAAACGTTATATTTCACACGTGGGCAAAGTGAAATTACCCACTCGTTAAAATTATCACACTCAGCCTTCGGCTTCGTGTGCTAAAATTTCTCTCGTGGGTAATTCCTTACTTTGCCCACTTGTAAAGTAAATAATTATTACAGACGACATAGTACATTCGTAAAAAATTGAGATACTTGAGTAATGTTATAAAATTTTTGAAAATAATACTAATAATCTGATGTGGCCAGCACATAACCTCCCGCCCAATGCAACTCTTAAACGGTACAAAATAGTATTTAATGATACAGAAAAATACCTTATTATTTGTTTATTTTTTATTTATATTTAAAAACTTTAAATTTCTTTCGTATATTTATTTAATTTTTTGACATATATTTCACTAAGAAAACAGCTTCACAATCACAATGACATCTGTTACATTTCGTAAAAAATTTAATTTTTTTTAATGATGTAAATGGAATGCAAGATTTATGAAATTTAATTTCTTTATATTTTATTATCTCTAAATCTAATGAAAATTAATAAAATTAGTTTAACAAAACATTTGTAATAATTATTTACTTTACAAGTGAACAAAATAAGGAGAGAGAAAATTTAGCACACGAAGCCGAATTTTATCGAGAGCAAATATGAAAAATAAAAAATAAAATAACATTAAACATAATTTTTATTTTATGTGTAGGACAAAATAGTGTCATTTTTTTTTCTGTTGCACTTTGGGCACATATTCCATTGTTTTTTTTTTTTTTAATTTCATAAATAGTACGTTTATTTAAAAACTATACGTATATATTATTTCATTAAATGTCAAACTGAAACTAATACTTCTTTACTAAACTGTACTTAATACCATTAAAGTCACGCCATACATTGTGTAGGCGGAGTTATTGCTCATACTCATCACAGACTCATTTCGGTTTGTTGAAGTTTATCATCGTTTTATATTAGAATTAAATTGAGTTTATTTATATTGCGGATTCAGCTCTGAGTATTTTTTATATACTGCGTATAAGAAAGTAAAAATATCTGCTCAATTATCCTTGTTATTTCAGCTTTCGTTCAAATCTTCCTGAAACATTGTAGTATAATATTCGGCGTTACTAATGATATTTTATAAATCCTAGTTTGCTTGTTGAAGGAATGTTGAACCAACATCATTAAAATTTATGTAAAAGTAGAAGAATTTGTGTGTTCCGCAATTTCTACCGGATTACTTAAAAACTTCAAAATTACACTATTTAAACTTAGCAAACACAAACTAAACAGAAAACTTGTTAAATTCAGTAACTTGAGAACTTGTTACGATAAACAAACGGACAAATAAGAAAGTAGAAATAAAACTTTAACAAGATCCTGATGGTGAATCTTATCACTGTAGATATTTCCAGCAGTTCTCAAAACATAACTGTGTGGATATGCATGAATGTAATTCCGTCGTTTGAGTTCCGCATGTAAATGTTTAACTATAAACATTTTCACGTATTGTCTGATTCATGTTGGGTGAACGCAATCCACGAAAAGTATTTGCCAACAGCTTTAAAATACAAATTCATTTCTACCATCTTGTGGAAAACAATTTTTGCAATCCAAATATGTATTTATATTTTAAATTTACATAGCTCTAATGCAATAAAATTATTTTGTATACTTTTATCTCTCCGTACCTTTCGCCATTGCTGAATACATGACAAGGCTGGCTTTGGCAGCAGAAAAGCATACTTACCTGGCGTAGGGATAACCGTGATCAGCACGGCGGTTTCCCCAGGGTGAGGCTCTCCCATTGCACTACGGCTGGGCTGACCACTGCGATTATCCCTAATGCGGATAACTCGGGCGCGTAATTTTTGGTAGTCGGGACTGCGTACGCGCTGTCCCGGTCCTTAATAAATATAAACACAATTCCATGACTTACTAAACCTGTAAGTATTATGGCCACAATTTATCCACAAATATCTCATAATGCTACTAACTAATATCTGAGTGTGTTATTCTCCCAAAGAGGTTAGTGGTGGAAAATACAAATTAATTCTTATGATTTCAGTTCGGTAAATGGGATTTTATAGCATTGTTATTTTTTACGGTACTGTATCGTTACTAAACAATATTTTATAGGATTTGATTCGCATTCATTTATGAAAAATGTCAACAAAACAAATTTGTTGGTTTCATTATTTAATTTTCATTAAGACCAAGGACGTCCTGAATGTTTCTACGAAAAATAGAAAATTAATTTTCGTTCAAAAATGCGACACAGATACGAAATAAACCGTTGTACGTTATGTCCGTTAATGATTTTCACTAGACGTTAACGAACTATTTTTCAGTTGACAAACATTACTAAATTATTTTTAAGATCTATTTCATATAGAAATTTGAATAAAATAGTTAGTATCCAATGTTTTGAAAACTTTCTCAAATCATTTCAAAACTTAAAGATGACTTGACAAATGACCAAGTTCTCTCACTTCTTCTTCGAATTGCTTATGACTTATAGCGTGCTTTACACGTCGGTAAACTTGCCTCTCTTGTTGATGCTTCCAAAATGACTAGAAAAGTTCTTTTGTATCTTTTAAACATAATTCATGTTTATTTTACTACGGAACCTATCATTTAATGTTTAATTATTTAGAAGAAAAATACCGGCATGCTATTTACCCATTTTTGGTGTAGCACTCTGCTTTTGCAGATCTCGGTAGTTGATATATTTTTGCTCTTTGAGTGCGAATCAAATTCACTTGAAAGATTTTTGTCTAAAATAATTTAGTAAGCGTTTGATATATCTTTATATAATTGAAAAACCTTTTTATCTACGACCACTTAGAAATCTGCTCATTGTATGTTTGTTGTTGCTGGGTATATGAGGTACATTACAAACATCGTGCGAAATGAATTTGTTTTGTGCGTGTTTCAAAACAAGTCGGTTCATTTCAGTACAGGTGCCATTGCTAGGATAGGTACTTATTTAGAATTGTCAAATATAGGAATGTTAAAAGCGGGATAAACTTATTATAAAAATTAAATTAATTAAAAAATAATATCGTGCTCGTAGGAAAATTATAGTGTACAACTCGCATGGAATGTCCATTTCATACTCGTATGAAAATAGGAAATGAGTACCATTCCATGCTCGTACCATACTATGGTCCAATTATTTTAAGTATGTTTAAAACAAAATGTCAACAATGAACAGATGACATTGTTCTTTGTAGTTTCTTCCGCTCTATTTTGTTGGGTTGTTCAAAAAATCTGATAATTTCTTGATGAATTGAAGCTGTTGGCAAATGATTTGGTGGCGAGGCGTCCCCAGTGAAGTCAGCGTCGATCACTCACGCCGTGTACCCGTCCGTGAACGAGTAGTCCGAGAACGTGTAGCTCTAGTCTGACTGATAACTGTTGGGTGTTCTTGATTGAAATGCGTATTTTTCTATTATTTGTGTACGAATTGCCAGACACGGAAACCGAAGGTGGATGCTCCTCTCATGCTAATGGCTGTGACGGTACAACAGGTAAACACTCAGACAGCCGAATGCCCACCCCTTAGTTCATCCCTGATTTATCAGAGATTGGCCTAGCATGTCACTAACAAGTTCATGTCCTGATATAATCTGAATGTATTTTAAATTAAATGAAACTGTAGAGTCAAGTGCATGATGATAGTGCTAGATTTATTATGAATCAAGTTTCAGTAAAGTGGCCGATGGTTCTTTCACTATATTTAGTTTTAAAGAGTGGTTTGTACCAGAAATATTTTTATTATTGGTCTTGTTTTCTAGAACATTACGACTGACATCAATTATAACGTCAGGCAATTTCATAAAATTGATTAATTTTCCAGCGCATTCCAAATTTATTAATGTTATGCATACTCAAAACTAAAATTAGAAGTTATCGGTACTTCTTTGATCGTCATATTATTTTGTTTTTCTTTCTGCGTTGGTAAAATTGGTACTTATTAGTCGTGCTAATTTCGGTTTTATGAATTTGCCTGTCAATATTTAGTAAGTAGACTACTACTCGTAGTGTGCGTGATTTTTTAAATCAATCATAATAACTTTATTGTTCTGTACATATGTATGAAACATTTTTTTCGTACAATTCGAACAAAGTATATGAGTTAACGTTCAAATTAGTTTCTCTGTTTTGACATTAGAAAGATACGTTCTCGCACGCTAATTGATGCTAGAATGAGATTCATTATTAAATGATTTTTTATGACCATTGTTTACACTTATGCAAAAATAACTTCACGCTATATCCCACACAGTGGGGTAACACAATCATTCTCTTCCAAACATTCCTAACCTGTTACATCACATTCGCTTGTCTATATTCATACATGTACATCTATTCTTCATATATTTTTTCGCACAACTAACCATCATTTATACCTAACCATTTATTCCTCTGACGTTCACACAATCGTTCTCTTTCAATCTTTCGGCAACCTTTCATTCAACATCCGCTCGAGATGGCCAAACCACCTTAACTGACTCATTCCAACTTTCTTAACAACATTCTTCATAGTCACCGTACACCTATGTTTTCCATACACGATCACGTCTCATATATCCACACATTCCTCTTAAATACCATATTTCCACAGCATTTATACGTCGTTCATGCGTCTTCATCCACACCCAACATTCAGACCCATACAATGAAGGCACTACTACACCATCATAAACACTCATTGTAGCATTTCTGTCTGGATGCATTCACGTTTCGAACAAATGTACCCAGAGCACCCAATCTCTTGCACTCTGCAGACACCCGCCTTTCAATCTCCCGGTCAATACGTCCATCCTTCTAAAAATCTAAAACATATTACCCAAATATACAATATCAAACCAATTCACTGAAACATTACATTCAATCACCAAATCATTCTTCTCAAACTCCAACACTTTCATACTTCATTTATTCTCACAATCTTTTCTCAACAGACAAAAAATATCTTTTGCAAATAATATTTTAAATTGCCAATTTTAAAACAGGTTATTTTTATAATAATTATAACATTAATTTAATCTGTACTTATGTAATCCAAATTCAATATCATTGAAAATGTTTTGTAAAAACAAAAATAACTGTCTATAACAGTATTTTGGAAACTACGCATTCCACAACTAAAAATTGTATTGGAATAACTATCATTCCATTCGCCGCGTATTAGCGCGATATATGAAGTATCTTGATTCAGTTACTATGGTTACGTCTGTTTGTTTTAATTTTATTTATTTGAGTTTGACGTTTTCAACAGTTTTGTATTTGTATTTTTTGTATAATTTCCAAAATCTTGTTATAGAAAGTAATGTCTATAATAGGTAACGGAATGGCATATCTCACACTCGGCTCGGATTACAAACTTTTTACTATTTTGCTCTTGTGGAATATGTACCATTCCATTACTTGTTGTAGAATATACTATTCTTCAATCCAACTTTGGGCATTCAATACTTTCATTTATTATAAATGAATTAAATATAATAAATACATCATCACGCCAATTACCCATTTTCGGTGTGGCACTTTGGTTTTGCTGATCGCGGTACGTTAAAATGTTAACTAATGGCTGTGGGATTCGAACTGAGGATTTTATAATCCACAGAGATATTTACCCCATCATAATTACTAAACAATTAATATAATAGTTTATTCGCAATTAGTGGGATATAGACAAGATTATCGCACGCATGTAAAAGTTGTACGAGATCGTAGATATTGTGATAATCATGTAATATCTCAGTATTGCGTACAAAATTATACTATGATCGTTGAGAATTTAAAATTGTTGTTTTATTGAAACATATATTCAATTAATTTCAAATTAAAGTAGCAAATATTTAAAAAAAACGCACTAGTGCGGTATTGTAAGATATTACATTAACTGAAATGAGTGGGATATGTAGGATATATTGCACAATCGTAGATGTAAATAATATTAATTGAAATTGTATGGAAAATATTGTTGAAAACTTCTATACCAATAAGTAGAAACGAAACTGTCGAATAGATCAATAATAAAAATATTTTTTTATTATAATCACTCTTCTATAGTTTGGTCAAACTTAAACGTGCGACAAAACAATGTTTATTTATTTTGATATTCAAATTAGGTTGATGATTTATTATCAATATTTTTTTTTATTTGGTGGACTATAGTTACTAAATTTATATTTGGTTTATTGCTTCTTTCGATTCAATGATCTCATATTTCAACCATGCAATGAAGCATTGAATTCTGAATTAGATTTGCGAGTAATTCTTTTGTGTTGTTGCGTTAATTTGTTTGATTTCAGTGTTGTCGTATTTTGCGATCTGCTGGAAATGTATTTAATTTCTACTCTAACCTGAACTCAACAACTGTTTACTAACGTGTGGTTTCTGTGTATCTTCATTGCAGTAAATTGCTCAATATTCGGCCGAAAGAAGAAGCAGTGCAAAGACAAGTACCTTGCTAAGCACAACGCAGTCTTTGACCAATTAGATTTAGTTACGTACGAAGAGGTTGTCAAATTGCCGAGTAAGTCACGTTTACGTTTTGTATGATGTATCTTGGTATGATTGTATGATTGTTTCAGTGTCTGATCCAGCTTTCCAGAGGAAAACGTTAGTTCTGCTGGGGGCCCACGGCGTCGGTAGAAGACACATCAAGAACACACTCATAGCCAAGCATCCTGATAAATATGCCTACCCCATTCCACGTAAGTTCATAGTATTATTGCATTATCTATATAACATCTCCTTTGTTGAAAACCTGTTCTGTTAAATTACAAAGATTATACTTGAATTCGATGAGTAGGCATTGGCTTTTGGGACTAATAGATGTGTACATAAATAAAATTACCAACTTTACCAAAAAGCGTATTATGTTTATGTTACGAATTGATTAGATTTTGGAAACAATTCATCAACAGTAAGTGGTAGATTATTCGAAAGACTATCATTGTTTTTGGGCATATATTAGTAAATAAATGGGACAGTCTAAATTTCATTGGAAGCAAATAGATGTAGAATAATATTACCTACAATTTTTATATAGATTATTTTTCTATATTTACTTATGTAATCAGATTCAAAAACAGTGTTCGTGGTACCAGCCAATACCTTTGGGCCAAATGAAATCTTTATGTTAGTGATTTTTGTTAATTTGTTATTATTTCAGTTATTATTTTTCCTTAAAATATTCTTAAAAATATCGGACCTTAAGATGTGAAGAGATTTAGTACAACAAATTTCCCTTTGTAGGATCGGAACAATTTTTTTAAGTTATTGTAAAAGTCTTAATTGAGTCAATTGATATAATTCTAGGCTCGTATATTTTATAATTTATTTCTACTATCAAGTAGGAAATTTTCTTTAGAATCAAAATATATAAGCATGATCTATATTGTAGTTAGTTGTAGTGTAAAAAAAATATTTTTATACTTTTACTTCTTCGTACCTCTTGCCATTGCCGAATACATGACAAGGCATGTTTTGCCAGCAGAAAAGCATACTTACCTGGCGTAGGGATAACCGTGATCAACACGGCGGTTTCCCCAGGGTGAGGCTCTCCCATTGCACTACGGCTGGGCTGACCCCTGCGATTATCACTAATGCGGATAACTCGGGCGCGTAATTTTTGGTAGTCGGGACTGCGTACGCGCTGTCCCGGTCCTTCATAAATACAAACACAGTAAATATGAACCTACAACTGATATATCTATTATAACAGGGCCGGTTTTACCATAAGGCGAATTGGGCGGCTGCCCTAGGCCTCCGAATTTAAGCGGCCTCTAAAATTTCGATGGATACTATACAAAACGAAATATCATTTTCATTTGTATTCTGGGTTAAATAATTTCATTTTGAATATAGGGAATATCATTTACGTTTACCAGTAAATTGATAATATTAACTTTATACCGCTCGTGAAATATAGTTTTGGTTGGAGGGTGTGAGCGTGTCTAAAATTCAATAAATACTATCCAATTTTCAATATTTAGAAGCGATATAAAATTACTGAGTTAGCAGAGATACGAACCAAAATTCTTTTTTAGGTGATCTCGCTTCGCTTGCGCTTTTTCTAAACAAGTCCTAAGCTCACAGAACTCGAATCACACTACGCATTTTTAATGGAACCTTTTCATAAATATTAACTCATTTTGGTTCATCTCTTTTCTAAGTCGGTCATTTTAGATTGTTGCACATTTTACAAATGAACATTAGACAAGTTTGGAAATTTGATAGCACTCATTGAATTTTAGGAAGACGCATGCGCTCACCTTCAGAGGTGAAGAGTGTCTCTTGTCTGTATATTTTAATAGGTACGTTAAAAAAGAAATTTGAAGGAGGAGCCACGAAACTAGGATGAAAAAAAAATTAGATATTTTATTTCGGCCTCTAATTTTTTCCGCCTTAGGCCTCTAAATATATAAAACCGGCTCTGTATTATAATATTGAAATACCTGATCCAGAATAAAGTTGTTAGGATCTTTGATTTCATATTCTTCTATCTGTTGAGCTTATGCAACTTGTTTTATACAGAAAGTTGAGAGTAATATGTTGAAAAGTATACTATATAAAATGTGGTTGAGACTAACAAATTGCTTTATGACTTTATCCAAAAAACATTAGATTATGATCTATTTAATCCTCCGAGAACACACGTTTTTTTTTTTGCGATCACGGAGAACACTCGGGGTCAATCTGACCCAATATTTTTTTTTTTTATCTTTTACAATGACTAGATAGATTGATCTAAAAAAAATTATGCAAAATTTTATAATTGTTGATGTCTTTGACAAGGTTAAAAAATTCGCGAAAAATAATTTCAATTTTAAAAATTAAATTCTATAAAAAATATTGTAAATTTTTTTTATTTTTTAGTATTTTAAGCTAAAAATTTATATCATCTCAAAGTATAAAAAAATTGGTGGGTCTGATTGACCAAGTGTGTTGTGCGAGGATTAAGGAGCTATTAAAAAAAAATACAATATGTGCTATTCGAAGCGTTTTTTTCTAAAATACAGTTTTAACCAATATAAATTATTACTGAATAATACCTAGTGTGTTTTTAATTCAATTTGTTGTTTCTAAGATTATGGGATATAATTTGTACTATAAATGATAGGCATACTTTAAAAGAGGAAAGTTTCTTGCGAAATCTTAAGCCCTGTTCAGACACGGACACACAGAGGACACATTCAAGCCACACACAGGCAACAGTTGCTCAATGAAGAAGAAGTACTGAGACACACAGAAGACTCAAAAATTTGAGCCGTTCACACATGGAATTTGTTTGTGACCTCAAAATTAAAGCAAAAGAGGCACTCACAATTAGTTTTTGTTATTTCTCTATTTTTCTTTATACAATCAAACATAAGATTATACTCAAAAACTAGCCAAATTAATAAAACCAGAAGAAAAATTACAATCGACAATAATCAATAATGCCAAAAGAAATTACAAGTGACAGAAGAAATAAATTTTTAAGCCTACAAACACAACATTTCAATGATTTGAAGTTATCAGTGAATTTTAACTTGTACTTTTCCAAGACACTTTGAAGCCACAAATTAGCGGCACCTCTATTTGACAAGCGACACACACCGCGCTTCTTCTTCATTGTACTACTGTTGCCTGTGTGTGGCTTGAATGTGTCCTCTGTGTGTCCATGTCGGAACAGGGCTTTATGGAAAAGGCCAGAAAGTTAATTTCAAAATATCTTGAAATGAATTGAATTTCTTTGTCTCTTCCCACAAAATTTTCAGAAAGTTTTGTACACTTGGGTGAACTGGTCTTTCTTTTCTAATTGGCTTCAATTGCCAATAATCAACATTTAAGGCTATTTCATTCAAAATTTTATAAATATATTCTACCATCTTGTAGCAACAGTTTTGGAAATTCCAAGTATATAATTATAATTCAGATAATAATTAATTTGAATGCCCAAAAATTATTTTTGATCATTTACCTCTCCGTACATTTTGCCATTGCCGATTACTTGACAAGGGAGGTTTTGGCCACCGGAGAGCATACTTACCTGGCGTAGGGATAACCGTGATCAACAAGGCGGTTTCCCCAGGGTGAGGCTTTCCCATTGCACTACGGCTGGGCTGACCCCTGCGATTATCCCTAATGCGGATAACTCGGGCGCGTAATTTTTGGTAGTCGGGACTGCGTACGCGCTGTCCCGGTCCTTAGTAAATACAAACATAGTGTCATATATTCGTATAATCCAAATTATTTTAATTTTGTTTAGAATTAGATGAAAATTACTTAAAATGATTTTAAATTTGCAGATACGACGCGGCCGCCGAAACCTGACGAAGAAAACGGAAGGAACTATTTCTTTGTGTCGCACGATGAGATGATGGCTGACATTGCTGCCAACGAATATTTAGAATACGGTAACGAATCTTATCAAGCATATATATATTCTATTTTCAATTACTAATTGTATTTTTTTGACCAGGTACCCATGAAGAAGCAATGTACGGGACGAAGTTAGAAACCATTCGAAAAATTCATCAAGAAAGAAAAATGGCAATATTAGATGTAGAACCTCAAGCACTCAAGATTTTAAGGACAGCGGAGTTTGCACCCTATGTTGTTTTTATCGCCGCACCAGTTCTGCAAAACCTGGCCGACGTAAGTATTGGAAATCAGGAAAGTTCTTACCCAAAGTCATAATAATGATTGATATAATTGTGGGATATTCTATGATGCCTGGCTTTATGGGGTAACTCACGAAGGAGAAATGAAGTTTCAAAAGGAAAATGATTAGAAATATCATATATAATTTTCTTGTGTCTACTTCAATTTTAAAGAAAATAAAAGCTTAATAATGTTTCATTAATCTAACCAATAACTGAAACATCTAATTTGTAGGTCAATCTTGTTTCAAGTGTTAATCGTCAAAATTTAAACATGTCTAAAACCAATTTACATTTGCTAGTTTTATAAACAAATCCGAATTTTGTTTTAAATTTCTAATACTGACAATGAAAACTTGTGGATAGGTTTATTTTAAAATTACATCTTAGATTAGTTACAACGTCATTACGTCTTCATCAGAAACCATAATACAATACAATAGGCATGCAAATTTTTAAATTTTACAAGCAAGCAGTGTACAACTTACGTTATTTTGAAGTTAGTTTTTATTTTAGTAACAATTAACGAACATCAACAACAATTACTGACATCTTGATGACAGGAGTATCAATTATAAAAACAATTACTTGTTTTGTTCAATGATCTACATAAAAATTTATTTTTCGTACTGTAAAAGTTTTTTGGAACTTTGTAACTTTACTTTTAATTTAAGGCATAGGAACATGTTGTATCGTTGAAAAGGTATTACTTCGGGCAACCTATTTTAATAAAAAAAGTCCCCCTTTTCATTATAGAAAATATAACTTTCATTCTACAATAACATCCCCCTAATAATTTTATTTTACTAACCGTGCAGTTATGCCCCCCTCTTTGCTGTGTAAGCCTGTTTATTTTTTTCCTAAAGTTATTAGTCCGCAAAATTGATTGGTTGCTTTAAAAAACTCATCCTGTATATTTACTTAGGAACCCACAACTCTTAGTTGATTCAACTAAGACCATTAGTCAGTTTTACTAATTTTCAGTTATTTCAACTGAGTAATGTTAGTTGCGCGCTGCTCAAATAATAAATTTAATTGTTTCTCGAATAATTGTAATATGCATTAAATACAACTGAGATTTTCAGTTATTGATTATGGGGGGTTAATTTTTAACAGCTTGTTAACAAATTTAACCAATGATAACAGACGTCAGAGAACAAAAATTGAAAATTTCGCTTGACAAATATATTCGATTCAATTTTTTCCGTTGTTTTACATTTTGACGAAGAGATTTTTTTTTATGAAGATGAGAGGCGGACTAACTACTATGGTCATATGCCGCCTCATGAGTTAATGATTATGAAATTATGTGAATGACACAAACGACCATGCTCTTCAGTAGGATTCGAACCCACGACCTCTGGCGTGCTAGGTTAGCGACATAGCCACTACACCACCGAGATCGGCGACGAAGAGATTAATTTATGTTTTGTTGTTCATATTTATTTATTCACATTTTTAACATGTTTTGTACTAGTTTTTGTTAATATCACCGCCTGAAGAAGACGTATACTTTTGTCTATGAGCAATAACAGATTGTGTTGTGTTTTCAGTACGACGGCAGTTTGGAGCGACTAGCGAAAGAATCCGATATGCTGCGACAAGCGTACGGGCACTTCTTCGACCTCACCATCGTGAATAACGACATCGAGGAGACGATCGGTGCGCTGGAGGCCGCCATCGAGCGCGTGCACACCACCCCGCAGTGGATCCCCGTCTCCTGGGTCTACTGACAGCGACACTCCCCCTGCGAGTCCATCGCGTCGCTCAAACATCTCTAACAAACAACAACACCGTACTACCTAACCTCAACTCAACACACATGATAATGATACAGTTGTTCTTGTTTTAAAACTGTTGTGTTCAGAACGATCATGGTTTGGTTGACGATTGTCGAAACGAATCAGAAGACACTTGATCACTGCACTAACCTTTCATTCTGTTACGGGCGCTTGTATTGTATTCACGGTATAGTTTTTGTATTTCGGAGACGACACAGCAATACTCTTAGACAAAGTACAGGACATCCCCACTAACCTCAAATTATTCTAGAGAACTGACAAATGAAAGTTCCATTTACAATAGACTACTTTCTGTAGAAACGTTTGACGGCTCAAAATCCAGTTAGTCATTTTAAACTGTCCCACAAAATCCGATTACAGTGATCCATTTTAAAATACTTTTTTGTTTGAAATTTATTATTTTTTTTTATATTTATATTTACACTGGTATGCAAAAAAAATAGGGACACTTACTATTTTTTAATTTTTGTTAAAAACGTTTTTTTGTTGTACTTTCAATAAAATTTTTTGTGTTTTATGATTCAATGAACTATTAATATGCAAAAAAAATAACTTGCTGTACTTTTTTGAACAATAATAATTGATAAACAATTTAAAGATTTCCAATAGATAAAGCTATGGGAGGCAACACAAATTATTGAAACTTATTCAGGCTATTTTTGTTCTTTTTAATCGTTAAGATTTATTTGGGAATAATTTATATTTTAATTTCATCTACTATTCAACTTAAATTCAATATCTTTTAATACTGTTCATTAAATAGACCGACAAATAGCATTATGCAGTTTTTTTTTGCACACTATAGTCTATTTAAAAACTAGGAGTAAAACCTGAAGCCAGTAGATAAACTGTAGAAAAGCACAAAAAAAGTCACTAGAATTTTTCGTGGTAAATTTTAATTTCAAATTTTGTCAGTTGGAGGTCATATGAATTGACAGTTGTAATATACAGATTATTTTGTTTTAATTAACCATAATACTTTTAAAATGCAGTTAATTTTTAAATTAAAACCGAAACTACAGATAAAAATTATAATATATATGTAAGAAATTGTAATAATAGTTCTGAAAAGAACTGATTTGTGTATTTGTGGAATGTCACAAAAAGAAAATTAAGCAAAAATAGTCAAAATACTGAACACGTGAAAATATCAAATCGACTTGTATGACAGTTGATACGACCTTCAATAAACTTCTAATCAGAGCAGTGCAAATTGGATGCACGTTAGCCAATCACAAGTGTAGATTTTTCCGGCAACATTTTAAAACACTCCTCCTAGTTATTAAATAGAGTATAATAGTAACTTGCTTCTCAAAACATCAAATGCATTATTTAAGTACTACAACAACTATGACATTAACAAAAAATTTTAAAAGAAATTGTGTTTCGGTTTCTTTGCTTGCCAGTATATTTTATCATGAATACTTACAAAAATGATAATTGTAATATTTGAAAGCGTCGAATAACTTGAACAAATATCCTTGTTTGTGTAAGATTAATTGTGGATGAAGAAGTTTAAAAATCCTAATACTTTGTCTAAGGCAATACACATGCATGTTGTTTAGTTATAGGTTATATTTCTTTGGCTTGGGTTGTAATTTGCTTTTTAATGGCTGTTGAATGATATCCTAAGAGAAAAAAATGAAAAGCGATAAAATATATATTATTTTCTTATTGATTTTTACTGTAGATGGTTTTAAAGGGCATTATGTAATACTGTAACCTTTAAAACTAGTTGCGAATTTGAAGATGTTCACTGTGCATTGAAAATCGTATTTTTGTGGATGGTGGTGAACAATTTCGGTTTCGTTTGATGATTTAAGGATTTTAATCAAATATGAGGCAACGTATCTGCGAAATATATGTGAATTGTTATGATATGAAGCTGTACATTAGTTTGAAGAATATTTAGAAACTTATCAATTAACTAAACCTAACTTATTGACAATCGAATATGGGACAAAGCTAAGATTGTCACACTATACATTCCTCATGTTGTATCTCCTGCGATATATTTGATGACTAGTGTACAGTTTTCCAATGATTTGTAAAGATGCTCGTACATATTCTATTATTAATTTTATTCCAATATCTGATAATAAATGTCAAATTATAAATACACCTACGATCTACACACAAATTATATAAATTGATACGTTAAATATATGCCAATAATACTAATAAATAAAATTAAAGTAACAAACACACATGGACACACTGTACACACATGTAATATATTTATATAACTAAGCCTACTTGACTGTGAGTAGGAGAGCTGTAAGGAATAAATTCCTGAATTTTAGTAATCGCCATATTGGTTTCGTGGAGTTATGGGCGTAGAATATGAATATAAGTTAATGTTGCCATGTATTACATTTCCTTATAATATTTACATTTAGAATAAACTGTTACGAGATACCTCCGCTGAAGATGATTGTGGTGTGGTGCATGAATGTTACTTTTGATTTTGGTTCGGAATGTGCAGTGAACTAGTGTGGTGTATCGTGATAATATTATATATAAATGAATAAAAAAGTTATTTAATAAATTAGTTAATTAACAAATTTTAAATATACCAATGAATGCTTCCTGATTAAAAGTTATAATTATAAAATAAAATTAGGGAGCATTTGGAAATATTAGATAATGTAGGCTTAATATTTCACAAATAAAGTTTAAATATAGTTGAATAGGTATGCGTATTTCTTCTTTTGACTTACTCAGATGCAATATCCGAATTGAAACACCCTTATGTACTTACAGGTTTAGAACAATTTCGTTCAATTTATTTTTCAAACAGTGTACTTGAACATTCAAATATAAATTTGATATTTGTGAAGAAATTTCTTTATCCATATTCCTTAGCCTTATATCCTAGAACTATCACCGTTAAATATTTCACAAACTGGGTTTGGTAATAGTATTCAACACCCTCGAATTAAGGGATGAACAATAATCTTTAATCATTAAAACAAAGAGGTGTAAATACTGCTCTAATTATGAAACTATAAATCCTCTAGCAAAATGGTTTGTAAAATCGTATTCAGCACACTCAAATAAGGGATATATAATTATTTCTAGCCCTTTAAACATAATATTAAGAGATATTTTAAGGGAAACTTGTTTTGAATAACTTTAAAGCTCAACATCTCGGAAACGTAAAGAGATATCGAAAAAATAACAAAAAAACGCGGTCCTTCTACTAGTACCTTGAAGAATCGACCCTTCTCTACAACATATGTGAGTGCCAAGGGCCAAGGGTTATTAAAACGTTAATTAATCAAGGTCACTTTTTTAAAAAATGAGAATTTTTTACTTCACTGATTTCTTCAGAGTCTTCTGACAGATTTCAAAGGGGTGTAGCGCCCTTATCTCATTTTTTTACCCCAAAATTTAAACGTAAAAACAAGGTTATCTCTTAGTAAATTTTTAAACAATTATGAAGGGATACAAGGACCGCAATTGAAATCTGTCACTGCTCTATTTAATTTTCAGAGGGCTGTGTCTCTGAAAGAGTACGAGATATCGCGGATCTGAAAAAAAACCCCCCGAGGTACAGACAGCCCTGCTCTATCTGATCTGCGAGAAAAAAACCCCAAAAAGTTGAAAATAGGGTAGTTTTTTAAGGGTTGCTTTTAACAACTTTAAACCATTATAACTCGAAAACGGTAAAAGATATCGCAACTAACGAAATTTTACCCGACCATAGAAACTCCATTAAAACAACCCTCTCTACAACATATTAGTAGGACAAGGGCGTAGGGCATACCCTTATCAATTAAATTTTTTTTCAAATGTGAACAAATCGACGAATTTTAGAGCATTCACATCCGATAGTTCTGCCATCCTATATTCGTAAATTTTATTACAGAACCTTTCAAATTCGAATACAGATACAGCGCTAAAATATTGCCAACATGGGGAATAGTAAAATTCAACATTCACTAGTAATTTAAAAATTTAAACGAACTCAATATAAACAATTTTAATATATTCTCGGCATGATTGCAAACTTCATCTTTGTGAATAATGACTATCATAATCCCACATGTAATAATATATGTACTATATTTTTATTTTGTCTTATATTGTCATTAAAATCGGAGTTAGTAAATTCGTGACAATAAAATTAAATTTATAGCAGACCAAAGCCTGTTTCATTAAGTATCATTAGTGTTCTAATTGAAAGTAAGCATGCGTGACTATCTACGCTGTACGTTTACTGCTGTTATTTTACATTGTACGTATAGGCTTGATTTATGGGACGTACGTCGCAGCGTAGTAGACATGACGCAGCTGTTTACGTTTCTAGGTCAAGTTCATTCAGTCGGCCGCCATCATCCATCGTGCGTGTGTGCTAGAACACTCGCTCCGCGAATATTATCTACATGTCCACACTAGGTGGGCCATCATAAATTAAATTCGGTGCTTTCGTTTCGTGGGGGGTGAATATCGCGAATTCGGTCGTTCGACGAAGCGCTGTCCACCTGGACCAACATAGTGCGGCCGATTTTTAAGCGCTTATTCGCGATGGAGAACCGGGTCTCGGGCCCCATTGGGGAAGCGAATCTGTGTTAGCGTGTAGGTCTTCACCTTTTGGGGGATCGGGGGGAGTCCCCACCAATTGTGGGCCCTGGAGTCCAGGGGAGGTCTGATCCCCTCGTCAACCTGACGGGTAGGCGTGAAACCTTCAGATTTCGCTCGCGTAACTAGGAGCTCCCGGAGTGGGTCGTCGACACGGCATATGTCGAACGTTTTTGCTAACTTGACAACAACAAAACCGGTTGTTTGTCATTAGAGTCATTGCGCCTTAGTTTGTAAGTTAGCTACACTTAGACAACACTTAGGTAGGGCAAAAGGCAAGAAAGAAGTCAAGAAAGAAACCAACATTGAAGTCATCATTGAAGCCAACGATGTGGGGTGTGCTGTGGGATGAATGGTGTGCTGTGGAATGAATGATTACCATAACTTGTTTTACTGAACTATTTTACTGCCTTGTATTTTGAGTTTATGTTTCAGATTTCATTAAACATCAACAAATAATTCCTCCTAACCATGCCATGTATGTTTTTTTCAGGTTCACAGTTATTCTTTTATCTAATACATTGTTTTTATGTTCATAGCAACATCAGTGTGAGTCACTCCGACCGACCATCTGGGCTGTCCTCCGCGCCTAGCTACACTTTATGTGTAGCAGGTCAATGTTACCTAGCTTTTGCTGCGGTAGTGTGATTATAAAGCGGAATATATAATAATACTTTGTAATTTTTAACAGCACCTTTTCTACAAATATTTCTAACCATAACGTATGTTTTTTTCAGGTTCACAGCTATTCTTTTATCTAATATTTTATTTTTATGTTTATAGCGATACGTCGACAACTTCACCGGAACCTTAATCACCTTCAACAGTTTCTTTGGTACCGACATCAACTAATAAGTTCAACATTCTATCATCGTGGACAACATCGCCAGGGCCAACGTCTTCTCCTGGAACATTACCGACTTTTACTGCAGTCTCAACTTGCTGACATCGAACTCAAAGTCCGCAGCTAGCAACATCAACGTGAGTTAATTTATTTTTAGTCATTTTATAAATTATTAGGTGAAAAATATTGAATACTTCATTTAAAATGTTTATAAACAATAATTTGATTGCTCCTAATTTTATTTTGTGTTTCTAGGCATAGCTGCAGTAACGAGGATACCGCTCTCCTGTCCTAGGTCTTTCGAAGGGTTTCCCTAGAGGGATATGGTTCAGATTCTGCCCTTCAAGTCATCAGAAAACTGATCCAGGCTGTAAAATAAACATTTTATATTTATAAATATTTCAAATATTGTAATATTGAATTATTTAATGTGACAAACTGAAATATACTTTTGAAATATATACACTGAAAAATTGTATATACATTGTTGTAAATGTAAAACAATGAATGATGAAATAAATAATTATTATCAAAGTGAAGTCTTTTACTTAAAATCCATTCCATGATCTAATAAATGAAAGGATAATAACTATAGGGGTTTGTATACATTGCGTAATTAAATGAAGCGGTGTAAATACTGCTCTAATTAAGTAACTACACATCCTATCGCAAAATGGTTTGTGAAATCGTATTCAGCACATTCTAAAATTATTTCTAGCCCTTTAAAGTTAATATTAAGGGTGATTTTTAAGGGAAACTATGTTGAAAACTTTAAAGTGTCATATCTCGAAAACGGTAAGAGATATCGCAAAAATATCGAAATTTCGCCGTCCCCTGTGATTTGACCCCTGAAAACCCACTATTTTTCTACAACATATATGAGTATGAAGGGCGTAGGGCCAAGGGTTCCCGAAATCTCTAATTTGTCGTATCAGTTTGAAAATATCAGCTTCACTGATTTCTTCAGATTTCAAATGCGAGTTACGCAAGAAATACTAACCCTAGGCTATTTTAAATCACAGATTCAAAATCTATGGACCTTAATGAAGGGTGTAGCGCCCTTATCTCAATTTTTTTACCCCTAAATTTAATCATAAAAACACCAAGACTAGTCCAACTTTTTTTTGGCAAAACCCCAAAAAAATCGAGTTAAGGGTGGATTCCTATAGATTCAGCCCTAAAAACTCCAATGGCGGTCTCGAAAATTGGCGCTCACCCTTAAATTTGGGGTAATTCATATCCAATCTTATGTTCTTTATGTAGTATATATATAAGGTTCATTATTGCATGTCACATTTCCTCAGCGTATCGGCAATTTTATACATTATGAACGGCAAGTCAGAAGTGATACATATTATGAACCACAAGACCGTAGTGGGTCATAACATATAAAAGTCAAATGCGAATTACGCAAGAAATACTAACCCTAGGGTATTTTGAATCACAGATTCGGAATCTACGGGCCCTAATGAAGGGTGTAGCGCCCTTATCTCAATTTTTTTACCCCTAAATTTAATCGTAAAAACATCAAGACTATAGTCCAACTTTTTTTTGGCAAAACCCCAAAAAAATCGAGTTAAGGGTGGATTCCTATAGATTCAGCCCTAAAAACTCCAATGGCGGTCTCGAAAATTGGCGCTCACCCTTAAATTTGGGGTAATTCATATCCAATTTTATGTTCTTTATGTAGTATGTATATAAGGTTCATTATTGCATGTCACATTTCCTCAGCGTATCGGCAATTTTATATAATATGAACGGCAAGTCAGAAGTGATACATATTATGAACCACAAGACCGTAGTGGGTCATAACATATAAAAGTTAAATGCGAATTACGCAAGAAATACTAACCCTAGGGTATTTTGAATCACAGATTCGGAATCTACGGGCCCTAATGAAGGGTGTAGCGCCCTTATCTCAATTTTTTTACCCCTAAATTTAATCGTAAAAACATCAAGACTTTGGCAAAACCCCAAAAAAATCGAGTTAAGGGTGGATTCCTATAGATTCAGCCCTAAAAACTCCAATGGCGGTCTCGAAAATTTGCGCTCACCCTTAAATCT
This sequence comes from Poecilus cupreus, assembly GCA_963942605.1. Lineage (NCBI taxonomy): Eukaryota > Metazoa > Arthropoda > Insecta > Coleoptera > Carabidae > Poecilus > Poecilus cupreus. The sequence continues at coordinate 4,809,359 of OZ012721.1, read as the reverse complement.
TATGTAATTAATTAAAACAATGTATTCAAAGAACGCATTTGAAATCTGCCACTGCTCTATTTAATTTTCAAAGGGCTGTATTTCTGAAAGGGTAAGAGCTATCGCGAATCTGAATAAAACCCAAAAAAATCGAGTTAAGGGTGGATTACTATATATTCAGCCCTCAAAACTCCAATTCAGGTCTCAAAAATTGACGCTCACCCTCAAATTTGGGGTAAATTGCATTTGTCATTCTTCATTTTGTTTCCTTTACAGTATGTACATAAGGTTCAGTGTTGCTTGTCACGTTTCTTCAGTGTACTGAAAATTTTGTAATTCAAAATACTTCAAAATCCATCAGTCAACAGTGATAATAGGTCATCTACTTTCTAAGAGATGGCAGCACTAGGATCATAATTGAAAAGAATAAATTAAAATTATATATTTCCTTTGATAAATAACAATATTAATTTTAAACCATTGTTTTGCTTATTGCAAAGTAAATAAAACAAAATATTTCTGTAGTAGTTTATTTATTATCTCTATGAATACAGGATAAAATATTTAGTTTATTGTTACAACATATTAATGCATAAATACAAGAGTATATGCTATTTATAACATCTTCAACAGTCTACCACTTAAAAATAACACATATGTAAAATAAAAGTTACTGTTAATATGTTAAAGTGATGATAATTTATTATAATTTGACACTATAGTATAATATATATTTATGTTGTTAAATTATTTTAATAGTGAAGTATATTTTACAATAATAAACATATGTTTATTTATATTTCAAATGCAAATCCTGGATTGACCCTGGTAGCAAGAAACTGATCGCACTCCCGGAAATTCCTCCCGCCGCTCCAGGCAACTTCCTGAAGCAGGAGTGTGGCGTCATCGCCATAGCAAGTGTAATCTGTAACAAACAAAAATAAACTAACAACAAATACTAACACAAAATGTAATTATAATTAGAACAATACTTGATATAAAAAATCAAAGAAATTTTAATATTTTTTTAAAAATTTGTTTTGCTTACATTAGTATTGCTAGCAGCGGACGTCAGTTCTGATGATGTTTCTGTAAACGTCCACAGCGCTCTGGTGAAGATGTCCAAGATGATGCAGTGTCCGGCGAAACTGCTCAGAAAACCAGCAGCTCCACGATGATGATGCAGCAGCAGATGGTTCCGGGTCCATGTAGGTCACATTATATAAACATACAAATAATGCATTAATAATTTTTTTACTGTAAAATAGTATATAGTACAACGAGCATGGAATGGTACACATTTCCTACGAGTATGAAGCCTTTGGCTCATGCTACAAATCATACGAGTATGAAATGGACATTCCATGCGAGTTGTACACTATACTTTTTCTACGACTACGAAATTATTTCCTAATCAATTTAATTTTAATAATAAATTTGTCTCGCTTCCATCATTCCTATAGGGCAATTCTAAATATGTATCCTAGCAATGGCACCTGTACTTAAATAGAATGACCTGTATTGAAATATTTACAAAACAAATTCATTTCGCACGAAGCTTGCAATGTACCTCATATCCCTAGCAGCTACAAATATACTATGAGCAGATTTCTAAGTGGTCGTAGAAAACATATTTTCTGCTTGGAAAACAAAATTTTCAACAACAACTTTCACTCTTTCTTAGTTACCAAAATATGTCAAGTTACAGTGTACTATTTTTGTTTGGTTTTTCACATCCTTTTCATTGAATTTAATAAAAATTTCAGTCAGATAAAATACAATCGTGGAAAAAATATTGTTTGTATTTTGTGTGCGAAATGTTGACTTTTTTGACTCGGCAAGCCTCACCAAAAAAATATCAATCTGAAATACTGAAAACATCAAATTAATACAAAAATAACTAATTAATTGGTTGGTAATTTGTTTTATAGTATGACAATGTTTGCATTATAAGTATATATATTTGAGTCTTTTGTATATACAACATTTCAATCTGAAATGTAAATCCTGGACCAGCCTCCTGGATTTACTCTGAGAGTAAAAGGCTGACCTCACTCCGGGAAATTCCTCCCTTATGTCTCAGGAAAACTCACAACAAAACTTGAAGCAGAGGTGCGGTTTCATCACTGCTGCAATTGTACCTGTAAACACACAAAACAGAAATTAGAAACAATCATCAAAATCAATATGTGAATAGTTTCAACTATAATTTTCTTAAAAATAAATAAAGAATTCTGAATATTTTTTACGAAAAAAATTAAGATTCTTACATGGAAGTTGTTGGCAGCAGGCGTCGGTTCTGATGAATCTGTTGTCAGAGGGTTTTTGAGCTCCCCAACTTATAGTAGATGATATAGACTCTGATGTCGATGTTGCAGGCTCCGGTGACGCTGGGAAAAGAGAAGATGGTTCCACGTCCAGGAGTAGTGCTGTGAACATAAAAACAATGTATTAGTGTATGTAAAATAGCTTTAAATATTTAGTATATTAAAAAAAAAATCTTTATTTTCTATGGGTAAAGTTTATTTTATTTATTTTCACACTGCTCTAGATTTTCTGTCTTTAGTTGTCATTGGATTCAAAAACAGTATTCGTGGTACCAGCCAATACATTTGGGCCAAATGAAATCTTTATGTTAGTGATTTTTGTTAATTTGTTATTTTTTCAGTTGCTGTTTTACCTTAAAATATTCTTAAAAATAACAGAATTTAAGTAACCAATAAAATAAGTAAAACAATTTTCCTTTTGTAAGATTAGAACATTTTTTTAAGTTATTCTAAAAGTCTTAATTGGGCCAAATTATATGATTCTAGGCTCGTACTAATAAAATCCCTCCGTATAACCCTTCTCGAGATCTGCGAACGCAGATAGAAAAAAATCTGATGTGGCCAGCACATAACCTCCCATTCAAATACAACTCTTAAACGGTACAAATTAGTATTTGGTGATACAGAAAAATACCTTCTTATTTGTTTATTTTCTATTATATTTGAGAAATTTAATTTTATTTCGTATATTTATTTAACTTTTTGACATATATTTCACTAAGAAAACAGCTTCACAATTACAATGAAATGTATCACATTTCGTAAAAAATTTTAATTTTTTGTGTTTCCATGGTTTACATGGAATGCAAGATTTATAAAATTTAATTTCTTTATATTTTATTATCTCCAAAATTATTGAAAATTAATAAAATTAGTGTAATCAAAACAGATGTAAAATTAAATACGCCACAACTTTCAAAATAACATAAACTGTTGAAAAATTAAATTTTAGCGTGTTTTTTCACGGAAAACTGTTAAGTGATTCTAGTAAACTGCTACTTCCGGTTGACCAATTTTTTCCAAAATCTAATCACCCCTCTATATAAATATAAGATGCAAAAATACACAAAATTGTATTTTTTGGAATTATAGTATTTGAGTTATGCAAGACGAAAATATCGGAACAGACCACATACCCACATACATACATACATCCAGACATCATCGCGAAAATAGTAAAATCGTATTGTAAGGACCCTAAAACGTACTTCTTCATTGAGAACTCACTACCCAGTTTTTGACCAAAAACAATACCTTCCTTACTAAGAGGAAGGCGGGAGGTAAAAATAATAAAAAAAAACAAACACAAAGCATGATACAACAACAATATCTAAGAATCACATACGGCCATAGATTAGGCCAACATCAAAGCCTAAGCATCATGTAATAGTGCGTTCCGAAACTTAACCATAGCGACCGTGGTACTTTTTTTCAGCGAACCGGTGAGGTTTCGGAACGCGGTACCTGAAGTTTATGGTCACTTTCTAGTAACCGTAGGAACCGCGCAGGAAGGTCGGTGCTTGTGGTTAGTTGGTAGCTTTCCCGCCGTTCTCCTCGAGTTTTGAATATAGTTTTAGTGTTGAACACTAATAATACATTATTTTTATAGCGGTGAACAATTTAAAATTAAATTTTCAGTTTCTTCGTTATCATTTTAATGCTCATTTTGGATATCATAAACATTGTCTTCAACAATACCAAATATATCATTATTTAAAATAAAATATTAAAATCTAGTATAACAATTACCACAGAATTGAAAAAAAATTAAAGTATAAAATTATAATAAATTATTATCACAACAATAAATTATTACAAATGAAATTTCATCAAAACATTTAATATATTATTATTTAAAATTAATAGCAAATTCTATTTAAATTATTAATAGACTTTTAATATCAGATCTTCGGCTACAGTTTTAAAATCATATTATTCTCGAAAATGAAATTAATATTTGCATTCAAAAATAGATGATACACAACTATAAACTGTAACAAAGCTCATAAGTTATTTATTACAAATGTTAAAAATTTTTAATTTTTATATTAAATTATATACGAATTTATATTTCAATTCCAAATCATTGTACTTATCTTCAATATTTACTATACACAAACTTATTTTGAGGATAACTGAAAAAAATAAGATTCAGTTTTAAATAAAGAACTATACCCGCCACTTTTGTAACCAGAACGTTTCAAAACTTACCCAGAATTTCAGGTACACGAAAGTAACCGGTCACATGGTTACCGGTTCTTTGGTTTAGTTTCGGAACATACTATAAATGTAAGGTGATGTAATAACAGCGCACGCGTGTTTGCACAATTCACATTATTATGCGTTTTAATCCCACCGTGTTGGCCTTCATGTAAACAGCTGGCGGCACACATCATGTAAAAATCCCTGTAAAATATTGCCAGCTCGGTCCCGCGGCTCAAAATAATGAATATTTTTGCAATTTATATCAAATTGTTTTGAATTATCGCGTATATTTGCTCAGATGTGCCTCGGGTGCTGTCGTTTTGTGTTTATTTAATCGGAATTTATTGGCTAACTACACGCAATGATAGACTTCATTTTAATAAATTAAAATTACTGAAAAAGCATTGGGTTTTCAATAAATCGTCGGCTTATTACAATATTTATTTATTTTACTGTTGCAATATTTCTGCTTGTCAATAATCTTAGATTATGCTAAATGGAGATTAATAATATCATTAATTCTTATTATTATAAGTTATTAAGTGCAAATCAGTATTTGCTTCAATATGTGCGAAAACATTGTACGCAGCAATACTCGTAAATATATCTAAAGTTAAAATAAATAAATATATCATCATATATCATCACCGTTTACCCAATTTGGGTGCGTCACTTTCCTTCTACAGATCTCAGTAAATATACCCACAGGGATGAAGTTAAAAGTGGATCTAACATATACATTTCTTGTGTGTTACAATTAAAAACTTTTGACTGTTTTTATTTTTTAATAGAGCTCTTCTCAGGGAGATCTGTAATTTGACAACGAACTAGACAAGATTAAATTAATTATTATCTTTAAAAAGGCTAAATTGCAGTATAGTGCACCAACTGACAGCTCCTGTCAAAAATTACCCTCTCCACGACGTCGTTATGGAAACCAGTAAATGTAAAAGAGTGTTCTTTTTGGTTTGTTTCATTTGATACTTATTATTATTGTAAGAGATTTGCTTATTCTTGTGCAAAATTAAATATAGTATGCAATCATTTAGGAAGATTAGGTCTGGGATGTGTTATATTAAATATTAATTTAGTTTGTTCTTTTTTGATAACGAATATTATCATACAATCACATTTTTTGAATTACTAGTTACCATAGTTATTGTTTTTTTAACTTGTCAATTTCTTTCAGTATTCTGATGCACTATAGTGCAATTTTCCCTTAAAAAAATTGTTGTGGACATCACAATCACAATACCTCCCGCCATAGATAGATTTTATCCACATAAAAAGCAAAAGACACTAAATTTGTTACCCACAATTTGTCTGTATTGATAAACAAACAGTTTTTATATTTGTCAAAACAAAAATTCTACTTATCTTAAAATGTCAAAACAAATATTTGACGAAATGTCGTGGATAAATTATAGTATTCTATTCGCATGTAATAGCTATTATTCATACGAATGATTTACATCACTCGCGTTCGCCCGTGATGCAAACTTCATTCTCATGAGTAATAGCATACAGTACATGCTCATTGAATAATATACTATATTTTACACAAATAACGATATTTTGTTTCAAAGAAATTTGGCCATACCTTTACTTTACAAAATTACCTTTTTCATTTTCTATCGTCTTTATATTCCATATCTGAGACAGATCTCGATTTCGACTGTTATCTTCTGTTTTGCTGCTAGATCTCTGTTATATAAATAGATAGCAGCCTGCAAAAGATTTCCAACATTACTTTTCCTATTTCCTATTGCATCTTTCGGTATAAGGTATCAGGTTTGGTATATTTTTCATACTTGCACAAAAAGTAACAATTCCTTCCATCTCACATGTTCATGAATTACGACGCCGTGGCCAACTACGATGCGCACCCTCCGGCTGAAAAAGTCTTAACAACCAGCAGACAATCCAGGAACGAAGATCGGAGAAGTGAAGACTGCAGCTATAGCGAAGTTCATGACATGAAATCACTGTTTACAATCGGTAAATCCATCGGCCTCGTGTGTATTATAAAGCCTGTTATGTGTTATGTGCTTTTCGTCCTGCAACTATGATTATTGTAAGTTGATGTTGGTTTACCCTTTGTGATCTTCCACCACTGGACACAGGCCAGGATTAGCACTTTCTGACACTACCTGAAAATAAAATAAAATCGGTTAGTCACCACTAATTTTCTAATACATATAAATACAAAACTAGAGTACTGTAGTTTTAAAATTTCTGGAATTTATCGACTTACTATCAAACATAACACATAACACACTATCATATATTCCATTTTTTGTACCACGCACATCTTCACGTAATAAAGTAATGTTTAAGTGTACTCTTGCTCGAAGAAATTATGAAATGAAATTTCCTATCCTTCAATTATGTACTATTTTCAATGATGCAACTGCTAAAATTGATATAGATATATTTGCAGACTGTTTTTCTAAATTTATACGTTTGTTAGTTACTATTTTTTTGCCAGCTGTATCTCACTTGTAATTTAATATTGTATTGCAATAACTTTGTTTTGATATTGTAATTCTTTTAATTATGTTTTGTAAATGTTTTTTCTTTTTCATTGTTGTTTTCTTAGTATATATTTGTTTTATTACGTATTTTTTAATATCTTATTTGTGTCTACACAATAAATTGGTAATGCTTTTTGTTTTCATCCCCCTGTAATTGGGACTTTTGTCCTGTTGTGTGGATTATAAATAAATAAAATAAATATGGGGTAAATAGCTCAGTGGCAACGTATCGGACTGTGGATCGCGAGATCCTCAGTTCGAATCCCACTTCCGACAGTTGCCAATTTAAATTTACCCCTGTGGTTCCCCCTCCACTAACAACTTTGGGGGATATGACTTGACGGCTGGTAACCGCATTTCATACGCAAAAATATATCACCTACCGAGATCTGCGTAAGCAGAGTGCCACACCCGCAATGGGTAAAAGGCGTGATGATATATTTATTTTATTTATTTATTTATTTAAAATAAATAAATAAATAATAAACATACAGTATGTTCCAGATTTAAACAATACACGGGTTAAACACTTTATCGTATCATCGACTGCTATAACCTTTATATAACATTTATTGATAATTATAAACAACATAATATGTTAGTTATATGTTAGATACAACCGTTTTACACTAAGCATGCACATTTATTAATAAAACTTACGTAATTGTTTTTATTTGAAATCGGCACAAAAGTACTTAAAAATCATTATTAAAAGCTGAGTAAACGTCACAAAAGTAACCATTTTACAACGATTTTGAGTAAAGCAGTGGTGGCAGCCGTCAAATAATTATTGTACAAGTAGGATAATTTTAACAGATATACGACGTATTGTAGTAATTTTATTCGTAAAATGAAACAATATATGCAAGAAGAATTAGCTAATTAATTTAATTAATTCCAATGAAGAAATTGAGGGCAAAACACATAATCTTGAGTGTAATTTACGATAACTACACTGTTAGATGTTGGCAACACTCAGTGTCAGTTTCAATTGTCAACTGACAGTTGTATAAACTTAACCTATATAACATATTTGTTACAGTTTTTTTTTCTAATTTTAAATTTCAAATAAAATTTAATATGTACCGAGGCACTGAAGTTCCGTTTTATTACTCACATGGTTTAATATTTAACTAAATTCCATATTCGTGATAAAAAGTTAAACTTACATACATAAATAACTATTATATCACAGACAAAATTGTTGATTTGTTTTTGAATCACTATCGGCGGTCTAACACTTCGGTCATATACCGCCTCATGAGTGGATGAATGTGAATTTATGTGAATACAAACGACCATGCTCTTCGAACCCACGACCTCTAGTATGCTAGGCTAGTGACATAGCCACTGCGCGAAATCTGCTATATTGATATTTGAAACATATTTTGTGGAACTATTTATATTCTTAAAATAATTGCCATCACGCAAAGCAACACTGCTAATTTGGTTGCCTGGCATATATTTTTAAATTGTTTTCAGTCTTCAACTGTTTAGAGATTCCCAAACTTTATTTATAGCGCGGTGAATTTCCATCTGCAAAGTAATTTAATATTTGTAATATATTACAATAAAGCATATTTATTTGTTTACATTAGATTATAATTTTTATAAACATTGAATATTATTTTATAATAATTAAATAATGATAAACAATACTAATATAATAAATATTTATTTACAATAAAACAATTCCGTGAATTTGAATTTAAACATGATTTTTATGCTCTCCTTATCTCTCACTGTAGCTTGAATGATTATTTTTTAACGTCTCGAATAATGTGTTTGCTAAAAGTAAATTCTGGCAACGACATGGCTGCGAGCGTTCACTCGATAACGCAAAATAAGCAAGGTTGCCCGCGGTTAGTAGTTGGATGGGTGACCGCTTTGCGAAAACCCATACCAACGAACACTGCGTTGTCAAAACACCGAAAACGAGGAACCAAGGCGGCATGTAACCGCAGTAACTGAGTCCGCTTTACAAAATAATAATAATAATAATAATAATTCGCTGGTGTAGTCGAGGTGGCTATAACGCAGCATAACACTCCAGAAGTCGTGGGTTCGAATTCCACTAAAGAGCATAGTCGTGTGTGTTTACATAAATTTAAATTAAATAAACCATATTCGTACAAAGAAAAAAAATTGTATAAGTGTATGATTTATGTAAATCTGACTAAATACTGTGAACACGAATTTGTGTTATAAAATATGCGAAGCATGCAGAATAAGCAAAATATACAAAGTTTATACTATAAAATACTTTTTACGCATATAGTTCGAGAAATTACTCAGCTGGAATTTTTGTATCATAAAAATAACTATGCAATGTTTTTAAATGTTCCATAAAATCGAAGTTATTTTAACATTCCTTCGAGGATGTACGTGAGTGAATGCTGGTTGCAGCGGTTTATAAAATTATAATTAGAGTGAATTAGAATTCCCGTAACCCGCTGAATATATTGAATCAAGGCCCATTATAGCCTTTAATGCTAATTAATTTTATATGCGTTGCAGTCAAACTATATTTAGAACTCATGGACTGTACCCAATATTATTACAATAAATTGTAATAAAAAACTATTTTTTCTACGATCACTGAGAAATCTGCTTATTGTATGTTTGTTGTTGTTAGGGATATGAGGTACATTGTAAGCATCGTGTGAAATGAATTTGTTTTGTGAGTATTTCAGTACAGATCAGCTCATTTAAGTACAGGTGCCATTGCTAGGATACTTATTTAGAATTGTCAAATATTGGAATGGTGAAAGCGGGACAAATTTATTATTAAAATTAAATTAATTTAGAAATAATATCGTGGTCGTAGAAAAAGTATAGTGTACAACTCGCATGGAATGTCCATTTCGTACTCGTATGATTTGCAGCATTCGCCTTCGGCTCATGCTACAAACTTTCATACTCGTAGGAAATGAGTACCATTCCATGCTCGTTGTACAATATAATATTATGCGTATGTCACACGATTCTGTGTGATGTGCGATGATACATGTTTTTATTAGTTCATATTAGTTTCGATAAATTAATTTTAACCCCAGCCATATCCTGTAAGACAGGTACAGGAATCATGTTAAAAATTCAGTAGTGAGTTTTCAGTGGATAAGCTTTAAGTTTCAAGATTATGTTTGTTTGTCTGTCAAGCTGTGTGTGTGTGGATCTCTGGAGTTATGATTTCTCAAAAACTACTATAATAAAAATTTTATATTTTGCATATATCAGTTGTACCCCTTTGGGAAGAGAAAATGCGTACTGTGATATTCAGGTATTTAAAACTATGTATTTATTTTTGTTTATGCTCTCTTCATTTAAATAAGCAGATTGATAAACTAATTTTATATGAATAATAATGAACTATTTATTTAGCATAAGATATTTCAGTTCCATATCTGATATATCCGTTAAAAATAGTAGCAGCAAATGTGGATATATTGTTACTTATCTATAAAACTGTGTTTGTGTTTATGAAGGACCGGGACAGCGCGTACGCAGTCCCGACTACCAAAAATTACGCGCCCGAGTTATCCGCATTAGGGATAATCGCAGGGGTCAGCCCAGCCGTAGTGCAATGGGAGAGCCTCACCCTGGGGAAACCGCCGTGTTGATCACGGTTATCCCTACGCCAGGTAAGTATGCTTTTCGGCTGCCAAAACATGCTTTGTCATGTATTCGGCAATGGCAAAATGTACGGAGAGGTAAATGATCAAATATAATTTTTGGGCATTCAAATTAATTATTATCTGAATTATAATTATATACTTGGAATTTCCAAAAGTGTTGCTACAAGATGGTGGGAATATATTTATAAAATTTTGAATGAAATAGCCTTAAACTTTGATTATTGGCAATTGAAGACTATTAGAAAAGAAAGATCAGTTCACCCAAGTGTGCAACACTTTCCTGAAAATTTTGTGGAAAGAGACAAAGAAATTCATTTCATTTCACAGCATATTGAAGATATTTTGAAATAAACTTTCCGACCTTTTGCGTAAGTTTTCGCAAGAAACTTTCCTCTTGTAGGAAGGCCTAACATTTTTATTATAAATTTGCAATATAGTCATAGAAATAACAAATTGAATTAAAGACACACTGGGGTACTATTTTATTCAGTCATATTTTTTTGGTAATAATATAACTGTGTTTTAGATAATACAACGCACAGAATAGCACTTATTGTAATTTTTTTTCTACTAACTCCTTAAATAGCTAATGTTTTTTGGATAAAGTCATATAGAAATTAGTTAGTCACAGCCACATTTTATGTAGTATACTTTTGGACAAAAATTTCTATCAACTTTCTGTACAAAACTAGTTGCATAGGCTCAACAGATAGGAGAATATGAAATAAAAAATCCTAACAGCGATATTTCAATTTTATAACCGATATAGCAGTTGTACGAAGGGATTAGGAATAGGTTCATATTTAACTGTGTTTATATTTATTAATGACCGGGACAGCGCGTACGCAGTCCCGACTACCAAAAATTACGCGCCCGAGTTATCCGCATTAGGGATAATCGCAGGGGTCAGCCCAGCCGTAGTGCAATGGGAGAGCCTCACCCTGGGGAAACCGCCGTGCTGATCACGGTTATCCCTACGCCAGGTAAGTATGCTTTTCCGCTGCCAAAACCTACCTTGTCATCGATTCGGCAATGGCAAGAGGCACGGAGAGGTAAAAGTGTAAATTTAATTTTTATGCACTACACGTTAATATCCACTGATTCAGAATTATATACTTGGATTCTAAAAAATCTTTGTTACAAGATAGTAGAATTCAATTTATATAATTATCTATGAAATGGTTTTAAATTTGTATTATTAGCAATTGAAGACAACTAGCAGAGGAATAATGCTAAGTTATTAATTAAAATATTTTGTGGAAAATTACCAAGTTCATAATTTTGCCGAAATATGTAACTCAATTCATATAAAAGTATATTGAAGATATTTATATATAAACTTTCTGGCCTCTTTATTATACCAGTTAAGTTTGAAATAATGTACTATATTTTTAGAAGTAATACAGCAATTTCAAAATACACCGGATGTTATTTCAGAGTATTGCTTTTGCCTTTTTTAAGTTGTCACGCTTAAAATATTTCTATACAATTTGTATTGGTTAAACAGTACTTTTTTACACTTTAATTGCAACCCACATAATTGCACCCATTGTAAATGTATACTATTTCGGATGAGTTTTTTTGTCCTAGATTGTTTTAATTCTAATTGTATTTAATGTTTCGTAGGCTATATTGTCTCAAGTGTTTTATATACAATATCTTTTTATACACATAGTACATATTTTCTGTAAAATTCTAAGGCCGGGTAGTTTTTTTGTTATTAGTGTAATCAAATAAACAATCTTATAAATCAATTTTCTTGGTTTCATAGAAAATGTTAATTTTTAATAAGCTAAGTACGTTTTAACTAACTTACAACGCATTATGCAAGCGGAAGAGGCAACCATGATAAAAAAATTGTTAAATAGGATTGCAATTCGAGATCATTATTTATCTATAAAACTATGTTTGTATTTATTTAGGACCGGGACAGCGCGTACGCAGTCCCGACTACCAAAAATTACGCGCCCGAGTTATCCGCATTAGGGATAATCGCAGGGGTCAGCCCAGCCGTAGTGCAATGGGAGAGCCTCACCCTGGGGAAACCGCCGTGCTGATCACGGTTATCCCTACGCCAGGTAAGTATGCTTTTCCATGGCCAAATCCAGCCTTGTCATGTATTCGGCAATGGCAAAAGGCACCGAGAGATAAAAGAACAAAAATAATTTTAGTGCATTCAAATTAATTAATATCTAGAGTTTAAAATTATGATTAGAGTCAGAAACACTGTAGCTACATAATTATAGAAATAAATTTATATATTTTTATGAGAATTGGTCCTAAATAAAAATTATTGACCAAACATTTGAATAATGCTACAACAAATCTTAAAAATATAGAGCAGTTATATCACAGTATAAATACTATTAGCAGTAGTTGCACTTCTTGTCGGCACTTTTAATGTTCTGTGTAAGATCCATGCTCCGCCTCCTAGTAGGCGAAGCGGTGAAATTAAAAAAAAATACGTGTTTTTAACAATTAAATATGCAAATTATAATTTTCTGTATTTTTAGAATAAAATATTATAGGTTATCGTTTTGTTCATTTTTTAATTTTTTTATTTTAAACTCTTCAATAAAATTTATTTGATGTACTATTGTTTATTCACTTACTATACACATTTGTATACAGGAAGTTCCATTTAAGCGCAACAACATTCAACTTCTGGTTATTATTATTTTTTTTTTTTTTTAATTTGTATAAACTACTAAACTACTTTTTACTATAAACTCTTTTTCATGAACGTGAATAAGTTTTTTATAAATTAAATAAAGCAGATCTAGATATGATATTATGATCGTATTTTTCCGCGTGAAGTGCGGTTACCAGCTGTCAAATCAAGGTATTTAGGTATGGGTAATAGTGGAGGAGCCACAGGGGTAATTTTATGTGGTGAAAAATTTCGAAATTTAATTACGAAAATTTATCGGCTGTGAGGCTTGAACCGAGGATCTTATACTCCACAGTCCGATGCGTTACCGTGAAGCTATTTATCATACTTCAACATATTACACTTTTTTGAATAAAATCTAATTTACTATCAAAATCAGAGTGTTCCATTAAAAAATAAAAAGTTGCCTATTATTGCAATCAAATGAACCATCCTGTACACAAATGTTTATGGTAGTAATGTTTCCAATGCAACAACAAAAAAAAACAGTTTTGACGTATTGAATGTTGTGCTTGTAAAATGAGTTGAACAAAACGTAAATTGAAAATAAATTTAAGTATCATTAAAATATATGAAATATATACGTCAAACAAAATCGAATAGCAGATAAGATTGCGGTTAGGTTCTTAGGTTGGTAAACACGGAATACGCGTTCAGTGCACAGATCTACCATGAAACTTGAATCAAAATTGGATCCGGATCTTTAACCCTGGACAGTCAGACTTGTTTCACAGTTACACAAACGTCACACTGGGGTCTGAGAAACCATAAAAAAAATTATTTTTTCATAACCGGATGTAATTTTTCTCGGGAATTACCTATGGCATATTTGATTACATAGTAAAATATTTATAGTCAAAATTGACAAATTTTAACAAAATTTTTAGTTCCAGACGATCCACCGTTAATTTTGTTAATTTAACAAGTTTCAAATTTGTTAGCAAGTAACAAATTATTTTTGTGTATTTCGTACCTAAATATATTTGTGAATATTAAATTATTAACATTTATTTTTATGTGCTTTTGACTAAATATTATAATAATTATATTGAAGTAGAACAACAAATCATGGTTATTATAGCAAATTAAGTTGTCACAAAGGATATAAATTTTCTTTAACAATTTCAAATTGATAAGTTAGCTAAATTTACCTGTTATTATTGGCGAGCCTATTGTTAAATTTTATAAATCCAGCAAATAAATAAATTCAGAATTAACAAAATTTTAATTTAACAAATTGTCAGAATTGTTCATATTGTTAATTTAACAGAATATATTTGTCAATATTAACTAAAAATACTAAACAACCGCAAAATGAACAAATCGCAAATTAATTTTTTTACTGTTTATAGAAATATATTAAACAGTTAATAACACTAAACCTAGTATGAAAATTGTCAAAGTATTATGTAAAACAGACTACGTTTATACGTGCGACAAATATTTACTTTGACTTGACTTTGAAAAGGCGACTTTTAAAAGTAAAATTACTAGTACGTTTACACATTGAGAACAAAACTACTTTATTTTCGATTATTGACTTGTCCTTCACTTAACCGCTAGTTGACAGTCAGTACTTTGTGTGGTTATGTTAAACTTTCTAGACAAGTTATCAGGTAATAGTTATTTGTCATACTAGAGAGGAAAGCGCTTCTTTTTCCCCCTCGAGTTCGAAGTTTGCCTCATGAGCGCAACGAGTGAGGCATTTCGAACGAGAGTGGAAGAAGACCTTTCCTCTCGTGTTAGACACAACATTTTTTTCACGACATGTTTCTAAAAACGATTTGCTCGGACCTAAATTACACTTTGAGAACACAACTGACAGACTGACACGTTAAAAGTTAGGTTATCAGACACAAGGCGGTGTAGCAGTGTTGCCAATGAACCAATCTTAAATATCTTTAATATAAATAAAATAAAATAAATAAATATATCATCACGCCTTTTACCCATTACGGGTGTGGCACTCTGCTTACGCAGATCTCGGTAAGCGATATATTTTATCGTATGAAGTGCGGTTACCAGCCATCAAATCATAGCCCCCAAGGATGTTAGTGGAGGGGGAACCACAGGGGTAAATTTAAATTTGTAACTGTCGGCAGTGGGATTCGAACTGAGGATCTCACGATCCATAGTCCGACACGTTACCACGGAGCTATTTACCCCATTAATTATCTTTAATAAGTTGTCAAATTGTGATTTAATAAGAAAATGAAAAATATAAGACATAATTGTAAGATAATTTAAATTATGAATATCACTAAAATAAGGATTTTCAATCAAATTAGGAATTTATTTATAATTTTTATAATATATTTTTTGCAAATAACATTCATATTGGTAACACTTCTATATTTTCCTCTTTAGAGAGGAACAACACATTTTCCTCACTATTTTGGGAGAAGAACGGTGTGGTTTCCTACCATGTCGTGAAAAAATAATTTATTTAACTGCCAAAAATTTACAATTCATGGTATTTATATTATTTACAGAAAAACGATGGATAGTAATTTGAAATGAAAAATATGATGTCAAAGTAGTTAGTCGATAGTGTTTAAACAGTGGTGAAAGTCGCCTTTTCAAAGTCAAAGTCAAGTCAAAGGACATTTTTGCACTACGTGTAAAAGTAGTCACATAGTTTAGAATCTGAAGAAGCTAATCTCTTTCTAAAATTGCTTTCGTTTTGTCAAAAAGGTTGTGTTGTTTGAATAATTTTCGGGAAAGCATCCTGAGTCCGTGCCTGGCGCCGACAATATGCAACAACGCGGAAACCACTAGTGCTAGTGCAGTCCGTGACCCCCTCCCCCTTCACGTACACACTAAATATAGAGCTCTGTGTTCGCTGATAGCGACAACATATGAAAATACACAACTTATAACAGCATACCTCCAAAACCGAGGCAGAGACACGACCACGAATTCTTACATAAAAATAAAATACACCGCAATCGTATATCATTGATGGATGTTTTTTGTTGTTTGTAGTTGGTAGCAGTGGCAGTGGTTTCCCATGAGAATAAAATCCACATGGCATATTTATGTAGTGGTACCACTGCAAACACTTCAAGAGATTTATGTAGTTTTGAGAGCTAAGTGTATCAAATAAAAGAAAAAGTTTTGTATTTATTTAATAGGTTTTCAATTTAAATTTAGACAAATTCTTTCTAGACTTTATTTATTTCTGAGTTTGTTTAGCCTCTTGACGTTTGTTTTAATGTTCGATTGTTCCAACTTTATTTGTTTTGTAATAAAATGGCTTATTTGGGTCAAATATTAACACAGTGTTTATTACGACCAATAACCTACATAGTTCGTAATCGTATTAGTATATTTTACATGATGTTTCTTAAGTGGTAACATAATGCTTCTTAACTTTTTTCAATTAGCGCTGTGATTTATTGCAAATTCAAATGTTTTGTAATTATTGCGAGCGAGCAGACCCACTGAAATGTAGTAATACTGGAACGCGCACTGCCATGCTCACTCAGTATGGAAAAATCGAGCCGAGAGAGATAGTTTGCAACGGGTATCTGCATCATTATCTAACACTTCTACGCTTGCGTAACTGTAAAAAGTTAGTCCATGTTTATGTTTCAAAAAACTGTGCTATTGACAGTTCTTGAGAATGGCATAGGTAATAAAAAAGTGATTTTCATTTTAATAAAAACACTGGTGTGATTTTGCAAAGCTGTGTGGCAACGAAATACGCAATTATCTTTTTTTTAGATACGTAATAAATACTTTAACCTAAAACTTTTGACATTTGTTGAATCATTTTATTTAATGTAAAATTGTAGTGTGCTTTACATTATAATAATCAAATACATCAGTTTGAGAATTAGAATTAATGCCATTATTTCTTTCTCTCATTTGTATTACAGTTTTCCTATAACACATTTATGTCTGTATTCAAGAAATATGTTTAGCTAGAAAGTTTTGATGGAAATAAGACAAAAAATTTGATTAAGAAGACAGATGGAAACAAAAAGATAAGTTAAGAACATTTAATATTTCATATATGTTGTATTGTATACGAAAACGTTTCATAATATTTAAATCTTCATAATATTCTTATGGTTACAAATTTACGATTCAAACTTTTTGAACGTAGTAGGTACGACAAGGATAAAGATACCCGTTGGTTGCTTTCTGTCTCGGCTCGAATTTACTCAGCTAGTGCGCGTTCCAGTATTACTACATTTCAGTGATACATGCAAAATATTTCATTATTTTTTATAGATCTAAAAACCGATATGCGTCCCTGGGACCGTAAAAAGGATACTTTCGAAGGCCGCTAGAGGGTTCCTATTTTATAAAATGAAATAATAATATTCTTCTTAAAATAATAAATAGGTAGTACAGACCGACGGACCACCAGGTACATATAAATATCATAAATATAGAAAGATGTTTGGATGTTTCAGTTATGCGATTATCATCAGTAATAATATAACAAGAAAGTGAGAATAAATTGAAAAAAGTTTTATAGAACTGTGTGAAATAAGACTAGGAATTTATTTACCTATATTCGTTTAGTCGTTAATTTACTGCCAATATGAGTGATACCAAATTCGAAAGAATTCCAATACCAACTATAAAAACAATTAAAATTAATCAAAAATAATTTTTGTCATTTCTTTCTTTCTTCTATGAGATCTAGAATTTGACACCAAACTCGACAAAATTTCATTAATTAATCTAAATCTATAAAACAATTACGACAGTTGAAAATTAATTTGAAAATATTTATTTAACTCCCTTTCTGAGACATTTAATTTAATACCAAGCACCAACTTGAATAAGAAACAATCCATCCACACATCCATCTATCTATCCATCCACACAGACGTCAGTAAGAAAATGTTTAAAACGGATTTCGCGTTAATGAGTTATTGCAAGGACACACAGACGTCAATGAGTAATTAAGGGAACTCAAAACAATTATTTCTGCGAAAATCGCACAATCGATTTTTTCCAGGATTGCTATACTACGTATAAGAAAGTAAAAAAAAAAAACAGACAAATCTTAATTATATATCATTGTGTATCGCAAAGTTTAAAACAAAGTTTCAGTTTATTGCACTATAAGAAAATTTGGATCACGAGCCGTAAGCAAGAATAACACTGGCACTCGAATGCATGCTCCGTCATAATAAATGCAGATGATAGTTTATTTGTAAGCCTATCAGGTTTTTTGAGTATAGCATAATAAATAAATGTTATAGTATTCAAAAAGATGTGCTCTAAAATAGCTATAATTTCTACTTGAATTTTTCTTTTACATTTTTTACCGTTTAGAAATAAATGTTTTCGGAAAGTTATGAACTAAACATATCAGATTCTAACGAAAATATCAATTTCAAATTTTGTATTTAGAAATTGGATGTTCAAATTACGAGGTGATTATATTTTGGTAGCAATGCATTAACCGGAAGTGGTGTTTTGAGCATATCTCAATAATAATTGAATTCGCGTAAATATTGTTACAAGCTAATCCATAAACCCATAAACTATAAACTTTAAAGTAATACAGAAAATATATATGTACGTATTTCGATAACCATGTTATCGTCATCTGTAAAAGCGAAAGGGATAAAATCAAGATTACACAACTAATAAATCAAGCCAGTGGTTTTATTTGAAATCGGCATTAAAGTGCTCAAAAATCGTCGTTAAAAGCTCAGAAATCATCACTAAAGTAACCCATTATACGACGATTTTAAGCAACGTAGTTTTGGAAACCGTAAAATAATTTTGACAGATATATGACGTATTGTAGTAAATTTATACGTAAAATGAAATCATCTGTGCAAGAAGAATTAACTACTTAATTACGTTAAATAAATTGAAGACAAAACACGTAATTTTGAATGTTATTTACGATATCTTCAATGTTCGAGGTTGGCAACACTGAGTGTCAGTTCCAATTGACAACTAAACCAATATAATATTTTTTTTACAGTTTTTTCTAATTTTAGATTTCAAATAAAATTTAATAGGTACTGCGTCACTGAAGTTCCTTTTTATCACTCACAAGGTTTATTTTTTTCGGCCTTGCAGGCCTCGGCAAATAAATTCCATATTCGTGATAAAAAGTAAAACTTCAGTGCCTTGATACAAAAATACCTATTATTATATTAAATAATACGAGCCCTAACAACATAATGTTCGGACACTTGATTTTTGCTAAGCATATTTTTCTGACTTGTCACATAATATTCATATTTAAAATGAACGAAGATAAACCAATACTAAATATAAAACTATAGTGTTTATTCATATTTAGCAACAGAAAATGGCGTATTATAAGAGTAAATTATTGGGTTCAAACTCAACTTTCCCAAAAAATTTTTTTACACTATATGTTCAATAAAATCAGTTGTAGAAGCATATTTTAAGTATAATTTAGTTTATTGTTATATAGTTTTATTATTCTGTCACTCAAAAAATAGTTTTAAAGATTTACGTTTTCGGCAATTTTTTTATGATTTGTTTATTGTCACCTAATATTTATATACAAAATGGGTAAAGAATACCTAGAAAACAATGGCGTAGCATAGAGGAAAGATTTTGGATTCTAAAATCCTAATTTTTTTTGTCGAACGTCAAAAATTGTCGAAAACGAAAAATTTTGAAGCAATTTTATTTTTAGAAACAAAAATGAAAATAAATGTTTGTAAACTAAATAATGCTTAAAATAAGCTGCTACAACAGATTTTATTGATCATTGAGTGGAAACAATTTTTTTTTTAAATTGAGTTTGAATCGAAAAAATTATCCCATATAATACGCCACTGTCTGTTGCTAAATATAATTGACCCCTATAGTTTAACATTTAGTATTGGCTTATCTTTATTCATTTTAAATGTAAATGTTATATGATAAATAAGAAAAATGTAATAAGTAAAAATCAAGCGTCCGAACATTTTGTTGTTAGGGCTCGTATGAGCTACAATTTTTATTTTAAACTTTTTTCTATTTTACACCATTTAAACGATACTAAATAGACACATAAGTTTCAAATAAAACTAGTAGTTACATCTTTTCTATTACAGCAAAATTTACTCTTACTCAATTATTTACTCAGATATGTTCATAATACCTTATAGGTCTTTAACAATCACTTCCGTTGATGGCTAGATGTCCAAATCTAATCAGCTCGTAATTTGGATATCCAATGTCTAAATATGAAATATGAAAATGACATTGTCATTAGAATCTGAATTAAAATTTCAAGTAAACTTTATGGCCAATACTATTCTACATCATTTTGAATATGATAAATTTTACTGTAATTCAATTATTTACTCAGATATGCGCATAAAACCTAATAGGTCTTCAAGTAAACCACCTCTTCCAGTTGATAGATTCCTACCAAAATTTAAGCAGCTTGTAAATTTCAAATTTTTAATATGAAATTTAACGGATACACACACGCGTACACGCATACATGAAATTTTGATCCGTCACAATACCTCTTTTACATAAATATGTGCGGGAGGTAAAAACTACGACTATGGGACTATGCCATATCCCAGTGGAATGAGGCCTAACTCATCTGAATATTACACTATGCTAGAACAGATCTCAATGTATTATGTATTTTATGCCTGTAATTTTGTCAAATAACAAACAACCCCCAAAGATGGTAAAGGTGGATCATCAGAAGTAATTTTTATGTGGTGAAACCTTGCCGTCTGTAGGGATTGAACTGAATATCTCATGATGCATAGTTTGAAAACCCCATTAAAATATAACACTTATGGCTGGTTTATACTGTATTTAATTTACAAATTTAGATTTTGAAATTTAGTTTTAAAATATAAAATACATAGAAATACATTTATTGGTTTATGTTGGATTCACAAGTGTACAGATTTATAATTTACATTTAAAATATCACCATATTTCATATTCCAAATCAAAATTTAGAAATCCAACCAATCATCTTAACTGGAAAACAAAAAAATAATTGTGACAGCAGTAAAATGTCTCAAAAATGTCAGTTAGAATTATTTATTTGTGATTATCATAAAACACTGTTGTAATATGAATGCGGAGAGAGTGTTAAATATGATATTAATTAAATATCTTTGATGGAAGAACATCTCATATGACAAGTTAAGGTTATTTTGTTGTTGTTGAATGCGTATGTCAAAAATCTGAAGCCTAATCTTGATTGGCAGATTTCAAATTTAATAAATTCAGTATGAACTAGGCGGTAAATCATAAAATTGAAATTAAAATTTTGAAATCTAAATTTGTAAATTAAATCCAAAATAAGCCAGCTATAAGAACCGATATTTTCTTTTACGAATAAACTTCTGGATAAGTTATTCGTCGATTAAATAAAACATACGCATAAAAAAAATGACAGCTAGAACAATAATTTGAGCTATGATTTCGATGCGACATTTTTCACTTATTCGGCAAATAATTTATTCGGTACTTTATTCGCAGATGGAAATATCGACCCTAAGAAGTGTACATGTCATTATTTTGATTTAATTGATATTCTGTTCAATACAATACATTTTGATTGAAAAGTCAACTATTGCCATTGCCAATGCAACTGAGTTGCTATGTTGCTAAACTCAACTGAACGATTTGCTGAGTTTATGATAACTATCATCAGCTGAGTCAACAATTCAGCGCATTTAAAACGCGCTGATTTGTGTCAGCAAGTGATGATTTCTAGTAGGTTAGATGTCAAAAATGAAATTGAATAATACTTTACATGAATTTGAATGGAAATTATATAGATTGCGTGCCAGTCAAGCAATAGAAAACGATGTTTTATAATAATAAATAATTTGAATGAATATGGTCATATTTTACTTTGTTTCTATTTATATACTAGATCCACAATTTGCCAATACATATTTTACTGACAATGAAGTTGTTTCGGGAAATACTCATATACTAAATTGGTAAGTGTGTAGCAAATTGTTTTTTGAACATTAGTTCATCTTGATAATTTGAAGATTTGAATCACACTCTTGTAATCACGCCAGAAATATAAGTACCATATGTACAAAAGGGCGTACAACAAAGTGTTACTTTACATATTATAAATAATTTACAATTATGTTTAAATTTTCCTTGATTTCTAATACTCAAACAAAAAATAAATAATGAAAATATAAATGAAATGTAAAGTAATTCGTCCTTACCACTGTATGTTTAACATTGACAGTTGACAGGTTAAATTTTCCATCACTAACTCAACTGTCGTTCAACACATTTGCAAAATGTTAGTGGTAATTTTTTTCAGTTTCTGTATTAAAATGACATTTTCGCACTCTTGTTGGTACTAGGATGATTTACATTCTTAAACAATTTTTGGTGGCCAATTAATTGACCGAAATAAATTTTGTAAAAAGACCTCCAAACAAACCGCTTGGTATATGGCGTAATACCCACATTGCAGAACAAAAATGATCAATCTACCCAACAATTCGATTACTACTTCATCTCAAATGACTAAACACCTCGATAATACACTAATTCATTTCCACCATCTTCCTCCCACTGTCCACATAGTCCACCGCCGTCGCGACGCCGCGTGCCGCCTCCCATGATCCGCTCAACTCATCTCAACTCTCCGCGGCTCAGTTTCAGTTCTCGATCTCGGCAGTCGCGGTCGGGTCGAGCAAGCGATCGCATCAACACACAGCATCCGTGGCTGGAGCTGATGCACGCGCGAGTACGATCAGAGACGCACGCAGACATTGAGTTGTTGAGGACGTTGCTGGACAGGACTGTTGGCCCCGTGGCCAAAGGACAATATGGTCCTGGTGCGTTGATAGTGACGGGATTGTGATTGTGGGTTGTTTAAGAAGAGGTTTTGAGTGGTAAGTTGTAGTATTTAATTTAGTAGAAATTGCACTTTCAGTTATTTTTTATTCTTATGGCTGGTTTATACTGGATTTAATTTACAAATTTAGATTTAGAAATTTAATTTTAAAAATATAAAATACATAGAAATACCTTTTTTGGTTGATGCTGGATTTACAAATTTATAGATTTATAATTTACATTTCAAATATCACCATATTTTTTATTCTAAATCTAAATTTCCAAATACAACCAAATAACTTACCTGGGAAACAAAAAATAATTTTGACAGCTGTAAAATGTGTCAAATTGTCAATCAAACTGATTTATTTGTGCTCATCATAAAATATTGTTGTAACATGGATGCGGAGAGTGCTAAATTAAACTAATTTAATATCTTTGATTAAGATAGTTAGGGTTATTTTGTTTTTTAAAGTATATGTCAAACACCTGAAGCCTAATCTTGATTGGCAGATTTCAAATTTAATGAACTAAGAGTTAATCGCAAATTTCAAATTTAAATTTTTAAATCTAAATCTGTAAATTAAATTCAGTATAAACCAGCCATTAAAGTATCTATGATTATTGAAATATTTCAATTAATATATAATTTATCGGGAAAGGAAACAAGAAAATTGTAGATTTACACTTATAAAAGGGTGCAGTAGAATTTATTGAACTTTTCAGTAAACTGAGAATATAAGAAGCATTTTCTGAACATTTACCAAACTTTTTGGTAAATACTTCTAATTGTTTATTCTGAAATTTTTAGAAAATAAATTGTATATCCTCAGCTTACCGAATAGTTATGTAGGTTTCACAGTACTTTTTTGAGTATTTCATTTGAAATTATTTCATCAGCTGATTCCTTATTTAAAACAAATTGAAATTTTTATTTTGTATGTCCAGTAAACTTACACTCCAGTTTTGAAATAATGATCAAAATCAACTCAGTTTTGCACCTTTAATCTCTTTAAATATTGTTTTATCATAAAGAAAAAATCTGTTGTGGACCCAACAAAACCTCCCGCTATAGATTTCTTATCAAATGCAAAACACGGATCACCACTATCAAGAAACGCTCAGCCTTTCAAAAAAAAAAGTTTTCACTTATGACACATTTTGTTATTTTTTCAAAACGCACAGGTTAGCAGATTTAAACCAAAATGACATAATATAAATTTTCTTTAATGTGTTGTAATTTGGAAATGGTGACAATAAGAGAAAAATGTATAAAACAACAACATTATTATAATAACGAATATTGTCATTAAATAAACCATAATTTACTGAAATATTTCAAAATAACTTGATAGGGCTTCAAGTAAACTATCACTTCTGGTTATTGGATTATCATCAAAAACTAATCAGCTCTTCCTGTTGGATATCATTGATATATACAAAATATCAAAATTTTGCAATTTACTAGCTTTTGAGAAATCGTAACTCCAGAGATCCACACCCAGACAGACAGACACACAGACATGATCGCTAAATCGTATACTGGGGACCCTAAAATATGCTCATTCACTGAAAACTCACTCCTTAAAGGATGTATCGGGAGGTAAAAACACAATTTTTGGAAAAAAATATTTATGTTGGTCTAATTTTATTTCGGTCATAACAATTGGTCACAAAAAATCGTTTAAGAATGAAGATCATCATCAATAATGGGAATAAGGAACTGAGAGAAATAAAGACTTCGGAAACGCTTCAAATTTCAAAAACATTTACCACTAACATTTTGCAAAGGCTTCAAATACCTCAAAATTTATGGAATTGGCAATAGTTGATTTTGCAATCAAAACGTATGTTATAAAATTCTATAACTGAATTTAGGTGTTTGAAGAATAATATTATACTTTATCTGGTAACACTGAGTAACTTTAGAAATAATCTGATGTGGGTAACACATAACCTCTTATCCAAAACAACTTTTGAAAGGTACAAAATAAAAAAGTTTTTAATAAAATTATATCTAATACTATCAACATCTTATAACAAAATTTAATGTAACTAAATTATTTACTAAGATATTCTAAAATACCTTACAGGCCTTCAAGTAATCTACCATATCCGGTCAACGAATTGCTACCAAAATCTAATCAGATTGTAATTTGAACATCCAAATTCTAAAATTAAAGTATGAAAATGATATTGTAATTACATCTAATGTGGACACACATAACCTAAATGGTACAAAATATATAAAAAAGTTTCAAATAAAAATTGTATCCAATATTATTCTAAATCTGAAAGGAACAAATTTTACTCTAACTCATTTATTTATTGAGATATCTCGCAAAACCCGGATAAGTAAACTACCACTTCCTATTGATCGGCTGCTAAAATTTAATCAACTCGTAACATAAATATCTAAAATTTAAATTTGACTCCAATAGCTTTAGTTAATTTTGAGTTATCGTGGACGAATAGTCACACACATACACACGTACACACACAGATAAATATGTTTTCTTGGATCACACAGAATCCTCTTGAATGAAAAGAAAAATTTATTTGAATAGTGAAAATCCGATTTCGTTTTCATTGAAAACTTTTGTTGGTTTAATAAATATTCTTGTATGAAAATTAATATAGTTTTTAAAGAAACATATCAAAATATTCAACCGAGACTTATTATAAACAAAATTTAAAAAATATTAATTTTCATTCAAAGCTGAAGGAAGAAGATAAATAAAATTTATATTCAAAATTACTATTTTTTTGAATTGAATCTAATCATTTTGTAAGAAATAAAATTTTCTTCAATGGAAGCATACAAAAGAAAAACTAAAAATTTTCTTGAAACAAGTGCACACAGACAGACATCACCATGAAAATAGTGGAATCGTATTCTAGGGACCCCAAATTTTTTGTCGTTATAACCCCGAAAGTTAGTTAAAAATTGAACAGTTTATTTCCGACATCTATTTTGAAAATAAGTCAATGTTTACTGTCATAAATGCATATAGTTCAAGGTTTTGCAGTCGCCTTGTTCAAAATAACTTTTAAAATATAAACAAAAATATTTACATGAGTTTAATTATGGTTAAACATAAAAACCTAACAATAATACATACAAATATTCAGAAATAGGGTAAATTGCCCCGGTTTATGAAGTGGATCAGAAGATTCCCAAGATCCAGTAAAATCTTTGGGGCCTGTGGGTTAAATCGCATAAAAATATATCACCGATCGAGATCTGCGTAACCAGAGTGCCACACCAATATGTGTAAATGACGTGATGCTATATGTATTTATTTATTTAAACATCCAGAATGGGGTCGTTCACCATTTTTTATATTTTTTTTATGAAACTTTATCTAAATTGAAAACTATCTACACTTTTAAAAAGTCTTAATTGTTATTCATTAAGCCACAATAATTTTTTTTAAATGTTGTGAAGTCATTACAGAGGTATTTGTGGATCTCAAACAGTAGAGATTTAAATAATAAACATAAGTAAGTAGAATAATATTAGAAACAATGTTTATTTGAAACCACAACTGATTCTAATTGGCTATATCATTTTAAAATTTCGCATTTAGATCTTGGATGTTAAAATTAGTAGATGATTAAATTTTAGTTGGAACAAATAATTGAGTTTGTTATAATAAAATATGTAAATAATACCAGCTTAAATTTTATTTGAAACTTTTGTCTATTTTGTATAGGTTAGAAGTTGTTTAGGGGGAGGAGTAGGGGGACATTATTACCACTCCATTTTTACCACTATACTTTTATAGCACTGTACTTCATAAGCACTATTTTTTACAATAATTTTTTTTATTTTATTTTATCTCCCGCCTACCTCTAGGTAAGGGAGATATTGGTTTGGTCAAAAAATTGGGTATTGCGTTTTCAAAAAATAAGCACGTTTTAGGGTCCCTACAATACGATTTTATTATTTTCGCCATGATGTCTGTATGAATGTATGTATGTGTGTGTGTAGTCTGTTGCAATTTTTTCGTCTTGCATAACTCAAATACAATAATGCCAAAAAATACAATTTTGTGAATTTTTGCTTCTTAGATTTAAATGAAGAGCTGATTAGATTTTGGATAAAATTGGTCAACCGGAAGTAGCAGTTTACTTGAAGCCCTTAACAGTTTTTCGTGAAAACACGGTTAAATTTCCTGTTTCAACAATTTATGTTATTTTGAAAGTTTTAGAATATTTAATTTTACATGCGTTTTGATTACACTAATTTTATTAATTTTTATTAGATTTAGAGATAATAAAATATAAAGAAATTAGAGTTCATAAATCTTGCATTCCTTGTTCGCAATGGAAACATTATCAATTTTTTACGAAGTGTGACACATGTCATTGTAATTGTGAAGCTGTTTTCTTAGTGAAATATATGTCTAAAAATTAAATAAATATACGAAATAAAATAAAATTTCTCAAATATTAATAGAAAATAAATAAATAAGAAGGTATGTTTCTATATCATCAAATATTATTTTGTATCGTTTAAGAGTAGCATTGGGTGAGAGGTTATGTGCTGGCCACATCAGATTTTTTATACCTAAAACTGGATATTGTGGTCTGTCTTAAAATAATTTGTGGTCTGAAATAACTGGTAAAAATAATAATTGCTAAAAATGTCTAGTGGTAAAAAGTATATGGTGGTAAAAATATCGTATAATCGTAAAGTAACAAGGAAAATACAAGTTAAATTTATACGTATTTTATTTACATCAGATTAAATATATAAGTCAAACCTTGGTGTTACTACAATACCATTAAAATAAACACTTACTAACAAACAACTAAATAATATTATTAATAATAATACGTTCAATTTAACCTTGTAACTCTTACAGTTCTCGAAATAGTAATGGTGGCACACTCAATTTGTACACCCTGTATAAACGTTTAAAATACACATTAACAACTAAACAACCATTGTTTTACTCAAACAAATTCTAATTCATTTCCTCCTCCTCCTCTTCCTCTTTGGTAGGTACTAATCTGAAATCTCGCTTGATCATTTTTCACTTTCATCAACGTATCAACATTCAATTTTCCTTTCAATACAACGGCGTCTTTCTCAGCACAACCGGCTGTTATTCTGAGCGAATGTAATGAATAAAACATGAATAAATCTGTAGTGGAACATCGCCACACATGAGTATGAGGAGCACAAGCGATGACACTGTTCCGTGATAAGACGAAAGCAGTTCCTGGATTATTTTGTTTAATCTCTTGGCAACAGATTACACGAAGGTCACTGGCAATTTGCTCCACACAGAAGCAGAGTAGAATAGGATACAAATAAACCAGCGAGGAATCTTTTTGTTTTACTTGGGTTATCAAAGCGGTCGAGAGGAATTTATTTTACGTTTCCTTATTCAGCTAAGTATATATTGCAAAGTTATTGAATTCGGTTGATGTTTAGTTTATATGTTATTGGAATCTACAACACAACTATTTCTGTTTTGAAATTAGTAACAGTTTGCTACTACGATATGAATATAATATTTTATATCTAAATATCGTTGTTATAAAGAATATTTATAAATTTTTGTGCAAATTATTGTAGCTAAAGAGTTAAAGTTGTATAATCCTAAATTTGGTTCAATAAAAAATATTTGGTCGGAAGTAAATAAATTTCAAATACTCATACACTTTAGAAGTGATTATTTCATTTATTGCAAATATGACAAATCAGAATGTCTCATTTTCCATTGTTGTGCATTTTAGATAAGTGATTAAATTGAAGCTTTCTTTCATAAGCAAATTTTGAACATTTTGAAGGCATATTTAGCCGGATAATTAGTCGCAGAAGCAAGATACTTACATGTTTTTTACCTTTCTGGTATTCTATATCTTTAAACATGTTGAACTATTCACTCAAGCTTTTTTTATTTACAAATTTTTGACATTTATTGACAAAAAAAAGAAAAACAGACAATTTGCTACAAGTTACAATAAAAAAAATATATCATCACGAATTTTACTTATTATGGGTGTGGCACTCTGCTTACGCAGATCTCGGTAAGTGGTATATTTTTACGTATGAAGTGCGGTTACCAGCCGTCAAATCATAGCCCCCAAAGATGTTAGTGGAGGGGGAACCACAGGGGTAAATTTAAATTTGTAACTGTCGGCAGTGGGATTCAAACTGAGGATCTCACTATCCACAGTCCGATACAATATAACAACAAAATTTCATGGTGCTTTTTGTTTATGTGTACCCGATTTATTTATGTAAAATGTGTCAAAATCAACGTTTTAGTATAAATTCATCGCAATTATTAAAGTTTATGCTATGAAATAATCTTGACATGTAACCCTCGTATATATTCGTCAATAATAACAAGTAAATTTAACTAACTTATCAATTTGAAATTCTTAAAAAAGTTTGTATGCTTTGTAACAACTTAATTTGTTATAATAACTATAATTTATTGTCCTTCAATATAATTAATAAAATATTTAGTTAAAAGCACATAAAATTAGATGTTAATAATTATTATATTCGCAAATATACATATTTAGTTACGAAATACACAAAAATAATTTGTTGCTTGCTAACAAATTTGAAACTTGTTAAATTTTTTTTGTTAATTTTGACTATAAATTTTTTACTGTGTATAGCTGTAACACTTATAATTATGAAGTTTCATTACTTTTCTCGTTCGTACGTTATAGAACATACGGGCACACATTTATTCAGCCATCTATGCACACAGACGTGAGTGAGAAAATGGTCAAAATGGAATCAGGGAACCTTAAAATCGGGCAAATCAACATCAGTTATTTCAGGTTTTTGTACATGATCAAACTATGTACAAAAGTAAAAATACAGTATATTTGCAACATTAATCTAATTTTGATTGATTTATTTGACATAGTATTTTCTTTACATGAGCAACAAGCATGCGCGACATTACACGACTTCTGAAATTCGTGTATACTAATATGGCAATTTGATTTATTCGATGCTCTGTGTTTTCACTCAAGGAAATCTGGTTTAATTTCGAAATAATGACCCATTAGTTTGATAAATTATGTCAAATTTAAAACTCTTAAACGTTACAAATCAGTACACACCCCTTAAGGTTGTCTCGTGCCTCATTATTCTAATTTTAAATTAACATAATTACTTGACTAGTCATCCTGTTTAGGAAGTCCTCACACAAATTACAAATACACGCAAATTGAGACAAAATATTTTTTGTTTGTTCTAGAATTAGAATCACACATTCTTTGTGGCCGCGACAGGAATGTGCGTTAACTCCTCCCATCTAAGTACATAACGAATGGCGAGACTTTGTTGTGCTTTGTCAGAGAAATGTACAGTTCCGAATAGAAGTATAAAATGAAAATATTTTTGGATTTATGTTCTGTAAAAAGTGTTAAAAGTGACATTTTATGAGTAAGTGGGGAAATTTGTGAAACGATTCGAAGTCGAGTAAAATCGTAAAATCGTACGAACGAAATAAATTACTTTCAGCACGTATCTCATACAAAATATTATCTACGATCTTCCTAGTGTATTAGTAAATACTAAAAAATGTAGATTGATATTTTGACAAGTACGGTTATATTTGTTGATTTATTTATACAAATCGTTAGCAACATGTTAAAAGTAACAATAAAAACACTTTTAACAAGTTGCTATGTAACTTTTAACATTCGTGTCATAAAATGACACTTTTAACCCTGTAAGCAACCGTTAAAACGGCCACTTTTAACAACGTTCGTAGATAAAATATTTTCAAACTACTGCTACAGAAAGTTGAATTTGTGCTCGCGTTTGTTTTCTGAGAAATTTTACTTTGTCGCTCGTTTTTAATAGCAACGAGAGGTAAAAGTTTAGTTTTTCTTTTATTAGTACTTCATCGCTATGGATACGAAGTAAAAGAACAGCTACAACTATATATGATAGGAATGTAAAACATACGTTTATTTTTATAAAATTAGATCAATGTTTTTTCGTTTATAATCATTTAAATTTAATTAATTTCAAATCAAACCAGCAACATGCCGGGATAGTTTTGAAAAAGACCGCTTTGCTAAAACTCTGCTAGCGAACACTGCTTGCCGTTGTCACACCACCGAAAACGAGGAACCGAGGCGGCATTTAACCTCAGCAGTTGAAACCGCTTTGCCAAATGATAAAAAAATCTGATGTGTCCAGCACATAACCTACGGCCCAAAACAACTCTTAAACGGTACAAAATAGTATTTGATGATACAGAAAAATACCTTCTTATTTGTTTATTTTCTATTTATATTTGAGAAATTTAATTTTCTTTCGTATATTTATTTAATTTTTTGACATATATTTCACTAAGAAAACACCTTCACAATCACAATGACATGTGCCACATTTAGCAAAATTTAAAATTTTTTAAGTGTTTCCATGGTGTACATGAAATGCAAGATTAATGAAATTTAATTTCTTTATATTTTATGATCTCCAAAACCAATGAAAATGATTAAAATTAGTGTACTCAAAACCGATGTAAAATTAAATATTCTACAGTTTTCAAAATAACATAAATAGTTAAAACGTTAAATTTAAGCGTGTTTTTAATGGAAAACTGCTAAGTGCTTCTAGTGAACTGCTACTTCCGGTTGACCAATTTTATCCAAAATCTAATAAGTTCTTTATAATAGTAAAATCGTATTATAGGGATCCTGAAACGTGCTTATTCATTGAAAACTCACTGCCCAATTTTTTTGACCAAAAACAATAAATCCCTTACCTAGGGGTAGGCGAGAGGTAAAAAAACTATTCATACATGATCTAAATCGTACTCAATAAAAATAAATAAATAAATATATCATCACGCCTTTTACCCACTATGGGTGTGGCACTCAGCTTTCGCAGATCTCGGTAAGTGATATATTTTTTCGTATGAAGTGCGGTTACTGGCCGTCAAATCATAGCTCCCAAAGATGTTAGTGGAGGGAAAACCACAGAGATAAATTTAAATTGGTAACTGTCAGCAGTGGGTTTCGAACTGAGGATCTCACGATCCACAGTCCGATGCGTTACAGAGCTATTTACCCTACATCGTACTCAATAAATATAAAATACAGAATTAGCCGAACTAAAGTGATAGGTGATAATTGCCAACATATGATCATGTTTCCGTTTCATCACTTGTTAAATAGTTGCGTCAGCTTTGACAAAGTTCTAGCTACGCTTGTCGATAACAAACTGATGAAAGTGATGGAATATTGGGTTAACAGTAGCTTGAATAAGGAAGTGAACCACGGCTGTTCTGTAGCCTTATTTTATCGCTTGATAGCCGATATCGAAATTGGATTCGGTTATGGTATTTGCACCTTGATAAGATTTCAATCTTGATATCTTTTTCCATCTCTTTGTTTTGCTATTAACTACGAGTACCTATTGTTTATTGAACACTGCCTGTGAACGTTATAAAATAATCTTAAGAATTTAGTAGCTAAAC
Source organism: Poecilus cupreus (assembly GCA_963942605.1). NCBI lineage: Eukaryota > Metazoa > Arthropoda > Insecta > Coleoptera > Carabidae > Poecilus > Poecilus cupreus. The sequence continues at coordinate 4,776,731 of OZ012721.1, read as the reverse complement.
TAAGAAACTTCAATTTAAATCTTTTATATATTATTTTTGAGTAATTTTAGATATGGGGACAAAAATGCCATATCAATTTGTTATTTAAATTATATTAGTAATCATCCGCCATTTTATCAGTTCTTAATAAATTTAATATCAATTTACATTAAACAATGAACAATGCCAACTTTATATTATTTTATTTAATAAACAATTTCTCTTATATAAATAGTAATTAATTCATTTCTTACTACATTTATTTTAAGAAATGCCGTCGTATTTACAAAATAGTTTTATCAAGATCGTAATTATTAGTAAAATATTTCAAACATCAACGAAAATAGAAGTGTTCTACTTTTCGTTACAATTTTAAACAAACTAAATAAATCACCGTACAACTTTCTTATACACATATAAATATATAAACAAAATAAATTTAAAATAGATATGTCAATTGTATTTTTTGAGAAAATTTATGTCCATACATCAAAAAATATACGAGCCCAGAATTATATCATTTGGCCCAGTTAAAATCATACACAGGAAAATTATTGAATTCATCATATTTATATATTAAATTCTCTCATTTTTACCTCCCGCACATACTTATATGTAAGAGAGGTATTATGTTTATGTTACGAATTGATTAAATTTTGGGAACAATTCATCAACAGTAATTGGTAGATTGTTTGCAGGCCTACCAGGATTTTTGGACATATCTTAGTAAATAAATGAGGTAGAGTACATTTCATTGGAATCAAAAAATGTAGAATAATATTACCTACAATTTATATTTCAAACATTCGTTCTATATTTTGCTGTTATCAGATTTAAAAACGGTACCAGCCAATCAAATTAAATCTTTATGTTAATGATTTTTGTTAATTTGTTATTATTTTAGTTGTTATTTTCCTTAAAATATTCTTAAAAATAACTGAATTTAAGATACAAATAAATTCAGTACAAGAATTTTTTCTTCGTAAGATCATAACAAAAAATTTTAAAAGTTATTGCTAAAAGTCTAAATTGGGCCAAAGGATTCTGGGTTCGTAATATCATTTACCGTAAAATCCAAAATAGATACATGATCTGAAAATATAAAGGAAGCTTTAGTATGATACGAAACTCGACAAAACAGTAATTTTTGCTATTTTAGTGCAGCTTTTTTATGTGGCATTTAATTTTACTAGAAACTGCACAAGATTCAAGTAACTATAATTGTAAAAAATAATTGGACGTCATTGAAAATTTATTTTTGAGTTTAACTCTCCTCCCTAAGACATTTAATTTAATACCAAATTCCCTAGAATTCAATTAACTTATACACAAACAATACATCCCCACAGAAATCATTAAGAAAATAGTGAAAACGGAAACATGGGAACTTAAAACATGTATTTCCGCGAAAATCTCGCAATCGATTAAAAAAAAAAAATAGGGACAAACCTTAAAAACAATTCATTATGTCTTCCAAACCAAACAGTGTCAGATTATTATGCGAATATATTTATTTATATTCCCCTTTCAGAATGCTTCACTTTGATACCACACTGGAAATAATTCTATTAACTTTAACAAAACATTTGACGATAGCTCAAAAATAATTTTTGATATATTAGTGCAGCTCTCCGCTAAGAGATATTTCATTTGACACCAAACTATTGTGTAAACAATTGTCGATCAGAAAAATATAATTTTTGATACTTGAATTTATCGATTCTTCCTAATTTGATACCAACTTCTGTACGATTTAATTAGGTTGCATACAAAACAACTGATAATCGTCCAAAATAAATTATGACATTGAGTCTTCTCCCTGAGTCTTAGTTGATACTAAACTCTATGGGTGCTATTCACACCTTTATACTAAGGGCTACTAACTAGAGCATTTTAAGATTTAACACTGTTGCTATGAAAAAGTTGTTGATATACAAGGTAATCACCAACTTTTGCAAAGTAACAGTTCCAAATTTTGAAATGCCCTAGTTAGTAGCCCTTAGAATAGACTTGTGAATAGCACCCTATATCTTTATGAAAACATTGAACGATCGCTAAAAAGTAATTTTTTTTGTGTATCTTTCCTTTGTGAGAGACCTAATTTTGAATCAATCCCAACAAGATTCAAGTAACTGTTGTAAAAAACAATTGACGATCGTTGAAAATTAATTTTTGATACTTCAATTTAGTTCTCCGATATTATTTTGACTCCTATTTGATTTCAAATTGTCTTCCTGAGACCTTTAATTGATTAAAAAAATCTGATGTGGCCAGCACATAACCTCCCGCCCAATACTACTCTTGAACGGTACAAAATAGTATTTAATGTTACAGAAACATACCTTCTTATTTGTTTATTATTTTTATATTTGAGAATTTTCATTTTCTTTTGTATATTTATTTAATTTTATGACATATATTTCACTAAGAAAACAGCTTCACAATCACAATGACATGGGTCACATTTCGTAAAAAATTGAAAATTTTTAAATGTTTTCATGGTGTACTAGGAATGCAAAATTTGTAAAATCTAATTTCTTTATATTTTATTATCTCTAAATCTAATGAAAATTAATAAAATTAGTGTAATCAAAACACATGTAAAATGAAATATTCTTCAACTTTCAAAATAACATAAATTGTTGAAAAAGGAAATTTAACCGTGTTTTTCACGAAAAACTGTTAAGGGCTTCAAGCAAACTGCTACTTCCGGTTGACCAATTTTATCCAAAATCTAATCAGCTCTTCATTTAAATATAAGAAGCAATAATTCACAAAATTGTATTTTTTTGTATTATAGTATTTGAGATATGCGAGACGAAAAAATTGCCACAGACCACACACACACACACACACACACACACACACACACACACACACACACACACACACACACACACACACACACACACACACACACACACACACACACACACACACACACACACACACACACACACACACACACACACACACACACACACACACACACACACACACACACACACACACACACACACACACACACACACACACACACACACACACACACACACACACACACACACACACACACACACACACACACACACACACACACACACACACACACACACACACACACACACACACACACACACACACACACACACACACACACACACACACACACACACACACACACACACACACACACACACACACACACACACACACACACACACACACACACACACACACACACACACACACACACACACACACACACACACACACACACACACACACACACACACACACACACACACACACACACACACACACACACACACACACACACACACACACACACACACACACACACACACACACACACACACACACACACACACACACACACACACACACACACACACACACACACACACACACACACACACACACACACACACACACACACACACACACACACACACACACACACACACACACACACACACACACACACACACACACACACACACACACACACACACACACACACACACACACACACACACACACACACACACACACACACACACACACACACACACACACACACACACACACACACACACACACACACACACACACACACACACACACACACACACACACACACACACACACACACACACACACACACACACACACACACACACACACACACACACACACACACACACACACACACACACACACACACACACACACACACACACACACACACACACACACACACACACACACACACACACACACACACACACACACACACACACACACACACACACACACACACACACACACACACACACACACACACACACACACACACACACACACACACACACACACACACACACACACACACACACACACACACACACACACACACACACACACACACACACACACACACACACACACACACACACACACACACACACACACACACACACACACACACACACACACACACACACACACACACACACACACACACACACACACACACACACACACACACACACACACACACACACACACACACACACACACACACACACACACACACACACACACACACACACACACACACACACACACACACACACACACACACACACACACACACACACACACACACACACACACACACACACACACACACACACACACACACACACACACACACACACACACACACACACACACACACACACACACACACACACACACACACACACACACACACACACACACACACACACACACACACACACACACACACACACACACACACACACACACACACACACACACACACACACACACACACACACACACACACACACACACACACACACACACACACACACACACACACACACACACACACACACACACACACACACACACACACACACACACACACACACACACACACACACACACACACACACACACACACACACACACACACACACACACACACACACACACACACACACACACACACACACACACACACACACACACACACACACACACACACACACACACACACACACACACACACACACACACACACACACACACACACACACACACACACACACACACACACACACACACACACACACACACACACACACACACACACACACACACACACACACACACACACACACACACACACACACACACACACACACACACACACACACACACACACACACACACACACACACACACACACACACACACACACACACACACACACACACACACACACACACACACACACACACACACACACACACACACACACACACACACACACACACACACACACACACACACACACACACACATACATACATACATACATACATACATACATACATACATACATACATACATACATACATACATACATACATACAGACATCATCGCGAAAATAGTAAAATCGTATTGTAGGGACCCTAAAACGTGTCAATATTTATTACCTGTCATTTTTAGTTTCTTCTACGTATTGTATAGGGGAATATAGAAACTAATTGAAAGAAAATTATTTTAGGGACAATTTTTATCTGCTAATAAAAGGAAACATAATACTCGAAAGAAAGATATTACAACGAGTCAAGACCTAAGAGTGTCTTCCCCACTTTCAGTGTCTGTTCCATCCAACTCCCAAGTCGTCCCCAAATCAAATTCAATATTAACGACCATGTCCTTTCGACATCAACTCAGTCACATTCAAAGATGGATGACAGCGCTCGTGAGTGAGAATCTGTGCGTCTGCATTTGGTATTGTAATGAGAATGTGAGCAGTCGTGATGTGTGATTACCGCTGCTGACCTATATACCGGCCGGGCGGCGGGCGATGGGCTCATTGTTAGAGGGCTCCACCTTATACGCACCCAATCGCTTCGACGTGCATTTGTAATCCTCTTAGATCAGTGACACTCAACATGCAAATCACACAGGGGATTTTCACGGAATTTATATTTATTTAAAGGGTGGAGTTTTGAAGTTGACTTCGTTGTACACACCCTATGTGATGATGGCCATGATCAGAGACGTATCTAGATGGATAGTTGAATGTTCAGTTTCAGCTGAGATGCTATATTTATTTACTTGTTACTAATTGTACTTTGGATACCAGTTACAAATATCACAAAATGTTTTCTTGGTACGTTTGTACAATCTGTTTAGATTCCTCTTAAATGAAGAGAAAAATTGATTTCGTTTTTATTGAAAACTTTTGTAGGTTTAATATATATTCTTATATGAAAATTAATTTAGCTTTGAACGAACATATCCAAGTATTCAACTAAGACTCGTTATGGGTACGAAGTAGATTGAATAGGAGTAGTTTTAATAAACAAAAACGTTTTATTTAAAATTAAAACAACTTCTTTTTCATTATTTTTAAAACATAATTTAAAATATATTCATTTTCTTTCAATGCAAAAAAAGAAGATAAATAAAATTTATATTCAAAAATAATATTTTTTTAATTGAACCAAATCATTTTGTAAGAAATAAAATTTTCTTCATCGAGTACGTACATAAAGAAAACTGAAAATTTTCTTGTAACAAGAAGTTATTTTTATGAGTATACTGTTCTAGTCCGGTAAATGGGTTTTTACGGTACGGATAGATGTAAGGAATTTCAAAATGAGTACCGTGAAAATTATGAATGGAGGTACTATGTACGTACAATTGTTTATTTTATAACTTATTATTATTTCACGAAAGTCTCATAGTCTCAGAAAAAGTTGCCGACAATTTTTTTTTTTTAGAGGGTTGAAAAATAATTGGCTACTGTTGAATTAACGTTTATTTATTTCTTTGAAAAAGAATGTGACAATCTAATTAGATAAAAATAAATAATTTCAATCTTATAAAAACGAATTTCAACTAAATATTTGCAATTAATACGATTACATCGACTAGATTCGCTACGATTAAATACATTATTGTTTTTTAAATTATGATTAGCAAAATAATTCATATTAATATTTAACTAATAAAATGATAAGAAATAAAAAATATAAATAAATGTGGGATTTGAACATAATTTCTGATATTTGACTTCATGAAGCCAACAAACATTGCTATTCTTCACTGAAATAATTTTGGAAACTTTTCTAATATTTCGAGGAGGGTTTCGCCCCGTAACCTACCCCCCCCCCCTCAATAGCTACGCCACTGCGTACATATTGTGACGGGTTTTAATGACCCTAAAATAAGATTCCACAGTTTTCATAATCTGTGTGTGGCGATTTTTTTGTTCCTATAATAACTTAAAATGCAATGACTTTAATATTTCATATTTATACCTTGAATATACAAATTACGAGCTGATTAGATTTTTGTAGAAATCCTTCAACCGGAAGTGGTGGTTAATTGGAAGCGTCTAAAGAATTTTGAGCATATTTCAGTAAATAATTGAAAACACAAAGAATAGCTACAATTTTTATTTGCATTTTTTTCTATTTTGTATCGTTTAAAAGTTGTTCATGTTAGAGGTTATATACAGCCACATCAGTTTATTTTTTAAAATAATAATTTCATAATTTTTATTTATCGTAGACATTTTGTTTCTAAATGGCTAATACCTATTTTTTGTTCCAAGAATTACAATTTACAAAAGATTTTGTGTCCCATCGCTATTTGAAGTTTGTTTAATTACCAATAAATATTAATAATCAAAGTATCTGACCTTGTTTTCTTTTTTCTTGCAGAAGACTCTGAGTGATCAAGAGACATCTAGCAAATAAGATGGGGTGTTTAACGCCCCTTGTGTTGGTAGTTCTGTGCGGGACGGCGGCGCTGGTGGCGGCTGATCCCCCAGCTCAAACCAGACACTACAGCAGCATGGAAGCCGAAAGCCCCATGCACCACGTGCAGCCTTCTGGAGGGTGAGTTCTGTAAAGAAAATAATAGCAATAGAAAGATACAACTTTTTGCAATTGTAGTATAGAGGGTGTAGAATGGGGTCTTTCACCATTTTTTAAAAATTTTTTTATGAAACTTTATGTATATTGAAGACTATCTACACTTTTAAAAAATCTTAATTGTTATTCATTAAGCCACAATGATTTTTTTAAAAATGTTGTGACGTCATAGCTGGATCTAAAACAGTACAGATTGTAAATAATTGTAGTCATATATTTTTTTACTTATTTTATTATTATTATTACAATAAAATATAACATTTATGTAACAAAAATTATTTAAATCTCTACTGTTTTAGATCCAGCAACACCTCTACTATGACGTCACAACATATAAAAAAAATAATTGTGGCTTAATGAATAACAATTAAGACTTTTTACAAGTGTAGATTGCCTTCAATATACATAAAGTTTCATAAAAAATTTTTTTTTTTTAATGGTTAAAGACCCCATTTTTAATGCTAGTTTTTTGATATTGCTGTAAATATTTACTTATTTTCTATACAGCACATGTGTAAATACAAAAGTTGTTCAGAATTTAAAAATGCATATAATAAGGCCCATTTAGTGTACCTAAATGTTAAGGTTGATTTATAGTTTACCATTAAGGACGGAAACAATAATAACATAAACATAACAAGACCACTGGCGACATAACGAATCGTTACCTCATTTATACATTCTTTTCGTACAGACAGAACATAACCTCTGCTCTCAGTTTATTTGATATTTACTATTGAAATTATCATATATAATATCCCAAGTGCGCGAATGCGCACGAGAGAAAATTATCGACAATTACATGCACGAGTGATATTCGAAGGACTATTTCCCGATTAAAATTTAGCCAAACGCTGTTTCTCTCATAAAAAATAAAGCAAAATTTAAAAACTGCATTTGACAGCAAGTCAGAATCACATTGGTAATTTGCACTAATGCGAATTATCGAGAAACTAGTGCAAAATTATCGTGTAATTCTACATTGATTGGACGACATTCAGAAATATCAGAATTCTGATTGGCTTAAATTTTATGAGGGAAATAGTCTTGTAAATTTTTATTTTTGTAGTCTGGGCGACGTAGGTCGTTCAAAATATAATTTTTTTTAACTAATGATATTAATTGGTTATCGTTTATTTTCCACATTTCTGATTTCTAAACTATGAATTCAAATAATGTTTGAATGACAGTTCTACTGTTCAGGACGAAACTACGAAACATATGAAGTAACACGAAACAGGAAGATAAACATTAGGAAATGAATTTTATTCATTCCTTATGTTATGTTTGGTGTTGTTCATGTTATGTTTGTGTCGTTATGTTATTTATAAATGTTACTATTAATACTCATTGGTTCATATTTATGTTATGTTCTCTATGTTATGTCGTTATTATTCCCGTTCTTAATGTTAAACTATAAATCAGCCTTTAGATCACGATATATCAATAAAATTAAAATTAATATTTATTAGGACAAATGTAATACGGCCATGGAAAATTAAACATAAACAAAAGTTATTTGACATTTCATGAAACAGTTTTAAGCTTTATTTACCAGAAAGAAATGGAGAACTCTCAAATTCGCCATTATGTCATTACAATCTTCAACGAAATTTCTACAAAAAAAAAATTTATTTTAAATAGTATTAAGAGTTAAGACAGCAATAAATAAATCTAAGTCGGTTTTCAAAAATGTCAAATATTTTTCGTTTTTGTTTAATGTTCCCTGGTCGTATTACCATTTAAAAAATTTTTTTTATGAAACTTTATCTAAATTGAAGAGTATCTACACTTTAAAAAAGTCTTAATTGTTATTCATTTAGCCACAATGATTTTTTGTAAATGTTGTAACGTCATTATAGAGGTGTTGGTGGATCTCAGACAGTAGAGATTTAAATCATTTTTGTCACATAAATGTTCTAGTTTATTGTAATAATAATAATAATAAAATAAGTAAAAAAATATATGAATACAATTATTTACAATCTGTATTATTTAAGATCCAGCAACACCTCTACAATGACGTCACAACATTTTTAACAAATCATTGTGGCTCAATGAATAACAATTAAGACTTTTTTAAAGTACAGATAGTCTTGAATTTAGATAAAGTTTCATAAAAGAAAATGGTGAGAGACCCCATTTCCTTAAAAAATATCAATTTTCATTTATTTGATGTATTGTGTGATATTAACATTTATGTAGGTAACCAAATGGGCCTTATTGCATGCGTTTTTTAAGTCTGAGCCCCTTTACTTATTTACATACTTTACTTTATTTACACATTTGCTGTAAAGTGAATAGGTAAAAATTTACAGTACTATCAAAAAATTCAATTCTTCAGCCGGTATACTATAAATAGTTATTTGTCAAACTAGAGATGAAACCGCTTCATTTTCCCACTCGAGCGAGAGTGGAAAAAGCGATTTCCTCTCGTCTTAGAAACGATTTACTTTGACACATTAAATGTTAGGTTATCACACGTAAGGCGTGTAACAATACCCCTAAAATAAGGATTTTCAATATAATTAGGAATTAATTTATGATTTTTACTATAGTTTTTTTTTTAAAAAACATTCATATTGGTAACACTTCTATATTTTGCTCTCTAGAAAGGAAAAAATATATTTTCCTTAGTATTTCGGGAGAAGAAAGATGGGGTTTCCTGGCATGTCGTGAAAAAAAAATAATTGCTAACTGAAAGTGCAAATTAATCAATCAACTCCTCAAAAAAAAAAAAAAGGTTTCCTTCATCATGCCACCCATGAGAAGATAATTAAAACAACATTAGACTCAATAAAAATTCCTAATAAATATTTAGAATTCCAGGCGATTAAAATTCAATATCTCAACAAAATCATTAATTTCCCTTTATCCGTAAACATGCAGAAGGCGCGGAGTTTGAAGGACACATTTGTTTTCTAACTTTTATTATTTATTTCCATCTCGCATTTAGTATTTCCATCCATTGCGCCATTTATCATGATCGCGATGCTCGTCTGTTCGTCGTTTTGTGGTGCGTTAAGCTCGAAGCTGTCACCTGACGGAAGAGGTGTGTTTCCCAGCCAAGTTAAGCGTGCACCTATTTAAATTATACATCACGTAAAATCAATTTACACGTGGAGCAGGTTAAAATCACCGATAAATTATTATAATTTGTACGTCGTGAAGTGAGCTTCGTCATTGACCAATATAGTCATAGTTCATCTTACAACACCCACGGGTGTTTTTAATTGTTCAAGTTTCAAGATACAAATGAATATATTTAACATGATTTATTTTCAATTAGTTAGCTAATAGCATGTCTTCATTTTCATGGATTCAGCGATAAATTAAGTGCTGTGGAAAGATTATTACCTAAACACATCTGTATCTATACAGTAAAAAAATTATAGTCAAAATTGACATAAATTTAACAAAAATTTTAGTCCCAGACGATTCACCGTTAATTTTTATTAATTTAACAAGTTTCAAATTTGTTAGCAAGTAACAAAAAATATTTGTGAATTCAGGGTGTTTCATAACTTCAGGTATATTCGTTAATGGTATATGTTATTTAATATGCTGATTACGAATCAAAAAGATTTTTTTTTTAAATCGCAAAATTATTTTCCATGTTTCCCAGTCCAAAATTTTTCGTTGCCACTGCCACTGGGTGGATGATTATGTTAATAACTATTAAATTCCATTAAAAATAATTAAATTTTGTTTGTTTATTTTACTAGTATTATGTTATTTAAATTGTTGATTACCTACTTCATTGTTTGTGGAATAGAAAGCGAATCCAGTGCAGTACTACAAAAAATGTTTTAGGTAAACAACCCTTAATATTTCGAATTTAAAAAATATTCTTTTAGATTCGTAATCAGTATATCGAACAACATATACCAGTAACGTATGTACTTGAAGTTATGAAACATACTGTATAGTAATTAATATGTGCTTTTGATAAACTGACAGTCAGTGTTGCCAACCTCGAGAAGTGAAGTTATCGTAAATAACACTCAAAATTATGTGTTTTGTCCTTAATTTCGTCATCGGAATTAATTAATTCTTCTTGCAAATTTTGTTTAATGTTACGTTCAAATTTTCTATAGTACGTCAATATATCTGCCAAAATTATCCTAATTGTACAATAATTATTTAACGGTTGCCAACACTGGGTTGCTCAAAATCGTCGTATAATGGGTTACTTTAGTGACAATTTCTGAGCTTTTAATGACGATTTTTGAGCACTTTAGTGCCGATTTCAAATCAAATAAATAATGAAGAAAAGTTTTCGTTTCTGTTTAATTTTCCATACAATAAATATAATTTGATTGATATATCTTGAAATGTTAATATTTAGGTAACCTAATGGGCCTTATTGCATTTTATATTTCTGGAGAACATTTGTACTTAAAGTTTTGTTGCAAAGTGAATAGGTAAAAAGATACAGCAATATAAAAATTAGCTTTGAAACCCCTATACGCCACATTTCAATTCTACGCCTGATATATGCATGGTTATAAATATTCTATTCAGCATTTTATAATTACAACTATCAAAGGAATTAATAATTTGAAAGGAGTTGGGGCAAAATTTCACTGCTTATGAACCCCAAAAAATAGATCCGGCCTTGTACTGTAGTGACGGGTAAAAAATTGTAAATTTACAAACACGTTTTGAATACCTAGAATACAGTTTCATTATTTTCACGATAACGTCCTTTCGTGACGATTTTTTATCCACGATAACCCAAAACCTAGTGACGATGTTATTTTCAAATTTCACATTCAGAATTTGGAGGTTCAAGTTACAAGGTGAATAAATTTTGGTAGCAATCCATCAACCGGAAGTTGTAGTTTACTTGAAGTAAATTAACTTATGTAAAATTTTGTTATACTATGAAAGATGTAGAATATTAGCTATATTTATTTTAAAACAATTTTTTCTATTTTGTACCGCTTAAAATATTTACTTAATATTATTTAGGAGGAAAGGAATGAAATAAATATTGAAGTATAATTTTATTTTTGTTGGCCCATTCTCTACTTACTCCTTTGGGGAACGTAATTTGATAAATGGGTAAATAATGTGATGATATATTTATTTATTTTATTTACGTTACACCAAGTCAAGTTAGTACAAATTTTCGCCGGCTTCATTCTCTTGGAGCTGTTAGGAAAAGTAGGTAACTAAAAAAAGCTAAGCTTCTTGGAAGAGGAATGATTTTCTGCCATGACAATATCTTTATTTATAAACTTAAACATCTCTTTACGATTATTGAAAACGATAAAACTTGTTCTCCGGTTAAATTTAAATATTGCCTACGTATCTTTGATATGTCATCAATTTATTAAATTCTATAGGCATAAAGATGTTGTTTGCCAACAATATAACACTCTTGTTTAAGATAAAATGACTGGAAGAATGTAGCAGCATGCAAATGAAGAAAAAAGTTATCGTAAATTAAAACTTACTTTACATATGCTAGCAATTCATTTCATTACGGATATAGGCGCTTCTTGAATATAGATTATAAAACAATCAGTGCCCATCAAACTGTCGGTGGCAATTTGCAGAGTTTATGGCGAGAATCCTCTCGGGATATTGGGGTTTGGATTTAGTTTCATCGATGCAAAGTTAGTTTGACGTCCGTATTATCTTCCTCATTTGCTTTGGTACTTCAATTTTATAAAACATAATAAATTTGTAAGTGTAGGTTAGAAACTATAGGGGTTATTTTAATATGGAGAAAATTTTTTGTGTGGGAATCAACAGGTTTTCATAATCAGCATCGACAGAAAATTTCAGAATAAAATTTTAATTAAATTTCGTATACTTAGTCCTTTTTGCTGAATAGCTAATTCTTATTTAAGCATCAAATTTAGTGCAACGAATTCACAAATAATTATGTGTAGTTTAAAAAAGAAGTACATAATTTGTAAAAATCTGACCCCTCGATTTTACATTTAATGCTTAAAAATTGGATTGAATACCTCTGTATAGATCTCATCAAATATCTGGGCAACTGTCAAATTATCTGAACAGATCTCCAGGTTTCACATTTGTAAATGGAATGGAGGAAGCAAAAGAATGATAAAAACAATAAGTTAATAGAAACAGTAACTATATATCAATTTATGACTTATGAAACTGTTGCGAAAGTTATTTCTTTTGCCTATAGCTCTCAAAAACTAATCAATTTTAGTAGATATTAAATGAAAAATCATGAAGAGGAGTTGCTAAAAAAGACAGCTAATTGACTGTCAATTGTTTCTAATAAAGTTTTTAGAAATCTATCTTATTTGACATGAAATTAATATGTCAATTGACTGTCAATTATGTTGGCTAAAAGTCTAATTACTTATATCTACGTATTTTGTAACCTGTAAATACAATTCAAGTTCGAACTGAAAAATTTGGGATTTTAATTTTTTTACTTAGAACTTAATTAACCTGAAATATGGACTATGTTAAAAAATTTAACCAATGATATCACGGAATAAAAACTGAAAATTTCCTTTGGCACAATATAAGTATTGGTTAAAATTTGTAACAGGCCGTTAAAAATTACTGTTTTACAAGACTCTTGATCTTGTCTTGAAGACCAAGACAAGAAGTATTTTATATTTCCCAAGACAAGACAAGAAAGTATCATCAAGAATCAAGATTTCTTGTCAATAAATCTTGATATCTTAATAATAAATTTTCAGTTCCGCATTTATGACAAAAATATAAAAATTTTATATACATTTGTCAATAAAGGTTCGATCCACATTTGTACACAGGTTTAACACCATCTGACGGCCTTAATGTGAACCTCAAAATTTTGTAAATATGCAACATAAGATGTGAAGTCAAGATTTATATATAAATTTTTAACGTGATTTGACAAATGACATTTGTCAAAATCTGACGTTTATGTGACAGATTTAAATAAATATACGATCAATAATTTAAAATAACGAATGAAATCTTTCTCGAGAAATATTCATCTAATATATCCCTCGTGCATGGCAAATACAATACAATCAGAATAATTACTCTCGTGCACGTTCGTGCACTAGAAAAAATATTCAGGTATTTGCCATGCACTTGGGATATAACTACCGAATATTTTAATTTTGTTATTTGTTGCAATTTCATTAGATCGCCCATAGAGTCAACAATTTTAATACTTCTCGTATATTATGTTTTGTATGTGATGGTGTCCTGTAATTGCGTTTTCGAAGTTTAGAAGGTTTTAAGAAATAACCCCTGCTTCTTGAAGAATAGAAGAGACGAGATTTATTTACTAAATGATTAAGGGCAGGAACAGTTTGAGTGGAGTATAGAAAAGAGAAAAATACAATTATTTTTATCTGTATAATCGAAAGTGTCACCTCCTCACTTAAGGCCTGTGTCCACGGTGATAGAAATCGGTCCGAGATCTCGGATATAATTCTCGAATCAAAAACTCGGATCGTGGACACTACCAAATTTGACGAAAAAATCGAATAGAAAACTATGATGAAAAAACGCGTTCTGTCCGATTTTTTCATACTAGTTGCTAACTTCATATAGATGTTACCAAATTAAAATTTTGACGTTTAATGTTTGAAAAGCTGAAAAATTTTCAATCAAAGCTGAAAATTAGTATTTTCAAACAGTTTCTGAAACATGAAATACATTTCTTATTTATTTCTCGTATAATCAAATTTAATTTACTTTTGTCAGAATAATTTCTTGAGTTATATTTTATTAGTTTTTAGTATCGGTAGAATTGAATGAAGCTAACTTCATAAATTCGACTAACCTGACATCTGTTGTCATACAAGTTCACTATTTATGATATAGAACTGTATCCGAGATCTCCGACCGATTTCTATCACCGTGGATACAGACCTTTATAGTGTTTTGTTTTCTACTGTTTTTGTACGTAGATGCCGAAATGCATACATACAAGAATCGAAGCTCAAATAATATGTTGTGATGAATTCTGCATGTTTCGTGCCACTGTTTGGGCGTCTGTCACAGATGCTCTTGTAAGCTGAGCTGACAGTGTCACCGAGTTACGATTATGCGTTGAAGCATCAGTGTTTGTTGGAGCGTATCCTGTATAGTGGTTTATAATTATGCGTACATAAAACATCCCATTCACTAAATCACAGCGGTTAGCGATTGCGAGTGCGAGCGCTGAATTCTGCCCACGCACAAGGTCGCCCAGCACCACGGCACGCAGCACGCACACACCCACGCCGTGCATGCGCGTGCGTGATGCCTTTACCAAACGCGGACACCACGATACGCACATGGCCATTTGGACACTTCCCGATTCGAGAAATGACATTTTAAACACAATTGTACACGGCAGAATGTACCTTAGAATTTATCGAACTATTCTTTTTTTGGTAATACTACTAATTGCTTAGTAAATGATCGTGTTTAGTTTCTTCGTTAGTACTTATGATTGTTGTGACATAACATGTAAATTTTCTGAAAATTTATTTTATATCCTCAACTCGCCGAATAGTTCGGTAATAGTATATTACGTATCGTGAACTCTAAGTGATAGTTTTTAGGTCGAGAATGTAGTTTGGGATGTCGAGACTCGTAGGGTCGAGATTTCCTAAACATCCGAGACCTAAAAAATCACTTACAGTTCGAGGTTAGTAAGATATTTTTTGCAATACCTGCGTAAATATAAGAAAAAGAAAAATAGGTATCAAAATTAACAGCTGACAGATTGAGGTTAGAAATAAAATTTGAATGATATATATTTACTTACCGTCCACCTTACACGGTAAGTTTCACTTACCATCCACCGTGGACGGTAAGTAATTGATGTAACCATGGAAACCAATTATGCAATAAAAGTTCCACTTACTGTGTTTAAATTTTGTTATTAATGGGTAACTTACAGTACAGGTATTGCAAAAATAAAATTTGAATGATATATATTTACTTACCATCCACCATGAACGGTAAGTTTCACTTACCATTCAACGTGGACGGTAAGTAAATGATGTAACCATGAAAACCAATTGTGCAATAAAAGTTCCACGTACTGTGTTTAAATTTTGTTATTAATGGGTAACTTACAGTACAGGTATTGCAAAAAGTACTTTTGCTGTATGTATAATAAAGTATAGTCATGTCATCAGAAAGATTTTGATTCGTTAGGTTTTCATAATTTTTTAGAAAAACAATCGTATTTGACAACGGTTTTGACAACAAAAATGTTTTGTTATACTACCCGAATCCATTGATCCTAATAGCCTATAAAAATCGTCGATCAAACAAAACTCTCATTAAAACGCGCCATATTTGAAAGTATCCAAAATCTATGTTAAACTCCATTTAAATTTCAACTTAACTGAGGAACAGGTTAATATTACTACTTTTTGACTCAAAACATTTCTTTTTAAATGAAGTTCTTTTTAGGGGATGCATAAAAAATTTAATCCTAATACCTTCCTTACATACATGTACCTATGTACAATTGACTCTCAATCTGATATTATTCAAATTCCTGATGCACCTTTGTCAAAGACCTTTTATTTGATGCTACTTTCTACAGACTTTTGGCAAAAACAATTAATTGTCAATTGGTTGTCTTTTTAACAGTTGATGCTTAACCTTATTTGCCTATATGAGTATATCGTCAAAATTCACTTCCATTCTCATAGACCTTTCATTCGATACTAAACACGATAGATTTCTAAAAACTTTTGGCAAAAATAATTGACAATCAATTAGTTGTCCTTTCGACATATTAAAATAACATGTAATGTCCAACCTGATGTCCACATATATCGTCAAAATTCACTTCTTTCCTCATAGACCTTTCAGTTGATACCAAACACGATAACACGATAAATTTATGATTTTTGGTATGTGAGAGTCAATTAGTTGTGTTCTTAACATTTCCTTTTTAAGATCTTTCATTTAATAATAAACTTGATTAATTTTGACAAATCGCAATAAAACCAACAATCTTTGACCTCCTAAAATTTACAGTTGTTTTGAATTTAATTTTCGAAAAGGTACATTAGAAAAATCATAGCCAAATCGAAATCAAAATCACAATAATCCATCAAAACGTTAAGCTTTGCGGGTGATAGCATAGCCCTAAAAGACGATAGGTAGAAATTTTCGTAAATTTATCGAAATTGAGTCATTGTACACGGTTTTAACGGAATTAACTTCTAATAAAAACTCTAAATCCAGCTGATTATGATTGTTTTGAAGAGTATGTTTTAAATAATGTCATATAAAAAGGTACAGCAACAAATAATCAAAAATGTCGAAAGCAGGAATGGCCTAAATTCTTCTTCAAATAGGAAGACACTGACGAATCACGCGCGACGCAGACTGGACGTGCCAGAGCCCAAATATTCCGTCTGGACTCTGATTTCGCCCACGAGGTTGTCTAGTAATCTCTGCCCTGAATTTAGACGATTTTCGACTTTACACACATGAACCATTGGAATGAAATTGCGTGTACAGGCCACGCATCTGTGAATTGGAATTAAGTTGATGGGAATTCCTAATTGGTTTATGACTTACGTTTTTCGCATACTGCTTGAACTTGAATACAAATGAAGACTGAGAACTTTAACAATATTCTTACTACATACCTAACAGAAGAATTTGCTGCACCAAAATATAAAAAATTATTTTTGAACCATTGGCAATTGTTTTTATAAAAGTTAATAGAATTCTTTCGAGTTTGATATCAATTTGAAGCTTTCTGAACGGAGAATAAATATTATTAGGTCATTTGTATATCTATTGTTTTGATGTTCCTTTAATTTACTCAATCAAACTGAAGCATCTATTCTATATTTAATACATTTTTATGTAGGTAATCAGAAACCTGGCCACACAAATTTTAAAATTTAGTTATTTAGTTCTCTGGTATATCGTGAGGTGAAATGATCAGTTCATAATTATCTAACATGCAACAAAACTAAAAATATCTTTAAAATAAGAAAAGTTTGAATTATTTAATTAAACAATATCAAGAATGAAGGCTATCATCGCAGGAAACTCCGAGAAAAAATCTAATGTTACATAAGCTCCCGCCGAATAGTTTACAATTTTAAATTATGTAAGATAAACATTTTTTGCCTTTCTTGAAATATTATGTGTCAACACTTGACCACAATAATAGTATCTATTAGCAAATAATAAATATTAAAGGGAATTAAAAATACATCTATTTTCTTTAGCATGTTTGATAAAAGCGAAAAGCAGATTTATTTTGTAATCAACATTATAAATGAATATTTATTAAAATATAATAAGTCTTCAAGTATCTGGAAGTGACTACAAAAAACCATAACCAAGAAGTTACAGAAAGAGTGAATAAAGGCGGGAGACTCTTTAAAGCCCTAAAAAGTAAATTCCTAGAAAAGAAGACCAACAGATAAAAACTATTCAGAATGATAGCAATCCCAGTTCTGATGTAGGAATGAAAATCGTGGACAATAACAGAAACACTACACAGCAGAATAAAGAACATGAAAATTCGAAGGAAAATAAAAACGAGATCACATATAGAACAAATCTAAATGTAAGACCTGTGAAAAAAGACATAGAAGAAGGAAGTACAATTAAGATGAAGAGGACATGGACATGGATGCAAAAATAACTGAAAAGAGTGATCTGTACAAACATGGGAAGGGGATGTTAGAAAGGCAATAAAACACAGAGGTACAACAAGAAAAATGCTAAAAAGATAGAAACTCCCGGAAAACAAAAGCTCAAGTAACAAGAAAGAAGAGTTCAACAAACTTTCAGAACTCCTAGTAAATATATAAAAGTATTCACTTAAGTTGTATAACAATTTTATTGAAATGCAATGTTTCGAATTACTGTACGCAAACAAAACAAAACAAAGAACTAATAGTAAAAATATAAAATTTTTACGGTTAATCGAAAAATCTTTTCTATAACACTGTTTTGGAAACTAGGCATTCCACAACTAAAATTGTTATGGAATCACTAACATTCCATACGCCGCGTAAAGAATATTTTCGACGAATCAAAGCCGCATATTAGCGCGATATACGAAGTATCTTGATTCAGTTACTATGGTTACGTCTGTTTGTTTTAATTTCATTGATTTGAGTTTGACGTTTGCAACAGTTTTATACTCGGTTTTATATTTGTATTTTTTGTACATTTCCAAAATCTTGTTATAGAAAGTATAGTCTACAACATGTAACGGAATGGCATATCCCACACTCGCAAACCGTAGCCCTTGCCTTCGGCTCGGACTACAAACTTTTTGCTCGCGTGGAATATGTGCCATTCCATTACTTTTTGTAGAATATACTATTATATATTTACTAAAGAAGGGAAGGAAAATTCAAAACCACAGTCTTACAACGAAAGGTAGATAGACTTTAGGATTAAGTTAATACTTATTAAAATAATATTAATTATTCGAGTTCAAATCATGTCAAGTTGAACGTGATTACAATATTTCTCTACTGATTCATTAGTTATGCGCATCCCACAATAAAGTTGCAAATAAAAGCGAATATACGATGTCCTCATTAGCAAGATATACATGCGAATATTACGCGATATTAGACGCTATTCATAGTGCAACACTGTGGACATATTTACGAGTGTAATTAGCATAGATATTAAATAATAAATCTCTTGTGACCACTTTTTCATTCAGCAATCTGCAGAAGGCATCACGAATAGACGATGTATCAGGAATTTCCTTATTATCATTACACGGATAAAAGCAACACTATATACTCGTAGTAGTAAACTTTAGTTCATATAAGACTAGCTGTAAGACATTAAATCATCAAATCAAATACTTGGCAACAATTTATAATGTGTGGTTCACTAACTTTCTTGAGGGCTGCTGTTTGACGGTAGATACGCTAACATAGAGGATGTAACATAAATAAGTACATTAAAAATATTTCAATAACTTTTATCCAAAATCTGTTAGTGTTTGACTTAAAATACTTTGAAGATTTATCACAAATTTGATTCCCCACCATTGGAAAACATATGACTGCTACCAAATGCCAAAATTGAAAGAACTGATGTAAGTTTCGTTTGCGGCAAAAAATGTAATTGCAAAGCTGCAAAAAAACAATGCCAAACAAAACGATGTGCCTGCTTCAAAGCAGGTATTTTATGAAATTCACGATGCCATTTATCTGCACCTTGTTGTAAGAAATAAGTGAAATTTGTTTATAAAATTGTTCACAATATTATGAATGATTCTTTTAAGTGCCTAAACTGCGCCCGGCAAATAGAGAAATGTTCGATTTTTCGTCTAATTGCCTGATTCCGCCAGTCAAATAGAAGAATGAAGTAAAATTCATCTAATTGCCGGCATTTCGCTAAATGCCTAGACATTTGGCTAAGTGTCTGATTATTCTAAATGCCTACGACATATATACATATTTATTACAGTTTTCCTAAAAATGTGGATTTAAGCAAGAAATGGATAGTAACTATAAAATGAGAAAATTTTAAACCTAATGAAACTACATGAATTTGTGGGAAACATTTTTTTGATTTTTACATACAGCAGTTTAATGCCAATATAAGAGACAGATAGTCATATCTAAAATTACGCAGTGGGAGAAGAACAGCACATTCAGACCACGTGACGGGTAGCATGAAAATGTGCTGTTCTTCTCCCACTGAGTAATTTTAGATATGACTATCTCTCTCTTATATTGGTTACAGGTTACTGTATTAAAAGCATAGCTAAAGCTCCCATCCACATATATTATTAAAATAGTTGATAAGTGTCATTTGTTAAAAACAATTATTTCATTGCTATTGCTACTGGATCAAATTATTAAAACAACTGAATGAATCCTTAATGTATGGTGGTAAAAAAGCTTAAAAATTGGGAATTAGAAGCAAAAGTTATTAAGTAATATTTTTATTGGCGAGTTCTATCAGTGGTACTTCTAACCAAATTAACAAAAATTAGAGTAAATCCAAGTAGTCAGTCGCAAAGCCACAAAATTACAATATTTCCCTAGCCCAGATATCGACACCATTGCCACACACATAAGTATTCCCTACGCAATGAAAACAAGTGAAGCACATGCGTTAAAGTACCGTGAAGTGTTTCTTTCTTTGTCTCAAGTATCAAGTAGGCAGGGCGTATACGATATCGTTTTCGCAATGCATTCTCCTGCCAGATCAGTCACTCAATCATCTAGAAAAATACTCGGTCGTATCGGCTTGACGCTGACGCTGACTCCAGGCGATCTGGCGTCCAGCCGGACAGATGATACGTCTTATAACATCTCTGTATGTGAAGACACTTAATCATGGCCAACCTTGACGCTTGCGGCGAACGCTCTCTCTGATCCATACAAGATGAATTTATTTGTATGTCGTTTAGGAACTCTCTATTATTACCAGTAAGCTTTTTCAGAAAGGTACGCCTGCTCATTTTGTTACATATTTTATTTTTTTACCTTCCGTACATATACTTAAATCGATAAATCAATCGCTTTAGAGTAAACTAAAAATTTTTGACAATTGAAACTTCACAATTTTGTTTATTTTGTTTCAATTCTATAACTATATCACTATATAGTGACAATTATTTTCTTATACAACTTAAATCCGATTATTTCGGTTACGAAACGTGCAAAATAAAATTTATTATCTTACATTTAACTAATACTAATTTAAAGAATTTTGGCCAAAATTAAACTGGAAATTATTTCGCAAGAAAAACTGATTTTCCCACATTCATACCATGTGACCAGTGGCATGAATGTGCTGTTCTTCTCTCACGGCGTAATTTTATATATAATTATCTTCTTCTTATGTTGGTATCAAATTCCTGTATGTAAAAGAATATACAACGCTCTATCTATGTATACAGGCTGGTATTCTAATGCAACTAGATATGCTAGATAAGACAGAATATTTTAAAAGTATTATGCATATATTAATCCCTTTAGAACCATTTTTTTTTTTTTGCAAATAAATACACCAAAAAAATCTATATTTCATCAGGTTCATCCATTTCTTCTGACGAACTTTTTTCATACTCAAAACCCAATCGTCAGAGTTAAACATATTCTAAATAAAATATTTCAAAATAATTTAGAACTGATTTTTTCTTACCAAATCTGGGAAAAGATAAATAAATATATTAATAGACACTCCTTGCATGAAACTCTGTCTCAAACTATTAAATAAAGATAAATATATCTTCACAATATTGAAATGAGAAGAAATAAGAATGTAAAAATGATAAACAAACGCACGCGTGCTATAAAACAAAAACGGCGAAGGTAGTAGAGAATAATAGATATTAACTTGAATCGAAGAAGTTGTAGGTTCTCGGTGAAACATTATTTTAAGAAATTAAAATTAGTAAATAATAACACTCGGTGTAGTTTCACAAATGATGTATATTTTTTCTTTATTGCAATTTCGGCTATTAGGCCATCATCAGAAGAATGAATACAAAGATTTTACAAATGTTATATTTATACTAAATGTACCGTTCTTAGGAATTACCTGAGATGACTGTATCTAGAAGTGGGGAGTCCATTAAGTCTACGTACTCATTCATTAAGTTATTCCCGTTATGCAGGGCTTTCTTGATTTCCAGAGCTTCTAGGAACGTTAATCTCAGACCTTTCCTTTCACGGTGTAATATTTCTAAATTAGATATGTCACAGGTATGGTTATTTTCTACAAGATGTTTTGCGACGTTTGAAGAATTTATTTTGTTGTTTTTAGCACTGCTTGTATGTTCTTTAAATCTTACATTAAAATTGCGCCCAGTTTGTCCTATATATATGTAATCACAATTTTGACAACTAATTTTGTAAATTCCAGATTGTGATAATGGATTTTTTGTACCTATTTTATTATTTATTAAACAGTTTTTTGTTGTATAAGTATTATATGTCGCTGACACTATATTAGATTTTTTGAGTTTATACGATAACTTATCAGAAAAGTGTTTTACATAGTTCATTTTTTTGTATAACAAATGGTCTCTAGAATGGGGTGTACAGGCATAAAATTGTTTTAAAAGAAGAATTTTTTGTTTTTTCTTTATTAAATTTGTCACAATGCTTTTACTGTAGCCATTGTTTACAGCAATATCTTGAATGGTATGTAGCTCTTTTTGAAAGGATGTTTCATGTAGAGGAATATTAAGTAATCTGTTAACTAGACTATGGAAAGCGGCCATTTTTGTGTTGTTGGAGTGGTTAGATGAAGACGGTATAATGGTGTCGGTATATGTGGGTTTTCTGAATATTTGAAAATTGATTTTTCCGTCAATGTGATTTATTGATAAATCTAGAAAATTTATTGTTTTATTGGATTCTGTTTCTAATGTGAAATTTATATTGGGTTCTATAGAATTCAAGGTATTTAGGAAGGAATGTATTTGTCTCTCGGTGCCTTTAAACATACATAGGACGTCGTCTACGTATCTGTACCAGAATTGGATGTTTTTTGTATCAAAATTGTTAAACAAATTTATTTCGAAAGAATTCATAAACATTTCTGCAAGTAGTGGTGAAAGAGGGGAACCCATAGGCAGACCATCCTTTTGTATATAAAAATTGTCATTAAAGGTAAAATAGTTTTGTTCTAGACATAAATCTAATAAGGTTAAAAACTCGTTTGCTATGATTGGATTAACGTTGTTGTCGATTAAAGATAGTTCGATAATAACTTTTAATTTCGAAATTGGAATTGAAGTGAATAAACTGGAGACATCAAATGAAACAAATTTTGTAGTGGCAGGAATTGTTACGTTTTTTATTCGATCGACAAGATCAATGCTATTTTTTATACTGTACTTCGGTCTAAAATCTAAAAGTTCTGGTAAAAGTTTGTTAAGAGCTTTACACAATTTATATGTTGGTGCCTGTGTGTAGGATACAACTGGACGGATAGGTATATTATTTTTATGTAATTTGGGAAGTCCATATAGAATAGGTGCTGAGGGATTTTGGTTGATTAGCTTAAAATGTTCTTCTTTTGGAAAAATACAGATGCAATTTTTTAGCGTATCCCTTAACTTTTTTTGAAAATTACTGGTTGGATCATTTTTAATAATATTTATATTGTTTTGGTTAATAAAATCATTTACTTTATCTATATAATCTGATTTACTTATAATAGTTAGGTTATTACCCTTGTCTGCTTTGGTTAACACAAGTTGGTTAGTTTTTAGTTTATTCTTAATGGATTTGTTTCATTTGATGTCTCCAGTTTATTCACTTCAATTCCAATTTCGAAATTAAAAGTTATTATCGAACTATCTTTAATCGACAACAACGTTAATCCAATCATAGCAAACGAGTTTTTAACCTTATTAGATTTATGTCTAGAACAAAACTATTTTACCTTTAATGACAATTTTTATATACAAAAGGATGGTCTGCCTATGGGTTCCCCTCTTTCACCACTACTTGCAGAAATGTTTATGAATTCTTTCGAAATAAATTTGTTTAACAATTTTGATACAAAAAACATCCAATTCTGGTACAGATACGTAGACGACGTCCTATGTATGTTTAAAGGCACCGAGAGACAAATACATTCCTTCCTAAATACCTTGAATTCTATAGAACCCAATATAAATTTCACATTAGAAACAGAATCCAATAAAACAATAAATTTTCTAGATTTATCAATAAATCACATTGACGGAAAAATCAATTTTCAAATATTCAGAAAACCCACATATACCGACACCATTATACCGTCTTCATCTAACCACTCCAACAACACAAAAATGGCCGCTTTCCATAGTCTAGTTAACAGATTACTTAATATTCCTCTACATGAAACATCCTTTCAAAAAGAGCTACATACCATTCAAGATATTGCTGTAAACAATGGCTACAGTAAAAGCATTGTGACAAATTTAATAAAGAAAAAACAAAAAATTCTTCTTTTAAAACAATTTTATGCCTGTACACCCCATTCTAGAGACCATTTGTTATACAAAAAAATGAACTATGTAAAACACTTTTCTGATAAGTTATCGTATAAACTCAAAAAATCTAATATAGTGTCAGCGACATATAATACTTATACAACAAAAAACTGTTTAATAAATAATAAAATAGGTACAAAAAATCCATTATCACAATCTGGAATTTACAAAATTAGTTGTCAAAATTGTGATTACATATATATAGGACAAACTGGGCGCAATTTTAATGTAAGATTTAAAGAACATACAAGCAGTGCTAAAAACAACAAAATAAATTCTTCAAACGTCGCAAAACATCTTGTAGAAAATAACCATACCTGTGACATATCTAATTTAGAAATATTACACCGTGAAAGGAAAGGTCTGAGATTAACGTTCCTAGAAGCTCTGGAAATCAAGAAAGCCCTGCATAACGGGAATAACTTAATGAATGAGTACGTAGACTTAATGGACTCCCCACTTCTAGATACAGTCATCTCAGGTAATTCCTAAGAACGGTACATTTAGTATAAATATAACATTTGTAAAATCTTTGTATTCATTCTTCTGATGATGGCCTAATAGCCGAAATTGCAATAAAGAAAAAATATACATCATTTGTGAAACTACACCGAGTGTTATTATTTACTAATTTTAATTTCTTATAATAGATATTATTCTTAATTCATTTAATATAAT
The DNA here is from genome assembly GCA_963942605.1 of Poecilus cupreus. NCBI lineage: Eukaryota > Metazoa > Arthropoda > Insecta > Coleoptera > Carabidae > Poecilus > Poecilus cupreus. The sequence goes on along the minus strand of OZ012721.1, from coordinate 4,750,606 downwards.
AATATTGTTAGAAGCTTATTTTCACAAGTTATTTCAGTACAATATGTGACCGGCCCAGTTTTCTCGGATACGGTCTTTTTGACCATATAGTATGTCCGGAAAAATATCGGGCTTGGTCCTTAAGGGGTTAATGATAAATATTTCTTTTACACTTCGCATGTAATTGCCCGACTCGCTTCGCTCGTCGTACAAACTTACATGCTCAACTCAACACACAAAGTATCATATTTACTCCGAATAACACAATATACTATTGGTTGCTTAAAAGATACAAAAATAAGTGTAATACGAATACGTAATAAGTTTTATTCTATATAACAGTGATATTTTCCCAAAGAAATTTGGGTCGTAGCATATCTGAACGTAACAACTTAAGGAAATAAATAAAAAATGACGTTTAATTCATTCAAAATGAGTAGACACTTCATTCTCATGGTCTCATGAATAATGAAACAATTCATTTACTTAACACTATGCACTATGCATTTAACAGCACGCCTGAGATTACAACGATTTAGATCTATGAGATAAAATACTCATATGCTTGATTAAAATAAACATAAGAGTATTATGATGTAAATATTACACACGTGTATTAGCACTCCACTAGTCATCATCAATATTTGTCTAGCAATTTCAAACATTTAGCCTTACACAGTATGACGTGATTCGTAATTTGCAAGGTTTGTATGTTGAAGGGAAAAAATAATATTGCACCGTCATAACTGGCTAATTGTGACAAAAATCAATCTTTTTTGACAGCTTATGTAACATTTTTCATTAAACAGGAAGTTTTGATGCGATTTTGTCACAATGAGCAAGTTGCTATGTAAGAAGTAGGCTATTCCACAATAAAAAAAAAAGTAAAAGTTTATTGATAATATGAAAGATAAGAGTTAAAGGATGCGGAAAATTCCATATTTTTAATTATAAATTACTCATTTTAATAAATAAGGGATGTTTTGTTTTTGATGACGTAGGACATGTACGCGTCTGTTTGAGTAAATGGGATTCAAGTATTAGCTCCTACTACGCTTTAACTGAGAATATACATATTCGCGCGTATCGGATCTGTTCGGATTCTGCTCGGGTGATTTTCTTGTCTTTGCGTGTTTGCTGCTTGATATGCAGCACCCACTGCAAAACTGTACGATACTAGCGCTACCAAATACCAAACTTCGAAAATGTCATAATGTTTTTGCAGAATGAAAAAAAAAATTAAGCGATTGAATTTTTTTGATTTCTCTTATAATAAAATACAACATTACAATTTAAATACATATTATTTTCTAATTTTCTTAACATTTTTCGAAATTCTGTGAACCACCGTTTATTTATTTCTGGTATACCAAACTACCTACGTCATAAACCTATTTTTTATTATACCTGCATGCTAAGCAACAACACAAATAATTACTGTTAATATCTGTCAAAACTGTAAACGTAAACAATAAATACTAAGCAAACTCCATGTAAACGATATACGTCAAACGTCACACGCGTAAAATTATCAAAATCAAAATGTTGCTTTTCAGTTTTTTCCAGAGTATGATGCAGGTATAATAAAAAATAGCGTATGTCACACGTGTATAAGTGCTTTCAAAGCACTAACGACGTTAAAAGCACTCCGCTTCGCGTCGTGCTCTTAAACTCGCCGTACGTGCTTTAAAAGCTTATTTATACACTTGTATCATAATATACTATTAAAATTCAGACATATTTTAATGTGATGAACGGGATACGCCCAAGTATAAAGATATGAATTGAGGAAAAGTAAAAGTAAAAATTGCAAAAACAATTTTCAGTCTTGATTCACACTGTTCTAAACATTTATTTATTCAAATGCATTTGAAAACAGTGTGAATCAAGACTGAAATATTGTTTTTGCATTTTTTCCTTTTACTTTTCTTTATTTAATATTTTAATGTACTTCAAAAAAAGAAATATCGTGGAATAGCCTAATAGAGAATTGAGCCGTAGTTACCATCATAAACAAGGAATCAACGTTTTATAATCATTCATCCATTATTATAATTTATTTTTTTTGCGTGGTGGCAATCAATATCGTAACCAATTAAGTACTACTGAGGTGCGATTATCACTAGTAGAAAACTATATTTTTCAATTAACGGCTTACATCCATCTTAGTTTCGACTGTCCACGATATATAAACTAAATAAATAAAATAATTTAACGCGTAAGAAATCAAACCATTATTGCGAAGAAGAAGCGTATGGCGCCTAAGTCGAGCACTTGAATGACGTCGCCGCTTCACAAAAACCTAATTGAACTAACGACATCGCAAGCCTCGCCATCACCACAGCGGCTCTGAAAAAACCCAGCGCCGATGACAGACGACTGTCGTCGCCATAGCAGCGTGGGCGTTTATTTGTGTGCGTTAGTCGGCCATAAGGCCACTGTGGTCATTTAGTTGCTCGTGTATAGTCATCGTCTTCTAGAATTTAGAGATACAATAGCGGTTGGCTTTGGTCACTTATTCCCTATTCCGCAAGTGGTACCCTGAGCAAATCTTGGTATTTTTTTTTTGTATATAGTTTTGTACAGTACTCACATTCTATAACTCAACAAAATTTTTGTGGAGGGGTTTCTTGTACTGATAATTTTTTGACGTTTCTTAAAACCAATGAAATACTTCATTGTATATCACGTGTCTGCGTTTCAACCAATCCTGTCTTTGTTATACTGAGAATAAAGCTCTAGTGATTATTCCCGGGAATAGTTTTGTTGTCAAATGTCAGATATCAGATAGTTCCTGATGACGTAATAAGAAAAAATCCATTTAAATATTTGGCAATAGCCGTATGGGCTTTTATGGCTCTTGCCTGGCAACAAGTTTTCGAAAGATTTGTCAAATTATTTTCAATTAATTCTCACTCTCTTGTTATATTATTACTGAAATTACGATCTAGTCCAATGGGTAATAATTGTCAAGGTCTGTCAATTTAGGGGGCCTAATCTAATTTTAATTCGAATACCAAATTGACAAACTTGGTTATTTTGTTTCGGAATAAGAATGAGATATTCTCGTACGTTTATTCATGCTAGAATAAGTTTTATTTTTAGTGTTATTGCATTAAATATATAAAATAATCAAGAAATTAACTCAAATTATTGTTAACAAGCTAAATATTCTACCAAAAACAACTTTTGTAAAGAAATAATGTAAGAAAATCGAAAAAGCGACAATAGTATAAATTATAAAACACTCATTAACAGAAGACTATTGAAACTATTCTTTGGTCCCCGTGTCCAAATTGCACCCATTGACTTTTATAAACATTTAGTACAGGTATTGACAATCTAAGATCCGCGGGTCACCAAATGACCTATTTAAGTTCCAGAAATTATAAAAAATCAGCTGTAATCTTCCAACATTTAGCTATAATTGTGTTAGCATTTACATATGATATTTTGATGTACAAGAAAGTATAACATAAAATTACGTTAACTAAAACATTGTTTTTATAATAATTACAATTTGAATTTTGTTTTCTTTTTCACTAACCCGAAAAGTATTCCTAATAGTCACATTTTAATTGTTTTAGACCCGCGACCAAAAAGATTGCCGACGTCTGATTTAGTATAAACATCATAGATGAGCTTAGTAGAATACCAACATTTTTTTATGTCTTATTTAGATTGAAATATAGTGAAACAAAAAACTTGAAGCTTGCTATTACATTTTTAAAAACAATATATCAATTACAGCTCCCCGTTTTTAGCAGCTTTCTTAAACTCGCCATTATAACTTGTAAAATAAGTGACTATAACTATCAACAACCCTAATTGGTGGAGCAGAAGTCCCATTTCTTAATGATGGGTATTTCTGTTTTCGGTTTATTGAGATAATTGAGATTATTTCATCTTATAAAGAAAATTGTTATGTGTCAAATCTTAAATACTCTTGCTTGTTTGTAGGTTGTAATTAAAAATTTAGGGAATGTGCTGTACAATTGACAAAATTAATTATAAGTACGTGAACAAAATAACGTTCTCAGCACCAGTGAAATCTTAAACACTACTCGTATAAAACTTGAAGAGATGATTCCAATATACAAATTGCAAAGCAGTAAACGATAAAATAGTTGCGAATTTCTATTAAGGGTAATATTTGGTAAGTTGGTAACAGTGATTGTATATTTAAAAATCGTTTATAAATGAAGCTCATTCTAGCCTTAATAGGCATGCGAGAATATCATTCTAAAACTAAATCAATAGTAGTATATCTTGTAGTGTATATAACCCTATTTTAACACAGATTGTACAGAATTATTCAGAAGTTATGCCCCATAACTCCTTCACAGGTACCAGCGCTGCATGAAAAACCGAAATACGTTCTCGATGGTCGAATGAGAAAGATAAACGATACGATACAGCGATACTAGCGACCTACGAAGTTCTGGAATAACCAATATAAGTCCAAGTTCAAAACGAATGACTTTATGTACTCCCTCAGTCTCAGTGAGTTTGGATATTCCAAAAAAGAAGTATTCGTTTTGGTATAACAGTATTGTGCTGAGAACATATTGTCAAATGAAATATGTATGCTTTTTGTGTCTCTCTAATTAATTGCAATAGTTACATGGTGTGAGAAAAAAAAAGGAACATTAAGAACAAAACGTGGCCAAATAATAGTACAAGCTGATGATTTTGTCATCATCAAAAGAAACAAAAAGATAATGAGAGAAATGTTACAGGAAAGAGTAGTAGAAGGAAACAAAGTGGGATTACAAATAAATAAAACACAAACAAAACTAATGCTACTCGTAAAAATAGTTTGAAATAAAGCAAATTCGAGCAAATTGAAAAATTTATATATTTAGGTTATATGCTAACAAGTAAACGAGAAAGAGAAGCAGAAATCAAACAGAAAATATTACTAAACAAGATTTTAAGTAAAGATACAAAAATGAGAATTTACCAAACGATTATAAGACCAAGACCAAGACGTTGCTGAGATTATGAGACTATTATAATGATAAAGAATAGGTTTTAAGAATTATGGAATGAAAAATAATAAGAACAATATTAGGACCAGTAAAGATATCAGAAAACAAATACAGCATAAGAATGAACTATGACTCAGAACAAGAGTTGGAAAGAGAAGACGTAATACAAATGATCAAGCAACAGATGTTCAGATGGTTTGTGGACATATATGGAGAGCAGAAGGAAAGGATCAGAAGTGGAAGGAAGAACAGCAGTAGGAAGAATACAAAGTAGGCACAGATCAATATGGCTAAAGGAAGTAGAAGAGGATTTAAAAACGGCAGGAATTAAAAACTGTCACACTAAAACAAAAGATAGGAAGATGTGGAGAAACCTAACTGCAAGGATTTACAAGAAAAGAAACAGAGATTGTTACACTCCAAAAAAATGGGCTATTTAAATGATCGTCCGATAGTTGCCATTTTAGCTTTACCCCTTGAGGGTTGTCATTTTATTGCTAAACTATATCACTTTTCGAGATCTGCGAAAGCAGAGAGCCACACTCAAAAAGGGGCATATTGCGTGATGCTATTTATTGAACTAAATAGATTTTTCAGATGCTTTTCCTGCTTCATATATTTTTTTAAATCAAATAATATTATTAGATAAATTGACAGGATATTTTCACCAAAATGGTTCCAAACAAGTGATAGTGTTAATAAACAAACACAGGAAACATATACACATTTTAATTAAACAGATAAAAACAATAAAATCAACATACCAAGAAACTGAAAGTCGTAATAGCTGAATGTTTTATTTGCATAAATATTTAATTAAGCATTGCAACATTCTCAACTGGCAACAAACGCAGCTATACATCCCATATTCAGTTTAATGTGAATTTAATTGGCGTTGGAATGCGCCGGTTTTTATTGGCTATATTTGATAAACGTTGTTGATTCAATATGATTTATGTGATTGACATTTGTCAGTTTTGCGTTCGTACGCGAGTTCTTGATTATCATGTAAAAATTGTACTGACAGCGGTGATCGTTTGGTTAAGTATTATGTAGCGCGGCTCTGGAATCGAATTTACATATGTTTTGAATAGTTTGACGGCGCATAGAGCTTCTTTATGTAATACGAGCTGTTAGGTAGAGTTTCACTGCTTTTCTTCAAGATTTATTCATGCATACAGAATGGTATTGTTTTTGAAATGCTGAACTGGATGTATTACATGTTTTAGCTTTTAAAAAGATTACTATTGACTTAATAGTTTGTCGTTTGACATTGTTTCTTTATTAATTGACAAGTATTCGGTATGAAAATGAGTTAAAGATTTCTAAACATGTTATCAATATCAACAATAACTAATATTGTTGGCTAATGAGATCTAATAAAATGCATCAAATTTAATATAATAGCTGTATTATTATAACATTAATGCGTAATTTATCTTTCGCACCACTTACAGGGTATTCAGAAAATAGAGGTCAATATATTATGGATGACTAGTATTTAGTAGTTATAAAAACAGTTTATTTAAACATGTATCCTGAAATTTGAGTTTCAAAGGTAATACGATTTTATTTATTTCATTTCAAAAACTTTTTTTAAATTTTAACAAATAATATTATATTAAACATCGCGTTCCATAATTGTCATTTTATTTTGTGAGAAGGAGTTCTTTATAATATTTTTTATATTTTGCACCTTTTATGCTCTTTTTATTAAAAAATCCAAGTTTCAATATTCAGAGAATTTTGTGTTAGTTGGTGACACTGATGTGACGTTTGAAAATTCAACACCTAACCTTACCTTTCCTATCTCTTCTTCTTCTTACTATTCCTAACTTCTGTTTTTAAATTCAAAAAACATTCTTACAATTTGTATTTATTTAATTAGCGAAGTGTGACATTTGGTATTTTTTGACAAATGACATTTCAGTAGAGTTACCAACCTTGCAAATATAATTTGTACTGTTTTGTTATACCCTTCGATTGAATTGTTACGAAACTCCTTTGGGTGTCGTAACAGCTTAGTTATAAAAGCAAAATTAAAAAATAGTATATTGAACAACTAGTGTTACAATTAAACATTGTAACACGAGTAGTTCATACTACTTTTCCTTTTTCACGTTCATAAATTCAATAAAAATAAAATTGTAGGGTAAGTGTAATATGCCATTAGTCACCAAGGGGCTTTGCCCGCGGGGCCTATCGGGTCCCAGGCCGCAACCCCGACGCAGGGGCTCCGATTCAATAATTGTGTGTGTGCAATGACAACCCCAAGTTTGACAGACTGTTAATTTTACAAATAATAAATTCCCCAAAAACAGTTACACAAAATTAAATTTTGTAGCATTGTTTTTGAGAAAAACAGTGTCACAAAATTGACTTTGTCTACGTGAAATAGGAAAAATATTTTCTATAACACTGTTTTGGAAACTGGGCATTCCACTACTAAAAATTGTTATGGAATCACTAACATTCCATACGCGGCGTATGGAATATTTTCGACGAATCAGAACGGCTTATTAGCGCGACATATGAAGTATCTTGATTCAGTTACTATGGTTACGTCTGTTTGTTTTAATTTGATTTATTTGAGTTTGACGTTTTCAACAGTTTTATATTTGTATTTTTGTATAATTTCCAAAACCTTTTTATAGAAAGTATAGTCTACAACATGTAACGGAATGGCCTATCCCACGCTCGCAAACCGTAGCCCTCGCCTTTGGCTCGGGGTACAAACTTTTTGCTCGCGTGGAATATGTGCCATTCCATTACTTGTTGTAGAATATACTATTTCAAAATTAGACATCGATGTAACTCTGAAACTAAGAATGCCTGGATACATGTTTATATGGTCTTTTATTAGTGTTTGTATATCTATCCAGCCTTTATTTATTAAACTCTATTTTGTGAACAGCCTGGATGTGTAAGAAAGTCGTGTAAAAGACAAATTAGTCATTAATACCTATTTATTTTAATAGTACAGCTATGCTTTTAAATAGGTGGCATATTATTTTCTGAACCGCGTACAAATCTGAATTTGATTGTACAATAATTATTACGCTTTTCACATGTTTTCCATCGAGGACTATCGTAAAATCCTGCGGATATAAAGTTCGTGAATTTTTTTAAAAGAAAAGTACATATGGTGTGATACTTTACTTAGGGTAGATTTCGGAATAAGAGATAGTTTCGCGCGTAAAGTAGGTACTAATACGAGTCGTCAAATCACGGCCGCGAAAATATTAGTAGAGTAAGATTTCCAGAAATGTAGGATTACGATATATAGTGTGGTGACATCTGTTCTCGAGTATGGGAATCGAATTGAAGATCACATGATCTCAATAAATTACCACGGAGCTTTCTAACTAACATACATAATATTGTTGCTTTATAATAAGGATGCTTCGTTAGTTGTTTGTTCTTAGAACAACTAAAACTATTGAAAATATAATTTAATCTTTCTCAAATTAGAAACTGATATAAGAAAATTCCAAATAATATTTTTTTATCCAACACTCTCAGTAAATGCTCTATAACCATAGCGATTTTAAACAAGGAAAGTAACAGATTAACCACTAGTGGCTATAATTTTGAGAAAATCCACTAGTGAGTATTTTTTTATTTATAACAATAATAATAACACACAACACCTTGGCAACCACTTCGATTGACATTTTAATTTAAAAAATTTAAAGCTTATGTCACTGTCAAATAATATTTCTTTAATAAATTTTGCATTTATTAAGAGTTGTTGGATAAAACGTTATACTTCACACGTGGGCAAAGTGGAATTACCCTCTAGATAAAATTATCACACTCATCCTTCGGCCTCGTGTGCTAAAATTTATCTCGTGGGTAATTCCTTACTTTGCCCACTTGTAAAGTAAATAACTATTATTGCTATAAAATCTTTTATTAGAAGCTTTTTGTAGCTGTTTCTATATCTAATCTGAAATACATTGAATAATGTCCAGTCAATTCCCATGTCCGATTTTGCAAAATCAATTCAGTTTTGCGCATTATTATGAAAATTAATTATAAAGTTTCATTTCTTTATCTTTTTTCATTCGTGGTTATTGAACATATAAACAACATCCATCCATCCATTATTTTATTTAGAGTGTACATATGAAGGGTTAACATTAACAGTGACCTGCAGCTGGTTGCAGGCGTACAATGCTATGGTCACGATTATTCATGATCTTTCCGCAAAACCATTGTTTGCTGCATCGGCCTATGCATTGTTGTTCAAAAAATATATATATTGGAGACCTCCGTGCTTGACCACCAATGCCGTTTAAACTACAAGAATTTTGTTCAATTATAAAATAATGCAAAGCCTTCTAATACTTAACAATTATCTTAAAACATTCCATGAGTATAATGGATAGAGAAATTCCTCAGGAAATAATATTATATAATATTCGTGAATACATTATTACGCCATTTATCCACTTCAGGGGAGCTTTTTAGTATTTTTTAATCTTTCTTAAGTTGAAAAAGCTTTAAGAAATTATAATAATACACGAATAGTATATTGTGCAACAAGTGCAGAATGTTATCTATTTCACGCAAGTTGTGGGAGTTTTAGTGCTGAAATCACACGAGTGTTATTATTAACAACGGCTGCGAAATAGGGTATAAAAACCAATCATTTTGGCACTTGAGAATTGACATTATTATTTCAAATCTAATTGTTTTGTTTATCAATTGTCAATCCCACAGCCACTTTCTTTTTACAATAAAACTGTTTCAAATTTGTAATATTTCTTATGGGTGCACAAAAAAAAGTGTGTACGGTATTATTCAGAAGTTATGCCCCATAACCCCTCCACAGATACCAGAACTTAATGAAAAATCGACATACGTTCTCGCTGGTAGAATGAGAAAGATAAACGATACGAAATGAAGGACAGGTATATTTTCCATTGTTTACCGGAGACGTAGAGATTATAAAATTTCTCATTTCTGATCTTACAAGTGAATGTTAGATGCTGGACACAAGTTTGATGATGCATCCAAAACTTCTTGAACTCTGCGACCCCTTTTGAAAATTTCCATCAGAAATAAAACAAACATTCCACTAAATATCAAATTTAAATTATCTGACAACTAATAATATTAGTGGATGAAATATAAAACAATTAATTATAAAAATATTGTTTATAACTATGTCGCCGATATATAGGGTGTAGTATTTAAATGTGGAATATAGGGATTTAATGCTATTTTTTTTATATTGCTATAAATTTTTACCTGTTCACTTTACCGTACAAATATAAATATAACATAATGGGGTCTTTCACCATTTATTTTAATTTTTTTTTATGAACTTTATCTATATTGAAGATTATCTACACTTTTAAAAAGTCTTAATTGTTATTCATTAAGCCACAATGATTTTTTGAAAAATGTTGTGACGTCATAGTAGAGGTGTTGCTGGATCTAAAACAGTAGAGATTTAAATAATTTTTGTTACATAAATGTTCTATGTTATTGTAATAATAATAATAAAATAAGTAAAACAATATATGACTACAATTATTTACAATCTGTACTGTTTTAAATCCAGCAACACCTCTACTATGACGTCACAACATTTTTCAAAAAATCATTGTGGCTTAATGAATAACAATTAAGACTTTTTAAAAGTGTAGATAGTCTTCAATTTAGATAAAGTGCATAAAATAAGGCGCATTTTGTTACCTATATCATGATATATCAATCAAATTCTTTATCGCATTCGAAATTTTTCTCTCGGTACGCTAAGGAATGATTTCGCGGACTTGGTAAACAAATAACTATTAAATTATAAAACACTGACATCAAAAATGTATTGTATCAAATGGGCTTAAGAATTTGGAAGACAGAGAAGTAGTCTTATACTTTGCAACAATCTCGTACAGTACGTGGAAAGTAGAAACAAAATCCTTGCAGGTTTATTTCCAGCACACCCGATGATTACAACAAACAAGTGTCATAGTCTATTGTAACCAGCGTGAAATACACTCAGCCCAAGGGCCGATAACAACATGCAGTGCGCATGCGCACCTAACTGTCCATTAAAAGATAAAGTAACAATTTATAGTTTCGCTCGCTGTGACTACCGTAACGAGCGATAGATGGTGTTGGTTCGATAGGCGGCCATTGTAATAACGGACACAGCCTACTAGAATAAAATTGCACTCATTGTTTAACATCAAATTTAAGAAAATATATGCCGTTACCGCTGCAGTGCTGCCACCCGGAGGAATATAAATCTGTAATAATGGTTTGAGTCTTGTTGGTTGCTTTGGTGTCAAGCTGTGCTGGGGGGCGTTCGCTTGATTGCGTATTTATTATTACGTTTTAATTTAACTGTTTGTTGGAAGGTAACAATGCATAGTCGACTATTGGATTTATTGATGTGAGAACAGTAAGACCTGTTGGTTTTGTTTGTTTTTATGGAAAATGGAAGCGATTGTAACATTCAAATTTAACCTCTATAATAAGAAAGTACATTTTAAGTTAAATCTGTTAGGTTTGGAGTGATGATATATTTATGTGTTTTATTGTTTATTTTATTTTGAAATTGTGGGTGTTAAGGTGAACCTTGCGCTATGAAGTGAGGTGCATTTCACTCCTCCACCAAAATAAAAAATTGCTATATATTTTTTCTACGACCACTTAGAAATCTGTTGATTGTATGTTTGTTGTTGCTAGGGATATGAGGTACATTACAAGCATCGTGCGAAATGAATTTGTTTTGTGAATATTTCAATACAGGTCAGCTAATTTAAGTACAGGTGCCATTGCTAGGATACTTATTTATAATTGTCAAATATTGGAATGGTGAATGCGAGAATATTAAATTAATTAGGAGATAATATCGTGGTCATAGAAAAAGTATAGTGTCGCATGAAATGTCCATTTCATACTCGTATGATTTGTAGCATGAGGCGATTTCATACTCGTAGGAAATGAGTACCATTCCATGCTCGCTGTACAATATACTAGTATGTACATATTTTCATCAAAAAATTCAAATGGTTTAGAGTAAATAATTTTCAAAGATGTTAAATTTTAAGAATGATTACTCAAAACTGATTCATTTCTTTGTATTAAAAACACGTATAACTAAAGGGAAACTACTTTATGAATGACAAAATTTTTAGCAAATTAATTTTATCAAGAAAAAAGTAAATAACCAAAAGAGTATATAAAAAACGAGACATTTTGTAATTTAAAAAAACATAGACTTAAGAGTTAATAAATGTCATCTAGTACCAAAAAAATGCGTATCGAATTAAAGGCTTTTTCGGTTCGCATTTGAGATTCGGAATCACTTCATTATGAACGCAAAATATAAAAAGTGCTCTTTTTGGATAGTTTAAATTTTACTGGAAAATGTATTACCTATTTAAATTTGATGCAAATTTAATCACATTTAGAAAACTTTTACTTAATATGAAAATAATTTTTCTCATATTAAAACTTATGCAATTTTGAACAATTAGCAAAATTAGTACAAAAGTACATGGTAAATTAGTTTTGATTTTTCATATATTTATTTACATTTACTCGAGAGAAACATATTTTTCCACAAAACATTATTCTGTAAGTCCGGCCCTGCATTCCTCATATATGCCAAGTTGTATTCTCTAACGTTATACACTATTAGAATATCGTTCCGTGTCGGCACAACAAAATTATTAAACAATTTATGAATGAAGAATTATGGGTCACTGTTATCAATTATCAGCGTCTATTTTGACAAGATCTTTGACCTTACGACGTACATGTGAACTTATGTTAGGTCAAGTATTTTAGAATCACTGCGGGCAAAGATGATGGAGATGAAGTCATCGATTTCACGACAATACTAACTATTCTATAACAAATTCATTTGATCATTCGGAAACTAAAGTACTGCTTATTGTATTTTACCTTACGCACATATATGTTAAGGGACATTATAACAGATAAAAACTTTCGGTAGTGAGTTTTCAACAGATAAGATTTTTTCGGCCACGATAACTCAAAATTTAATGAAGCTGTCAATGTCATATTTCAGAATAGGTTTTAGATGTACCTACATGTTACATATTGATTAGATTTTGGGAAGTAATCCAGTAACCGGAAGTTTTAGTTTATTTGAAGGCCTAAATAGGTTTTTTGAGCTATCTCAGTAAATAAATGAGTTGGAGTACATTTCAAATAAAAAAAAAAATTGTATAATATTTGCTACAACTTTTAATTGAAACTTTTTTCTATATTTTGTACCTTTTCGAAATAAAAGTTTCGAAAGCTTAGTGATTCTATTGTCAATATCATTTTCAAAATTACACATTAAGAACTTAAATGTAACAATTCAACTTGAACTATTAATACTTGAATATGTAATCCCAAATTCAATATTTAAACAATCAATTTATTGCAGTATATATTTTTAAGACTGACAATATAAAAGTCAGATTTGTTAAAACGAATAATAGCAAAATATTTCAAATATAATTTCAATGTTTTATTATTTATTTTGTTTATATTGTGTGCAATACATGCAAAATCGCGGATCTAGTTTCAGCGGACACAAGCTAAAAATAGAAACATCACTTCTCAGGATTTTTCAGGTTCAGCCTTACTTGCAATCGACTGAAAGTTCGCTGCTTGCTAGATTTTATATTCGACTTGGATTATAAAATAAGTGCATCGACTGCACAAGTCATTAATCATATATTGTGGGAAAATTTATTGGGGTAAATAGCTCCGAGGTAACGTGTCGGATTGTGGATCGTGAGATCCTCAGTTCGAATCCCACTGCCGACAGTTACAAATTTAAATTTACCCCTGTGGTTCCCCCTCCACTAACATCCTTGGGGGCTATGATTTGACGGCTGGTAACCGCACTTCATACGAAAAAATATATCACCTACCGAGATCTGCGTAAGCAGAGTGCCACACCCGTAATGGGTAAAAGGCGTGATGATATATTTATTTATTTATTTATATTTGTGGGAAAATTTTGTTAGTTTAAATATATGCTATTTCATTTATCGTATTCATGCTTTGAAATAAATAAAAAAAAAAAAACATTAGATACAATTCTATTAAATTGTAACACTTGTTTTGAATATTACAAAGAAACCATGGCTTATAAATAATTAAAGTGCTAAGGAATCCTATATACTAACATATCTGAGTGCAATTTTTAATCCAGTATGAGTTATATTCATAGATTTCGGAAAAATAGTTTTTTCGGATATTTTTCCTATCAACTTTGACTGCCTATAAAATTTGTATTCAACAATACGCTGAATATGCTACAGAATATCGCCTAATAGTTATTTGTTTAACTAGGCACCAAAATACCAGATTTACAGCAGAGGCTGCCGTTTCATTGACGAGGCGAAGCTGAAGCAATGAATGCTGCCGAAGCTGCAAATCTGTGCTTGGTGCCGAGTTGAACACATAATATTTTTGCCAATTTAAAACTAATATTAATTTAGTGATTATTTTGTATACATATTTTGAAGGTTATCGCTATCAAATTACGTTGCCATGTATTTGTTGAACGGTTGCTATGCATTTGTTGACGGTTACTATGCGTTTGTAGAACGGTTGCTATGTAAAATAATTTTACAGCCTATGCATAAAAGTTACACTTTACAGGCTGTTAGCAGCCCGTGAAGTGTCACCTTTAGTGTCAATTGGCAAAAAATTAATATAATTATTTTTTTATTGTCTTAGCAACAGGACTAATGCCCTGTTGCACCAACAATAGTTAATATTTAAACTTGGTTTAAATAAATAAAAGCGCATCTAATTTTTGACATCAATGTCTTCTCCATAAGACAGATAACTTCGATTTGCTTTTATTTATTTAAACCAAGTTTAAAATTTAATTAACGTTGGTGCAACCGGGCATAACATATTTTAATCCTGGCGTTATTGACAACGATCGATAAAAATATTGAAATTTCATATTGAGAACTTGGTTGTTTAAATTACGAGCTGATTACATTTGGTAGCAATCCATTTACTGGAAATGGTAGTTTACTTGAAGAATTATTATATTTGATGATAATATCACAATAAATAAATACATATGTTAGAGCAAATTTTGATACATTCAAAATAATGTAGAATAACAAAACAATGGCTACTATTTTTTGTACCGTTAGAAATTAAAAGTTGCAGGAGGTTATGTGCTGGCCTCATCAGATTTTGTATCGTGTGTATTTTTGATTCTCATCCTTTAAAGTTTAGATAACCCTCAATATTTTTATCGTTCGCCTTTTCGATGGCCGCTCTTTAAAAGAAGATTCCCGGCCAATAACTACAACATTATTATCAACTCACATTCGAATTTATGATTTCATAGTTTATTGTCCAATACGCACAGTGAATGCTACGCCGCGGCACGAGTGTGAGTTCTGTAACCGCGGGGTTAAATGCATCGTTGACCAGAGCGCATAACGTACACATACAGTAAGTACACAGCGCAGCACTGCAGAGCAAGTGTTATTGCATTGTTTGCGATTATACGACTTGCTACTTGAAAGTGCAACGTAAATTAATTACATGAACATATTTCACGATCTTTATGAGTGGCATGTTTGTTATTAGTTCCTTGAAGAGTCCATCGTAAAAATGCTTCGAAGAAGATACGAGCGGGTTGAATTTATTAATTTATATTAATACTTAACACGTTGGTGAGTGATGATTGGAATAGGATATTGAAACACGAGAAACAGCAACGGGGATAAACCAATGAGTGTTTACATAGTCTTCTGTAATGTTGTGTTTATTGTTGACAATTTTTATAAACAATAAGAGACTTTGTTGTGAGTGTTGCTTAGATTTTCAGTTCGATTCTCACAGCGGACAGTTGACTTTTCAATCGACAAAAAAATTAGGAGGTTCTTAATTCGACGCGCATATATTTTTTATATATGATGACCACGCATAACTTTTTACAGAGCAGTTTGATTTTGATGATCCTTTTTTATTGGATAGGGTATATCTCAAAGGTGGTCCCATTTAAATTTGATAAAAATCCCACCCATTAAGGGTAAGAAAATAGGGGATGATTTATTGTTCACTGATTCTAATATGCATAACTTTGTACTGGGTTATCCGATTTTGATTATTCTTTTTGTCCACCCCCTAAAGGTAGAAAAATAGGTAGCCATAAAAAATTTTAAAAATAAAAACTTTTGAACAAAAAATTATACCGACGAAAAAGGAACTAAAAAGCGAAAATAAAATAAACTTTTTAAATCTTAATAACTAAGCCCCTATACTAATGTAAGTAACTAATTTTGAGTCGGCATTCGTTGAATGTTTGACTAGCGCTGACTCAAAATTAGTTACTTACGTAAATTTAGGAGCTTCTTTATTAAGACTAAATAGTTTTATTTTATTTTTCGCTTTACAGTTTATTTTATCGTCGGTTTAATTGTTTCCTTAAAACACAAACATACAGACGTCACCAAATGAGGGAACGCTTGGTTTCCGGATGAGTGTTTGGCGGCGCGAGCTTGTTCATTAACATTGACAGCCTACATTGCAATTTATCTGGAACTATTTAGTTTTATATAGTAAATAGATTATATGTTGTTGTATAAATCAGTTATATTTGAAATAAATTGCTAAATTGATAAATAAGCGAGATAACACGGCACTCAATAAGTTCGTAGGATGACTAATGAAACAACTTTTAGGCAAAATTTGACTTTATTCATCAACATACTCTCCTTCAAAGATGACACATTCATTCCAACGCTTCTCCAACATTTCGATGCATTTTTTGTAAAACGATTTATCTTTGGTCGCAAAATATCCTTCAGTTGCGACAATCACTTCTTCATTGAAGCCAAATCTCTTTCCCTGAAGCTTTCTTTTGAGGCCTACAAACAGGTAGTAGTCGCTGGGAGCCAGATTTGGTGAATATGGTGGATGGGGAGCAATTGACTTTGACTGACACTTTTATGATGTCCTATGTAAACGGTGACAGTTTTGGTATGTCAAATCAGTAACATGCTCGAGAGCTCGGTTCGTCCAACGGTTAGTATTCTGATTGGTTGAATTTTACTTGTTATGATTTCAAATTAGTACACTGTCTTATTTTTTATGTTTTCTGTCAAATTTGATTAATGTCAAAATCTACTCAGCGTATTCAGTAACCGTTCGGTCAGTGTGACGTCATTATTTAAAATCAACCAAACACGTAACCGGCAAATAACTAGTGCCAGTCGAAATCGCCTATAAGGTTAAGCCCTCTTTCGTTTGTCCATCCGAATTTCAAACTCGCGCTAAAATAAGTTGCTTTCCATAACTTTTATTTGAATAGAATATTACAGACTATCAGCAAAATGAAAATTGTTATGGCTAGCCAACATAAAAACCGCAATTATTATTAGAATCCAAAACAAAAATGTCCAAAATAGTTAGGCACCTATACAGTGGGCAGTTTCGTGCTTGTTGTGTTAAACATTCCTCCAGATCGTAAATTTGAACTTGTTATGAATATTTGTACCGTGTAAGTTTATGTGAATAGTTTGTTTTATGTTTGAAATCGATTTTGATTTAGTGGCTGTAAAAAGTATCGGATATCTGCTACAACATCGATGATAATGGACTCGATTTAAAAATATGTTTGAATGAAAGTTGTTGTGGAATGCAAACTGACTCTATTGAACACTTATCAGAAAGTTATTTTCTAAGCGCGAATTAATAAACAAATAGACTTGCAAGAAGCAGAATTAGTAGCATAGAAGTAAATTATAAATTAATTAGTAATACCGATATTATGGAATAAATCACGTATTCAGATAAGAAATAAATAAATAATGTTTTATCATGCATTTATTACCGCTACAATTAGGTTATTTCTTGATATGGCTCTACTTATACTTACTACCTTACAATATAGTATTAGAAGGACGCTACAAGGCTGGTCTTTTAATGTATTTGTTGATTGAAATAGAGAAAATAATTTCAAATAAAAATTGTAGTTAATATTATTCTACGACTATATTAATAACAAACAAAACACTTGATAGGCCTTCAAGTAAACTACCACTTACGATTGATGGTTTGCTACCAAAGTACAGTCAGTTTGTAATTTGAACATCCGAATTCTAAATACGAAATTTGAATACCTCCCTTACGCTTACATATCGTGTGTTTCAGGAAAGATGCAATATTTACTAATCTGTCATTAATCTATTGCTGTGGATCAGGGGCGGATCTAGACCTCGATTAGGGTGGGGGTCATAGTTTTTGTACGGGGGGGGGGGGAGTTGCCGGCGAAAATATTTGTATATATAATTAAACATATCATAGATTTTTAGAAAACATTTTCCATTTCATTTCCTTAAAAAAATAAGTTCTTTATGTTGTGTATCTTAACTATTGGGGCCGTAATAAAAAAAAGCTTCATGCTTAAGGGGGGGGGGGTCATGACCCCCATGACCCCCCCCTTGGATCCGCGCCTGCTGTGGATATCAGTTGTAATCTGTTTGATGTGGCGGCTTGTATTTACACTTTTGCTGTAAAGTGAATAGGTAAAAATATACAATATAAAAACATAGCATTTAAATCCATATACGCCATATTTCAATTTTCACCAGATATGTATAATAAAATCGTGTGAGTTTTTATCTTTCATATAATCTTTGATCATATGCAAACGTAAAAAAAATCCCTTGACAAAGACATTTGCTATTAAAATAAATTAATAATATTAATTATTTTCAGACGTTGACTGTACATAGCTAAAATTACTTTTAGTGTTATATAAAACAAGATTCGTTCCTCGCAAAAAAAACAAATGTTGCAATGCCGTCACGAGGTTCCTTGATACCCATCCAGACGATGACATTACGAAAACTTCATTTAGCAAATAAATAAATTAGCCGTTCAAGAACAAACCATTTTACTTATTTCATCAGCGGAGCGTGGAACGGTGCATTAGTGCATCAAATGGGTGTAAAGGCCTGCATCTGTCACACCACACCATATCACAGATCTGCCCTAATAAACAAATTAAAATTGTTGTAATTTGAGTAATTCACCAGTCGACCACAAGGACACTCGGAAACGGTATCATTAGACACCACCGATACGTTCTAATAAAGCACTATCTACAACCAACTTCCCGCCGTACTTGGTCATGATTGGATGATATTTAATACGATGAAGTCATTGTGTGGACGGCGCTTGCAAAGCTCGGGTTACTTCTTGCTATTGATAACTGTAATTAGCGATGTTATTTTATATTCTAGACTTAAATGGATTGATTAGATTCAGATTAGTTCTTGACTTTTATAGACTGTGCTAAATTTCATGCAAATTAATGTGAGTGAAGCGAAAAAGGACAACTGATGAGTTAGCATGCAAATTAAATTAAAATTTCCTTATTACTCTAATTGTAAACGTTTACAAATATGGTATAGATGAACTTTCAGTTTTGCTTCATAATTGTTTTGTAATTTTCTTGCACATTTTTTTCAGTTTTAAACAAATCTTCTTATATCACGTAAACGTCAACAACATTATCTATTTTTTGTTCATAAAATATGTACTGATTTTGAAAACTCCTCTATTTCTCCGACTTTATCTAAAATATCGTGGTTCTATTTGATTACATTTAAGCGTACCCTGAAGAATTAAATATATAATTTGTTGTTAAAATAGAAATGAATATAATTGTGAATTTAATTTTTCCTTCCATTGTTGTTTATGAATATTGTATGCTACATATTTGAGCTTTGAACACTGATTTGATTTCATGAAATTCATACACAAATTAGATATAGTTTTTGACATTCTAATGAATCAATATAAGACCAACTTTAAGCTGAACTTTACCATTAGGAATAAATGTGTTACTTTGTATTCTGAGCATGTCAGATAATTACATGCGAAGCACCCAAAGTGCTATTTTTACTTCGAACATAGAAAATAGAGTTATAAGTTATTAAAAATATTCCCAAAACTCCAAAAAATATTCTGTCTTATCCAGCATTTCTAGTTGCCATAGAATATGCTGTTTTGTTATTTTTGTTTAATTTTTAACTGTCAAATTATTGAATTACAACCTAACTATTTTTCATAATATTTTACTTTGTCCGCCGCCGGAGTAGAAGTGTTGCCAAGGAGACACTTTTATGCAGGCGGCGATAATATTGTACTTCTGTTTGTTGAATACAAATACATAACAACGTAATTTTATGACGTTTTAAGAAAAAAAAGAATTTATTATTATTATTGAATACCGTGAGTTTCAGCTAAGATAAAACATTTACTTTTCCTTCATTAATGTATTGATATGAATACCAATTTATATATAATCGTAGTGCTCCAGATAAAATGCAACATAGGTTGTCAATGTTAAATGAATATGTCATTATACTTTAAAGATTTTTACTAATGAAGAAAAAATTTAAATGGTTACTTGGTACAACAATGGTTATAGTTTGAAAAATGATTATATGTTTGTAAATCAGTAAAGTATGATCATAACTTAATTTAACATTTAGCAACCTATGTTGTATTTTATCCGGAACAGTACCGTAATGTATAATAGCTGGTATCCATAGTAATACATTAATGACAGAAAAGTAAATGTTACATCTTAGCTATATAATCTGAATTTGAATATTTAATAATTACACTTAACTCAAAAAAAAACCGCAATATTTTTCACTGCTGATTATATATTTGAAATAAATTAAATTTATTATTTTTTGTGTACAGTAAACACATCCATTCATCCACACGAACCTTGATGATTTTATATGATTCCTATACGTCCTTATAGCACGTATATATAAAAGTATGAAATTGTATGATTTATAATACATTTCATAAGGATAATAATTAAAAAAAACTATTTGTAAGTTTTGGCGACAGTGCCATGACGTCACCGTGAAATTTCGGTCCTAGCATAACATCACCCAATGGTTACTTCATTTCCATGACTTGTAAGTTTACGTAAATTAGGACAAATTCATAAATTAGCATAGACTTGAACATAAGTCAGCCAAGGCCGATGACATCTTATCCGCATGGTGCGATTGCAGTTTAGGTCAAAACCAACGAAATTCTGAAAGGAACCCTGATTTGAATATTTAAATTAGAATTTTGTCATAAAAAAGGAAATTCTAAAAAGGATACTGTCGTTTAAAAATTACGTTAAGATGTTTTAACTGTTTTATTATGCGATATATCATCACATCACCCATTTCCGGGTGTGGCTCTCTGATTAGAACAGATCTCGGTATGTGATGTATTTTTTGCAAATGCATGCCGTCAAATTACAACCTCCAAAGTTGTTAGTGGTGGAAGAGCCAAGGGGTTATTTATTTGGTGAAAATTTTTAATGGGCACATAAACCATAAACGAAATATGACAAATTTATATAAAAATCGTGTAACACTTATGGAATAATTAGTAGAAAAGTATATTTTTCTTTAAAATATTTTGCAGTAAAGCGATATAACGAATTGAACATATTTTGACGTCACGGGTATTTGCATTGATTCTATTGGCCACAAATATGAAACGTTCAAGTCGCGCGTCTGCCGTTGCGCCAAACGACTATTGTGGGTTAAAATAGAACTACGAAATGTTATTTAATTTTTTGTTTGTTGGTATTTAAGATTATATTTGTTGGGCTTCTATTACTTGTTTCATAATTTCACTGTTTTATTGTGCTGTGTTGAAAATCTATTGAGTAAAATTGTTTGTTGAGGTTAGTTAGTTACTAGCGCCACTGTTCTCAAACTTTTGTATGTTATTTACTCGAATATCAAGTAAAACAGTCTAAAGTTGTCAAAGGAATTTTATCTTTATTTATATTAAGTTGAATTGATGTACATTAAGACTTATATGTAAATATTTTTTTTACATTAAAAAATATATAATATCTACTATCTTGAAAAATCGTTATTTTAGTGCCACTGGAACAATACCAGTGACGTCACACAAACTTTGAAAAATCATATCTCGGGAAATATATGAAATTTTCACATTATGAATTTAATTATGATATATAAATGTAATTATACTTGACATATTAATATCATACAGTATTATGTTATTAGTAAGTTGGTCAAACTTGCGTGTGGAATAGTTGCGCACACTATTCCACACGACCTAGCGAAATATACAATTTTCAAGCTTTTTTTAGTGTAGAGAAAATGTAATTTTCAGTAGTGATCGTAGAAAAGCGATATTCTGGATCAAATTCTATTAAAATATTGCTTAGGAACGACACAGTACCGTAACAATAAAAAGTCCAATTTAAATTAAAACCATAGCTATATAAATATTTATTGTGTGTGTGATTTCAAAGACTATTTAGATCGTATAGTTTAATTTACTGTGCTGCACTCTTCAATAAAAGTAAGATTATTAACGATTCAGTAGATCATAATATATTGTGCAATGCTGGACCGTAAACCGAACTTTACAGGCTTGCACGTATAACAAGTTCGTTTCGCTCATTCGTTAATTACTGTACTCGCCAGTAAACAGTATTGTAATGTAAATAACTATTAACAACGATTAGAAAAGATCGCAATGAAAATCTGACCGTTAGTAATGCCTTCCAGGTTCGCACTATTGAATGAAATCTAAAATTCAAGATCAGGTATTGAACCCATAAAATCGCGTTTATCGTAGATTTAATAATGTAAAAATACCTGTTTAGTCCTAAACACTATTCAATTTTCAGTGTTGCTTGATAATTTTAATTATGCGGTTCATAATTTGAAAATCATTCTCTTTATATCAGAATAACCGTAACATAAACTTAACACTTTCATACAATAGGTCCATAAAATACTTAGTTTTTATGTCTTATATTAATTGTGTCGTGTAGTAAAACTTAATTCAGTGCCAAGCAGTACAATGTTATCAAGCAGCTAGTTCCATAAAAATTAAACACAAACAATTGGTTCCATATGACGTTTAATAAACAATTTGAGCTTGTTCAATATTTGTAAAAAGCAATTTATTAATTTAAAATTATACAATTATTAACTATTTTGCTGTAGAAATTAGATATTTGAGAGGTGGATATACGAGACGTGATCGTATACGGAATATATTGGTGTATGGTGAGTGTGAGATTGAGAAGAATGTTGTTAAGAAAGTGGGAGTGAGTCAGTTGAGGTGGTTTGGACATGTTGAGCGAATGTCGAATGAAAGGTTGATGCAACTAATATATGTGGGTGAGATTGAAGGTGATCGATTGCGTGAGCGTCCGAGGAATAACTGGTTGGGTATGATTGATGGTTTGTTGCGTGAACGAATGATTCCGAGTGTGAAGAATAAACGAGCATGTGTGAATCGCACTCTGAATGTGGACGAGGCGAAAGTGGCATGTTTGGAGGAGATTGATTGTTGGTTGACTGTGTTTCTGGGTTCGTGCTACCCCACTAAGTGGGACATAGCGTGATGTTATGTATGTATGTATATATAAACTATTTATTTAAAAAGTGGATGTTTATCGGAAAGCAAGTTTTAAATGTCACACTAAATATATCATGTAATTTACCCATTTTGGGTGTGGCACTCTTCCTAGACAAGATCTCAATAAGTGATATAATTTTGCGTGTGAAGTGCCATCAAGTTATCGCCCTCCAAAGAGAGGGAACTACAAGGCTAAAGACTGAAGTAGCAAATATCTACTGTGGGATTCGAACTGAAGATATCATCTGTCACTTGTCATTTGAGCTATATTTGAAATGACAAAATACTCTTCGTTATTTGTTGATAAATAAAGTACGAGTGCAGAAAAAATAATGTGCACAAATTATGCCAAATATGCCACTGCCAGTATTGCTATATACTCGTGCAATAAAATGATAATTTGGATACTAATAGTAATAGCATATATAACTTTTTGTTCGACTGTACTATAATCACTTGTTTATGATATTGTTTAACGTCCATAAACTGGCTATTTATGGACTAATCCGATAAAGTATAAACAATATACAATTTGATAATCAAACAACGAAGAAAAAGCTCATTGTGCTTAGTAGACCCCGAAATTGTGTCATCCATAAAATCCTAGATTATATTATTGTTACATACTTATCTTTTTTTTTAAGAAGATGCTAGGCATACTAAATACTATTGGTCATATGTCGCCTCATTAGTAGTTGATTGTGAATTTAGGCGAACAACACAAACGACCAAGCTCTTCAGTGGGATTCGAACCCACGAACTCTGGTATGCTAGGCTATCATGTTCGACTGTATTATAATAATTTGTTTATGATATTGTTTACCGCACATAAAATAGTACTTTATGAACTAGTTCATAATAAAGTAAAAATGTCTATTATCAAAATAAGCGATAAAATGAATTTTATTACTTTATTAGTTAAGCAATTAAATAGGAGCGTCATTTTTAGTAATGGTAATATTAATTACACAATTAGATTAGAAGTATTTTATTTATGTTATCTGAATGATTTCTTCCGTAATAATAGGTTGGAATTATTGAGATGTTACATGTCAGTTTGTACATCTTTTTAAAAATAAATATTAAAAAAATATAAAATATTGTATGTAACATGTACATATTAGGTTTTATTGACTCGCCCTTTTATGTGCCTCCCTACACTACACACAAAAAAATATGTACACTAGGTAGTGTACCATCGAGTCCACGCTATTTTTAGTGTTAAATTTAACACTATAAATAGTGCTTTCACATTTACTGGGTTGAATTAGTGTGAAAATCATTTATGTTAAATTTAACACTAAAAATAGTGTGGACTCGATGGTACACTACCTAGTGTACGTATTTTTTTCTGTGTACGTGCGCTCATTCCCTACCCTAAACTGTCTCGTCTGTAAAACCCTAATTTATCTACTTGTTAAATAAATTTTTAGTTTGTACTCACAGTCTTGGAAACAATATTTGTCTACGATCACTACTGAAAATTACACTCTCTCCACACTAAACAAGGCTTGAAAATTCAATATTTCGAACAGTCGTGCGGAATAACGTGGGCAATTATTCCACACGCAAATGTGACCAACTTACTAATAATATAATACTGTATGATATTAATATGACAAGTATAATTACATTTATATATCAGAAAATAATTAATAATTCTTACAGAACTTATATAAATGTTCGTTTTCAATATTGAGATTACAAAGAAAAGAAAATATCAATTTTTTAATTTAAAATATGTCTAGTTTTTATATTACAATCTATAGATTTACAGTTGGTAACACTGCACACATCTGCGCTTGCACCGCCTTCATGCTGTAGGTAATCATAAACGTCAAATAGTTTAAGTTTGAGATGTAATTTCTTGTTGTTGAAGAGTAAGAATTATTATTATTAAATCTTGACAAAAGTGTGATCGTAGAAAAAGTACTCGTACAGAATTACCTATTTCACACTCGTGTGATTTCAGCACTCGACTTCGTCTCGTGATAAAACTCTCACAACTCGCATAAAATAGATAACTTTCTGCATTTGTTGCACAATTTACTATTATCGTACACTATTGATAAACAGGAACTATTAATTCACACACTCTTTTCGGAAAATATGCAAAGAACACTGGCTTAAAAATAAGAAAATTCAGTTCATAAATTGTTACTGTATTAATGTTGTTTAATTACCAATAATTTAAAGAAAATATGTGTATAAATAAATTGTTATATCATCAAATTTCTGAGCAACCAGTAATTGCCCTGAATTTGCTTCTGTGAATATATAAATTTACAAGTATTTTGATTAAATTTGAAATCCGCTGAAATAATTTTGTTCTTTACAAAAAGTATGGTTCAAACCACTTGCGGAAAGGCGCCATCCACACATTTGCGCAAATGAAGCCCTAGCTGGGGAAGGATGTCTTCCCGCACTTAAATAAAAATAACCAATACAATCGGCCCAATTTGTTACGTAGCAATTTGCCAAACGTGACAAAATCACATCAAAATTTCATATTTAATGGAGAATATTTCCTTATCTGTCAAAAAACGGTTCATTTGTATCAAAATTAGTAAGATGCTACGGTAGCAACGTTATAGAAAATTGACCCAATGGGTGCATAAACTATAAACGAAATATGACAAATTTATATCAAAATGGTGTAGCACTTATGGAATTATTAGTAGTAAATTATTTGTTTTGTTTTCAATATGCTGGAGTAAAGCGATATAACGAATTGAACATATTTTGACGTCACGGGTCCTCGCATCGATGCTATTGGTCAGAAATATGAAATGTGCAAATCGCGCGTCTGTCGTGGCGCCCAACGCCTATTGTGTGCTAAAATGGAACTATGAAATGTCATTTTGTTTGTTGGTATTTAAGATTATATTTGTTGGGCTTCTATTACTTGTTTTAGAATATCACTGTTTTATTGTGGTTTGTTGAAAAACTATTGATTAAAATTGTGTGCTGAGGTTATGTTACATTACTACCAGCGCCACTGTTCTCAAACTTTCGTATATTATTTACTCGAATATCAAGTAAAAAGCTCTAAAGTTGCCAAAGTATTTTTATCTTTATTTATATTAAGTTTAATTGTTGTAAATACAGACTTACAATATGTAAATATTAATTTTACATTAAAAAAAAAATGTAATATCTACTATTATGAAAAATCGTTGTTTTAGTGGTACTAGAGCAGTACCCGTGACGTCACACACACTTTAAATAATCATATCTCCGGTAATATATGGAATTTTCGCATCGGGTTTTCACTGATCCTCATATATGCTAATAAAGTTTCATAAAAATATTTTTTTTTTAATGGTTTATAGGCCCATTCGCAAAACGAACTGTACTTTACATGCAGTACTCATTTTAATATTCTGGTATTATCTATCTTAGGATAGCATCAAATATATCATCACTCCATTTACCCATTTCAGACGTGGTACTCTACTTTTGCAGATCTCGATTTGACACATTTTTGCGCGTACTGTGCTAATAAGAACAACCCCCCAAAGATAATAGAGGAGAGGAAACAGCAGAAGTAAAGTGGTATCACTAGAAAATATAAACTGAACTGAAAACTATTTACTCTTAACCGTAACAAGTTTAAAATAAATAAAAACAACAGTAAAATGGCTCACCCTAAACTAAAAGCCTTGAAACCGTCTTCGCCTATAACGCTTCAAGTGTGAACTGTAAACAATTTACAACTTCTCGCCGATGATCTCCAAATCACGCAACTCTCCCAATGCAACAACATCGCTACTCGCTGGCTGACGATTCCACGATTGTGCGATTAGGAGTCGCGCAGATACGACTTGTGATTCGGTGTCTGTGTCAATAAACTGTTTGCTCATTTCTGTCTGTAGCATCAGCATCACAGACCAGAGAGATGTTCTCAGCAGCAACACCAGAACCGAAGTGTTGACACGGGCTAAATATAATCACCACGAAATTGGCCCAACACTCCAAGAGTCGCGGTGGAGATGATATTAGATGTAATCGGGTCTGTGGCTAAAGCCGAATTTACAGAAACGGATTATAATATAAGATTGTTTCTGTAATTGTTATTATGGTTCTATCGTATTGACGTGACGTCAGAGTGGCCTAGCACAAATTGAAGGTCACTCTGATGGAGGAAACCTATCACGTGATACCTATACCAGTTATTATACATCTTTGATTAAACGCATGTTTTTTTCATTTATTGTTTGACACAAAACAGTCTGTAAAATGTCGCTTTTACTCTTAAGGCAGCAAAAATATTTCACATAGCACACACTCAAGAAACTCATAGCAACACAATTTGATGGCGATAACTTTCAAAATATCTATAAAAACTAATCACTAAATTAACATTAATTCTGACGATCTCGGTGGTGTAGTGGCTATATCACTAGCCTAGCTCATCAGAGGTCGTGGGTTCGAATCCCACTGAAGAGAATGTTGTTCATATAATATACAATCATTCATACACAAGGCGTCAGCAGCCTCTACTGTAAATTTTGTATTGTGTTATCTAGGTAAATAAATAATCATTTTCTACGATTACTACCGAAAATTACACTTTCTTCACACAAAACAAAGCTTGAAAATTATATATTTCACACAGTGCAAGTGTGACCAATTTACTTATAATATAATACTGTATGATATTAATATGTCAAGTATAATTGCATTTATGTATCATAAAATAATTAATAATTATTTCAGAGTTTATATAAATCTACCTTTTCAATATTCAGATTACAAAAAAATACAATATCAATTTAAAATACTTCTTTAATTTTTATATTACAATATAATAAAATAAACCATTAGTTTTACAATACAATCTATAGATTTATAGTTGATAACAATGCACACATCTGCGCATGCGTCCCCTTTTTGCTGTAATCATAAACGAAAAATAGTTTGTGTTTGAGATGTCATTTCTTGTTTCTGAAGAGTAATAATTATTATTATTAAATCTTAACAAGATAAAAGTGTGATCGTAGAAAAAGTATAGTGTGCATCTCATGCAGAATTACTTATTTCAGGCTTGTGATTTCAGCACTCAACTTCGTCTCGTGCTAAAACTCTCACACTCGCGTGAAATAGATAACTTTCTATACTTGTTGCAAAATATACTATTTTTATTTTTGTTCTAGGGTTTAGAGTTTAATCTATTTCTTGTAGTTAAGTTTACTAAAGTTTAATAAATAATACTCGTATGAAGTTTTTTCATTTTTACAATCAAGAAATTTTTGAAAAACAAATCGTTGTATAGAATAACGAAACACTACCGTAGACCTTATTGCGATGGTAGCCTTTACAACCATATTTATTATAGATTACTGTGTTCAAATTTCTAATCAGATTTCTGAACACAGAAATGGAATCGGGTCGGAACCATACAATTTAACGTCATATTTTTCGTTTTCAGTGGGTCATTTTAAAGTTCGATTGCTAAATCAATGAATGCTCGCACAGAAACAGATCTATTTTGCGCTGTCGTTTTTTAAGTTTTACTGCAGTGTAATTTCGGGTGAAAAGTATTTGTGTAGCAAATTTATAAAAGATATAAATGTGACTGTTTTCAAAAACAAACAAACTATAATAATACTTTTTCTATTCTACTAGACAAATACTCTCAACGGAGTCCATCTATCTAGCACCACCCTAAAGATAATAAAATTCCCTACACACCTAGACCACACGGAAGTGCCACAACCAACAAAATATGAAGACAGCCTCGATTAACCCAACAATTCACTGACAGCTCCAACAAAACGCTTCTTTTATTTGACAGTGTGTTCGTATTCCACATTCTAGTTCAAGCGCATGCTCCACACACCACTGGGAGACATTCGGGCTCGAGTTACCACTGCACTATTGTGATTTTGTGGGCGTACAACCGATATACGAAGACGAAAGAATAGAAATGTTGCCGCGTGATCTGTGCGCTTTGTTTGTTTTCTATGGTAACTTGATTCCCGTGATACTAATGTGGTGTAAATAGATTTGCGTGGCGCGGAGGTTCTTAACTGTTGCAGTGCTGCCACCCTAGGGACTCGAATTGAGGATACGTGAATTGAAGAGATAGTTGGTGTTTTGTTTCACAACAAACTGAATTTGTCTCAACGTACTGACAAAAGCATCCAGTTTGTTCTAATTTAGAAGTAATTATTAGAAATCAAACTTACCATTATCAAGTAGTCAGGTTTGAAAAATTTGCGGATTTTGTCGTGAACAGGTGGACCTGAAAAAATATGGCATGAATTAAAATTTAATTTACGATTTTATGAAGTAGATTCATATTAACATCATACTATATCCCACTCGCACACAGTGAGATAGCACGAACCCTAAAACACAATCGATCAACAATCAATCTTCTCCAAATATTCCTATCCTGGTACAACGCTTTCGCCTCGTTCACATCTACAGGTTGTTCAGAAAAGTACTGATAAGCTTCAGGTAGAACGATTTTTTGGTTAATTCTGAGTCGATAATCCTAATGCAAAAATTTGTACGGCCCTAAAGAGAAACGAAGCTATCAAACTTACAAATGTGCCCATAGAATTAAGCGAAACTTTCAATTTTATCTCTGAAATATCATTTTTGTTTAGATGAATTATGTAAAATTGCGTTAATATTACTAATCGTTTAATACAAAACATTTTTTTCCTTTCTTCTTCAGACGTATTCTTTTAACTTTATTACAAACGACATTTCACAAAATAATTTTTGTTTGAAAAATAAATGAAAAATAATTTGTCAAATTTTGACGCTTGTCAAATTTTGACATTTGTCAATTTGATTTGATTTTTGGTTGTCTTATTTATTTTTTTTTTTTCATTTCATATCAATCTTTTTTTCAAAAATATTTTTTTCGCCGATTGACATTAAAGATGACACTTCACGGACTGCTAACAGTCTGTAAAGTGTCACGCATAGCAACCGTCAATAAATACATAGCAACCTTTCAACACATGCATGGCAACGTAATTTGACAGCGATAACCTTCAAAATATCTATATAAAATAATCACTAAATTAATATTAATTCTAAATCGGCAAAAAATGATTTGTTCAACTCGGCATCAAACACAGATTTATAGCTTCGGCAGCATTCATTGCCGAGGCTCTGCCTCTGCTGTAAATCTTGTATTTTGATGCCTGGTTAAACAAATAACTATTAATCTTCTACTTAGGGCCGATCTTTCCATCTACGAATAAACTTCCGAATAAGTTATTCGTCGAATAACTAAAAAATACGCATCAAAAAATGACAGCTAGAACAATAAGTATCATTTGAGTTATGATTTCGATGCGACATTTTTCATTTATTCGGCGAATAATTTATTCGATACTTTATTCGTAGATGGAAATATCGACCCTATATAAAGTAAAGCTGCTATTTCAAGTATACAATTTTGATTTCCAATTTGAATTTTCACTGACTGTACATATGTCAAATGTTGACATAATATTCTTAGTGTTTTGCATAGTTACCTGATGACAGCTATGACAATTGTTTGGTTCCGTGTTGCCCAATTTACATTTCTTTTAAGTAGCCCGTGTGGCTTTACGAAGAGCCGTACAAATTTTTTCATAAGGATTATCGAATTATTCAAAGAATCGTTCTACCTGAAGATTATCTGTACTTTCCCGAACACCCTGTACAATGCGATTCACATTTGTTGGTCTATTCATCACACTCGGAATCATTCGTTCACGCAAAAAACCATCAGTTATACCGAACCACTTATTCCTTGAATGCCAACGCAATCGTTCACTCTCAATCTCACCCGCATATATTAATTTCACCAACCTTTCATTCGTTATTCGTAATACAATTTAAGTTCCAGAACTATACCAATAATTTAAATTCAAATTGTATTTTATATTAGATAATTCCGAAAGCTAAATTTATCGAATATTCAATTACAATTTCATTCTCGCTAATAAAAATACATGAAATAAATGAATAATGTAAATAATATCCACACGAGACGATTGCGCAATAATTGATTAAATTCTATTTCTGTAGGGGGGAGGGAGGGGGATAAATTTGGGTGGTCTTCGTATAAAGACAATAACTCTATTCCTCTGGCACGATCACATGTACGTTTCCATGCAGCGTATGCAGGCACTCGTATGATTTATCTTCCCATCTGATGTAGACGAGCCAGGCATGTAGGAACCTACATTACCGACATTAATGCATAGTGGTAACCTTTGTGTTATTGCTCGGATGTGTATGTGTGTGATGATATGTCTTGACGTCAAGTGAATTGTCTAATAAATGAACCAATGTACTTTCTATTATAGGTTTATTGAAATGTTGTGGTACTAGGTTCATCGAAGAAGAAACCATTATGACCCATGCACAACCTGGATTTTACACTTTTTACCCTTCTATATGTTTTAATCCGGCTCTAATCCATCTCAGTCAAGTTATAATTTTAAAAAAATTATTAAAATAAGACGCGAAATAACTCATATCAATTTGATGGCACCAATAGTCAGGGGACTTTAGCATAGTAGATGCGGTAAATAAATAAAATAAGAATTAATTTATATTTATCTACGGAAGTGTGTAAAATTGATGTTTAGTTGTTAGTTTTAAGTTTTTAAAACGGTTGTTTAGTAATAAGACTTCATTAGTCACGAGTTGCCTAGCAACGAGTGATTAAAATTTATAAATACACCAAATTAGCAAAAATTTTGTTATCATGGCAAACTTCTCAATTATTATTGTGAACCTAATAAAAAGTATTTTTTAAATTTATGTGTTTTTTTTAATATATCGTACATAAAATATTGTACGATACACATACGTAAAGCGTCTTTAGTCACTCAAGGGTCGCTACGCTCGTGTTTTAATTGACCCATTCGTGACTAAAGACTAGTTTTACGTGCTTGTATCGTAAATAATTATTTTATTATTTAATCATTTGGCCTGCATGTATAAATCGTATTATGCATGTGTACGAGGCAAAAGTGGTATGTCAGGATAAAAATGTTTGGAAGAAATTGATTGTAGTTAAATCGCATTTCAGGGTTCGTGCTACCCCATTATGTGGGATATAGCATGATGTTATGTACTCATATATTTGCAATTTAAAAAAAAAATTGTATATTTCTAAAACCGATTAAACTCTATAGAGTTTGGTATAAATTTAAAGGTATCAGAGAAAACAGTTAGGCAAAAATATCAAATCTAATTAGAACCATTCGTCAATTGTTTTTTACAACAGTTAATGACCTTACTAAATTTGTCGCTAAATTAAATGATGCCCAAAAAAAATTGAACAAAAATATCAAATCTGAAACTTCATGACTGGATTTTGTATTTTAACTTGTTTCGTTATAGGAACAATTTTCATTAAAAAAAATCATCTCCTTAAGAAGGCAAGACCAGAACTAAGATTTTCCCCAGAAATATTAAAAACAACTTTTGAGCGATCCTGAGGGATTTTCGAGTTCCTTTGAGCTGGAAGAATTCTGAAGGAGGCCATTTGCTCATTTCTGGACGTGGTACACTCTATATCAGATCACGCTATATAATATATTTTTTGGGAAATATATTATTGTGATCCCTCATAAGAACGAACAAATAACACCATTTCTCCTGAGAAACATAGTTCTTAATTGCTTAATAATCAAATTTAGATTTATATGAAAGTCGTGTGGTGGTACACCACATAACATATGAGCCTCTCTTCATAATAATTTACTTTTTTTGCCACACTAGAAAAACAATTACAAGTTGGTTAAGAGATCAGCATAATCCTTTCTTGGACTGGCCATCTACTAGCTCTGATCTATCAGCAATAGAAAATTTGTGGGGCAAAAAGAAGCGAAAATTTTGCAACCAGCCAGTAAGGACAAAAGAAGAATTAGCGAAATATGAAATAACATAACTCCGGAGATTTGAAAAGCACTTGTACAAACTGTGGCAAAAAGAATAAATGCTGTTATTGCGTGACTGTACTCACAATCAGTAGTAAACCTATAGGACGAATTAATGTGAAGAAAACAATTAATTTTCTCATTTGAGTTCATTTATAATTAAGAAATAAATTTTGATTCAATGTTGATAGATATACGCAGTAAATAGTAATCACTACCTATATTCAATATAAATATTCTTGTATTTTATACCAAATAACAGTTATTTTAGTATCAAGGCACTGAAGTTCAATTTTTTATCACGAATATGGAATTTAGTTGCCGAGGCCGGGGTACATATTAAGTTTTATTTGAAATCTAAAATTCGAAAAAACTGTAAAAAAAATTACTATATAGGTTAAGTTTATACATCTATCAGTTGTCAATTGAAACTGACAGTCAGTGTTGCCAACCTCGAACAGTGAAGTTATCGTAAATAAAACTCAAAATTATGTGTTTTGTCCTCAATTTCGTCATCGGAATCAATTAGTTAATTCTTCTTGCAAATTTTGTTTCATGTTACGTCCAAATTTACTATAGTACGTCAATATATCTGCCAAAATTATCCTAATTGTACAATAATAATTTAACGGTTGCCAACACTGTGTTGCTCAAAATAGTCGTATAATGGGCTACTTTAGTGACGATTTCTGAGCTTTTAACGACGATTTTTGAGCACTTTAGTGCCGATTTAAAATAAACGTATTTCTTTAATTTTTGTAAAACTTCGACATAGGATGAAATATTATGAAGAGAGTTTCCTATTGCTAATTTTGTGTGGCAAAAACTTGCCATAAACTTAAATAATAACAACCGACGCCTTTTCCTCAAGA
The DNA here is from genome assembly GCA_963942605.1 of Poecilus cupreus. Taxonomy (NCBI): domain Eukaryota; kingdom Metazoa; phylum Arthropoda; class Insecta; order Coleoptera; family Carabidae; genus Poecilus; species Poecilus cupreus. The sequence goes on along the minus strand of OZ012721.1, from coordinate 4,716,397 downwards.
ACGTTAATAAATGTCTGTGCCGTTAGTCAACACTCCAATGACTTGGCTCACACACCACGCACTCTTGTTATGCGTCAGCCCGCGAAGAATTCTCCACAAACAGACGCCGTAGTGCTGCTTCAATTATTGGGTCAACCGGATCATCTTATGGACGTTTTTAATTGCTAAATTGGATAATTATCGCTGCCCTTTTCAGCACTCTGCACTCGTTAGTCGTTTGTTTAGCGGCGGACACAATAACCGCAGCTGGGAAAACAAATGCGAATTGGTTCGCCGCGGCTTCTTTCAATCGTTGGTGCCATGGAAATGAGACATAACCTCCATATGGAATGTTTACGTGCGGCTATTTATACTTGTTAGCGATATCTGCTAATCGCATAATTGTTTATTTTCACGTTTGAATTCCGCGAAATTATATTGTATCGCTAAACAAATGTGTTGTGTTTCATAATAACAATAATAATAATAAATTGTTTTCTCATGTACCCATATAAGAGCCGATGAATACCATTTAGATATAATTCATTCGAAAATAAATAAATATATAGATATGACAAATTAATATTAAAATTTAAATTAAATGAAAATGGTTACATGAATTCAGCATAAATTCAGAAAAAAATGCTCTATTGGATTAGCTAATAAAATATAAATTTTAGGTTACAAATTTTGAGAACCGCAGGTTAAAAAAATAGTTTTTGCTCATTGTAAGAGTCTCATTAAATATAAATTATTGTCTAATTTTTATATTTCGATTTTCTACGCTTAAATAAACATAACAAGTGTATGACATTTATTCTTAATAAATCAATATATTATAATTTTTCTTTCTCTACTATCGTGAAAAAAAAAACTCAGTGATTTTTAGTCGTGACCTTCAAAATTGTTAATGTGGAGTAGCAATCAAGTTGCACAATTATTTTAAAACCATTTTAATAATTTTGCTGATAGCTCTTATGTTAAGCAAAACTATCTTTCCGAGAACTGGACTCATCGTTCTTTAGATATATTCTTATTTATTAGTTTCAGTCTTTGTTTAACTACGAGATATTGATTTCTAATTTGTTATGGCAACTCCACAAAAAATCTTATCTGAAATAGTTTTGCATTTATTTTTATTGGTACTGTTTTATAAATAAATATTAACTCAAGTTAATAATACAGTACGTTATCAGGTGATAAATTTGTCTAAAATTTATGTTGTCATGAATTTGAATAAAAGTATTACAATTTAATATCAGAATTCTAATTTCTATGCAACACGTTCCATAATTGAAAAAGATGCGATGATCGACTGACGCGGAATCATGGGAAGAATCAGAGAAACTATCGAACTAGCAGTCAAATATTTATTTAATAAAACGTCGGTGTAGTTTTTTAATAAATATTTTCTGCTAGTCCGTTTTTACTTTCCTATACAAAGTGTGAGGATTGATGGATGGATGGATGGATGTCCGTGTGCGCAATATCTCATAAACAAGACAAAATATGTAAACGAAACGTGAAATTTTTAAGTTTCATGATAATATGAAGAGCTCAGTTGATTTTGAATAAAATTGAAAAACCGGAAGAAGTTTATTGGACACACAAAACAATAAATTCCATTTGTTTCAAAAATAGAATCAGCAGTGAAAAAAGTTTCAAATGAAAATATTTGGAATATAAAATTTCATTTACACTTTTCTTGTCCATGTTTATAATTTTGAGTAATACTAAACTATGTATTTAATAATATATTTTAATAATCATAGTTACAAATAGAAGAAAAAAATTAAACAGGTTTAAGGCAAAATAAAGTCATACGCAAGGAACAAGTCATACGTGTTCAGTTGATTTATATGTATAAGAAAGTAGTGTGGTGACCACTCCAGATTTTTAATTCTTCTCATATACCATAATTATTCGTGTATGTCATACATTATTAAAATATTTAGTTAAAAGTTCATAAAAATAAATGTAATAATTACTATATTCAGTGGTTATATCCCAAGTGCAAGGAAAATATTCTAATGGTATTTGCCATGCACGAGAGATATATTAGATGAATATTTCTCGAGAATGATTTCAGTCATTATTTTAAATTATTGTACATATATTTATTTTAGTGTCACATAAACGTCAGACTTTGATAAATGTCATTTACCAAATTACGTTAAAAATGAGTCATCAGCGTTTTGAAAATAATTCATTTGAAGAAATTGATTGAAAAATATTATCCGTTTTGTCCTTTTAAAATGAAGAAATTAAACTATTCCTCATTGTGTTTACAATTATTATAAATATTCGGGTATCACACTTGTGCAAATACTCGATATACAAAATATTCACTGTATTCGATTGTCATTGGTCGAAATTCAGAAAATACTGCAACGTGATTGGTTGAAATTTTTCGAGGGAAATATTCATATATAATATCCCAAGTGCATGTCAAATTATCGACAATTACATGCACTAGGGATATTCGAAGGACTATTTCCCGATTAAAATTTAGCCAAACGCTGTTTCCCTCATAAAAATAATACAAAATTTATAAACTTCATTTGACAGCAAGTCAGAATCACCTTGGTAATTTGCACTAGTGCGAATTCTGCGTTGATTGGACGACATTCAGAAATGTCACAATTCTGATTGGATTAAATTTTATAAGGGAAATAGTCAAAAAAAATATTTAGTTACGAAATACACAAAAATAATTTGTTACTTTGAAACTTGTTAAATTAACAAAAAATAACGCTGGTCCGTCTGGGACTAAAAATTTTGTTAATTTGGCTATAATTTTTTACTGTGTAAGCTAGCTTCCACGATCCATGTTGAACGAATACAGTAACACATTAAACTATGTTTTAAGGTTATCCAAATTCGGCCGCCACTTGTTAGTATTTCTCGCTTTTGTTTTACACAAAATGCGATAAATTAACGAAGTTTCATCCATATCGGAGGTGAAATAGCATATCGCAAGATTGACCAATAAATTTGTTCCTCTATCCATCACAAACTTGAGAGTTCGATAACCTATCGGCATTTTAAAAAACCCTTGTCGGTAAGCGCCCTTTGAAACCGAGCCCGATATCAGATCCTCCGATCAGTGGTGCCACCCTTCCACATGCCTTCCTGCCGCGCAGGTGACAGCCGTTCTGTTGGTACCCTTGTATCTGTCTCCTTGTTCAGCGACTATCAATGTCGCATTTAAAAAATCAATTGAATTATCATTTTTTGTTATTTTGTTCCGTGAGTGATTATCAATGCACCGTTATTGACGTCGTGATGTCTGAGGTTTTGTGGATTGTAGTTGGCGGTGGAATCGGAAGGGTGCAGGCTTTTAACGTCAGGAAGAGTTCTTTGAAATAATAGGTTTTTTAGATTGGGTTAAGATATGTCATATGTGCTTGTATTGAATTATTTCTATTAGTTATCGCATTGCTTTAATCTGGAGAAGTATATCTTAATCAATTTGTTTTCAATAATACCTGGAATTCACTTTATCAAAAGCGATTCACTCTTTACTAAAATCTGTAGTTGTCAGATTTGATAGTTCATATCACTGTTAAAAACTCTAGTTCGCACAACAAATAATCTGATGTGGGCAACACATAACCATCCGCCGAGGCAATTTTTAAATGGTACAAAAAAAAACAATGTCACATAAAAATTGTAGCCAAATATAATTTCGCAATTTTTGGAATATAACAGAATTTACTTTAACTCAATTATTTACTGAGATTCGCTCAAATAACCTAATAAGCTCTCAAGTAAACTACCACTTCTGAACTATCTGATGGTTTACTACCAAATTATAATCATGTAACTTGAACTTACAAATTTTAAAAACGAAATTTACAATTTTTCATTAGATACTTACATACTCACAAACACAGACAAATACAGACAGACGTCATCATAAAATATTGAAGTTGTATTCTAGGGACCCCAATACTAATATATCCGTTGAAAAATCACTGTCAAAATTTTACATAAACACTTAAGATATATGGGTGGGAGATAATAATAGTATTTTGTGTTATTAGGAGTAAATGTGATACTTTGTGTGCTGAGCAAGTAAGTTTAAACGACGGGCGAAGCGAGTCGGACAATTTACATGCGAAGCACCCAAAGTTATATTTACTCCGAATAACACATGCTATTTTTTCTTCAAACATAGAGAATTAAAGTACACTATAAATCATTTTCAAAATTTTTAAAACTTAAAAAAAAAACAGCATTTCTTTCTTGTTGTCATGGAATATGTTGTTTTGTTGTTTTGTTTATTTATTTCATTGTTACGTGTAAAATTAATAAATTACAAGAAAAATGTCTTCGATTCCTCCTGAAATGATTGAAAAAGCAAATAATGCTATTAATGAATTTTTACCCACAAAATCTACTGATGTTTACGAAGCAACATACAACAAATTCGTAAAATGGTGCGTTACGAAAATTATATAAAATTATCGGAAACATGTACTGCTAGCATATTTTTCTGAATTTGCAAATCAATTGAAAATGAAAAGTTTCAGTATGTGGTCACAGTATTCAATGTTAAAATTATTACTAAATATCAAACATAATATTGATATTAGTAATTGCATGAAACTTAAGGCTTATCTAAAAAAGCAAAACGAAGGATAGGTACCAAAGAAAGCTTCAACAAAAAAGAATTTGAAAAATTCATATTTGAAAAGTACTTGAAAACAAAAGTACGTATTTAATTTTTTATTTAAATTAAAAAGAAACCATTTTTTCAGATTATTTTAATATTTGGAATATTTGGAGCTTGTCGGTGTGATGAATTAGAAGAAATGAAAACTGATGATATTGAAGATGTTGGCACATTGCTTTTAATAAAAATATTACTTATAAGAAAGAAAAATATGCCAGCGCAAACTTTCAACATAGGTATAGAATATTTCATTTTTCATTAAAAATGTTGAATATACAATTTACATTAAACGTATCAATAACAAAAATTAAACAACAACATTTTTTAAATTCCACTTGTAGTTGTAACGCCACTTAATTAGTATTAAAATAATTCACGGCCATCCTGATTTCCACTCAACATCACCTAACAACATTACTTTATACGTATTACATGAAGCTGAAGAGTAAATATTATTTTTCACTTGAATAACTAAACGAAATAATTACCATAAATATTTGTGGCTATGCATCTGCAGTAGCGCTGCATGCTGCATGTGACTGTGTGTGTGTATGTGTGTGTACAAGTTAATTTAAACGGATTAATTAACGGCGACGGGTGCAATGTAGCAGCATGCCATGGTGGCAATGGTAGCGAATACTGCTTGTAGATATAGGTGAATGACTTGAACAAGCGGCAAAATGTTCGTTTGGATTTGACAACTTGACAAATTTTGAATTTTGCTAATTATTCAGGTTATAAATACATGAACTCAACACAAAAAGTCCTGTAATAATAATAGTATACTGTGTTATTAGGAGAAAATGTGATACATTACATGCGAAGCACTCAAAGTCACATTTAATCCAAATAACACGTGCTATTTTTTCTTCAAAAATAGAAAATTGGAATATAAATAATTAAAAAATGTTCAATACTTCAAAAAATATTTTGCGTTATCCAGCATTTCTAGTTTTAGTTTCCATAGAATATGTTGTTTTGTTATTTTTCTTTCATTTTTAACAGTCGAATTATGATTTACAACCTCACTATCTTTCATAATATTTTACTTTGTCTGCCGCCAGAATAAAAGTGTTACCAAGAAGACACTTATATTCCGGGGGTGAAAAAATTGAACTTCTCATTTTGAATACAAATACATGACAACTAGGGGTGTGCCAAATGAAAAATTTAATATCGATATTCGATATTGAAAAAGTATCGATAATATTCGATTTATCGATATATCGAATGATATTTGATAACTATCGATAAGTATCGATAAATATCGATAATATTATTTTCACTGGAAACAGTATTTATATGCATTTTTAAAGATAATAATTAATGTTTTTAGGGATTTTGATTTATTTTTGCCTATTTTTGAGCTTTTTTACCATAACCCACCGGTGCGTCATGAGTAATAATTTTAACTTATAGACGTCGTGAGCCACCGGTGGATACGCGGTAAATAGTGATATTTTGTCAGCTATATTTGAGGAAATGATGCACACTGTATTTGAACAAAGTTCAAACAATAATAACCATGGGCGACAGGAGCAGAAAGATACTGGCAATGTTACAAAAAGATAAAACATCATCGGAATAATCATTAATTAAATTATAGAAAAAAGAAAACCTACACAGCAAAATTTACGTACCTACTTTGTACATATTAAAAATTATAATATCTTTTATTTCAAATCTGTTTTTAGTTACTTGGTAATCGAATACGATATTACAGCTGACAGTTGCCAATTTAAATTTACCCCTGTGGTTCCTCTCCACTAACAGTTTTGGGGGCTATGACTTGACGGCTGGTAACCGCATTTCATACGCAAAAATATATAACCTACCAAGATCTGCGTAAGCAGAGTGCCACAACCACAATGGGTAAATGGCGTAATGATATATTTATTTTATATTACAAATTTATATTCACTAATCCGCTACCATTTACATGTTCCAAAAGTATAAATAATGTTATATGGCAGAAATTGTTAAATCTATAAATAAGCGAGATATTTGCTTGTTCATATTTGACCATGTTGGGATTTATTTGATATTTTGTTATCAACTACTCAAAATATTCTTATTTTTTAAGTTATTTATCAAATTATCGATACTTATACATTTTTTGCAGAATCGATACAAATTATAATTATTTGCGATAAATAAATTTTCATATCGATATTTATCGGTAATTCTCGATATTTATCCACACCTATCAATATTTATCGATATTTATCAATATTTACTAATACATATCGATATTTATCTTTATTTTTCGATATTAATCGATATATATATATATATATATATATCGATACATATCAATAGTTATCGATTAATATCGATATTTATCTATACTTATCGATATTTATCGATAATTATCGATACTTATCGATATTTATCGATACTTATCGATACTTATCGTTATTTATCGATAATTATCGATAATTATCGATATTTATCGATATTTATCGATAATTATCGATAATTATCGATATTTATCGATATTATTCGATATGTATCGATATTTTATCGATAATTATCGATATTATTCGATAAATATCGATATTTATCGATAAGTATCGGTATTTATCGATATGTATCGATATTATTCGATAAGTATCGATATTTATCGATATTTATCGATTATCGATATATCGATAAAATAAAATTTATTAAATTTATTCGATAATTTAAAAAAATATCGATACTTATCGATATATCGATATTTGGCACACCCCTAATGACAACGTACTTTTATTACGTTTGAAGAAAATAGTTATTTATATTTGTATCACTTGTTCAGAAACTGCAATTTTGCGAGTATATTTTGACAGGCTGAGCCGAAGGCGAGACTTTCATATTACCCTCACTCGCAAAACAGTTTCTGTAGCACAATACACATTATGTTTCGAAACGATTTTGTCATAAATTTAATAAATAAAATTACTGATTTATTTGTCAAATATGAAATACTAGGATTTTTTATGTTTTATTCCGCGGAGTAAATTGAAGCACGAGCCGTAGGCGAGGGCTACAATAACACAAGAGTGGCAGCACCTACAAGGGCAGCTCTGACGAGAGCTAACTGTATTGCGTGGTTCTCTCATATTTTATTGTTTAAAGTGACAGAAACAAAATTACATACTTTTGTTTTATATACCTCAAGTTTTTGGAATGTTTCAAGAAATAAAAATAAAATATGTCACGCGGAATTAAACATTCTTTTTGTATTTCGCTAATATTTGCATAGCTTCGACCGCAAATATATGAGCTTAACACAAAAAGCCCTGTTTTTACTCCTAGAAACATAATATACTATTATTCTTCTAATTTTCTACTTTGGTTATTTTATAGCCTTCTCCCCGTACAATAAAAGATATCAGTTCCGCTTTAAAAATGGTAAGTTGAAGCTGAGTACAGTCCTGGCACCGAAATATCCATTTCCAAGTAATTTATTCCGACAATTTAATCTTCTCTCATTCAGGAATGAAAAATTATCAAATCATAAAACAGTACTTTCACAATATAAATTATTATGTTACAGAAAATACTTAGCATAATATCGAAATATATAAATAAATATTAACTGCTTCGATAAAACGAATGTTCGTATGCTAATGCGGCTCACAATTGCTATCAACGCATTCCGTAACGTAAGAACGTAATGTAAGCTGCTAAGCGCCGCTGTGCTACTTCTTGACGCCAGCAGAACGTTTCACTTTTGTTTTTCAATGTTTGTATGCAGCTCAGGGCCGTACCTACGGTTTTTACAGCTCCCGACAATTGTTTAATTCTTGGTAGGTATATTTAACTTTAATAAAGCACTTTTCATTTGAAATCTATTAGTAGTTCAAAATCTCTGATCAAATCTGCTTACAGATAAATTGTCAATGGGCTCATATTATTTTTTATGAAACTTTATTAGAATATATGACGATCACTGAAAACCCGATGTGAAAATTCCATATATTAACCGAGATATGATTTTTTAAAATTTGTGTAACGTCACGGGTGCTCCCCAGTGGCAACAAAACAACAATTATTTAGGAGAGTAGCTATTATATATTTTTTAATGTAAAAATAATATTTTACATATTATAAGTCTTAATTTACAACAATTAAACTTAATATAAATAAAAATAAAATTCTTTTAGCAACTTTAAAGTATTGTACCAATAAACAAAACAAATGAAATGACATTTCGTAGTTCTATTTTAATCAACAATACGCCTTGGGCGGAACGGCATCAGACGCGCAATTTGCACTTTTCATATTTCTGGCCAATAGTATCGATGGGAGCACGTGTAACATCAAAATATGTTCAATTCGTTATATCGGTTTACTGATGAATATTTAAATAGTATATTGTATAACTAGCGCTTAAAGTTGGGTATTTCTCCCGAGTGTCAAGTTCAAGCCACAAGCCGAAGGCGAGTGGTTTAATTACAAATAAAATTAAATAAATATATCATCATATATTTGCAACTGCCAAACTTTAAACAACAAATTTTTAGGTTAGTTTGCTCAGTTATCGCAGCGTGTGATAAAATCATATCACAGAGTTGCGGACGCATTTGATTGGCTACCGAGCTTTTATATCACACAGCATTGCTAGTGACATGCAATGACCAACTTTCAGTAATAGTTTAACGTGTGAATTTATGTACTTTTCGTAGTGGTCGTCGGAAAATGACAATTGAAACATACAATAATTATAACAAATATTTACAAAATTATACAAATTTACGGATTTTTTGTCGCCGTGTTCTCACCCTAGGTACGGCCCTGACGGAAAGTTACGATTATGTGCGTTGTGGTTAGCGCTAACATAACGTAGGAATAACGTTTGCTTATCTTCTCGTACAGTATTAACCCACATGTGTGGTATTTTATTTGAAATTTATAGTTTTATTAGGTTGTTTTGCTGATATTAAGATAGTAGTTACTATAAACGCTACTTTTGCTCACAGTAATTCTGAAGTACTTTAAATTTTTTTGTAGTTACATACTATCATTTAAATGCTATGCCAAATTTGCTATATATACTTATATTTACTTTATTTTCAAAAATATTTTATCCAATATATGAGGTAGTTTATAGACGCAGATACACAGTAAAAATATTGCGATTTGTTAATGTTGCGGTTGTTAAGTATTTTTAGTTCATATTGACAAATATTTTGCGTTAACTTAACAATTTGAACAAATATGATAATTTGATAAATTAAAATTTTGTCAATTCTGAATTTTTAACAAGAAAAATTGTATTTTTATTTATTTGTTACATTTATAAAATTCTTCTATATTTTCCTCTCTAGAGAGGAAAAAAAATCTTCCTACTATTTCGGGGGAGGAATGGTGAGGTTTCCTTGCATGTCGTGAAAAAAATTATTTGTTACTTGCTACCAAATTTGAAACTTTGTTGTCAATTTTAACTATAAATTATTTACTGTATATCTGTAGAATTGATCGTGTAGTTTGATCACACTCACAGCTATGGTAAAATGACGATTGGAAAGGTAACACGCCAGGATATGTGTAGAACATATTTAAATTTTTCAATAAGAGCGTAAAACTTAAATCGTTCATACAGAATAAGAATGAACTATGAAATTGTTCAAACTGCGCAGTAAGCAATAAAACGATTTATTGACTCAAAATATATCGAACATAAAACATGACATCTACAATATATATTTCGTGTTATTTCGTAAAACAATATATCACACCCACTGCGATTATTTTACAATAAATTTTATGAATATTATCGTGAGTTTAAATATACCTTAACAGAAATAGAACAGGAATTGAAAATGGAAGTCATAGTGAAAAAGATCAAGAAGCAGAGAATCATGTAGCTTGAAGAGCAGAATAAAAGGATGCAATTAAACCAGTAGTAGAATAGGCACCAGCAGGAGGAAGAAGACGAGGTGGACCCAGATGAACATGATTAAAGGAAATAAAAGAAGATTGAAAAGCAGCAGGAATTTAAAACTGGCAAAGTAAAACAATAGATACGAAGATGTGGATAAACCTAACTACAAGAATTCAAAGGAAAAGAAACGGAGATTAATCCATTCTAGAAAACTTAATAAAAAGCGACTTTACCCCATACGGGTATTAACATTAACCCACTACATACATGATACTAGTTAAATTAAAATTATCATTTATTTAATAAATTTTTCCTATTCTGGATAAAAAAAATGTATCTGATTGGCTAACGAGCTTTCATATCACACAGCATTGCTAGTGATATGCAATGGCCAACTTTCAGTAATAGTTTAACGTAAGCATTCAAGTACTTTTCGTAGTGGTCGTCGGAAAATATATTTGTACCTTTGGCTACACAAATGTGTACAATAGTATAATAAGTTTAATTTATTATAATAACGATATTTTGTCACAAAGAAATAATGATCGCACAGTCAACTGTTGCTAACTTAATAGCGTATGATTTACTTTAACAGTTGAGCTAATTTTTGTCGACTCTGGGAATCGAACTGAGAAAAGCTACACATCGACAAACCGAAATAAAACCGCAGAAGGTATGCGCATTATTTTCGCAGCAGCAAATACACAAAAGGTCAACTATACGTGCTGAAGATAGCGTAACAAGAACATGACTATTTTGAAACAATATATCATTATTATAATAAATGAAACATATAATGCTTTATACATACATACATACAAGTCAATAGTTTTGTAATAAATTTTAGAAAGCTAATTTTGTTTATAAATTATACATGAACATAATTTTCAAAGTAGTAAAATATATGTCACACATTCCCATGAACGAACACAGTAATGCAAATAATTTATATATTTATAAATATGATCGTCTATAACATACTAAGATTATTTTTCATTTGAATTTACAGTTTATTTATTTTTCAAAAACTGTAAATTCAAATTGAAAATAAACTTAGTATGTTATAGATGATCATATTTATAAATATACGAATTATTTTCGTTACTGTAGTCGTTCATGGAAATGAGAAATACAGTATAAAAATTCTAAATTTTTGACCAACTAGAATTCAACGAATATTTTTTTATAGTTTAATGTTTTAGCTATCCTTTTCATCCACATATATAAATACTAGAATATTCAAAGACCTTACTGTAATATTTGTTTTGTTTTTCGATAAGAATAATTGTAAGAAATAATTTATTCAAATTTGAATTTGCAAAACAAAATTCATGGGAGTGAACGAACCCAACGAAAATATATACTTCATCTGACATTGCAATGTACAAGTCACTGTAAAAAATCCATGAAATTTTGACGGATGTAGGTTGTTGGACCATAAAGAACATGAAAGTAAATGAAGAATACAGAATTTGCTGTTCTTAAAAAAATAAAGGATTCGTTCTTTCGTCGCGTATGTTTGACCTTAATGTATAATCATTTCACTAAATTTGTGTAACTAGTATAACTGAATACGTAGCCACACTTATCAGGGACTAATTCGGTTTGTCGAGGTATATTACTGTAACTATAAATAGTCTATGTATAGTATTCCGTTTAGAAATCTGTTCGTATTTTGTAATACGCGTTCGACACGTGTTTTCATCTCCATCACTGTCATTCTAACCTCACCTAACCTACACAACTCGTACACTGAAAGTAAAATTGAATTTCTCAGCTACGCTCGCTTTGCTTTTGTTTCTCGGTATCAACAACACCAATCCAATCGATACCAGCGATGTAAATTATCCGAGTAATCCTGGTTGACCCCTGATTAACCCGGGCGGAGAGTATGACAGTGAACAAGTGAAGTGAAGCTAGCGGCAGGTAGTGTGTGGTGTGGTTAGCACCTGGCCCGGAGGCTATGCGGCTATGTGACCTGGTCAAGAGGCTAGAGGTTAGCTTGCGTTTCATTTTAAATGTGATTTATCACTGTAGTAGTGGGTAAAGCTAGTGAAAGTCGTGGGATGTACAGGAAGGTGGATGCAGGATTTTATTGTATGCTTTGTATTTTAGATCTTGTATATATATTATTATTAATATAACACAATTAAGGTGAACGATATGCTTTGAAGATAGAAGATAGGTACACTTCACAGTTCGACCATAATTTATTGGATGCAAAATATCCCTGTTATGATAAATGGAACTTACTCGAGTTTACAGTACATAATTCTCTAAAATGTAATACTTTAAGAGCGATGTTCTTAAAAGCTGAACATTTGTTGGTATTAAAAAAAGTGAAATATTATATTACAATACAAGTGAAGAAACTGAGAATTTCACTCACGCATGTGGCAGTTTTAAACACAATGCGCCAGCCGAGTAGGCGAAGATACATAAGTGAGTGAATACATTTCTTCGCAAGTGTTGAATAGCGTTTTCTTCAATCCTGCTATTGTAACTACGCGCCCCTATCATTGTGGTCCACATACTCAATGTTAGGAATCAGTCAATTTGGTAATGACAGATGAATGGGCGAAAGTAGTGAGCAAAAGACTTTCGCCCACTCACCTTTCATTACACATCCCGTTGCCATAGGAATGAGTTTAGTGGATAAAACGGAAGGTTTCGAGCTATGTATCCAAGTAAGAAACAACAAGTTTCAATAACAGGATTGAATAAAATATGGTTTCATTATCATCACGCCATTTACCCATTTTGGGTGTAGCACTCTGCTTACGCAGATCTGGGATAGTGATTTTTTTCGTGTAAAGAGCATGTTCAGATGTCAAATTATTTCCCCGAATGATGTTAGTTGAAAGAAAACCACAGGGGTCAGGTTTAAAGGTAATTGTCGACAGTGGGATTCGAATTGAGGACCTTGTATTCAACAGTACGATGCGTTTCCAATACGAAAATATGATAGCACCCTTCAGCTGTATCATCAAAAAAATTGTAGGCTAATTAAGTACTCTATTCCCCAATTTTAGGCTCTTTAATTTACAATTAAGTAAATGATTTGATAATATAAATTCTCTCTTCAAATAGTTGGAATTTGATACCAAACTGGATTGATTCTAATAACTACTACAAAACAATTAGCGGTCACCTAAAAGTAATTTTTTATATTTTAATGCACATATCCTCTGGGAGACCTTTGATTTGATACTAAACTCAACAAGATTATAATAACTATTACAAAAAAATTGACGATCGTTTAAAATTATATTCATAATGTCGAGTCTTCTTCCTGATACCAAACTCCATAGTGTTTAATCAATATTTATTACATGTAATTCTTAGAAATATATTATTATACATACTACTTATAAGAAACATACTGCTTATAAGAAAATAAGAAAATTATTCTTTTCTGAAAGTGTAAACTTTAATTGGGCATATTTTAAAATAATAACAAATTATCTAATTTCAAGAAAATCATTCTTAAATTTCAACTTCTTTGAGCAGCATTTATTCCACCTGTTATAGTTTTATAACAATTGATTTCTTATTGCAAAATCTTGATATTAAATTTAATTAATTGTAACAATGGTATTTTAAATCGAACAAATGACGGTCGAAGGGCGAAGTGGGTACATCTTCATAGCGTATGGTTCATCTAAAGTTTCTATGAATCACAACTTAAAAATTTCCGTAGAACAAACACATAATCATAAATTTCCAACCAGATAATTTGTACGAATTAGTCGAGTTGCCTATAAAATATATCTACATTAATGGACCTCTATATAGAGTCCAGAGCCAAACCGAACCGATTATCGTTATCAGAATATAACCGTAATGTCCCCTCAAGAAAGTGACAATTATACCACTAAGTTGGTATGCCGCTTTTCACTAAGTATCTCTGGTCTTCTCAAATTTACAATGATGTACATATAAAGCAGTATTTATTAGTTTTATTTCGATGGACAGGCATCATTCAAGCGAGGATTTTTGTCGTTTGTATGTAAATGAGACGAGACACTTGGTGTTGTTTTATTTTTAGGACGCGTTCTTCTTCTTTGCGTTCGGGGATTTAAGGTGAAATACGAGAATGTTGTTATATTTTTAGGCCACTAAGTACCTAATTTTCGAAGTAAATTCTTGCTTAGTTCGGGAATTCTTTAAGGTGGGATTTCTCGCCTCTGACAAATTTGTTTCAATAGTTTCGAGAAAATTTGGATGTAACAAAAAATAATTCTGGATTTATGTTTCCATTACTGTATTGTTAGCAGCACATAACCTCCCACTTGAACAATATGAAAACAATACAAAATAGAGAAAAATGTTTTAGATAAAAATTGTAGCTTATATTATTTTACATTTTTATTTAAGAGTCAATTATTTATTGAGATATGTTTAAAAAATCTTATAGGCCTTCAAGTAACTACCACTTTCAATTAATGGAGTACTACCAAAATCTAATCAGCTTGCAGCATATACATCCAAACACTAAATATAAAATTTGAAAATTATATTATTATATTATAAGACCTTCTGATTTTATCGATAAATATTTATTTTTGCACGAATTTTTTTGCTTAGCAACAATTACGAAAGCAAACTGCATGGTAAATTCCGATTCCGAAGGAGGAGGGGTTTTACCTAAAGTCAGTTTGCTTGAGTGGTTTTGCTTAAAAGTAAAAAATTAATCTGAGAAAATCAGAGAGGTTGCGTGGTATTTGATGAGATAAACTCAAAGACAAAGGAAAATGTTACTTGAAATATTAATTAACTGTCACATTAAGTTATTGATAGTAACAATTAATTATTTCGTTGGTAGCGGGAAATTATCAGGGGTAACCCGAGTAACGGGATTTTCTCATATATAATATCCCAAGTGCATGTCAAATTATCGACAATTACATGCACAAGAGATATTTGAAGGACTATTTCCCGAATAAATTTGATCCAAACGCTGTTTCTCTCATAAGAAATAAAGCAAAATTTAAAAACTTTATTTGACAGCAAGTCAGAATCACCTTGGTAATTTGCACTAGTGCGAATTATCGATAATTTTCACTAGTGCAAAATTATCGTGTAATTCTATGTTTATTGGACGACAATTCAGAAATGTCGGAATTCTGATTGGCTTAAATTTTATGAGGGAAGTAGTCAGTATAATACTGTTCTCATCGGTTAAATTTTCAAGTGTTTTACATTATGATTGGTTAAAAATTAGTCGTGAGTAATACCATTAGAGATGAATATTTTTTGAAAATGGTATTTGAGAAATTTTTGCTGAGCGAAATTTGTAATAATTTGCAAATTTTCTACAAAAAATATTTACCACGAGTGGTATTTGGATAGATTATTTAACAGGATACACTATTTTTATATTTTATTAATGTAACCACTTCTAAAATGTAAATTATCACACATTCTGCGAAAAAATGGCATTGACGTTTAAGAGAAAAGTATTATTTATTTAAAAAATTGTCACGGTAACGGGATATACTGCTGGGACCCGTATATTCGCTGATATACTACTTTGATTGGTCAAAATTCATGACGTGTAAGCCCCTTATAGGGTTATATACTGTGGCGTTAATACTGTTCCCATTGGTTGAATGTTCAAGAGTTTTGTATTATGGTTGGTTAAAAACTAGTAGTGGGAAATTATCACATAAAGAAAATAGCGAAATCGTATTCTAAGAAACCTAAAATGTACTTATCTTAATTAAATTTTTGACCCATCATAATTCCTCCCTGTACGTACAGTTCCAGATAAAATTCAACATAGGTTGCCAACGTTAAATGAACTAGTCATTATAATTTACTGATTTGTAAACATGTTATGAACATTTCTCGTACTATAACCAAAGTAAAGATCTCTAAATTAAGACCAGTGCATTTAAAATTGACAATCTAAGGTTGCATTTTATCTGCAACAGTACAGTGATAGTATAAGCTGGTATCAACAGTAATAACAGAAAAGTAAACATCAACTGAAACTCACGGTATAGTAAACTAAGTAATCTCCCAATAATTTTAAAATCGCGTCACACAAACAATAACAACAAACTATTAAAAAATGTAGCGATAATACTAAAATGTTACTCTGTTTATTCTAAATGAAGCTGAATTAACTTTGTTATTTATTCAATGATGAAGTTGTTTCCAACAAAGTAACAAATTAATGCAAATTGCAATGGTTAATTTGCAAATATACCAATTTGGCACGCAAGTTATTAATACTAATGGACTGTGAAGGAAAGTAATGTTTTTCTAATTAAAATAAGTTGAAATGTGAGACTCGTGATGTAGAAATAAAGGCTAAATAGGTAAATTATTATAATAATTGCTCTTTTTCCCTATTTGGCGAACTTAACAACACATAATGGTAATTTAATTAAATTTAGACACAGTGGGTGGTAATTTGCAAAGAGCCTTCTATTAAAATGACTTCACATTTGAATTTATTTAACGATTTTGTTTTCTCACTTATTGTCATTCGTAAAAACATTTAAGACTGCGTTCGGAGCGACTCAATTACCAATTACAATTACTGCTTAGAATTAGCTATCAAGCTACTGAAATATAGTAATACTGGAATGGTAACTTGTAGGCTTCTATGAAAGCGAAAAATTAGCCTGAGATAGATAGATGTGTAAGGTCACTCTTCTTTATACACTTGTTTATAAAGTGGTTGCTAAACGTTTGTTGAATGGTTGCAGTGTATAAACGTCAGTTTATCAGTTTACATTGTAGTATTATTATATTTCAGTGCTTGAAACGTCTTTTAACTGCTTATTTAAACACGAAAAAAATCGCTGACGAGATTTTGACGAAAATACATATTTTGACGACCACTGAATCCGTTAAAACCAATTTCTCAATGATGTCTGTGTGTGAGGATGGATGTATGTCCGTGTGCGCAATATCTCATGAACGAGAAAAGACATGTAAACGAAACTTGGAATTTGTAAGTTTAATGAAAAAATGAAGAGCTGAGTTGATTTTGAATGAAATTGAAAAACCGGAAGAGGAAGTTTACTGGACACACAAAACAATAAATTCCAATTATTTCAAAAATGGAATCAGCTGTGAGAAAAAGTTTCAAACGAAAGATGCAAAAATATTTGTAATATAAAATGTTATTAGCACTTTTCTTAACATGCATCTAATTTTGAGAAAAACTAAATTATGTATTTAATAATATAATTCAATAATATTAGTTACAATGGGAACAAAAACTAAAATATTTTTAACATCTATGTGTCAAATGTGTCAAATAATTATGAAGTGTCAATAATATGTGTCGTTTTAAATATTATAAAAGAAATGTTTGTATTATTAGTTTTAGTTTTAAATACTAGATATTAATTAATATTATAAATTAAAATCATAGCTGAGAACAGAAAATTAAACAGGTAAAATATCTATATGTCAAATAATTGCAAAATCTGCATTTATTGATAGCATTATTCATAAATTTTCATTGTCCGGAAGAGGAGGAATCGTTTAAATTTATTATTAAATACCGTTGTTATAATGTACTCAATACAAGAAAAAGTAGAAATAATTAAGGTTTTATGCTGGAAATTAAAACAAACCAATAGCTGATTAAACAATGTAATATGGCAAATTTGGTAATAGGGTAAATATTAGCGCGCTTGTTTTTTATTTATTGTTTTAAATATTCCATGGTATTATTGCTTTTTGTAAAAATGTTAAATTAAATTTCTTCAATTTCTCCTCTTCTCGACAAAGAAAATTTATGAACAATGGTATCAATAGAAGTAGAATTTTTTTCTCTAGATAAAATATAAAAAAAACTTTTGCTCTAAAATAATTAGGGAAGCAAATAATTGCATACTAAAAATTTACCATTGAAATTCCCTATGCTGCGTCGTCCGAGGAACCACCCAGTGTACCACATTTCAATTCTACACCCGGTATAATTTAAGTGTAAAACTTATTTAAAAAATTTTCATGTCGTGCTATTTTCTATTTAGATAAATGTACAGTTAGGTTTTATGCTGTTTGTCGTTTCAGACGGTAAGAAAGAGATTGATGATATTTCTATCCCACTAGTTGTAAGTGGAAAGTTTGGAGTTTGCAAGCTTCTCAATCAGTACTTATAAATACACGTCTTAATTTTGTAGGTGTGAACGTTAGCGTTGGTTCGCATAAATCAAAGCGCAACTGTTAATTTTAATTGCTAATCGGAATTGACTACTGGATGGCTCTGAACGCTGAATTGTAAAGGTTGAATGAAGATAAATAAAAGTTGCAAATGGTTCTCTTTCTTGTACCTATATCCGATGTGAAACTGACAATCTCACGTTTCTGAATGAAGTTTTTCTATGTTGTGAATTATCGTTTATATTTGAGCACATAATTGTCAGCATTTTCGGTGTACAAACAAAAAATGAAAGAATAAATTTCCTCCTGTCATCTGAATTTATTAAAACCAGTGAAAAGGAAAATAACTTCAAAGAATCGAATAAAAACGTCAACCACTACAAGACACCTTTATCCAAACACTTTTTCAAGGAATACTAAAGTCATTAATTTAACCGAAATGTCACCTAAGTCTTTAAAAAAGCATTAGAAAGACTATAAATGTCTGAAATTATTTATAGTTATCAAAATATATTATAAAATCGTCGTTTTATTGGAAGATTTCCACAATGATTCGAAATTGTGGAGTCATGATTTACCTGTTGTAAGAAATATAGTTCCCAAAATTTATTTTTCAACGAAGAAAAAGATGCCTACATAAATAAATATATCAATTCAATTATATACAATATTTTGAAAATGGAATGTACACTTGACACTAACGGTCTACCAATACTTGAAGTGACGCATATCGGTTTGTCGATCTATAAAGAATCTAAGCATAGATAGCTACAAGAGTTTAAGGCCATTTTTATTTACTTTGGATATACTAGGTGTAGAATTGAAATGTGGAGTATAGGGATTTCAATGTTATTTTTTTATTTTGCTGTAAATTTATTTATATTTATTTTACAACATAAGAGTAAATGTAAAAATTGTTTATAATTTAAAAAAATGGTTAATTAAATAATAGATAGTATTTCACGATAAGATAAATCAATCAAATTGAAATGAATAAATATTTATCAGAAAAATTGTAATACGGTCATGGAAAATTAAACAATAACGAAAAATATTTGATACTTTAATTTAGAATTATTTATTACAGTTATGCAGTGATCCATTGTTATCACAGAAATTTCTCAGAAATTTGTAATGACATAATGGCGAATTTGAGAATTCATTTCTTAATTTGTGTTAAATAAATAAAAGACCTTAAAACCGTTTTATAAAATGTCAAATATTTTTTGTTTTTGTTTAACTTTCCATGGGCCTGCTACAATTTTCCTAATAAATATTAATTTTAATTTGATTGATACGTCGAGAAATACTAATATTTATGTAACCAAATGGGCCTTAATGCATGCATTTTTAATTTCTAAACATTTGTTATTACATTTTTGCTGTAAAATGAATAGGTAAAAATTCACAGCAATATAAAAAAAATCTGACATGGCAGCACTCCCGCTTTAACAACTTTATACAGTAGAAAACAGAAAAAAAGTTTCAAATAAAAATTGTAGCTCATATTATTATGAAGAGCTGATTAGATTTTGGATAAAATTGGTCAACCGGAAGTAGCAGTTTACTAGAAGCCCTCAACAGTTTTCCGTAAAAAAACACAGTTAAATTAAAATTTACAATAATTTATTTTGTAAATTGTAGAATATTTAATTTTACATCCGTTTTGATACACTAATTTTATTAATTTTCATTAGACTTAGGGATAATAAAATATAATGAAATGAACCATGGAACCATGGAAACAATTTTTTACGAAATTTGACATATGTCATTGTGATTGTGAAGCTGTTTTCTTAGTGAAATATATGTCAAAAAATTAAAAAAAAATACGAAATAAAATTAAATTTCTGAAATATAAATAGAAAATAAACAAATAAGAAGGTATGTTTCTGTATCATCAAATACTATTTTGTATCGTTTAAGAATAGTATTGGGCGGCAGGTTATGAGCTGGCCACATCAGATTTTATTAAAATAAAATTAACTCTAACTCATTTATTTATAGAGACATGCTCAAAATATAATCACCTATTAATTTTAATATGCAATGTCTAACTATGAAAATGATGTCATTATTATCTGATGTGGCCAACACATACCTAACTTCCGGAAAATTTAAACTTCTAAATGGGCCAAAATACAGAAAAAGTTTCAAATAAAAGTTATAGTCAATTCTATTATACATCTTATTAAATATAATAAAATTTACTGTAACTATTTTTTACTGAGATAAACCTGAAAAACCTAATAGGTCTTCAAGTAAACTACCACCTACTTCCGGTTGATGGATTGCTATCAAAATCTAATCAGCGCATAACCTTAACCTGGAGTTGTATTTTAGGGACTCCAAAATGTGCTTATTTGTTGAAAACTCACTATGGAAAATTTTTACCCGACACATTTTAATGAATGCACTGAATATTCTGTGATATACTTGTGTGTACATATAGGGTATCCAATATTCACTATTAGGTACTGTTTATGCGTAATTAATTTGTGTATTTAGGAATGAAAGTTAATTGCCGTCAATTTAGTATTTTAAAACGCCCGATAAGACGAACCAAACGAGCTGTTAGTTGGCATTTATAAATTATCCACAGTTCGTACTAGAAAGGAAATAATCTTTAAAATGCAAACAATTACAGACGAATTGAACTTCCCGCTGGTTCTGTGGGTACTCATAATGAACGTGATTTCAATGGCACCTTTCTTTCGCCGAAGCATCGGTCACTAGATGCATGTAGGTGTTATTCAATTGCACAAATATGTATGAACGAACAGAAACAACGCGCCATACACCATGCAGAAAATTAATTCCTATAGTTAATTTCATTGTTTACTAATTATTCTATTGAACGTGTGAATAGAGTTCATAGAAAATCCAGTGGACATAAAACTGTTTGAAATCATAAAGTAGCACCGTTGGATTGCGGAAGTGAATATTAGAGTCGCTACTGAAATTTTTAACACGTAATATTACTCTTTTCCTTCCCTCATTCTACCGGGTTAAAAATTTCGAGTGTGATGATTGATAAATACCTAATCATTTATTCCTTTTTACTTCCCGCCACATCCTGTAAGGGAGCTATAGGAATTATGCCAAAAATTGGGTAGTGAGTTTTCAGTGGATGAGCACGTTTTAGGGTCACTAGAACACGATTTTAATAGTTTCGCGAGGATGTCTATGTGTGTGTCTGTCTGTCTGTCAGACTATGTGGATCTCTGGAGTTATGGTTTCTCAAAAACTACTAAACTGAAAATTTTTATGTTTTGTATATATCAATTGTATCCCCTTTGGAAGAGATGATTAGTTTTTGGTGATAATCCAATAACCGGAAGTGGTAGTTTAGGTACTTGAAGCCCTATCAAGCTATTTTAAAATAACTGACAGACTGACAGACAGACAGATAGATAGACAAACAGCCAGATAGACACACACATACGTCATCACGAAACTATTAAAATTGTATTCTAGGGACACTAAAACGTGCTCATCCACTGAAAACTCGCTATCGAATTTTTAGCATGATTCCTATACCTCCCTTATATGGATGGAAGTACAAATGATATTGAGGCATATGAAACGATATCGTTGAATTTTATTCCGCAAAATATTTCAAAAAACAATGGGCGCGTTCAGCCGAACCTAGCAGCTAGATCGCTAACCTAGCGGTCACAGCTGAACGTATTGCTAAGTAACCGCTAGATTTCAGCGGCTAGACTAGAGCTCTAGAAGAATGTAGGTATTCTCGTCCGCCATTTTGGGTCCAAATGTCATAAATAAAACAAGTTATTGGATTCTAGTTACTTAAAAAAAAAAAACATTTAAAATTTGTATCTGTCAAATTTGGAAACATATTTCTTGAAATTCTGTAAAATACAACTACACAAATCATACGGTAATATATTATTAGAAAGTATTCTGTACACTTACCTGTTAGATACGGAATATAATAATTATTAATCAGTATCAACTCTAAATTTGACAGAAAAGAATTAAAGTAACTGGATTCCAATAATTTGTTTTATTTATGACACTTGGACCCAAAATGGCGGATGAGAATACTCATATATTCTAGTACCTTAGCTAGACTAGCGACCTAGCGAAATAAATTTACGCTAGATGAGCTAGCGAATCTTCTAGAACTGTCAAATGTATGAAATTCATTTGTAGTGTCATCAATATTTACCATGACTTCAAAAAGCTATAAAAATAACTTAAAATGAAGTGAAATATATGAAGTATTTGACATCTATTACTATTACTTACCAATTTTAAAATACTGTTTTGGATTTGTCTATTATCAAATATTGAGGTTAATTCCACAAGATAACAGTACCAGGAAAATTCCATTCATGTTCATACTACTTTTCATCTGCTAGAATCTACCACTAGCAAACGCTAGCTAGCCGCTAAGTACGGTTGAACGCGCCAAATAGTTCGATAAACTGAATTGCCTCCTGAGAGGTTTTCACAATAATGAACCTTTACGCAAATCGTACAATTCAAACTAGGACATGTGAACCATCCTGCCATTTTGTCAACCTATTCCTCAGGAGCTTTAAAGTGCATACACACTACACCATTCCAATATTAAATAAAAACCTCTAGTTATTCACGTTATAATCAGATTCCCATTCTGAAAATAGTTCCCTAGCTAAAATAAACCATATCAACTAGTCTCCAAGTCCCCTATCAACCTCCCGCTAAGTAAACAGTCCAATACCCCGCAAATCTTGATGGAATTCCTCGTAACTTTTCTCTTCTCTACCTCCGACAACCAGCAGCCATCTATAATCTCCCGGCGATTTATTACCATCGCGGTCTCTCTGCATGTTGCGTACTTCATCAACCAACCATACGCTGGGTCCCACTTCACCTCCAAGTGAGAAGAAGCCCGCTACCACTTCGTGTAAGTTATTACCACGTGGTCCATTTTTAATGCAAGTTGATTTAACTGGGTTTGCACGCGATTAACCCTGGAGGTAATAAGGATAAACTGTTCTTGAAATTGAAAATAGAACATTGGAGCGCGAGTATTAATATCGAGTCATATTTTATGAAGGAATGCAAATATCTGAATAATACGCGCATAAATATGGTCAGCATTGAGGTTAGGTATCATTATTTACCCAGTGGTAGAGCTAAAGAGAAATAAGCGGAGAAACTAAATAAACACTGCATATTAATGAATGTACGGTGAGTGCGAGATTGAGAAGAATATTTTTAAATTTGGAAGACCTTAGGATTTTAAGTGAGAAACATTTTTACAATGTAGGGCGTTTCTTCTACATATTTAAAAAATATATTAAATTTAATAACACACCTCATCTATGATTGTACGTATATTTAATAAAAGAAATAGTTATATATGTACCAAGGTACTGAGTGATAAAAAGGAACTTCAGTGCCGAGGTACATATTAAGTTTTATTTGAAATCTAAAATTCGAAAAAACTGTAAAAAAATTACAATATAGGTTAAGTTTATACATCTGTCAGTTTTCAATTGAAACTGACAGTCAGTGTTGCCAACCTCGAGAAGTGAAGTTATCGTAAATAACACTCAAAATTATTTGTTTTGTCCTCAATTTCGTCATCGGAATTAATTAGTTAATTCTTCTTACAAATTTTGTTTCATGTTACATTCAAATTTACTATAGTACGTTAATATATCTGCCAAAATTATCCTAATTGTACAATAATTATTTAACGGTTGCCAACACTAGGTTGCTCAAAATCGTCGTATAATGGGTTACTTTAGTGACGATTTCTGAGCTTTTAATGACCATTTTTGAGCACTTAGTGCCGATTTCAAATAAAAATTATAATTTAGAATTGTTTCAAATTAATTAATATTTCTCGTAAAATATTTACATTGATGATTTTTAAATAATATAAAAATTCAATAATAAAGGAATTTTCATTGTTGCAACATGTTTTTCCATAGCAATCGCTCAACAAACGCATAGGAACCGTTCTACAAACAAGTGTTAGACAAAGAAAAGTGGCCTTACGACATTATCTGTATCAGGCTCGCCTACAATTTAACGTTCCAGTAATACTATATTTCAATAAATATAGCGTGATGTTAAAAATAAATGTCATACCGCTATTTATCTAATTTGAACTTGGCACTCTGCTTTCACAGATCTCAAATATTGTGAGTGTGCAAAATATACGAGCATATATGACGACAAAAGTGATGTTTCAGGTTGCGTGCTACTTTATGGAATATAACGCGCTGTTATTTTCTTGTGGAGAGTGTTTTATTGTGTTACAAGTAGTACAGTTTAATTCTTCAAATTTCAGCCCCCAAAAGATGTTATTAAGAGAAAAACTACAGGGCTAAAGTTAAAAATGGTAACTGTTGGCTGTGGGATTCGAACTGAGGGTCTTATAATCCATAATCCGATGCGTTACCACGGAGTTATTTATCGATGTTATATATGCATGAATATGCTATATCATGTTTTATTAGTGATTATAGGCAGTTTTAATTTATGGTGGATTATTATTACTACAAGCTATTAGCAGATGATTTAAAAATTTGGTCCTACCTTTGGCTACTTGCAGTCGCAGTCCAATCACATCGTTCCACTATCACTATAGTCTACTTTTATTGTACAAGAAATAAATGAAAGCGAGTGCGTCTAATGTATATATTGTTATAACTAATAAACAAAGTACTTCACTTGTTTCACTGTAATTCACCTCACCGATTTTATAAACAATTCACAGCGCAAATATCAAGCGTCCTTTCTACGTAAACATCCAAAACACATTAAACAAACGATTGTCTATCACAGCACCCGGGCGTAGCCTAGTAAGCTACGTCCAAACAAGTCCAATATAGTTTATAAGTTTGCGCTTGCTATGTCGTCCGTATAAAATGATTTAAAAACTGTATTTGTTATAAATCCAAATTTTTTTGTTCAAATATGAAAACTAGGAAAACAAATCTGATGTGAAAAGTATGCGGCAGTAAGATCTCATTCTCAAATATCCAACAATTGTGAAGAATGCGCATTAAAAACTATTTGAGCATCAGGCTACAGCAACGATCTAGCTCTAAATAAATCTAATAATACTTATAATATGCGAAATATTTGGATGTTTTTTTAACTGTGTTTATTGTAATGTGTAAAAAATACTCGAAATCTCAATCATACAGCATTTATTCTTCTTACATAACCGACGTTTCGGTATATACTTAAACTTTCTTCAGGTTTAGTAAGATCTTGCAGTAAACTATCACGTAACAAATACATTCGTAAAAATTCTGTTGTCCGTAATGAGATTATGAAGGTGTATGTGATATGCTTGTCTATGTATGAAGTTTTTAACAAACTGAATGATTGTTTACGAATGTATTTGTTATATGATAGTGGTCTGTAAGATCTTACTTCTAAAGATATAAGTGTAAACCGAAACGTCGGTTATGTAAGAAGAATAAATGCTGCATGACTAAAAATTCGAGTATTTTTTACACTTATGATATGCAAATCTAAATAAATAAAACTGAACAGAGGACTACGGTCAGCCAAATGGGTAGATATTCCAAAATCTGTACGAAATTGAAGGATCCTGGCGAAATCACAGTAAAGCTATACGTATATCTTGGCTGTCGATTGTTTTAGCAAACTTTCCTTATGTTGTTCTCTTGGGCGAGGTAATATAAAAAGAATTATTAAACATATGGAAAAAGAAATATTTTTACCTCCCGTCACATCCTGTAAGGGAGGTATAGGAATCATGCTAAAAATTGGGAAGTAAGTTTTCAGTGGATCCCAATACGAGAATATGATTGACTGGTATCCTCATTTCACACGCGAAAATATATCATAATACCGAGATTTGTTTTGGGCAGAGTACCACACCCGGAAATAGATAATTGGCGTGTTTTTTAATTCTTTCAAAAGTTGTTTTACTAAAATATTTTTCGTTATTTCCAGTTTATCTACTTTGCGTATTTCTAAACGAAGTTTGTAACTGCGTCTATCGCCACTTTTTAGTGCATTCACAAACTAAATCAGCTGCTAATCTAACCATCTCGTCTCTAAGTAAACATTACGTCAATCAATCTTCCTCCAACACCAACAAATCCGCACAAGTCCTTCCTTAAGACTTCACTTTCCGCTTTGCAAATGCAAATCTTGTACAATGACCGTACAGAAGCAACACATCCACTCTCCTCTTCCTAAGTTGAAATCTCTACATCTTCTCTCGTAGCGCCACGGTTGGGTGGGTATCAACATAGCGACAGTGGTTAGCGATTCTGCGTGTGGTCTTGTTATCTGGCTTCCAGATCGCGGGTGATAGTGTGTTTATGCGGATAAATACCGCGGTGTGAAATGCGTTAAGGCATGTTTACATATGTTGGAGCGATGTAAACATGGAGATGTCAACTGGGGTGATTGATTCGGTGATAGGTTATGAATAGGAATGAATTTGATTTGGAGAGAGACATTAATTGAAATAGAGAACAGGGCACTATATTCACGAATAATGCTATGTAACTACGATAATATATTTAAATATGCAAATTTGTAATTAAATTAGTACTGGTACTATTATTTTGCTGACCACAGATGGATATGACTGATTTGCTGTATGTTTACTGACCCATCACCAACGTCGCTAATGCAAGTAAAATATTTAACCAATGAAACAGATGGAATTCCGGTACTATGCTCCATAACAAGAGAAACATGAACAATATTTATTTGTCGAACTAGAGAGGAAAGCACTTCTTTTTCTCCCTCGAGTTAGAAGTTTGCCTCATGAACGAGAGTGGAAGAAGAGCTTTCCTCTCGTGTTAGACACAACATTTTTTCACGACATGTTTCTAAATACGATTTGCTGATTTTATCAGACACAAGGCGGTGTAGCAGTGTTGCCAATGAACCAATTTTAAATATCTTTAATCAGTTGTCAAATTGTGATTTAATAGGAAATAGAAAAATATAAGACATAATTGTAAAATAATTTAAAGTATGTATATCACGAAAATAAGGATTTTCAATGAAATTAGGCATTTATTTATAATTTTTATAATATATGTTTTGTAAATAACATTTATATTGGTAACAACACTATATTTTCCTCTCTAGAGCGGAACAACACATTTTCCTCACTATTTCGGGAGTAGAACGGTGGGGTTTCCTACCATGTGAAAAAAATTATATTTTTACCTCCCGCACATTTATGTAAGGAAAGTATTGTGAAGGGGAAAAATAAGCACGTTTTGGGGTCCCTAGAATACGATATCACTATAATGTTCCTGTGTGAGTTTTGATGAAGCTATCAATGTCATATTTCAAATTTAGATTTCTGTTGTTTGTATTACGAACTACACCTGATTAAATTTTGGAAACAATCCATTAACCGGAAATGATAGTTTATTTGAAGACCCATCAGGTTTTTTTTTGGCGGTAAACAGCAACTAAATGAGTTAGAGTAAATTTCATTGCATTCAAAAACATGTAGAATAATCTTACTACAATTATAAATTGAATGTTTTTCTTTATTTCGTTTCGTTTAGTAATTTAAATTTTCAGGAAATAATGTGGTGGCCACATCAGATTCTAATGGGTAATATGATTTTCAAATTTTTATTTAGAATTGAGATGTTCAATTAACCAGCTGATTAAATATTTGTAGAAATCTAATAATCTGAAGGGGCAGTTTACTCTTTCCTAATAACTGGAAGTGGAAAGTTCGGAGTTTATAAGCTTCCCATAAGTAAGTCAAAACGCAACTGTTAATTCTAAATGAAGTTTCAATAACTGCTTTTTTAAAGTATATTGTATATTTCTAAAATAAAAAATTTCGTTTTCTAAATTGGATCATTTATTTGTAAAAAAAGAAAGGTATGTTTTGAGCAAAGAGCTCTATGTTCAAATAAAATTAAGATATTCATAAAGGCACCTCTTTTTATTGAATAGTAAAATTTAAATTTGCTTATATAGTACAGCTTTCTTGTGGTGTGGTTCACGTCACTAACTTCTTTCTCACTTTCTCCCACTATTGCTGATTTGATTCATACGAAGCAATAGTAGGAGAAAGTGAGAAAGAAGATAGTGACGTGAATCGCACCACAAGAAAGTTGTACTGTAGAATACTATTACTTCAATTATTCCTATATTTAATACAAACAAATGCTTCAATTTTGAGAAAATCATCACGTAAATTTTGCATCTTTGAAAATGATTTACTCTAGAAAAATATACTTATTATTATGAAATCTTGAATCACTTTGTTGTCGACACATCGTTTTATTAAAAACGCCCTTAATACGTTAATTACTATTACAGAACTATACAATGATATTATGTGTCAATCTTATTAAGGGTGAAGTGGACCTATCTTCATAGCGACTAGTTAACTTTCATCCATTTTCGCCATTTCATAACTTTGGCATACCTCCGCACACCCACCACTCGAATAGCGGGTGGCCCTCCTGAGGTATTGTCGGTGTTGGCACGCGCGTACGCATGCTCCGGGGTCAACGGCTGACAGTACACGCGCCCTCGCACACGCACCTTTAACAATGCTTGGCTGCCCTCGTCGCTGCCAAATGCAGCCGGTGTCAAAGGTGTACAGTCACTCTTCACTCGTTCATTCAACGATGGAGCGATTGAAAATTGAAACCGAATACGAAGTTGGTGTATTTACTGATTGTGTATATAGTAAAATGATGACAGTTACTGGAGTGAAAGACTTTTACGACTTGTTTTGAATGGGTGGATAATAAATACATAATCTTTTGGTGTTTTGGTTCAAGTTCTCTTAGATAATAGTATATTACGTACCGTGAACTGTAAGTGATAGTTTTTAGGTCTAGAATATAGTTTGGGATGTCGAGACTCGTAGGGTCGAGATTTCCTAAACTTTCGAGTCCTAAAAAATCACTTACAGTTAGAGGTTAGTAAGTTATTTTTTGCAATACCTGCGTAAATATAAGAAAAAGAAAAATAGGTATCAAAATTAACAGCTGTCAGATAGAGCTTAAAAATAAAATTTGAATGATATATATTTACTTACAGTTCACGGTGGACGGTAAGTTTCATTTACCATCCACCATGGACGATAAGTAAATGATGTAACCATGGTAACCAATTGTCCAATAAAAGTTCCACTTACTGTGTTTAAATTTTGTTATTAATGGGTAACTTACAATACAGGTATTGCAAAAATAGTATATTACGTACCGTGAACTGTAAGTGATAGTTTTTAGGTCGAGAATGTAGTTTGGGATGTCGAGACCGTAGGGACGAGATTTCCTAAACATTCGATGCCTAAAAAATCACTTACAGTTCGAGGTTAGTAAGTAATTTTTTGCAATACCTGCGTAAATATAAGGAAAGGAAAAATAGGTATCAAAATTAACAGCTGACAGATTGAGGTTAAAAATAAAATTTGAATGATATATATTTACTTACCGTCCACCATGAACTTCTGAGCATTATCTTAAAAATCTATAACTTTTAAGATCTATAGCTTAAGAGAAATCTATAAGTTAAAGTCTAATAGATTTTCATAAATCGGTATTCTGAACGCAAATCTATAACTTCTGATTTCTATAACTACGACTTTAAGATATCTTAAAACCAAGACTGCCACTTTTTGAAAAATAAAATATGTATCTACGTTTAATACTTATAAAACACGGATAAAATTTTATTTACAGCTATATTATTTAACGATACTTTTTATTAAAAACGAATTTATACTATTAAATAAATAAAAATACAAGTTTTCTAAATTCTTAAATGCAAATAAACAGTATTTATTTTTCTGGGGTTAACTACACTGATTCATTGTCAATTGACAGTTATCAAAAGTTGACAGAACGATATATGTCAAAATTCTTTGTGTGATTTGTGTTGATTACAATTAAAAATGAGCTAAGATATTATTATTATTTGTCATTTTATATATTTCTGTTGATTCAGATTATAATAAAAATATAAAATTATTTTATTATTTAAATTTATTATTATGTCATTTTGTATATTTTACAGCAAAAGAAAACGAACAAAAAATACGATGAAAGAGCAATATATGTCATATTTACAATACATGGGAAGGAGATTACGCCTTAAATCAAATATCATAAGCCTCACACTAAGTGAAAATCATTTAGTGCTAAAATGGGAACAATTAACTGGCAAACTAAATGCTTATCTTGCAATTCAAATGGGTTCATTGCATCTACATATTATATTTTTTCTTATGATTCGCATGTGATTACTAAAAATATAGCATTGGGTATTTAAAATATGAACAAATGTCAATAAATTTTAATTATATAACATAAATATTACTTACTGTTCATATTCATCTTCCAATAATAAATGCGCAAATTGTAAAATTTGCATATTTTTCTCCATTTGCAAGCTATTTATTATTTCTATGACAAGTTATGACAAACTGAACAGTAACCGTAAGTTTTTAAGATATCTTAAGATATTTAAGATGAACCTATAAGCTATAGATGCGCTCAGAATACCACTCTAATATTTAAGATCTATAAGTCCTTAAGATAACATTTATAGAAGTTATGGAAACGCTCAGAATACCACTATAAGTTTCACTTACCATCCACCGTGGACGGTAAGTAAATGATGTAACCATGGAAACCAATTGTGCAATAAAAGTTCCACTTACTGTGTTTAAATTTTGTTATTAATGGGTAACTTACAATACAGGTATTGCAAAAAATAACATTTTTAATTACAATTACATGTAGTACAGCTTTGGAAACAACTTGGGATGTATACGTTACTTTAAAAGACCGAGTTACGGTAAATCCTAAGACTTTCAAGTTTAATAACTCTTAATGGTAACAGTTCAATAATTCTGTGATCACCATTCATTTCAAATTTTTACCACCATTCGCTTGTTAAAACTAGGGATTTACCTCAAAGTCACGGTATATAAGCTAGCCTGACCTAACTCAAAACTCAAAATAAATGTTATTACCTCTTACTGCCTACATATAAGGGAACGATTCGAATCAATCTAGATAAGCATAAATGTATATTATGATTATTTTCGTCCACAATAACTCTCAATCCAATGAAAATAATTTTTTTTTAATTCTATATTTAGAAATAGGATATAAAGATTAGAATCTGATAAGATTGTTATAATAATACATAAATGACAATAGAGTTTGTGACTATAACTCAATTTAAAGAAACGCACTATAAAATATGTCAATATTATATTTCATATTAATAATAATAACCTACTTTTAGTTTTATGGTATATTTTAAATAAATTCAATTAATGCAAGTTGAGCCTTAACGTGACGAAATTTTGGTGGAGCCAATCAAGAAGTCAATGATGTCATTGCGCGGAGCATATATATATTTTGAGGTAGGTCGAAACGTGAAACTGATGTATAAAAGATGTCATAAAGTATAACTTACATAATACGCATACTGCGCAAAGTGACATTATATCAATCTGTTTCTCTTCAAATATGTACATCGCTAATTTATCAAAACTGCGCAATCCTTCTCCTAATTTTTAATAATTAATATCTCCCAAACTCTACATAATTTATCCATTTTCAAAATTAGGATATTTTAATTTTTGTCTTGAATCATAATATAAATAATCAAAGTTTGGTCACAGATACCATTCAGTGACATCTCTGATTTACTTCAAGTAAAATATGAAATATAAAAATTTAGAAATTAAGCTCCTGTCGTCAAATTTTTTTCTTGCACGATCAAAGATCTGTTCAGAAATTTAACCAAAGATTTGAGTAGGTATATAAGAATATTGTATTATAAATCTGCGGGTGGCTGGCATGTTTTATAATAATTATTTTAGAAATTAAAGGAGAAATATTTTTCTATAACACTGTTTTGGAAATACACATTTTACAACTAAAAACTGTATTGGAACAACTATCTTTTCATACATGGAATAATTTCGACGAATCAGAGCCGCATATAAGAGCGATATATGAAGTATCTTGATTTAGTTACTATAGTTACGTCTGTTTGTTTTAATGTGATTTATTTGAGTTTGACGTTTTCAACAGTTTTGTATTTGTATTTTTTGTATAATTTCCAAAATCTTGTTATAGAAAGTAAAGTCTACAATAGCTAACGGAATGGCATATCCCACACTCGCAAACCGTAGTCTGAGCCGAAGGAAAATGTGCCATTCCATTATTTGTTGTAGAATATACTAATAATGAACACTGTTATAATAAATAATCAGGAAGTCAGATCAAAAGATCATCAGGACGAATCTCATAGCTCTATAGTTCCCTCCACTATCACCTGTGGGGACTATGATTTAACATAAAAATATGTCACTTAGATCAACGATGCAGAATCCCACATCCAAATGGGTAAATGGCGAGATGCTATATTCATATTATAATTACAAATATATTTATATTATAATACCACCATGGATTACTCCTGTGACTCCTCCTCTATTAACATCCTTGATCACGTACAAGTGAAGTGTCATAAACAAGTAAATGGTGTAGAAATCCTTCAAATTTCAATAGGCAAAGTCCGAAGTGGATTTACAAAGACGGTGCTACAGTTTTTATCTACAACCTTGTTCACGATTAAAATGTAATTCTTCAGCCTACATGGTCCTATGCCTATATTTTCGTGTCACCTTGAGGAAAATGGTCGCGAGATGTAATTTATTTTATCTGTAAATGAAATGAGACATCGCAGCCCACGCCCGGAGTTTCCATAAATCAGTCAAGGAATGAATACTCGGACCTGGTGATATTTCCGACATGCCAGATACGCTTCTGTTGTGAGACATGGTCGAAGTCTAATTTGGGTAGCGACCAGTGGCGGATATAGTTTTATTTTAATGGGTTACCTTTAACTAAATGTTCAAGAGTTTTGTTTAATTTTAATACAGTTAATTAAAATGTTTTATCCAATACCTCTCAATAAATGCTCTATAACTATGGCGATTTTAAACAAGCAAAGTAACAGATTACCCACTAGTGGGTATAATTTTGAGGAAAGTCACTAGTGAGTATTTTTTTATTTATAACAATAATAATAACACACAACAATTAATTATTTCGATTAACATTTTAATTTAAAACATATATCACTGTCAAATAATATTTCTTTAATAAATTTTTCATTTATTAAGAGGTGTTGGATAAGAGGTGTTGGATAAAACGTAAAAAGTGGAATTACCCTCTCGATAAAATTTCTCTCGTGGGTAATTCCTTACTTTACTTTGCCCACTTCTAAAGTAAATAACTATTGTTGGTTAGGTTTTATTTCCCAAAATATAATATAAATGTTAAAGTGCTTGATAGTGATAGTAGCCTACTAGTTATATGCAAGATTACTTGGTAAATAATAAATTTGATTAAAAACAACTTTATAAGTAAAAGATAAATATCTAATAAAAAGAAAATAACAGTGTTTAGTACCATTTAATAATTTACGAATATGAATCATGGTTTAAAGTTTAAATCATTGTAAATAGTTAATATATATATATATATATATATAGTCAGTACGTAATGATACATTTCATTTTTCTTCAGTATGAATTTGCAGATGTATCGGATATTATTCCCTTGCGACCTACGTTTACTTTCTGATTATTACATTAATTTGATGTGCTTTACTCTATTTTCTTACTTTACCTGTGAGAAAAAAATGATATTAAAAAAACTCAATAACACTTATTTAGTTTTTGACAGCTAAGTTCTAGTTTTATACATTAGTTTATAGTAGTAAATGCTTGATTCTTTTGTGTCACTTTTTTAAATAAAGTAATAGAACATTGTGAATTAAGATGTGATGATTTTCCTTTTCTCTCCTCGTTCTATTACTATAATATATCTACCTTTCGGTATAAGGTTGTGGTTTTTAATTTTCATTTAATCATTTCTATCTTGTTCCGTGGGTTTTCTTTTCCAGTAGTTTTTCCAGATTTTCTGTTCATCTGTTCTGTCTTTCTGCATTCTTTGTAAGTGTCCTCTCCCTATTAAATATTCTTCTTCTATGGCTTCTTTCACAAGTGTTACATTTAGTTTTGTTCTGCATGTCTCATTTCTAATACTGTCATATTTTGTTTTTCCTCATTTCCACATTCCTTATTTTACTGCGGATTCTCTCTGTTGTTGTCCATGATTTACATCCCTACAACAAAATTGCTACCTTTTAGAATACTTCGTCCTTTTGCCTGTTGGTACTTCTTTCTTTGGTAAATTAGGAATTGTTTGCAAATTCAACCAACCTCATAGCTCTTATAATTCTCTAAATAGCAATGGTGCTTCAGTTAAATTACCAGCAACTATCACCTTCAAGTTACAGCCCTTGCTCTTGACACAATTCCAGGCTGTTGAGAACCACTGACCGCAGTGAAATGTAAATCTGTGAGGTGACAACACCCACTCTACACGCGGCCACAGCATCTCACTCTCAGTATAGCACATCTCACCCGTGCGTCCGTGTTGTTGTTATCAAGATTGATGCAACAGCCCAACTCCAGACAATCAAATGCGATTGTCTGTAATATAATAACACGCATTGTTTAATCCGTTAGCATTGTAACACCCAATGTAACACCCATAGAGCCGAGCGTGCGTCATGGGTATCACGTACCACGAAATTGTACAAAAATAAAACAGATCATAAGGCAGGAATGGTACTTATTTATTTCAAGATGTGATTTCTGGTTTCATGTAATTTACCCGTGTTTGGGTGAGGCACTTTGCTCAGAATAGAGTAGATTTCAACCCATAAATATATTTTTCGGGAATAGACTCGAACTGTAGATCTAATATGCACCCACGCTACCATGGAAATAATTATCCTATGCGATATTCAATACCAATTTGCAAAATACAACTTAACCAGTACTGTAGTCGAAATGTCTTTTTGTTACATTATAAAAATCTGTTGTGGGCAGCATAGTACCTCCCGACATAGATTTCTTATCAAACAATACAGGAACACGGACCACCACTATCAAGAAACGCTCATCCCTTCAACAAATTATGACACATGTCAAAAATGACATTTTTCAACCGTTGTTTTGTGTTTTTAAAAAACACAGGTCAGCAGATTTAAACAAGAATATCAAAATATAATTTATTTGTAATCGGCACTAAAGTGCTCAAAAATCGTTATTAAAAGCTCAGAAATCGTTACTAAAGTAACCCATTATACGACGATTTTGAGCAACCCAGTGTTGACAATCGTTAAATAATTACTATACAATTTTGGCAGATATTTTGACGTACTACAGTAAATTTGGACGTAACATGAAACAAAATTTGCAAGAAGAATTAACTAATTAATGATGACGAAATTGAGGACAAAACACATAATTTTGAGTGTTATTTACGATAACTTCACTTCACGAGGTTGGCAACACTGACTGTCAGTTTCAATTGACAACTGACAGATGTATAAACTTAACCTATATTGTAATTTTTTTACAGTATTTTCGAATTTTAGATTTCAAATAAAATTTAATATGTACCTTGGCACTGAAGTTCCTTTTCATCACTCACATGGTTTATTTTCTTCAGCCCTATGGGCCTAGGCAACTAAATTCCATATTCGTGATAAAAAATTGAACTTCAGTGCTTTGATACATAAATAACTATTTTCTGTAACGTGTTGTAATTCATAAATGGTGACAGTAAGAGGAAAATGTTTGAAACAATAATTGTAGATAATAATATTTGAAACATTGTTCTAATAACATAAGTTTCATTAAACTGAGATATTTTAAAATAACTTGATAGGGCTTCAAGTAAACTACCACTTCCGGTTATTGGATTATCAGCAGAAACTAATCAGTTCTTCCAAAAGGGACACAATTTATATATGCGAAACATCAAAATTTTCAGTTGAATACTTTTTGAGAAACCGTAACTCCAGTGATCCACACAGACTAACAGATTGACAGACAGACAGACAGACACACACACACACACACAATCAGACATCATCGCGAAACTAACAAAATCGTATTCTAGGGACCCTAAAACGTGCTCATCCACTCAAAACTCACTACACAAATTTTAGCATGATTCCTATACCTCCCTCACAAGATGTGGCGGGAGGTAAAAACGTATCCAAAAAAGAAAGACGATTGGATTTCAAATTGTGAAGACTTATGTAAACATAAACTGTTTATTATTTCATTATTTCATGTTTATTTGAAATACTTTATATTTATTTTATTGTTCAGTTAAATATTTTATTAGTAATAATTGTAATTACATGTAATATAATTTCCAATAGTTGATAGATAATAGTTAATAGTTATTTTACCCCCGCCACTTCCTGTAACGGAGGTGTAGGAAGGAATTATGCTAAAAATACCCAATGACAACTGACTACATGTCAACTGTCAGGCGGCCATTGCTAGGTGATCCATATCACGTCTTTAAAATATCTGGCTCTATAATTGGTCGAAAAAAGTGAATTATGAATCACAATTCACTGTTGTCAATTATAGGTACTATAATTCATCGAAAAAATTGAAATAACGAGGATATATTTATACAGGAGTAGAAAAATTATATAGTTTATACAACTAATACTACTTTATTTGTTGCTGTATAAATAAATGATTGAAATTGTTTCTAATTACTTCAAGAATATTTCAATAGATGTCATTCCATTAAGTGGTAATTCTAAGGGTTATATTTTAAATAGTATTTACGATGCTTCAACCGATTGTTAATTCTAAGTAGTAATTGTAATTGATATCTTTACTTTAACATTTCTGGTTTATGAATTATTGTACACAGTGATGTCATTGAGAAAATAATCAAAACGAATTCAGGGGAGCCCAAAACATGTATTACAAAACAAAAATGACATAATCTGTATACACTTGACATTGACGACATCTTAAAACTAATTGATTTCAATAAGAAAACTTTTTTAATCACTAATTGCTTACACAATATTTGCTCCCTTGAAAACCAACATATTTATGGAATATTTATGACTTACTTGATTAAATTTAAATTCTATGAGCAAGCTTATTAATGCATGAAGTAAGCATTTAATCATCGGCAATAAATTAAGTGTAATCATGTGTGCATATTATAATCACGTACTTATAAAACAAATATTTTCTTCATTAAAAGTACTTGTGAAGAAATTTATATTCAACGATTAGGGAACTCCCTATAAAGCTGCATACCTCATACTCGGCAGTTTTCAACATTTTTATGACTTATTAGCATAATGAATTAATTAAAGAGGAGGAACAAAATAATATATAGGTAATACAGCTAGGTTCAGAAGACTATCATTATTGTCCTAACGCCAAGTATGATCAAAAATTATTTTCTCAACCGTGGTTTATATACTTATTTTCTCACTACTATCTCTTAAATCTTATTTAACATATATTTAGCCAATAATATGTATAGATAAAAAATTAAAATTCATTATATTCGACTGTATTATAATCACTTCATCACATGTTTATGATATTGTTTAGCGGACATAAAGTAGCTTTTTATGGACTTGTCCGTAAGTCAATGTTGTGGGCAGATTTCTTATCAAATAATGCAGGAACACGGTCAAACCACAATCAAGAAACGATCATCCCATCAAAAAATTTTCAAATATGACACGTCTAAAAATGACATTTTTCATGCATTGTTTTGTTTATTTAAAAAAGCACAGGTTAACAGATTTATACGAAAATGTCAAAATATAGTAGATTATAATATTTGAAACATTATTCTAAAAACAAAAATTGCCATTAAACCTTAATTTCTAAGATATTTCAATATAACTTGATAGGACTTCAAGTAAACTACCACTTCCGGTTATTGGATTATTACCAAAAACAAATCAACTTTTTCCAAGGACATACAATTGATACCTACAAAATAGTTTAGTAGTTTTTGAAAAACATCCACACACAGAGACAAACTGACAAACAGACACACACACAGACATCATCGCGAAACTATTAAAATCATATTCTAGGGTGCCTAAAATGAGCTCATCCCCTGAAAACTCACTATCGAATTTTATAGCATGATTATTACACCTCCCTTACAGGATGTGCCGGGAGGTAAAAAAATAACAATAAAAATTAATTCGAACTATTTTCATTAGTGGAAATATTAATTATACAATTAGAAGTATTATTTGAATGGTTTCATAATATCAGATCAGAATAATTCAAATGTAAAATATCAGCTTGCATAATTTTTCAAATAAAATAAATTTATCATCAGGCCCTTTGATACATTTTTAGAGAAGTGCGGTTACCAGCCGTCAAATCACAGCTTTCAAGACTGGAAGTTGTAGAGAAGCCACAGGGGTGATTTTATGTTGTAAAAATTTCGCGAATTTATTTTCAAAATTTGACCCCCATGAGAATTGAACCAAAGATCTTATAATCCACAGTTTGATGCGTTACCACAGAGCTACTTACCCCATTTTTTTTGATAATCAAACAATAGAAAGAAGGTACACTTCGAAAGTATCAACTTATTTTTCATATCAAAGACATATGTCAATCATTGTCATTTTAAGTTAAAGAAAAATAATTGTAATGCAGTCAAACATAAAATATTTTATATTGCAAGTACAAGTACATAAATATAAGATTTTATTGACTCCTAAATTATGTATTTATTACATAAATATCTATAGTTTTTTGACATTGTTTTTATTATTTGACATTGAATATGATTATAGAAGAGGCATAACATATACAGTTTTGGTTACTTGTAAAATCGAAACCTATATACGATATGAAAGTGTTTAAAAGTTCATTAATAAAATCTACTATTTCATTAAAAAAGAATATAGAAATTTACAATTTAAATTACTTGCATTTTTAAAGCAATAAAATACTCAGTAATATTTCAACAAGAGAGTGAGATAAATTGAAAATAATTTGACAGACCTTTCGAAAACTTCTTGCCAGGCAATAGCCACGAATAATACGGGCTTTCGTGCCTATTACGAAAAGGGAACAAGATTGAGAAAGATACTGGAGAATTATTTTCTAATTTATCGAACACTCGATTTATATTTAATAAGATTATTTTTTATTTTCATAATTAGTCACGCTACTAAATCTATCATTTTTGCTCATTTTTTACTTATGTTGATGATAACAATCTTACATCTGACATTTGTCAACAAAAACAAAAAAGCTACAGAGATTATTCCCGGGAATAAACACTAGAGCTTTATTCTAAGTATAATAATGACAGGATTGGATAAATCGTAAATACGTGACATAAAATGAAAAACTTCATTGGTTTTAAAAAACGACAAAAAATAATCCATAACAAAAAGTAACATTTTGCAGGTCAATAATAATTTATTATTAACCTCTCCGGTATTATGATGCAAACAGTAGTAGTGACAAACAAATGTATTACATCCATAATTGTATTGTCCGAGTTATAAAACTCAAGGAAAATGCAAATATATTACTGTAATGTATAAACAGCTTCGGCGTATAATGGAGAATGGACTCATTTTGAAAACGAAGTGGATACAATGGATAATGTCTAATGAACATCTACAAAACATAACACAGGCGCGTACTGAGGAATTTTTAAATTAATCATAATAGACTAAGAATTTCTTTAAATTTTTTCTTGTCGGTGTTTTCTTTAAAAGATAAAACTTCGGATGAAGAGCTTAACCTTTTTGTTCCTTTTCCGTTCATTCCATGGAAATAAAGTAATTTTCCCAAACGGGAGAGGAATGTTATCAGATCAACTGACCAAAATCTTGTCTTATTATAATCATTTTACCTGCGTTATCGGCGGCCAAATCGGATGAAGTTAGGGTATTAACACCTCTGACTACGCTCTTTATTATAAAGCGCTCGCGTTTATTTTACTTTTTGTAACTTAGTTGAAAGGTGAAATAACTTATTTTAATTTGATAGGTACCTGGTTTCTTAAGAATACACTGAGATTTAGACGTATTTGTCTACCTGTAATCTGTAATTCCTAAATCCTTCACTTGCTTGAGTAATCTTTAAACTTATACGAATTACAATTCGAAATTTTGTACGTGTGATAGCTTCGAGTAATGTGCCGACATACTTATTACACCAATCAAATGTAATTGAAGAGTTTTGCTTGCTCTAAAGATCGAATCACGAAGGTTTTAGAAGCAACGAAGTGTAATTACAAATTTATTATCCGTAATAATCAGGTAAATAGCTCCGTGGTAACGCATCGAACTGTGGATTATGAGTTCCTCAGTTTCATCCTTATTATTACCACATACAAATTATCCTTTTATTAACTTCTACATGTGTTGGTATTTGATGACACTGCAAAGATGTACATCATATAAAATGGGTAAACAGTGTAGAAGTGTAACAATCATGGAAAAATTATTGCATGATAAGGTTCCTTATTTCCGTTTTGACCATTTCCTCAATAACGTCTGTGTGGATAAATGGATAGATGGTTGATTTTTGAAATAATTATAAAACCCGAATTGGAAGTTTGCTAGACTCGTAAAGATAATAGGTAAATTAAATTTATTTCGAATATGATATCAGCTGTGAAAAAAATTTCAAATAAAAGATGTTGGTTATATAATTTGGATTTAAAATGTTATTTGCAATTTTCTAGTGTATGCTTTGAGTTGTAAAAAATTTAATTATATGATACATTTTGAAAAACGCCATAAAAATATTGATTAAATCCTATAAAATAAAAGGTATCAGGGAGGGAAGTTAAATTTAAAAAATAAAAAAATAATTTTTACTATCGTCAATTGTTTTTATAATAGTTAATAGAATCATTTCGAGTTTGGTGTCAAATGAAAAGTTCGAAAGAGAAAGAGGAGGAGTACAGTAAAATATCAAATAGTTATTTATGTGTCAAGGCACTGAAGATCAATTTTTTATCACGAATATGGAATTTAGTTGCCGAGACCCGTAGGGCCGAGGAAAATAAACCATGTGCGTGATAAAAAGGAACTTCAGTGCCGAGGTACATATTAAGTTTTATTTGAATCTGAAATTCGAAAAAACTGTAAAAAAAATTGCATTATAAGTTAAGTTTATACATTAGTCAGTTGTCAATTTAAACTGACAGTCAGTGTTGCCAACCTCGAGAAGTGAAGTTATCGTAAATAACACTCAAAATTATATGTTTTGTCCTCAATTTCGTCATCGGAATTAATTAGTTAATTCTTCTTGCAAATTTTGTTTCATGTTACGTCCAAATTTACTATAGTACGTCAAAATATCTGCCAAAATTATCCTAATTGTACAATAATTATTTAACGGTTGCCAACACTGGGTTGCTCAAAATTGTCGTATAATGGGTAACTTTAGTGACAATTTCTGAGCGTTTTAATGACGTTTTTTGAGCACTTTATTGCCGATTTCAAATAAAATTATTTTTGAGCGAATGTCGATTGTTACCTAACAGTTTTTAGAATTCTTTCGAGTTTTATTTTCAGTTGAAGATTATGTGTGTATGTATGTATATATTGTATATTTATTATATTTATGGGTTAAAAAAGTGCGTGCTGATGTATTTTTGTTGAAGATGGTAAGTGGACTATCTACTTTTGGTCATATGTCGCTTAGTGAGTGAATGATTGGGAATTTCTGAACAACACAAACGTCCATGCTCTTCAGTGGGATTCGAACCCACGAACTCTGGCGTGCTAGGCTAGTGACAGCCACTACACCACCGAGATCGACTTTTATTTTATTTATTTATTATTGAATATGAATGTCTCTATTTTAACAGTAAATTTAATTAGGGCTTATCGGAAGAAACTAGCTCTTTCTCAAACCAGTAGTCCTCATATTTACCCTCCACTATCTTTACTATCAGCTATATCACCCCTACCGTACCTTAGTAGTGCTTGGTGTTCTACCACAAACCACTCTACCAGAGGAACGTGTGAACTCTCGTTATCAGACACACAAAAGCCGAACCACCGCGCGCTATGCGGTATGAGCTATGCAATGCATGTGTGAGTGTGTGACGTATGCTCACAGAGTTCAAGTGTGCTGGATTGAGGAGGAAGCTATAAAACACTGCGCGCTCGTGATAAGGTAATGGGCTCATTTTGAGGCACTGGAGAGAGGAGTGTTCTCAAACTTTTTAAATTTGGGGCGGGGATCGGAAACGCGGTGATGCGGTGATTTTGTAATAAAATAGAAAATGCTGCACGTAGATTTTGCGTTTGAGTTGTTAATTGTACCTTTTAGTTTTTTACTTCGTTTGGTGTTTAAAAATTAAAATGTTTTAAATCGATAAATAATAGATATTTATGATACAAAAATGTGCCGTACGTTTCAGCCAAAATGCAACATTTACATTTGAGACACAATGGGGGTCTTTCACCTTTTTTTTTTTTATTTTTTCTTTTATGAAACTTTATCTAAATTGAAGACTACCTACACTTTTAAAAAGTCTTACTTTAAAAAAAATCATTGTTGCTTAATGAATAACATTTAAGACTTTTTAAAAGTGTAGATAGTCTTCAATTTAGATAGTTTCATAAAAAAAATTTAATAATAATGGTTAAAGCACCCATTTATGTTATAACCGTACTGTTCCCGATAAAACGCAACATAGGATATCAATGACAAAAGAAATTTTCCATTACTCATTCGAATGATTTCTTCATTAGTAAACGTCTCTAAATTATGATGACAAGATCATTAAACATTGACAACATATGTTGCATTTTATCTGGAATAGTACAGTGCATAGATTTAATAATATATATGGATAAAGCGTTACCTATGCTTTTACATACAGCAGTTTAATGCCAACATACGAGAGAGATAGTTACATCTAAAATTAGGCAGCAGGAGAAGAACGACACATTTATGCCACCCGTCACGTGGTATGAATGTGCTATTCTTCTCCTCCAACTGCGTAATTTTAGTATTTTAGATATTACTATCTCTCTTTTATGTTGACATTAAACTGCAGTGTGTAAAAGTATAAAAAAACGCACCATCCGTTTATATAAATAAATCTGTTGTCAAATATGGTGGATAGTTGAAAATAGTAGAAGTAGCTTTCGTTTTTAAACGTTTCTGACCAAAATGTATAATATAATCGGAATTAAGAACTTATTTCCCACAAATTCATGTATTTTCATTAGGCTGCAAATTTTCTTGTTGTATAGTTAATATCCATTTTTGGAAAATATTAATAAATATGTATATTTTTATATATTTTATTAAAAAAACAGCGTTCTAACCTAAAAGTGACATATTTACCTGTCAACTGTATTTTGAAGCCCGTTCTGTATAATTTAATTATCTATATAAGAGGATTTTTACCATATTTAAATATAACATAATTGGTATAATCATAAATGATGGACAAAAGTTCGCACAAGAGTCTATCAAAACAGTGTTCTACTCATAAGTCAAACAACAAACCAAGTTTTTGTCATCTTGCCACCAGTCACGTGACTTTCATATCTGCATC
The DNA here is from genome assembly GCA_963942605.1 of Poecilus cupreus. Classification (NCBI taxonomy): domain Eukaryota; kingdom Metazoa; phylum Arthropoda; class Insecta; order Coleoptera; family Carabidae; genus Poecilus; species Poecilus cupreus. Next base: position 4,672,269 of record OZ012721.1, on the reverse strand, counting down.
TCTATCGCGCTGTGCTCGTTACAGACTATCTTTGTCTATACTCCTTCCATACATTTTATTAGGTCTATGGTACAGTGATATATAAACTGGTATGCATAGGAATAGGTATAGTATTGACAGAAAAATATTGTATCTTAGCTGAAACTAACGGTTGCTAATCGAGAACGTTTGATAAAAAGTTCGAGATTCGTCAAAGATACGTACATCCCAAGTTGAATATAATATAATTTCCTTTCTCACTTCCAAATAAAATTAAATATTTAGATTTACTTTTGACTTAAGATTAATTTATTTGATTATTCATGAAACAAAATATCTGTGATGTTTATTCTCATAAAGAACGTCAATGTATGTAATGATGAGAAAAGATAATTCAATAATTATTTATTGAAAAAATTAATAGGTAAATTAAATGAAAGGATTTTTGGTTTAAGTTCTGTAAAATCAGAGAAATATGCTGTGGCTACTCATGCCTTGAATTTTTGCACAAAATAAATTTTAACAAACAAAACTTATTGCAAGATCAAAATGTGCCAATGAGCTAATGATATAGCTATAGAAATCTATGTTCAAATCTAAATCATAGAAAAATTAGCTATCCTATTTTTATGAAAAAGAAAATAAGACAGTTGATGATAATTCTACTAAAAATTAAATTCATCTACCAATAACTCCAACAAGCTAATACTTAAATAATAGCAATTTTATTACAGATAAACAGGTATCTAGATAAATTCTATGTGAAAATGTGATAAAAACAAGCAAATAAAACATTTTTCTATTCACGTACGCCAACAGAAATATTTCTGGAAATATGTTTACTAGCCTAAAAATATTTGCAAAAATACTAGTTCTATTACAGTTTTATAAACGTTTATCATTGGATGCGGAATTCAAAATGGGTTTTCAATAAAATCAACAACAAAGTAATACACAATAACCTACTTACAATAATGGGACTAGAAAAACATTATTATTTACATCTGCTGAGAAAAACAAGGCTCTTAATATTTTTCATAATAATTAATTTATTGTATTGTATTGTATGTATTATGAACGATCTTATTATAATTATATATGTGTTTATCAGTGGGGCTATTTGTTTGAGAATGTCTGCTTTCTTCCACACCGAGGTGTGAGTGTGTGTGTGTGTGTGTGTACGTTAAAGAACGGACATTGAGAACTAAACGTGTGTGGCTTACATGTACATGTGTATTAACTTGGAATTTTGGTGATTCCCACGTGAAAGAAATACGATATGTGTATCTGTGCTAATAGTGGTTGATATCATTATAAATATATAAATCATTTTGACTTACATTTCCGTTCATTTCGATCCCTTGACAACGTGAAGAAACCTCTCTCTGCTGCTTTCTCTCCTGAACCTAGAAGAAATGAAAATATGTTGTATTATTTAAGATAAAATAAATAAATATATCATCACATATGCCAACAGGGTTAATTTATATGTGGTGACAGTTGTTGTTATAAAAAATGCTATCCCCATTTGATTATTTCAAGAATTTTAAATAGTACTAAATAATTGTAGTAGTACTAGTATGTTGTAGCCATAGATGGCTGTGAAAAGCGACAATATAACTGCCAATTACAAACATTATTATGATTACAGAACAACCTGTGTAAAAAAAGTTAGTAATAAACAATAAAATAAGTGTACTGTGTCCGTGAATAATACAAGAAGTGAATAAATATTTATTTTACACCATAAATTAAACTTAGATATTTTCAGAAGTGAAATTAAACACCATTATCCGATGTTACTTTACGGGGGACTCCGATAATTAAAAATACTATTTATCATTCTTTAACTAGTTAAACATAGTAAAACATTTATAGAGGCAATTAACTATTCCTTTTCCCAAACATTACTGAAATGATTGATATATTTGAGCTTAAATTAAATTTACAACATAGATATAGAAAATGGACATTTAAAAAATGTTTAATAATACTTTATCTACGATAGTGTGTAAAATTGATGTTTAACTGTTAGTTTCAAGTTTGTAAAACGGTTGTTTAGTAACACGATCCCATTAGTCATGGGCAGTTACGGGTTGCCAAGCAACGAGTGATTAAAATTTTTAAACACGCCAAATTTGCAAAAATTTTGTTATCATGGCAAACTTCTCATTTAATATTGTGATCCTACTTCATAAATAAAAATATTATATTTTTGGGTTTTTTCATTATATCGTAGATAAAATATTGTACGATACACATACGTAAAGCGTCTTTAGTCACTCAGGGGCCTTAAAACACTCGCTACGCTCGTGTTTTAATTGACCCATTCGTGACTAAAGACTTGCTTTACGTACTTGTATCGTAAATAACTATTTTGCATTAGCTCGTCCAAGAGGAAAATATATGGAGACTTTCCTAAAACAATTAATTACATTCAAAATATAGAAATAGCATATAGATATTATGAAAAATATTAGCTTATTTTTGTTTTCTACTTTTAAAATTATTTAGTATCGCTGCAAAAACATTTGCAATGATGTACAAGTTATGTTTATGTGGAATTTATCTGTAGGTTAACTTGCTTCGCTCGCACTTTTTAGTTTTCACAAACATTCCCTAAGCCTTCACAAAAGTGATTTACACGTTGCTAACGATTTGTATCAATAAATCAACAAATACAACAATACCTGTCAAAATATCGTTCTACATTTTTTTTAAGTATTTACTAATACACTAGGAAGACCGTAGATAAAATTTTATATGATATATGTGCTAAAAGTGATTTATTTCGTTCGTAGGGTTGTATCACTCGGCCTCGCCTTGTTTCACAAACTTCCCCACTTACTCATAAAATGTCACCTTTAACACTTATATCATAAATACCTATTTTTCTGATAAAATAAATTCGATGAACAAGTAAACAAAAACGAGATTCACCAGAAAAAAAAACAAAATATTTCGAACGCTTAAAAAGGCGTCTCTGCGTCTCCAAATTTAATTTCAGTGCACCAAATAATTATAATACTAAACAAAACATAAACAGTTCAAACAAATGAGATGATATCAAGTCCAGCTGGAAAACATTCCGCATATAATAAGATAATTTTAATTTAGTTCATAGCCGCTAGCGTCAAATGTTTCGTACTTTTCAATTATTGGTTCGGCGCCCAAGGGTCTGCATCTCGGCTTCGTAGTAATCAGTCTATTAGGATGTTTGAGTACCACTTAAGCGTGTGTTTTGAAACACCTTGTATAAGTAATTGACAAGTTCAGTGGAGTTGTGTAACATGTCAACTGCGAGTGAAATGTGAAATGGAATAGTTTTGAAACTGAGATTGAAATGTTGATGCCATGGCTCTATACTTCCGATGCTGTTTTGTTTCGCTGTGACGCTCCTGGCGGTTTTATGAGTTTTATCTGAGCGCATCTGGATTCTAATGAAAATAAAAGTTTGATGCTGTATCTTTGCACTTGAGGCAGTCTTCATGTAAAAGAAATAAATTAAAATGTTGTTGCTGGTTTATTTTCATTAATTTTATATGGAGAAATTGAATGATTATAATAGTAGTGTAGTATGTAAAGAACAAGAAGCCTCACAAGTTATTGGGCTGCCAAATTATCAAGAGATGGCGTTGATCACAATACCCAAAAGGTACATGTCAAATTCATTTTGTATATCTTATAATGGCGAATGATTGCATTAGTATTGGTAGTTTGCTTTTATTGGCAGCAGAACTGTTGCCATACACACTACATATTTTCCTGTTTCTATAGGGTTTTTTGGAGAAAATTCAATCTTAACCTATAATCTACAAATATAATGAACCTTTCATTTTTACATCTTATTTAAATAATACGGCTTAAACAAATATTATATTTACATTGGAATACTCTTAAAATAACTACTATTGTTATTAATTTAAAAAAATAACAATTTATTTCAAAATACAATGAAATTTATGTACCTTATGGTTAGTTTAGCTTTCTACCACTAGTTAGCGTATTTTAATTTTGGAAGCCCAATAGTTCAACAACAGTAGGACGGTGATGTTTAAATTATTCAATAGCTGTGAACTCGGTATATACCGTGTGTCTATTTTAAAGGTGTATATAGGAGATTAACATGGGAAATCTATTTTTTGCGTGCTGTTGCTCGGTGTTCTACCGGGCAATAGAGATTGTGGTATCAATCGAAAGATATCATTTTTCTGAATGAAATGATGTAAAATACTTTACAATTTAGCAGTAATTTGGTTCCGTAAATTAATTTTTAAACATCAAATAAATAGCTTGAAAGATATCAAAACAAAACAGTCATAGGTGACTATATTTATTTTCGATAAAAATTGTATAAGTTGGAGAATTTTCAAAACTTTAAAATAAATTTACTGAGCCAAATTACTACTAAATAGTAGTGTATTTTACATCGTTTGATTCAGAAAAATGATATCTTTCGATTGGTACTCCATTCATTGTTGTCCGATAGAACACCGAGCAACAGCACGCAAAAAACTGATTTCCCAAGCTAATCTCCTATGTACACCTTTAAGACAGACACCTACTTATTTTCTTGGACTATTAATTTAAAATGGAGGCAACAGATTTATTGAAAATAGAGATTAGGCTTAAACGCCATCTTGAATCAAAGTGACAGAAGTACTTGAGTTTGTTAAATTTATTGCCACATATGTGTGAGGAACTTTGTTAGATTTTTAGTTTTCATAATTAGTCATTTGAGATTATCACGGTAAATATACTGAAATATCGGCTTGAGATGACATCTGGGGTAGACAGATTTACAGATAGGTCTGGTCGAACCCTAGTGGTTTTTAGTTTTTATACAATTTTCGTGTTGACCCTGCAAGAGGTTCCCTGCTCCGCACCTACCCGCTTATGGAGTAGATGAGTGTATTTGGCCAACACGAAAAGACAGTTGGTTCTAAGATTTTGAAACTAGCAGACGTCTTCTCACGTCTTCAGTGCCCTACAAAATGTAGAATTCAAGTAATTATTATTTGTAAAATGTTTTGGTAACTGCAACTATTCTACATATTCGTACGTTGTCGTCAATTGTAATATTTGTATTTGTTGTGTCATTCTGTTCAATATATCGTTTTAACCTTTTTATTAATATATCATTTTTATTATCCGAAAAGTTTGTGTTTTGTACGAACCTTGATTTTCACAAAAACAGCAAGACAGACATGACAAGGCAACTTGTTGGAGAATTAGTCTTGTTCATAAACAAACCTTTAACCTCTAATTTTATGTGCTCATTTCCATTGTATTTCATATGTAAATAGCGACATAATAAGGTATTATTGCACGCATGTATGAGTCAAATCAATAAACAATCATTATAGAAATAGGTACAAACATACCTACTTAATTAACATAAGCAAAATATTATTATTATCACAAACAAAAGAAATTTGCAAAATGTCAAATAAGTAATTATGTCTATAAGTACAGCAATTATAAATGCACAGAAAACATCATAAAATGTTTCCAGAGAACAAACACGAATGTCAAATAGAAACAATAGGCATAATAAAATATTATTTACCTAGGCAACAAGCCTTGTCACAACAATAAGATAAAAAATCTGCTCGGCGAACTTTCTCCTCCTTCGACTGTTTCGTGTGTTTGCAAACACGTTCAACAAACTCATAAACATCAGCCTCGGCGAGTAGTTCACATACGCCTAACACAAAAGCAGTGCAGAGGTTATGTGGGCTATAATAACACGAGCAAATATCAATCAAACCAATCTAATTAACCTCACTTGACATTGTTTTCAATATCTGATAATTAAGAGTCGAGACAATCTGCATAGCAGGTCGCTTTGATGACAACGGACTTGGTTATCTCCAGAGATACTGTCCAAAACGACAAAATCGTAATTGCAGTATCGGTCAACAAACCGATATGCGTTCCCGGCATGAATTATTGTATCAAACTCACTGAAGTATAGTAATGCTGGAAAGCTAACTTGTAGGCTTTTATGACAGCGAAAAACAATCCTGAGACAAATAGATGTCCTAATGCCATCTTTCTTTGTCTAACAAGCGTTTGTAGAACGGTTGCTATGCGTTTGTTTAGCGGTTGCTATATAAAAATATGTTGCAGTTTTTACCTCCCGCCTACCTCTAGGTAAGGGAGGTATTGTTTTTGGTCAAAAAATTGGGTAGTGAGTTTTTAATGAATAAGCACGTTTTAAGGTCCCTACAATACAATTTTACTATTTTCGCGATGATGTCTGTATGTATGTATGTATGTATGTATGTATGTATGTGTGTGTGTGTGTGTGTGTGTAGTCTGTGGCAATTTTTTCGTCTCGCATAACTCAAATACTATAATAACAAAAAATACAATTTTATGAATTATTGCTTCTTATATTTAAATGAAGAGCTGATTAGATTTTGGATAAAATTGGTCAACCGGAAGTAGCAGTTTACTTGAAGCCCTTAACAGTTTTTCATGAAAAAACACGGTTAAATTTCCTTTTTCAACAATTTATGTTATTTTAAAAGTTGAAGAATATTTAATTTTACATGTGTTTTGATTACACTAATTTTATTAATTTTCAATAGATTTAGAGATAATAAAATACAAAAAAATTAGATTTTACAAATCTTGCATTCCTAGTACACCATGAAAACATTTAAATTTTTTCAAATTTTTACGAAATATGACACATGTCATTGTGATTGTGAAGCTGTTTTCTTAGTGAAATATATGTCAAAAAATTAAATAAATATACTGAGGAAAATTAAAATTCTCAAATATAAATAGAAAATAAACAAATAAGAAGGTTATGTGCTGGCCACATCAGATTTTTTTTAAATACTTCCTAAAAATACACCAAGGAAAAAGATAGCGCTATTTTTTCTATTTCAATAATAAACTGGGTATTAGTATGTTTACTTTTAATAATGTGAATTAGTCGGAAAGTGGACAGGAACAAATTTTTAAAAAAAGTCGAAGTGTTAACGTTTCTGTCTATTTTAGACCATCATCAGAACATTAACATCAACCAGTTGTAAAATTAAATATTTGACGAAAACATGAGTATGAATTTTGAATAAATTTGCTATGAAACCTCAAGAACAGTAGCATGTTACAAACAGTGTATTGAAAATGACGAGCAGATTATCATAAACATTTCTAAATTTAAGTTAGTATATTGTTCTATTTGATCCCACATATCACTAATTTCTTGTAATACTTAAGGACTTAGGTATGTTTGTAAATAGAGATTTTATATCCAAGGAAATTAATGTAATTTTCAGGTAATTTAATATCTTTTATAAAAGTTACAAATTCAAAGGAATTTTTTATATTATAATCAGAACTTGGGATAAGAAAATTTAAAATATTGGAAATAAATTTCGCTAAGCCATAAGAAGGAGAATTTATACATGAAACTACTGGTCTTAAGGGTATGGGGGGTGGTTTATGGGTTTTTGGAAGTCCGTAAATTTTAGGAGGTACAGCATTATGTATTCTTAAGTTATGATACATTCTATCATCAATCATACGACTGTCAAGCATTTTTTTGACTATTTTATTATTCTAATTCTGAAATTTATTAGTAGGATCTCTTTCTCGCTCTCTGCTCGTCACATTGAGCACACTGTTTGTAACATGCTACTGTTCTTGAGGTTTCATAGCAAATTTATTCAAAAATCATACACATGTTTTTGTCAAATGTTTAATTTTACAACTGGTTGATGTTAATGTTCTGATGATGGTCGAAAACAGACAGAAACGTTAACACTTCGACTTTTTTAAAAATTTGTTCCTGTCCACTTTCCAAATAATTCACCTTATTAAATACAACTTTTGGCCGTTATCCTCAAAGATATTATGTTTACTATTAATAGTTCAAGAAATATAGGTTGAAAAGAGGCTAATTATATTTTTGGAGAAATTATGCAACCGAAAGTTGTAGTTTAGGTGAAGGCCAATCAGGTTTTTGTTTAGCATATCTACATAAATAATTGTCCATCAAAAAGATATAGAATAATATTGACAAAATATTTTTTCTTCAAACGTCATAAAAGTACGCTGTTATGTATTTGTATTCAACAAGCAGAAGTTCTACATTGTCGCCGCCGGCGTAAAAGTGTATCCTTGGCAACACATTTACGCCGGCGGCGGACAAAGTAAAATATTATGAAAAATAGTTAGGTTGTAATTCAATAATTTGACAGTTAAAAATGAAACAAATAAACAAAATAACAAAACAGCATATTCTACGGCAACTTGAAATGCTAGATAAGACAGAATATTTTTTGAAGTAATTGTCCGACTCGCTTCGCTCGTCGTTCAAACTTACATGCTCAGCACCCAAAGTATCACATTTACTCCTAATGACACAATATACTATTATTTGAATTTTTTTTATTTGTAACGTATAAAAGTTGTTTATGTGGCAATTAAATTATATTTTTAACAAATTAGTGGCGCGTGTAAGAAATATTTCTGAAATATAATCGTCAAAACGTTCAGTGGAAAACCTTCCATTGATTGCGTTTCTTCGCGGCTTAGTAAGTCTTAAGTCGGCTTAAAGGCGCCGGAGACGTTATCTGTAAATCAAATCGATTATCGTTCGGCTACAGGTCGAATTGATTCCACGGGCTTATTGTGGATTTGCGATAACACTGAATTAGAGCTGAGAACATTGACCTACCGCCTACGCCTAGATCAACCTTTGATTCCCAGATGTGTTGTTGAAGGTAAAGCCTATTGAGGTATAGGTTTTATGGGGCAAAAACGAAAACGTGGCAATGACAATCGTTTTACTCAAAGGAACTATGTTTTAAATAAAGAAATTGAAGTTTGGCCTGATGAAAAACAACACCTCTATTTAGGGGCGTATTCTGTAAAATTTCTGTTAATTTTTTAACGACCAATAACAGACGGTAATGAATAAAATTGAATATTACATTTAACACATACATTTTTATTGGTTAAAATTTTGAACGGGTAGTTAAAAATTAACAAGCAAGTTAGAGAATATGCTCGTTTGAAAGATAATTTACAGAATATACGAGTGTGATTTGCTGTTACCAAGGTAATGAAGGTACATAAAAGTTGCAAATAATTCTCTTCCATGTACATCCGTTTCTACCCTATATGGAATTTTTATACTTTAGGTGAATTATCGAAGATAAATGAAAATTATATTTTAAAGGTCAAAACATTAAAGAAAACTGAATTTAATAGAAATTGATATGTTTAGCTATGATATTTAGAGGCGCCAAGTAATAATTATTTTGATTACATGGCAAGCAGATATTAATTTTACAATTATTTGAATGTCAGTTTCATTTAACTTGCAAAACCTTTAGCACTTCATTAAATGTAGAAGATGATAACATAATTAACTCGATGAGCATTTTGTAGTACGTGTTATGTCATAATAAAATTGTTAAATTAAAAAGTATGGGGTTAACAAAAAATTTACAAATGATATTGCTGGCACCGACTGCACCTTTCATTAGAAACTTTTTTGCGACTGAATCTATTCGTATATTTGAAATAAATTGAATTTATTGTTTCGTACTATTTCAGCTCTGCACATTGCCGTGAAATTTATAATTATGAACTTTTGTTACTCTTCGCTCATTCATAAATTATTGCACGGACACTCAATCGTTATTGTTTATTTAGGGGACTGCGAACATCTTGTAAAGAATTTTTAGTTCTAGATTTTCATAATTTTTTATACTATAAATAAAAAAATTAAATATGAGAAATAGTTATTTACTTCACAAGTGGGGTAAAATATAAAATTATGGCACTCAACCTTCGACTTCGAGTGCTAAAATTTCTCTCGTTGGTAATACCACTTTGCCCACGTTTTATCCAACATCTCTTAATAAATGCAAGATTTATTAAAGAAATATTATTTGACAGTGACATATGCTTTAAATTTACTAAATTAAAATGTCAATCGAAGTAACTAACAAGGTGTTGTGTGTTATACTTATTGTTATAAATAGAAAAGTACTCACTAGTGACTTTTCTCAAAATTGTACCCACTAGTGGGTAATTTGTTACTTTCCTTCTTTAAAATCGCCATAGTTATAGAGTGTTGAGAGGTATTGGATAAATAAATATATCATCTCGTTATTTATCCATTTTGAGTGTGGCACTCTTTTTTCACATATCTTAGAAATATATTTTATTTACAATAAATATTTGCTATATTGGATAAAGCTGAAAAGTAAATTATTCCTACATTTAATTTTACAACCGGTCGGGAATTTGTAAAGAGAATAGGAAAAAGAAATAGCAATATAAAAAAATTGCATTGAAATCACAATACGCCACATTTCAATTACAGGTGCAGTCTGTATTATTTTTCATTTATAAATTTTTTATTGTGAATAAATTATTATTAAAATCTCAGTGGAAAGGTTGCAATGAAGCACTTTCCACTTCGGTATGTTGAAAGCTACTTCCGCTTGCAGTGCCTTCAAGTATAACCCCAAAAGAGAAAAAGTAACCACAGGAGTAAAGTTCAAAGGGGCCTCATTGTAGGAATCGAACAGAAAATATTATAATTCACAGTTTGATACATTACTACGGAGCTATTCACCCCAAGTACCAAATAACACGTAAAATATGTGTATCAAAAACGCAATTCATAAAAAACAAAATGGCTAAACAGTATTTTACGGCCAAAAGTGCTGCAGTTCCTAGTTTCTTTAGCCGGCCATAGTTACAGAAAAACAATTTTAAAAAGCAAGAAACTAAGATTTATTTTAGTTTTGAGGTTGAATAAACACGAATTTGTTCAACAGCTATTTCAGAATGCAAATTTGCTAGGTTTTTGTTGTTTGACTTGCATCCCCACAAACTGTCATATCTACCAAACATCATTGGCGATCCGTAGCTAACTTCACTTATGGCCGTAAACAACGGTTTTACCAATGAGAAGTGCAGTTATCAGCCGTCAAGTCCCTATCCCTAGAGATTCTAGTGGAGGTTAAAGTTACAATGGCAACTGTCGGCTGTAGGATTCAAATTGAGGCTCTCATAATCCACAATCCAATGCGTTACCAATACCACGAAGCTAAAATGAAGGATTCGAAAATTCACAACGCTGCTTTCATCCTCTCTTAAATTGTGTAACAGCTCGTTCTGACATCTGTCTCGATGGCTCCATCCACGTCCACGTACATTCGATTACACGTGTGTAATTACACTCGCTGTACAAACCCTCAATTATCTCGTTACGGAAACAAACTAACTGGGGCCGGTGGAGCCCTGTGGTGCCGTGAAACTGGGCTAAACATGCACGCCCCTCGCATGCGCAAGACCACGTGGTGCGCACACGTGACTGCTGATGGAATTATTATTCAAATACGACGGAGAAGATGCCGATGGGAACGCCGCGCCGTGCAAACAGCGGGTGGATTGAAGAGTGTTTAATTCATTTATGATATTGTAAAAAAAATTTGGAAGATTGATTGTATGAGCTTGCCTACAACTTATTTACCTATGGGCTTTGTAATTGTTTTGACGTATAGGTACACAATTACAATATAGATATTTGAATTAAAATTATTATAATGAGTGGAATATAGTTACTTATATAATAAAGTACAACGTACAACTTATGTCGATGTGAAATTTACCTTCGCTCGCATTTTTCACAAACAAGTCCTACACAACTCACGCTCGACAAATTCTAAACAAAGTACTCATTTCCAATGGAACGTATCCAATGATTCGTTGAACGAATAAAATTATCCCTTAAACTGTGTTTTTCTACGAACACTACTGAAAATTACACTTTCTCCACACTAAACAAAGCTTGAAAATTGTATATTTCGCACAGCCGTGCCTCGTGCATGGCAAATACAATCAGAATATTTGCCAAGCACTTGGGATATAACTACTGAGTATTTAAATGAATAAATCTTTATATTAACAACAAAAACTAATTCTTAAATATTTGTTTCAGGCCGAACGTGTGTCAAAACAAATACAGAAAATACTGTTGTCATGGATGGACGTACAAGCCTAGGACCAGGCTGTGCATTATCCGTAAGTACTTTAATTGATAACTTTAAACAAATGTTCGCTTTAAATAAAATATTTTTTGGTATTAAGTTCTGCTCGTGGTACCATCCAATTTTAATTATAATATTTATAGAACTTAAATATATATGATGTTGATATTTAAGTTCTGTAAACATTATTATTAAAATTCAATAGCTGGTACCAAGAGATTTATTTATAGGTGTATTTCAGCCTCGGTTTTAGCACTCTATAATGTTCTAAAATTGTTTTATCAAAATATACTTCCAATAAAAGTAGTAGGTAGATAATATATTTCTATAACACTGTTTTGGAAACTACGCATTCCACAACTAAAAATTGTATTGAAACAACTATCGCGTTTGGAATAAATTCGACGAATCAGAACCGCATATTAGTGCGATATATGAAGTATCTTTGTTCGGTTGTTATGGTTACGTCTCTTTGTTTTAATTTTATTTACTTGAGTTTGACGTTTTCAACAGTTTTGTATTTGTATTTTTTGTGTAATTTCTAAAATCTTGTTATAGAAAGTATAGTCTACAACAGGTAACGGAATGGCATATCCCACACTCGCAAAGCCATGTCTCGTACAACTCGTAGCCTTCATTCAGATTCACTAAAAGATTTCCATAGCTCTTATGAGACTGTCATTGGAACATTTCAATGTTGTTATTATTTTTGTTCAATGGTATGACTAGTCACAGAAGATTTCTCTGGTTAGTTAAGACAGATGGACCGTTTGCGTTGTATAATTCTTGTTACCGTTCTTCTACTTTATTCAATGTAACACTTTTTACATTCACATCGAATTTAGTACTAAAGTGGGGTAATATTCTTTGCACTCTTGTACGTATTTAACGTACCAATTATCAAATAGAAATATCAGAACCTGCTAGTAAAACATCAGTAATAAATTATAAAAAATGCACTAATGAGCAATAACAATTTGATTTCAGCGGTGTGCAGTAAACCATGTCCCGGACTCTGCGTGGCGCCTAACACCTGTCACTGCAAGGACGACTCTGGAGGAATGGGTCAATGCAGAACTGACCAGGGCACCCAGATCCGACGTAAGTTCATAACTCAATAAATTATAGGTCGACGAATAGATAAACTACACTCTATTCAATTTGGAACAACACGAGAAATAAACAATTCAGTTCTGTTTTAATAAACTGCTGAAAATATTTTTTTTACTTAAATTTTTACAAGTTAAATATTGATGACAATTTTGTAGGTACTTGAGTGGGCATTTCCGCCGAGATCATCATATACATTTAACTCGCATTAATTAAAAATATAAAGACAATAAAAATTGTCAACTGTTTCATAAAAAACAGACTCAGAATAATAGCTGAGTTATTAATTCATTGAAGCTGTTTTTTATGAAACAGTTGACAATTTTTATTATCTTTATATTTTTTAATATATATGTTTCATAGACAATTTTCAATTTTTGAAAATTTACTTCTGTTGGAATTTTAAAGTGGTAGATGGCTCTGGGAGTATTTAATTACTTTTCAGTTCCATTTACCAATCTGGTGGGATCTTAGATCTCGCTAAGTCAGTCATCGGTACCACTGCCTCACAGCAGCTGATGGGTTCACTACACTGATGAGCTCCAATAAGAGCGAAACGCGTCTGTAGTTCCCGATTGATTGGCTTGGCCGGTCGCAATGAATTTAAGTTAAAGTTAAATTTCTGAGGCTGTTTTTTATGAAACAGTTAACAATTTTTATTGTCTTTATATTTTTTAGTATAAATGTTTCATAGACAATTTTCAATTTTTGATAACTCGCATTATTTTGTTATATTAGCATATCATTGTTTATATCGCTGTATTCAGTAAAGTAAATGAAGAAAAATAGGTTAAATTTTAAAATAAGAACCGATTAAAAAAAATTTATTTTGACAATTATAATAGTTTAGGGCCGATATTTCCATCTGCAAATAAAGTACCGAATAAATTATTTGCCGAATAAGTGAAAAATGTCGCATCGAAATCATAGCTCAAATGGTACTTATTGTTTTTGCTGTCATTTTTTGATGCGTATATATTTATTTATTCGAAGAATAACTTCAGATAATTCGGAAGTTTATTCGTAGATGGAAATATCGGCCCTTAGTAAAATAGCCTAGCTTCACTCATAAAACATTTCGTTTGAAGTTTTTTAAGAAAGCTAAGTCTTCAGTTAGGCTTCCTCCCCAAGAAATAGGGGTAGGACGTCATTTATCCACCCTAAAATCATGTTTAAAGACAGTCGCTTCCATTGGGGCTAGCTTAAGTTGTCTAGAATTTAGTTTGAATTGTTTAAAGACAGCCAATAGGCACTTCAACCTATTTTTCTTTATTTTATTTTTCGAAAATGGACGTTAAATATAAGAATATATTTCGTGTTTTCATCTATATTGTAATATTATTAAACCTTTATTCGTTTACCATAGACAACAAATACATGTTAAGAAAGTACTGCACAATTTCAGATTTCGCGAAATATCACTAAAAATTGGCATATACTTTTATTGTATTTCTATGTAATATAAACCCTAAGAAACTCAATGCTGTAGAGCGCATCGTCATATCTCTGAAATTTATAGAGATATGTCAATTTTCGATGATTTTCGAAATGCTACTTTGAGTGGCTGCAACTCAAAATCTGTTAAAGATATTGAAAAATAGACTCAGTTCTGTGCGTTTCATGCATTTTATTACAAATTAGCAAATTTTGAAAATTTGGAAATTTTTCGATTTTTTCCCCCAAATTTAGATAGGCGATAACTCGATAAATATAAAAGATACAGACTAGCAGACTGGACCATTCGATTCAGCTCGTCAAAATACATAAGTATGTAAAATTTCATTAAAATTGCTTTACGCGAAATAGAATTAGAGCAAAAAGTGTGAAAATGACGTTTTTGGCGAAAAACGTCAAAGAGTACCCTTTGACGTTTGGCCTGAAAAAGGGCATTTTCAGACGTTTTGCTCTAAAATGTCAACCCACCATCCGAATGTTCTGAAATTTTTAGGGTTTATGTATTTCGATGAGCTAAATCCAATGGTTTAGTCTGCAAGTTCTTATCTCGTTTATTATTTGAGATATTGCTGATCGAAATTTTGAAAAAAAAATCCAAAATTTTCAATTTTAGAAAAATTTGTTATTTTGCTATAATATGCACGAATAACACAAAACTGAAGAGTATTTTTCGATATTTTGCGTAATTTTTAAGTTGCAGTTCTTCAAAGTTGCACTTCGAAAAACATCAAAAACCGCCATATCTCGAAAAATTTAAGAGATATGATGATGTGCTCTGCACCAGTGAGTTTTTTAGAGTTTATATTGTATAGAAATACAATAAAAGTAAATGCCAATTTTTAGTGATATTTCGTGAAATACATTTTTTTAAATGAGTAAGAAGAATGTTTTACGGAAATAAGAAATATAATAATTTTACAAGTGAATACGGTAAATATTATAAATATTTTAATTGTTTTCTAATATATTAGACAAATTAATTTGTGTGTTTATATTTATAGTGCAACTTTGACAAATATCAAAAGAACTCCTTGAAGAACTTCATTTCTTTGTATGGATTGTTATTAGTTCTATACTTTTCGTACAAAAAATATTGTACAAACCTCTTGCGTGAACTCGGTTCCCGGATTTGTTCTATAGCAGCGCTCGCAAGCTCGCGCCGCCAAACACTCATCCGGGAACCAAGCGTTCCCGCATTTAGTAAGTAAATAACTATTTTGATCCGTGGTTCATATATTATTTACCATCTGCTATTTAGTTTTTCCTGAATTATTGAAACATCATTCAATGCGTTCATAGCTATTGAAGGATTTAATTTCAGAAATCAACTGTAATAATCAATCCATTCCCTTACTTTATTGGCCTTTACAGTCAACTAACATCAATAATATAATTAAGGATAATAAAAGACGATTATTTATGTTGCCATTAAAGAAGTAATTAAACAAATATTCATTGAGTTATACCTCTTAATTAACTCTGAAATGATATGGTAGCAGCAATGCTAAGCCATAAACAAACAAAGTTAATCTATATACTCGTATTCATTTATTATATCATAGTGAACAACTTCCTGATTTCTCTTGATAAACACTAACGTGAACGTTTGGATATGGAACATTACTGCTTTGTGGTTGGAATCTAATTAAAACGAATCATAAATTTTGCACATTATTATAACGATATTCGCATATGGTCTGAACTATTTCAACCCACGTCTAATCGTGGTGCAGTTAAAACGGAAAACGGTGAATATATTGTTTTCCTGAAAGCATATTCGCGCACGCTTATTGATGTTACAATGAACTTCTGTCCTTCCCGGTTGTTGGTGACATGTTATTGTAACATGGATTGGTATGACTGCATTAAGTACACAAAATATCTAATCGCAGATAACACCTAAATACCAAAACAATTTCCTCAATGGAAAACTATATTTATGAAGAAATAATAAAATCACATTTAGATTTTTTTTTATAATTTAGAAAATGATATGTAATTATATTGATTAAACCCTATCAAGTTGGATATCAAATTAAAGGTAACAGGTTATAAGAGTTAAAGAAAAATATAAAAAAAAAATATTTTGAGCGATTGTCAACTGTTTTTTCAATAGGTAATTAAATTTTGACGAATTTGGTCTCACAAAGCTGAGCTGAATTAAAAAATAAAAAATTACTTTTAAGCGATCGTCTACTGTTTTTTATAATGTTCAAGTATAATATTAGAAAATCAAATTAGGTTTATATGTATAAGAAAGTCGTGTGGTGTCCACATTAATTTTGTAACATATGTTATTCCAATTTTGTAAACAATAGTTATTTATGTATCAAGGCACTGAAGTTTAACTTTTTATCACGAATATGGAATTTAGTTGCCGAGGCCCGTAGTGCAGCGGAAAATAAACCATATGAGTGATAAAAATGAACTTCAGTGCCACGGTACATATTAAATTTTATTGCAGTGTTGGTAGCCGTAATAGTTATTTACTTTACAAGTGGGCAAAGTAAGAAATTACCCACGAGAGAAATTTTATCGAGTACTTTGCCCATGTGTGAAGTATAACGTTTTATTCAACACTTCTTAATAAATGAAAACTTTATTAAAGAAATATTATTTGACAGTGACATATGCTTTAAATTTTTAAATTAAAATGTCAATCGAAGTAGTTACCAAGGTGTTGTGTG
Organism: Poecilus cupreus; assembly: GCA_963942605.1. Taxonomy (NCBI): domain Eukaryota; kingdom Metazoa; phylum Arthropoda; class Insecta; order Coleoptera; family Carabidae; genus Poecilus; species Poecilus cupreus. Next base: position 4,655,006 of record OZ012721.1, on the reverse strand, counting down.
TTAATATTATTGTTATAAATAAAAAAATACTCACTAGTGGCTTTCCTCAAAATTATACCCACTAGTGGATAATCTGTTACTTTGCTTGTTTAAAATCGCCATAGTTATAGAGCATTTATTGAGAGGTGTTGGATAAAATAATTTTTGTACAAATAGGATAATTTTGACTTATTGTAGTAAATTTATATGTAAAATGAAACAATATGTGCAGAAAGGATTAACTAATAAATTCCGATGAAGAAATTGCGGAGAAAACACATAAAGACTGAGTGTCAGTTTCAAATGACAACTGACAGATTTATAAACTTTACATTATATATAATAATTTTTTACAGTTTTTTCTAATTTAAGATTTCAAATAAAACTTAATATGTACCTCGACACTGAAGTTCCTTTTTATAACTCACATGGTTTATTTTCTTCGGCCCTACGGGCCTCGGCAACTAAATTCCATATTCGTGATAAAAAGTTAAACTTCAGTGCCTTGATACATAAATAACTATTTCTGAATCTGCGAACGAGCAAAGCTAAGACGAAACTGTGTGCCAATGTAAATAACTAAACTGACTTTGGTCGTAATTTCCAAATCATAGATCTACCACAAATTCGAGCAATTGTCCTGCCATACATAGTATTTCAATATCTGCTAATGAAACCCATTTCAGTGCGGGCTTTCTGCTACATTAAGCACCGTTCACAATCGCTCGTTGGCGGCGACCGGCGAACGAATGTGCGCGCTTCTACTGCTCATTATTCATGCGTGTGGCAGTTCATTGTGATTACACCAATTATTTGCAAAGTGCAAATAAATCAACGCAAATCATGTGAAAATGTGGAATACTTAGTCCACAACCCGAGGTGGAAATTCACTGACGCGTACAAGGAAATTTAAGTGGAGAACGAAAGTAGTGTTTAACTGATAATGGAGGGGCATTTTTGTTGCTGTTAATTTGTTTAAGCGTTAATGTTATAGTTTGTGTTGTAAATAATAATTAACTGTTTATAATGAAACTACATAAAGTTCATTAACTGTAGGCAATAATTTCAAAATTGCTAGTTTATAATGTTCTCAAGCGTAACGAGAAAATACTAAACAAAAATCATGATTTAATAAGTAAAATCAAATCACAAATATTGTGAATGTAGCTAGAGATGCTCGATTAAGTGTTTATAATGGTGTGTTAGTGCCTACATTGATGTATGGTTCTGAATGTTGGGTGTGGATGAAGAAGCATGAACGACGTATAACTTAAATATATAAATAAATAAATATATCATCACGCCTTTTACCCATTACGGGTGTGGCACTCTGCTTACGCAGATCTCGGTAAGTGATATATTTTTTCGTATGAAGTGCGGTTACCAGCCGTCAAATCATAGCCCCCGAAGATGTTAGTGGAGGGGGAACCACAGGGGTAAATTTAAATTTGTAACTGTCGGCAGTGGGATTCGAACTGAGGATCTCACGATCCACAGTCCGATACGTTACCACGTATAACTGCTGTAGAAATTAGATATTTGAGTGGAGTGTGTGGGTATACGAGACGTGATCGTATACGGAATACATTGGTGTATGGTGAGTGTAAGATTGCGAAGAATGTTTTTAAGAAAGTGGGAGTGAGTTAGTTAAGGTGATTTGGCCATCTTGAGCGAATGTGAAATGAAAGGTTAGTGAAAATAATATATGTATTCTATTATTTTTAAGACTATTTGAAGGAAAAATAATAACAAATGAACAAAAATCACTAACATAAAGATCTCATTTGGCCCAAAGGTATATTAGCTTTTTTTGAATCTGATGGCAACAAACTATAGAAAAATGTTTAAATATAATTCTACATCTTCTTGATTCCAGTGAAATTTACTCCACCTCATTTATTTACTAAGATATGCCCAAAAATCCTGATAGGCCTTTAAATAATCTACCAGTTACTGTTGATGAATTGTTCCCAAAATCTAATCAATTCGTAACATAAACGCAATACTTTTTTTTTATACCGGGTTTAGAATTGAAATGTGGAATACAGGGATTTCAATGCTATTTTTTTATGTCGCTGTACTTTACAGCCAAAGTGTAAATACAAAAGTTTTCAGAATTAAAAAATGCGCAATAAAGCCCATTTGGGTACCTAAAAATTAATATTTCACGATATATCAATCAAATTAAAATAAATATTTATTAGGAAAAGTGTGACACTGCCATGGAAAATTCAGCAAAAACGAAAAATATTTGACATTTCAAAAAACAAATTAAGATTAATTTATCACAGTGTTGTATTATTTTGTGTGGAAATTTTGGAAAAAAGATTATAATGCTGTAATGACGAATTTTAGAGTTCATATTTTTTCAATTCTTATCTACGGCCGTTGTTAAAAGTGGTCCTTTTAAAATATTGAGACTGGTCAAAATTTTCGATAATTATAGTCCGTAGAATACGATTTCAATATTTTACAGATATCATTTAGAATTTGGATTTTTTAACTACGAACCAATCATCAACCGGAAGTGGTAGTTTACATAAAAGCCTATCCGATATTTGACCGTATCTAAGTAAATATAATTGATTTAGAGTAAATCTTATTGTATCCAAAAAGATGTAGAATAATATTGGCTCACTAATATCGTGCCATTTCTTCTGGTCTCAAGAAATATGTGAGCCCTAAGCCTTAAAGTAATTAAAAAAAAAAAATTAAATACATATTTCTATCATCAGTAGATACAAGAGGGACAAAATCAAGATTACACAACTTGTAATCCGAGTCAGTGGTCAAGATTGATCGGATTCAATTTTCTTCAGTTTTTAATCTTCATAATTGTTAAATTTTCATTATAATCTTTTCATCTTTTTGATGGTCTTCCCATTGCTTTTGTTTCCCATGGTTTTCAGTTATATTGTTTGCGAAGTATAGGTTCAATAAATATTAATTTAAAAAATTGATAGGATCGATGATCCACTGTGATATAGAGATTAAATAATTATTCGGAACTGCAGTTGAAAAGTTCGATTTCAATTCCGAAGAACTAATAATTGAAAACTGTACAACAAACATCTTCCTCCGCATAGAAACAAAGTTCATTTCAGTTCAAAATGGAAGCAACAAAAATACGACTGAGTTACCAAAAACTCGACGCAATAAATAACAGAAATGGAGAAAGAGAAATGATATATTCATAGGTTTAACCTATTACATGTTTCTAATAAATTATTCTGATACCCACATATACACAATTTAACTAATTTCAATAAGCAACTTTCAAATCTACTTCATCATTCCAACACCTTTTAACAGTCAACGAAAAACAATTATTTCCTATCGATGGAATGATCAACAGCTTCCTCATCCAATTCAAACCCAAGACATCTCTATCATCTTCCATCGAGAAATCTGACCCACAAAGAGGGAGAGCTTACCATGGATAAGCTAACACAAACACGGATCCTGCAGACGATTAATATACTGTTGTATGTACGATGTTTTTTGTATATAGGTGTTCCCGAAATATTTATTTGTACTCCGTTTATATTATTACGCTATATTTTCACTTTTAATCAGCAATTTATTGCAGTATCTTAAAATTATCGATTAGAAATATGATCAGAATTATCACTTAATGGAAATGACATGTATTGAAATATTATTTCAATTAATTAATTACATAGTATTTGTTGTACAAACTATATACAAAATATTTGTGTGTAAAATATATTTTTAAAAAATCGTGACAAATATTCTATTTTGATAAAAGTACGATTGACTCCCATGCTGTTTAACATTTCTAATAGAAAAAATCTGGTGTGGGCACCACACTACTTTCTTATACATATAAAACCAACTAAACATGTATGACTTGTTCCTTGCGTATGACTTTTTTTTCTTTTGGTAACTATAATTTTATTTAAAATTTGGTATTAATAAATATCTAGCCTTTAAAACTTTCCAACTTATAATACAAACATTGCTTTTATAATATTTCACAAGATACATATTTTTGACAGAATTATTTGATACGTTTGAGACATAGATGTTAAAAATGTTTTAGTTTTGTTCCCATTGTAACAAAGATTATTGAAATATACATATTATGAAATATATAATTTAGTTTTCTTCAAAATTAGAAACATGTACAAGAAAAATGCAAATAACATTAGATATTTCAAATATTTTTGCAAACATCTTTCATTTGAAACTTTTTTTTACAGCTGATTCTATTTTTGAAAAATTGTTTTGTACGTCCAGTAAACTTCCTCTTCCGGTTTTTCAATTTCATCCAAAATCAACTTAGCTCTTCATATTTTCATAAAACTTATAAATTCAATGTTTCGTTTACATATCTTGTCTCGTTCATGAGATATTGCGCACACGGACATCCATCCATCCATCTATCCATCCATCCTCACACACATCATTGAGAAATTGGTCCTAACGGATTCAGTGGACGTCAAAATATGTATTTCCGCAAAAATCTCGTCAACGATTTTTTTCATGATTACAACTTCCTTATACTTTGTATAAGAAAATAAAAAGAGAGCAAGATATGTCTATCCCACTAATTAAACGTGGAAAGTTAGAAGTTCGCAAACTTACTAACGCTTTAATTACTTTCCACATATATAATTTAGGTAGACCATTGAACAAAACAAGATATTGTTTTTATTATTGATACTCCTGTCATCAATTTGTCAACAGTTGTTGTGGATGTGAAGCCATTGTTGACAGGAGTATTAATAAGAAAAAAAAACAATACCTTATTTGGCTCAACGGCCTACCTAAAATTTTATTTTCCATATTAAAACTCAGAATGTTTCTTGGAACTTTGTAGCCTTAAATTTAATTTTAGATATAGGAACATGTAATATCGTTGAAAAGGGAATACTTCGGGCTATGCTTTCATTAAAAAAACTACACATTTTCATTTAAGAAAATATAAAATTCACCCCCACCCCCTCCCCGATAAGTTCCCTTAATAATTTTATTTTACCATCCGTACAATTATATCCTCCTTCTTGCTGTGTAAGCTTGTGTATGTATTTATTTTTATTTTAAACTCATTTCTACATATTGTACCATTTATAAATTAAAATTTTCAAGAAATTATGTTATAACCACTTTTAACTGTTTTTACTTACATTTTTCGGGGTCGTTAATTGAGGGAACTACACAATCAATAATATATCGCTTGCCGAGATTTGCAAAAGCAGAGCGCCACACACAAAATGGGTAAAAGATATGATGATATATTTAGTTCACATAATGTGAACATGTTTCTAGAGCACCCCGTATGTACCATCTCAGTGGTCAAGCATTCTTTCTTCCCCGCAGCATGGGGTCTTCACAAGTCAGCAGGTCGCTTGTTTAACAATTTAAATTTCGGAATTTACTGAGTCGATTCTCGAGAGCCGTTGTACGCCAGTACTTTGTAACACGAACCCGAATTCAAATTAAAAATATTGTAATATGGAGAAGGCGATGAAAAGATGAATTGTATTTGAACAACAACACTGTTTAGCAGCTCTAATATGACTGGTTGTTAGTTTTTGGGAATGGTTATAGATTAGGTGCAGGTTTTTAATACTCTTACCTTTTCTATTGCAGTTTTTGGGCATTTCAAAACACTGTATTTACGTTAATTGTGTTTCAAGAAATAAATGAACACAAATGTATGTAAAGTAAACACTAGAACAAAGTATTGCAATTGTTTCACTTCACTATCACCGATTTTATTAAAAAAAATAACAGCACAAAAATCAAACGTCCGTTCAACGTCGAACGTCAAAACAATTAAACAAGCGACTATCACATTATCCGAAGCAGCCCAGTACACTCAGTCCAAACAAGTCCAATTAGTGTTCAAGTTAGCGCTTGCTATGTGCTATGTATAAAATAATTTAAAACCAAAATCTATTGTATTTATTGTAAATAATAGCTAAAATTCACTTTTCTAAATATGGATTAATATTACCTATGACTATATTTCAGATGAGATGTACTGATAAATAATAGTTTCGTCAAATTAGCCTCCTTCTAGTCCAAGGAGGCGGCTGCAAAAAACCTGACCGATCGAGTAACAGAATAAAATATTTTTAAACTGTTAGTATTCACAGCGATCATAACAAAAATCACTGTGTGCCTGGGCAGAAGTTATGCACAAGATTTATATGGGTGTAGAATTGAAATGTGGAACATAGGGATTTCAATGCAATTGTTTTGACATTGTTGTAAACTTTTACCTATTCACTTTACAGTAAAAGTGTGAATACAAAAGTTGTTCAGAATTTAAAAATGCATGCAATATAGCCCATTTGGTTAACTATATATTAGTATTTCGCGATATATCATTTAATTAAAATCAATATTTATTAGGAAAAATGTTACATAGCCAAGGAAAATCAAACAAAAACTAAAACTATTTGACATTTCATTTAGATTTATTTATTACATTGTTGTATTATTTCCTGTGGATTGTAATGATATAATGGCGTAATGGTGATATAATGGCGTATTTTAGAGTTCACATCATTGTATTTATTTCTGTTAAAAAAATAAATAAATCTTAACCTGATCTGGAAATGTCAACTATTTTTCGTGTTTGTCTAATTTTTCCGTGGCCGTGTTACAATTATTGTGAAATACTAATATTTAGGTAACCAAATGGACCTTATTGCATGCATTTTTAAATTCTGAACAACTTTTGTTTTGACACTTTTGTTGTAAAGTGAATAGATAAAAATTTACAGCAACATCAAAAAAATTGCATTCAAAAATCCCTATGTTCCACATTTCAATTCTACATCCATATAAATCTTAGTAACAATTTGTGCCCAGACACACAGTAATTTTTGTTATGATCGCTGTGAGTACTAACAGTTTAAAAATATTTTATTCTGTTATTCGATCGGCTAGGTTTTTTGCAGCCGGCTCTCGCTCAATTCATGTCATAGAAACAAAAGAAAACTCACATTTTGAGCCCAATTACAGATTGTTATGAGAAATACAACAATTAAATTGAACATTTTTGTTAACAGATCTGTTTAAAAATATTTAATATTTTCAAACTGTTCTATTTGTTGTTGATTTATAATTAATATTTGGTAATAAAAATTTTTTAAACATGGCATACAACGAAAAGTACAATGCAGTTTGGAAATATTTTTACTGTTCTGTAAACAAAAATGTTGTTTGTTCTCATGACAATTTGGAGCTAGGCTAAAATTGTGAATTTTCTTCTGCTTATATTTCGTAAATAAGACACAATTAGTCTAGTCCTGAAGCACATTGTGCAATGAAATAGCGCTATATAAAATAGTGATAATACAGACCCAAGTTCTTTTACGAATAAAACAAAAAAAAGAGTAAGGGTGAACAAAAAACAAAAAACTGATAGAAATTAATACGTCTAACCTCCTAATCTAGAATCTAATCAACACAATACAACTTAATTTCACCTAAAAAAATCTTAGGTGTTCAGGTAGACCCCGTGAAAAATCGAGCTAATTACTCCACACATTCTGATTAATTCGAACTTCAAGTTTAGTCCCTTCGTGTTCACGGATTTAGCTTCTGCTCTCGATAATCATTTGTCAGATCTCGGATATCTACTTTGTACAAAGCCGATAATGATATTGTGTCTGGTTAATCAATGACACCTGTGTTCATTTGTTTCACATTACTTTTTCTGGCTAGTTCATGACTAAAGCGATTCGTTCATAAAAACTTTTTATTAAACATTTGACAACTCTCGCTTAAACAACTTTTAAATGGTTCAAAAAAATTCAAATAAAATTGTAGCTAACATTATTCTACATCTTTTCGAATATAACATAATTTCTTATCTTAATTATTTACTGAGTACATAATATAAACATCAAAATTGTAAATATTTTTGAAAGTAATATACTCGAATTTTGTGTTATCGCTAAAACGGTTAAAACCCTAAAACTAACTATCAAAAATTTTGATCCGTCACATTACCTTCCTTACTTCCTGTAATAAATTATCATTAGGCTATTTACCCACATAAGGTGCGGCACTTTCGCAGATCTCGGTAGCACCCAAAGACGTTTTCGGACAAATTTTCACTTGATAAAAATTAGTTCTTGCGTGTTGATGACATTTATGTTTGAGTTCCCTCACTGAATACACAATATATGTATACTCACTGGTTCCTATAGAAATTATTGTTTGTAGGTGTAAAAATTATAAGATACTTATGCTTACTTATAGATATTATTATAGTAATTTTCAAATTATCTGTTAAAGAGTTTGTAGGTGATTAGGTGAAGATCGTGTGAGCTAAGGGGTTAGAAAACTGCTAATCGTGACCTTTGTACTAACTCTGTACTCTTTTGGAAAATTTTCCTGAGGAGAGAAACTTTATTAAATTTTCAATATTTATTATAATCGACATTTTCTATCCAGCCGTATTGATTTAACCATACAAAATTAATTAACAGCTTTATTATTTGAAAAATTGAAAATGCGGGCATCAAATATTTTCAAACAATATGACTATAGCCCAGCAAACACAGCTGTAACATTGATATACCTGGTATGTAATATCTGAGACCTAAGTAGTATATCATTTATATACGTACTAATAAGGTAATATACATATACCATGTCGGACATCTCATGAGAAAGCGTAAAATTATATTGTTGGTATGTCACATTGGTCTTGGACATGATACATACCTATGACATGTATATGTTATGTTACCGTACTTATAACATATTCACAGTTAATTAGAAAGTTTTATATATTTTATATAAAAATATAGCAAATAAATTTTTAATATTTTATAGTTTACACTGAACAACTTTGAAATATATTTAATTTAATTTTGCTAAGTGGTTATATATTTCCGTAACGTAGTTTATATAAAGGAAAATGTTAATTTATAAATAAATAAACATTTTCAAAGAGATCTTACTCAAAATATTCAAAAACAACTATTCCATTCGTATATTCAAAGTTGTTTATACCAATAGTTTTGTTATGTACCATTAACGTTACAATGTCTACATACATGGGATGTCATGTCTCATAGACCGTGTTGCGGACATAAGTCTATCCATGTTATGTATATATAACATACTCGCGACATAACTGTGTTGGCTGGGAACGATGAACAAAAGAATTAATATCGAATAATTAATTTATTTCGTACACTACGAAGCAAGATATATGATTTTTTAAAAGGGAAACCAATTCAGTTAATGTCAAGCATTATTTTGGTTACAAGTTAAAGTAAGCGAAGGTTAACCAAGCGACCTCCCCGACACAGCATTCATTGCCTCAGCTTCGCCTCGACAATGAAACAACAGCCTGCTGTAAATCTGTTTGATGCCTAGTTAAACAAATAACTATTATTATGCAACCGGAAGTAGAAACAAAAGTTTTGCAAATAATATTTTTATTCCACATATAATTGCTAACATCTTCCATTTAAAATTTGTGTCAATTTTTAATTAATTTTTATTGGCAATTAAATCACATTGTTCTGATCATTCTGTAGCTAACTACAAATCATTTAGTTGCCTTCAGCATCGACCTCACATTACACCCAACAAACCCAATTACCACAACACGCGCAAAAATAAAAAACAAAACCACCAAGGAATCAATTAAACAATCAGGTAACAGTGTGTAACATTGTAACATGTAACAATATCTCCGTGACTGCTATGTGAACGAGCGAATGATCTAATCCCTGCATCCAACTGATCCAAGTCGCCTGGTAGTCGCTGCAGAGGTAACGCTAAGCCCGACCAGTCGACCGATCTCACACCTCTACTTTCAATTAATCACGATCACGATCACGCGATAAGATATATGTGTGAGTGAGTGTGAGTTAGTAGGGTAGAGGATGAAAGAAGAGCTGTGTGCAATCCGATTGATTTTAATGCATCTTTCCGATCTGGAATTTCATTCATAACTGTCGGTATTCCGATTTAAATATAGCTATACTATTCCATATTCTGTAGCTAATTTATTATCGTGTTTAACAGGATAGTAAATTAAATTGGCAAGTTGACAATATCTATTTTCTAAACTGATTCAGAAACTGTCACAACAAACAAATGTAGTTATCATTAATCTATTTCTACTAGTAGTTCTACAGCTTTTCAACGCAGACCTCATCTTTCTACTCCACATCTGGTCGATGTTATGAAATAGGATTTAAATAAGTTGTTCCTTGTGGCATCAATGATTTTAAAGTCCTAGGTGAGGAGGTTGTACAGTCCGGTGAAACTTATATTATAACAAAATATAGATTTTTAAGTTTTACACAATGCTGCTAAAATATTCGCAAACCCAGCAATACAACAAATAATGTTTCTTGTTGTATCAACTCATGACGAACTTTTGACTCCGAATGTACAATTAAAACTCGAACTCAAATATTAAAATATTTTAATTAACCAAAAATGTGGGGTACATAGATCCAAGATCTTCTGGGCAATTTTAAAGATATAGGCTGGTACCACGAGCTCTGTTTTTAGGTGTTTTAAGAGCAATGTTTTAAGTTCGGTTTTAGCGCTGTACAATATTCCAAAATTATTTATTTAAAAAAAACTTCAAATAAAAGTGGTAGATAATACATTTCTCTGTAACTTCTATTTGATGCATTTTTTATAAACTAATTTTAGAACTTTATACAGCGCTAAAACCAAGCCTAAAACACATCCAAAAATAGAGCTCGTGGTACCAGCCAATGTGCTTCTAAAATGTTCTGATATTTTTGAGATTCCGTGCTAGTGGTAAAGTTTGCATTGGCCAACCTGGTAGAACTGTGACTACAAGATTAAAAGAACACGAACGACATATTAGATTAAATCAAGCTGATAAATCTGCAGTTGCTAAACATGCCATTCAAGAATTACATGGTACTGATTTTGAAAAAACGAAGATACTAGTATGAGAAAATAACTGGTTAAGAAGACTAATTAAAAAAGCTATTGAAATCGAGAAATCGTCAAATAATCTTAATTTGAATACAGGATTCGAGCTTAATAAGTCATGGTTAACTGTTGTTCTTACTTAATTTTCTGTTTATATTTTGTATAACTTTGATCCATGTTACCCTTGTTTTGTCAACTCGTAGACTTGACTACATATTTATTATTTATTGTTTTATATTTTAGTTGAAGAAAGCAGCACTTCGCTGTAGAAAAGTTATTTGTTAATATATATTTTACCGAACTTTTATCCAGTTATTGTTTATTTATCATATTATGAGTTCTGAAAACTTCTTTCTATATTTACTAGAATACAATTTCTCTATTTCACGATGACGTTTATATGAGTCGATGTGTGTGTGAGTGTTTTTTTTTTAAGGTGACGATTTTTCGACCACACTTTTATTTTCAAATTTTATATTTAGAATTTGGAGTTCATGTTACGAGCTGATTAGATTTGGTAGCAATCCATCGAGAAGAAATGGTAGTTTACTTGAAGGTTTATCATGTTTTTTGAGTTTATCTCAATAAATAATTAAGTAAGAGTAATTGTTTTTACATTTCAAAAGATGTATACAGGGTGTTTCATAACTTCAGGTACATACGTTAATGGTATATGTTATTTGATACGCTGATATTTTCCATTTTTCCCAGTCTAAAATTTTTCGTACTGGGTGGATGATTATGTTAATGATTATCGTTTCATTAAAAATAAATAAATTTTGTTCGTTTATTTTCTAGTATTATGTAATTTAAATTGTTGATTACCTACTTCATTGTTTGTGTTTAATAGGAAAGCGAATCCAGTGCAGTACTACAAAAAATGTTTTAGGTACACAACCCTTAATTTTTCGAATTAAAAAAAAAAAATTAGATTTGTAATCAGCATATCAAACAACATATACCATTAACGTATGTACTCGAAGTTATGAAACACTATGTATAAATATTCGTTACAATTCTTATTTGAAACTTTTTTCTTAAAAAAAAAATTAAAAATTACCCGCATCGGTTTTTATTTAATAATACAGCTTATTTTCTTAGTAACAGTAACAATATACGCAATTCAGTGATTTTATCGTACTCCCTCAGTAAATGTACAGTTCAGAACAAAAGTATTGTGATTGGTGTATCTTCAATTGAACTTTTGTCATTGAATGTACAGGCGATACTAGCAGCCACGGAAGCCACACATATCAATGATTCAAATCGTTTTGTCGAAGTATACATTACGAAGTACATTTTAAATGTGATCAGCACAGAAACTACAGGAATTTATAATAACATGTAATTCTCAATGTAATGCACCGCGCTTATTTATCGCACCCAAGACTGACAAGAACATCTGAACATCGAAACCGGTTGCTCGGAAACACACAACACGCACTCGTAAACATTCATCTACCAGTAAACAGGCGTAATTTTTAATTGCATACAAATTACTCGCTGTATAAGCGATCATTTGGCGCTATTTACCGGCCGCCAGGTGCCTGGGCGCCGTGTTTTGTTTTCTTTTCACGGCTTTGTAGCGTTGAAATATGACGAGTCGTTCATTTAGCAACCGCGGTGGAGATGAGCCATGGTGGATCTCGCTTTGTGTGGTGGCATTGTTGGCAACATTGTATTTCGTTTGATTAATGTTTTCAAGTAGGCTGGGATTTGAATAGTAGCACAGGAAAATTACTCTATTATTATTAGACGCGAAGTATTCATGCATGCACTGCATGCTTGATATTGAAGCAGTTGTTTCAAGATAAAAATTTGTTTTCAATTTGGATTTTTGTGACGGAGCTAATTTGTTATAAATGCTGAAAGGGAAGCTTGTTAACACTTTCATTTTTGTACTCAGTTGACTTCCACGTCGTCAATTAATATTTGTAAAGCATAAAGCTGCATTTACACCTATTATGAGTAGTGTTGTGACAGATTATTTTAAAAACGATCTAGAGCAAGATCAAGATCTTCATATTTAATATGATCTAGATCGGATTTTAGATCAAGTTTTATGACCAGATCTATTTTTTTAGATCAAATCCGGAATAAAAGATCTTTTTTTTAAATCATAATAAAAATCAATAATTTTTTTTACAAAATTTTTAATTCTTATTAATTAAATAGAAAGGTGAGAATTTTAAAAACAAAGAAAATAAATTACTTTTTACAAAATTAAATCAAAAAGGTTATTTTATATTTTTATCCAAAACATATATTGAATTTCTTATACAGTGTGTCCCATTTAAGGTACGAATGCATTGAGATCTCGAGAACCGTAAGAGATAAATATCTATATAAAATAATCGCTAAATTAACATTAATTCCAAATAAATAACTATTGTGAATATAGTAAATATTAACATTTATTTTTAGGTGCTTTTGACTAAATATTTTAGTAATTATATAGAAACAGAACAATAAATCATAGTTATTATAACAAATTAAGTTGTTAAGGTTAAGGTCACAAACTTTCTTTAACAATTTCAAATTGATTAGTTAGCTAAATTTACTTGTTATTATTGACGAGTCTATTTGTTAAACTTATATATATTCAGCAAATAAATAGAAACAACTTTTCCTGTTAAAAATTCAGAATTGACAAAATTTTAAATTAACAAATTGTCATATTTGTTCAAATTGTTAATTTAACACAATATATTTGTCAATATTAAAAATTCTTAACAACCACAAAATTAACAAATCGCACATCCAATTATTTTGCAGAGTGCACACCCATAATGGATAAAAAGTCGTGATGATATATTTATTTATTATTTGAAAATGTACCTTTTAAATATTATTTAGGCGGAAGTTTATTTTATTCACTTAGGTGTTCAATGTAGTAGGTATATTTTCTGAATACAATGATATAAATAAACATACCATATCGTAATATATTAAAATAAAAAATGCAAGTTAAATTTATATGTATGTTATTTATATATAAGGATTGTGCATATTATTCTGGATAACATTGTTTTATTGTTATTGTTAATTGTTCTGTGTTTTAAGAAGAAAATAAATTATTTTCCTGTCTGATTTGTTTATTTGTCCAGTTTCAATTGTAGTAGTCCACAGCTTTTGTTACAAAATATAATACGCAACTTATTAACTGTAACTAATGTTAGTGTTGTTTGCAGAGGGTGACCGAAGTTGCAGAGCCATGTGTATGTACGGAGGGACCTGCGTGGAAGGTCGTTGCGTCTGCGCTCCAGGGTACACCGGAGAATTTTGCACGGAACGTAAGTAAAAAATCAAGATAAAATTCTCTAGGGGTAAATTTTAAAATACGCTCATGATGAATGGAAAGAGCTCATGAGATGCGAAAATTATTTTGGTGAATAATGTGATGTGATGTTTTTGTTTGTGCTTGTATTTTAGCCATTTGTACAAAGCCGTGTTTAAACGGAGGAAGATGTCACAGCCCTGACAGATGCTCGTGTGTTTGGGGATTCACCGGGAACAACTGCGAGATTGGTGAGTCATTTGTTTTGTTGTCACTGGATTACACAGAGCCGCATTCAGGATATTTGTACGATTGAATAATTATTAAAAATTTATCGGGGAACGTTGGTGGACCAACTTAAATTATTTCAGAAATGGTATGTGAAATTTTATTATTGTTTTCACACATTTTAAAATATAATTAACGAATTTGAATACTTAAAACAGCGAATAAGTATTGATCTTCAGAGGGGGAATGCTGCTTCGGTGATGGGTACTTTACCCGATCAGAAGGCTCTGGATGAAATTTTTTACTTTTTGGCAAGAGATCGTTTTTCTAGAATGTTAAATAAATAAATTATTTTGTATATTGCTATAATTGAAATAAAATATCTTTAATGTAAAATTAAAATTTGATATTCGAAAACTAAATCATCAAAACAAATTTTTACCCACATAGAAATTGAGTAAAAATGACACGAAAAATTCAGTAAGAAACATAGCTCAGTTACTCTTACTATTTTATTTAATCAATTAAACTGGAAAATTCAGTATAACTAAAAACATCAGTTGTATTTACTGAATATTTCAGTTATTAGAAAAATAACTTAATGTATCAGCTGAGCAGTGCACAACTGACGTTTCTCAGTTGAAATAACTGAAAATTGAGTAGCATTAACTGACGGTCTCAGTTCAATCAATGGAAAGTTAGATCTCGTTTTGTGACAAATAGCATAATTTTGTTTTTCTTCAAACGTCATAAAAGTACGTTGTTACGTATTTGTATTCAACAAGCAGAAGTTCAATATTGTCGCCGCCGGTGCAAAAGTGTTTCCTTGGCAACACATTTACTCCGGCGGCGGACAAAGTAAAATATCATGCAAAATAGTATGGTTGTAATTCAATAATTTGACATTTAAGAATAAAACAAATAAACAAAAATAACTAAATAATATATTCTGTGGCAACTAGAAATACTGGATACGGTAGAATATTTGTTGAAGTTTTGAGCATTTTTAAAAGTTTTAATGTCTATTTTCTATGTTTGAAGAAAAAATAGCATGTGTTATTCGGAATAAATGTGACTTTGTATGCGTCGCATGTAATTGTCCGACTCGCTTCGCTCGTCGTTCAAACTTACATGCTCAGCACCCAAAGTATCACATTTACTCCTAATAACACAATATACCATTACGTTAAAAACATAACCTAGATATCATTCTATGTGATAATAATGAAAATGATGATTTTATTACCATATTCTGTAAATATTACTTAAATATTCAGTTACATTGATTGAACTTAACTTTTTTTTCTCAGTGTATGATTATGGTATTGATGAATCATTATTTGAGAAATATCATATTATTTTCTAAGAATGATGTACTAACGTGCGTTTTAATGAATATCCAAAACCTAATAGCAAATTGATAATTTCGAATTATTTAGCGGGTAAGCCAACTTTAATGAGGTGAGACTCGTATGTTACTATACTAAATGATTAAAATAAGAAATCTCAAAATAATTCTTACCTTAATCCATCGTCCCATAATATTGCAGACTTGAACGGTAGACTCTTAGACTAGAGTAGATTGATGAAAGAAATCTGAAACAAAATAAACAATTAAATTAGTTTTGTTTATACTTTTACTTAAATTTTCAAAATAGTTGTCTTTAATTGTTATGGTTATTGTTGTTAACATAATTTAAACTAACATATTATTTTTCCTAGCACGCCACTGGATCGTTTCTATATCTACTATATACACGAACCTGCAGAGCCGGTTTTATATATTTAGAGGCCTAAGGCGGAAAAAATTAGAGGCCGAAATAAAATATCTAATTTTTTTTTCATCCTAGTTTCGCGGCTCCTCCTTCAAATTTCATTTTTAACGTACCTATTAAAATATACAGACAAGAGACACTCTTCACCTCTGACTCGCGGAGGGTTACCAAAACGGGAGCGCATGCGTCTTTCTAAAATTCAATGAGTGTTATCAAATTTCCTATCCCTCGAAACTTGTCTAATGTTCATTTGTAAAATGTACAACAATCTAAAATGACCGACTTAGAAAAGAGATGAACCAAAATGAGTTAATATTTATGAAAAGGTTCCATTAAAAATGCGTAGTGTGATTCGAGTTCTGCGAGCTTAGGACTTGTTTAGAAAAAGCGCGAGCGAAGCGAGATAACCTAAAAAAGAATTCTTGGTTCTTATCTCTGCTAACTCAGTCATTTTATATCGTTTCTAAATATTGAAAATTGGATAGTATTTATTGAATTTTAAGCACGCTCACACCCTCCAACCAAAACTATATTTCACAAGCGGTATAAAGTTAATATTATCAATTTACTGGTAAACGTAAATGATATTCCCTATATTCCTCTAACTTAGTGACGTTACCGTTGTAAAAGTACAAATTAAGTGGCGTGAATTTAAATTATACATTCAAAATGAAATTATTTAACCCAGAATACAAATGAAAATAATATTTCGTTTTGTATAGTATCCATCGAAATTTTAGAGGCCGCTTAAATTCGGAGGCCTAGGGCAGTCGCCCAATTCGCCTTATGGTAAAACCGGCCCTGCGAACCTGTTTAATATTTATAAATTAATTAGTAAAGACTTGACAAATGCATTTAGCACATTTACCTATTTGTACAGCGTTTGCTTATCAAATTAATGAATATGTTTAGCAATAATTCGAACTACTACACACTTTGTTTATCTAAATTTATCTTTCAGTTTATCTAGAATTATCTACCTGCTCTGCTAGGCAAAAAATTATTCTTGTTAGAAATTTTTTTATCAGTTTTTACCTCTTGCATATGTATGTAAGGGACAACTCTAAATCTAATCTATATATATATACCATTTTGAAACTACATATTTAGAATTTAAATATTTTAGTTACAAGCTGATTAGATTTTGGTAGGCCTCCATGGTTTTTCAAACATATCTAGGAAATAAACGCCACCTTAAATTTTGTAAAAAATGTAAAATAATAATAGCTAACAATTTTTATTTGAGACTTTTTTCTTTATATCGCTCAAAATCTAATTATAACATTTTGAAATTACGTTTTAAGAATTTGCATGTTCAAGTTACAAGCTTATTAGATTTTGGTAGCATTCCACCGAAAGTGGTAGTTTGGTCTATTAATTTATTTCGGTATATCTCAGTAAATGCTCACTTTATAACTCATTGCAAAACCATATAGACATTTCTGATACCTCTCTGATTGCTTTTAAAACACATTAACTGGTACCACGAGCTCTGTTTTTGGGTGTTTTAACAGGAGAGTTTTAGTCTCGGTTTTAGCGCTGTACAATGTTCTCAAATTAATTTATAAAAAAAAAAATGCTTCAAATAGAAGTTACAGGGAAATATATTATCTACCACAACAAACTGATAGGCTAGGTGGCTTGAAGTTAACGTGTACGCACTCTACAAAGCTAAAACCGAGATTAAAATACGTCTCTCCAAAAACAAAGCACATTATACCAGCCAATGTAAATAACCTACACAGTAAAAATTTGATTTGCAATTTGTTAATTTTGAGGTAGTTTATTATTTTCAGTTAATATTGAGAAATATATTGTGTTAAAATAACAATTTGAACAAATATGAAAATTTGTTAAATTAAAATTTTGTCAATTCTGAATTTTTAACAAGAAAAATTATTGTTTTTATTTATTTGCTGGATTTATAAAATTTAACAAATAGACTCGTCAATAATAACAAGTAAATTTAGCTAACTTATCAATTTGAAATTGTTAAAGAAATTTCATATACTTTGTAACAACTTAATTTGGTATAATAACTATGATTTATTGTTCTGCTTCAATATAATTACTAAAATATTTAGTCAAAATCACATAAAAATAAATGTTAATACTTATTATATTCACAAGTATATTTATTTACAAAATACACAAAATAATTTGTTATTTACTAACAAATTTGAAACTTGATTAACAAAAATTAACGGGGGATCGCCTGGGACTAAAAATTTTGATAAAATTTTGTCAGTTTTGACTATAAATGTTTTATTGTGCATTAGTTTTGTTTTATTTTTATATTTATGTCTAAATGTTCTGGGCAAGTTTAAATATTTAATTTACTTTAATATATCTCTCTTATTTTCTTCCAGACTTCTTTATAGATCTGTAGATCTTACATTCTAAATAAATAAATACTGACATATTCAAAAAGATGTACAGGCTAAAATTTGATACTTTCTCTCTACTTTGTATCATTTCAAGTAGTTAAATAAATTAATTTGTAGATCACCGCACGGGTCCATGCTACACCGGCATCAAGGGTGCACTGTGCACCAACCAGCTCTACGGGGTGGTGTGCACCAAGAACCTGTGCTGCGCGTCCGTGGGCAAGGCCTGGGGGCACCCGTGCGAGCACTGCCCCACGCACATGGATTGCGAGCACGGCTACCTCAAGAACATCCGCTCGTCTGAATGTGTAGGTGTGTTACAAAGAAATTGTTGCTATCGGTGATAGTTATCACTTGGTACCAATTTCATCTAAGGTTGTTTGTGAGTAGTATAATAGTTTCTATAACACTGTTTTGGAAACTAGGCATTCCACAACTAAAAATTGTTATGGAATCACTTACATTCCATACGCTGCGTATGGAATATTTTCGACGAATCAGAGCGCGATATATGAAGTATCTTGATTCAGCAACTATGGTTACGTCTGTTTGTTTTAATTTGATTTATTTGAGTTTGACATTTTCAACAGTTTTATATTTGTATATTTCCAAAATCTTGTTATAGAAAGTATAGTCTACAACATGTAACGGAATGGCATATCCCACACTCGCAAACCGTAGCCCTCGCCTTCGGCTCGGACTACAAACTTTTTGCTCGCGTGAAATATGTGCCATTCCATTACTTGTTGTAGAATATACTAGTCTAAGATACAGGAAATATAAGTAACTTCCGAGGATGTTTCCCACTACCAAGAACTGTCTTCGAACAATATTTCTTATTTTATTTAGACAAAGTTCCAACATAAAGTAGGTATAGTATAGTAAAAAAATATAATAATGAACATAATACATTATAAAATAACATGTTAAAGTGAAAGAAAACAAACTATTATTTTACTATTATGAGTTCTGAATGTTTTTCCACTTATTGAAGAAAATATTACTCAATACACATTGAAATTATAGTAATTACTCCGCAATAGACATTTTTACAATACGCAGAAAATAGATCATCCATAAATATTTTATGGTACCTAGAAACTTGACTGAAGAAAAATACATAGGTGACCCATTGCGCATCTAAGTGGAGAGGGAAAAAGGTGATAACCAACATTACCGTTTTTCTACTCCTGTATAAATATATCCCCATTATTTCAATTTTTTCGATTATTTATAGTTAATTCACGATAGTGAATTATGGATTCATAATTTACTCTTCTCGGCCAATCACCGAATTAATAGGATTCGGGATTATGGATAATTTGCATCGCTTTTTGAATAATGACTATTATAATCCTTTATATAATAATATATTATAAACTAATCCATTTAGGGCCACGGTTATATATGGTACCGAGATTTATATGTTATTTAATTCACTATCAAAAATTAATCAATGAAATATGTACACATAATTTATATTTATTTTAAATGCTTGCTTTTTCGGGTGAAATATTTTTGTTTGGTAGGGGGTGAATTTTATATTTGTTTTGTAAAAAAATTCAGAGGGACATTTATATTGGTCAATTTATTATTGATCTCTTGATTATTTAAAAGTCCAAATCAAGGAAGACCGAAATGAATGACTCTAAAATTGAAGTAATGGATTGTACTCTATCCGAACTAATGGAAACTGGCAGAAAAAACAACAGAAAATTTGTTTCCACAGAAAAGCCTACCCTATATTATACAAAATCTGTTAGTAATCAAATATGTTTGATTTCGCAGGTTGGAAAATAGAAACTTTGCAATCAGTTGGAAATTAAAAAATAGGAATGATTGACTTATGAACTTTTTGAAAGACCAAAATTGACATAATTTCTAACTGAGTGTGAATAAAACATTTTTTATTCCACGTACTTGTATGTCTACAGAATTATAAAAAATATGTCTACCAGCATAAAAATATTTCCAATAATTCTATGTTTTACCATGGTTACTATTGTTATTGTTGTATAGTATACAGATACGTTACTCATTAGATAAAGAATTCGAAATGAGATTTTCTTAGGAATGTATTGAGTTCCGAATTGAATGGTACCCAAATAAATGAATATTAAACTCTTGTAGCTCTACATGAACGATAGTGCGAAAATATTTTCATAAGAACTACTGAAATCTGCCTCCTCCATGTCTCCAAAGTGTCAAAACCCATTAGTAATAATTATTTCTATTCCTAGACATTGACGAATGCGAGGCAATCCCAGGCCTTTGTGAGGGCGGTAAGTGCGTGAACACCCAAGGCTCCTTCATCTGCGAATGTCCTGAAGGAAAAGCAAGGAATCCAGACACGAACCGATGCGAGGACAGGGACGAGTGTCAGGATGAGGGTGTATGCCGGGATGGACGATGTGTCAACACTGATCCTGGCTTCTACTGTGTGTGTAATCCGGGATTCATCCAGAGTCAGGATCGCACATTTTGCATTGGTACATTCAACTTTATATTTCTTTATTAACTCAAAACTTGCCTAAAGCATTATTGAAATATTCAATTGTTGGTTTCTCTAAATATTTTACGTCGCAAGTGTTAAATAGTTTATTGTACAGAAAAAATCTTTTATTGATCCTAATATTTATAATTTTGATCTATCTGGAACCGGAAAAATGACGGAAATATTTATTGGTAATTTTCTTAAAATCATTAGTGACATCAAATAACAAAACAAATGTACCAATTAATGTATTAAGTGAATAAAGACAAATTTTAACCACGAGCGGAATGTTTAGCTCACGAGGTGTTAGCCGAGTGATCTAACATTCGCGAGTGGTAAATTTGTCTTTATTCACGTGATTCATACAATATTTTTTCCAACACCTACCTTTAATATGCGTTTTGAATCAAATTAAAATGACATTTAACTAAAAATTTTACATATTTATGTTTCATCTTATTTCGTTACAAACGCTTACTTGTATACCTTATAAGTTGCTATGTAATTTTGCTTTAAATATAGAAAAAATATTTTTCTTCATTACTATAGCAACGTGTTACTTTATCCACTAGTAGATAAAGTAATACTTTATCCATCCTTACTATTAAAGTATTGTTTTAGTATCGATAATTCAGTGGATAAAATACCACTTTACAAGTAGGTGTTGGAAAAATGTTATTGTTTTCATCTGTCATCTGCTGTCATCAGTGTTTGATATCAAGTGTCTTGATTAAAAATGCATAATAGGCTATTCCACCATATTCAAAAATAGTAAAAGTTTATTGAAAATATTAAAGATAAGAGATAAAAGATGCGAAAAATTTCATATTTTTAATTAGAAATTACTTTGCAACAAGGGCCTTAAAGGGTTGTTGAATTTCTCTACAAATTAACCTTTGCAATGAATTGAAAGACACAAAGCATTTCAGATGGCCGGCAAGGACTCTGTTTCACCACCAGAACACGAAGCGGCTACTGTCGCAACCCTTTACAAAAGCGCCTTTCCAAAAAAGACTGCTGTTGTGGAGTCAACATGGGCCAAGGATGGGGCGACGACTGCATGAGATGTCCAATTCACGGAGAAGGTACACTAGACCCTCTTTCAAAAAAAACCACTTAATTCTCACAATTATTTCCAGACGAACACAGATTCCTCTGCTACGGAGGCAAAGGAACAATAACAGTTGAAACCCACAGAATAACAAAAGACGGCGACACGACAGAGTCTAGCTCCATCATCAGAATAGACGAATGTGCCCTACGTCCGGATATTTGCGGACCCGGGGAATGCATCGACACTCTGACAGGATACGAATGTCGTTGTAGGGCTGGGTACAGGTTGACTTCCTCTCGAATATGCGAAGGCTAGTACGCATTAGTTATAACCCAATCGATCCTCAACCAATGATAAACAGGATAATGAATTGTTTTCCTTGTAGATATTGACGAATGCAGAGAAGGCAAATGTCAAGGGGGGCACTGCACCAATTCGCCAGGAAGCTTCACTTGTGTTTGTCCTCCAGGATTTGATGTTTCTCCGGATGGTTCCAGGTGTACTGATCATGATGAATGCGCGGAAATTGGAATGTGTACTAATGGAATTTGTATTAATATGGATGGGAGTTTTAAGTGCCAGTGTAAACCTGGGTATAAGCTGTCGCCAACTGGACACGCCTGCGTCGGTAAGAATTTTTTTTAAATTTCTTTCATTACATTATAAGCCAATCAGAATACTTTATTTGCACCAAGTTGACGAGTTTGATAAAATCCTTGCACCATATCTTATGAGATTGTTTATTTTTATTTAAAATCAAGAAATAATCACCCGAACGTAACTCGAACAAAAAATTTATTTTAGACGATCTTAGTGGTGTAGTGGCTATGTCACTAGTCTAGGTCGTGGGTTCGAATCCCACTGAAGAACATAGTCGTTTGTGCTGTTTACATAATTTACAATTCATTCATTCATGAGGCGGTTTATAACCACAGTCCGCTTTCCATCTTCGCAAAAAAAGAAAAAAATAATTATTTGGTTGGCAACGGCCATGACAGGCTACGTTGATGCAGGTTCACTCGATAAGTTAAGCAACACTGCCCGCAGGCATAGTCAGTGAAAATCCAAATTGGAAATTAAAATTGTTTAATTGAGATAGCAGCTTTACCTTATTAAGATAAGATTAAAATTTTTTTTTGTAAAAAAATAGTCCGAATATTGATATGAAATGAAATAAATAATAAAATATAATATCTAAAAATCAAATCAATTTGAGAAATGTCAAAATTTGACACATTATTTTTCATACAAAAACTATTTTGCAAAAGGTTGTTATATGTAATAAAATTTTAAAAAACGTCTAAAGAGGAATTATAAACTTAAAAGTTTTGATATCAAACAATTAGTTACATCAACGCAATTTTATAAAATTCATCTAGAATGAAAACAAAAATGTTATTCCATAAAAAAAATTAAAAAATACCCCTAATTCTATTCGCACATTTACAAGTTTGATGGCTTCATGTAGCTTTAGGAAGGGCCATAAAAAATTTTTGTATTAGGATTATCGACTCAGGATTAATCAAAAAATCGTTCTACCTGAAGCGTATCAATACTTTTCTGAACTTCCTGTATATGTACAAAATAATATCAAAAATTTATTCCTTGGTTCATCTGTAGTAACTCTGAACACAGGGCGTGCGACTAACATGAAATTTCTAAATAAAATTATATTTCAATATTTATTTTATTAACAACTAATTAAGTCTATACTAAATTGGTGAATTGATGAAGTATGTTAAATATCGCTGTGACAATCCCCTTGATTCATGCGTAGATCAAATTGCAAAATTGTAACCAAAACTATATCTTTCTTTGCCGTACCGGGCTGAATTTCACTTCCAGTATTGTTGAAGCCAACATCAACTATTTTTTTTAAATAGAATGATATACAGCGCATCAAACTAATATCCTGTTTCGACACAGTGAACTAATCATGAACTAATCATGTCATTTGGAGTTTATTTCAATATTTATTTAGTAACAATCAATATCTATTTGTCCCTATTTTTCAGTTATTCTATGTAAAAGTATACTCTTAATTATTGAACCCTTTAAACATTTCGTTGTAGAATTTGGAACAGTCACCCTTCCAAATAATACTCGTAGTGAAGCATGCTTGACTTCGCCAATCACAACGTTGTCACATAGATTGCCGTATTACCAGACGAAGAAAGAAATATACTAAATATAGAATTTGCATTTTTCTAGATATTGACGAATGCTACGAGAACCCCAGAATTTGCATCAACGGGCAATGCGACAACGTTCCAGGCTCCTACACTTGCATTTGCCAACCAGGTTTTACAATTTCCAATGACAGAACTTTCTGCATCGACTTGGACGAATGCGCAAACACCGGTAATTAAAGTCTCATACTTCAACAGACCATAAAGTAATTGTTTGATATTCTTGTAGGAATGTGTACAAATGGAAAATGCGTGAACATCGAAGGATCCTTCCGATGTGTCTGCGACTCAGGATATCGCCTAGGTTCTGATGGCAAACATTGCATTGATATTGACGAGTGTGTCAGTAATCCTTGCCAACATGGAAAGTGTTTGAATTCTCCGGGGAGTTTCCGCTGCGAGTGCCTGCCAGGATTCAACCTTGGTCCAGATGGAAGATCATGTTTAGGTATGAAACATTATGGTATATAGTGTGCTGTATGTATGAAAATATGTGATGTCCCTTTTAGATACAAGAAGAGACCTCTGCTACTCCCAGTACCGCGATGGGCAATGCTTCAACCCAACCAACATGGCCGTTACAAAATCCAGTTGCTGTTGCTGTACCATCATCTTCGGCCAACCAATGGGTTGGGGGACAAATTGCCAAGCATGTCCAATGCCAGGAACATCCGAGTTTGATCTGCTGTGTCCTCATGGAGTTGGCATGACTTACAATGGTGATGATATTAATGAATGCGCCCAAACACCGAATATTTGTCAAAATGGCGCCTGTGAAAATATGATTGGAACCCACAGGTGCATCTGTAACCCTGGGTATCAAGTTGATGATAGCGGGAAAATTTGTACTGATATTAATGAGTGCGAACTGGAAGAACTGGTAAGTTTTTTTGCCCTTTACCCCAATTAAGTAAAACTGTATTTAGAATATTTCAGTTTATATTAACGCAAAAGTCTCAATCATGGAAACAGCAAACTATTAACAAATATTAAAATTGTCCCAATAAAAATATTATGATTGAGCATTACTTGTTACGTTTTCGTATTGAATTGTTAGAACCATCCCCTAGGTATGCAGCGGTGGTCAATGTCGAAACACACCAGGAAGTTTCCAATGCATTTGTCCTTCCGGCACAAAACTAAACCCCTCCTCACACGTTTGCGAAGACATCGACGAATGCGAAGACCTGGGCCCAGAAGCCTGCTTCAATGGAGAGTGCGTCAACATATTCGGCTCATACAAATGCGAATGTGATCCTGGCTCAATTCTAGACAACACCGGACGAATTTGCATCGGTACGTTACACACTTTAAACGCTACATTCCACTAAGTGGAGTAGCACAAACCCAGAAACACAGACAACCAGCAATCAATCCTTCAAACATTCCTATCCTGATACTTTCGCCTCGTTCACATTCATAATGCGATTCTTCACACTCGGAATGATTCGTTCACGAAACAAACCATCAATTATAACTAAGTATTTATTCCTCGGATGGCCACAATCGTTCACCTTCAATCTCACTCGCATATTATTAGTTTCATCAATCATTCATTCGATATTCACTCAAGATGGCCAAGCCACCTCAACTGACTCACTCCTACTTTCTTAATAACATTCTTCTTCATCTCATACTCACCATACACCAACTTATTCCAGATACCCATTCTATAAAATAGAGTCAATAGCTAGCTCTAAAACTATGACGTCAAGCAACAGTGGCTATTTTTAAGTTCAGAATAAGAACAGTTTTTCTATCCTAGGGACTTTGGTACTTCAATGTTTTCATAATTTACAAGTTGTCAGCTTTATATTACTAGTTTGAAAATAAAACAAAAAAATCAAAGTAACATGAACCATCAATCACCAAATCAAGGAGCAACACCAAATGAAAATAAAATAACGTGCCACAAATGTCAATGTCATGGATATAGAACTAGCTCTATTAAATAGAAACACCAACGGTGGTAACTTTAAACCGCTCAGAAGATAGAAACTGACGTAACATGCAGCAGTGCATATAGAAATAGTGTCAGCATAGAGCTAGTTTTAAAAGTTAGCGAATAATACTACATACTCCTCTTAAATATCTTATTTCAACAATAGTTAAAATCATTCATGCTTCTTCATCCACACCAAACATTCAGAACCATATATCAATGTAGGCACTAACAATCGAGCATCTCTAGATATATTCAGGTTTCGAGCAAATGTACCTAGAAAACCCAATACATTGCACTCTGCAGATACCAAAAACATACTACCTAAATATACAAATTTATTTATTTGTTCCAATCTCACACCATTCACTGAAACGTTACAATCAGTCACCAAATCATTCTTCTCAAACACAAACACTTTACATTTATCGACATTCAATAATAGATTTAAACATTTCCCTACATCATAATCATTCTTATCAATAATTGCTCGTCAGTTTCACCCAACACAACATCACTCGCATAAACTAATACATACACTTTACGTTTACCAATACACGGACAAATGGATTGTTACAATAGCAAAAATTGATCTTGCGTATAGTGACAACAATTTAAATATTCACAATAACAATATATTACTAATATACATATAAATATTGTTATTGTAAATATCTAAATTGTTGTCACTATACCTAAGATAACTTTTTGCTTTTGTAACAATCCATTTTTACCGTGTAGGTACACCATGCGTTCCATTCAATACCTTTCATAACAACACATCCATATACAAATTAAATAATCAAGGAGACATTCCACAACCCTGTTTCATACCAACATCTATACGAAACCAATCACTTAATCTACGATTAACTCTCACCCCAGCCACACTTTCTTCATACAACGTTTGAATCGCTCCCAACAAATTACCATCCACACCGTACTCTAAAAGTATATTCATCCCACATAGATTCTTGAAGAACACTGTCATACGCTCTCTTTAAATCGAGAAAGCCACAGAAAACGTTTTTGTTCTTATCAAGTAACTTCTCAGTCATTTGGAGAATAAACAACAAACATTACAACTTACAACTCTTTTTAACATTTACTATTTACAGACAACAGAAAGGGGTCTTGCTGGGCCAGGCTGGTGCACGGGAGATGCGAAAACAACCTCCCGAAATTATCTCTGCGTTCAGAATGTTGCTGCTCGATTGGTCTGGCTTGGGGGTCGCCCTGTGAACTTTGCAACCCTCACGAATGTGATTGTCCGAGAGGGTACGCTAAAGTCGATGGGAAAACGTGCACGGATGTCAATGAGTGTGACCTCAATCCGGAGATTTGCAGAGGGGGAGGGACTTGCGTCAACACTGATGGCAGTTTTACTTGTACCTGTCCGCCGGGGTTGACTTTGGACACCACAAGTAAGTTGCAGATTAATGTCAAAGGCTTAAAAGATCGGTAATAGATTTGTTAGCACCCTATGGTAAAATGATATTCGTTATAGTTCTACTAGAGTATAATCTTTGACGTTCAAATTAATATTAAATTCATTTCAGATAGATAATCACTTTCATGACCGCCTTTTCTGTGTGTTTTTTTTTTTTTTAATATATTACGACACTATTTATTTGGTTGCCGTGATTTTCAACATGTTATTATATTAAAAACTATCCCTGCCTGTTATTTGATTTCAAATTAATAAAATTTTTATTTTAATAAAAACCAATTTAACTATATTGCAAAATTCCGATCGTAGATAAAATTTAGTATGCAATACGTGGGATAATACATCCTTATCGCATTTATGTTATACACAAACTTGGTCTTTAGTCTAAGAAAATAAGGAAAAAATTAACAAACTTTTTTTACTCTGAAATTTTTTATGGAAAAGTAGGTTTTGAGGTCAGAAAATATATGTGACACACGCTACCACCAGCAACATACAGCGTTTTGAATTGTCGCGTTTTTTATCCAAAAACTGTCAATATCGCAAAGGAGATGCATTTTTTGAAGAAAAAAAATTTAAATAAAAGTTGTTCAAAATTAAATTTCCAGCAAAATTGCTTCTAAGAAAAATTTCGATTTTCTCAATAGTTTTCTCGTAGAAGTGAAAAATTTCTCTTCACGTCGCTATGACAACCAAAAAAAAAAAAAATAATAAAAACACTCCACTAGACTATCCATGTATATACAAATGCAATATACTTTTATTTATACAGGGTGTAAATCAAAAAGCGGGCCATAGGCGTTTAACATGGGAAATCAGTTTTTCCGTGCGCAAAAGTTTCCAAATGGTTTTAGACGAAAATGGTTCAAATAAAAATTTTAGAGAATTTAATTCTGCATGTAAATCACTAATCAGATTTTATTTTGCATGTCTTGTAATCCGTCAAATCGACATTAAAGTTTTATAAATATTGCTCATTTGTAGTGATAGCCATGGAATTGAAACAATATTACAATCAAATGCGGGAACGCTTGGTTCCCGGATGAGTGTTTGGCGGCGCGAGCTTGCGAGCGCTGCCATAGAACGAATCCGGGAACTGAGTTCACTCAAGCGGTTTGTACAATATTTTTTGTACGAAAAGTATAAAACTAATTACAGTCCATACAAAGAAATGAAGTTCTTCAAGGAGTTATTTTGATAATTGTCAAAGTTGCACTATAAATATAAACACACACATTAATTTGTCTAAAATATTAGAAAACAATTAAAATATATATAATATTTACCGTCTAAATTATTATATTTCTTATTTATATTGAGATAACTAACATTACATTTGTAGGTTATGTATTTTACAGCTGTCATATCGGGCAGATTTTATTGCCAACATTGGTAACCAAATGCACTAAATTTGTTATTTTAAAATTCAATTACATTCTTATTCCATCACTGTTTATATTAATATTGTGTAAAGGGATGTTTGAAATTCTATATTTTTTTATTATAAATATAATTTATTAATAAACGCTTTAGAAATAGGAATGTTTTCGTCGAAATTTCCCGGTTGTCTATCTGGTGGAGACCTGGGAAATGGACATTTCGGACGTTGCTTAGGCAACGTTAAACAACACATTTCAATGTATGAGTACAAAAACAATTACATATCACTAGCAATATATATAAAACTTTAAAGTCGATTTTACAGATTACAAAACGTGTAAAATAAAATCTGATTAGTAATTTAGATGCAGAATTAAATTCTCTACAATTTAAGATTTCAAAGTCCAGTCCCACCTCCAGGGAGTGGCGGTGAGGGATAGTGCTTGGTGATATAAGAAAAATATTAAACACGTGTTTTTTTTTTAATTCGATGTGTATTTCTCGAAATATTTCACCGTCCCGGAACTTTTTGAACATCCAATACATTTGTATTATTATAATTTATCAGTAATTTTTTTTCTATCTCTGAAAGTAGAGTGCCACGCTCAAAATGGGTAAATGACGTGATGATACTACTCACCACTCACCAACAATTTCTTTTACAGGAACACTTTGCCTGGACGTTCGTCAAGAACAATGCTACACGCGTTACAAACATGGCCAGTGCACGAATCCTTTAGAAGGACTTTACAACAAAAACATCTGCTGTTGCTCTCCCGTGGGCAAGGCTTGGGGCGGAGACAGGTGCGAACCTTGTCCCCGACCAGGGACATCAACATTCCTGGAGCTTTGTCCTAAAGGACTAGGATTCCTCGACAGGAAGGACATCAACGAGTGCACGGAATTTCCAGGGATGTGTGGAAATGGACGATGCAAGAATAGCATTGGCAGCTATAATTGCAGGTGCAATAAAGGATACGCGTTAGATGAATTCAAGATTAAATGTATTGGTAAGTAAGTTCATTAATATTATTATAAACTTTGGTCAACCTTGCGATGTACTAGTTGACCTCCGATTTGGATGATTTCTTTTGATTTGTATATCCTATTTTACTCACAATTATAGGGAAAAAAAGTAATGGTGGTCGGACTTGAATGACCTTAAAAACACGGTTAATTGGTAACTTTATTCGTTCAACGTGAAACGTGGAAGAGAGCTTATCTTTTGATAAGTTCCATTAAAATTAAATACTGTTATTCGACTTTGTCGAGCGTGAGTTGTATAGGTTTAGGGTTTGTTAGTGAAAAGTGCGAGCGAAGCGAACTTACCTACAGTTAAATTTCCCATAAATAAAGTTTGGACATCATTTTCTTTCGTATATTTATTTAATATTTTGACAAATATTTCACTAAGAAATCGGCTTCACAATCACAATGACATATGTCACATTTCGTAAAAAATTAAAAAAATTTAAGTGTGTCCTTGGTGTAAGGAATGCAAGATTAATGAAATTTAATTTCTTTATATTTAATTACCTCCAAATATAATTAAAATTAATAAAATTAGTGTGATCAAAGCAGATTCAAAATTAAATATTCTATAATTTTCAAAATAACATAAATTGTTGAAGAATTAAATTTAACCGTGTTTTATCACGGAAAACTGTTAAAGGGCTTCTAGTGAACTGCTACTTCCTGTTGACCAATTTTATCCAAAATTTAATCAGCTCTTCATATAAATATATATAAGGAGCAAAAATACACAAAATTGTATTTTTTTTGTATTATAGTATTTAAGTTATTCGAGACAAAATATCGCCACAGACCACACACACACACACACATACACACACATTTACATCCAGACATCATGGTAAAAATAGTATAATCGTATTGTAGGAACCCTAACACGTACTTATTTATTGAAAACTCACTACCTAATTTTTTGACCAAAAACAATACCTCCCTTACCTAGAGGTAGGCGGAAAGTAAAAAAGAAACCTGTCACTCGTGTAATAATCCAAATTTATTTATTGCGGTTTTCTACTTAAAAATATTTCAATATTACTCCTTTACATTTAAGAATATTTAACAACAATGAATAAAAAATTACTTTAAACATATACAGGCAGATTCATAAAAAGGATTAGCGTTAACTCCATTTTTTCATCACCTGTCACTTCGTTTCTAAATTAATTATATTATCAAAATGTGTCAAATTTTATTCTAACCGATCTTGATTGCAACTTTAGTTAAAATAATTATGTCTTGAGAATGTTAAATGAAGTTATGAGGAATAATAAAAATCTGCCTGATAAAGATTGCATAATTGTCCCCTCCCCAATAAAATTGCTGAAACCCCGCCGTTATTAATCTCTATTGTAAATCAAGGAGGATCTACGTATGTAATATTTCATTTGTTCAAATTATTGAAATGTCAAATTCGTCATAATTTCCTGTAACGCCTGTAACCTTTGACGTCACTCTAATAATTAATATAACTTTTGAAATTACGTGTTCACCATGGCGAGAAGGTGTAGCAGTTCTTACAATAAAAAATCCCTCAAATTTCGAAGAATAAAACTATCCAAAGAAAAAATAGAGAGGATCCTAAAAAGCGTTTATATAAGTTACGACCAATTTGAAAAGTCTTGGCAGCCAAGAATTTATCTCACACCGATTAAGAAGCTAATGCCCAAGAAACCTGCTAGAATTTATTTATTTGTAATTTAATTATTATATAATTACAATGTGTTTTGTTTAAATATTGATACTGAAATATACCCTTTCCTAAATTTGCAATAATTTAACTTTAGCTAATAAACGTTCAACAACAAATTAAATATAAGACGTCAATGGCTGTAGCTTGCTATATCGTCATTTTATGGGAATGAGAATACCACTCGCATCTACATATGTACATACATAACATCACGCTATATCCCACTTAGTGGGGTAGCACGAATCCAGAAACATAGTCAACCAACAATCAATCTCATCCAAACATTCCTATCCTGACACACCACTTTCGCCTCGTCCACATTCATAGTGCGATTCATACATGTTCGTTTATGCTTCACACACGGAATCATTCGTTCACTCAACAAACCATAAATCATACCCAATCAGTTATTCCTCGGACGCCCACGCAATCGTTCACTTTCAATCTCACCCACATTATATTAGTTTCACCAACCTTTCATTCGACATTCGCTCAACATGTCCAAATCACCTCAACTAACTCACTCCCACTTTCTTAACAACATTCTTATCAATCTCACACTCACCATACATCAATGAAATACATACGATTACGTCTCGTAAACCCACACACATACAATCCTCTCAAATATCTCATTTCCCATCTGCAATATTATATTACATGTCAAGTTCTTGCTATTTGAGTAATGAGCTCAGCGAGTTGCTTAAATGAGTGACGTAAATTTAAAAATTTATTATATACTAGTTGTCAGTCAGTAATCACCGGTTGCTATAAAATTTGATGATATGACAGTAGAAAAAATCTGTTGTGGACACCACAATTGCTCCCGTCATAGATTTCATATCAAACAATCCAAGAACGGTCCACCACTATCAAGAAACGCTTATTCCTTCAAAAAATCTCTCTTCAATTATGACATGTCAAAAAATGACATTCTCCAACCGTTGCTTTGTGTTTTTAAAAAGCACAGATTAGCAGATTTAAACAAAAATGTGAAAATATAAATTTTCTTTAACGTGTTCTAATTCGTTAATGAAGACAGTAAGAGAAAAATGTTCAAACAATAATTGTAGATAATAATATTTGAAATATTATTCTAATAACAAAAATTGTCATTTAACCATAATTTACTGAGACATTTCAAAATAATTTGATAGGGCTTCAAGTAAACTACCACTTCCAGTTACTGGATTATCACCAGAAACTAATCAGCTCTTCCAAAGGGGATACAATTGATATATACAAAATATCAAAATTTTCAATTTAGTAGTTTTTGAGAAACCGTAACTCCAGAGATCCACATAGGCTGACAGACAGACAGACATACACACACAGACATCATCGTGAAACTATTAAATTCGTCCACTAAAAACTCACTACCGAATTTTTAACATGATTCCTATACCTCCCTTACAGGATGTGGCGGGAGGTAAAAATAAATTTGTTCACATTTTTCTTTAAATTATTGACGATTATCAATGGGTTTTGTAGGTTTTGATATACGAAACATTTTATGAGCCAAATTTTGTTTCTTTTAAGATGACTTTTTTGCAAAATGTCAAAAAACAGTGTTTTTTGTATATTTTACCGCACGAGTGTGCATCAAACGATAATTTGGATAAAATCCCATTAATGATACAATACCGAAAAAACTAATAATATTGTAAAGTCCCATTTACCGGACTGATGTTACAATCATACAGTATAAATAGTGCTTTACGATTTTAGGGCATTAATATAAATACATTTTTTTCTTAGTCACCTTGAATATCAAGAGTTTTTCAAAGAATCCGAACCAAATTTTAATTTACCAAAGAATCAAAATTGAGTACGAATTGGTGAACTACTGTATTTCATTGTACCAAAGATTTATTAAGTAAAAATTTAAGGAATATTTAAAATTTATGAAACATAACAATACTTCCTTCACTGATGGTACAGTTGATAAATTCGAATACAAAACTGAAAAGTTATCGTCTCTGTGGTTTCTAAATATGTTTGCTTAATTTATTATCGTTAATTTTTTCTTTCTTTAATTTTACCAGGTTTTGAACTCGTAAATTTCTAATTACTTATTATTAATCTTGTTATTTTTTTCTCAATTATTATCTATTTGTAAAATTGTTTCATTTATGCATTTCTGTATACATATATTTTTGAAATGGAGAAATGGTTAAGTGTAAAACCAGCAATAGCTGAACTTGGTCAAAAATGTATTATTTATTGTTATCATACTATTAAATTGAAAAATTTCAGACATAGACGAATGTACCATCATGCACGGTGTATGCGGCAACGGCAACTGCCGCAACATCCCTGGAGACTTCGTCTGCGAGTGTTCAGAAGGTTACCGAACTATGAACATGATGCAAGTTTGCATGGGTAAGTCTGCAATCTCTATCTCCCCTACCATTCACAACCTTTCATTTTCTTCTTTATTTTTCTTATTAAAGACATCAACGAGTGCGAGGAGACGCCTGGTCTCTGCCGAGGAGGAAGATGCATCAACACCGACGGCTCTTTCAAGTGTGTATGTCCACCAGGACATGAGCTTGCTCCTGATAAGCAGTCTTGTAAGGATATCGATGAGTGTTCGAGGACTAGTGGGATTTGCTCTAATGGGGTTTGTGAAAATATGATGGGGACGTATCAGTGCGTTTGTGATGATGGGTACCAGCAGACTGGACTGAAGAGCCATTGTGAAGGTAGAGATTTGTTTTGGTATATTTGTTGAAATATGATTCTTGATTGATTTTGTTGTTTGGTTGCTTACGGAAGATTTAAGGTATGGTATTTAGCTAACTTAAAAATTCAATTTTGGTAAAATTATAAATTGTATTATTATGTTTAGAAATTGTAGCATTTGGTTAAATTATGGACTGGAGTATTTAAATTTTGCTAATTTCGATGTTGATAATTTACAAAATAAATCGATTCAATCTTCAATGAGTATGAGATTTCGCAATAGGTATTTTGATAATTTGTTTTGTTGTTTTAGATATTGACGAATGTGAAGATGACAACGGAGGCTGTGAAGACGTCTGTGTCAATACTCCTGGTAGTTTCACTTGCGCTTGTGGGTAAGTTCTACACATTTTTACAACTTTTGCATTGGGGTATGTACATAATAACAATTAATCTAAAAGATGATAAATAGTTTCGCTTCGTCTTTTTTTTCCTCTTGGTCACCATTCAACTATTGATTTTATTGCATCCTTTTATTCTGTTCTCCATATATATCCAAACCATCTGATCGGACTATTTGCTGCTTGATCATTTTCACTATGTCTTTTCCTTCCAACTTTTGTTCTATTTCAAAGTTCATTCTTATTCAGTAATCGATTTATGATATCTTTATTGGTTCTAATATTATTCCTATTATTTTTCGTTCTATTATTCTTAAATTTTTATCCTTTGGTAAATTCTTATTTTTGTACCTATAGTTAAAATATTATTTTTTAGTAATTGTTTCCGCGAAAAGCCCTAATTGTTTCTATTACCTTTTCTTTGATTTTTGCTTCTCTTTCTTCTTTGCTTGTTTTATGCCTAAATATTTAATTTTTTTAACTTGCTTGACTTAGAAATCTCTTCTCTTTATTTCTCTGTTTCCACCGATTATTCCAAGTATTTGTTTATGATTCATTTATTTTTAATCCCATTTTATTTCCTTCTACTACTATTTCCTGTCATTATCTTTTTGTTTTTTGTGACGATCACAATATCATCATCATATTCAATTATTTTCCAACCTCCTGTTCTTAGTGTAAAATGAAATATACAAGACTGCAATCAATATAGATGGTGTTTTATTTGATAAGCATCGACGATTCGTAGCCTATTGCTACTTCCTCAGGATGGAGCCAATTTAATTTGTAAATAGAATATTAGAATCTAAAAGATACACCACAATATAAAACATTATTTGAAGTATGCTAATAGTTATTTACGATACAAGTACGTAAAGCTAGTCTTTAGTCACGAATGGGTCAATTAAAACACGAGCGTAGCGAGTGTTTTAAGACCCCTGAGTGACTAAAGACGCTTTACGTAAGTGTATCGTACAATATTTTATCTACGATATAATGAAAAACCCCAAAAAATATTTAAAAAATATTTATATTATTTAAGTAGAATCACAATATTAAATGAGAAGTTTGCCATGATAACAAAATTTTTGCAAATTTGGCGTGCTTTAAAAATTTTAATCACTTGTTGCTTGGCAACCCGTGACTGCCCGTGACTTATGGGATCGTGTTACTAAACAACCGTTTTACAAACTTGAAACTAACAGTTAAACATCAATTTTACACACTATCGTAGATAAAGGTACATTAACGACACGTGAGAAGTAGGGTACATTACAAGAAAACTACAACAATCCTCATCATTGTTAGCACTACAATCCTAGGTGGATTTTGGCTTTCTAATCGGCCACATCTAGCCACAGTGTATCACTGTCATACTGCCGGTTAGATTTCGTGTTTAAAATGTATAATTGGCTAGCTTATAGAGTGTGATCAAATACATGTAAATGTAATTGAACAGTGCTTGTCGAATAAAGTACCATCTATTCTGACTGCAGTCCTGTATATTTCATTTCTCATCACTTCTTGTTGTTAATGTTCCTTTTTCTTTCCTTACTTTTTCAGCACTGGCTACTCTCTTTTGTTGGACGGTCGCACCTGCATCGACGTAGATGAATGCACAGACAACCCCCGTATTTGTAACGGAGGCACATGTGTCAACAATCAAGGCAGCTACTCTTGTGTTTGCATAGACGGTTTAACATCTGGACCTGGAGGAACTTCATGCTTAGGTATCTATTTGTTTTACTTTCAACAACCTTTATTTATTTACCCAACATTTTGCAGACGTTGACGAATGCGCCAGGCGAAGAGACATCTGCGGAAACGGCGACTGTGTGAACACTTTAGGATCCTTCCAGTGCCGCTGCGAAGATGGCTACTCCGTCAAGCCAGAGGAAGGACCATCTTGTACTGACGACGACGAGTGTTTCCTCAACATCTACAACTGTCACGTAAACGCGGATTGTATCAACAACCCTGTAAGTAATTTCCTATCCTTTTGTAGGAAAATTCTAAGACTCTTCTTCATTTTAGGGGTCTTATCAATGCCGATGCCATGACGGGTTTACAGGCAACGGTATTAGTTGTCGGGATATCAATGAATGTCTTACCAACAACGGGGGTTGTGACCAAAATGCTCAATGTATCAACACTGAGGGATCGTTTAAATGTGTTTGTGACACTGGTTTCAAAGGGGATGGTTACAGTTGTACTGATATTGACGAATGTTCGAATGATCCTTCTCTGTGTGAAAATGGACAGTGTTTGAATTATCCTGGAGCCTTTAGGTGCGAGTGTGAGATGGGATTCATGCATCCTGACGAAAGAAATGACCAATCTTGCATAGGTAAGAAGGAAATTTACTTGACAATTTATTTCTAATTTACAGATTTAAAAAATTTGGGTTGTGCGATTTTTGAAAAGGGAGTCAAACCAATATAGAATAGGTTTTTTCCGCCCAGGGCAGATGCCGCATTTACCGCCCATTTTCCCAGCTATAGAATTTAAAAGCATGATTATAATAATTAAGACATTTTCTAGGGTGCAGAAAATATTGAGATGCAACTTTGGCATTTCTCAATACACACTTCTAAAACAATTACGTTAGTTTAAAATTTTTTATATTAAATTCCACATTAAGTTATAAAATGCTGAATGCTACGATATAATAAATATTTTTTACATTAAGAAATTTTTTTCCGAAATCGATACTAAATTACACGATATCTCTACGCGAAGTTAGCCAAAATAGTAGCTAAAGTAAAACTATACAGACTCATCTGTCACTTTTTTAACACTGCCTAAAATAAAAAACATATTATTCTATAATAATATTAATGAATGTATGTATTTATTCGCCTTTGATAATAATTTAAAGGATTTAATCTAGATAACATGCAGACCACGTCCAGAACATGTAAATAATAATGAAAATTATACACAAATATTTTACATTTTGACAGTACTTTTATTATGACATATAATGTATATCTCGACACTAAAGTTTTTTTTTTTTTACTCATATGGTTTATTATGAATGTTGATATTCAAATATCTATTTATTACATTTAATTTAGAGAAGCTTCTCTCACAGCTGGCGTTGCTTATAGCTATTGTGAGGAATTTTTATTAAATACTAGTGGATCCAGTAGGCAGACGTTATCCTGCTACAGACTTCGCTAGTAAAATACATTTTTCCGGACTATAAAATTCCGGTGTTCGTAATTCTTCTATTCCTAAACGGCTTGACCGATTTTCATGATTTTTTTTTTACTAATGGGGTCAACTGAATGATAATGCATGAAACATGAATATAAGTCAGGAACATAAAAAAAAATTATGGTTCCAAATAATCCACGTGTTTCACTCGTGCAGATTAAAACGTTGATGAATTGCACTCGAAAAAAAAAATCCGGAGAGAATTGTGCTCTAGGGAGATGTAAGGGATTATTTTTTGACGTTTCTTAAAACCACTGAAATGCTTTATTGTATGTCACGTGTCTGCGTTTTAACCAATCCTGTCATTATTATACTGAGAATAATGCTCTTGTGATTATTCCCGGCAATTTTCTCTGCAGCTTCTTTGTTTTTGTTGACAGATGTCAAATGTCAGATAGTTATCATCGACACAAGTAAAAAAGAGCAAAAAAGATAGATTTAGTGACGTGCCTGATGATGAAATAAAAAAATAATCTAATTAAATATAACTCGAGAGTTCGATATATTAGAAAATAATTCTCCAGTATCTTTCTCAAACTTGTCGCCATTTGGCAATAGCCACTCAAGCCCTATGAGCTTTCGTGGCTATTACCTGGCAACAAGTTTTCGAAATATCTGTCAAATTATTTTCAATTTATTCTCACCCTCTTGTTATATTATTACTGAAAATTTTTTGGTTAAAAAAATATCTAATAGAATACAATACTTCTGATCAAGTGTGCAAAAATAACCAATCAGGTCACAATTACACTGAAAATTGAAATTTTTTTTTTAAAAAAATATCCAATCGAATCCCTGTATTTCTGATCACATGGAACTCGACCTATGGCTTGTGCAATTTTCACATCCTGGCGATAATCGTGCCTAAATCCCATTAATTACATAAATAACTATTATTTGATATTCTACTTCTGGTATACGTCTACTTAAATAATCCAAGTTACTCCAAATACCAAAATCAACTAATACTGTAAACATTATAACATATAGCCCACTATTTATCGAGCGCCTTTTCGTTGGTCGCTCTTTAGAAGTCACCTTTCATCAGACGACCCCAAAATAATCTGATGATAATGGCTTGCGAAATTAAATCATATATTTTGTAGCTTCGTAATGTTTTCACATTTCTTACAGATATAAACGAATGCCAAATGTTCACAAACCTCTGCGTATTCGGTCGTTGCGAGAACATCTTCGGCATGTTCCGATGTGAGTGCAACGACGGCTACAAGCTAGACGGCTCGGGGGGCAACTGCACCGACATAGACGAATGCGAGAGCCCCCAATCATGCCTATACGGCAAGTGTACCAACACCCAAGGCACCTACATCTGCGAATGTCCCCTCAACTACGAATTGGTCTCAGCTGGAAACGCGTGTATTGGTAATGTAAACGTAGATGAAACAAGACCTCGAAGACGACGGTATTTACTGGGGGGTTGGTTACAGATAGACGAACTTCGCGGTGTTACCTGGCGGTGGACTCCAGAGGGAGGTGTCATGCAGATACTTCTGACTATGTGACGAAGGCGTCGTGTTGTTG
The DNA here is from genome assembly GCA_963942605.1 of Poecilus cupreus. NCBI lineage: Eukaryota > Metazoa > Arthropoda > Insecta > Coleoptera > Carabidae > Poecilus > Poecilus cupreus. Next base: position 4,615,359 of record OZ012721.1, on the reverse strand, counting down.
TTCGGTAGGACAAGCTTGGGGGCCTCATTGTGAGAGGTGTCCGAGGAGGGATAGTTTGGAGTATCAGGAGCTTTGTCCTGGGGGCATGGGATACCGGCCGAATGCTGTCACAGTACGTACAACAATATATAATTTATATAGTTAGCAAAGTTTACAATTTACTCCGTTCAAAATTATATAGTTATTTTTGTCACTTGGTACAATACAGTATAGTTGAAAACAAGTAAAAAAGTCTTAATATACATAGGTCCACAAATTAACTATTTTCGAGATAACAATGAAAACTGATTATAATCAAAGAAGATGTTTACAATGTTGTCCTTCCATATCGACATAGGATCTACTTCTTCGTTTAAAAGAAACCCTCACTTGTTCAAAAAAACAGTTTTAATTGAATTATCTGACAACAGTGTTCTGTTCGTTGGTGCAAATCTGGAAGATCGTTTATAGGTGTCTTGCAGAGCCGGATTAATAAATTTTGGGGCCTAAAGCGGAATTATATATGAGGCCCCTACCTACTATATCAAGTTAATTAGATAGATAATGAAACTAAAGTATGATTATTAATATTTTAAATTTCTTACGGAACGAAACAAATTACAGTAACTCTAAATTATAGAATAAAATATAATAAAAACAACAATAAAGTTATAGAATAAAAAATAATAATATTTTAATAATAAATAATAATAACAAGAATATGAAGCGTCAAAGTTAGCATAGGACTTTTTTTCTTGATTTTTTTTAGCAAACTTTTATATTATAATATCGTAATTTATCTCGTTACTACATTCTGCTTCTATATTTAGAATAGCTAATGTATCCATTCTTTCTTGAGTAATACTGGATCTTAAATAATTTTTCACGCGTTTCAACCAAGAAAAAGAACGCTCTGCAGATTTATTTGAAACCGGTATTGTTAAATAAATTTGTAATAAAGTTGCAGCATCGGGAAATGTTGATTTTAAATCCTTAAAATTATTTTTCTTTAATTGTATTTTTACTGACTTCTTTGCAAAATAACAAAAATTGAAACATCTCATTTTCTAATATATTAATATTTATATCATTACGATATATATCTTTTAATTTGTTAATTGATTCTAGTTGCTCTGTAATATCTTCAGTGAAAAAACATTTAAAGTTGTTATGCACCTCATAGTAACTTTCTAGTCTTCTATTTAATTCTGACATTAAATTGTCACAAACAACAAAAAGAACGCACTTGTCATCGACGAAAAATAGAGGCTCCTATATTTTTCATCTGTGATACAAACGTGTCTCACTACTTACTTAACTAGTGTGAGGATTAGGGAGCACTGATTATGCAGACGCAGGCGCTTAAAACAGACATCTAGCATCTAGCTTCGTCTATTTGAAGTTTCAAAAATTTACAATAGATGTCTCTTTCTAAACGAAAAAATCTATAGGCGGGTGAAAAAAGAGGGAGTCGTTCCCGTTCTATATTCTTGATATTGTTTTTGTTTGGTCACAATATTCGTAAGAAAATTAAAAAAAATTGGGTGCTCTGTACAATCCGGGGCCTCAGTAAAATCTGGGGCCTCAAGCGGCCGCTTTGTGCGCCTTATGGTTAATACGGCACGAGTGTGTCTTGTAAAATAAAGTTTTTAAATAACCCCAGATACAAAAGTCTAAAGGATTTAAATCTGGAGATCTTAGTGGTCATGCAATGGGACCTTCTCGCCCTATCCATCTACAAGGAAATTATAAAAATTGCACTATTCTGACGAAACTAAATAAACTATCATAAAACAAAGTATACGAATCAATGCGAACACTGATCATTATTATTATTATTATGTTAATGTAATTGAATCACTGTAATCTCGGAAACGGTTGATTTGAGGACCTATGTATTTTAAGAATTTTAACTTGTTTCACCTGTACTACACAACCTGTAAATCTGTAAACATTGTTGTCTGATATCCTGCATATCATATTGTTTCTCGTACGATATCCAATGTTAATTTTATTATACGAATATTTTATTCATTAGAAATTGTTTTAAAATATATAGTTCGTACACGAGGTAATTTTCTTGTATTTAAAATAAAATGTGCGGTGTATAAAAAAAGACAGTTGATAAAAACCGGTCAGCAATGGCTTTACATAGACAACAATTGTTGACAAATTGATGAGTATCAATAATAAAAATAATAACTTGTTTTGTTCAACGGCCTATCTTAAGTTTTATTTTCCATATTAAAAATGTTAATGCTTCTTTGACCTTTGTGACTTTAATTTTAGGTATAGAAATATGTTATATCGTTGAAAAGGGAATACTTCAATAAAAAAAAGTTCCCCCTTCCATTTAAGAAAATATAACTTTCATTCCCCCTGCCACATCCCCCTAATAATTTTATTTTGCAAACCATACAATTATGTCCCCGTCCTTGCTGTATAAGCCTGTGTATTACTTTTTTCTCTAAAGTTATTAATTAGTCAGCAAAACTGATTGGTAGCTTTAAAAAACTCACCCTGTATAAGTATATTTTTTTAATGAAAACGAGTTTCTTATTCTTCTGTTCTTTTAGGTAGTATTAGAAGACATTAACGAGTGTGAAGAACACGAGAACCTGTGCAAGAATGGCCACTGCACCAATACTTTTGGAAGTTTCATGTGTTCGTGTAATAAGGGATTCCGATTGGACGAAACTGGAGCAATGTGCGTGGATATCAATGAATGTCTAGAAATTCCGGGAATTTGTCAAATTGGAACCTGCGTTAACGAAGAAGGGAAATATCACTGTGTTTGTCCCGATGGATACATGCCTATGCCCGGCGGAAGTAAGAAATTTGTTACTTTTTTATAAATGCACCTTTAAATCTAAACTGCTACGCCGAATTCTTTTAAAAAGTTAGATTAATGGGAATCCCGAAGTTTAGTTTTACGAAACGTGTATATTCAATTAAATTATAATTCATTATAAATTTCATGACATGCGCAAAACTGAATTGGTTTTGGTCATAATTGCAAAACCGGAAGTGGAAGATTATTGAATACACAAAACAGTTTCAATTAATTTTAAATATTTCAATAATAAATAATATTTGCAAGTTTTCTGTATTTCATTCCAATTTTGAGGAAGATCAAGTACAATTTTTTTTTACTCCTACCCTTTTCTTATGTAATCTTAATCATTTCCAGCGGAGTGCGTGGACATGCGCAAAGACATCTGCTACCTCCACTACACCCGCTACGGCTGCACCACCCCCATGTCACAAAACACCACCCGGAAGCTCTGCTGCTGCTCCATGGGCCAAGGATGGGGCCAACCATGCAGACCTTGCCCCAGTCAAGGCACCAGTAGGTATACAAGGCAAGAATACACCATTCTTGTCCAAGACATCCCTTCATCAAACCATTCTAACCATCCCATAACCTTCCAGATGATTACTACGCTTTGTGCGGCCAACGACCTGGACAGATCGTCAACCCTATGACGAATGAAACTAAGGACATTGACGAGTGTTTCCTTATGCCTACCATGTGCAGTCATGGACAGTGTATGAACACTCCTGGTAGCTTTGAGTGTCAATGCAATAGAGGGTACATCTATGATATTAATTCACATCAGTGCATCGATGATAACGAATGTTTGAAAGTGCCTAGTCCTTGTCAAGGGAATGCTCAATGTGTCAATCTACCCGGACACTTCGAATGCAAATGTCCAGATGGATACAAGCATGGCCTAAGCCTTCGCGATTGCGTCGACATAGACGAATGCACCGAAAGGCCCAACATTTGCCAAAACGGCATTTGTAAAAACCTTCAAGGGAGTTTCCAGTGCGTTTGCCATCCAGGGTACCTGTTAACCCCCAGCAGGGATAATTGTCTAGATATAGACGAATGTTCCAGACATCCAAACATGTGTAATAATGGCACTTGTGTTAATATGGTTGGGGCATACAAGTGTCATTGTTATCAAGGGTTCAAGCTTAGTCCAAATAATGATTGCGTGGATATAGATGAGTGCCATATGATGCCTTTCTTATGTAGAAATGGACGGTGTCGAAATACGATTGGGTCGTTTATTTGTGAATGTGCTACTGGGTATATTTTGTCTGCTGATGGACAACATTGCAGAGATATCGACGAATGTGTTGAGGTGAGTAATTAATATAACTAAAGAGTAGATTTCTAGTAAATAATGCGGAAATAACTCACCTAGCTCTGCAAGCACTGACTTAGAACTATGAATTTTTGATAACACTTACCTGAAACAGAAAAAACATTATTATTAAATAAACAAATTTGCTTGCGCTTACTCTATATTTGAACAAGACTTTTCTACTATCAATAATCACTAGTATACAACATTGATTAAGGCTGATTAACTATATTTTGAATTTGCTTCGCTATGGCAACTTCTTAAGGCACTATATTATTTTATAGAAAAATTATTCATATTTAAGACGCGAAGGGAACATATAATTTTATATTCTATACCAGAAAAATATAATTTGAATAAAATAAAATTTTAGTTTGCGGGCATCATGTTCAATATTTAATATACACATTTGTCTGGGTTGATTTCAAGAATAATTGCCGAACAGATTTCAATAGCATAAAACATTTTAGTTCTCTTTATAAATCGATCTTATAATATTTATCTATCTTTATCCACTATCTAATATTGGTGAACTCCTACTTTATCGTTCTTATATTAATTTAATTATGTGGAAGCCATAAACAGGAATATTGGTACTATGATTTAATTCTAGATAAACTTTTGCGGTGAAAAATCGATAGAGAAAAAACAAGCGATATTTTTTTTCTATTACGATTACTTGTAAAGTTAATCGTTTGCCCAGAAATGGCAAAAAAAATAATTTTAGGAATTTTCAAACTAGGTTCCTGTCGCCAACTCTAGCACAAAATTATTACATGACAGTAATTTTCTCGAAATTGGTGGACTTAACGAAAAAATATTTCTAATATTAGTTGTTAGTTAAATTAAACATATTTATTTGAAACTCTTTTTTTATTTAAGCCTTAATTTAAGAGAATGAGTATTGTAAACAGTTGAACACCATGTTGAAAAAGATTGTTTTTAACATATTATTTACGGTAAAAAATACTGAACTCTTTATATGATATCGCTAAATATTGCTAGCAGGTGAAGAAGCTTCAAATAATGTATTTACAGCAATTTAAATTTGATTAAAATAATACAAGTTGTCAGAAAGGGAACAAAAAATTCATTGTACAAAAAAAAACGCTTCAAATAAAACAGAAAAAGAAAGAAAGAAAAAATTACGACTTTTTTGTAATGTCAACCGTTTGTCTAAAAATCGCCAGAAACTTTTTATCAACTTGAGAGAGTGATTCCTCTGCCATCTACTGTTAAATTTGTAAACTATACTTTGTGCTCCACTTCCGCATATTTAAAAATCCACGGTAGTTTAGTGCTCATGCGCATTGAGGATCAATCGTTCAGAAAATCAATAATTTGGATTCTGCGCAATGCGTTTTAATTTGAAATTTGAATCGATATGATTTAAAATCATTTATTTCACATCATTCATTTAAAAATGTATTTAAGACTGCCAAAAGTTGTATTGAATTAACTATATATACTTAATTAGAATGTTCGCTTGAAAGGCAGAAGTATGTTTGTTGAAATTACAACAGCAACCAAATAGTCCATGTTCTATTGCAAAAAAAAACTTTATACAATTTAAGATTTACTTTTCAGAAGCCCGAACTTTGCCCACCACCAGGCAAATGCCAAAACCTAATGGGCTCATACATCTGCAGCTGCCCAGAAGGCTACGAGCTAAGCCCAATCACAAACATCTGCGAAGACATCGACGAATGCCTAGTAAACCCAGGCATCTGCGAGAACGGAGTCTGCACCAACACCCAAGGTGGAGCCTTCTGCACATGTCCAGAAGGCTACATCCTCAGCCACAACAACATGAAATGCATCGACGTCCGCCAAGAAATGTGCTACGACTCCTACCAACGTGGTCGTTGCTCTCAACCCAGAGGAATGTCAATCATGATGAAGGAATGCTGTTGCTCCAAAGGTGCAGCTTGGGGAAGATACTGCAAGGAGTGTCCCAGAGAAGGAACTCCGGAGTTTGCGAAGTTGTGCCCTGAAGGCCCTGGAAGGATGGAAACTGGGGAGGATTTGAATGAGTGTCTGTTCATGCCGGATGCGTGCAGCGGAGGGGATTGCATTAATACGGATGGATCGTTTAGATGTGAATGTCCTATGGGGTATATTTTGGATACGACTGGAAAGAAATGTGTGGATGAAAATGAGTGCCACACCACGCAGAATATCTGCGGAAATGGAACTTGTAGCAATGTTGATGGAGGGTTTGAGTGCTCTTGTAACGATGGGTTTGCTCCTGGGCCCATGCAAGTAAGTAACTTCTTTTACTACCTTATTTTCACTTTCTTGTATGTAGTATAAGTATAGCAAATACATGTTTTGAAGTCTCCTGATTCCGTTTTGATCATTTTTTCAATGACGTCTGTTTGGATGGATAGATAGATAGATGGATAGATGGATAGATGAATGAGTGTCCATATGTTCTATTTATAGAATCATAATTATAAAATGAAAAAGCGAAGACAATTGTAAAAGCGGAAGTATAAATTTACATTTAAAATTATGACAAATATTTATTAAACCTTATAGAGTTGGGTATCAAATTAAAGGTCTAAGAAAGAAGACTTGAACTCAAATCTCAAAAATCAATTTTGGACGGTTGTCAATTGTTTCTTCTAATAGGTAATTAAATCCTACCGAGTTTGGTATCATATTAATGGTCTCACGAAGGAAAGTTAAATTAAAATACTTATAAAAAAATTACTTTCGAGCTGTAAACAATTGTTTTTATATCATACTGGTTACTTATGTTACATTTTTCGGACTATTTATCGTACGAAAAGTGAAACTTTAAAGTCCTAGGACTTTAAAGTAAAATTTGACTTTTAATTGGTTCATTATTTATAAACAAATACTTCCTTTAGAAATTGTTATTTAGCCTACTTATATCAACTCATATTTCTACGAATTTTTGATCATTTCTGTTAATAAATACTATAATTTAACGACTTTAGTAACCAGTATGACATAAAATTTTGTATGTACCTCGAACGAAAAGTGACTTTAAGGTCCTCGCAAGTAATTTCGACCTCGGCTAACGCCTCGGCCGTAAACAACTTGCTAGTACCTTAAAGGTTCACTTTTCATTCTAGATACATAAATAACTTATAATAGTTATTAGAATACTTTCGAGTTTATTATGAAATTGAAGCTTTCAAATGGTGAAATTTATATTATTAGTCCATTTACCCATTTTGGACTTCCCGGTATATGATTTTTTTTTTGAGACAGGTACAAAATTTTTGAGATCCCAGAATTTTCTCAATGTCGTTTGAGTATTTTTTTTTATATTTCAATAATCATACTTGCTATGAGAGTTAATATATAACTGAAACATGTTGACATGTATAAGAAAATCGTGTGGATTCAATATCAGAATCAAGAAAGGAAGAATCTGGAGAATACGAATTTGCAATAAAAAAAGTTTATATTGAATATTTCAAAGTTACCGCCTCCCCATTCCCAAGAGTTGAGGAGGCTGGTTTAAATTTGATACCATTCAATAGAACTCGGAAATATATTTGATACGTCTTTTTTTTTTTAATTTCTTAATCCAACATGTATTTCGTAAGATATTTGGGGGGTATGGATGGTTTAAAATCAGACTAAATATTTTTATTTTATTTTCGATATTTAGTTTATGGCTTAAGTTTGACAGCAAAATATTGTTATTTTTACATTTCTATCTCGTTCAGGTATGCGAAGACATCAACGAATGCATCGAATTCGGCAACCAATGCGCATTCCGATGCCACAACGTCCCAGGTTCCTACCGCTGCATCTGCCCCTACGGTTACGCTTTAGCTCCCGATGGCAAACATTGCTTAGACGTTGACGAATGTATAACACCAGCAAACAACTGCAAATTCCAGTGCAAGAACCTCATAGGGACCTTCATGTGCATTTGCCCGGAAGGCTACACGCAAATTGGGATGACGGACGATTGTAGGGATGTTAACGAATGTGCGATCAATTCTGGTTTATGCCAAAATGGAAGATGTGTTAATCTGCAAGGAAGCTACAGGTGTGATTGCTATGAAGGGTTTGAACCTAGCCCAGATAGGAAATCGTGCATTGGTGAGTTGTCACTTTTCAATTACTTTAAAGGATATTAAATAGTAAATATTTATTTGTTACCTTTTGGTGTTCAAATTCCTACACTATCTTTCTTTATATCATATGATTATTTCATTTATATACAATACTTCAAAACTATTGCTGTGTACGGATATTTAATCTCTTTTCATACAATCAGTATCTGGGATTTTGTATTGTAGTATATGTTGCGTAAATTTGTCTTTTCTTAGGTTTACTGTATAGTCTCAAAGTCCCTCCCATATATTTTGCTTCATCTATCATAGTCTATTAGTATTTTTTTTTTTTTTCGTTGCTTATTCTACATTTTGCAATTATTTTTAGATTTTTAGTTTCTTGCATCATATATAGTGGCCTGTGTGTAGTCATTAGGTATTTTCATTTTGGATTATAAGTTGGTTTATATATCTTTTCTCTTCTTAACTGAGTCTGTATATCCTAGGATTTTTCCATATGTTCTGTCCCACATATTCAGACTTAGATTTCTTCGTCTTCTAAATCTGTCGTTAAATATTCGTTTCCTTTATAAATTCTTTTCCCTTTGCCCAAATTTATAGGAGAGCAATGTTAGCTTTCTTCGTTATTTGTTTTGTATGTGCCTATTCTTCTCCATTCCTGTGGAATATGTACACCAAATATTTTTCGATTTCTTCCTTTCCAAAACCATGTTTCTTTTAGTACTCTCCCTCTTTTATATATAAAACAATAAAGGGATCTAAATATATGTATTTGTTGTTATAGATCGCCGATTAGGGTTCTGTTTCCGCCAGCTGGTCCACGGAAGATGTTCCACACATACGCATGATATGAAGCGAGTCACAAGAGCGAGCTGTTGTTGCACCATGGGCGAAGCTTGGGGACCCCACTGTGAAATTTGCCCTCCGAAGTATTCGGAAGAATTCCAAGCCATGTGCTTGGAAAGCGGCATCTCTGTGGATGGCCAAGGTACTAATATTTTGAATTATGGCTTTGGGGTTGTGTACTCGCCTCAATCTACCTTCAACTCTCATCTCATTTGAAAATTATTGTTTCTAGATATTGATGAATGCGCTACAATGCCTGACTTATGCAAAAATGGTCGCTGCATAAACACTTTGGGATCATACAGGTGTGTGTGCAACAGAGGTTTCAAGCCAGATGCAAGTGGATCATATTGTCTAGGTATATTTTCATTATTAGAATGCAATTTCTAGTAGTAATTATTGAATATTTCTTAAGATATCAACGAGTGTCATCAGACGCCATCTCCATGCAAATTCAACTGCCAGAACACGGAAGGAAGTTTTATTTGTTCCTGTCCCGCGGGATATGTTCTTAATCCTGACGGTGTATCCTGCCGCGATATTGACGAATGCACCTTAGGAACTCATATTTGCCAACAGGATTGTATAAACACTCAAGGAAGCTATACGTGCTCGTGTCAGAAAGGCTACAAACAAAAAGGGGACAACTGCTTGGGTATGTTTATGTTAGCAAACTTAACCTAATCTGGACTAACAATATTTTTCTTGTTAGATATAAACGAATGTGAAGACGAAGCAATCTGTCCGAAGCCTGGCAAATGCATCAACACTCTCGGCAGCTTCAAATGCATCTGCCCCCGCGGTTTTAAACTAGACTCCACCAAGACTTATTGCCTGGATTCTGACGAATGCCTCGACGACACAAAATGTAGTCAGGGCTGTCAGAATCTCGTTGGGGGGTACAGATGCGGCTGTCCAGAGGGATATGTCAAACACTATTATTATAATCAATGCGTGGATGATGATGAATGTCAGAACCTCCCGTGTGGACCGACAGGGAATTGTATCAACACCAGAGGGAGCTACAGGTGTGGCTGTCCGGAAGGGTATCAGTTTGATACTGCATTGCAGATTTGTATACAGGTAAATAATAAGTTGTATTCTGACAAATCACCTTGTTATATAGGGGTGGATGAAGAAGAATGAAGGACGTGTAACTGTTGTTGAAATGAGGTATAAGAGAATTGTGTGGGCACACGAGATATAATCGTATCCGGATTACATTGGTGTACGGTGAGCGTGAAATTGAGAATGTTGTTGAAAAAGTGGGAATGAGTCAGTTGAGGTGATTTGACCATGTCGAATGAAAGGTTGGTTAAACTGATATATGCGGCCGAGATTGAGAGCGAACAATTGCGCGGGCGTTTGAAAAATAAGGGGTTTGGTATAATTGATGGTTTGTCGCAAGATGCTAGCTCAATTTTTTTCTAACGACACGGAAATATAAGGCAAGTATGAACCACAACGTCCGAATACACAAACAAATAACAGCAAACGTGGACGCATGAAAGCAACGCTGACGCAATAAACACATAAAAACTCCTTACACGCGAAAACCACACGTCCTTAAACTCCTTAGACTTAGACCAACAGCTTATAAGATCACGGTTACAAGCACCGTTTACGGATCATAACCCTAACTCATAACATATGAACAATGAAATCAGATCGCATGATGTAATATTATTCAACTAGACAAGAGTGTGTATCAAAACAATATTCAAATACTCATCAAGACTTACTCGAGTATAGCTCACTTTAGGAGATGACCACCAGGTTGCAATATACTCCACACTTTCATTAGAACTTACACTGTTGAGTCAAACCACAAACACACACTAAACTCTACTGAATTTGTAATTATTAAATACATTCACAACAGAATTGGGTTTGCGTAATAGTTAAAGCCTTCAAACTGTATTTAACCAATTAATAAGTATTTTATTATTCTTTTTCTTCTTATTTGGCTCTACAGTCTGGTGTGAACTTTAGCCTCCTTTACAATTTCCTTCCATTAGGACCTATCTAATGGTTACTCGACATTTTTTCTATATATTCCTCTACTTGCTCTTTCCATTTTTTCCGAGATTTCTTCCTTATTCCTCCTCTTTTTCTTTTCATGTACATCTGACTGTTAATTACGTTTCTTGCCAACCTTTCCTCACTCATTCTTTGCCATCTTAGCCTCTGTGACTTTATAAATATGTTTTCACCCTCCATTAAAGCATTTATCTCATAATTATAATAAGGACTTTTTTGGCTGGATTGGATTTCAGCAACTGGTTTACTAAAAAAAAACCTCTACTAGTTTCGATGTCTCTTACAGCTTCTTCAGGAGTTACTATGTTTGAACATTAATATTTATTTATTTTTATACCAACGGCGCCACATTATACCGTTTTCCTCTAACGGCCCGTATATTTTTCTTATAATTTTCCTCTCAAAACAATAAGTCCTTTTCCCCTTTTATGCTAAGGGTCCACGTTTCTGATCCATAATATTGCAACATCTTATATATTCTAAATTTTGTGTTTTTTCTAGCAGTTTTGACCTCATAATATACCTTATTGGCCTCTTGTCTTCTCTTTTGTACTGCCTCATGCATTTGATTTTCGTTGTTAAAAACCTCTCCAAGATACGTGAAGTTCTTGATTCATTCGAAATTATAATCCTCTATTGCAAGATTTTGCAAAGTACGTCTTACTTCTGCTGTTGACATCTTCAAGTATTTGGTTTCATCTTCATTTATTACGAGTCCGATTCAATGACTCAAATTAAATGCTTAAATAAATGATGTCGCTAACACATGTATGAATGTTGAATGTGGATGAGAGAAAATTAGAGTGACCGATCATTGGTTATGTTTCAGAATTCGTACTACTCACTATATGGGATGTAGCGTGATGTTATATATGCATGTAAAATACGATGGACGACACTTAAATGTTTTTTTTTTTGTCAGGTGAGCGCCGGTTGCGTGGGAGCACCCTGTGTGTTCGGCTGCACCTCGCTTGGTGCAAGCGGCTTCAGCTGTGATTGCCCTCAAGGCTACCAACACATCGGGCAAGGTCACTGCCTCTCCACCATTTCCCCCATAGGTCCAGGATACGGTCAAGACATTGGGAACGTTCCAGTCTACCCGATCGACGGCGAATACAAAGCCAACGACAAAGTCATCAGCAACGAAGGATGTTTCTCTTGCAAAGTTAATGGAAGGCACAGAAGAGATTCAAAGCACAGAGCGACACTGACAGGAAGAACGAACAGATATGAAGATGCCATTCACCGGTTATTGAAGAGGTCGCCGATGAGACATCATAAGAGAAGACATCATCATGGAGAAGAATTGATTTTGAAGATCAGCTTAGCTCAGACGAAACATCGAATGAGGATCATCAAAATTCAACCTTCTGTCAAGGTATTTTGTTACTAAATAGTGGCTTAACACCCCTATTCTTTCATTATTCTTACATCTTTGCTTCGTTCGTCGTTCAAACTTACATGCTCAACACACAAAGTATTACATTTACCCCTAATAATACAATATACTCTTTGTATCAATTTATTAACTATTTTTTATTGACTTAACTTTATATTAATGAATCACACATTTCAGAGAGACATGGAATACACGATAGCCCAAGGCAATGAAACCAACAAATTCGAACTGATCAAAAAGAACGGCGTTTGGGCCTTGCATTTCCGCAAGCGTCTACGTCATCAAGGCGCATTTGACATCATAATTCATGGCCGTCCGACCAATCACACTGCCGCGGGAACTCAAAACGATACGTATGAGAAACCGCTCACGCTACGGGTACGACTCGTCGTCACAGAGTAACGAATCATTGAGGAAACGAAATTAGCGAATTTATACACTGCGTAAGCTTGAGATTGAAGAGGGCACTTTTTCACGTAACGTTCATTTCTCACCTGATACATTTTTGTTAGTAAACCCATGTCCTTTCTGCACTATAGGCTATCATGTTCTTTACAAACATGTACAACGAGCACTAACTTTTTAGAAGACTGAAGCACTATTCAGTTATACCCTAGATATTTTCTACACATATTTCCGATTAAAATTATCCTTTTAGAGCTACTTGTCCAGCAGACATACGTGCTTTCGATCATACGTTTTGCAATTTACTGTCAGTTGTCAGAAGAGAGGATTTGATCACTGCGCCATCTACCCAATAAAAGTTTTCTTAAGCGGTAGTTTGAAAACAGTACGAAATAAAATATTTAAATTTTTACGCACTTGGTAACCAAACTCAAGAAATATAATCGCAACACACAAAATATTTAATAAAAACTTATAACGACCAAAACAGTAGGAAATCTGTAAATAAATACACAAAATGGCGACCTGACAGTAGTAAGCAAAACAGATGATAAAGCATCGTTAAAGTGTTATGCCCATTAATCTTAAATTTAAATGGGTATATGGATAAAGTAAAAAAAATTAACGTGAGTTATTCCCTACCTATTTTAGTAAAATTACTGTCACTTCTTAAAACATTGTATATTTCATTCGTTTTAGCGAGAGAAATTTAACTTAATTCAAGACAAGCCAGCTTTAATACACAACATTGTATATTTTTATCATATGGCGCGAAAATTTAAATTGAGTTCAAAACAGAAACTCTTTCGTATGTTTTTCTGATGAAGATATTGTTTTTGAAGAACTTGCTCGTCTTCCATAATTTATCTTCACAAAAAATTCACTTAAACTATCTAACGGGCCGACTGGCTAAACCGATCAATTGCTGTCAGATTATTTACTGTGTATTCTTATTCCATTTACAAATTATTCTTTCCGACCAACAGAAAATGAGTCTTCAATTTACGATTTATTCTAAATTTCTCTTACTCTAGCGAATGGATTATTGTAGTTACAATCTATTTGTAAACTATAGGAGGAGAAAATGTTGCAGTCACATTTACACTAGAGAATAACATCAGTCGAGCTACAAGAAATTTAAAATTTACGAATAATTTTTCTTTGTTAACTATTAATATTTCAATAATGCATTTAATTTATTAAATATAAGACCGAAAATACAGAACTGTAATAATTATTTATTACAATTATCAATATAACATTTTGCAAAACTAACCTCAACTCAATGACAGCTAATACGAAGTTGAAGATTTGTGTCAAAAGGTTTGTTTGGTGTAAATGAGGCTCCGTCTAAGACAATCACAAGATAGATTTTGGTACTTTTAAGAATGTTTCTCAGCGAATATAATTGTAATTGACCAATTTGCTAAGGGTTACACTTCGACAAATATGAAAATTTAAAATTAAATTATTTTGTTGTTCAGGTACCTGGAAGATATAAGATCATCTCAAGTACTGAAACATCATAAAATGATTCAGATGTCAACTTTTATATTGTTGTCAATCTGCCATAAATTAAAAAAATTGTGTTGTATTTGAAAAAGTGGTCTCTGTCAAAAGCGAATAATTATTCCAGAACTTATTACGTAGAAGAAAATGGCTGTAATTTTGCGTACATAAGCATTGCCATTGTATTATGTGTTCTTATCTTGTACATACATAAGAATTGAGAATTTTATAAATTAATTTTATGATTTTGCTAACTTTGTAAATTCTTCAATTCTTATTATTATATTATAATTTTGTCTTAATAATTTAACTATAACTATGTAATATGGAAATAATATTGGATTATTTTGTGAAGAAGTTTCACTGCCATAAATTTCACGCACAATTTTAGCTAATCTTATTTTGTTTTATAAATATTTCATTTTCAAAATGTGTTCATATTATGAGTGCCAATAACTGTACTTCATTTTATCTAAAAAGAAAAACAGATGGCACTGCTGATGAAGCAGGTATCACACGCACCAATAGACTGTACGTTTCTATAGATCAGGGGTGGGCAACCTACGGCCCGCGGGCCAAATCCGGCCCGCGTAAAGTTCCAATCCGGCCCGCGAGATCTAATAAGAAGAAATAATAAATATTTTCAAAAACACTATTTTTTAATTAGGTTAGTACCCAACATAAACAGGAGAGATTTATAGCTTAAATTAGACAAATATAGCAGCATCTTTATTCATAATTTAGTACTAACTTCATAATATAGAAAGTCGTAATGCAGCAACTTTGGATATTATAAGTGACAAAAATGTGTTAATTAACTACTACGGCCCGCGTACAAAATTTAAATCTTATTCTGGCCCCTGTTATACAAAAGGTTGCCCACCCCTGCTATAGATTATGTTCGTTACACCGTATTGAAAAACTATAATTTCTCAAACATAAATCCACCTCGTGTTTCAACCAATCAGCTGCAAGGATTTCAACGATCCATCTTATTCAATGCAATTTTTTTTTTTAGATAAAATGGAGAATATATAAAATATTGGTTAATTTGTATAAAGTTAATTAATTGGCACCTCAAAAATTATAATTATTAACGTAGTATTACAACAGTGAATTTTACAAATATCTACAAGTAATTAGTTACCTACTATTAATTATATTAATTGCTTTTATGTTAATTGTAACATAATATTAATCAAAATCTTAATTTATAAATTAAATTAAATTATTAAAAATTCCATATGACAGCAATTAAACAATACACATAATATATTTTTACTTGTATATGTGGTCAGATTTTTAGTTTTATTCTTAAAATTTATAAATTTTGTACAAATAAGTAATCATTATTATTTATATAGAGAATTGTATGAAACTGCCGCTAATAAATAATATTAAACAAATGATTGTTATTTTGTTTAAAGTGCAACATAAGAAGATCGAAGGCAATTAAAAGATGACTACGAAATATCGGGAAACATTTTCGTAATAAAAAATATGCTGCGTACAACATAAACTTGCCGCATATACAATTTTTAAGCGGTTTCAAATAGAGAAGGATGTTTCAAATACAAATTGGAGCCAATATTATTACTATTGAGTACAACAAAATTTGCTCTAACCTAATTACATACTGAAGTGCATCTAAAAAAACCGGACAAGCCTTCAAGTAAATTACCACTACATGATGGATTCCTATGGGACGCCGTTTGTGTTAAAAGTAAGCTTATATAATATTTTATTTTTCATATTTCTTCATTTCTCTGTTATGGAATATTATTTTTCTTATTATTGTATATTATTTGTACAATTATTGTATGTTATATTTAATTATATTATTGGGTTAACGAAACATACGGGACCGTAGAAGAAATTCTAAAATTTCAAAAATCATTTCTTCATCCGATAACGGTGCCGATGACATAATTTTTTCAAAATATATTTTTTCTTCAAACGTCATAAAAGTACGTTGTTATGTATTTGTATTCAACAAGCAGAAGTTCAATATTGTCGCCGCCGGCGTAAAAGTGTATCCTTGGCAACACATTTACGCCGGCGGCGGACAAAGTAAAATATTATGAAAAATAGTTAGGTTGTAATTCAATAATTTGACAGTTAAAAATGAAACAAATAAACAAAAATAACAAAACAGCATATTCTACGGCAACTTGAAATGCTAGATAAGACAGAATATTTTTTGAAGTTTTGAGCATTTTATAATATTTATAATTTTATTTTCTATGTTTGAAGAAAAAATAGCATATGTTATTCGGAGTAAATGTGTCTTTGGGTGCTTCGCATGTAATTGTTCGACTCGCTTCGCTCGTCGTTCAAACTTACATGCTCAGCACCCAAAGTATCACATTTACTCCTAATGACACAATATACTATTTTCTACGACTACTTAGAAATCTGCTCATTGTATGTTTGTTGTTGCTAAGGATATGAGGTACATTGCAAGCATCGTGCGAAATGAATTTGTTTTGTGAGTATTTCAATACAGATCAGCTCATTTAAGTACAGGTGCCATTGCTAGGATACTTATTTAGAATTGTCAAATATTGGAATGGTGAAAGCGAGACAACTTTATAATTTATATTAAATGAATTAGGAAATAATATCGTGGTCGTAGAAAATGTAGAGTGTACAACTCGCATGGAATGAGGTACATTGCAAGCATCGTGCGAAATGAAATTGTTTTGTGAGTATTTCAATACACGTCAGTTCATTTCAGTATAGGAGCCATTGCTAGGATACTAATTTAGAATTGTCAAATATTGTAATTCTGAAAGCGGAAAAAATTTATTATTAAAATTGAATTAATTGAGAAATAATACCGTGGTCGTAGAAAAAATATAGTGTATAACTCGTATGAAATGTCCATTTCATACTCGTAGGAAATTAGTACCATTCCATGCTTCTTGTACAATATACTATTTTCTACTCCTGCGTAAATATATCCCCATTATTTAGACTATTTCCCAAATATAAAATAAACCAGTCAAGCGTAATACTCACTTAAATAAATATATAAATAAATATAAAAAAATATATATATACCGTGTGTCCCACGTAAAGGTTGGCATAGGCAAATAACATGTAAAATCAGTTTTTTGTAAATAAAAAGTGTCCGGCAAAAAATTATGCATCCAAATTTGATATCACAATACTGCCAATATCCCTACATCTTATTTAATACAGATTACTTTATTTTGATACCGCAATTTAATGAAATTAATAATAATAATTCCTAATTTTCCGCCTACTCTTTTTATTGCTACTGACGTATAGTGCTTGCAATTTGTTTTAAATATTTTAATCTGTCACTGTCATCATGAATACGTTAAATGTCGAGAACCGTGTAAATATTATTAGAATGTATTATGGGGGCGCAGTGCAAGACAAATATCTGAATACTTCACAGGAATGAACGCTGAATGGTTTCAATCGCCAGAAATTGACAGTGACAGATTAAAATATTTAAAACAAATTGCTGGCACTATACGTCAGTAGCAATAAAAAGAGTAGGCGGAAAATTAGGAATTATTATTATTAATTTCATTAAATTGCGGTATTAAAATAAAGTAATCTGTATTAAATAAGATGTAGGGATATTGGCAGTACTGTAATATAAAATTTGGGTGCATAATTTTTTGCCGGACACTTTTTATTTACAAAAAACTGATTTTACATGTTATTTGCCTATGCCAACCTTTACGTGGGACACACGGTATATATATATATATATATATATATATATATATATATATATAATAAATAAATAGTTAAATATTTGCACACAGTTACGGCTAATAATCCTCTTGCGGCGTGAGTGTGTGTGTGTTTGTTTGTTGTATGTGTGAGTAAGGAAAGATATGTTGAATTGTTGAATATATTAGTAGTTGGCTTTTGTTGCTCTGTGTTTCATTTAAACAAAACAAAAATTGTAGTCATAACTTGTAACACTAATGCTATTGCATATTTGTCTTGTAGCTGTTCTTTTACTTCGTAGCTATAGTGATGAATTAGAAAAAAATCAAACATTTGTCGCTCGTTGCTATTGGAGACGTGCGACAAAAATTTTATCGACAATAGTTATTGGAGACGAACGACGAAGTAAAATTCCTCAAAAAACATCAACTTTATATTGACAAATCGACAAATACAATCCAATTTTAAGAAAATCTACTGCTTTGACAATTATTTCCTGCTAAATAATTATAGTTTTAAGAAAATGGATTTATAATTATAAAACCTTGATTATGTGGCTATAAAATATGTATAATACGTACAATGGATAATTTATTATAACAATGTATTATTTGAAACAAATTATGGTCGAAGTCACATTACATATAATTTACGAATTTTGATTAAAATAATGAAAATGTAACACCGTGGTAAATAAATTTATTATTACCAACTTAGATAAATATAACAAAACAAATTGATCAACAACTGTAGGCAGATATATACAATACAATAAAATACGATAAGCTTAAATTAATATGCATAAATATTTATAATTACAAATTTATATTTACAAATGTTTTATTAATTGAAATACATAATTATGATACAGTTTCAATAACACATATTTCACAGATAATACATTAATACCAAAGAATAACCCTTTTGTCAATATTTAAAATATTTAAATTAACATAAACAAGAGTACGATTGGAATTTTCCAAATAATAATTAAATACTTTCACTCATGAAGAAAAATTGCCGCTCACTCAATAATCATTAGTTAATTTAACAGAACACAAAAGCAAATGAACTATGAACATCAGTTTTATTTTTCACACTTTGAGTAGAAGAATCTTTCAAGTTTAATTTTTCCATTATTTGCAATAATAAGAAACATGAACGTTAAGTTTCACTGAAACTTATAACTAAATATATTTTAGGAAACTATTTACTTTTCAGATAAATTATTTGCTGGATAAATAAAAAAAAACATTAAAAACATTTATGTTTAGTAGATGTCTCTACCAACGTTAGTAATTAAAAATTATTTTGCTAAAAATTGGTCCATATAAAAAACTTTATTTGCAGCGTATTTCTCTAAAATGATTTATGAATGTTTGAAAGTAAAAAATACTGTAACATATTTTTTCACACCAAAGTCGTTAATTTTTAAATCAACAGGACAATTATTCCGTGAATCTGTATGCAGTCAAAATTTAAAATATTTTGCGGTGTAAATTTTTTGTTATTGTCATTATTAAATAAAGTTTAACATGGCCCTATTTCAGCATACAAAAAATATATTTTCGATGCGATCACACATTATAGTTTTCAGCAAAATAACGCGAAATTATAAACAAAAGTTATATCTCGTTATTTTACAACGAGCCCAAAAATGAAATCATTTAGAGGTTAGATATTTTATTTTTAACGTTCCTCATTTAATTATTTAATTATTTTAAAGAAAAAATGCTTCAAAAACTTTCAGCTGTATCTAGTGCTGGGCTCTAGAGATAATAAAATGTACTTGATGAGCCACTGCTTGTTATATACTCTCTTTCACCTTGGATAATAGCATATACATAATGCTAATGCTCACCTAAAACATGTATAACATTGGAGTGCAGACGTATAGGTATATCTGTTTCAATGTTATACAAGCTTTCCACTTATGGGTAAGATATGAACATCAGCAGTATATTACTATTATGAATATGGATAAAAGCGTTGAGTGGATAGTCGGATATGTCCTTACAAATGATTGGTCAAGGGGTGGTGTTTTATACAGTCTTAAGTCTTGCTTGCACATAGACTCGCAGAAGAATCTGTGATGCTTCAAATTTGGTGTTGAGCTTGAAAATAGTGGTACCCCTATTTTGAAGCATCCTTGAGTCTTCAAGAAAACATGAAATTCACGTAAATGTTTTCAAATTTGTTTTTTGACGTTTAATTTTGAGGTTAAGTTTCTCTGTTAAAAAAAGAATTATATTAAAATTGGTTTTGAAAATAAAACGATTAGTAGAGTAGTTGTAAGTGCCTTTCTTGCTTTCATAATATATGAAACACGTGATGAAATTGTAGAGGAAGTAGATAATACTAAAAGAACAACACTTTGGGTAAAGTGGATTGATCGAAGAAACGAAAGGCTAGTAAGTTTACAACTTCTAGACGAAGAGTAACGTATACAGAAGATATGGCTTGGAATTTTTAGCTACTCATTCCAGTATTCCAGTAGTTATTTCTCGGGATTTCATTTGATAACTGAACTCTTTGAAGAATCACAGAAGCTTCATATGTGAACACCCAAGGTTCAAAACAAATTTTTGAATCTTCATTTGTTGCATCAGAGAATCTTCTATTAATCTTGTATGAGTTTATGGCCCAGTTGCATAAAGCATTGTTAATGTAACAACGTGATTAACCTATCAAAAGACAACATTTTTCGGTTTTTCCTGTATCCAAGGAAATGGATTTATATGATGATTTTTGATAGGTCAATTACGTTGTTACATTAACAACGGAGTTAACATTGCTTTATCAACTCGGGCATATGTGTGAACAAAGCTTAGGATATTGTCGAGAAGGCATGCATCCCTCAAAAATTGTAACGCTGCCTTATTCATGCACTGCTTCGTGCATACGTTGCTTTCTTCAATCACTGCTTTGTTCAAACACAGCTTCATTCATACACCGATTTCTTCCAACACCACTTTATTCACTGTACGAAAGTTCATCGTCCTAATGCGGTATGGAAACAAACCTAAACCTGTGTATTCAATGAAAACTGTTATTTTAATATTTTATTACTATTACATATTTAGATGATATTGAATAATAAATAATATAAACAAGTTTATAATTTAATACTCATGCCATTTTGCGGTATTTAATTTTTTAGCATTGATTGTGCATGAAAGTAATTTCAAATAAATTAGTACGACACCTATGAATACAAAGCCTAAGCACAAAATTGTCGGCATTACAGATTTAGGCACTGCATTAGTACGACGGACTTTCGTACGGTGAATAAAGCGGTGTAAGAAGAAATCGGTGTATGAATGAGGCTGTGTTTGAACAAAGCAGTAATTGAAGAAAACAACGTATGCATGAAGCAGTGCATGAATAAGGCAGCGTTAGAAGTTTCAAGTGTTGTAATGTTACCCATATTGTCTATTGATGCATGTAGAACATTCGAAGTGCCATGTGCCATTTTCTAAAGTAAAATAGAGTATAGAACAGTAAAATTATTGCGTGACTGATATCTCTCGGCATTGTTCTCTTGAAGCATTTTTCTACAACAATGATTTTTTTTAATTGTTCAATGTTAGAAGTCTTTCTCTTCACACAGCGCAGTCGCAGCAGAAGTTCACCGCCCTCTCCTCCCAAACCCACAACTCCCTCAGCTCCATGGGCAGACCTGCAGATCCACTAGCTGTGGGTTTGCCACCATCCTCTCGCACGCAGCGGTCCTTCCTGCGCAGAAGCTTCACGGTGAAGCTACGGGGACGACAGCGCATCATATCGAACCAGCACGCTGAGCTGGTGCACTCCACTGAACGAAGGTAGCGTGGGTAGTAGTCGGGACCGAGGTCGGTCCAACGGATCCGTGAGGTGCATTCCCATTGGCGGACCTACAAGTCGAAGAAGGTGACAAGAGTACTTTGTAGTTGGGATTACGCTAGCATCTTTGGGGGTTGTGATTTAACGACTTGCGCAAAAATACATTAGTTCAATCTTGTAATGTACTATTTGACCACCAAAATGGATGATTCCTTTTGATTTGTATCTTATTTTGCTTCTAATTAAAAGGAAACCCAGTATTAAGTGGTAGTCGAACATAGAAGATCACTGAATAGAATTATTATTAAATATGAAAATAAGTTAATAGTTATTTGTCAAACTAGAGAGGAAAGCGCTTCTTTTCCCTCCTCGAGTTCGAAGTTCGAAGGCAGTTCAAACGAGAGTGGAAGAAGAGCTTTCCTCTCGTGTTAGACACAATATTTTTTTCACGACATGTGTCTAAAAACGATTTGCTCGGACCTAAAATACACTTTGAGAACACAACTGACAGACTGACACGTTAAAAGTTAGGTTATCAGACACAAGGCGGTGTAGCAGTGTTGCCAATGAACCAATCTTAAATATCTTTAATAAGTTGTCAAATTGTGATTTAATAAGAGAAAGAAAAATATAAGACATAATTGTAAGATAATTTAAAGTATGTTATCTGGTATCTCTAAAATAAAGATTTTCAATAAAATTAGGAATTTATTTATAATTTTAATAATATATTTTTTGAAATGACATTCATATTGGTAACACTTCTATATTTTTCTCTCTAGAGAGGAATAACACATTTTCCTCACTATTTCGGAAGAGGAACGGTAAAGTTTCCTACCATGTCGTGAAAAAAATAAATTACATTATTACAAAATTTGTGTTTTTACTCTCGACTTTTTCAGGTATTATTCAATTGTAATGTTAGCTTACTGAAAGTATAGTGTTTTTGACATTAAAATAATATACATTAATTTTTCGAAAAAAATCTTAACTCCGTCATTTTAAATAATATCGCTAAACATTATTTGAAATTAATTGATTATAAAGACTATCAAAAAAAAAAAAATTATCTCAATATGCATTCGCTATTCAAACAATATTGAAACCGCTTTTCCGCCATTTTAAAACAAAAGAAGCTTAAAATTTTTCAACCAGTTTTACAGAAATTTTTAGCCGCTACAATTTCTCCTTTACCATTTCTTCAAATTTTCAATAATAAAGGAGTTAATCGAGTAAGAATTCAGGAAACACTTTATATATGTGCTACAAAATTCTATTCAAAGCATGAGACGAAGAGTAGAAAGTGTTATTAATTTTTCAACGTTCTTTTTTTTTAATATTGTATTATTTAATTATTTTAAATAAATATTGTAGTTTTCCAAATAATAAATGTGTTATTTTCTGTGAGATTGGTATATGATATAGAAAGAAAAAAATAAATAATTTAAACCAAACTAAAGGATGTTTATTCACAAAATTAAACGTCTATATGCTTGAATTACACGTCATAGATGATATGTTTGACAGATATATAAATATTACTTTTATTATATCATTTGTTCGCAAATTGGTGCAACCATCCGATGACTGGAAGTAGAAACGAAATCCAATTACAATTTACTACATGTTTTTTTTTTTTTCTTTCTTGTAATAGACTAATTACAGAAATTATAAAACTAAACCGAAAATATGACAACTTTGTAAAATAATTGCAAAATTCTAAGTGGTGCAATAGATATAATAGTACAGCAGATTATGTAAGAAATAAATTATATTTTTATACGATCGTGCGAATGAAAAAGAAACAGCACTTTTTGAATAGCGTGCATAAAACGGTAAAAGAATAAGAAAAATTTGTAACAAACATTGTAGCTGTAATTTGAAATCCATTTGACAAAGTGATCTTCGGTATTTGTAAAACGGACCACTTTTGCTTAAAAGAAACAATACACTCGTGGCAAAAGTGCCAGTGGCAGTATTACACTCGTGGATTTGTAAAACGAGATAGTGTGCTATAAACTTACACTTTTACATAACATTAGCTATCATAGGATTAGCAAAATGGTTTACACAAACATTACATTGATATTTATTTGAATATTTATTTCCAATTGGCAATTGTCTACCATACCATCAAAAAGTAATTTACTAATCAATGAATTCTTGCAATACGTACAAACATAAATTCAGTATATCGATACCGACAGATGTTGAAAAATAAAATATTTGTTGCGCAAATATTTTATAATTAAAAATATAGATATTATTTTTTAATAGCACTGAAATCAAAAATGTTTACCGACCAAAATTAGAATAATAAACAATATATCACTTTTTATTATTAATATCAGTTTACCGTAAATAAAATATTAATTAATTTTGAAATTTTAAACAACATTTATAATGTCAAAACATCTATATGTATGCATTACATTCAACAGAACGCATTTAAAATTAATTGAAATATTTGTTACAAAATAGGGCATATTTCAAATATTATTGATACATAAATTAAAAAACAAATGATTTGTCGACGTTCATGTGTTACATACCGGGTGTAATATTGAAATGTGGCGTATAGGCACTGTATAAGAATTCACACAGTAGCGACACTAGATTGGGCATAGGCCATATTCTGCCATTTGTGAACGTTCCCAATTGAAAGGGTGAAATTAAGGTTCTGTGACACTTTCGTAATGTAAAGTTCACAATCTGAAGCTCTGCCTTCACTCTCTCTACACTGCGCTCGCTACCACCTCTCTTTAGGTCGTACCACGAATTATGGTAATTCTCATAGACAAGAGAAATAGATTTTTAAATATTGAAGTATCACAAAACCTCAATTTTGACCATCATGGCGGAGTTCAATTGGGAACTCACCGTAGCGGCTTATATAGTGTTATATAGAAATCAGTGCCTAAATATTAGTATTTCACAATATATCAGTCAAATTAAAATAAATGTTTATTAGGAAAATTGTAACACGTCCATAGAAAATTAAACAAAAACGAAAAATATTTGACATTTCGGAAAACCAGATTTAAATTTATTTATTACAGTGTTGTATTATTTTCTGCAGAAATTTCGTAGCATATCGAATTTAAGAGTTAATTTCTCTGCATTTCTTTATGTTAAATAAACAAATAAATCTAAATGTTTTATGAAATGTCAAATATTTTTTCACATTTCTTTAATTTTACATGGCTGTGATACAATTTTCCTAATAAATATTGATTTTAATTTGTCTGATATATCGTGAAATACTAACATTTAGGTAACCAAATGAGCCTTTTTTGCAAGCAATTTTAAATTCTGAACAACTTTTGTATTTACATTTTTGCTGTAAAGTGAATAGATAAAAATTTACAGCAATATGAAAAATAGCATTGAAATCCCTATACGCCACATTTCAATTCTACACCCGGTATTTGACAGTGTATACAAACAAGTTTTAAAGAATAGTACCTGATAATCTCTGTAATTGGGATATTTACTTATCCTGTTGAGTGGTTGTTAAATAAATAAATAATCTGAATCTAAATTTCAACGTTTTAATAATTGACATTTCGAGATCAGTAATAATCCATTATTAATCTGTTCCGGTATTATTAAGCAAATGGTAGCGAAAAACAAATTCATGATTCCAAAAAAATTACATTATCTAAAAAATTCAAAATAACGTTTTTGTTTAATCCCCTGTATTATTTTTGAAATTCTACTTTTGATAATTTGCATGCATTTCTAAATTCTTAACTTTTGTAACTTATACTGCAAAGTGAAAATGTAAAAAAAATACAGCAATATCAAAATTGCATTGAAATCCATGTACGCTACATTTGAATTCAACCCCCAGTAATTCATTTTTAGTCGTCAAATTTCATCCCCAAAGATGCGAGTGGAAAAATAATTTCAATGTAAAATAACAAAATTGTCTTACCTGTTTAACAGCTCTTTTAGCAACACTTTTCTTTCCATTCTGCTTCCTCGTCATTAGATGATTTGTCTTCCAAGCTGGGGTGTCACCAAGTTCATGAGAATATAAATCATCAACATAAAACGACGACTCCACACCAGGAGCCCTCTTCAAAGAGCCGGGCGCCCCGGGGTCAAACTCTAATTCTTGTGGTTCACTAACACTCATATACCGCGAGTTGAACGCAGGGCCTAAAATTTCGCCCAAAACTTCGGGTGAAATTTCATTGCACATGATGTTGCGGTTTCTTATCGTCGCTGAATACACACTGATAACAAGAACCGAGGTGGTAACTGTCAAACAAATGACTTTCGCGAATGTCGCCAACGTCATGTTGGTACGGATGACAGAAACAAACTGAGGAATTTTGACGTTTATTAGCACTGACCTTGACTTGTAGGTAGTCGTAGTATCGTTTACAATGCATTTTATCTGATATACTTCTTCCCTCAGGTGGTTGGTTTTAAATAGTTGACTAATTTGCTTTGTGTACCAAGGAACATTTGTTTTTTTGGTAATGAGTTTTACGTAGATTCCAAGGTGTTTGTTTCAAGCAATTACAGGTAAAATGGCGCATTGAAAGCAAGACCAAATTAGTTTGTAATTAAAATCGTTTGCCTCGATACCGCGAAAGACAATTTTAGTGGATCTTTTTAGAACCGCTCGCTGAAACTATGACAGGAGATTGTGTTTTAAAAATAGTATTTCAAAAATTTTTGTTTGGTA
This sequence comes from Poecilus cupreus, assembly GCA_963942605.1. Taxonomy (NCBI): domain Eukaryota; kingdom Metazoa; phylum Arthropoda; class Insecta; order Coleoptera; family Carabidae; genus Poecilus; species Poecilus cupreus. The sequence continues at coordinate 4,588,728 of OZ012721.1, read as the reverse complement.
TTCACACGACTTTCTTATACCGGGTTAGCCGTCGGTCTGTATTTTTATTTTATGCTGTTATTTTAAATATTACTGAAAAATTTCCAAACCACAATTCATTTTAAATTAAAGTGTACACATGGCAGGTGTAGAATTTAAATGTGGAATATAAGGATTTCAATGCTATTTTTTTATGTTGCTGTAAATTTTTACCTATCCACTTTACAGCAAAAGAGTAAATACAAAAGTTGTTCAAAATTTAAAAATGCATCTAATAAAGTCTATTTGGTTACATAAATATTAGTATTTCACAATATATCAATCAAAAAATATTCATAAACAAAAACTGTATCAAATGAGTCTAAATTTATTGATAGATAGCATAAGATAGACGTAAATTAAAATGTATTATTTCAGCTATTTACTAGTGTCATGGAAAACAAAACATACAATTTCCACAGTCGTATTATTAATATGACAGTTGATATTTGTCTTTGTTACAGAATTATAAATAATTATTAATTTGATTATAGTACATATTATAGATTAAGGGAAAATACACTTCTTTTCTGCGGTGTATATACTTTTTTCACGACTCCAATATTTTTAATGATTTTTATGTATTTCAAAATTATTTAAATTGTATTATAATTTATTATAGTTATCTTTGATTTGTTTAATTTTGTTCATTTTTCACATTATTTAAGCACTTTCCCTCACGACGGGAAAGAAAGTGTACAAATCGCCCGTAGATATGTATAGCTGATACAGTTTCAGAAAATATATTTGAATTTTATGTTTTATTTTTCATGGCACTCTCTAAATAGCTGAAATTTATAAATGTTATTTTACTCATGACAAATTGATAAATTAATAATTGATGCAGTTTTTCTGGTAAAAAAAAACATAAATTAAAGAATGTTGTGTAAAAAAATGTGACTAAAATGTGCTCCTAGTAAATTTCCAGGAAAAAGTATATAATAAGAAATTTGTGGGCAACATTTTAAATGTTGAAATCAACAATGAAATCAACAATTTGTTTGCAGATGAATAATAATCCATTATTAATCAATCGGTAGTGAAAACAAACCATTGACTTAAAAAATACTTATTTGTCAAACTAGAAACAAAAGAGCTTCATTTTCCAAATCGAGCTCGAAGTTGAAGCGGAAGTGGAAGAAGGGATTTCCTCTCGTGTTAGACACAACATTTTTTCACGACATGTTTCTAAAAACGATTTACTCGGACCTAAAATACACTTTGACAACACAACTGATACGTTAAAAGTAAGATTATCAGACGCTACCAGTGTTGCCAATGAACCAATCTTAATTATAAATGAAAGTTGTCAAATTGTGATTTAATCTAGAAAAATTGTAAGACAAATTAAAGTATGTATGTCACTACTAAAATAAGGATTTTCAATAAAATTAGGTATTTATTTATAATTTTAACAATATATTTTTTGTAAATAATATTCATATTGGTAGCACTTCTATATTCTCCTCTCTAAAGAATAAAAACACATTTTCCTAACTATTTCGGGAGAAGAACGATGGGGGTTTCCTGGCATGTCCTGAAAAAAATATATACTCAAAGAATTCGAAGTAGCGTTCTTCTTTAATCCTCTGTATTATTCTTGTAATTCCATTTTTGATAATTTTCCAAACAGGCACAAAAACACAAATTCAAATTTAACGAGATGGCTGTTTCGCAGACGCGATCGCATTTCGTATTATCTTTATTATCGAGGGGTAACAAGCAAATAAGGGTTCCCGGGGGCTCTCGAGGGCGGGGCGCGGTGGCGTGAAGGATGGTAAAGGTTTTATGTGCGCGACAATTTCGAGAAAGCGTCACTTTTACCGCGAATGGAACAATGAGGGAATAAGTTTACAACTCGTCTCCTTAGGGTGTTGGAACGCGAGCCAGGTATACCGAGGTGTTTACAACACTTTCTAGAAGTGATAGGTAAGTTTTGAAGGATTTCCACCAGGTATCGGGATTTGTAGAAGTTGGTTATTGTTATGAATTGTATAAAAATGTTGTAAAGGCGGTAATAGCAATATGATAATAATTCACGTAACTTCTCATCATAACTTATAGCTATTCTAATACTGGAATTAAAACACTATACTACAGTTACATCAGTATGTCTGCTTCCTTGCAGTGTCTTGATTATTAATCATAAAATTAAAAATTCTGGTGTGGGTACCACACTACTCTCTTATACAAATAAAACCAACTGAACACGTATGACTTGTTTCTAGCGTATGACTTTATTTTGACAATTATTTGATATATAGATGTAAAATTTGTTAAATATTTTGTTTTTATTGTAACTATGAATTTATTTTATAATAGATATTAATTATTATCTAGTCATTAAAACTTTCTAACCAATAATAGAAATATTACTTTTATAATATTTCTCATGACAAATATTTTTAATAATGCACAATTTTTTGACATATAGATAGAAGTATGCATAAGAAATATCGAAATATTTTTGCTAACATCATTCAATTGAAACTTTTTTCACAACTGATTCAATTTTTGAAAAAAATGAATTTATTGTTATGTGTGTACAGTCAATTTCATTCTTAATCATCTCAGCTCTTCATATTTTAATGAAACTTATAAATTACAAGTTTCGTTTACATATCTTGTCTCGTTCATGAGATATTGCCCACACGGACATCCATCCATTCATCCATCCATCCTCACACACAGACATCATTATGAGATTGTTCTTAACGGATTCAGTGGACGTCAAAATATGTATTTTTCTCGTCAGCGATTTTTTTCATGATTTCAATATTTCCTTATATTTTGCATAAAAAAGTAAAAAGATTTTTACATCTCATCTATGATAAGAAAGGTATTCGAATTTTTTTTTTTTTGCATTTTTTGATTCAATATTTGGATGGGTACCTGGAAAAATCCTACAATCCTTAGTCATAAAATAATTTAAACGTCAACTCTTATACCAATTGTCCAATAAATCAAATCTGGTGTGGGTACTACAGAGTTTCTTATACATAATTCAGAAATTGGATACTATTTTGATAATTACATTTGATACATGCTTGACATACAGAATATAGTGTATAAATGAAATGTAGCTTACAAGAATTTCAGTGTTATTTTTTTTATATTGCTTTAAATTTTTATCTATTCACTATATAGTGAAAGTGTAAATAATAAAGTTGTTCAGAATTTAAAAATGCATTCAGTAAGGCCCATTTAGTCATTTTGTATCATGTGTCATAAATGAAAACTAAATATTTTGAAAAGATGAGCGTTTTTTGATAGTGGTGGTCCATGTTCATATATTGTTTGATAAGAAATCTATGACGGGAAGTATTATGGTACCCACAACAGTTTATTATTATTGATTGAAAAATCATTAAAAGTTAATTTCTTTATAAATTTTTATTAACTTTTACAGCGGACTTCACAACAAAGACAAGAGAGCCAACAATCGACTGTCTCTCTCGGCTTGCATTTTCATCGTTAGTTGTCGTTCCAGTATAATTTATATTGTCCGAACGATGTAACTTGGCGAGAAAAGGGTTGCGTTTTACAACTTTCCATTACTGAACACAAAGCATAATTCTACTGCACCAACCTCTTTAATGGATTTACACTCTTGCACTTCTGTTTGTACATAGGCGTGCAAGAAAACTCTTTTTAAATAATTCTGGATTTTAAAAATTTTCATAACATGTTAGTATTTTTTGTTATCTGCATTGGTGTATTCTTTCATTGTACATATTAAATAAATATGGGGTAAATACCTCCGTGGTAACGTTTTGGACTGTGAATCGTGAGATCCTCAGTTCGAATCCTATTGCCGACAGTTGCCAATTTAAATTTACTACTGTGGTTCCTCTTCCACTAACAACTTTGGGGGGTATGACTTGACGGTTGGTAACCGCATTTCATACGCAAAAATATATCACCTACCGAGATCTGCGTAAGCAGAGTGCCACACCCATAATGGGTAAAAGGCGTGATGATATATTTATTTATCCAACACCTCTCAATAAATGCTCTATAACTGTGGCGATTTTAAACAAGCAAAGTAACAGATTATCCGCTAGTGGGTATAATTTTGAGGAAAGCCACTTGTGAGTATTTTTTTAATTTATAACAATAATAATAATACGCAACACCTTGGTAACTACTTCGATTGACATTTTAATTTAAAGCATGTCACTGTTAAATAATATTTCTTTAATATTTTTTTCATTTATTAAGAGGTGTTGGATAAAACGTTATACTTCACACGTGGGCAAAGTGCAATTCCTTACTTTGCCCACTTGTAAAGTAAATAACTATTATTTTATTTTATAAATAAATTTTTCTGTTTATGCACTTCAATTGAACATATTTTGGCGCGACTATGGTTTTAATAATTTTTCATTATCGCAGAGATTATGTACTTTAACTCGCCAAGTTATTTCTATATATCAGTGGACATACATACACTGCTGGAAGAGACAGATTTCCATTACCAACTTCAAACTACCTATGCTTTGTAAGACTGCAGTCAACGTCTTTAACTAACTATAAGAAAGCATGACTACCAGTTAAAATTACAGCACCACACTTCACTAAACCCCACTCCATGCTTTACCATCCCTCCCCCCTCTTGTAAACCAAGCTACGTGCTAAAAAATAAATACCCCAATCGATGAATCTGTACCTCTCGTATCGCGACATTACAATTCAGCGTCCGTTCAAGCCGCCACACAGCCAAGCTCGACAGCATTATGGGGCGGTGTTGTACGGGGGTGGAGGGGGGCGCAGTCCCTGTAGGGCCCCTGTCGCCTGTCCTGCCGCCTGTGACATGGCCCAAATGTTGCGAGCGATGCAGGAATGACAGCGGTCCCTGAGCGATGTGAGCAGTGAACACTGGATAGCGAATGGCATCAGAAATTGAGGGATGGGGGTGGTGCAGGAAAGGGAAGTAATTAATAATGGGTATAATAAAATAGCGGGTTGGGGGATATTAAATATGAAGTTATGTTTGGGTTAAACATATTACGTACTATGCATTTTACCGAAACCTAAATGTGTACGAAGCTGAAACCTGGACACTCGCGAAACACAAAGAGGTATCTCTACAAATTTAGGAACACAATTTGTTGAGAAGAATATACGAAGGAATAAAAGGAAACGAACAGCTAAGGCGAAGAACTAACAAAGAAGTAGAAGAAATCTTTGAGGTATCAGACAACACAACACAAATTGGAATATATAAAATAAGATGTATAGGATATATGGAAAGACTACCGGAAGAAAGACTACCAAAATGAATCATAAAACGGAAACTAGATGGGAAGAGAAAGAAAGACAAGTCAAAAAAAAAAAAACATGGCAGGAAAACCTCTTTAGACAGAAAAAAATGCAAATTTAAGTACTTGTACTTGTAAATCTGTACGGCTTAGAATCTACATTTAATTATAATCACTTAATTTTAATAATATACACTAGATGATATAATTGAAAATGTCATGGTTCATTTCTATTACAATTATTAATGTCTGACCGTTACCTTATTATTATCATATTATATATATATATATATATATATATATATATATATACGAAATAACGCCCTAGGGCGGTATAATTTTGATGTTGCTATTGGGCACAGATTACACAATTGTACAAACACTGACTTCTATTGGCAGATAGAAATATTGAAATAAACAAATCGGTATTGTAAACAAATAAAAATATCGCGTTACCTAGTTATATTGTTTACAAGCAAATAGATTAATCTCTCTAACAAAATACTATGATAGGATAAAATTGATTAATAGTACATTATTCAATGAGCAAGTAATGTGTGCAATTACTCAAGAGAATGAAGTTTGCATCACGAGCGAACGCATGTGATGTAAATCATTCGAATGAGTAATAACCATTACATGCGAGTAGAATACTCTATCCACAACAATTCATCAAATATTTGTTTTGAAATTATAAGATAATTAGAATTTTTGCTTTGACAAATACAAAAAACTATGGGTGCTATTCACAGGCCTATACTAAGGGCTACTAACTAGGGCATTTTTAAATTTGGCATTGTTACTTTGCAAAAGTTGCAATTTTTTCATATCAACAGTGTTAAATCTTAAAATGCCCTCCTTAGTAGCCCTTAGTATAGAATTGTGAATAGCACCCAATTTGTTTATCAACATAGACAAATTGTAGCAACCATTGCTAGGCTACGTACTGTTATAACAAAATTTTGAAGTGTTTTAACATTTAGCAGAAAATCTTAAAACCAAATATTCAGCTACAGTTTAAGGAAAAATATGAAAAATGAGAAATTTTGCGTCTTTGACTTTTTATGTGGATAAAATTACTTAAAAGTCATTTTGATTTTACTGTTTTGACAGATAAGATTTGAATTTGACATAATGGATGAATAATATTAATTCATCGAACTGTCAATATTATTTCATTAGCAACAGTAACAAGGGTCGTTAATTGATAAACAACGGTTGAATTATGGGTATATTATTTGACAGTTGTGGATAAATATTTTTTTTATAAAAGGACAATAGCTAAGAAATAATTTCCTTTATTATTGAAACACTCTGTGTTCAAAAGAACTCAACAATTAATTTTAAAACTGCCTCAATTTTAAGTACCGCTAAAATACAAAGTCTTATTTCCCCGCTAGTGCGCGATTATAAAAAACAAACTTAGCAGTATTTAAGGCTATATTATAAATCTTTCATGTAATAAATACAGTGGTGGGTCCGCCGCTGACAAAATAAAACTGCTGAAGTATTTAAAAGGGGACTCGGCGTGTTCCAAAGCTTTGCCAGCACAAAAACATTAGCAAAATGCATCGTACAAAGCCAAAACGCTAGTAATTAACATTTACACGGCGAACAATTAATTTCATCGATTTGCAATTGTGTCCACTCCCCGGAGAGAACACCAAATTGGATAAATTTCAATTACCTTTTTTGTAACAATCATTTTTCATGTTGCTGCGAAATTAAAAAATTATTAATTCATGATATCTTTTCACGAATTTATACTGGTAAATAACATATCACACATGTAATTAAACATTGTCCTGTAATTATAATACATTGATAAAATTGACATTAATTATTTAATTCTTTTTATAAATAAATATGTATAATCATCACGCCATTTATACATTTCTGGATCTGGCACTGTTGTAATATATATACCTCGACAAATCGATATGATCCCATGATAGGATTGCAATTAACTCCATCCCTCCAATCACATAACGAATGGCCTGTCTTTATTGTCCTTTCTCGGTGAAATGTACAGATCACCGAGAAAGGACAATAATTGAAAAATAGTTGCATTGGGCTTCCAAATTATCAAGAGATGGCGTTGATTACAATTCGCATAAGGTACCCGTCAAATTCATTTTATATGATATCTTATGATAGCGAATGCGTGCTTTAGTATTGGTAGTATGTTTTTATTGACAGCAGAACTGTTGCCATACACACTGCAAATTTTCCTATTTTTATAGGTTTCTTTGGAGAAAATTCAATCTTAACCTATAATCCACAAATTCAATGTACCTTTCATTTTTACATTTCATTTAAACAATACGGTTTAAGCAAATGTAATACTTACATTGGAGTACTCTTAAAATGACTACCAATGTTATTAATTTTTAAAAAATAACAATTAATTTCAAAATACTATGAAATTTGTGTACTGTATGGTTAGTTTAGCTTTCTACCACTAGTTAGCGTATTTTAATTTTGGATGCCCAATAAATACCAAGAGCTGGAAGACAATTTTCTATAACACTGTTTTGGAAACAATGCATTTCAAAACTAAAAATTGTATTGGAACAACTATCATTCCATACGGCCGTTTGGAATAAATTCGACGAATCAGAGCCGCACATTAACGGGATATATGAAGTATTTTGGTTCGGCTGTTATGGTTACGTCTCTTTGTTTTAATTTTATTTATTTGAGTTTGACGTTTTCAATAATTTTGTATTTGTAATTTTTTGTATAATTTCCAAAATCATGTTATAGGAAGTATAGTCTACAACAAGAAATGGAATGGCATATCCCACACTCGCAAACCGTAGTCCTCGCCTTCGGCTCGGACTACAAACTTTTTGCTCGCGTGGAATATGTGCCATTCCATTACTTGTTGTAGAATATACTATTCCCGCATGAGGGCTTCAAACGAATGCGTGAAAGCGTGGATGACGTCTTCTCGCAAGAGATTTGTAACAAAATTATTTGAAGGGAATTAAAATTTAATGAAAATTTACAAATTCACAGATGTAAAGTCATAGCAACCGCCGGTTACTAAGGAATTTTATGATTGACAGTTGAAAAAATTAATTAAGAGAAATTATTATTTTTTATATTTCATCAAATTTTAATTAATCTGCCGTGACGACATAACGCTTTCAACAAACTTCAGCATAAACATTATAAGCATTACGTGACACAAAGCTACAGAGACACTCATCATCGCGAAATTATTAAATTCATATTTTAGGGACCATATAACGAACTTATCCACTAAAAACTAACTATCGAATTTTTAGCGTGGTTCATATACCTCCCTTACAGGAGGTAAACGTAATAATTTTGGATAAATTCATTTATCATTTGTTCACAATTTTGCGAGTTTTAAATAAACGAAAAAAGGTGTAATATTTTATAAACACGTTCTTTATAAAATGATTTTTGCTTTACAATACTTGGGAAAAAACTTTTTTTTTGTATATTTTACCGCACTAGTACGCGTATTGAAAGTTTCAAGTTATTAATAACATGTGTCAAATGTTGTTTTCAGGATTGTGATTATATAAATGTTGAGTGAAAACATGTGTTTTGTAATTATTTACAAGTTGTCTCAATATATTACAAGCCTTCGAAGAAATATATTCTTTGCAACCAAGCTTACAGTTCTGCTCGGCAAGTTTAGAACACTGATAGGCGCTTAAGAAACTCTGAAATAAGAGGCGTTGAACATGGTCAAAGGTCATATTATTAAATTGAAGTGCACTAAGCAAATCAAAACAGTAATCGAGAGACGCATTAATTATAAAAATAAATAATGTATATATACATAAACAGGACATAACATTTCAAGGCATTACTGACGATACAAATATTGATGTAGCATTTTAAATCAATTTGTTTATTTCTCGTATTAGCCAATTTAAATAATGTTAATTTTATCTAAACATTTTACACCCGGACACTAGTAGCCTGTGAAGTCACAATTCCCTAATTTACAATTGAACTCTAAAAGTTACTACTTCGATTTAAGAAGATAAAAGTTGCTTTAATGGGCCCATAAACCAATTTAAAAAAAAATATTTTTTTATGAAACTTTATTAGAATATATGACGATCAGTGAAAACCCGATGTGAAAATTTCATATATTACCCGAGATATGATTTTTCAAAGTTTGTGTGACGTTATGTGACGTCACAGGTATTACACCAGTGGCACTAAAACATCGATTTTCCATGATAGTAGATATTATATATTTTTAAATATAAAAATAATATTTTTATATTATAAGTCTCAATTTACAAGAATTAAAATTAATATAAACTAAGACAAATTTCCTTTGACAACTTTAAGAGTATTTTACTTAATATTCGAGTAAATAACAATAAAAGTTTGAGGACAGTGGCGCTAGTAGTGATGTAACCTAACCTCAACACACAATTTTTATCAATAGATTTTCAACACAGCACAATAAAACAGTGAAATTATAAAGCAAGTAAAAAGCCCAACAAATATAATCTTAAATACCAACAAACAAAAATATGAAATGACATTTCGTAGTTCTATTTTAGCCTATAATAGACGTTGGGCGCAGCGGCAGACGCGCGATTTGCAATTTTCATATTTCTGGTCAATGCAAGTACCTGTGACGTCAAAATATGTTCAATTCGTTATATCGCTTTACTGCAAAAAAATTTTAAATTAATTAAAATTAAAATTTTGAATTAAAAGCACATAACAGATGAGGTAAATATCTTCGTGGAAGGTAACGTATTAGATTGTAGATTGAATTCGATAGAGATCTACCGCTAAATAACTGAAACATAAATATGTTCCTCTTGTTATTGAACATCTAGCGAATCACGGTAATACGGTATTTCGTTTACCGCCCTATCACTGCGAACTCAATCCAATTGATTTAATGTAGGTTCAAATGAAGGGTGTAGTAGGGTTTAACACCACTACTTTTTAATTGAATAATTTAAAATAAATAAAAAAATGTAATTATTTAATGTATTAATTCTCTTTTTTTTAAACTTCAACGTAACTTTAATATTATGACTTAATTATAAAAAAAATTGTAATTTAAATTAGAACCTGAAGATGGCTATAATCATGGCCGAAACGTCGTTATAGACATTATATTTTGATAAATTTATCTAAAGCCATGTTATCCAAGTACGTATAGTGATTTATTTACTATTTTCCTCTACAATTTTCGGCTTAATAACCTTCTCCAAAATTTAAAATAAACTTTAATATAATATAATAATATAAATACATGAATAAATAATGCTGAAAAATTATATCTACGTCTTTATTACGGTCCAAAAGGGATTATCGGAACGTTTGTGTTGTATTGTTGGAGAAATAAGTTTCGTACCACATAGTTGACAAATATCCAATACTACTCTGACAAATTTTGACTTGCATGTTCAAATTAAAAAGTAATTAATTAATTTCAATTTGATGACCGTATTTTCAGGTTGTTTGTGATTACAATTTTTTTAATTTTTGTATTCAATAGGTACATTGTTGTAATTAGTGTATTTTTATATTCAGCGCATTGTTGTCATGAATATACTATTGTAATTTGTACATTATTGTAATCAATACATTTTTTCATGAATACACTGTTGCAATTTGTACATTAGTGCAATCAATATTATTTTTACAATTTATATATATATATATATATATATATATATATACATATATGTATTTGATTATAATAATGTACAGTGTATTGATTACAACAATGCATCTACTGATTACAATAAACAAAAAGTTAATTTTATCTAAACACAATAATACAATACCATTTTCTAGCTTAATATTTATACCTTGCATGTTCAAATTAAAAACTAATTAATTAATTTCAATTTGATGAGCGTATTGTTAGGTTGTGATTACAATTTTTTTAATTTTTGTAATCAATAGGTACATTGTTGTAATCAGTGAATTTTTATAATCAGCGCATTGTTGTGATCAATATATTTTTGTCATGAATATACTATTTTAATTTGTACATTACTGTAATCAATACATTTTTTCATGAATACATTGTTGCAATTTGCACATTAGTGCAATCAATATTATTTTTACAATTTATATATGTATTTGATTAAAATAATGTACAGTGTATTGATTACAACAAAGCATCTACTGATTACAATAAACAAAAAGTTAATTTTATCTAAACACAATAGTACAATACCATTTTCTAGCTTAATATTTATACCTTGTTCAAATAAAAAACTAATTAATTAATTTCAATTTGATGAGCATATTTTTAGGTTGTTATTACAATTTTTTACATTGTTGTGTATTTTTATAATCAGCGCATTGTTGTGATCAATATATTTTTGTCATGAATATACTATTATAATTTGTACATTATTGTAATCAACACATTTTTTCATGAATACATTGTTGCAATTTGTACATTAGTGCAATCAATATTATTTTTACAAGTTATATATATATATATATAATGTACAGTGTATTGATTACAACAATGCATCTACTGATTACAATAAACAAAAAGTTAATTTTATCTAAACACAATAATACAATACCATTTTCTAGCTTAATATTTATACCTTGCATTTTCAAATTAAAAACTAATTAATTAATTTCAATTTTATGAGCGTATTTTTAAGCTGTTTGTGAATACAATTTATAAAATTTTTGTAATAGATAGGTACATTGTTGTAATCAGTGTATTTTTATAATCAGCGCATTGTTGTGATCAATATGTTTTTGTCATGTACAGTAATGTACAGTGTATTGATTACAACAATGCATCTACTGATTACAATAAACAAAAAGTATATTTATTTGTATTTCCTTTCAAAATTATATTAATATTTTTCAAGTTTTAAGTGGAAGGTTATGTACTGGGCACATCAAATTTTTTATATATAAAACAGGTGAAATTATCTTCATTTATGAATATTCTGAAGTCGTTTTCATAGTATTTAATTAAATATGTTTCAGGGAATTGTATTTTTTATAGTGAAAGGGATGGACAAAAGAAAATTTATATGTTTTAATTTACCAAAGTTAGGTGTAGTCCAATGGGTTTTATTCACCCTATAGTTAGTTTAGCTCGGTAAGGGAAGAAATGAGCAACCAATGGAAACCTTCACAATTCTTTTTTTATTATTATTTATTGAACAACTGTAAGAAAATTTTAGTCAAATGTTTAATGACCATTGATAAATTTTGCTAACCTATGTCATTCAAACATGTATTTAATTTCGTTGGGTCGACCTAACCACGTGGTTTCATTATTACGCTAATTCTCAGAAAAGTGTGATTTGTGTTATTGGTTACGAATTCAAAACAAAACAAAAATCGTCAAATTAGATGTCAACCATTTGACACTACGACAATTAGAGAGCTCAATAATAAGAGAAGTACAATGAACTTAGAATGGAATAGATGTATGAGAGACAAGCTTAAACTAGAGATGAAACGGATATCCTGCAACTATCCGGTATTCGGCCTCTCAGCCTACATTTTACTATCCGGCAACAAAAAAAAAAAAAAGAATTAATTAGTACTCGTAGTTAACGAGAGATAAATTCAAATTATGGTGAATGAATATACCAATTTCTCAGCATTTTTCAGGCAATGTTCGGCCGAATACCTTGCTATCCGGCTTTTAAGGTGGCCGGATATTCGGTATCCGGTATTCGGCCAAACAACTATCATCTCTAGCTTAAACACAGAAACAATGCTTTGGCTGACACTAGATTTGCTATCTTTAAAAGACATATTTCTTAATAATTAATAATATGTTTTAAACTTTTATTATATCTAGTACGATATTTTTGGGTCCAATTATAATATAACTGACATTTGCCATTTTGTGACTCTAGTAAACGACTCAATTGGGTACGCCACTTAATATAAACTCAATTTTCAGGTATGTGTTATGAAATAATCAACAACAAATTATTTGGGGTGAATAAATCCGGGGTTCGAATCCCACAGCAGATAGTTGTCATTTTAAATTTGTCTTTGTGATTCTTCTTCCACTAGCACCTTTGGGAGCATAATTTGACGGCTGGTGACCGCGCTTCATGTATAAAAACACACTATTTATAGAAATCTGCGTAAGCAGAGTGCCAAACCCATAATGGGTAAAAGGCGTGATGATATATTTAAATATTTTATACATTTATAAAGTAATTAAGCACCTAGTCAATTGTATGATCTTCAAATTATTTATATGTTTATTATTTTGTTTGAATAATCGAAACAGGTCAAGTCAATTCAGCGGCAGTGTGAATTCAATTTAAATTATTTTGGAATAGAGATAAAATACAGGAAATGAATCATTTAAAATAATCAGCTCATATGATTAGTCCATAAATATTATGCCCCGCTGATTTCCGCGCCTCTCATAGGTGTAATAACATTAATCTCTTCCTGAATTAATAAATGAAAACCAAAAATGTTACCAACTACCCCTGCAGCAGCTATCCATGTGCGTTAGGTCCGCAAAATCAATAACTCAACAGTTAGACAAAAATTCTGCATGCAACAAAACTAACAGTGGAGTGATGCCCGCTTGTCAAATTTGGATGAGTTTTTTTGTAAAGTTTTTCGATATAAATTCGCGTGGTGCTTGAGCTTGACAAGGGTGCCAGGGAGCAAGCGAGCTCGGCTCTGTTCGGTTTAACTCGTAACCCAGTCGGCTCGCGAGAAATGTTCTCGCAGTTAGGTCAGTCAGTTGCGTACAACGTCGGTAGTAGGAACGTACGCGCGGGACGCTTCCTACCGTGGCCGAGCGATCGTCGTGTTATGTACTGTGAGTTCGCGGTGTTTCACCTCGTATTTGGTTTGTGCATGGTGCAGTTTTAGTTTAGTTGTGTTTATAAACGGATTGAAAATGGATCAAGAATTCCAAGATATAAACTTCGCCGCCCAGTGTTTACTGGCGATGTCCCACAGCAAGGATCATTTAGTGTCTAATAGTCGACCATTAGATCTGTCCAACAGGCCATACATCCGGGAGTATCAATCAAGATTAGTCCCAGAGAATCAAGTCCCTGCGGTCATCGTCGAATCCATCCCCACGATCTACGGACAACAGGAAGTCCGCCCAGTGACTACCAACCCCGCCACGGAGTCGTCTTCGTACATGGTGGCGCGCATCCTCACCGACTTGACATCCATCAAGCAGGAGCCGGTGCCCGAGGTGCCGAGCGACCACGACGACGAGGAGGCCGACTCTGGATTCGAGGAGAAGCCAGACCTGGCGGTTGTCAGTCCGGTGGTGGTGGCCCCGGAGAAGGCCAGCCCTCCGGCGAAGGCACGCAAGCACCCGCGGAAGAATGCCAGCCCCAGGAGTAGCCAGTCACCTGCGAACGCGAAAACCACACAAGCGCAGATCCGGAAAACCCACAAGTGTTCGTACGATGGTTGTCACAAGGTCTACGGGAAGAGTTCGCATCTCAAGGCGCATCTTCGCACTCATACAGGTTAGTGAGGGATTAATGGAGTTTGGTTTTTTGTGGCAGTAGATGCTGCTCATGACTAGTCCCAGCAATTCATTAATAGACAATAAAAATGTACAGCGAACGATTGGTACCAAAGCGAGAGACCGTGAATTCTAACCACGCTTTCTGCAACACTGAAGGAAACTCCACAAAACTATAAGTGGTTTGGGTTCCACTAACATTGTATTGCATTCTTGAGGTACTTCTGTTATATAAAATAGCAAATAAATATATATGATTCTATTCCGTAGAAAATTAAAAACTTAATTTTAAGCGTAGGGATTATTAAAATGACAAGCTGTATAATTGAAATGGGGCGTATAGGGATTTCAATGCTTTTTTACATTGCTGTAAATTTTTAGTTATTTACTTGATAGCAAATGTGTAAATACAAAAGTTGGTTACTTAAATATTAGTATTTTACGATATATCAATCAAATTATAATTAATATTTACTAGAAAAATTTTACCACGAACCAGGGCCAACGACAATGAAAAATTCAACAAAACGAAAAATAATTGACATTTCATAAAACAGTTTTAGATCTATTTGTTTATTTTTATTTTTAGATACAGAAATGAACTGTCAAATTCGCCATTGTATCATTACCTACAGTCACCTACAAAATGTCTACAGAAAGTAATACAAAACTGCAATAAAGGAGTAAATCTTATCTGTTTTCTGAAATGTCAAATATTTTTCGATTATTTTATATTTTCCGTGTCCGTATTACACTTTTTTTAATTAATAAATATTAATTTGTAATACGAATATTTAGGAAACTAAATTGGCCTTATACCATTCCTTTTAAATTTGAGTCAAGTTTAGTATTTACACTTTTGTTGTAAACTGAATAGGTAAAAATTTACAATAATATTTTTTAAATAGCATTGAAATTCCTATACGCCAAATTTCAATTCTACACCCAATATAAATCGTGAGTTTCCGCTAAGATGTAATATTTACTTTTCTGTGATTACTATATTACTATGGATATGTTGCATATTAGCGGAAACTAACGACGAACGACATATATGCTTATATGAATGAAGAACAGAAATGTATGTGTTTAACTATTTTATGACTAATAACAATAACTATCAAGGATAATTATCAACTATCTTGCATATGGGAAGTCTTACGATGTTGGCGATTGAAACAGAAAATTAATTTCTATGCATCCATTGCTTTCTTTAATTCTATTAGAAGCAAATGAAGAATTAAATACTGCTTTTAAATTATCATTTTTACATTGCATTTAGTTTTACCATTTAGAAATGCTTTGCCAGTTAAAAGAAAAATATCGCATCTTAACCTGACACTTTTCATTTAATTTCCAGTATCAGTCACATTAACTATAGGTAGTAAAACTGGACCTTGCTGTTTAAATTAGTTACTTTACTAGTTAAGGTTAATAGTGACAGTTAAACAGTTGGAGATCCATGACTATTTTAATATATCAATGTTAACTAGCTCCTAATCTAATTTTAACAGTAGTTAACAGAGGAATTATAGTGTATGGGTTAATTTAGAGATTTAGACGAAGAATTTAATTTTTATTTGTAACATTACTTTCCGCGACAATCAGGGATAGCTTTGATAGTGGAAAAATATTTCTCATGTTTTAATCGCCTGTAGTTGTAGACAGCTTGTTGAAATATATAATAGATAGTATTTACAATTAAAATACCTTCTAGTGTCTATAGTATATAGTCTATAGTATATAGTTTATAATATATAGTATATATATATATATGTACTATAGGCCGGGTATACTTATAGGGGTTTCAATGCTATTTTCTCATATTTAATGTATCTTTTTACCTATTATATAGTATATAGTATCAAATATGTATTATGTGTAGGGTACTTAAATATTTGATAATTAATCCAAAGGAAATTTTTAAAATTCGCTAATTATTTACATTCCATGAAGTACACATTTTTTGTGCCACTGGTTTCAAACTACATCATATACATTTAATTCAATTGTTCATTATACATTGGATAAAAGAACAATTTAAAACAATCGCACTAAAAATGAATACTTCATATGGAGTGGAATTAATTTTGCGAATTTTTGAAAATGCTTTTGAATTGTGTTCAGCATATGATATAGTGGTATGTATCTCCCGTTTAATATTTCCTGAAATATAGGTATATTCTGTATAGTATGCTTTATATATAATTTACAGTATATATAATATAATTGGTAATTTTTAATATTTAGTTTTTGTCAAGACACAATAATGTAGGCTATGATATGACATTTTTCATTATTTTATATTTATAAACATTAATGATTGTACTCGCTTCCGAAACGGATTTTCGTGATTCAAACCTTTCTTCCTACTACTTGTATTCTAAAATCACAACTGTACATTTGCTTGTAATGGACTTTATTGTAATTAGCACTCATCAAATAAATAACAATTTTGTGTTTTCATCACCTTTACTTTAGGGGTTGTTTCCCAAAGTTGCATTTGTTTGTATTAAAAAAAATATGCACAATTGAAATAAATATGCTTTAAACATGACTAAATTTAATTAATTGCTTCAAATATATTTACATAATTTCATACATTTTTAAATGTGAAGTAATATTTAAATTGACAAAATCATTAGTTAAGTTTGATAACGCATGTATAATTATAAAACTTGCACTCTTTGGTTACTAAAATATACCTAATACAATCAAATTATTATTGTGTATTTCCCCTCCGATATTTTGGTACGTTTCTTTTAGTTTAGCCTTCAAACTTCATGGCTTGGGACCTTACTCGGGCGTTCGACATTTAGAATATCACGGCACATATCTCAAACCTCCCCGTAAAACCAGAATACTGTCAAAGGGTTTTATGCTAATTTTACCTTTAGGATAATCAGGCTCGGATTAACGACTTATTGTTCTACGTAGCCTGTATTATAATCTAACCGGTAATACGATCGTTGTAACTTTAATCCGATTCAGATACCTGAAACGAATGAAACGCGGTCGGATATTTTATTCCGAAAGTGTAATTGTTGACATTCCCATTAAATATTCTTTTGAGGGGAGTTTGGTCGTTTATTTCGACTGTTGCCATTTCGGCTAGAGGCCTTAAAGCTCTTGCTTTGATCCAGATTACAACAATACTAAAAAACTGATATGGCCAGTACATATTAGTACAAAATACCGGATGATTTATTGGTTCGTTCTTTTCTTTTAAGTTACCTATAGGGTGAAACTCTTCAAATAAAATCTATTTGCTACATCATTGTCTTTCTACTTACCATACACATTAGTGTAGGATTAGGGCTGCCAATTGGATCCGGATTTGATATGTATCCGGATACCCGGATTACGGATATCCGAATCTCTATGGATCTCAGAACCGGATCTCGGGTATCCGAGTATCCGGATCCGAAAAGAGTATAGAGTATCCGAATCCGAGTATCTGGATCCGAATCTGGATTTTATTAACATTCTTGTACCAAATCGTTAATTAATTGACTAAGCAGAATTATAAGTATTAGATATTATATATATATATATATATATATATATATATATATATATATATATATATATATATATATATATATATATATATATATATCAAAAATGAGAATTCGTTTTCAGCTTAATTTTGTTGGTAAACATTTGTTATTAATTACATTTACTTCAAAACAGTAAATTGATCTTGAATATAAATATGTATGTACACTAATAAAATAACGTCGATATTCAAAGGAATATTATTATTTGTATAAAAAGAGTTTTTGAAAATCTTACATACACTCCCTTCAAAAATATTTTAAAAATCGAGATCTTTCAATTATCCGGATACCCAAATGTACGAATCTGAGATCCGGATACTCGGATAATTGGCAGCCCTATGTAGGATGCTCCATTTAAGCGCAATAATATTTTTTATCTAATACCTCTCAATAAATGCTCTATAACTATGGCGATTTTAAACAAGCAAAGTAACAGATTACCCACTATTGGGTATAATTTTGAGGAAAGTCACGAGTGAGTATTTTTTTATTTATAACAATAATAACAACACACAACACCTTGGTATCTACTTCGATTGACATTTTAATTTAAAAATTTTAAGCATATGTCACTGTCAAATAATGTTTCTTTAATAAATTTTTCATTTATTAAGAGGTGCATAAAACGTTATACTTCACACGTGTGCTAAAATTTATCTCGTGGGTAATTCCTAAATCTTCGGTTTTGACCACTCAACTCATTCATATGGCAAAGGGATGGGTAATGACACGTGAGTGGGCGAAAGTTATTTCGCTCACTACTTCAACCTACTCACCTGGCATTACCAAATTGAACTTAACCTAACATTGAGTATGTGGACCACAAGGACGGGGCCGCGTACTTACAATAGCAGGATTAAACAAAACACTCTATAACTTTAGGTAAAAGAAATTGACCGATAAATTACCCTCTAAAAACAAAAGTTTCAAATAAAGATTGTAGTCTATGTTATTCTATATGTATCTATCATTTTTAGTTGATGTATTGCTACCAAAATCTAATCAACTCCTAATTTGACAATAGGTACTAACATTCTAGATATGGCGTTTGAAAATGCTATCGTGAACGGGAGGGTAAAATGTTCTATTGCCTAGACTAGAAATATGGTGAACTGTATTTTGTCTTCTACTCTATCAACATCTTTTGGGGCGGAGATTTTTACGGCACTTTTTAATTTTTAAGCGGTACAAAATGTAAAAGAATGTTTAAAACAAATACTTTAGCCAAATTTCTTCTACATCTTTTTCAATATAACAAAATTTAGAATAAAACAATTATTAACTGAGTTATGTTTGGAAAACCTGACAGGTCATCGAGTAAACTACCATTTTGATTGATGGATTGCTGCTGTGTGAATTCTTATACTGTGGTTGTACAATGTTTTAACATAGCGACCGCTCTACAAACAAGTGTTAGACAGTAAAGGGTACCCTTACAACATTTATCTGTTTCATGCTCGTTTTTCACTTTCATAAAAAACCTATTGGTATTGCTATATTTCAGTGGCGAAAGCAGAGTGCCACTCCCAGGATGGATAAATGGTGTGACGATATTTATTTAGGTAAAAAGTGGGAATGACCGTTCCCGTTCTGCCATCGCCCGAAGAACTGTTTGAAATATTTTTTCGTTTTTGTTTTGTGGAACCAGTTGTTTAACATGCGGAAGACGATGCGTAAACAGTGAATTTTTTTCATTGTTTTCAAATGAAAAATGAATTTCATATTCCATTGTTTGCATTGAAAAATATAATTTCATTGACTTGCTTGACATTGCTTTGTTAATAGGCAGTCTACGGCATATGTCCGTTGTTTTAATACTTGTTTGAACGATAATAAATTCTTTTTTTATTTTTTGTTTTATTCAAACATTGAAAGAGATAGTGGACATTTGTTTTAAATGTAAATAGAATTGTTTTTAATGTTTTTATACAAAAATGATGTTTGTCATTTTTATAAAATTAAAGATAAAAATTATTTTATCATTTATATCACCAAATACATCAAACAGAATATCATCTGTATAAAATTTAAATGTAATTCACCAAAAACAAAAATATAATATACGGTGTTTTTGACGGAGGTCTATCTAGTAGAAAAGTAATATTTTCCCGGACGATGGTGGAAACACCATGAGTCCGAGAAGTTTACTTTTCCTACCTGCTACACATACTACTTTTTCAATCGATTTACTCATATATTCAATTATTAGTTATTTTATATTTCATTTATAAACGTCAGATAACCAAAAAGACATAAAAATTTTGCGGTTCGTAAACACCGGAAAGAAATCAGTTTTCGTCCGATCGAAAAAAAAAACCAAAATTGTTTTGTCAAACAGTTTTGGTTTTCTATGTTCTCAAAGATATTATATTAACATAATGTAGGACTGTTATATTATTGTAAAATCCTCAAAAACCTACTACTCTATTGCTAACAATAAATCGACAAACATTCTATCATGCACTACAAGATATCTCATCTTTCAACAATACAAAGTGTAAAGTTTCATTGTTGTCCCACTCTGTTCAATGCTAGTGTTATTATTGCACGCGGTACTCAGCTGAGAGCCCGGTAGTATCCGCTATCGCGCTGCTGAGTCGGTATGTCGCTTGCAGGCGGTCAGTGAGTGACCTTGAACGTTGCACAGTCAGGCAGTCAGGTACAGTGTGACTGCGGCCGGGAAGGCCTGGTGGGTGTGTCAGATGAATGCTGAGCAGCAAAATTTGGGACGTGGAAGACTCAGATTTACTGGTTTTTGTTCGTAATTTTCAATGGTTCTGAAGGTTTGATCAGATGAGAAATGAGGCCAAATATAATCAGATAAACTTAAATATTTACTATTTATTTATATCACCTAAGAAAAATAACGTTTACTAAGATAGCGCATAATATACATTCAGATGATTGTTCTATACACTTGGTGGATTATAGTTGTTATTTTTCTTGTATGCTTCTCAACGGAAACATACAAAAATAATCTGATGTGTCAACATATCACCTCGCCTAAAGAACTTTAAACGGTACAAAATAGAAAAGGTTTTAAATAAAAATTATAGCTAATACAATTTTACATTTTTTAAAGTTACGACTCAATTATTTACTGAGAAATGCTCCAAATATCTGATAGGCCTTCAAGTAAACTACCACTTCCGGTAGATATATTGCTACCAAAATCTAATTAGCTTGTAATTATATAACAGTTCTAAATATGAAATTTTAGAATGTTATTGTCCTTAGGATCTGATGTGGCCAACACATAACCTCCCGTCTAAACCATTTTTAAACGATACAAAAATGAAACAACATTCATATTGAAATTGCAGATAATAATATTTTACATCTTTTTAATTGCAATAAAATTTATCACAATTATTTACTGAGAACAAATACATTCGTAAACAATCAGAATGTTCTGTTGTCAATAATGAGAATATGAATGTGTATGTTTTATGCTTTTGTATGTACGAAGTTTTTAACAAACTGAATAATTGTTTACGAATGTATTTATTAGATGATAGTTTGCTGTAAGTTGTTACTAATCCTGAAGGTTTAAGTGTAAACCGAAACGTCGGTTATGTACGAAGAATAAATGCTGTGTGACTGAGATTTGTATTCTAGGGACCCCAAAACATGCTATCTGTTAAAAACTTACTACCGAAAATATTGATCCGTCACAATACCTTACATATATTTGCGGTAGGTAAAAAGTAAAAACACGTGTGATTGATTTTGACTTGAAAATTTTTTGGTTAAAGAAATATCCAAGTTAATTCAATATTTTATTTGTTTATTTCAAAATGTTATTTTCACGGTTAGAAAATGAAAATAATAATAATAATCGCAAAAAATTTTCTCACCGAATATCCCTCGACCATTGATAAATACACATAATTTCATCACAACTACAAGAACGTTGCTTGAAGCAGATAATAATATTTTACATCTTTTTAATTGTAATAAAATTTGTCACAATTATTTACTGAGAACAAATACATTCGTAAACAATCAGAATGTTCTGTTGTCAATAATGAGAATATGAATTGCTTGAAGCAACGTTCTTTGGGTAACTGTGATAAAATTATTTCGAATTATCAATGGCCTAGGGATATTATAGCTGATAATTTATGCGGCATTTTCTTTTCATTTCCGTGTTTTATACGAGAATATTCGTATATTACAAGCGCCTCTTACGGCAAGAAAATGTACTATAAGCGAACCTAGAAAGGTTAGTAGCAGTAGCAGTTCCACCTACATTATAGGTACATCATATTTGTTGAAACTATAGCAGAAATTTTAAATAATTGTTTTGCATTAGCAACATATTAATAACCAATTTTAGTAAGCTAATACTAGGCGATTGGCAATTGTTCATTTTAGATAAACAAAGTTAAAATAGAGCTCTTACTACTATATAATATGTATGTTTCATGAATATTTCTAATTCCAATAGTATTTATCTGGAACAAAACAGAGTTCCTTAATTCAAAATTTAATTCTTTTACCGTATTTGCTTCCTAATGGATTGAAATACGGATATTAAAATCAATACGATGTTAACAGCCATATTGAATAATAACTAATAATAAAATATAAAATCTCAAAAACGTCTGACCTTAATTCTATAATCCGATATAGTTGAACTTGATAGGAATTTGAACAGATGCTGACCCAGGGTTTCTGAAACAAATAAAATATTTTTATTATTTTCTGATTCAATCCTTATCTCTTATTAATATTAAATAACTTATTTTACAGTAATAACAAAATAATTGAAGGATATTCAAATTTCATATTTTGGAAACTGCTGATACAACATATATATCGGGTAGTGACTTTTGTTACGTCACACAAGAAATATAATATTATTTTTCCGAAATCGATACTAAATTACACGATATCACTCCAAATAATAGTAGCTAAAGTTACAGACTCTTAAGTCAAAATTTAACTTTACGGACTCATCTGACAAACCTAATATAACACACGTTATTTATTATTTATCTTTGTTAATAATTTATCGGATTTAATGGAGATCACGTCTAAGAACATGTAACTAATATTAAAAATTTACTTTAGAGTAAAAGCGTAAATTCAAAAAACTAATAAATGTAAAACAAATCTGTTTTCTTCTCGAAATATAAGAAAAAAAAAAAACTATTTGAGCCTAATTACAGATTGCCATGAGAAATAACAAGTAACATTTTTGTTGATAGACCTGTCAAAATATTTTTCACATTTCCAAAGTGGATTGTATTTTTTCTAGTAGGCTATATTGTTCTATTTGATATCAATAAATGATCAGCAACAAATAGAACAGTGTTTGAATAATAAATCAACAATTATAGTAGTTAATGACCCTAAATTCGTTCTACAACAGTGAATTGATCCAATTTAATTGTATGTTTATGTTAAGATTGAATTAAGTGCTATAAATGTTGTACTTTAGATCTCTTGGCATTTCTTTAAAGCTGTTTTAATCCGTTACTAAATCAAATATAATGAATTAATTGCCATTAAAGCGTTAGTACTAAACTTGGTTGCGCGCCAAACTATTTTTTTTTAGTTTAAATAGTACCATAAATTAATTGTATTTAGTAGTCTTTGTCTTCACAAATTGCTAACTCAATAGGTTAAGTTATTTTTGCACTATTTCTCTTTATTTTTAAACATAAGTATGTCTAGACTAGCGCACAACAATAAACACGTGTTCCTCAAATTAAGTTTAACTTTAACATCATGTGAAATTAAATTTATTGTCTAGTCTTATGTAATTATTGTTCTATCTAATCATTTGTAATTGTTCCGCTATCAAATTTGTAAAATCTGCAGAAAAAATGTAATAAAAACTTGTTGAATATGTTGTAATAGTAAACCACATACTGGTCTTACCTTTTTTAAGGTCTGTGCTAAGGTGATCAAGTTTTTTTACAAAGCAAAAGTATTATTAAGTTTTCAATGTAGTGTTGCTAAGTTTGTAGACAAGACTATCATTTAAATTATAAATAAATTTATTAAAATGGTGTTAAATATAAAAATTCATAAGTTAATGCGGTTTGACCGAGTGACCCACTAATAACTAACCAGTTTTGATGCTTGTTGTTTTAATTTGTAATTCGAATTTTTACAGTTAATAATGCGAGGAAAGGTACGCAAAAAATAAATGAATTACCTAACGGATATTTCATTTTTAAAAAGTAATGCCTATTATAATATTAAATATACACATAAACATACAACTGAAGGTTTTATTTTAAAGGGTATCCTTCAAATACTGGATTTACAATATCAGAAAATTTTTTATAAATAATATTTTCTAGAATTTGAAAAAAAAAATATATCCGTATTTTTTTAAATCAATGAACTATTTATAGTTTAAGAGAATTGATTATTAAAACTTAGGAGAAGGGATACGTGACGTAGTTTTGGTGAAAGATAAAAAGACAGAAACAGATGTTATACAATATAGAATCTGATATAAGTTAGTTTCACTACCTCAATATAAATATGCTCCGCCAAATGATTTCTTGATTGTCTCTACCAAAACTGCGTCACGCTAAGGCACTACTTGCAGTATTTGAATTTAAAATACCGTAAGATTATTATTTGTAGTTTTTATTATTATTATTAAATAACGTAATGGCCAATTTTCTTTTTTTTTTGTAATGTGCGCATTTCAAAGTTTATATTTAATGGATTCACAAAATCAAATTACAGCTTTGACCATTGTTACAAATTAAAGAAAAATAAAACTAATTTTGTTTTAATTTTTTGTTTCATTACTTAAGAATAATATAAGAATACTTTATAAATGATAGAATTCAGAACTCACTATTACTGTTGTAGTACTATTTAAGCAAGACATTTTATTCAATATTTGTATAAGAAGATTCCTCAACCATAAAATAAGTTAAACATCAGCTATCATGATCTAATTATATTGTTCGGAAAATTATTTAAATGGAATTAAAATAACTTTCCTTGGCAAATAATTAAAATATACATGGATCCCATTTATTTCTGAAAATAAACTGAAAGATTATTTTAGTCAAATGTTTGATGACCACTGATAAATTTTGCTAATCTGTGCCATTCAACAAGCCTTTAATTTCGTTGAGTCTACATAAAGTAATATTTATTAGTTAGAAATATATAATATATTTTGTATGTATTTAAAACATACTTACGAATTCAAAGTGAAACTAAAGACCATCAAATTAGTTGGACACTTCGACAATGTGACAGCTCAATAATAAGAGCAGTATAAATAATTTAGAATAGGTTAGAAATGCGCCATAATACTTTGACGTCTTTGTAGAGATTTTTAAAATTCATATAATGTCGGTGATGATGAATTACAATTGTCAAAATAACACTTAATTTATTTAAAGTTCCAATAAAATAATGATAATACAGAAATTAACACAAAACTTAAAATAAAACATAAAATAACAAAGACTCAGATCACAACGGACACGTGCCTCGATCGCGCGTCAGAACGTCCCTCAAAGATTCCTGTGTGGTCACACTGATTCCTCATTGTTGTGTTTTCATCATGCGGACTTGTGTTATTCTTTCCATAATGTGACGCCTACGATCGACTGGTCCTGGTTCTGTCAGCACATGTGCTTATTTTTGTATATCTGCTGCATATGCACTTACGTATCCGATTGTTGATACAAATTAATAAATACTGACACTGAGGAATCCCCGATGTATATTTATTAAACTTCTGTTATATCTAGTACGATGTTTTTGGGTCTAGTCATATTTTCTATTTTCTGACTTTAGTGAACGACTTCATTACTGTATTACAAATAATTTTTAAATCATGATTAATGTCGTCACACATTACCATTCCTCATAATTAATTCTCTTCAAAATTTCCGTCATAAATTCCAGTGGCGTAGAGTGCGTCTCTTACCACAGCTTGTACAAAGACACCATCGCGTCCAAAAGTGCACATCGGTGCATTTCCCGCTCGGTGCTCTTCATCAATCCTCGCGGAGTGCACTCGACATTTATTCTCCAGTGGCGGCACGTCGAAAACCGGTTAATAATAGTGTTTGATAACGTAATTGTACTTCGACTGGAATAATTGGTGGCGCTTCGATCGCTCGCGTCGCGGGGGCTCGCCCCGATCTACACTCATTTACGAACGGCTGCCCGCGGATCCTATAAATTACGATTAGCACGCGCGCCACTGGAACGGTATAGATGGGAATGGTTAGCAGGGGCTTGAAGAATATTTCTGGTTCGACAGTAGAATGACACATACTTATTCGTATGCTTATTGATGCTGGAATAAACTTCATTCCCACACCATTTTTGGTGGCAAACTGTTATCATAAATGGGGTCATAAACCTTTTTTTATTTTATTTTTTTTATTTTCTGTAAGTTTGAGTAACATTATAAATATAGATACTAATCTTAATATTAAAAGGCATTTAGTTATTAAGGTACGATTTTTTGAAATTGGCATCCTATTTCAAATTTTTAGCTTGTGACGTCAGCACCTGCGTCATCTTGTAAAAGAGCGAGGAACTACACCAACTGTCAAATTGACTGTTATCAGTCATTGTTATTTACTGAGAGGTTTTTACAAATATAGTTTATTCATTTTACCTGGGCAAAATAATATAACAAATATACTAAACATAAGATTAATTTGAAAATCGTTAACTGCAACATTTGACTTGAGATGACAGGTGTGATAATGAGACTACCATCAAGCGACAAGATATAGCACAACAAAGCATTTTTATTTTAACACGTCCTAAACTCTTTGACTAAAAACGTTATAATTAACGAATATCTAATTTAATTTATCGGAGTATTCATTTTAATAATAATAAGTAATTATTACAACCCTGAAAAGCAAATTATTATTTGTTATCAACACCTCTTTTTGCCTTGCCATGCTGTATATTCTATTACAAGATGACATCACGATTTTGCAACCGCGAAACTTCAGAAAGGAAATTATGAATGAAAAGTGGAAAAATTATAAGAAATATTGAATAATATGTGACTGAAATGATCTAAATTTTTATAATTTGTAAAAAAACACAACTTTTTTTTTCAAGTGTATGACCCCAATGGTATTAAATATACAAAATCGTAAAGGAAAAAGGTATGTAAATGGATGCAATACAATAGTATATTATGATACAAGTGTACAAGTAAGCTTTTAAAGCACGTACGACGAGTTTAAGAGCACGACGCGAAGCGGATTTAATTAGATATTGGTAGGAATCTATCAACCGGAAGTGATAGTTGAAGGCCTATCAGGTTTTTTTAGTCATATATTGAAATAAATCGAAAATTAAATCTTTTTTTAAATCTGCAGACTTACAATTTTGAGGAAACTAAAAGTGTTACAATGACATCTGTTAAGAATCAAATAATTTGAAAGGTAAAGATTATGTGCTATCCACATCAGATTTTTTTTTTATCTGTAGCATTAAATTTGATAAATATTGGCGCAATACATTATTCAACGATTTTGAGAAACTAAAAAATATTATAAAATGACATTAAAATTAAGCAATTTGAGTATAGAAGCATTTAGCTGGAGATTAAGTGGTCTGCACGTTATATTTCTATTGGTTTTTATTGAATTTAAGTGAAGTAAAGAATTCAGATAGAAAGGAAATATTGTTGGCATAAAGCAATTTTTGTGAACTTTTAACTTTTGATATTTATAAGAGCCTCTAAAATGTCAAAACTTTTGATATGTCGTGGGCGACAATATGCCTTCCTTATACCTTACCTTTTATACACACAGAAAACTTCCAATTCAATTTTCTTTTATTAAAAATTTCAGAGAGAATTATTAATATTATTTTTGTACTTAAAAATATTAGTTATTTACGCAATTAGTAGGGTATATATGTATGTATATACACAAAATTAGTTTTTAAAATTATAGCAAGACGTTGAAATTTACTGCAACCAAATACACAGTGCGGTTTAAAAAACGCACTAGTGCGATAATGCAACATGTAAGTTATTACCTATATGAAATAAGGGACTATGTACGCGTAGCAATAAACATACAACAAGCAAATATATCTCCGACGACCACTACGAAAAGTACATAAATTCACACGCTCAACTATTACTGAAAGTTGGTCATTGCATATCACTATCAATGTTGTGTGATATGAAAGCTCGATAGCCAATCAGATGCGACCGCAGCAAACTGAGCAAACTAACCTAAAAATATGTATTTAACAGTTGCAGATAATTTCCTGAATTTACAGGGATTAAGAAGGTTGGACCCAGATTTATCAGATTTTAAGTTAATTTTTGGAGAATTCTGACAGCAGTGATGTAAACATAATATGTTTCAATATTTTTATGTATATTTTATATTTTTTTTACTTAATTGTGCTCGTCGGAAAAGTATCGTGTACAACACGTGCTGAAGGGGTATTTTACACTTGTATGAAATATCTAACTTTCAGCACTAGTTATACAACGGTTGTGGAAAAAAAATCAATATATCATTACACCATATACTCATTGTAGGTATAGCATTTTTGGTAATATATTTTTGCAAGTGGGGCAATAAAATGGCAACTATCGGCTGTGGAATTCGAATTTGAGTATCTCATGATGTACGTTACTATGAAGTTATTTATCCCATAGAATTGATAAATTTGTACCCACTTATTTATTGTATATAAAATGTGCCATTCAATATATGTTAACGCTTCACAAAAATAATAAAAAGATTGCAAATGAATTTCTAATTTCCAGATCATATGGATACTTCTTGTATATTAAATACATAATTAATGATGAAGAAAACCCAACGAATTCTTAACCTCCTCGTGTAGCACGCGCCTGGCACCGTCTGTCTGTTGTCCGCGTGGCCTAGAGCGTCGCGAGGCGTCCGCGGCGTCGCCAATCAATATCCCCGCGACCACCGTGCTTCTGCCTATGTAGCTGCTAGCTCTCGCCCCGTCGAGCCGCCCGACTGCGCCAACTCTACCGTGCGGATCAGTTCCGTAAACACGCCGTCGGAGACAGCTGAGGTATTGTGACGGTGGGTCACGTGGGGAGCCAGCGTGAGCGAGTGGTGTGTTGGCAAACGTGAGGAAGCTGGAGCGTGTATTGGAAATGGAAAGCTGGTTATTAATTGGAGCATTGGAGGGATGGGGAGAAATAATATATAATATTTAGGTCTTAAGTTCAACAAAGGATGCCCTTTCGGATAAATATTCCGCCTACGACATTGGTTTGAGAATAATATTCAGTTTTTAACTTCGTCTACCTAAATAATTAAATAGTGGATCATGGCATTCCACATATTTTCAACAGACAAAAATAAAAGCGTAATGAAATAATAAATTAAATTATTTTGTTTGTAACTAACATTGTTCAAATTTGACGTTTAATTTGTAACAATATTGGAGATAGTTCATCAATTT
This sequence comes from Poecilus cupreus, assembly GCA_963942605.1. NCBI lineage: Eukaryota > Metazoa > Arthropoda > Insecta > Coleoptera > Carabidae > Poecilus > Poecilus cupreus. The sequence goes on along the minus strand of OZ012721.1, from coordinate 4,558,969 downwards.
CTACTATAATTATATAATAAATACTATTCATATTTTACGTTTTATATATTACAATATAAGTTAATTAAATAATATTATACAAACATTAGCCTAGCACACTAGGTCGTGGGTTCGAATCCCATTGAAGAACATGGTCGTTTACGTTCATAAAATTCAAAATCATCCACTCATAAGGCGGCATTTGTCCACAGCAGTTAGTTCGCCTCTCATCTTTATATAAAATAAACATTAACCTTTTCGAGAATATAGCAATAATTTTTATCCAATAAATGCTCTATACTACGGCGATTTTAAACAAGGAAAGTAACAGATTATGGGTTAATTTTGAAAAAAGTCACTAGTGAGTAATTTTTTATATATAACAATAACACACAACACCTTGGTAACTACTTCGTTTGGCATTATAATTTAGAAAATTTAAAGCAAATGTCACTGTCAAATAATATTTCTTTAATAAATTTTAAATACTTGTGCTTAATAAGTTAAAAAAATTCAGAAGCTTGAAAATGTTTCTGAAAAGTAGCTAAAATATATAAATATATCATGCATTTACCCATTTCTAGGTATAGCACTCTGCTCAAAGCAGATCTTGGTATTATAATATATTTTTACACGTGAAGTATGGTTACCAGCCTTCAAATTACGGTCTCCAAGAATGGTAGTGGTGGAGGAGCCCCAAAGGTAATTTTGTGTTGTGAAAATTTTCGAAATTTAATTTCTTTGAAAAGTAACAGTTCTAATAATTAACCTAAGTCAATAATAACCCATTATTGATCGTTACTAAAGAAGCTAATCAATTTTTGACCGTTACTAAGCAATGCCAATCTAATCTAAATATACTATTTCAATTAGAATTATAAATGTTATTCCTTGATCAGAACAACAATAATAAAGTTGGTTGTGTCTATCTTCTACCTTATCTATAAGTAGTATTTTACACTTTAAAGTCAATATTAAATGAAATATCGCCTCGATAAGTAAAAATATCTTAACAGTGGTACCCGTATACTGCCCTCGAATAAGATATAACAAACTGGTTTAATATCTCCCCTGAATAGAGGTAGGGAATATGGGTGAGGCACGATAAATTACATCTGCTGAAAATCGATAAGAATTTATTTCCGTTTTCAAGTTTACATTCGGTTTTACATTGCATGTAAAAATTTTAAAATACGATTTGTGGTTATCAGCGCAATATATTCTGAATTTTTATACCTATACTGCAAAGATAAATTACACAGAGAGCAAGAACAAAGTTCGGAATTATAGCGCAAAATAAAACGAAAAACCTAGTGGAACTATTTCATAGATTGGTATTAGTTGAAACGATGAAGTACCTAATTATAATACGTCATAAATCTCGTTATTCTTTCTATCTGCTACCGGAGTGAAATTAATATTAAATATACAACAGCTATGACTCGATAAAGTATAATACCTGATGATAAAATAGATATTTCAGTTCTATGTTTATATTCATAACAATTACAATTATTGATATATAACTAAATACATAAACAATATTATGAAAATTTAGGGTACTTCAAACCTGCATGTCTCGAAAAGTAGCCTGATAATATTTAAATTCCCCTTTTAGAAAACTTGAATTTGATACCAAATATGAACTAATTCTAATAACTATTATTAAGAAACAAACATTGGACGATCGTGTTCAAAAGTAGTATTTGTTACTTTAGTGCATCTTAAATTTGACACAAACAAATTTCAATTAGTTAAATTTCAAATAATACAATATAAATACAGAGTAAAAACAATTAATAAAATACATGTAAAGAAATATTTCAATTAACTATTCTAAAAAAATCTGTTGTGGGCACCACAATACCTCCCGCCATAGATTTATTATTGAACAATGTAGGAACACGGACCACCACTATCAAGAAACGCTCATCCCTTCAAAAAATTATGACACATGTCAAAAAATGAAATTTTTCAACGGTTGTTTTGTTTTTAAAAAAATCTGGTTAGTAGATTTAAACGAAAATATCAAAATTTAATTTTTCTTTTACGTGTTGTAATTCATAAATGGTGACAGTAAGAAGAAAATGTTTCATGCAATAATTGTAGATAATAATATTTGAAACATTATTTTAATAATAAAATTTTCATTAAACCATAATTTACTGAGATATTTTAAAATAACTTGATAGGGCTTCAAGTAAACTACCACTTCCGGTTATTGGATTATCACAAAAACTAATCAGCTCTTGCAAAGGATGTACAATTGATATATACACAATATACAAATTTTCAGTTTAGTAGTTTTTGAGAAACCGTAATTCCAGAGATCCACACTGATTGACTGACAGACTAACAGACAGACAGGTAGACAGACAAACCTGACACTCACACACAAACGTCATCTTGAAACTATTAAAATCGCATTCTAGGGAGCCTGAAACGTGCTCATCCACTGAAAACTCACTACACAATTTTTAGCATGATTCCTTTACCTCCCTTACAGGATGTGGCAAGAGGTAAAAACAACTGACAATCGTACAAAATTATTTTTTTATATGTTAATTTAACTCTCCTCCCTTTAATTTTTAATTTAATGCCAAATTCGATAGGATTCAATTAAATTGTATAAAAAACAATTGACGATCGTCAAAAACCCTAATATTTTGTGTGGCAATGGATGCATTATTACAAACTTTGTCTGTTTGGTTATATAAATGTATATGATACAGAATAAATTACATTTTATTTTTTATATCTTTTTCTTACTAGTTACCTTTAAACTTCATAATATATTCTGCCGTTTAATATCATAATGGGGTCTTTCACCATTTTTTTTTTATATTTTTTTATAAAACTTTATCTATATTGAAGACTATCTACACTTTTAAAAAGTCTTAATTGTTATTCAATAAGCCACAATGATTTTTTTAAAATGTTGTGACGTCATAGTAGAGATCTAAAACAGTAGAGATTTAAATAATTTTTGTTACATAAATGTTCTATTTTATTGTAATAATAATAATAAAATAAGTAAGGATGATGTTCGAAAGTATAGTCAAAAGTATTCTGATGTATGGTGCGGAGATATACGGATGGGAAGAGAAACAAATAATCGAAGACATTCAAATCAGATACATAAAATGGATATTGGGGTTAGATAAATGTACTCCTAGCTACATAGCACTGGAAGAAATGAAAATAGATAAATTAAGAATAGAAACAGGAAAGAGAGCCGTTAAGTACGAGGAAAGAGTGAGAGTTTCGGAAAACACTTTACTACAGGAATGCTGGAAGTCAATAAAACGTTCAAATGAAGAAAAATCCAAACTCACGAAATGGGGAATAACTAGAAAAGCATATTATGAAAGAAATGGATCGTCAGTCTTAGAAATAGAGAGAAAGAGACAAAATGAAGAAACTGTAATAGAAACATTGACAAACAGAGACAGAGACATACAAAAACAAGAACAGTTCAACAAAATTCAAGTAACCAAATATAACCCACGATACAAGAATTTACAGACTTTACAGATTCCAAGATATTTATTAAAAGTCATAAATGTCACTACAATAGCTCGATTTAGATGCGGCAATGAGGAAAGAAGTAACATGTACTGGTTGTCAGCAGAAGAAAAGAGATGTAGATTATGCGGCAGAGAAGAGGAATCTTTGGAACATTTAAGACTTTATTGTAGAGAGACGGAAAGAGAAAGAAGAGATGAAATTTACTTACTAAATGACCTAGGAACAGGAAAAGACTGGATGGAAAAAATTTTAGAAAGAAGAAAACGTTTAATATAGTTTGTTTTTTTTTAGTTAACTTATATAATGTAATCACCATAGAAATAAGATGTAAAAATTTGTATAGATTCTAGGCCGAAAGGCATGAATAAATAAATTAACTAACTAACTAATAAAATAAGTAAAAAAATATATGACTACAATTACTTACAATCTGTACTGTTTTAGATCCAGCAACACCTCTACTATGACGTCACAACATTTAAAAAAAAATCATTGTGGCTTAATGAATAACAATTAAGACTTTTAAAAAGTGTAGATAGTCTTCAGTATAGATAAAGTTTCATAAAAAAAATAAAAAAAAAATGGTGAAAGACCCCATTATGATTATTTTATTGTCGTACGATATTCAGCGATGAAGTTACAAAGGATATAAACTAGCTGCACCATTTCATTTTAATAATCTTCAAAGTAAACTTTAAAACGTTCCTGCAATTGTACATTCTGCCGTTTGATCAAATTCCCTTGATAACTTATGCCCGGAAACCTACAAATAGATGTATCTGTTGCACAATTGCATTCGCTTTAATGCACAACTAGCACAAATTCATATGTTTGAAAACTATTACTATTATCTTATTGCAATCTCAATAACAGTTAACTCGTTATGTTATGAACATAAAATATGTTTCGTATTATGAAGATATGTACGAAATGGGGATTTGAAATGTAAATCGATTGGTTTGTCCGTTCGCTTGCGCATGAACGGTTCAATTCAAACGGCGGACGATTCTTTGGACAATCGTAATTTTGTTGAAGAGTATATTTACTAAATGTAGCAAAAAAATAAACTTCTAGGTTAGGCAACGACCATGGCATGTAGCTTTGATGTCGGTTAACGCGATAACGAAAGTTAAGCAGCACTGCCCGAGGTAAGTAGTTGGATGGGTGACCGCTTTGCGAAAACCCATACCAGCGAATACTGCGTGCCGTTGTCACACCACCGAAAACGGGTAACACATTTCTCAAAAAACTCAAAATACATTTCTCGAAATATACAAATGTCGAAAATTACGATGAGAAATTTTACTTAACCGAAAATACAAAATCCGAATGGTAGAAATATTTCAAATAACGAATGTTATAAATCTCGAAAATACATTTGTCCAACCGCTTGGATATTACAAACCTCGAAAATATATTTCTCGAATTTTACAAATATCGAATGTTACAAAATTCGAAAATACATTTGTCGAAAGCCAACAATACAAAATGGCACAGTTCCACCTATTGAGCAAGTATTACAATACAACATTTGATATGTTACTTATGCTTTTACAAACAGCAGTTTAATGCCAACTTAAGAGAGAGATAGCTAGATCTAAAATTACGCAGTGGGAGAAGAGCAGCACATTCATACCACGTCACAGGTGGCATAAATGTGCTGTTCTTCTCCCACTGCTGTATGAAAAGCATAAGTAACGCTCTATCCATAAATATTATTAAATCTATGGTCAAATGTGTTGGAAAGCCAAAAATAGTAGGAATAGCATTCGTTTTTAAACGTTTCTGACCAAAATGTATAATATAATCGAAATCAAGAAATTGTTTCCCACAAATTCATGTAATTTCATTAGGTTAAAAATTTTCTAGTTTTATAGGTAATATCCATTTCTTGCTTAATTCCACGTTATTTTTTCGGAAAACTGTAATAAATATGTGTATATTTATATATCGTATAATAAACACCGTTCTAACCTAAAAGTGACATATTTACCTGTCAAATGAAGCATTGTCTTTTGAACTTTCGTAGCCTGTTCTGTACAATTATAGGTACACCAAGATTTTACCATATTCGATATATTTAAACATGACATATAATTGATAAAATCATAAATTAGGGATAAAAGCTCGCACAAGAGTCTATCAAAACAATATTCTACTCATACGTCAATCCAAGTTCTTGTCATCTTGCCACCTGTCACGTGACTTTCATCTCTATCGCGCTGTGTTGGTTACATACTCTCTTTGTCTATTCTCCTTCCATACATTTTATTAGTTTTATGGTTGTATCTATCAAATTTCAAGCCATAGTATTTATAAGTATAAGTTCAAGTTCATAAAATAAGAGCAAATTAATTGTCGACTGAGGATCTCAAATATGTTTGAGTGAAAATTAAAGTGAGTGAAAACAAAACATCGAGTGGTATTTGGTAATAGTATATTGTACAACGAGCATGGAATGGTACTCATTTCCTACGAGTATGAAAGTTTGTAGTATGAGCCAGAAGCGAATGCTGCAATTCATACGAGTATGAAATGGACATTCCATGCAAGTTGTACACTATACTTTTTCTACGACCACGATATTATCTCAAAATTAATTTAATTTTAATAATAAATTTGTTCCGCATTCCAATATTTGACAATTCTAAATAAGTATCCTAGCAATGGCACCTGTACTTAAATGAACTGACCTGTATTGAAATACTCACAAAACAAATTCATTTCGCACGATGCTTGCAATGTACCTCATATTCCTAGCAACAACAAACATACAATGAGCAAATTTCTCAGTGGTCGTAGAAAAAATAATTTCCTAAATGTAACGATTTGTCCAAATAAAGAAGGTAAATAAAACTAACAAAAGAGATATTTCAATAGGGAGTTTTTTTAGCTAAGCCAAACTAAATGTGTTTCAGTAAAACTAGACCGTTTCAACATTAGTATATCCCCAACAAAATACAATTCTAAACATTCTGTTTAAATTCAAAACTAACTCCGGCATTATATTTCCATTCCGAGAGCGTTATGAGTAAGACTGGCGCTTCCCGTTGCGCCGCGTTGCGATACAGCAAGATACAACGTTAGCATTTTTATTACCCGCGCTGCAGAAATTCAAATTGAGAGCATTTACCAGTTAAAAATTGTTAGCGGAAATTACAGAACTCGCCTGCATAAAATCGCGATAGATTTTAACGGCAGGTGAGTGGAATGGCTACCGACGATAACATTGACACGAAAATATACCAATAAGTTTATGTCTTCGTCATTGATTTTATAGAAATTATATTCACCTCATGTATAAAAAACTCCTTTAGTTAGTGTGACATCGAATATACAGGGTATTTCAGGACTAGTGTAACATAGCTTAACAGCTTATTCCTGAGGTCATTTTGAGCCAAAAATGTCATATAAACTTATGTCCTATTCCTTCTAGTTACCAAAATACAAGAGGTTGAAGTTCTACAAATAACATGAAATTTTCTAATTTTTGTAATCAAGTAACTTTCGAAAAACAAGAGTTTTATTGAAAAGTCATACCTTATTTGTCTTAATTAATTTTATTTATTAATATTAACGAATACAATGTAGAGAACAAAACACACAATGACACAATTAAATAAACAAATAAATAAATTCTAAACACAGAACAAAATGGGAAGGTTGGCGTCTGTTTAGGTATCTGTCTTGGTATTCTCTAAACGCGTAACGGGTATTACCATTACATAATCCATAAATAAAAATCGTATCTGCATATTCAGCAGTACTTTAACATCCATTATGAAACAAAAATACAATCAAAAGTAAAACAATTTTTAATTTAGACAAATAAGGTATGAATTTTCAATAAAACACTTGTTTTCCGAAAGTACCTTGATTACAAAAATGAGAAAATTTCGTGTTATTTATAGAACTTTAACATCTTGTATTTTGCTAACTAGAAGGAATAGGACCTATATTCATATGACATTTTTGGCTCAAAATGACCTTAAGAATAAGCTGTTAAAGTTTGTTACACTAGTCCTGAAACACCCTGTATAAGGAGGAGAATTATTTACAAATGGTTAAACTTTTATTTACCTTCATTACATTGACAAATCATTACATTCAGCTGCAGTTATATATAGTATATAGTATATTTAGAGCGCAGTTAGGTTTTCCAGACATAAATACTTTGCGCTCGAATTATACACAATGGCTGGCTCTGTTTTTGGGTGTTTTAAAAGCAGTGTTTTAGGCTCGGTTTTAGCGCTGTACAATGTTTTAAAATTATTTTATAAAAAAATGCTTCAAATAGAAGTTACAGAGAAATGTATTATCAACCACTTTTATTTGAAGTATTTTTTTATAAAATAATTTTAGAACGTTGTAGAGCGTTAAAACAGAGCTTAAAACACTGCTCTTAAAACACCCAAAAACAGAGCTCGTGGTACCAGCCAATATTTTTTCGACGAATGATTATAGAAGGAAAAACATTGATCTAATTTTATTGAAATAAATGCATGTATTACATTTCTGTTATAGATGGTTGTAGCTATTTTTTTTATTTCGTATCCATTTTGATGAATTAGTAAAAAAAATGAAACTTTTACCTCCCGTTGCTGTTGGAGACGAGCGACCAAAAATTTTACCGTTTGTTGCTATTATTGAAGATGAGCGAGAAAGTAAAATTCCTCAGAAAATATAAACTTTGACAATAGGAATTATGCACTAATAGTTATTTGTCAAACTAAAGAGGAAAGCACTTCTTTTTCCTACTCGAGCTCGACTTCGTGAGCGCAGCGAATGAGACAATTCGAGCGAGAGTGGAAAAAGATATTTCTTATGATGTTATACACAACATTTTTTTCACGACATGTTGCTCGGACATTAAATACACTTTGACAACACAACAAACAACTGACACATAAATGTTAGGTTATCAGATGCAAGGCGGTGTAACAGTGTTGCCATTGAACCAATCATAAATCTAAATTAAAGTTGTAAAATTGTGAATTAATCTAGAGATAGAAAAATATACCCAAGACAAAATTGTAAAATAATTTGAAGCATGTGTATTAAACAATGATTTTCAATAAAATTAGGAATTTATTTATAATTTTTGCAATATATTTTTTGTAAATAACATTCATAGATAACATTTCTATATTTTCCTCTCTAAAAAGAAAAGACACATTTTCCTCACTATTTCGGGAGAAGAAAGGTAGGGTTGTGAAAAAATAATTCAAATTGATGATTTGCAATTTTGCTCAATATTTTTGCTATGTAAGGATAGGAAAGTTGAATTCAGAAAAAAATACTCTATCGAAAGGGCATAAAAAATACATAACATCTCATCAAAAAATTTAATTTTGTGATATAGCTTGAGAACCACTGGTTAAAAAAAATTTTCTTCTCTACTTGGACGCCCCCTTGGTCCTTTATAAGTCTGTAAGATTGTCTTATAGTATTTTATTGTCTTACTAACATGGACGTTATAATATAAGGTAGTTACACTCTGTATATAAACTGAATAGGCTGGCCCGCATTAGCAAACAAAGGTTTTAGTTTAAATAAATATATCATCTCACAATTTACCCATTTTTGGCGTGGCACTCTACTTTGGCAGATCTCGGTAAGTGATATTTGTATACGTGTGAGAGAACAGCGTTTACCAGCCGTCAAAACACAGCTTTTGAAATTATTATTGGAGGAGATAAAGGTAAAGTTAAAATGGCAACTGTCATCTGTAGGATTTTAGGCTACGGAAATGTATCATTATTTATCCATTTTTGGAAATGGCACTTTATGTTTTACCCATACAGTGCCAGTGCCATCAAATAACAACCCCCAAACCAATGAAATATAATAATACTAGAATGCGCATTTATAATCTAAAAACGAACCTGAGACCGATAGATATTGTGGGCCAGTTCTCTTTGTCCAATACTTTGTGGAACAGTTGAGCGATTGCTATGCGTTTTTTGAACGGTTGCTATATGTAAAAGCATTGTACAACAAAGACAGCTAGCCCTTAACTAGCTGTCTCTCTCAGCTTGCTTTTGCAACGTCAGTGAGCGTTCCAGTATTATTATATTTCAATGTCCTAAACATGTTATCTTTTGGAAATCGAATCCAATAATTGTTACCTACTTAGATTATACGATATTATTTCAGAGACTCTCTCATAGTGAATGGTACTCTTAAGGCAACCTTATTGTTGTCACTATGAATACGAAATACGCAGAAATACTTTGCAAATGAAAACAAACAGCCTTTGCAAAACTTCAATGCATAAATGAACTTGATAGCATTGACAGGAAACGTTTGAATGTTTGTTTCTTTATTATCTATTAAAGTTGAATTTAAACGTTTATCGTTTCCTATTCAGTCGAACAGTGGAACAACTGAAGATCGGATAAAAGCGATTAAATCGGAACGTGAGAACGTGGAACGTTTTCTGCTATCAGAACTAATTCTATTCGCAGTTTTGATTGGGTATTGGAACTTGATGGAGTGTAATCTAGTCCGAATATTTTATTTTGTTTCTTAGTTAATTTCTTCTTTAATAGTCTGCGTTTTATGTATAATGGCGATTGCCTTAGGAAGAGTATATACTTATTATTCTCTAAAAAGGTGTGGATGAAATACTATACTCCATTTGAAAATGACAGAGAGTAATAAATCAAAATTTGCAATAGTAATATTGGATTATTGTCAGCTATGCGGGTAATGAACCCACTAGAAAAAATATTTGATGTGTCCAGCACATAACCTCTCGTGGTATGATGTCTTAACGTAAAAATGGTATAATCACCTTCATGTATTTTTATAATATTTGCTTTTTATGAAATATATTCTGGACACTGTAAATCATAAATATGGTAAATAGTCCCATTATATTTTAAATTATTCTTTATCATCAAATATTTTTTTATTCGTTTATTTTCTGTTTATATTTAAGAAAATTAATTTTCTTTCGTATATTTATTTAATTTTTTCACATATATTTCACTAAGAAATCAGCTTTCAAAGTCACAATGACATGTGTCACATTTCCTAAAAAATTGAAAATTAAGATTTATGAAATTTAATTTATTTATTGAGAAGAAATAAAACGGAGTTTTGGACAGTTACAATTGCCATCATCAGGTCTAAGTTACAGGACGAAAAAACTAATATACATGGACACATACACTAATTTAAAAACATGTAGAAAATTTCCAGAGTCAGATGTTAAAAATATACAAAAAATTAGTCATAAAAATAAAATAATAAATATGGCTAAATAAATAGATACTTTCTAAAAAAAAAAAAAATCTAGAGCTATACTCAATATCCTTAATCTCTTAAATTTTATTAACTCTAAATCTAATGAAAATTAATAAAATTAATATAATCAAAACACATGTAAAATTAAATATTCTACAATTTTCAAAATAAATTGTTGAAAAATTAAATATAACCGCGTTTTTCACGGAAATCTGTTAAGGCTTGCAGTGAACTGCTACTTCCGGTTGACCAATTTTATTCAAAATCTAATCAGCTCTTCATAAGAAGCAAAAATACATAAAATTGTATTTTTTGGAATTACAGTGTTTGTGTTATGTGAGATGAAAAAATCGGTACAGACCACATACATACATAAAAACATCATAGTAAAATCGTATTGTAGGGACCCTAAAACGTGCTTACTCATTGAAAACTCACTACCCAATTTTTGGATCAAAAACAATACTTCCCTTACGCAGAGGTTAGCGGGAGGAAATAAGATATAACTTTACTAGGATGCTTATAGAATGCCGCTCGCTTTATACGTAGAACAAAACTTACTTTTGCAACAATGGAAACATCACTATAAATATTCCAATAATCCCTTTTAGACTATAACATAGACGTAGATATTTTAGAATGATCTGTTTAAGTATTAATTATTTATTATATTGCATTACCTAATTTAAAAGTGGTGATGTTTTACGCTACTCACCCTTCACTTGAGCCTACACTAAAACAGTTGAATTGAGTTTGCAGTGACAGGGCTGTAAATAAAGTACCATATAACTGGGATTCGCTGCTATATCGCCAATAACATGATGAACATTATTTATTTTTAAGTAGCAATTTAGCGGGAGATCTCTCTAATTAAGTTTTTTCGACTATCCCTGGACAAACAATTATTAGCGCGCCACTGGAATGTCTTTGATAGACTAATTTATGAAGTACTTCTTTCATTGCCAAATGAAATATAGAGTCAGTCAGCGTGCGATAAATGATGATATTTATTTATATAAACACATATTTGCAAATACATAGGTAATGAACTAGCAATAACTTATTTTAACGGTCGCACGTTGGAAATAATATCGCACGCCCATGAAATTGGCAATTGACATACATTTCAGTTGAAAGCATTTATATTGAAATGGGACAATAAACAAAATTTTACGATGTGTGCAACAGTATTTTATACGCAATAAATTCAGAGAATCATGAAAGACGTGAGTATTAAATATGTAAGAAGAGAAATATAAACGTGAAACAAAAGACGGTGCACCATTTTCAATCTCTCATATAGTTTTAATATAAACAACATGAAGATGTCAAATTATAAAATATTCTGGAGTGATCATCGCTCGATTTTCTTATAGATCGAAAACAATAAATATACATAAGTTTCAAATATGCTCATTCTTATAGCATTCTGATTTAAAATATAAATAGATACACAAAATGTATGGACTTGGACATGCCTCAAATATACCCTACATATTATTCTAATTCTAATATCTATTATATCAACACAATTGACGAACGTACAGAATTAGGAAAATGATGTTTTTATCGACAGGCTTGGATGCATAAAAGGGGAAAATTACTTAGGTTTGCAGACAAATAGTTGACATTTTGCCAGTACTTTTGAATTCTTCAGGGCAAATGTTAATAGTTATTTTATTTACAAGTGGACAAAGTAAGAAATTACCTACGATAGAAACTGTAGCACACGAAGCCGAAGGCTGAATATGATAATTTTATCGAGTGGGTAATTCCACTTTGCCCTCGTGTGAAGTATAACGTTTTATCCAACAGCTCATAATGAATGCAAAATTTATTAAAGAAATATTATTTGACAGTGACATATGCTTTAAATTTTCGACATTAAAATGTTTATCGAAGTAGTTACCAATGTGTTGTGTGTTATTATTATTATAAATAAAAAATTACTCATTAGTGACTTTTCTCAAAACTATACCCACTAGTGAGTAATCTGTTAATTTCCTTGTTTAAAATCGCCATATTTATAGAGCATTTGTTGAGAGGTTGGGGTAAATAGCTTCGTGATAACGCATCGGACTGTGGATCGTGAGATCCTCAGTTCGAACCCCACTGCCGACAGTTGGCAATTTAAATTTACTCCAGTGATTCCCCCTCCACTAACAACTTTGGGGGATATGACTTGACGGCTGGTAACCACATTTCATACACAAAAATATCACTTACCAAGATCTGCGTATGAGAGGTGTTGGATAAAATACATTACCAACTAATTTAGTCACTTGTCCTCAACAAATCCAAAAGTATGAATATGAAAATTTCTAACCTTAATTCCATCCAATAATGCATTGAACTCGTTCGATAGGATAATTACACAGGTAATCCGAACCATTAATTAATTAATAGGAGTAATATTTTAATTTCATGTTGTTCCTTAAACATTAAATTGAATTAAATTTCCAGAAAAAATCATTTACAATTCTCTAAAGCTACAAGCGATGACAAATACTAACAATTCGAAATGAAATTACTGCGACATCAGCTCTCATCACTTATTCCTACAAGAAACACTTGAGGGGGGAGGGGTGTGGGGGATGTAGCGAGACGCTCAGGTCCCACCCCAGCTCTACAAAGTGGGAAGTCTGTTTAGCAATCAATTATAAGCAGCAAGGGCTAAGCATCCCTTTACGCTTTCTTGCTAAGGGTGGAAGATAGCGTCGACGCGCCGGGCGCAATTTGAAGTTTGGCGACGGCGATGGGGTGACGCCGTCGCGACGCTTAGCAGTTGAAGAAATGGTTTGCAAACAATTAAATTTAAATATTAAAAATAAAAACCCAAGGAAAATATAATCACTTGATAAGTTTTATCCATGGTTGCACGGAGAAAAATCGCGAAAAATTGAGTTAAAAAATAGTTCACTTATGTCTGGTGTTGAGGAGGTTGGGGCGTTAGACGATAGTAATGAAATAAATCTAATTTTTTTTTTCAATAGACTATTTCATTACAAAACTTTCTGTGAAAAATCCAAGGTTATTAGGAAGCTTATACATTTGATAAAACAGTAGTCTTATAGAAAACATATCAATTCAACATGCAAATGACACATTTTTTTGTATAACAAACGAACAAATAGTGTTAGCACTACAAAAATTATCTTCGTTAGGCATTGATATTTCACGATCATTTTAAAGTTTTTCCAATTTGGTTAGGAAGCTTTCAAAAAACCATATTAAACATTACTACTTTTAAATTATCGACTATCATTTAGAAATAAGTAGCAGGAAATACAAATATTTCACATCTGTGACTACATCAAGGTATTAATATAATATTATTATTGTATTTATTTTTAATTTATATAAATGAAATAGTTATGTTAGTTATTAAAGTAATAACTTAGTTTCTAAATTTTTAATATAATTGGGTCGTACGCCATTTAAAAAAAAAAATTTATATGAAACTTTATGTAAATTGAAGACTATCTACACTTTTAAAAAGTCTTAATTGTTATTCATTAAGCCACAATGATTTTTTTAAATGCTGTGACGTCATTATAGAGGTGTTTATGGATTTCAAACAGTAGAGATTTAAATAATCGTAATCAAATAAATGTTCTAATTTATTGTAATAATAATAATAAAATAAGTAAAAAAATATATGACTACAATTATTTACAATCTGTACAGTTTAAGATCCAGCAACAGGTATACAATGACGTCACAACATTTAAAAAAAATCATTGTGGCTTAATGAATAACAATTTAGACTTTTAAAAAGTGTAGATAGTCTTCAATTTAAAAAAAGGTAAAAAAAAAATAACAAATGGTTAAAGACCCCATTATTACAGCAGCTGACAGTGAGCTAGCATATTGGAGTCAGTATAATAGCCAACTCTTCAATTTTACTCTGCGTTGTCGCTTGGAATCTGATAAATTCCCTCATTCTAATTTACGATTTTTAATTAATTCCATGATTATTTTAATTACAAAATTATAAAGTATTGCTGTTTCAAATTTTTTTAAATTATTTACTATATATATTTTTTTAATCATAAATTGTAATAAATTTTAATTTTTCATATTTATTTTCTTTAAGTTTGGACAAAACATCCGAAAGTTAATCCATCAACTTGAAATAATTAAATAAAATAAAATAATAAAATGATAAACAATGATGATATTAATTATAGAAAACGTTACAATCATTTGTAATAGTTAATTACAAAACAGTTTCGACTGAAAATTCGATTTACTTTTGGTTGTCCCGCCTCAACCTCCTTAAATGCCACTTAAATTTACTTTTAAAGTAAATTTATTTGTTTTTAACAAGTGCACATCATTCAAAATTATTTTATGACTTACTAAACATTGCCGTCAAAAATTTGATTGTCATTTAACTTCATATAAATTTAGTATGAAAGTTTAAATTTCTTTATAATACCGGGCATTATTACAATCAATTTAATTTTAAAAAAATTGTATATAGGATGATTCAAAGAGAGCATCGAAACAATAAATAGTAGCTATTATAAATAAATGAAATTTCTACAAGATAATCTAAATAGAAATAATGTAGAAATTTGAACACCAAAAGAAATAAATAAGAACTTACTACGTACTATATTTTAGCTATCAATGTTGTACCGATACATTTAAATATTTTATTACTAATATAAAAGTCACGCAAACAATTCTTGCGTACCTCCCGCGCCAATTTCCTAATTACGCCCTCCCTGTCTAATTAAAAAGCCAATCCCCAATTATTACCACCCAGTTAATAAAAATCGCCAGATATAAATCTACATTACGATGTCACGAGCGTCTGGTGATGGCGAACAGTTTCATTACACTGGTGACCGACGCTTGGGGGGCGCGGGCGGCGACGTCAGGGGCGGGAGGATGCTAACAAGATGTCGACGCGGCGAGGGATTAATTACGCTGCAATGTTGGCGCCCTGCGAACTCACGAAGGAGATTGCAAGGCGCGATCGGGGTGCGAGGTTATTTGGGCCATGAGGTGTTTGGGACATGCGATGGTTTCTTTTTATTTATTAGGTAACTTTGAACTTTATAACCGACTAAGAATTTATGTCTATAGTCTATTCCACGAAACCTTTCTTTAAAGGGACACAAATCTACGTGGTTTCCTGTGCTGTGATTGGTACTGGAACACGTGCTGAACATTATGTGAAATACAAACTGTTAAAATGTCACATTACACTTTAGTGTTTAAGTTATATCATGTATGTATAACATTGCCCACTGCATTTTTATTTTATCTTGTTGCTTCTGCATTATGTTCATTAGAAATATTTATGATTAAATTTATATATTGTTTAAATCTGTATATTTTTATAAAAATGTGCAGTAAACCAAAACAGCCGAGCAATTTATGCTTTCCTTTCTTAACTGTGTACGAACTGGTGGTGGAATTACAGTGCATATAAATTAGTTCAATATTCTGAACGTGTACAGCCGAATGCTTGTAATGGTACACTGTATTTTTTAACCAATCACACTTTTAAAAAGTCTTAATTGTTATTCATTAAGCCACAATGATTTATAAGAAATATTGTGACATCATTATATTGGTGTTACTGGATCTCAAACAGTAGAGATTCATATAATTTTTGTCATATAAATGTTCTATTTTATTGTAATAATAATAATAAAATATGTAAAAAAATATATGACTACAATTATTTACAATCTGTTCTGTTCAAGATCCAGCAACACCTCTACAATGACGTTACATTTAAAAAAAAATCATTGTGGCTTAATGAATAACAATTAAGACTTTTTAAAAGTGTAGATAGTCTTCAATTTAGATAAAGTTTCATAAATTTTTTTTAATGGTGAAAGACCCCATTGGGAATACTGTAAAGTTAGTTGAACAATCGGGTCTATTCTCTAAAAACTTGTTAAATGTGATAAAAATTTGACCTTTTAATGAAAGGTCTCATGGAATGACTGACTATAGTCTTCTGTGAGTTTCAGCTAAATTGCAACATGCACTTTCCTATCGTTAATGTACTACTATGGATACTAAAATTAAATTAACTTATTCTTATCATCGTAATTAAGAGATGTTTACTAATAAAAAAATCATTCTAAACTTGGTACTAGGTATAATAAGGTTCTTCATTATTAAAAAAATATATATAAAACTTTTTCTAAATTGAAGACTATCTGCAGTTAAAAAAGTTTTCATTGTTGTTCATTAAGCCATAACGATTTTTACCTCCCGCCTACCTCTATGTTAGGAAGATAGGTAGGTATTGTTTTTGGTCAAAAAATTGGGTAGTGAGTTTTCAATGAATAAGCACAGTTTAGAGTTCCTACAATACGATTTTGCTATTTTCGCCATGATATCTGTATGTAATGTATGTTTGTGTAGTTTGTAACGATTTTTTCGTATCGCATAACTCAAATAGCGGATAAGTGAAGAACAAGTCAAAAATGTGAAGTAAAGTAAATTTGTTCATAATGTGTAAACCTACTAGTAATTTTACTTTTCAAAGGTCGCCTTTTCAAAGTCAAGTCAAAATAAAATTTTGGCGTACGTGTAAACATAGTCATAGAGATGAAAATAGTCAAAATCTAAAAATTTTTCTTCTGCTGCAGGGGTTGTAGGCTGCATCAAATCGGGGCGGAATGTAATTCTCATAATTGGGATTGATTCTTCAATGAGGGTGGTTTAATTTTGTTAAGGGAAGTTTGTTATAATTAAGTAATTGGTGCTACAATTGAACAATTTAGGGGTAGTATAAATCTTTCAGTGAAAATCAGTTTGGATTAAGTGATAATTTTAACATGATTATTTATGTTGACAACAAGATTTGTTATAAATTTATGACCTGGATTAAGATGGAGATTATCATGTTAAACTCGTGTGATATGTGTCCTTAGATTTACGGATATTATGTTAAATTTAAACTATTAAATTAGAGAAGTATTATGTATTATATTTTTCTATTTTAGATAAATTGCTCTGTGGCAATGGCATCGAATTGACAGGGAATTTATCCAACTGGATTTAAGCTGTATTCACATACAACTTATTGCTGTTGCCTTGCAGTGGTCTTGCTGTTGCGTTGCTAGCGTATGATGTTTGACAAGCGCTACAGCGTACCGTCGTTCACAATGACTTGTTGCTGTTGTAGTGCCGTTGCCTTGCGTTGCACGAGTTTGTAAACTCCAAACTCAAGCAATGCAACAGCAAGGCAACAGAAGCAACAGCCAATCAGAGACCACTATGAAAAAGGATAGATATACATATATGACAAGTTGACACTTAACCTAAAATATTTTCCAATATTGTGACATTTGTGTAGGTACATATATTAGCAGAAAAGATTTAGTAAGTATTTGTATTATATATAGCCATTATTAAATTAATTATTACAACTTTCTAGTAAACTGACAGCCCATCAGCGTCGGTAACTGTCAAAACAGTATTATTGGTAACAACGAAGTTAAGTTCTATGTGAACGGTGTACATACAATACAAATGCAACGCAATAGCAAGGCAAGACAACCGAAGCAAGGCAACAGCAATAAGTTGTATGTGAATACAGCTTTACTAGTTTATTTGAAGGCCTATCAAGTTTTTGACGAATATTTCAGTAAATAATTGACTAAGAAAAAAATTTTGTTATATTCAAAAGATATAGAATAATGTTGGCTACAATTTTTATTTAAAAGTTCAAAATTCACTCTTCTCGACCAATAACAGAGCCAGAAATCCATAATTTTTACGATTATTTTAAAGTAGTTATGTTCATCACCAAGCAACGGTCGTCTGACAATTGACATTTAGTCAGTTATCATTGTGTATTTTGATGTTGACATTTTTCTATGTGTGTTTTCATCGAATTTCGATTATTTTCAAAAGTGATTTCCGTATTTACAGGAGTAGAAAGAGTATAGTACTGTATTCGGGATTATGGTCATTATTCACGCTGATGATCTACATCACTCGGCTACGACTCATGACGCAAACTTCTCTTCGTGAATAATGACTATCATAATCCCTCATATAATAATAATATACTATTAAATGGAATAAAATAAAAGAAAATTTAGAATTCATGGAAAAAGTATAAAAATAATGAAATTCAAAAACACACCTTGATATCCTTAAATATCCTTGAATTTATATATAGGATCTAAAAAAAATTGATTATAAAAAAAGTAATAGTGTATGAAAGTTTAGGATTAAAATTTTGCGGTTTATTTTTGTTTCAAATCTGACTTTTAGAGTACGGTAGATAACTTACTAGAAAAACTGTAAAATCACATAGAATTTTTAAAATTTAATTCTTGAAATCCATGAATATCCTGGAAGAAAATTAATTTTAGCTGTCCTACTAGTTCGCCCTGTAGGTTTACCACTTGCGTGTAGTTTCTTTTCTTTGAATTATCAATTTCTACGAGAACTTTGCATATCTCCTTCTTACGCAATTCTTCTTTTGTTCTTACGGAATTGTTGCGCATTTTCCCCCACAATTTTTCTACTGGTGACAGATCGTGGATACTGGAAGGCTAATCCATAAAAGGAATATGTTGATCTCTTAACCAACTTATAAAAAAGTAAAAGTACATAGGACGTACTAAATTGCAGTTGTTACTGTTTCGCGTAGTGACGTACGCCCCTGAGCGCCTCCATCACGCCAGTGGCGTGGCGAGGGGTAGGCCGCAGTGGGCGTGGCGCGTCCCGCTTACCTTGGCTGCGCCGTCGTTTTTATCTAGAAATCTCGCGGTGTAATTTGCAACTAACTTCTCAGTGTTTGTTGCCGAGTGCGGCAAACACTGAACACTGCACTGCACCAAAACTTTACCCTTAACTATTTAATTAAGATGTATAATGAAATAATTCAATTCTTTAATTTGTTCGTAACGTGCAAATTTATTTGCGAAAGATAATGAACCCCATTTATTAGCCATATAATTGCCCCGTTAAATGAATAAATTTATCTCTGTGCTTCGTGCTTTTGTTTGCGGAATTCTTTTCTTTCTAATTGATTTGTTTGCGCTAATTTTCTGTTTTTACTTCGCCAACGCAGAAGGGAAGAATTGGAATCGTGACTTTCTGGCATTTCGAATTTTGATGAATCTACACGTTTTACGCCCTTTAGAATATACACCATTAAGTTCTGATCCTTGAAAATCGCACATTAACATTAATTTATTTCTCACCACAGAAGAGATGATGTTACACCTTAAATTGGATGCTGGCTGACCTAAGACTGTCTTAAAACATGATTTTAGGTTTGTGTAAAAGTCCGTAAGTTTGTCTGATAGTGTTTTGACCACCGATGCGTCTTTTCTTGACATTTTTAACCGCTGAGAAGCGAACAAACATTTCATGGAATATTTTTAAAAAAGATTTCGCGGTTTTGAGATAACGATTATCTTACAGTCGTCAACATGATTTTATTGTGTAGGGCTTAAATGAAAAGTGCAGAATGAATTTTGAATAAATAAGTGACCGGGTTGGGGATAATGAAGTCCTCTGTTCGATTCACATAACCCTCCTAGTTCTTAATCCACTAATATCTTTGGAGGCGTGACTTAACGGCATTGCATTCGTTGAAATATATCTACCGAGATCTGAGAAAGAAGAGTGCCACACACTGAAATATTGTAATTCTGGAATGCTAACATTGAAAATGCGAGTCGAGAGAGAGGCAATATTTGGGATACCTATTTTTATCGTGCAGTACGCTTAGAAAATATTTAAAAAATTAACCTTCAATAATTTTGAAATAAAATGTTTATTGGAAAAATTATATAATACACTAATAAAAATAAGTTCAACTAACTATTAAGTACCTGAATTTAAAGAAATTTTCAAATATATAGTTAAACAATACAGTGATAAATATTATTTACCGGTTTCAGGATATTAAGCGTATGTTTACATGCAGTAGGCAGGTAGATGTGTCATAACTCTATGCTGTACCACTGTACGGTAATATTACCATACTGACCTGTCAAAACTGTCAAGACAATGAAAATAAAACTCAATGATAATATAACCTTATTTATTAATACAGACAGAATTAACTATTCAAAGCTTCAGCTGCTGCGTTCCAAATAATTTCAGGCAATTCAGCATCGCCAAAATCCATTTTTTGACACGTTTGTCGTTTATGTAAAAAAATATTTATAAATATGATAGAAAACAATTGTCGACTAACTAGATCACCTAAAATTATGACAGACATTGATAACGTTAACGTCTTTATATTCTGAAGCCGGTAAACTATTGAACAAACCACGGATGTTATGAATCATAACAGGCATTAGATGTCTGACATCTGCGGCTATTATGATACTCGTAACATCGCTAAGTATGTTAAATAGCTATTATTATCTTTGACAAGACTGTGCAACATTTTTTTACATAGCAACTGCTCAAGAAACGCATAGCAACCGCTCAACAAACTTATAGCAACCGCTCTACAAACAACCGTTAGACGAAGACGGGTAACCCACGACATCTGTCTGTCTCAGGCATGTTTTTCTCTTTCATAAAAGCCTATAAATGCGCGTTCCAGAAATATTATATTTCAGTGGTGCCACACTCAAAATGGGTAACTGGTTTGGTGATATGTATGTACACTGAGAAAAAAATAGTACAGTTCAGTCAATTTAACTGAATATGAAATGAAGAATTCAATCTATATACAATTGAATACTTGAGTAATTTTTACTGAATATGGTAGGAAAATCGTCGATTGTTTCATTAGGACAAAGTAAGTGGGTTATGTTTTTGAAGTAAAACAAATTAAAATAATTAATAATTATTAATATAGAATATTGTAAACGAGACATGTATCCCTCTGTATTATAAGTAATAATTTATTGTTAATAAGTTAATGTTTTTATTTACTAGATCCTGTTATTCACTTGTTTTCCTGACAAAGAACTACGTACAGTAATTCTAAACATTGTATTTTAATAAAAGTTTATTCAGAACACAAACCAAAAATATTTTATTTATTTGGTACAATTCTGAAAGTTTTTACAACTTATTAACCAAGCCGTTAGTCAAGATCAAAAGGAACTACTGTTTGCCTTTTGTCAATTTAAAATTAAAAAGACAAAATAAAATTAAAAGTTCCCTTTAGTGTGCATGAAAATGTTTTGCGCTAAATACCTTTGTATTTGCAGTTTTCATTTAGGTGTATGTATTCGTGGGATTCTCCCGTTCGAAATTGATTTGTTTTGCGGGAAACGCCATAAAAATCTGCAGTTATTCTGCAGCGTAGTAATGTAGTAAGTTAAGTTTATATCGACAGGTAACTGCCAACTATAAACATAAAGAAAAATATCGCGTTATTTATCTTTACGTAAGTTTGACGCTAAAGCGGATTCTCGGAAGATTGTAACGTAGCAAGAAAGAGAGTTAGTGAACACACAAACACTCAAAGTAATCACACAATCGCGGAGACGAACCGAAAGAAAGAAGAACTAACATCCATAAACGTCCAGTCATACAAATTGTAATTAAAAAAGCTATTTGCTGGCAGTAAACTCACATTTTCATGAGTTTATTTCCAGTAGTACAAAAAATTAAACAGGTTTAGTGTCGCATTAAATTAGAGATGATCTATTTGAAAAGTTAAGCGAGGAATACCGGGTGCGCAACAAGCCTGGAGGTCGTAAAGTGTTAGCGCCATCGATGAACATATAAAACTTCTCCGAAAGCGAAAAATTAAAGAAACCCTGTTTAAATATGCAAGGGACGAACGACCAAACTTTATTTCTCTTCCCAATTTGTGTTGTCACCAAAATGGACACTTCCCTTTTATCCCTTTAAGGACATTTTCGGTAATTTTATTAGTGAAACATGAATGTTGTTTAACGGAGCCCATTTACAATTGCAATTACGAACATTTTATCAACCGGGATTTGAACCTGAACCAAACAAGATCGCGAATACTACGTATACTGCTGGAAAAACTTATAATAAAAGGAGGTATAGCATATCATAAAAAAAACTATCGCGTAATATTAACGGAAATATACGTTGTGAGGTCTGTGTGGATGAATGGATGTGTGTTTGCTCGTATAATTCACAACGAGATAAATGTAGTAACAAAATGTACATAACTGAGTTGATTTTGGTAACAATTGCTAAACCGGAAGTAGAAATGTACTTGACCCACAAAACAATAAATTAAATTTATTTTGAATATGAAAACAGCTGCTAAAAAAGTTAGACAAAATATTTTTTGACATTTTGAGCACTTATTAATGACTTATAATTCTATTTTCTATGTTTGAAGAAAAAAATAACATGTGTTATTCGGAGTAAATGTGACTTTGTGTGCTTCACAATCGTGCTCAGCACACAAAGTATCACATTTACTCCTAATAACACAATATACTATTAGTAGAATATAAACTATTATTTCTAATTTTCTAGTATTTGCTTTTGGTTTAAAGGAAATTACTTATAATTTGAATAACATATTTTGAAAAATGACATCATGTAACAAATATTGATCGAGATCGGTATCAAACGAAATGTCTCAAATAGGAAACTTGACTTCAAATGTCAGAAATAATTTTTAACGATCAACATTTTTCATACAAGTTAAATGAATACTACCGAGTTTGGTATCAAATTAAAGGTCTCGGGAAGAAGACTTGTTCTCAAATGTTAAAAATTATTTTTTGACGATCGTCAATTGTTTTTTTTTTATAGAAGTTAACTGAAACCTACCAAGTTTGGTATCAAATTAAGAGACTCTGGAAGTGGAAGACGACTTAAATATCAAAAACTATTATGGACGATTGTCAATTGTTTTTTATACGAGTTAAATTACAATTCCAAAAATTAATTTTGTCGACCGTCAATTTTTTTTTTAGTAATTGAATCTTGTTGAGTTTGTATCAATTTAAAGATCTCCGAGAGGAGGGCTATATTAAAATTAAAAAAAAAAATAATTTTGAGCGATCGTCAATTGTTTTTATAATAGTTATTAGAATTCTTTGGTGTTTGGTATCAAATTTAAGTTTTCTGAAGGGGGAGGGTTATTTTTCGAGACGCGTACATAATTTTTTTTTTGAGGTATACTAAATTTTCGCAATGTCGCTTGTATATCTATTTATTTATTTTATTTACTATAGTTACTATGAGAATGAGTATATAACTGAAACATATATTATCTATGTATTATATTATATATAAGAAAGTCGTGTAAGGGCCACATCAAATTTTTTTGGGTAAAATTCAACGGCCAGACAAAAAACTGCAAAGTAGCGAGAGAAAAGATTTTTTAAATGCCAGTAAAATGTAAAAAAAAAGCTAAAAATATTTAATGCGACGTTAAATTAATTAAATATTTTACTCAAAAAAAAGGTAGACTGCATATAGGTAAATTAATTTAAAAAATGACATTATTCCCAAATATAATTAATGAAGCCACGAAAATAAAACGATTTTATGATTATCCTTTGAGCAATTTAGTAATTGAGTCGAGTAATAGGTCCCCAGTGGATCCGGCGAAGAACACATTTAAATAATAAACGACATTTCATTAAAATTTCGAAACATTCAGCAACGATTTCTCGGTGAAACAGAACAACCGAAAGAATCAAGTTTAATAATTCATGCGGTGTAATTCTCCGGATGCACGCAAGTAGTTGATGACATTAAAATTAATTCCGGGGCTTTGAAATCGAGCCAGGCCGGCCCTGGCGGCCCGATGGCGGCGCTGGGCACACCGGAACGAAGTCCCAAAGTTCGGCAGTAAAACTGGCTCGAAATACTAATAAACCAGCGACAGAGAGCGTGAGCGGCCTCACAGTAAATACAGGCAAGTTTTGATGGATTCCGGGGATAAAAACCCGCGCGATATTAGCAGTCGTGTGTCTTCTTACTCTTAGCGCTCTCGTTTCGGCCCATCCCGACCAGGACTGTTCCATTTCAACAACACGTTAAAGAATAGTATATTCTACAACAAGAACTGGAATGGTACATATTCCACACGAGCAAAAAGTTTGTAGTAGTTACCTGTTGTAGACTATACTTTCTATAACAAGGTTTTGGAAATTATACAAAAATTACAAATACAAAACTGTTGAAAATGTCAAACTCAAATAAATGAAATTAAACAAAGACGTAACTATAGCAACCGAACTAAGATAATTCATATATCGCGCTAATATGCGGCTCTGATTCGTTTGCGAAAGGAATGATAGTTGTTCCAATACAATTTTTAGTTGTCGAATGCAGTTTACAAAACAGTGTTATAAAAAATTATATTTTGAACTTTTCGTTTACATATGCTAATCTGAGATTTTCGAAAAAAAAAAATACATAACAACTGTTGTAAAATGACATTTTTTGATATGTGTCCTAAAGGAAAATTATTTTTTTGAAGGGATAAGCGTTTCTTGATACTACTGTGTGTTCGTGTTCCTGTATTGTTTTATAATAAATCTATGGCGGGAGGTACTTTGCTACCCACAACAGATTTTTTTTCTTAAAATGTCATAGCGAAGTAAATCAAAGCACGAGCCGTGGGAAAGGGTTACTAATACATAAAAGGAAAATACACTTCTCACCTGCGGTATATATATTATTTTTTTCACGATTCCAATATTTATGATGGTTAATGTATGTTAAAATTATTTGCATTGTAATATAATTTATTATAGTTACCTTTGATTTGTTTAATTTTGTTTATATTTCACATTATTTGAGCACTTTCCCTCACGACGGGAGAGAAAGTGCACAAATCTCCCGTAGATATGAAATAATTGGCTGTTTCTGTCATGATTTTAGTATCATATAATTAAAATATTATGAAAAATAGAAATGCTGTAATTTAATAATTTGACAGTTAAGAAGGAAACATAAACAAAATTAACAAAACAAAATATTATGCCTACTAAAAATGCTGTATATTTTTAAATTTTGAGCTTTATTTAATGATGAAACATCATGTTATCCAAAGTAAATGTGATTTTGTGTAATTGTCCGACTTACTTCGCTCGTCGTACAAACTTATATGCTCGGCACACAAAGTGTTACAATTATTCCTAATAACACAATACGATCTGCGAAAGAAGAGTGCTACACCCGCATTGGGTAAAAGGCGTGATGATATATTTATTTGATTATTTTTAGTTTTATAAATTAAATAATGATCACAGTGAATTTCTATTTATGTTACTACATCGACACCTAAAAAACAGTTCCAACAAAAAGGTTTATTCCTCTCGCTAAACTTCTCGCAAAATCGCCTTACGAAATCGCGAAAAAAATGGTATCTAAAACGATTTTTTCCTCAGCATCTAGTAGCCAAAACGGCTTACGTTTTATAAGACATGCAATAAACCTACAGAATAATCCGAGACATTCTGCTCGACCGAAAATTCCCAAAGGCAAAATGAAACTCGAAAACGACAACAATAAAATAATGTACTGGCTTTCAGCTGTCCTCAAACCGCGGCTCACTACGACCGAGCTAAATTCAAAACAACAAGAGCGACGTACAGATGACATTACATGGAAGATGTCTCGATGCTCAGATGTCCGACAGTTGTCTGATGTTGGCTGCAGACGCCGCAGGCAGCAGATTTCGTCAAATACTGGAGGAGGCGCGTTTGGAGGAAATGATGTCGCCCCCTGCTTGGACTATCAGAGACGGGTGACGTCATTGATTAATATGCGCAGCGGGAGCATCTTTCCAACGCAGTAATTTAAATAATGAAAAGAGAAAATTATGTTGTTTGTCCATTAAAAAAATACATAGATGAATTGAAGAAATGTTATTATTATTTAATATTGGTTAATATTTCAGCTTCTTTTACATTAATTAATTTATAAACATTTAAAATGTTTTCAGATACTTTTGTTACTTTGTTCTACATACTCCTGTAAGGGAGGTATATTAATCATGCTATAATTTCGGTAGTGAGTTTTCAGTGGATGAGCACGTAGAATACGATTACGATTTCAATAGTTTCACGATGATGTCTGTATGTGTCTGTCTGTCTGTCTTTCAATCTGTCAGTCTGTGTTGATCTCTGGAGTTACGGTTTCTCAAAAACTATTTAACTAAAAATTTTTATATTTTGTATACATCAATTGTATCCTCTTTAGAAGAGCTGATTAGTTTTTGGTGATCATGGGCGCGTTCAGTTGCATTCAGCAGCTAAGTAAGCAACTCAGCAATAGCAAGTAAGCATTTCAGCGTATTGCTGAACGACATGTTGAGTTAGTGATGGAAAATTTAACTTATCAGTATTGAATATTATACATACAAAGGGTGGTAAATTACTTTCTATTTAAGTTATATATTTAATATTTCTTTTTGTTTTGAGTATTAGAAATCATGGAAGATTAAAACCCTACTGTAAAGGTAACACCTTTTTGTACGCTATTTTGTACACATGGGACTTGTATTTCAATTATCAAGATAAAATTAATTTAATAAGTACTAATGTTCAAAAAACAATTTGCTACAAACTTACCAATTAGTATACGAGTATTTCCCGAAACAACTTCGTTGTCAGTAAAATATGTAAGGGCAAATTTTGGATCTAGTATATAAATAGAAACAAAGTAAAATATGAAAATATTCATTCACATTTATTATAAAACATCGTTTTCTATTGCTGGTACCCAATCTATATAATTTACATGTAAATATATTATTCAATTTCATTTTTGACATCTAACCTACTAGAAATCATCACTTGCTGACACAAATCAGCGCGTTTTAAATGCGCTGAATTGTTGACTCAGCTGATGACAGTCATCATAAACTCAGCAAATCGTTCAGTTGAGTTTAGCAACATAGCAACTTAGCTGCTGAGTGCTACTGAACGCGCCCAATCCAATAACCGGAAGTGGTAGTTTACTTGAAGCCCTATCAAGTTATTTTGAAATTTCACTAAATTATAGTTAAATGACAATTTTTGTTGTGAGAATAATATTTCAAATATTATTATCTACAACCATTGCTTGAAATATTTTTATCTTACTGTCTCCATTTACGAATTACAACACATTAAAGAACATTATATTTTGACATTTTCGTTTAAATTTGCTTATCTGTGCTTTTTGACAAAAACAAAACAATAATTGAAGAATAACATTTTTTGACATGTGTCATAATTGAATAATGTCCAAACCCAAATAATATGTCAAAAATACATATTTTTAAAAAATGTGTAGAATAAAATTTACATAATTTATTCTGTAGAATCCATATAAAAAAAGGATCCTATTTAAGATATCAATAGAAAAAATACGTATTTTTTGTTTTCTTAATCCGAAGTGTATATTGCGAGATATTTGAAACCCCCTGTATATGAGCAAGAGTTAAAAACAACCAATAAATAATAGAAACAAATTTTTATCACATAAAATTTACCCTGTGGTGTCTCTAACACCTTTGAGGGGCATGAGTTGACGGTTGGTAACTCCGCTTTATGCAGTCAAACATGCTTTAATAACTCTAATTTAATTATATGAAAACACTCTCTCAAAATAAGTAAGTTTAATTCTATAATTTTAATAAAATACCACAGATGTAATATGAACTTTTGACTGAATGTAAAACGTGTACACCATAAATGCATGGAACGGAGTAATATGAGATATTTAGTTCGGTTTCTACAATTGACAAAATAGTTATCGAATTAAATATAAATATTATAAATCTAAATATTTATCTTTTGGATAAAATTCCTAACACATGTTAAAAATTTAATGAATGAAATATTTGTGTACCTTATCAGATTGGACTTCCGTGTTCTTATCTACCTCATATCATTCAAACACACACCACAAATATCAACAACAAAGTACCAAATCAAACCCTGATTATCCATCCTCGTTCCTCCTACCGCAAAAACTCAACCTTAAGATAATTCCACGCGGCCTACTTCCGCTATCTCACTCTTCCTCACGTGTGGGATAAGCGTAATAGAATGTATAGCATACTAGTTTGTAGCGTCGTGTGATTCTGATGTTATTAATTGTTTAAGTTGTACAGCGCGGGCGACGCGGTAACGGGGGTGCTTATTGTAACACAAGACCGCCGGGGATAGGACACCGCGATGGGGGTTGGTGCTTGAGTTTACCTTAGTGGATTGAGGATAGAGGGAGTGAAACTGAGACAAGAAATATTAAATGTGTAATAGCAATAAATAAATATATCATCACGGTATTTATTCATTGTGGGGTGTGGTATTTTTCTTAAGGGAGGCATAGGAAACATAGTAAATTTTGTAAACAGAAAATGTGTATGAAATAGCATGTACTATGAATATTTTTATAACGAAGGAGTGCTCAAAAATAGTCATTGAAAGCTCAGAAATTGTCACTAAAGTAACCCATTATACGACGATTTTGAGCAACCCAGTGTTGGCAACCGTTAAATAATTATTGCACAATTACGATAATTTTGGCAGATATATTGACGTACTATAGTAAATTTGGACGTAACATGAAACAAATTTTGCAAGAAGAATTAACTAATTAATTCCGATGACGAAATTGAGGACAAAACACATAATTTTGAGTGTTATTTACGATAACTTCACTTCTCGAGGTTGGCAACACTGACTATCAGTTTCAATTGACAACTGACAGATGTATAAACTTAACCTATATTGTAATTTTTTAAAATTTTTTCGAATTTTAGATTTCAAATAAAACTTAATATGTACCTCGGCACTGAAGTTCCTTTTTATCACCCTACGGGCCTCGGCAACTAAATTCCATATTCGTGATAAAATAATTGAACGTCAGTGCCTTGGTACATAAATAACTATTATTGCCATAATATAAGTGATTCTTGGTATTCTTCATATTTTCATGAAACTTATAAACTAAGTTTCGTTTACTTATCTTGTTTCGTTCATGAGATATTGCGCACACGACACCCAGCCATCCATCCATCCATCCTCACACACAGACATCATTGAGTAATTGGTGTTAACGGATTCAATAGACGTCCAAATATGTATTTCCGCAAAAATCTCGTCATCGATTTTTTCATTATTTCAATACTTCCTTATACTTTATAAGGCAGTTTATATAAGAAAGTAAAAAGTGTTGAATTTCGGGTTTTACTGGTGTATATTATGGAAAAAATCCAAAATATGGTTAATCTAAACACATTCCATCAATGGCGGGTTAATGGCGAATAGTACGTACTTAATTATAAATTAGAACAATAGTATTTAACACTACTAGCAAGGTAAAACAGTTTTTCGAGCCTGTCACCTTCTTGAAGCAGTAAAAACTTGCGTGTATTATACATTTTACTTGTTACTCATTTAATCAAAATAAAAATTAAAAAAATTATAACCAAATCCTGTCATAGTTATAAACAACGGTTTTGTCAAAAATTGTTTTAAATGATTTCTCATAAGTCTTTTAAGCATTACTGTGGCAATGTGCATTGTTTACTGTTGTAAACTAAATTTTTACCAAAGTATGGAGAGAAACTAAAGTTTATAAACAATGACGTGCGTGACACTAGGAAAAATTGATAATGAAAGGTTAAAATAGCCTGAATATTTTTAACGACTTTTAACTTCCATAAGACAATAATCGGCCAAATTCTCTAACTCAGTTGTCAATTTTTAACCACTTGCTAATATTTTAATCCAATGAAAATTCTTAACACACAAGAAGAAATCAAATTGTCTCTTGTAACATTTGTTTCTATTTGTCAAAAATATTAGCAAGTGGTTAAAAGTTAACAACTGAATTAGAGAATTTAACCGATTATCCAAGTATTGTCTGGATAGTCATGACTAACAAATTCTTTAACTTTATCCACTTATTTTAGATAATGCCAACCGAATAATACATTATTTGATTTTGAACTTTATTTTCCTTTTTTTAAATGTAATCATAATATAATATAATTTAATTAACTAAAATGTTTCCTCAGAATAGTGATAATAATAATAAACTCTACATATAGTCTTATAGTTTTATGGTATTTTTAATTTGAGTCGCGCCAGTGGTGTGACGTCAAATTGGTGCAGCATAAATTGAGGTAGCTATACCGCTTTGAAACAAGGATAAAACCGCCATTTTACATGTATATCCTACGTACAATTTATATCATACAAAAACTTCGAATAAAACTATAGTTTCCAGGATTAAAAATTATTTATATCCTAACAGAAAAGCATGGAAATTTATCTATCTCTAAATATGCAATATATAAAATTACAACAGATGACATTTGTATTTAGCTTTTTATTTTCAAATATAGCTATCTTTTTCCTCCAAATAATTTATTGGAATACCATTAGAGTTTGTGCGTAGCAGAACGGTGGTAATTTTTTATTTATTATATAATATATAGAGTGCTTTTTATCGGACGCCTCTTTAATAGTCGCTCTTTAAAGTCTCCTTCATCATAAGTCAATTAGTTATTTATGGGGAAATATTAACAAGCGACCCTATAACCAAATATATCTTCTAATACTTATTTATTCTTTTGTTTAAAAAATATGTATAAATATGAAAACTGTCAGATATTGTCGCAGCCCCCTCTTCCTTGTGTACGGTTCACCGCTGCCTGTGATCCCCACAACCCCCTTTAATATTGCATATGTGATCGATAAATTTCCTGAGCTTCGGCTCGTGGCCTGTGCACAGCCTGCCGGGATATTACTTCTTTTTCCTCTCTTTTTACGCAGTGACGTGGCGCGGTGACAGATATGACGTCTTAATTTTCACGCGTCACACCAGAACAGTTGAACGTCGAATATGCGTTGTTGTCGCTACACGTGCCGGCTGGGATCCTTGATAAATATTCGCTTTGATTGCAATATGCATGTCATTGTCTTGAAGCGGTAATATGTTCAAGCACATTAATTATTTATTTCTATTACTCGAAAGGAAATTGATTATTGTCTAGTTTGGTGGATGTTCAATAACGATGGTTCGTTATTTAGGCACTGGGAGCTCGTATAGGATGTCAGATATTTTAGTTTGAACTCTATTCTAATCTCCGCTCGAGGAAATTGATTTGTTGGTGGTGTTACAGGATAATTAATTCGTTTATAAAGTATTATTATGTCCCGCATTCAAATGAATGTATCCCTTTAAAATTTTTCGTTTTAATAACAAAAGTCGAAAGACAAGCATAATGCAGTGTATCTTATAGTTATATCTTATATCTAACATGAAATAAAACTTAGATAATAAACTGTACAGCTGGCAAATGTTTTTGTTGTATAATGTTTGCTCTATCTAATGTTCGGCCCAATTCACTAACTCAGTTGTTAATTTTTAACCACTCGCTAAGATTTTAATCCAATGAAACTTCGTAACACAAGAAAAAATCAAACTGTCACTTGTAACACAACTGAGTTAGTGAATTGGGCCTATTATCTACTTTACCACATGTAACTCCAATTTTTAAAACTGCTTAGTATCCACAAGCTTTTGACAGCGTTCAATGAAGAAAGGAATCCCAAATTTCCTGCAGTCTGTATCATAATTCTTCGATTATCCCTTCACAATGAATTCGCATTTTTTTTTTCATTCGGTTCTAGTTGGGGATAAATGAGAGCTGCTAGAAGATCAAGACCAACCAGGTTCTTTGGGCATATTTTAGTAAATTAGAGAGTTAGAGTTTATTTTATTATTTTCAAAAATATGTAGAATAATATTGGCTACAATTTTTATTTGAAATTTTTTTGTACATTTCGCACTGTTTAGAAATTAAATTTTCGAGAAGTTGTGTGCTACCCACATCAGATATTTACAAAGTGTCGGTAAATTTTGTTAAAACAGATGACGTTAGTTTGTGAAATGTTTAAAGATAATAAAATAAAACTGTAATAATCACGAAACAATAACATATTAAATTAAAGATTATTGTAGATCAAGTTTTATACAAATATTTTATTTAATGCATCGTTTCGAATTACTTAACATAATTAACGTAGAGTAACAAATAAATAATATACACAAGTAGATAGAAACGGTAACTAAATAATTATAATTAATTTGCAACTTATTCATAACATTTTAATTAATAAAAATACACTAAAATCAAAAAAGAAAATTGTATAAAATTTAAACAATACAATGAAAAAAAGACCCATTTTTTGTCCAGCAGTGTATAAAAGCAGGTCCAACAATTTGAAATTTACAAAATTTAATCATCTTCTGGTCACGATAATGTGCTGAGCATAAAATGATTTCATTTTGTTTCTTTCGGTTTTTTTTTTTTTTGAAAACTGATCTATTTACTATTCATTTATTCAGACACTTTAACTGTAAAAGTATGGATTGAAAACGATAAAATTTACAGTTCAAAATGCAGAGCCAATAAAATAGAAAAACTAAGTTTGCTTTCCTCGTAATATGAAAGACAATAGCAGGATACACCTTGCCTTGTAAAATAATCATGAAAAGCAAAAAGTCCTTGCAGTCAAAACATAGCGTTTCGCGATATGCATAAAACGTGTTGTTTACATAGAGCGGTTGTCTCATTAATACATATATTTATTTAAACACAATATCACATGTGAATAATTCATATGCACAGTTTGGACATTAATAATTCCAATCGATTCAAGAGAACATGTTGCTGCGCGGGTCACTGATAATAAAACGTAATGACATTGCTCTGCATACGGACACGATTCAAATATGTTGTGGACGGAGAATAATTGAAACATTGAAAGTGTCACAAAAACTCGAACATGAAAGGTTTGCGGAACAAATGGGTCAGGGTGGGACAAATATTCACTTGCTGATATTATTTCACTTTCCAGTCAATCAAGGCTTTGTATTAATTAGCATAATTACCAATGAATGAGCCCACGGGCGATATAATTTTAATTTGTTTGTATACTGGGTGTCGGCGGAAATTTAACATTGCCTTACACTTCTTTTATATCTAAAAGTCGTAAGAAACTTAATGTCATAAAGTCAATCGTTGTATCCCTTATATTTTTTGAAATATGATGGTTGTTGTTGTCCGATGTGCAACTTTGAAGGCGGGCAACTCAAAAACTATATAAGATATAGAAAAAAAATTGTCAGTTATTTAATTTCAAGCAATTTATGACAAATTAGCAAATAATATAATTTTTTTCAATGTTTGGATTGATCATATCTTGAATAATATATAAGATACGAAATTGAAACTAACACCAGTACATTCGTCTCATGAAAATACATAAGTTTGCAAAAAAGTTGAATATTTTTGTCAACGGGTTCATTTTCAGTAGCAAAACGTCTGAAAATGGCTCAAAATTCTAAAAACCTACAGGATTATATTATTGCTCTGACTAATTAACGCGTTGACCAAATATTTTAGATATTTATTTATTTAGATGAGATGAGCTATGGATCTCTGGAGTTACGGTTTATCAAAAACTACTAAACAGAAAATTTTTATATTTTGTATATTGCAACTGTTTCCTTTTGGGAAGAGCTGAATAGTTTACTTAAAGCCCTATTAAGTTATTTCGAAATATCTCAGTAAATTATGATTTAATAACAATTTTCTTTATTAGAATAATGTTTTAAATGTTATCATCTATTATTTTTCTTTTACTGTCACCATTAACGAATTATTATAACACATTAAAGAACAATTATATTTTCAACATTTTCCTGTAAATCTGCTAATCTGTTTTTTATAAACAAAGGTCGGAAATTGTCATTATTTGACATGTATCATAAAACTTAATTTTTTGAAGGGATGAGCGTTTTTTGATAGTGGTTGTCGTCCGTGTTCTTGCTTTGATTAATAAGAAATCTACACAACAGATTTTTTTTTTTCTTTACGATGATGAGAAGCAGGGTTACAACTTTGGTCATATGGTCATATTTTATGAACACAAACGATCCTGCTCTTCAATTGGATTCGAACCCACGACCCCTAGTGTGCTAGATTAGTGACAGTCATGAAAAAATCATGAGACACACGCACATAGACACAAACAATATCGTGAAAATAGTGAAATCGTATTCTAGCTGTTGAAAACTCACTATCGAAAATATATCAAAATTTTGATCCGTTACAATACCTCCCTTACATACAGTGTGTAGAGTTAAATTGTAGCGTACAGGGGTTTCAATGCAATTATATGGCTGTATCTTTTAAACTATTCACTTTAGAATATATATATGTAAAAATTTACAGTAATACAACAAAATAGCATTGAAATCCCTATAGGGCTTCCAAATTATCAAGAGATGGCGTTGATCACAATTACCAAAAGATACATGTCAAATTCATTTTGTATGATATCTTATGATGGCGAATGCTTTCATTAGCATTGGTAGTTTGCTTTTATTGGAAGCAGAACTGTTGTCATACACACTACAAATTTTCCTGTTTTTATAGGTTTTTTTTTGGAGAAAATTCAATCTTAACATATAATCTACAAGTACAATGTGCCTTTCATTTTTACATCTTATTTAAATAATACGGCTTAAACAAATGTTATACTTACGTTGGAATACTGTTAAAATAACTACTATTGTTATTAATTTTTTTAAAATAACAATTAATTTCAAAATCAAAGGAAGGTATGTACCTTATGGTTAGTTTAGTTTTCTACCACTAGTTAGCGTATTTTAATTTTTGCAAGCCCAATACGACGCATTTCAATTCTACACACAGTACAAAAAGCCACGTGGTGCCCACACCCTTTTAAATTAATTCTTGTTGTCGTTATTACATCTAGCTATAAGTTATAAAGCAAGTGATTCTTTAGAGATATAGAACTACTGCAATCCATAATTCCCAGCAGCATCTCACGTTTCCAATCGCGAATCTTTCACCGCCAGCCCCCTACCGCCTGTTGCGTCACTCTACATGCGACACACGTCCTTGACTGCTCGGCGGCCGCGGACCGTGCGTCGCGACTTGAACCGCGCCGCGCGGAATCTTATCGCGGGTCACACGTGCTTTGTCATGGCGGAATACAACACTACAGCGAGTACAACGCGGATATTGAAATATGGATGTGTAGTACTAATAGCTCCACCATTGGAGACCAAGCGCTGAGAAATGGGTTGGCGGGAATGTGGATGGTTTGTTGTGTTGGAAGTGATGTGGGTTGGTTATTGTGGAGGGATAATGCTGTGTTACAAAGAGCGACGGGAAAATATAGCGTTGTTATTATTAACACGTTAATGTCAAATTGTGGGCATTCTTAGCTGTTGTGTTTTGGTACTTTGTTTACTTATTCCGGTGCCCTTTAACTCGGAACTTCAGATATATCAGATGATCTTTACATACGATTAATGCAAAAAATTCCTACGACTAGTTTTTTGTTAAAAGCTGTATTGTTTTTGGTCAAAATCTCAGTTAGTCTCAGCTCACTTCAGATAAACTCAGTAAAGTGTTGTTCTTTTTGTTACAACGAACTGAGACAAACTGAAAGAACTCATTTCCCCCCTTAAAGATGCTGCACCACCCGTGAAATAAACTCAAAATGATCTACGCAACTCAGTTCGGTGGAAGGGGTAATGTTTGGTTTGTGTTGTCTGGAGAACTGTCATATTTATTAGGTTATGTGCACCAAATTGCTACAATAACCAAAATATGTCGATCTATTTCATTGATATATTAAATGTGTAAACTTATAGCAAAATATTTTCAGTGTTATCAATTTTAATAGCATACGTGTATATATTCTTGTTTAAACTCACCTTTCTATACATAAAATCCTGTTCTTTTTGGATGCCTATCAGCTCAACTCAGCTCAGTTCATCTCAACTCACTTGTCAACTGAGTTGAGCTAAAACTTTCCAAAAAGAATACAGCTAATACCATATTTACAGCAAGGGCTGCCGTTTCATTGACAAGGCGAAGCCGAGTCAATGAATGCTGCCGTAGCTGTAAATCTATGTTTGGTACCGGCGTCCCAAGAAATAGGCTCATCTCCAAAAAAATATTTATTTTTAAAACAATTACATTCATTTCATAGATTTTGAAATTTATCAAAAAGAGTACCAGCTGCATAAAAGTAAAAATGTTCCTTTTCCGGTTTAACCGGATGTTACCGAACTTTTTTTATTTTAAATGGAACAATTTTAAAATTTGGATTCTACATGACATTTTGAATTCAACCACGTATATAATAAGTGTATGTTTCATTAAACTACACAAAAATACATACACATTACATGTTAGATTTTTTAATTTAAATATCCAAGATACTTATTTAAAAAAACGGTATAAAACAAACGAATTAAATACAAGCTTTAAAGTAAATTTTCAAAATGTCCACCATTTTTTTTATTACATTCTGTAACATTACGATGTAAAATTAGGAATAGCTTGTTTTCTCTGTTTTCGAAATTTTCGTTTATTGTTGGTGTTGGTGTTGTAAATACTACATGCAATTTATTATAAATGACTGATTTCAGAATGTAACATAAAATCCAAAATTTGAAAGATATACAGAATGTTCCATTTAAATAAGAAAAATGGGTTAACTTCCGGTTCCGGAAAAAATATTTTCTCTTTTTATGTAGTTTGACACGCTTTTTATGTAGGTAGTTTATAAATCTATAAAATGAATATAATTGCTTGAAAATTGTATTTTGGATTATTATAGTCATTATTCACGAAGATGAAGTTTGCATATTATCCAATTAAATAGGTAATAACCACAATCCCGAATATAATACCATACTTTTTCTACTCCTCTAAATACGGAAATCACTTTTAAAAATGACCGAAAATCGTAGAAAACATACATTGAAAAACATCAACATAAAAATACACAAGGACAATTGACTACACTGTCAACTGTCAGATGGCCGTAGCTTGGTGATCCACATCACGGATTTTAAATGAACGTAAATTATGGATTTCTGGATTTGTGATTGGTCAAGAAGAGTGAATTATGAATCATAATATGGGTATTAGAATTCATCGAAAATATTGAAATAATGGGGATATATTTATACAGTAGTAGAAAAAATAAATAATTTTTCGAGGGGGGTGATGGAAACCCAGCCAATTTATTTCTTTATAGCTTCTCCAATTCAGAAACATTAACAATTCAACATTTATTCTTATTGTTTACATATTATGGCATTACATTACATTATCTTATAATCAATATTATCGTGTTCTATTGATGTTACATAATTAATTTTTCCTGTTCACATTCTTCCAACCCCTGACAAAGCAACAAATCTCAAATCCATATCTCAAGACAACACAATTCCCTCAGTTTCCGTCAAGTCAGCATCCAAATCAACCCGAATCTTCTCATCTCCCAGCAATCATACAAATCAGCTGCGCGCCCGCCGCATCGACTCCCACGCAGACTCCGCCACTGGCGGAGCTAATTTACGACGCGGCCGAATTCCGTCCGGACGACTAATGCTGAATTCGCGTACCGCGGTTAAATTTACCGTGATGACATTACAGTGTAGTTCGCTCTTCGTTGAATTGTTAAATACGTTCAGGAGCGGCACGAAATACGAGACAGACAGACGAACACAGCGAGGACTAGTTGTGAGATTATGTACTATGCGTGGAGTGTCTGACGAGCCTAGTGTCTACAGTCAAGTGGAAGGGAGATTGTTTGCGAAGAAGTGCGGCGAACCTTGGATTAATTCATATTTGACAACAAATTTAATGCTCACATAATAATAGTAGCAAATGAATATTAAAATGGGAATTATTGGCGAATGCAGCTGTAAGTTATGTGAAGCTTTCAATCAAAATAGATGTTCCATTTGTTTTGACTTTAATGTGTTGGACTTAAGTTTTTTTCTAATTCAATACTGTCACTGCAATATGAAGACTCGGCCAATAATACGGATGAATTGATAGAAGCAGTAAACATAGTCTTCGATAATATTACTGGATAATTTCGTTTCTGTCACTTCAACAAGTCATCATAGGGAATGAAAAGATTCGCAGCCAAGTGATCCTACCTACAAGCTTAAAGTCAAACATACGCGTCGAAAGAACGATTCCTATATTTTTTAAAAAACAGCAAAATCTGTATTCTTTATTTATTTTCATGTTCTTTATGGTCCAACAACCTCCATCCGTCAAAATTTCATTTTTTTACAGTGACTTGTACATTGCAAAGTCAGATGTAGTACAAATTTTTGTGGGTTCGTTCATTCCCATGAATTTTGTTTTGCAAATTCAAATTTAAATAAATATTTTCTTACAATTATTCTTATCGAAAAACAAAACAATTATTACAGTAAGGTCTTTGAACATTCTAGTATTTATATATGTGGATGAAAAGGATAGCTAAAACATTGAACTATAAAAAAATATTCGTTGAAGTCTAGTTGGTCAAAAATTCAGAACTTTGATTCTGTGTCTCTCATTCCCATGAACGACTATAGTAATAAAAATAATTCGTATATTTGTAAATATGATCATTTATAACATACTAAGTTTATTTTCAATTTGAATTTACAGTTTTTGAGAAACAAATGTAAATTAATTTTAGTATGTTATAGACGATTATATTTATAAATATACACATTATTTGCATTACTGTAGTCGTTCATGGGAATGTGTGGCATATATTTGACTACTTTGAAAATTATGTTCATGTATAATATGTAAACAAAATTAGCTTTTTAAAATTTATTATAAAACTTTGGACTTTTATCTACAAACGTAGGTATAAAACATTATATGTTTCATTTATTATAATAATGATATATTGTTTCAAAAAAGTCATGTTCATCTTGCGCTATCTTCAGCCCGTATTTGCCCGGATGGTTCACCTTAAAATGCAGTAACGAAACTATTGAAAAATCCAGAAACTATCTGAACACTCAAAATAATAATTAGGAGTAGTATTTATAATTTAATGTTTAATTATATCTACTTTTTTGATAGTAAATGTTGCGTTTGATATTTATTTTTCTACTATTATTATGGGACAAATTAAATTCATCAATTGCTACTATTACTCGTATAATTATTGGGCGAAGGGAGTTAATATACAGATCGATATTAATAACACAGCCCCAAAAAAAGAAATATTTTTTGAACTCCTACTAAAACAACTATATTTCTATGTAAATTTCAACGCTGAATTCAAATTCGAGGTCAAAAAAATTCGTACATCCAAAATCAACTCCTCGCATAACTCAAATACTATAATGCCAAAAAATACAATTTATATGAAGAGCTGATTAGATTTTGGATAAAATTGGTCAACCGGAAGTAGCACTTTAGCACGGTAAAATTTAATTTTTCAACAATTTAGGTTATTTTGAAAATTGTAGAATAATTAATTGTAAATCTGTTTTGATTATTTAATTTTGTTAATTTTTATTAGATTTAGAGATAATAAAGTATAAAGAAATTAATTTCA
Organism: Poecilus cupreus; assembly: GCA_963942605.1. Lineage (NCBI taxonomy): Eukaryota > Metazoa > Arthropoda > Insecta > Coleoptera > Carabidae > Poecilus > Poecilus cupreus. Next base: position 4,518,866 of record OZ012721.1, on the reverse strand, counting down.
TAAATCTTGCATTCCATGTACACCATGGAAATATTTAAAAATAAAATAAATAAATTTTTTATGAATTGTGACACGTCATTGTGATTGTAAGGCTGTTTTCTTAGTGAAATATATCAAAAAATTAAAGAAATATACGAAAGAAAATTACATTTGCATGTTTACCGGACTGATCACAGTCCGGCAAATAGGACTTTACAGCATTGTTATTTTTACGGTATATCGTTGCTATGTAATATTTTAACTTCAACTTCATTTTCCGCATTCTTTTTTGAAAAGTGGTAGAAATATCAACATTGATGATATATGCAAGAGAAAATTAATGGGCGTCTGATGAATAAATGTCTAGATTGATTTTGTTGCGTAAACGAATGATTCCATGAATGATGTGATGTATGAATGTGGCTAAGACAAAAGTGATCTGCCAGGAGATTGATTATAAGTTGATTGTGTTTGAATAATATGATTGAATAGATGATGATTGATAGGTTGTTAATGGTCAGAAATGATTATGACTGTGAAGAATATATATGTATGACTGGAGCTATAAATGTTTACGAGCCAAAAGTAGTGTGCCAGGATAGGAATATTTGGTTGATTGTGTTTTAGGATTCGTGCTACCCCACTGTGTGGAATATAGCGTGATGCTATGTATGTACGAATATACATATGTATGTTGAAAAGTGGGAGTGAGTTGGTTAAGGTAGTTTGGTCATATCGAATGGATGTTGAATGAAAGAAACAAATGGTTCGTTATGATTCCGAGTGTGAAGAATACACTTGAATGTATGAATTGATCTATGAATGTGAATAAGGTGAAAGTGGTGTGCCAGGATAGGAATGTTTGATTGTTAGTGGACTGTGTTTCAGGGTTCGTGCTACCCCATCTTGTGGGATTGGTATATTAATGTATTAAACAAACGAATGGGAACAGCAGTTGGTTTCAGTTTTTCCAATCGCCTGTACATTTAATTAAACGAAATTCAGGCAATATAAAAATATCCGCCATGTCGCGTTTCATTTTGCGGCTTCTTTCATTACATTAAAACCGAACAAAAACACGCGTAGCGATCAAGCAAGCGTGGGGCGTTGTACGTTGTTTCACCACATACACACAACATGCTGACATGTACGTAGTATGTAGTCCTAGTTGGCCATGAATCGATCCGCAGCACAGCACGTTCAAGTGTTTCCTTGATAACGTAGCTTATCACGCAGCATGTGGATCTAGTGACCGTTGGCCAGACTGCTGCTCGGTGCAGTTCGCTTTTGTTTTTGTTGGCCATTGAAGGTTGATTTAGTGGAGTTTGATACTGTGATTTTGATTTGGTTATTAGGGCTTTTTGTTGATTTGATAAATAGTAGCTTGTCGTAAAAATGAAATAGGTCGGCGATTGCGTATTCATTCCATCGATTGCTTTTAAATACCTCCAGTTTTATATTTCACTGGACTTTTATCATTGTTTATTGTTCTACTAAGGTCCGGTTTTACAATCATTCGTTGTATATGTGTTACAAGTACATATTTATGTTTAACTTAATACTCAGATTGTAATTATAAATGTTATACAAAGTATTTTTATTACATGATTTGTCATACCTAGTTTATTATAGCCTATAAGATTTTTAAGATCAAATGTCAAATCTGTCAAACTATTTTTAATATAACCTTCAAAATTAAAGTGGGTGCGATAATTTATTTTGTGATTACTTATATAATATATAATTGCAAACAAGCGTGATCACTGATCAGATCACTGTAGTAATATTTTTCGATGTTATCGATCTTTTAGTCTCGCTGACTAAGAAAATGAAAACGTCTGAAATGTAAAGAAAAAAAAATGGATAATATTATAGTATATTACGTAACTAGGAGTTCAAATAGGCTATGCAAATTGAGCGGAACATAAAGAGAATGACACAACATATTATTGTATTAGTAACAAAATTATCAACTTCTATATCGTATATGTAATAGCAAAATATTAATATTATAACAAGCTAGAAGAAAATAGTTATTTATGATACCTATGTGTTAAAAGTGACAATTTATGTCACTGGTAGTGAGAATTATTCTTAATAAAGTTTTTGGTGATAAATTAACTCCAATGTAAAGTAAGCCATAAAGAAAAAACAATTTTATCGTTTTGAAAGCGGATAAATAGGAAGGTAACTTTTTATAAGTGATAAAACGTTATTTACCTTTCTCCTAGCAACCAGATCAAAACACCAACTACATTAATGTAATTTGCTTTATATGTCAAAAATATTATATGTAATGATAATATTTTCACCAATTGCACTTTTAAATAAACCTTTTCATAAATAATGTCGTTAAATTATCTCGCTGAATTACACTCCTGACACCTGACAGCAATTTGACTCGAAAACTATTTAAAAAATCTGTTGTGGGCACCACAATACCTCCCGCCATAGATTTCTTATCGAACAATACAGGAACACGGACCACCACTATCAAGAAACACTCATCCCTTCAAAAAATTATGTCACATGTCAAAAAATGTCATTTTTCAATCGTTGTTTTGTTTTTCCAAAAAACACAGGTTAGCAAATTTAAACGAAAATATCAAAATATAATTTTTATTTAACGTGTTGTAATTCGTAAATGGTAACATTAAGAGGAAAATGTTTCAAACAAAAATTGTAGATAATAAAATTTTCATTAAACTATAATTTACTGAGATATTTTAAAATAACTTGACAGGGCTTTATGTAAACTACCACTTCCGGTTATTGGATTATCACTAAAAACTAATCAGCCCTTCCAAAGGGTTTACAATTGATATACGAGTATACAAAATATAAAAATTTTCTGTTTAGTAGTTTTTGAGAAACCGTAGCTCCACACAGACTGACAAACTGACAGACAGACAGACACACACACACACACACACACACACACACACAGACATCATCGCGAAACTATTAAATTCGTATTCTAGGGACCCTAAAACGTGCTCATCCACTGAAAACTCACTACACAATTTTTAGAATGATTCTTATACCTCCCTTACTGAATGTGGCGGGAGGTAAAAATAAAATCTCTCCACCTACGGTGTCGTGAGTTTATTAAAATAGTTATTTCGTCAAATTGCTAGGTAACAACATTTCGTGACAAACAGAAATTTATGTGGCAAAATAAAATGCTCTTGAGTAATTACAGTTGACAAATTCGTCCTAACCAAGTGAAAAAAAAAAAAACAAATTAAATGTGCATGTAGATAAAGCCTTACAAAAATTGTTAGTTACATGAAGTCTTGTAAAAATAGTCCTCCTAGTGCATATTCATCGAATTGGGTTAATTCTGGATTAGATAAAGCCCTAAGCAAATGCGCCGCTAGACCACGCAGCTTTTTCACCGGATGCGAGTAGCCACCTCGATGTCAGCACCGCCTGGCGGTGCTTATCTTAATTGAAACACTTTGTACGGGTTTAAGAACAGTTCATTTATTGGTGAACTTGCTATATTGATGCAGAATGTTTCATATAATTTTAATTAAAAATTTAGCTAGAGATTAAGAAAGTTTTTAATTTTAAGCGAAATGAGAAAGTTTGGTTCACTGTTTGCTAAGACTTGGGTTAAATATTCCGCCCAAGTTCTGATAAAAAGATTCGACGTGTATTTACATAGGTCCCGAAAATATGGAAGCCTAATCCTGGAATATTACCTTGAAAAAAATACAGGAGCTGAGTTAAATAAGTAAATAGCTCCGTGGTTCAAGAGATTCTCAGTTCGAATCCCACAGTCGACAGTTGCCTTTTTAACCCTCGGAGAACACACTGGGTCAATCTGATCGATAATTTTTTTTATTCTTTGAGACTTTCCATATAAATTTTAGCTTAAAATATTAATATTCTTGTAAAATTTAATTTTTTTCGCGGTTTTTTTAACCTTGTCGAAGGTATCAACAATCATAAAATTTTGCAGAAATCATTTCTTTTGGATTTTAAGTATACCTCAGAATATTTTAGACCAATCTATGGTAGACGATCAAAAAAATATTGGGTCAGAATGTCCCAGTGTTCTCCATGATCGCAAAAATAGGTGTGTTCTCGGAGGATATATATTTTATGCCATTGTAAAGTGCGAAGTGAATTGACAAAATTGTAATCAGCTATTCGGTGTGAGATTCGAAATATGGCAAATGATAAAAAATTTCTAGAAATTTGTATAAAATTAAACCGCGAAAACGAGGTTATGTTTACGATATATTGACATGATGACATATACAAAAACAATGTAGCCGTATGTTTTTTAATTCATATACGTATAGAATAATTAAAAAGAATAGGTAAACCATACATTTGGTTTTGATCAATAAAAACTATTTTCTCAAGTTGTAAAGTAACAATACAATTTTTCTGTTTGTAAATATAATGACTTACTTGATTATAAGTGCAAACAGGTATTAGGGTTTCATAATTGTAAATAGGAGGTGATCTAAAAATGTATTAAAAACGAGTACTACGGCTTGAATTTGTTGGGTGGACTTTATTAAACAAATATACACAGTAATATTTTCACCTAAAAATGATGAGTATTTGGGCGTGCAGCAAGTGTATGATAGCGAATATATTTACAGAATAGACTTTTGAAGTCATCAGTGGAATCTTCTTATGACCTCCTTTTGCAAAGAGTAGTAAATATATAAGTAAGAAAAAAAAACAGCAGAAGAGAAAATGAGAATGGTTGTTTTTAATTTTCCTTTGTATCGCTAAAAAACAACAGAATTCATCTCGCATCGCGGACATCAATTAAACAAAATAATAACGGAAAAGAACAAGCGAAAGAAGTAAAAATAAAAAGCTTGTTCGCTACAAGGCGAATGGCACCGCTTCGATTAGCAAAGTTCTGCAGTGAAACAAACTTCATTGGAGTATCGTTTCGTTCCAGCTGGAGTTTCACAACCCGGTTATTAATTAACCAAAGTTACAGATTAAACACGCTTATAAACTACAAGGCGCAGTTTAATATCAGCGGGGCTTAGCACTGCCAAGTGTCGACGGAGTAGGCCATGATCCGCGCGACTGTCATTTTTTTCATGCGGCAATATTTCCTCCGAGTACATAAAACTGGATTACTCGTTTTACACAACGTTGGATTTGATGTAGGTACTTCTTTTATTATGTTTTTTATCAAGCTGTGTATTTGAAACTCTTCACTGCTGCGGACCTCGCAGATTTTAGACCTGTTTTTGTGCGCTTCTGTTTTGGGAACTCGCTTTATGGCGGTGACATATTTTGGAATTATGGGATTTACTAATTTTTTGCATTTCCATTATTAGATTCACGACAATTTGACTGAGGCAATATGAATTCGACAAATTGTACAGATACATGTGTGGTGTAGAATACAGGGTGAATCATTATATACGGTTTATGGTACAGAGGAGATTGAAATAAACATTTGACAGAATCAGAAAGTTAAATCAATTAATGAGCAGTTGTTACAAACTGGAGCAGTAAATTCAGTTTCAAATTGAGGATTAGTTGAATAATGTTTAGTTAAATAATCTAATGTGCTTAGCACAGAACCTCATGAAATAGTTATTTGTATATCAAGGCAATAAAGTATAATTTTTTTACTTTAGTGCCGAGGTATACATTTAGTTTTTCCGAAATCGTTAAATTATTTATTAAAAACATAAATAAATAGCATTATGTATTCGTAAAACGTCAGTGACGGGGATGGCTGTAATAACAATAGTACTATTTCAACTTTAATAGTTCTAATTTGTTTATAACTTTCATAATTTTTTATATATTCTTAGACATGTTCTGCATGTGATCTACATTAAATCCGATAAATTATTATCATAGTTAAATAATAAATAAATTCACTAATTATATTATAGAATAATTTGTTTGTTATTTTAGGTTTGTAATTCAAGTTTGACATAAGAGTCTGTGAAGTAAAATTTTGGCATAAGAATCGATAGCTTAAATTTATTTACTATTTTCGCTGATTTCGCGTAGTAATATCGTGTACTATAGCAGGGGTGGGCAACCTTTTGTATAACAGGGGCCAGAATAAGATTTACGTTTCGTACGCGGGCCGTAGTTGTTAATTGGCAAATTTTTGTTACTTATAATTTTTTTCTGAAAATTTAAAAAACAATAATAAAACAAAATTAACTAAGTACTACATTTATTTCTTACTAGACGAATTATATCGAAAATTATACAGTAAATCTCCCCTTTTTCTTTATATTGGGTATTAACTTACTTTAAAATTTTTGTTTTTGAAAATATTTATTTATTATTTCTTCTAAAGATCTCGCGAGCCGGATTGGAACTATACGCGGGCCGGATTGGAACTATACGCGGGCCGGAATTGGCCCGCGGGCCGGAGGTTGCCCACCCCTGTACTATAGTATCGATTTCGAAAAAATATATTTTATAAACACTACAAAATAAAAAGAAAGTTTTCAAATAATAGATATTTATGTAACAAGTACATAATTTACGATATTATAAACGAGACAGTTTAGGAGCCGAGCGAGCGCAGTGAAGCCAGTCATATAAAAGGGCAAGTCAATATGTTAAAGCTGCATTATAATACTAATAATATACTATTGCTGGAATGGCCTTCTAACAGCCCTGATTTATTCCCAATCAAAACGTTATAAAAAATACGAAATAATCCTGCAGGCATAATCAAAGAATTGTGACACAGGCTGTAGGAAATTTGGGATTCTTTCTTCAAAGACAATTATCAAAGACTTGCGGATACTAAGCAGTTTTAAAAAGTAAAGGAGTTACACAGCGGTAAAGTAGATAATATTAGATAGAACAAACTTACGGTATACAAGAACAAAAAGTTTGCCAGCTATACAGTTTATTGTCTAAGTTTAATTTAATGTTAAATGTACGTAAAAGTATTAGAAATTAATTGAACAATTTAGTAAATATAATATACACTGCATTGTACTTGCCTTTAGTCTTTTATAAAACATTCAAACAAAAAATTTAACTCATGTGAATTTGGGTCGAATGTGCGGGAGTAAAAAAAAATCATAAAAATTTAATAATATAAAAGTTACGGCTATTTAAATTCTGAAATTTTAACTATTTAGGTATAATCGTAGAATGTACACCCCTCATAGTTGCATATTGCTTTGAGAACTTAAGACAACAAGACATTCTAATTGGTAAATTTTAACATTTTTTAGTGGTACTTCGATATGTTAAATATTGTTCATTGTGTGTTTTGTATGCATAATGGCATGTATATATAACATTAATACCAATGTCCATCCGTAGAAAAGCTTCTAATGAATTTGGTAGCCCATCTCAATAGTCAATAACAACCTTACATATATGTGGTCAACGGAAAGCACAGAGTCAGTCAAAACTAGGATATTCCTACCTTATCCGCTGTAGTCTTTGATGCCCCAGGATGTAGCTGTAGATGTAGTCCCCTTACATTCACATCACCGTGTTCACTTTAGTCTAGGTGCATTGTTCGAAAATTCCACTTTCACTGCACTTTTACCGATTTTATTAAGAAAACACCACAGAAATAAAGCGTCCGTTTGTCTTGAACGTCGAAACGCATATACAAGCGACTATCTTTTACAATGTCCGTGTTCAACATAGCACTTTAGGTCCAAACAAGTTCAATTAAGTTTTGTATGTTCAAAAGGTTCGCGCTTGCTACCTACGTGCTACAAAATAAAATATTTAAACAAATGTTTAACTGCTGCATTAATTGTAAATATAGAAATATTTAAATTGTAAAAGAATTATTTTAATATTTAAAGTTTCGTTGCACATTTCAACAAATACTAACTAATTTGTCTCGTAATTTGTCGAATGAGTTCACAAATAATAAACCAATATTGTTGTAGATTGTGTATCATGAAATCCTCAGTTCGATCCCCGAATTTTAGCTTTACCCCTGTTGTTCCCTTTAAACTAACATCTACCAGAAATCCATCTACAGGAAATGGTAGTGTACTTTATTTAAATAATATTGGCTACAATATTTTACTTGAAACTTTTTCTATATTTTGCTGAAGGTTATGTGCTAACGTCTGTGTGGATGGATGAATGTGTATTAGCATTATCAATAAGTCATGGGATGAGCAAGAAAATATTGAGGAATGAATCAGTTTTATCAGATCAGTTTTAACCGGAACGCCTCTAAAATGGTTCCAAATAAATAAAAAAAATTGTTCTGGCCTTACGAGTTAACCCTTTTTAAGGTCCACCCTAATCAATAACAATGACCACTTATTCACTCTTTGATAGCAAATACTGAGTAGGTATGTCTGTGAAATACCAAAAAGAAAATCTTATGAAATGAAATCTGTAGCTAATGTAAATAATAGTAGCAGATTTAAGAGAGCCAATTTCAATTTCAGAGCTTTGTAGTCCTGGAATTTATATCGTACGTTTGCTCCATTCCTGAGGAAAGTTTGAAACTTAAGCAGATTAACATATGAACACATAAACCTACGTAACTAGATGGTAGGAAAGTTTTGTTACTTCTATTTTCTGGAGAATTTCAAACCGTACATCTTCCATAATAAGATTAAATTGTGAGAAATATTAGGTACATTCAAACGAAAAATAAGAATTATTGTTATAGCTCGTTATCCTTGAGTGTCCTTATTTGACAGTAGAAAAATATAGGTATTATGTTTATTTATTGTTTCGTGGTAATGTATCAAGCCGTGAATCATAAGATCTTTAGTTTGAATTCCATAGCTGACAATTGTCATTTTTGGAAGGTGTTATGACGGGGCAAAATTTTAAAAACATATCACTCATATCAGGTTTAAAAAAGTATATTATATTGTACAACGAGCATGGAATGGTACTCATTTCCTACGAATGTGAAAGTTTGTAACATGAGCCGAAGGCGAATGCTGCAAATCATACGAGTACGAAATGGACATTCCATGCGAGTTGTACACTATACTTCTTCTACGACCACGATATTATTTCCAAATTAATTTAATTTTAATAATAAATTTGTCCCGCTTTCACCATTCCAATATTTGACAATTCTAATTAAGTATCCTAGCAACGGCACCTGTACTGAAATGAACTGATCTGCATTGAAATACTCATATCCCTATCAACAACAAACATACAATGAGCAGATTTCTAAGTGGCCGTAGAAAAAATAAGTTATAGTAAATATTATTGTTATCAAATATATGTAGAATAACATTAGCTACAACATATAACCTCCCTCAAAATACAACTCTTAAACTGTACAAAATAGTTTTTGATGATACAGAAAAATACATTATTTGTTTCTTATCTATATTTATATTTAAGAAATTTAATTTTCTTTCGTATATTTATTTAATTTTTGACATATATTTCACTAAGAAAACAGCTTCACAATCACAATGACATGTGTCACATTTTTTAGATTTATGAAATTTAATTTCTTTATATTTTATTCTCTCTAAATCGAATGAAAATTAATAAAATTAATGTAATCAAAACATATGTAAATTAATTATTCTACAATTTTCAAAATAGCATAAATTGTTGAAAAATTAAATTTAAATTTAAGTTTAAGTTTTTTCACGGAAAGCTGTTAAGGACTTCTGCTACTTGCTACTTCCGGTTGGCCAATTTTATCCAAAATCTAATAATATAATAAGCAAAAATCCACAAATTTAAATTTTATTTGAGTTTTCGAGAAGAAAAATCGGTACACATCACATACACACATACTACAGATATTATGACGAAAATAGTAAATTCGTATTGTAAAGACCTTAAAAGGTACTTATTCATTGAAAATTTTTACCCAATTTTTTGATCAAAAATAATACCTCCCTTACTCAGAGACAGGCGGGAGGTACAAAGGTTTGCTACAGTTTTTATTTGAACTTATTTCTCATTTCTTTCGTCTGAAACTTGTTTAGGCGTAAGGTTATGTATTTGACACATCAGATTATTAACTTTATCCCAGTGGTTCTCTACACTAACATCTCTATATAAAAAAATATATGACTTACCGAAATCTGCCAAATATTATTTATTATGATACAACAATATTGCACAATATTACTAAAAGTTGTCGAGAAATGACAAAATCTAATTTAGCAACGTCGACTCATCGAGGGACAAAATGACATGTTTTCAACAAATTTCCTTCCCTCCCCGACGATATTACTCGAAGCCTTGGCAGTGCGCTTAATAAAAGTGTTGCCAACATGTTAATTAAATTGAACCTAACATGAGTAAATTAGGTCGATAAAATCAAACAATTTCCTGTGACAAACAGAATCAATAAGGACTTCGTCGACTACGTGCGTAGAAGGAGACAGCGATAGAGAATTAACTTCCCGTCTTTGTCTCGCCGTTCGTTTTCTTAGCTCACAAGTAAACAAGACTTTTGAGGTGGTCCCGAAAATCTTTTATTATTGCTGTGAAATCGTTTCTGAACTCGAATTAAATGTTTTGGAAGATGTTGTTTTAGAGAGAATTCGTTTGTAATGAAAATAGAGGAACGGCTGGTCGAGATTTCGATGATTTAAAGCATTTGTCCAATGAAAATATCTTTATCAAAACTGTGAAATTTATTGTCGAAATTCGTGGAGAATTGCTGCACTGGCGGAGATGTGGGTATTTTTAGTTTATCTGATTTTACAGTGTGACGTATTAGTTTTGCAATGTATGCTCTCACCGACTATTTTACTAAAATAACACTAATTTTTGTACTAAACGGCATTAAAGATATTCAGAGATTTCAAAGTACATGGTTCATTGTTAGTTTTTCGTGGAAAATCCCAATTCTTTATAATTTCAGTTCTCGCCTAATCAGCAGATGACAATATGTTGTAAGAAATATTTACCCAGAGTCTTATGCGAGAGTAGTGTCCAGTTAGAATTATTTTGAGTGCCACTGATCCATCCCTTAAGTAATATATTGTCAGTCTTGAGCAGTGAGCAACCACTTGCATTTTGCTTTTCTTATGAAATGTTCAAAAAATTAAGGGCTTTTATCGATTTTATGCACAGTATTTATAATGTTTATTTTGTGAGTTCATTTAAGTAGTTTTGAGTTCTATCTATGACTATTGTAAATAGCGAATATTATATCGATTTCGATCTTTGAAAATAACTGTTAAATTACTGAGTAAACCGTAAACGAAACTTACTTAGTCGTAATAGTTATTTATGTATCAAGGCACTGAAGTTCAATTTTTTATCACGAATATGGAATTTAGTTGCCGAGGCCCGTAGAGCCGAGGAATATAAACCATGTGAGTGATAAAAAGGAACTTCAGTGCCGAGGTACATATTAAGTTTTACTTGAAATCTAAAATTCGAAAAAACTGTAAAAAAATTATAATATAGGTTAAGTTTATACATCTGTCAGTTGTCAATTGAAACTGACAATCAATGTTGCCAAGCTCGAGAAGTGAAGTTATCATAAATAACACTCAAAAATTTGTGTTTTGTCCTCAATTTCGTCCTCGGAATTATTTAGTTAATTCTTCTTGCAAATTTTGTTTTATGTTACGTCTAAATTTACTATAGTATGTCAATATATCTGCCAAAATTATCCTAACTGTACAATAATTGTATGACGGTTGCCAACACTGGGTTGCTCAAAATCGTCGTATAATGGAATATTTTAGTAAAGCTTTCTGAGCTTTTAATGACGATTTTTGAGCACTTTAGTGCCAATTTCAAATAAAAGTCTTTGTTTTATATATTTTTCTTCAAGCGATATAGAAGTTAATTTTGTTACTAGTACAACAATACTAAATAAATAACTAAAAATGAACAAATATAAGAAACATTAACTTTGAATACAGATTTAATTTAATTTATGAATTTAATTAAATACAAAGTGAAAAGATTTCGGAGCAAATTCGTATTGTAACCTAAAATTTTACTTACTTAGATGTACATAACCGTTTTATACAAAATATTCAGAGCACATTATTTATTATAAACGCATTCATGTTGTTTACTTTTGTTAGTTTTTTTCCAAGGATTTTTCGTACTTCAAATTGGTTTACTTTATAAATAAAACGTTTGTCCAGCTTGGGAAAATAATGGAATGTAACGTCCAGATTTTTACGGGACTTATTATTGCACCCTCTTACTGCACAGTACATTTTATTTTTCGATTTTTCGCGGTGTTTAACTACAATTTCAGTCTTTTTTTATCTCAAAAATCGTTATTACCATTTGACGTAATGTATTTCTAACGGAATCTTCACCCTATTTTGTGTTCGAAAATAATCCGCTAGATGGTATATCGCTACATTTCAGATATTTGATTAAAAAGGGCTGAATTGCGCGGGATCTAATTTCGGCGAACGATCATGCGCGTGCCGCAATCATATCTCAACTTTCTTCACTAACTTCTTAGAATAATTTCTCCTTAACGATAAATTAGTTTGGATGTAAAGTTTAACGAAGTCCCAGAAAAGACGAAGATGGTATCGCCGGGTTGTTGTGTGCGAGATTGCAACGGTTTGTCTGCGAAATGGATATTTAATATTGCGTACTAATTGTTTGTGAATTGAGCGTGTTAATTATGAACGTTTAATTAGTTGTATTTACTTGTTAAGCGGAAAATTATCAGGAGAGCGCGGAATGAATTCTCTTATTTTGTTGTTTAATTGAAATTCGAAATGTTAGTTTCTATGGGTTGAACAGTTTCGCGGCTTTCACCAACTATTGTAATTGGGATTTGTTCATTTGACGAGTTGGTAATTAATGCTTGAATCACTGGTATTCTACGGAAATTGAGAAAATATGATATGAAAACTTTGAGTTTTCTGTTTAATTTACGTTTACAATTTAATTTTGTTTGGCTTTAACCACAGCGAGAGAGGTGAAGAGTGAAGTAATTTATTTTACTCTCATTCGTATCACTGAATTATAATAATACTGGAACGCTAACTAACGTTGAAAATGCGAGCCGAAAGAGACAACCAGTAGTGGGACACCTGTCTTTATTGCACAGTCCGCTTAGAAAGTAAAAAGATATAAAGAAATTAACATTCATGATTTTGAAATAAAAATAAAATGTTGAATATAAAAAAGCAGATTTCTACATCCAAAATGGATGAATGGAGTGATGATATATTTATTTGTTTTATTTAACATTTTTCATGTTTGTGTTTATGTATAAAATTATATTTTGCATATATTTACGTTTGTTTTTAAAAAAAAAATATATGTTTTCCTATTTACAATAATTTAACTGAAACAAAAAATGCACCACCCGTAATATTTATAAAACTGTATTTTATATTTTAATATTTATGCAGCGACGTTAATGAAGAGATTACTGTGTTTTACACTGAATATTAGCTGGTTTAATGTGTATTTTAAATTATTAAAAATATTTCGTTATTAGGTTTAATGTGCAATATTAATATTAATTATGAAACTTTTAGTGAATGCTGTTAAACATGTAAATGATTCCATTATACAGGTGCTCAAATAAATTCTTAATAATTAAAACAGTTATTGAAATACTAAGCTACTTCTTTTTATCAATAATAGCATACTTTTCAGTTTTAGGGGAAAACTGTTTTAAGTTACTTTTCCGTAAAACGCCTTTGATCCATTTTTGTGTGGCACCCTGCTTTTGCAGATAATATATTTTTGCAGGTGCAATGACATTCAGTCACGAACTCAAAGAGAAAATATTTATTTAAAACAATTTTAGATTCTGCAAACGATATTTTTGTTGTTGTTGTTTTCTTTTCTTCCGCTTTACTAATGGAGGACAGAACAAAGAAGTCGTTAGACTAGAACTGTATGAAATGTATAACAAATAATTGTGAGCATAAATGAAGTAAGAAGAGAAAGGTTTAAATCTGTTATTGAATGTCGATAAATGTAAAGTGTTGATGTTTGAGAAGAACAATTTGCTGACTGTAATGTTTCAGTGAAAGATGTGAGACTGGAACAAGCTAATAAATTTGTATATTTGGGTAGTATGTTCTCGAGGGATGGATGTATTGACCAAGAGATTGAAAGGCGGGTATCTGCAAGATGCAAGGCTTTGGGTGCTCCGGGTATATTTGCTCAAAATGTGAATGTATCTAAAGATGCTCAATTGTGTTAGTGTCTACATTGATGTATGGTTCTAAATGTTGGGTGTGGATGAAGAAGCATGAACAACGTATAACTGCTATGGAAATGAGAAATTTGAGAAGAGTGTTTGGGTATACGAGACATGATCGTGTCTGGAATGCATTGATGTAAGGTGAATGTGAGATTGAGAAAAATGTTGTTAAGAAAGTGGGAATGAGTCAGATGAGGTGGTTTGGCCATCTTGAGCGATGTCGAATGGAAGGTTGGTGAAACTAATATATGCGGGTGAGATTGAGGGTGAACGATTGCGTGAGTGACCGAGGAATAAGAGCTTAATATGATTGAAAGTTTTTTGGGTTACGAGTGTGAAGAATAGACAAGCACAATGAAATGAGAATGAGACGTGAGTGATGTGTTTGGATAACAATATATGGAGAAGATTAATTGCTGGTTGACTGTGTTTTTGGGTTCATGCTACCACACTGAATGGGATAAAGCGTCACGTTAGGTATGTATTAAAAATAATTTTCAATTCCATAATTTTGCGTAATTTATATCAATCTACTACTATAGAAGTAGACAATTATTTCCTGTTTAAAATTACATATTGTAAATACTAATCATTTTTTAATAGCTTAAATTGCTAGTTTAAATTTCTCTTTTAGAATACAAAACCAAAATGCTGGAACACTAGTGTAAGAAAACTGCGTTAAGAAAGTAATAAAATCATCTCTTGTAATGCATGTTTCCAAGAGCAATTTTATTTCTCTCGCCTTTGAAGTCCCAGAAAATTATTTAACACAGAATCCGAGATTTATTTTGCAGTTTGTTTACGCTTTACAAAAATGACCAAAGAAAGAAAAACAATATAGAAAACGTATATCACATATATCTTTGTTCGCCTTTATATTTTGCAGAAACGGAGACAAAAATATCAAGAGTAGGTAGGTACCATTATAAGTTGCAGAAAAACATCTTGAATTACGAGTTAATTATGATGGGACACTAATTAGAATTGTTAAATTAGTAAATTTTTAAGTAGAAGAAACGACATCGCTATGATTAATGAATTAATTTGATTTTCTTATACGTAATATAAGAAAGTATAGGAATAATGAAAAATCGAGGACGGGATTTATTACGAATTATAATAGTTATTTGTATCACTAGTCCAGAAACTTCACTTTTACGAGTGCGAGTTTATTTTGACAAGCTGAGCCAAGGAAAAGGTTTACAAATTACGAGCACTTGTAAAACACTTTCTGAACGAATGATTCACATATTTTTATGTCGATTTGTCACAAAATTATTAAATTAAATTACTGATTTGTCAAATATGAAATACTATACATTTGTTTTATGTTGAGATAACATCAGAATATTCATAAACAAGAATACGAGAGATTTATAAACACAAACAACTCAGTTGTTTTCTTATAAAAATTTGGTGACATTTACATAGTTGATATTTGTTTATTGGTTGTCCAATGCAACTGATTATTTTTTGACGTTTCTTTAAACCAATGAAATGCTTTATTGTATGTCACGTGTCTGCGTTTTAACCAATCCTGTCATTATTATACTGAGAATAATGCTCTTGTGATTATTCCCGGCAATATTCTCTGTAACTTTTTTGTTTTTGTTGACAGATGTTAGATGTCAGATAGTTATCATCAACACAAGTAGAAATGAGCAAAAAAGATAGATTTAGTGACTTGCCTGATGATTAAATAAAAAAATAATCTAATTAAATACAAATCGAGAGTTTGATAAATTAGAAAATAATTTTCCAGTATCTTTCTCAAACTTGTCGCCCTTTGGCAATAGCTATTCAAGCCCTACGGGCTTTCGTGGCTATTACCTGGCAACAAGTTTTCGAAACATTTGTCAATTTATTTGCAATATATTCTCACTCTTCTGTTATATTATTACAGAAAATTTAATTGTTTGAACTTACAATGAACAATTTAGCTCTAAAATTGATGGCATTCTCTAACCTCCAATCATTCAAACAGTGAACAAAACCAACACAGAATATTGACAGCCAGTTGATGCCGTCAATTCTAATCTTACAAAAATCCCTTATTTTTGTCAGCCTAGACCTGAAACCAAGGAGTTTCTGGGCAATTTTTAGATGTGTAAAACTAGGCTCGAAAAAATGTATCACCTACCGAGATCTGCGAAAGCAGAATGCCACATCAAAAATAGGAAAATGACGTTAGCAGTTAGCTGTGATTTAATAGTTGGTATCTACTTGATCTCTCCCAAATGGAGTTAACCTATAAAGCTAAAAATTATTGAGGAAACTTACGTACGTCCTTTAAAAATAGAACAAAAATATTTATGCGAAGTTAATATCTTTAGAGGTCAATCGATTCCAGGAAATAATTTCATAAACACAAATATTATTTAAGTAATATTTTAGCGGGAATATAACTTTCGTTTGAATGTGTGTAAATGAATAATGATCGCCTTCCAAATTGGTTCTATGGAGATATTTTTAACTGGGCAGTTTTTTGGAACAATTTCAATTGGTGGATTAGCCCGTGACAAGGTAGGACAGATACAAATACCCGCGCCATGACCGGTATTCGATTTACTGACCTTTGTACTAATTCCATGGGCGTACCACGTCTTTTTTACCGGAGGCACTCGTATAGAAATAATAATGAAATTGATGTCAATAAGTATAACACGGTTTAGCAATTTTTATGGTGCAACTGGTGGTACTGCGCCAGGTCAAAAATTTCGATAAGATCAGTACGTTTTAGGGTATATGCCGGGTGTTAAAATGAAATGTGTAATACAGTGTTATTTTTATAATATGGAGATTGTTACTTTTCTGATTAAATTCGATCAAAAGTGTAAATACAGAATATATTCAGAATAAAAAATTGCATCCAAGAAGTATCTATTTTGTTGCTTAATGGGCGCATAAACCATAAACGAAATATGACAAATTTATATCAAAATCGTGTAACACTTACGGAATAATTAGTAGTAATTTTTTTTATATTAAATATTCTGCACTAAAGCGATATAACTAATTGAACATATTTTGACGTCACAGGTACTCGCATTGATTCTATTGGCCAGAAATATGAAAAGTGTAAATCGCGTGTCTGCCGTTGCGCCCAATGCCTATTGTGGGCTAAAATAGAACTACGAATTGTCATTTCATTTGTTTTGTTTGTTGGTATTTAAGATTATATTTGTTGGGCTTCTGTTACTTGTTTTATAATTTCACTGATTTATTGTGATGTGTTGAAAAACTATTGAATAAAATTGTGTATTGAGGTTAGGTTATATCACTACTAGCGCAACTTTTCTCAAACTTTCGTATGTTGTTTACTCGAATATCAAGTAAAAGTTACCAAATTAATTTTTTCTTTATTTATATTAGGTTTAATTGTTGTAAATTAAGACTTATAATAAGTAAATATTATTTTTACATTAAAAAATATATAATATCTACTCTTATGAAAAATCGTTGTGCTAGTGCCACTGGAGGAGTACCAGTGACGTCTCACAAACTTTAAAAAATCATTTCTCGGGTAATATATGGAATTTTCACATCGGGTTTTCACTGATCATATATTCTAATAAAGTTTTATAAAAAAATTAAAAAGAATTGGTTTATGGGCCCATTCTTTATTATGCAAGAGCAAAAAAAATAATTGATTTAGAGTTATATGGAAAACAATGAACAAAATATAAAATAATATAATACATATTTTTCTTTAAATTATTGGCAATTATCGATGGGTGTTGGGGGTGTAATTAACATTCTATGAACTAAATTTTAATATTTTTAAGATAATTTTACTGTAGAATGCTCGGAGAAAGCCAGTGTTTTTTGTACATTTTACCGCATGAGTACATGAATTTAAGGTTTCAGATTGTCAATAGCGTGCATCAAATGTTATTTCCAGGGTTGTGAGAACAAAGAAAATTTTGTTTTCTTATGTAAACTTGGTTTCATTTATATGGGTTTCTGTACGTGTTATTTCTATGTATGAAGTGCGATTACTAGCCGTCAAATCACGGCCCCCGACAAGTAAGGAGAGAGGTATCTACAATCTGAATAGGTGACAGATTTTGTTTAAACTGGGCATCTTATGATTTATGGGGAATAAGGAGCAATATGCTGATTTATAATTGGAGCAGCCTATATGTATATAGGTATTTAGTTTAACTGTTTAACCTATATATTTGACTCCGGTTGTATTGAAGGGATATTTATATACTGCCAAATAGTTTTGTCCTAAGTAAATTTTGTAGAACACATTGCTTTACATTTAAATTGCTTCCGTGTTCTGGTATTTTGATAGTCAACTGTTTAAGGAAAATATATGAAGTATTATAATGAACTGTATTTGATTGGGGTGTTTGCTTTTGAGTTAAATTTATTTCTCGATGAATGGTTATCCAGCCTTTGAATAAAGTCTATGTAATACTGAAATATTCCTTGCATAAAATGTTGATATGTCATTACCTACTATTCAATGTATTTTTTTTTAATTTACTGCAATTTATTGCGAAAAATATAGGTGGGTATAGAAACTAAAATAATGAATAGTAAATTATCAGACGATGTATGAGTATTCGTATTTATTTTTCAGTACTTAAACTCAATTAAAATTTTTATTATCCTAGCTCGTATTCCATTATATGATGTTCATTATAAAATTTTATTACCTTTTTTACTACTTTTATGCGCGAATCAAATTCAGTTGTTGATTAAATATTGTGGTTAATAGTAATAGCTTCATAGTTGCTCAAAAGTATATTTAGCAAGTGACTAAATAGTATAGTTCTAACTAGATATTAGGTGTTGATTGAATTTTAACTCTTGTTTGAAACAATAGTCTAAAAATTGATGTTCCAATACATAACTTCCAGTTTAACAAATTTAAACGGTACATAATACAAAAAAAAATGTAGCTAATGTTATTTTATTTTAAAAGAAAATATTTACTGAGGTATGATCAAAATAGCTGATAGACCTTCAAGTAAATTATCCTTTCCGGTTGAGCATCAAAATTTACTCAACTCGTCATGGGATGTAGATCTCGTAGATCTTAGACTGCCACCAAAGATATGGTGTGGGATTCGAAGTGACGATCTTTATTGTATTGAGATTAATGTCCTCTAAAGGACATTAGTATTTTTTTTTATTATTTTTTATTAAGGATAACTCTTTGCCAAATGGCTTAGAGTCTATTTACATTTATTTACATATATCATTAATCATTATGTCAAGTTTAGGTAGCTGTTTTTCATGTCTTCCGCTTCTTTCCTCTTTTTTTGTATCTTTTGAAACCAGTTTTTCCCCGTTCCCCCTTCATCTAGTAATGTTTTCTCTGTTCTTTCTTCTCTTCCTAGCTCTCTGCAGAATAGTCTCATATGTTCCAGCGTTTCCTCCTCTCTTCCACATAGCCTGCACGATCTTCTATATTAAGCCAGTATTTATTAGCATTTTCCTCGTTTCCACAACGGAATCTTGCTATTATTTGTATGTTGTTTTTCTCTTGTAAAATATATCGTGGTATTCCTATTACTTTTATTTCCTTAAACCTTGTGTTATATGACGATTCTTCAATTTTATTTTCTTGAAGTTGCATTTGGTTTTCCCAGTCTCTTTGTTGTACCGATTCCCATACACTCTCTTCATTTTGTCGTCTTCTTTCTATTTCATTTGTAGAGCATCCGTTCCTTTCATAGTATTTTTTTCTTGATTTTCCCCAGTTTGTTAGTTTGTTTTTGTCTTCTTCCCCTCTTTTGATATTTTTCCAGCACTCTTGTAGAATTGGGATTTCTATTTTTCGTACCCTTTCTTCGAATTTGACCGCCCTTTTTCCAGTCTCTATCCTCAGTTTTGCTATTTTCATTTCATCCATTACTATGTAGCTCGGCGTACACCTGTCTAGACCTAGAATCCATTTCGCATACCTCAGTTGTACATCTTCTAAAATTTGCTTTTCCTCCCATCCATACACCTCGGCTCCATACATCAATATGCTTTTCACGATATACTCGAACATCATCCATCGCACCCTCATATTGTTTTTGAATTTTCTTTCTCCTAACCCCCAAATTTGTTTCATTGCAACAATTGCTTTCCGTGTTTGATGTTCCAGATGTTTAGTCGGTTGATTATTTCTCTGAAACGTATAACCCAAGTATGTGAATTCTTTTACTTCATCAATAATTTCTTCATTCCATTTCCAAACTTCTTTCGTTTCCCTGCCTCCTCCTTTTTTAAACTTCATAATTTTAGATTTTTGTACATTAAGTGTTAGTTCCTTTTTCTTTAAATATAGTTGAAATCTTTTCATCATCGTCTTCATACTAGGTGGATCTTTTGCTACTATCACAATGTCATCCGCGTAGGCTAAAGACCAAATTTTCTTTCTTCCCATTACTATCCCGCCAGTCTGTTCTTTACTGAGGAAGTCTTCCAAATCTGCCAAGTAAAGTGAAAACAGTGTAGGGCTTAAAGGGCATCCTTGTCTTACTCTAAAGGACATTAGTAACTTAGTTTCATTTATCTCAAAAAATATAAGGCAAAGTTACTTTCCTTCGTAGAGGTCGTGAACCTACAAACAATATTGTTTCTTGTGAATGTCAGACTTGACGAAACTAAATCCTTCCAGAAATAAAATAAAACGTTAAATCTAGAACGACCACTCATCTGTTTTGCATAAAACAAAAGCCTCCCCCTAATGCCGTCCTGTCCAGTGCGACCCTTGTCGCCGAAGTCCTGTAATCCCTGCCGGCGATGCCTCGAGAGGATTTGATCCTCGGACAGGGGATGAGGACCTAGGACCTCTATCGGGTATCGCGTCGTCCTTACAGATATAGTTTCAAGCGAGAGTGGATGCCTGACCACTTCAACGAGAGTATTCATATCATAGCAGGAATGGGTACTTTTCAAGAAAATGATTTTGTTTTGTGTTTCTTTGGAAATTGTTTGGAAGATTAATGCTGAAAATGGGCTTAGTCACCAAAACATTCACTTGTTCCTGGGTGTGGCAACTATTACTTATAAGCTGAAGGTAACTTTTCGAAATTATTGCATAGATTACAGATAAAAATGAGAAATAAAATTGCGCAGAACTGAGTAGAATTTGGCTATAATTTAAAAACAAGATGAAGTTTACTTGATATACGGAAAGATGAATTTAATTTATGTCGAATATGCAATCAACTGTACATAAACTTTCAAATAAAATATATTAGTAATAATA
The DNA here is from genome assembly GCA_963942605.1 of Poecilus cupreus. Lineage (NCBI taxonomy): Eukaryota > Metazoa > Arthropoda > Insecta > Coleoptera > Carabidae > Poecilus > Poecilus cupreus. The sequence continues at coordinate 4,497,558 of OZ012721.1, read as the reverse complement.
ACAAAAATATATTTGCAATTTTCTCAATCTGCATGCGGATTTTAAAAATGACATGTACATAATAAAAATTTATTAAATTTGGCATCAAATAAAAGGTTTTCAGGGCGGAGACTTTAACTCATGTGTCAAAAATTTTAGACGTACATCAATTGTTTTTTATAAAAGTTATTTGAATCCTACCAAGTTTGTTATCAAATTAAAGGTCTCTAAAAAGAGAAGTATAGTAAAATATCAATAATTAATTATGTTTTTTGCAATAATTAATTCAATTTTATCGAGTTTGGTGACAAATTGAAGGTCTCACACAGAAGAAATTTGTAATAACATAATAAATATTACTTTTGAGCGATTTTCAATTGTATTTATGATAAAAAATAAATATTGAATAAACCACATCTAGTTTGGTATCCAAGGAAAGGTGTCATAGAGTCGACTTGACCTCAAATGTCAAAAATGTATTTTTTGATGATCGTCAATTTTTTTTTGTACAAGTAAACTAAATCCTACCGAGTTTGGTATCAAATTAAAATTCTCAAAGAGGAGAATTAAAACTGTAATAATTAATATTGAACGATCTTCAATTGTTTTTTACAATTAGCTAATTGAATTTTGTCGATTTTGCTGACAAATTACAGATTTTGAAGTTAATAATAATTATTAGAATTTTTTGTGTTTGATTATCAAATTGAAGCTTTTTGAAACGAAACTTTATATTATCAGGTTTTTTTCGAAGTACACTCAATTTTCCTAATGTCATTTGTGTATATATTTATATTTTAATTAACATATTTGCTATGAAAATAAACCAAATTTGAACATCTGTTCTGTATTTACTATATTTTTATGTATAAGAAAGTCGCGGGATGGCCATACTAGATTTTTTTTATAAAGAACCAAATGAAAGTTTAGTTTCAGAAGATTATTCCAGCACTAGTTCATTCTTCTCCGTGTCCTAATTTCACTCTTTTGCTTGACTATATATAGCTTTCCGATACTTGAATTTTCATACAATACACATAACAGTGCCAATAGTATGTCAATTGACTTCTAAGTTAACAATTAATCATTAATGCTGCATCTATTATCTTACAATTATCACTCCATCGGAGCATACACCAAATTCCCAACAATAACAAGATAATTTCAACCTCGAGAAACTATCACACTACTAAACTTCTGGCCAATCCAGCCTCAAACAATCCCCCATCCCGGAGGCAATAGCCATCCTCATCGCCATGGCCCAGAGCCAACGAGGTCTTAATTCCCGTTTCGGAATAATACCACCGTGCACCAAACATTGCATGTACAATTAATTCTAATGCCATTAATGTCTGAACACACACTGTTGCAAGATCGAAGTCAACCAATTTTCAATTTGAGTATTAATCCGGCACTAAGACATGTCCTAAGAGTGTTGCAACGTTGGAGAAGATCGTAATGGTAGTGTGCCTTACGCTAGGGCCATCAGGAGGGGATTAAATTGGGTGACGGATGCAGTGTCGTCTAGTAAAGACAATTGGAATGATTGTGAAACGAACCACAAGGAAATGGCAGTTTTACTTTGCGGTTTTTAGATTTCAAACTTTTGTAAATGGTTTTGGTAAATGAAATGTTACTTACACAGTTTATAATAAAGGGAAAAATACTACTGAAGCCTTGGGTTTCGCAAAGTAGTATATTATTATAATACAAGTGAGAGAAATAATACAATAATGTTATCTCATAAAAACCATATACCGGGTGTAAAATAGAAGTGTGGGGTATAGGGATTTCAAAGCTCTTTGTTTTTATGTTGCTGTATCTTTTTATCTATTTATTTTACAGCAAAAGTATAAACACAACAGTTGTTCAGTATTTAAAAATGCATGCAATAAGGCCCATTTGGTTATTATCTGAATATTAGTATTTCACGCTTTATCAATCAAATTAAATTTACTATATTATATTAAACAAAAACAAAATATGAAGAGCTGAGTTGATTTTAAATAAAATTGAAAAACAGGAAGAGGAAGTTTACTGGACACACAAAACAATAAATTTCATTTTTATCAAAAATAGAATCAGCTATGAAAACAAGTTTCAAATGAAAGATGTTAGCAAAAATATTTGGAATAGAAAATGCTATTTGCATTATTCTTGTACGAGTTTCAAATTTAGAGAAAAACTAAATTATACATTTAATAATATATTTCAATAATCTTAGTTACAATGGTAACATAACTACAACGTTTTTAAAATCATTATATCAAATAATTGACAAGTGTAAAAAATATGTGTCGTTTGAAATATTATAAAAGCATATTTATATTATTAGTTAGAAAATTTTAAAGATTAGATACTAATTAATACCTATTTTAAAATAAAATCATATTTACATGGAGAACAGAAAATTAAACAGGTTTAACATGAAAATAATTCTCAAAATAAAGTCATACACAAGGAACAAGTCATACGTGTTCAGTTGGTTTTATATGTTTAAGAAAGTAGTGTGGTGCCCACACCAGATTTTTTATTTCCGAACAGACTTATAGATCATAAATTGAGGTAGGCATCTTTGTCTTCAAATATGTCCATCTGTCTCCTACCAAAACTACGACACATATCCCTTCTCCTAATTTTAATTTCTTATAAACTATAAACCTGCAAGTATTTCGTAAAAATATTGTGTAAAATTCTTCGAAATGTGTTGAAATATCAACCAAATCACGTGTCCCCTTACAGTTTGCGTAGTTTGTGCACGGGTTTGCAATGTAAATGTTGTTTTGTGTACCGTGCCTTTTGTTTAAGAACTGCTCTATCTAAACACGGTTCCTAACCCGTACAACAAGGCCCGGTGACCGCTTGGAGTTTATTGAGGTTGCCCTTATCCATAATATCCTATTACAGGTAGTTAGCCAAACATTCGTTTCACCGTGGAAAATGTTACCCTATTATCTTCAACGGAAAATAGATAGAGAACTTCATGGTGGATTATTTTGGAGCACAATGACTGTATCGAATTTTCTGGGTCAGATGTGGTGGATTGTGTGTAACGTTATGTTGAAATGAAATATGTATACATTGTTTCAAACATTCAGGCTATTGTTTTACTGTAACCCAGCTTTTTATGAAATGTATTAAGATAAATAAGTAATTATTATATTTAAATATAATACAAAACAAAATACAAATTAGGTAAATAACTCTGGGGTCTGTGCACAATGAGATTTTTTGTTCGTATTTAACTTTACCCCTGTGGGTTCCCCTCCATTATCAACTACAGGAGTGGGAGTGACTTGACGGTTGGTAACCGGACTTCACGTGTAAATAAAATATCGCTTACCCACTCTCAAATCAAAGGCGATAAATGGCGTGATGATGTATTTATTTTATTTATAAAATCTTAGCCATATTGCTAGAGTTGTAGATTTTGTTTTGACATTGCATTGTTCATCAAGTTTATCTAATTCTGAGGAAGTAAGCAAATTGTAAATCAAAATGTTAAAATTATATACAAATATAGTCATAAAATAAAAATAATTCATATAATGAACAAATAAATAGATCTTCGCTAAAACAAAACTGTTCTAGAATTTTTCAATACATTTTTTTATATTAATATGTGTCAATGGGCGCGTTCAGCCGAACTTAGCAGCTAGATCGCTAACCTAGCGGTCACAGCTGAACGTATTGCTAAGTAACCGCTAGATTTCGGCAGCTAGACTATCGACCTAGAGAAATAAATTTGCGCTAGATGACCTAGCAAACCTTCTAGAACTGTCAAATGTATAAAAATTCATTTATAATGTCATCAATATTAACCATGTTTGCAAAAAAAAAAAAAAACTATAAAAATAACTTAAAATATATGAAGGATTTGTCTATTATCAGAATTTGAGGTTAATTCCACTTAATTTGACTGACACAAGATGACAGTATCACCAAAATTCCCTTCATGTTCATACTACTTTTCATCTGCTAGAATATATCACTAGCAAATGCTAACTGGCTGCTAGGTTCGGCTGAACGCGCCCCATGTAATAGTATATTATACATTAAGGGAGAGAAGTGTATGATTTTTCCCGATAGATGGCGCGCAAAATGAACCATTTAAAAATAATAAACTATACTGATATGATGAGTGTGAAACTGAGAAGAATGTTATTAAAAATTTGGTAGTGAGTCAATTGAAGTGTTTTAACGGATGTCGAATGAACGATTGGTGAATGTGGACGAGGCGAAAGTGGTGTTCTAGTTTAAAAATGTTTGGTTGTTGGATGAATGTGTTTCAAGGGTTGTGTTATCCCACTATGTGGGATATAGTGTGATGTTATGTTTATATGTATGAAATATTTATACAAGTTTATTTTAGTAAAAAATGTTTTTTTCTTGTTACAGGTATGTTCCACTCTCTATCTCTCTGTCTCAACACTAACGTCTGTCTGTACCATTTAGTAAGTAAGAACAATAATTTAAATAACAATTCTTCTTAGAATAGTGTTTAATTTTTTTACTTGTTACTTATTTGTAAACACCATTTACCCAAGCCCTCTATTGCTTTTGAAAATGAATCTTTACAAGTTACTAATTGACAGCTACATAGTAAAATTTAGTAAACAAAGTAAACAATGCACGTTGCCACAGTAATGCTTACAAGGATTATGCGAAATCAATTAAAATAATTTTTGACAGAACAGTTGTATGCAACTGATAGGACTTGGTTATAATTTTAATTTGATTTACAAATGAGTAACAAGTAAAATGTTGTACAATACACGCAAGGTAACTGTATTTACTTGCTTGTAGCGTAAATAACTATTACTTGTTTCTCACTTGTAAACGCCATTTAACCAAGCCCTCTGTTGCCTTTGAATATGAATCTTTACATGTTACTAATTGACAGCTGCATAGTAAAAATTTTCGAAGTTAGTAAACAAGGAAAACAATGCATGTTGCCATAGTAATGCTTATAATTATAATAAGAAATTATTTAAAATAATTTTTGACAAAACAGTTTGTGTAGCTAACAGGATTTGGTTATAATTTTTATTTTGGTTTACAAATGAGTAACAAGTAAATAAGTACAGTACACGCAAGATAACTGTTTTTACTGCTTCAAGGTGATAAGCTCGCCTATTCGGCTCACAGGTCATATCCCCCATTTAGAAAAACTGTTTTACCTGGCTAGTAATGTAAAATACTATTATTTGTTATTCATTTGTAAACCGTCATAATTTGAACTGGTTAACCTTGAAAATTGACAGCTAATCTGTAAAAATTTTACAAGTTATTAGTTTCATAGTTTACACGTGAAAGTTGTGTCGTTATTAAAAATGTGAGAATGAGTCAACTGAGGTGGTTTGACCATCTCAAGTGGATGTCGAATGAAAGATTGATGAAATTAATCATAAGCGGGCGAAATTAAGAGTGAGCGATTGTGTGGGCATCTGAGGAACAAATGATTAGGTTTGATGAATGTAGGGGCGAAGAGACGAAAACGGTGCCCCAGGAGAGGAATGTATGGAGAAACCTTTTGAGTTTATGCTGAGCTAGAACCCAAATACAGAGAAACTTTAATAAAGTCAAGATTTCAAGGTTGGAGTCCATCACAAAGTTGAAATGACACCATTCTAATAACACAATCCGCGTATTTCCTTCTCATCATCACAAAAAAGATAAAAACGCGGCATAATCCTCCGCAGTTCAAGCTGCAGAACGGGGCTCGTCTCATGAATAGCCCGAGCTGCGAGGTGGAGCCAGCCGAGCAGGAAGAACTAAATAACATCAACATGCTATGCTAAGAAGCGCAGCAGAGCAAGAGCAAGTGCGCTGTCTGTTTATTCTGTTTGCCGTTGACTAGAGCAAACGTAAGCCTCGCTATGTTAGCGTAGCGTTAACGTTGCGCTGACGTTATGCTGTGCGGTGTATTTATTTATAGGCGACGTAACCCTGAACTTATTTGGAAAATGGAATAATCGAAATGTACTTCCGGGCCTTCAAACCAACCGTAACGCTTTTGAAATGATACAAAACTGAATAGGTGTAGTGTGTCCACAGATAGAGTATTTTGATTTGGGAGGGATAATGCAGCAGGCTATTATCAGACATTTATACCGGGTGTCTATTTATTATCTCCCTCCAGATACCTAAGGGATGTACGAGCCCAGAATCATATCATTTTACCCAATTAAAACTTTTAGAATAACTTTAAAAAATTTGTTCTGATCTTACAAAGGCAAAATTGTTGTACTCAATTTATTTGTATCTTAAATTCTGTTATTTTTAAGAATATTTTAAGGAGAAATATCAACTGAAATAATAACAAAAATCACTAACATAAAGATTTCAATTGGCCCCAAAGTACTGGCTGGTACCACGAACAATGTTTTTGAATCTGATGACAACAAATTATAGATAAATTTTTGAAAGGCGAGTGTCTGCAGGGTGAAAGGTATTGGGTGCTCTGGGTACATTTGCATTTGGGTATACGAGACGTGAGCGTATACGGAATACATTGGTGTATGGTGAGTGTGAGATTGAGAAGAATGTTATTAAGAAAGTGAGAGTGAGTTAATTGAGGTGGTTTGGTCATGTTGAGCGAATGTTGAATGAAAGGTTGGTGAAACTAATATATGTGGGTAAGATTGAAGGTGAACGATTGCGTGGGCGTCCGAGGAATAACAGGTTGGGTATGATTGATGGTTTGTTCCGTGAACGAATGATTCCGAATGTGAAGCATAAACGAGCATGTATGTAACACACTATGAATGTGGACGAGGCGAAAGTGATGTGTCAGGACAGGAATGTTTGGAGGAGATTGATTGTTGGTTGACTATGTTTCTGGGTTCGTGCCACCCACTAAGTGGGATATAGCGTGATGTCATGTATGTATGTATGTATGTTTCAAATAAAAATTGTAGATAATATTCTACATATTGTTGATTTCAATGAAATTTACTCAATCTCATTAATTTACTAAAATATGCCCAAAAACCTTAACCCTCTATTGCATACTGTTCCCGAACGGGAACATAAAATTAAAAAATTTTCTTTTCTTTTCTTATGCAGTTTACATTCATGGCAATCATGTTGTAACATTTGGGAACATTATATACACTTTGTCAATTCTCCCAATTTGACCAACCTAAAAAAAAAATTTGAACTGGAAAAAGGATAATTTCAGAAACTGAGATATAAAATGTAAAATTTGAAGGAAGCAGCTTATTACAGCTAAATACACTTTCCAAAAAAATTTGTTATCTGATGTTTTCCTAGAAGAGGTTGTTTATCAAACAATTTTGTATAGTACGCAAAGACGACCCAATAGACCAAAGTTCTATTGTAAATTGAATTTGTTCATAATGTTTCCAATAGTGAATAAAACTTTAAAAAAAAATTTTTTTTTTATTTTTGGAAAAAAATTTATGTAACACACTTATTTGAAATATATGAATATTTCTTATGTAAAAAATAATGTTATTGAGACCTAATTTCAAAAAAATAATAATTCATGCAATAGAGGGTTAATATGTCTTCAAGTAATCTACCACTTACTGTTGATGAATTGTTCCCAAAATCTAGTCAATTCCGAACATAAACATAATATCTCCCTTACATATATGTATGTGTGGGCGGTAAAAATGATTGAATTTAAGATAAAAATATGGTGAATTATTCATTTTTCCTTTATATGATTTTGGGTTCGTATAGGAATCATGCCAAAAATTCGGTAGTGCGTTTTCAGTGGATTTTAGGGTCTGTTGAAAATGAAGTCTGTGTGTGTAGATCGCTGAAATTACAGTTTCTAAAAAACTAGTGAACTTAAAATTCTGAGATTTCATATATATTACATTTGTGTGCCCTTGGGAAGAGCTAATTAGTTTTTGTGATAATTCAATAACCAGAAGTGGTAGTTTATTTGGTTCCCTGTCAAGTTATTTTAAAATATCTCTGTAAATTATGGTTTAATGTCAATTTTTGTTAATATAATATTGTATCAAATATTATTATCTACAATTGTTGTAGGAAACACTTTTGTCTTACTGTCGCCATTTACGAATTACAACACGTTAAATAATATAAATTTTGACATTTTCGTGCATAAAAAAAAAGAAAACAAATAATGCTTGATAAATGTCATTTCTTGACATGTGTCATAATTGCAACTAAATTTTTTGAATGGATGTGCGTTTTTGATAGTGGTGGTTCGTGTTCCTGCATTGTTTGATAAGAAATCTATGTCGGAATGTATTATAGTGCCTACAACAGTTTATTTGTGTTGGGTTAAATGTCAACAATTTAATAGTTCAACGTTTATCTATTTAGGAAATAAGAATAATAATAATCTTCTGACCTCGTGTTGTATACATTATTAACTTTATCAGGTTGTTTTGTGTTTCTTTTTTTGTGTGTTCAATTAAGAAATAAAGAGATTTACAAAACGGTATATCTTTGCGTGTTTACATTTAATTTTTTCCTCATTTACTTTTTAGATAATGACATAACATTTAGGTAATTACCTATTTGCAGATTTAATCGTCATTAAATGGTTCGTTTACAATTACATTTTTTGTCGTATCCTTTCTAAATTTCTGAATAAACGAGTAAATCTATCTTCGCAGTGTTTTCTCTATTCAAAATCATACACCGAGATTGAAACTTCGGTGGCATGCTATAGTTTGTTCGTTAGTTTTCACTTTGCAAAGTTTAAAATAGGTTGAAATCTGTAGAAGAGCAACATACATCACGCGCTGTGTCGTCTGCAATTTATAAAATGGAACGGCCGAGTGGAAATGGGTGTGTAACAACTTTATAAAATAATCCAAACACGTTCTTGTTTTATACGTGTTTATCCAGATTATGTGCTCTGCTTTATTAAATCAGCTTTTTCGTCTTCTAATCTAAGCTTTATACCTTCGTTTACTTAAAGACATCCGTCATATAACTACAACTAAAATAATACTTGATTAGAAGGGAATTCTCTTGAGTCTAGAGACTCTAGAATTAGAAGGAATTCTTCAAGTCTCAGAGACATGGAATTAGTTGTTTTTAGGATATGTTTTTCAGTTAATAAATTAATGTTTAATTAGGTAATAATCCAATTTATACTAATAGAAGAATATTTTTAATTATAATATTTTAATTGTTGTAAATAAAATTTAGCTGACAAACTGACAAATGTTTTTCTACCTTTTATGAAAAAGGAATAATTTTATCAGTTTGTAAGCTAGGAATCAAAATCAAACATTCAAAGCCTATACATGACACTATTCATCTATTAATAAGCAATTAAATGATTAACTTTTTAGCATTAATTTGTTATTTTAAATTAGAACAAATTAACATACTCAACATGGTATGCATAGAGAAACTGTTCTGACAAAAAACTTTTTAACAAAAAATGAAATTGACGAAAAAAGAATCTGAGAAGCTTTTTTTAGGCCTTTAGGCGATCGTTGATTGTTTGGCGCCGACTCAAAATTAGTTACATTAGAAGCTTAGACTAACAAGGTTTATTCGTATTTTATTCTTCGCTTTTCCGTTTATTTTTTCGTTGGTTTAAATTTTTGTTCTACCCTTAGGGATGGATTTAAAAAAAATTCAAATGGAACCTGTTTCGAGGTATACCCTATTCAATAAAAACAAACATCGAAACTAGATCACCCAGTACAAAGTTACGCGTGGTAGAATCGGTTAACAGGTAAAAATTTAGTGGGTGAACAACAATCATGCCCTATTTTACTTCCCTTATGGGTGGAATTTTTATTTAATTTAAACGGGATCAACTTCAAGATATACTTTATACAATAAAAAATAGAATAATTAAAATCGGACTACTTTATAAAAAGTTATGCATGGTCATACATAAAAAAATATACGCGATGACTTAAATACCTACCCCTTTTTTTCGTCTGTTAAAAAGCGTACAATTTTAGAAAGAAAGCGCTGGAACGGTTTTCACGGAACTCGTAAAAAATTATGATATTCAGTTAAATGTTTCTAGAACTGAGCGCATTACTTGTCATTCACAACTTTTGTGAATATTAGGAATAAAAAAAAAACACTTTAAATAGTTTTATTCGACTAGAAGTTTAACAAAGAAAATGATTGTTCGAATGATATAAAAAACATTATCTACAGATGCCATATTACTCGATTCTTCAATAGAGATAAGAAAGCGCAGAATAAAATTTTAAATAAAACATAACTTACATTTCTGAACAGATGTGCAAGTGAGACCTCGAATCGTACCGAACTGCATCTGAAAATCAAACGACATGCGATGAGAAACATAAAATGTATCACAGAATTTTAATGTTAAATAAACTTATCTTCATACTTTAAAGATATTAGTGAAGAAAAATTCGAATGGATTCTTAGTACAATCAAACCACAGTATAAGAATTAATACAGTAACAACACTTCAAATATTTCATGATCCCAAAATTTCAGCAGTGCGCTTCTGAAAAGATACCGCTTAGCTTGTTGTCCTATCTGTCAAATTTGTTTTGTGAGTATTTCAGTACAAGTGCCATTGCTAGGATACTTATTTAGAATTGCCAAATATTGGAATGGTGAAAGCGGGACAAATTTATTATTAAATTATAATTTAATTTGGAAATAATATCGTGGTCGTAGAAAAAGTATAGTGCACATCTCGAATGGAATGTCAATTATTCACATTCGTAAGAAATGTGTACCATTCCATGCTTGTTGTACAATATACTACTTCAATACAGTCCCATTAAAAAGCAACTCTCAAAAGGGCTGATATTTTCAACAGTTGGGAATGTTGGGATCGAACTGAGAACCTCATGAATAATGATCATTAATTTATATCATCATCATCATCACGCCTTTTACCCATTATGGGTGTGGCACTCTGCTTACGCAGATTGTGGTGGGTGATATATTTTTGCGTATGAAATGCGGTTACCAGCCGTCAAGTCATAGCCCCCAAAGTTGTTAGTGGAGGGGGAACCACAGGGGTAAATTTAAATTGGCAACTGTCGATCTCACGATCCCCAGTCCGATACGTTACCACGGAGCTATTTAGCCCATGATCATTAACTAAGAAGATAATTAGAATAAATAATGAATATTGATTCTATTGGAAGTTTCGGTATTGGGCTTCCAAACTATCAAGAGATGGCGCTGATCACAAATCTCTAGCGGTACATGTCAGATTCATTTTGCATGGTCTTCTATGGCGAATGCGTGCTCTAGTTGTGGTAATTTGTGTTTTATTAGTGTATTTGGTAGATTTGTTTAGATTTTCTTATTATTAATTATTGACTATAGTTATATTTACATTGGCCATTAGTTGTTTTGTAGTTTTTTATTGTAGGTAAGTAGTTATTAACTGTAGCATTATTTTGTTTAAGATAGGTTATCATTTTTCTTTATTGATATTAGTTTGTAGTTGTATATATTTTCTAGTAGTATGTAATATTAATATTTTTGTAGTTATTTGTTGTTGTTTTCAGTAGTTTTATTTTACTTTTAGTTTAAATAGTAGTATGGATTCATTTATTTGCTTAGATTTAGATAGTATATGTAAGTTCGCACGTTGCTCTTTATCTTCTAGAAGCATGGTAGAAGGCCAGCAAATAATAAATAATGGCCACATAATATTATGTGGAAGTACATCAACAATATCATCGCAATTTTCAATGCTCTTTTCCATGCCTTTAATTCGGCACACTGTCACACATCATTGTGACACCCCATTTATTCTTCACACAAACTAGTATTTCACCTTTTTTTGAGAATGAATGAAATCGAACTGTTCGACTTTTATTAGCAGAAGAACTGCAGCCATAAACAATGCAAATTTTTCGGTTTTTAACAGGTTTTTTTTAGAGAAAACTCCATCTTAACCTCTAATCTACAAATTAAATGTAGTACTTATTTAAATAATACGTCATAGATAAATGTAATACTTCCATTGAAATTCTTCTATAGTCACTACTGTTGATATAAATTTAGAAAAAATAACAAATAAGTTCAAATTCTTTAAATAAATAAAAACTCAGAATAAACGTCAAAAACACAATGTACCGCGAGACGTAGTTCAGAATTCTGCCGCTAGTTAGCGTATTTTAATATTGGAAGCCCAATACTTAGATTCAACAAAGTAAATTAAAAGTTGAAAAAAGATTTTCGTGGCGGCCTGAATCTTATCAACTTTGGCAGTTAAATATCGTGATTTAGATTTAGAATAATGTGAAAGGAGGTTTCGAAATATCTCTCAAATAAAGCCATTGAATTTTTGAATCTATATTCGTGAGGATTTCCAAACAAGCCATGAATGCTCCGGCAGCATTTTATTCTTCGCATTCGCATTTTGCGTCTCTGACGAAGATGGACAGGCGTAGCCTAGCGGAGTGGAAGCAGCATTAGGACTTCCCGTGCACAGGCACAGGTACCCCAACCAGCGCAGCCTCAGCCTGGCCCTGGCAGATTTCACGGCGATGGCAGCTGTCTTCGGGCACGTTAGACTCTTCTTGTCCTACGCTGACGACGTGCAACTGAGAGCAGTCTCATGTCACTCGGTACTATTTAGAATCTTTTGTGCCGCATTTCAATGCGAGACGCTCGAACTGGCTATTGCTGGTAATGCAGCAATGCCAACGTACTTTTACCCAAGCGGCGTGGCGTTCCTTATTATTTTGGAGCGCCCACAATCTCGACATTCCCGATTTGACACTTTCCAGCACCTACCGTCTGATTTACAATTCGATATCTGTAGGGATACCTGATACCTGAATCCCTGACCACGGATATCAATAGCCTTGTCCATGTCGGAATACGCTGGTGTGCAGTGATTGTGCGATTGAGAAGAATGTTATTAAAAAAATGCGACTGAATTAGTAGAGGTGGTCCATCTCGCGTAAATGATGAATGACATATTGACTAAACTAATATATGCGGTGGTATTGAGGATGAACGATTGCGTGGGCGTCCGAGGAGTAAGTGGTTAGGTATGATTGACGTTTTGTTGCGAATGATTACGAGTGTGAAGAATAAACGAGCACTACGGATGTGGGCACCATGCAAGTTAGAAATGTTTAGAGGAGATTGATTGTTGGTCTTATACAAATTGAAAACCGATGTAAAATATTAGAGGAGGATTTTATTACTAAATATAATCTCTTAATTTTACAATTAGTTCCTACAATAATTTTGTCTGCTAAATATGAATTGATGTGAGTTAATTTCCAGCAAATTTACCTTTAGTTTTTTATTTTATTATTTGCTGTATATTTGTTTGGGATTTAAACATATTGAACTGTTAATCTGATTGTTAAGACAAAGTGTTCAAAGCGACTCAATTATCTTAGGTATTATAATGAGACCTATAGATATTGATGATTGATTGACGCAATAACATTGATTAAAGGTAACTGCGATAAAATTATGAGTATTATTTACCAATAGTCGAGGAATATGGCTTGATGACCAATCGACTCCGATTTTCACTGTACGTATTTGATTCGTTACTTTCGCAGACGTGATTAAAAATAAAGGAATTAAATTGTATATTTTTTTAACCAACAAATTTTTATTTTGGTACAAATGAAGCATTCTGATTGGTTTATAATGGTAATTGCTCATTCATCTTCAACCAAATTCCTATTAAACTTGAAGAGTTATATACCTAATGATCTATTTCCGTTACATTATACAAAACTAATTGTTTACTATCATGTATTATCCATTTGTTATTATTGTTCTGTTGTACTGTTAATTTGATACTATAACATTTGTTTTTTCGAAATCTATACTAAAGTACACAATATTACTAAGCGAAGTTAGCCAAAATAGTAGCTAAAGTTAAACTTTACAGACTCTTATGTCAAAATTTTAATTCACAGACTCTTATGTCAAACTTGAGTTACAAACTTAAAATAACAAACAAATTTTTCTATAATACTATTGGTTAATTTATTTATTATTTACCTTTGATAATAATTAATCGGATTTAATGCAGAACACGTCTAAGAATAAATAAAAAATTATAACCAAATTTGACAATACAGCTAGCTTACGTTTTACAAATACATAATGCTATTTATTTATGTTTTTACTATTAAAATTTAATGATTTCTGTATACCTCGGCACTAAAGTATTTTTTTGTTACTCATATGGTTTCGTCCTAGTAAAAAATCATACTTTAGTGCTTTTATATTCTAATAACTATTATATGTTTCTTGTATTTAAAAATTTCCATTTATCTACTGTACACCTTATATATGCTGAAAAGGCTAAGTGTAAGGACAGTGTAAACTGAACTTTGACTAAATAAAATAAACTTTAAATTAAATTAGCAACCCATTAAAGCATCTTAAAAATATCGACTTAAAATGTGAAATTTACTTAGAATTACCATTTCATGATATTGACATCTATTGAAATATGGTTAGGTGACATTTCCGACAAAAAAAAAAGCACTAATTATCTGTAAGTAGAAAATCGTATTAATCAGTATTCTAATAAATATGAACACATTAATTTTGGAAATAATATAAAATTTGACACCCGGAAACAGATTATTTGCAAATCTGCTACATTGTCTCACACACACACAATTGTGTCTGTTTCTAAATACTTTATATTTCATTTAGTTTCTATAAGTGATTATAAATAGAGAAAATTGTACAATTATCTGATTCATCCTCAGTTCAAATCTCCAAGTCAACTTTTAATTTTATAGGGTTTGTACGCCTTTCAATATCATCTTTAGGGATGCGGAAATACATTACTTGCCGAGATCTATAGAGTGACATAACCTAAATAGATAAATGGCGTGATGATATTTGTCTAGAAGCGTAACACAAACGAAGATTCATGTCATTTAATTTCTAAACGCTCTATACTTTCGTTAAATGGCACGTGTACCGCAATCAGTAGCCTAGGAATGTCTGAAATGGGAAATGGCGAAACGAATCCCCCTATAATTCCCCCAGCGCCGGCCCTGGTCTCTGACGTCATTGCCTGCATTTGAATGGAGCTTTTGAATCTTATTCTTTTTCGGATACCTCGCAAGGTAATTACTGAAGGCTTTCTACCTTTGTCGATTTTTTGACGGACTAGCAATCATAAACAGCACAATAGAGGAAGTTTTGTTGTTCTTTGCAGCAGATATTAGCTCTGTAATTTTGGAGAAATTCTCAGCGATTGTCGAGACGCTGCAATCAAAAGTTACGCGAGGTAGGAAGACGTATAAGTATCAGTTGTGTCGTAACGGCAAATAAATTAGTTAGTTTCTCAGGAATTCACATTTCTACTACTTCAAATTTATCGCAGAACTACCAGAGCGAAGCAAATTACATAGACTACATCATTATTAAAAACATTTCTGCTTGTAATACATACTTTTTGCCTCTTACTTTTACAAGGTATATGTGACAAAATGAAAGTCATCAAAACAGCAACTGACTTAAGGTGAAACATACGCTATGAAGTTAGCAACAAACAGAAAAAATCCTACAACAAAAAATCATTGAAATAAAAAATTATATTTATAATCTACTGTACATATTCTTGTAGCCAACGAGTAGAAAATTTTACAAATGATTTTCTCAACGCTGATCCATTTTTCAACTTTATTTGTAGCTGATCTATATTTAAAAAAAATAAATTATATGGTCACCACACGATTTTCTAACTTATCACTTGGCCTAGTTGAAATCATAGAAAGAAAAATTGTTGAATTCATCATTTTAGATCTGATAGAGACTAATCAAATTCACTCATGGCATACTTAGTATATAAAAAAAATCTGTTGAGAAATAAAAGATCTTTAAACTTTTGCAAGAATATATGAAGTATTTCATTAAAAAATACAATAGTATTTATAGAACAAGTAGTGTTCCACGCGAGCAAAAAGTTTGTAGTCTGAGCCGAAGGCGAGGGCTACGGTTTGCGAGTGTGGGATATGCCATTCCGTTACATGTTATAAACTATACTTTCTAGAACAAGATTTTGGAAATATTACAAAAAATACAAATATAAAACTGTTGAAAACGTAAAACTCAAATAAATTAAATTAAAACAAACAAACGTAACCATAGCAACTGAATCAAGATACTTCATATATCGCGCTAATATGCGGCTCTGATTCGTCGAAATTATTCCATGGCGTATGGAATGATAATTGTTCCTATACAGTTTTAGTTGTAGAATTTGTAGTTTCCAAAACAGTGTTATAGAAAAACTTATATTGCAGATATGTGACATTTGAATTTAAAATAATCTTTATTTGAAAGAATATTCATAAATATTTAAATAATCGATTAAAATAAAATAGCAAAAATAACCATTTTTGCACTTAATAAGTATACTCGTATTATCTCATTGTTGCACTGTTTCATTGATTACTTACATATTTATGAATAACTAATTTTATTATCCCTCAAAGTATGTCCACTACTAAAATATCATGTACTAGTATATTACTTTCGTTCTCATTAAATAATTTACCGGACCAATTCGAACACAGGCCCCACCGCAACCGAAAGGGGTAACCTGTAACGACCTCCGGATTAAAATTTAACTCAGCCTGTGTGAAAAGATGCTTAAAAATTTACAAAGTGTTTTTCGGAATTGAGCCTAGTGTTCAGTCTTTACTTGTCAGAGGCCGAGGCCGCGGTCGTGGAGAAGATAGCTCTGAAATGTCACCGGCGTTCGTTTGTTTGTGCCTTTGGGGCGTCGGGACCGGGTCAGTGTAAATATTAATTCTGAACGGTTAAAATATCTCCGGATCCCGCGATGCGTCGTTGTTGACACCCTGACGCTCGCAGCCGCCTTTGAAGAGCGGTTTTGGGAAGTGCTGGTTGGGAACTTAATCACTTACTCATAAAATGTCACTTGTAACACTTATATCATAAATTATATTATATGAAATTTTAGCCACAATATTTATTTGAAAGTTTCCTATATTATTTAGGGGGGAGATTATGTGTTAGTATATTTATTATAAGGCCAAAATGAATGCTATTTTATCACACTTTGTATAGTTTAGGTTCACCAAACCTGATTAGGAAAGTTTAGGGTGAAGCTAAAGGTTTCCTTAAATGAAAAACGAGGTATGAGTTTAACTTTCAGTAAATGTAATAAATGGCACGGTTCAAATCAGCACGGTCTGATTGGACGATCCTCATTCCTCATACGTCGCTTTTCATCTTTGTGTGTCTGAAATATGCCAAGTTCTCGCTTTGTCTGACACTGAAGCAGCCGCAGAACACACCCAACAGTGCTACCACCTACATGGCAGGAATGCCTTCATTTTCAATCTGCATTTCCGGATCCTGTACTTGCACTACCCGACCTAACAGCACATAATCTCTCGTAAATTTTTAACGGGAGCAAAATGTAGAAAAATGTTTTAAATAAAAACTGCAATGAATATATTATATATCTTTTTCAATATATAAAAAAATACTTTTAAACGGTACAAAAAGTAAAAAATGGTGATAGTATTCTACAACTACAATAAAATTTACTTTAACTCATTTATTTACTATTGGGCTTTCAAATTATCAAGAGATGGCGCTGATCACAATTCACGAAAAGTACATGTCAAATTCATATATTGGCAGCCGAACTGCACCAAACACAGACAATTTTTCTGATTTTTGGGGCCTATTCTGTAACTTTTCTATTACTTTTTAAGGATCTGTTAAATATTTTAGCCAATCATAATAGACGTCAATGAATAAAAATTTAAAATTTCATTTGACACATATATTTTTATTGGTTAAAATTTTTAACAAGAAGTTATAATTTAACAGGTAAGCTACAGAATAGGCCCCTTTCATCTTAACCTATAATTTATAAATATAATGTACCTTTCATTTTTAAATCTTATTTATATAATACGGCTTAAACAAATGTAATATTTACATTTGAATACTCCTAAAATCACTACTGTAGTTATCTACTAATTTTAAAAAATAGCAACTAATTTCGAAATACCATGAAATTTATGTTCCTCACGTTTAGTTCAGCTTTCTACCACTAGTCAGACAGTTCGAGTATGTGAAATTTGGATCTTCCATAAGATGTGTCCGAAAAACCTTATAGGCCTTTAAGTAAACTAACACTTCCGTTTGCTAGGTTGCTTCCAAAATGTAGTAAGCTACTAACTTCTATATCCAAATTCTAAATATGTAATTTTAAAATTATATTCCTCATTAGATTTTGAGTTATCATGGACGAAAACACACACAGATTTCATCAAGAAAATAGTAAAATCGTGTTCTAGAATTTCTAGGAACCTCAAAATGTATCAAATAGTTGGATCAGTTACAATAGCTCCCTTATAGTATAATGTATGCAAAAGATAAAATATAGGTATTTCTTGTCTAGAATCATGAACGAATCTAATTTTAGTCATTGACCCCATTTGGATTACTGACCAATGTTGACTAGAGAACCATTCCTTGATTAATGTTTTAATATTCTAATAAATATTTTTTTGCAGGTAAACCACATTTCTCCTTGATTCATTGCTATATAAAGTCATCTGGTAGGTAATTAATGCATTAATTCTCTAATGTGTTTTCATTTTCTAAACTATTTCCACTCTACATTCTGCTGCATCTCGCTAAAATACAATAAACAAAAACACAAAACACCCACTTAAAAACCCATTACCATCTACGAGAAGAGCGTTTTCTATGTTGAGAAACACGTTTAGATTTTTTTGGTATTTTACATATTTATTCTCTTCGCTAAAAGACATTAAAATTCACATGATTCATCAAATCTATTTATTTACATCTACTCATCGCTAACGGTAAATTCACATTTGCAAAATCAAGTTGGCGGAACGAATACTTTCTAAGAGAAAATGCGCATGTTTTTGTGTTTGTTTTACCGGTTATTAAACCCATTGCGTGTCGCGTAATGCCACTTGCTTATTTACAGTGTAAGTGTAACAGAAATTGCATGTGTAAAGAATACGTTTTTTTTATAAACTCTTTTGAACTGCAGCAAGAATTATAGTCCTTTTATATTGTATAAGTCGACTGTATGATACTTTGTGGGATCCTTTGATACCTAAAGGTAATTTTTAAAGAGCGACCATAAAAAAAAACGTACGATAAAAAGCAGTCTTTATAATTATTATAGTGGTTATAATATTAATTGATTTTGGTATTGAAAGTAACTTGGATTTAAATAGGGTATCAGTAATAAAATGTCAAATAATAAATATTTTTCGACGACCACTATGAAAAGTACATAAATTCTCACGCTAAACTATTATTGAAAGTTGGTCATTTCATATCACTAGCTATGTTGTGCGATATGAAAGCTCTTTAGCCAATCAGAAATTTGACAGCAGATAATTTATTGAATTTACAAGGATTAAAAAGGTTGGACCATAATTTATAAGATTTTAACATAATTTTTGGTGAATTCTGATAGCAATGATATTACCATAATCTGTTTTAATATTTTTATGTAGGTAAATTTTATTTTACTTAATTGTGGTCATCGGAAATGTATCGTGTACAACACGTGCTGAAAGGGTGTGATTAAACCACTCTCCTTTGGCTTTAATGCTTATTAAATCCAGAAATCGTTCAACGCTGAAATGTTGGAGATGCTTTACGTCCAGCAGTGACAAATAATCACCAATATTTAATTTGTTATGCAGCAAATAAACAAGCCCATCCGTCTCGTTAAAACATTATTTTCTTTCAATTCTTGTACTTAAAACGAATCCTAAAACTATTTATTTTCATATGTTTATTGTTTAATAAATAAACGAATTGTTTATTTTCATAATTATATTTCATATTTAATACTGGGGTCGCAAGAAAATCTAGGTAATAAAAACGAATCTCTGGAATAGATGATTATTCAAACAATTGTAAATATATTTACATACATGTCTCAAAAAATATACCATATACCGTGCTAGTGCCTACATTGATGTATGGTTCTGAATGTTAGGTGTGGATGAAGAAGCGTGGACGACGCATAACTGCTGTAGAAATGAGATATCCGGAATACATCGGTGTATGATGAGTGTGAGATTGTGAAGAATATTGTTAAGAAAGTGGGAGTGAGTCAGTTGAGGTGGTTTTGGCCATCTTGAGCGAATGTCGAGTGAATGGTTAGTGAAACAAATATATGCGGGAGAATATTGGAGTTTTGTCAGCGGCAAATAAATCTATCAGAAAAATAATATATAATTTTACTAGGAAAATTTATATAGAAATGAGATATTTGAGAGGAGTGTGTGGATATACGAAATGCTATCGTGTCCGGAATACATTGCTTGATTCAGTGTTTATAATGGTGTGTTAGTGCCTACATTAATGTATTGTTCTGAATGTTGGGTGTGAATGAAAAGATGTATAACTGCTGATGAAAAGAGGTATTTGAGAGGAAAGGGTTCCTGTCCGAAATATATTGCTGTATGGTGAGTTTGAGATTGAGAAGAATGTTCTTAAAAAAGTGGAAGTGAGTCAGTTGAGTTGGTTTGGACATCTTGAGCGAAGGTTGGTAAAACTAATATATGTAGGTGAAAGAAGGCGTGGGTCTCCGAGAAGTAAGTATGATTGATGGTTTGTTGCGTGAACGAATGATTCCAAGTGTGAAGAATAGACGAGCATGTAAGAATAGGAATGATTGGAAAATATTGATTGTTGGTTGACTATGTTTCTGGGTTCGTGCTACCCCACTGAGTGGGATGTAGCGTGACGGTTGTGTATGTGTGTAAATTGGGTGAATTCTTAGAAAATTCCTGAACACCAAAGGATTTCGTGGGACGAATCGTCGCATGACGAAAAGCCTGCGTCTGTTCCGCCATGAGATGTTTGCTCGGCAATATTGATTCTGATAATAGATTTATAATTAGATGTAGGTGTTTGTGGATCAAATTACTCCGGTGTGTTTGAGGTATTTTTACACTTAAATTAATTGCTTTTGTGATTAATTAAGGCTGGTCTTTGTAATTATAGGCACTCAAAGCTATGTTCGTGTGGGTACAGGTCATTGTTTCTTGAGGAATGTTTTGCTTACTTCAGGAGTATTTACTACCTGTATTTTGCATCATTTAGTTTAGTTTTTGTTCAATAAAATCAAGAATGGTAATTGATATCAGTTTTATTCTGTGGAGAACATTCTAGTCGTTAGCTGTAAATGATTATAAGTAAATACTTACTTTCTTTTAACTAGGCATAACTATATGAATATATGTTGTATAAGTATAGAAAATATTTAAAAAAAAAAAAAAAACGATAGCGATTGAACCATTTAATGTTGCTTAATGGACAAACAAAACAATTAATTCATTTTATTTGAATATAGAATCAGCTGCGAAAAGAAACTTCAAATAAAGGATATTAGCAATAATATTTTGAATAAAAAATATTATTTGCAATTTTCTTTTATCTGATTAAAATTTGGAGAAATATTCAATTATATATTTAATAAATATTCATTAAATCGTATTGAGTTGGAAATCAAATTAAAAGTCTCACAGAAGTGAGTAATTACTTTTGAACGATCGTCATTTGTACTTATAATAGTTAATAGAATTCGTTCCAGTGTGGTAAATATAATAAATATATATATATAATATATAAATGGGAAAATATAGCATCAGACAACGTATCTATTTTTGGTCGAGATTCACCTGATTACATCAGATCACATACATACATAACAACACGCTATATCCCACTCAGTGGGGTAGCACTAACCCAGACACAGAATCAACTAACAATCAATTTTCTCCAAACATTCCTATCCTATCACACCACTTTTGCCTCGTCCACATTCAATTCATTCAACATTCGCTCAAGATGTCCAAACCACCTCAACTGACGCACTCCCATTTTCTTAACAATATTTTTCACAATCTCACACTCATCATACACCAATGTATTCCGGATACGATCACGTCTCGTATACCCACACACTCCTCTCAAATATCTCATTTCTACAGCAGTTATACGTCATTCATGCTTCTTCATCCACACCCAACATTCAGAACCATACATCAATGTAGGTACTAACACGGTATATGATATATTTTTTGAGATATGGTAAATACAAGTTTCTGTATAGGTATACATACATATTTATAATTGTTTGAATAATCATCTATTTCTAAGATTCGTAAACTTTGTTCATTCATGTTCCCATTTTATTTCCTAAATTTTTTCGCGACCACAGTATTTAAATATAAAATAAAATTATAAAAATAAATAATCTATTTCATTGTAAAACAATACCTATACATATTAAAATAAATAGTTTTATAATTTGTTTCAAGTACAAGTATTTAAAGAAACTCACGTTTTAACGAAACGGATGGGCTTGTTTATTTGCTGCATAACAAATTAAATATTGGTGCAATATTTGTCACTGCTGAACGTACAACGGTACAACATCTTCAACATTTTTTGATTAAATAAGCTAAAGAAATCGTTTTACATGAGTTTGGTGAGAAGTACTGAATGGTAGAACATTTTATGCCATTTCAGAAATTGTGGGAAAGTCAGTTCTAGCTCCAATAAAATTTTTGTGGTAACTCAAGTTTTATATTTGAGTCATCCGATAGCAAATTCCTCTTTGGTTTTATAAAGCAGGTGATTAATCTCAGTAATGTCAATCAAAAATTGTTTTTGAATCCAAAACAAATATCGAAATTCGACATAAAGTAATTTCGAAGTATCGTTTCTAAGGTTTTAAACAGTGTTGCGACAGATCATTTTAAAAATAATCTAGTTCAAGATCAAGAACTTCACATTTAATATATTCTAGGTCAAATAATAGATCAATTTTTATGAAATGAAATTAAATCAGGAATAAATAATAAAAAATTCTTTTAGATCATAAAAAAATCAGTAATTTTATTCACAAAATTTTTAATTCATATTAAGAAAATAGAACACAAAATTAGAAGTTCAAGTTACGTTTATAAATAAAGGTAGGTATATTTCAATGACAATTTTAATAACAAAGAAGAAAATATAAATCACTTTTACAAAATAAAATCAAAAACTCCCTAAAATCTTATAATTTAGGAAGAAAAAGATTGGTAGCATAATTTCAGTATTTGTGGTGGAATTTGAGAAATGTACGCTGACAATACTGGCTGATAATTTGCAGTATGTAGTAAAATAACTGATCTTTCTTAAGATCATAGATCTTATTCTTTTCGATCTAGATCAAAATAAATATCTGAAAACATAAAACGATCTATATCAGATCAAAGATCTTTCGAGTAGATCTAGATCAGTGATCTAGAACATTTGATCTAGATCAGTCACAATACTGGTTTTAAGTGATCTATAATAATTTTTAAAATTGAAGTTTTGCAATTATTTTTGAAAACATTCTACCAAATTATTATTTATGATTTTATAAGGAAATTGCGACTAATTTTTCTTAAAATTCAAGAATCTGAAATTAAATTTCGCAACCCCATCATTTCGCTTTCCGACCTCATTAAGGGTCGCGACCTATAATTTAAGATGCGCTGATATATTTAAAGAAAATATCCTCAGTTTGAATTCCATAGCGGACAGTTGCCATTTCAACTTTATCCCTGTAAAAGGTGGTAAAAGGCATGATGATATATTTATTTATTAATTTCATTTTAAATCAAGAATAATTTAGCTCCATCCTGTAAATATTATTGTTTTGTAATATCGATTTATTTCAATTTTAACAAAGCAAAATCTTAGAAATAAAATACAAATAATAATGAAAGCGGAAAACAAATTCATGGCATCGTGCTGTTATCACGAAATAATAATAATTGTTTTTCGTCTGAACAGAAGAACAAACTCAAACTCAGTTTCCATCCGATTATAAAGGGACTACACAGAATACAAATGATTTACCTTTCGCAATAAAGAGCAAGTTATAAATATCGTTTCGCTTTATAATTGTTCGACATCTCGACATTTTCCTCTTCAAACCCCAATCACCGACCAACGTCCCCTGGCAATCCATTGTCTCGCGCAGCGTAGACCCCGCGGCGTGAGTCGGTGATCAGTTCGTCCGCAAACCTTGAACTTGTAATGGCACATTCGGTCGGAAACCTTGCTTACGTCAGAGCGAGAGGGAGCTAGTGACGTGTCTCTACTTCTCTAGCACGCTTTGTAAGACCCGCCAAAACATGACGTAAATCGCGATAGCCGTGGATTGGCGAGTGAGAGCGGACGGAAAGTCGAACTTGCAATTCGATGATGCTTCTGCTTTTTCAGTTTTCCTCGGCGAGATGTTAACTGCGGACAGTTGCCGATCGAGCTGCAGGTTTCAAACAGTTGAAGGTTTTATTTATTGGAGATTTCCGGGTTTCCGGTTTATTGACTGAAAACTGTTGGGAGCGAAATGATCATTGATTCCTCGTACTTTGTCATTTTGTGAGACGAATATTACAACGAATAACCCTGTTTCATCCTTTATAAATACTTATTGGACTTAGGTTGGATTTTATTTGCAAGATGGGGTGGGAGAGATCAAACTACACTGAAGATTGCGCTTAAATTTTAATATGAAATATTTTCAAATTAGACAAAACCTCTCACTTAAAATATCTTTTAAACGGTATAAAATTAAAAAAAATTATAGCTGATATATACACGGTGAGTATTTTAAAGCAACCAATCCGTTTTGCTGGCTAACTAATAACTTTAAAATAAATAAATACACAGGCATATATAGCAAGAAGGGGAACATAATTGTATGATTGGCAAAATAAAATTATTAGGGGGATGTGACGGGGAAATTAAAGTTATATTTTCTTAATTAGAAAGGGGTACTTTTCTATTGGAATGGATAGCCCGAAGTATTCCGTGTTCAACGATATAACATGTTCCTATACCTAAAATTTAAATTTAGGTCACTAAGTTCAAAGAAACATTAACATTTATAATATAGAAAATATAACTTTAGGTAGGCCGTTAAACAAAACAAGTTAGTTTTATTATTGACATTCCTGTCAACAATGGTTTTACATCAACAACAATTTGTTGACAAATTTATGACGGGAGTATTAATAATAACTTGTTTTGTTCAATGGCCTACCTGAAGTTTCATTTTCCATATTAAAAATGGTAATTTTTCTTTGAATTTTGGACCTTAATTTTAATTTTTGGTATAGGAACATGTTATTTCGTTGAAAAAGTAATACTTCAGGCTATCCATTCCAATAATAAAAACTACCTCTTACCAATTTAGAAAATGTAACTTTCATTCCCCCCGCCGCAAACCCCTAATAATTTTATTTTACCAACCGTACAACTATGTCCTCTATTTCCTGTATAAGCATGTATGATTTTTTCTCTAAAATTATTATTTAGCCAGCAAAACTGATTGGTTGCTTTAAAAATTCATCCTGTAGAATTATAATGTGGTGTATAGGGATTTCAATGCTATTATTTATATTACTGTATCTATTTACCTATTCACTTTACAGCAAAAGTGTAACTAGAAAAGTTGTTCAGAATTTAGAAATGCAAACAATAAGTATATGGTTACCTAATATTGCTATTTCACAATATATCAATAAAAATAACATTAATATTTATTAGAAAAATTGTAACACGGCCGTGGAAAATTAAACAAAAACAAAAAATATTTGTCATTCATAAATCAGATTTAGATTTATTTATTACAGTGTGGTATTATTCTCTGTAGAAGTTTCTCAGGAGATTGTAATAATGGCGAATCTGAGAGTTCATTTTTTCTGTGAAATTAATAAAACAAAATATTAATTTTAATTTGATTGATGTATCATGAAATACCAATATTTAGGTAACTAAATGGGCCTTTTTGAATGAATTTTTAAAATTATGAACAACTAATTATATATTTACTGTAAAGTGTACATAACATCGCGCTATATCCCACTCAGTGGGATAGCACGAACCCAGAAACACACTCAACCAACAATCAATCTCCTCCAATCATTCCTATCCTGACACACCTCTTTTGCCTCGACCACCTTCATAGTGCGATTCATACATGCTCGTCTATTCTTCACACTCGGAATCATTCGTTCACGCAACAAACCATCAATCATACCCAACCAGTTATTCCTCGGACGACCATGCACTCGTTAACCTTCAATCTCACCCACATATATTAGTTTCACCAACCTTTCATTCGACATTCGCTCAACATGTCCAAACTACCTCAACTGACTCACTCCCACTTTCTTAACAATATTCTTCTCAATCTCACACTTGATGTATCATGAAATACCAATATTTAGGTAACTAAAAGGACCTTTTTGAATGAATTTTTTAAATTATATATTTACTGTAAAGTGTACATAACATCGCGCTATATCCCACTCAGTGGGATAGCACGAACCCAGAAACACACTCAACCAACAATCAATCTCCTCCAATCATTCCTATCCTGACACACCTCTTTTGCCTCGACCACCTTCATAGTGCGATTCATACATGCTCGTCTATTCTTCACACTCGGAATCATTCGTTCACGCAACAAACCATCAATCATACCCAACCAGTTATTCCTCGGACGACCAATGCAAACGTTCGCCTTCAATCTCACCCACATATATTAGTTTCACCAACCTTTCAATCGACATTCGCTCAAGATGCCCAAACCACCTCAAATGACTCACTCCCACTTTCTTAACAACATTTTTCTCAATCTCACACTCACCATGCACCAATGTATTCCGGATACGATCACGTCTCGTATACCCACACACTCCTCTCAAATATCTTATTTCTACAACAGTTATATGTCGTTCATGCTTCTTCATCCACACCCAACATTCAGAACCATACATCAAGGTAAAATGTAATATCAAAAAATAGCATTCAAGAAATCTCTTTACGCCACATTTCAATTCTACATCCGGTATGTGAATCAAATTAAACGAAAATATCAATGTAATATAATACATTAAGCAAAGAAAATAATGTTTCATTGTTAATAAAACTGAATACTCGAATAAAACCATAATTACAATTTTACAAAACACAGTAACGACCCATATATCTTCCGCCTAGGGCATTACATTTGTATTGTTCTTATTATTATTCTTTTATTTCATATTTCGCCATAAAAAAATAATTGTACCTATGCAGCAGTCGCAAACAATTTTAATTAAAGTATTACGATCTTATACTTATAATGTTAAACGGCAGCCTACTATAAAAATTTACGTACGTTTTGGGAGAATTTTACGAGGGACTTTACAATGTCCCCTGAGCCCGGGCCTGGCAGGTGACGATCCCGATGTGTTGAATACATAAAATAAACGGCGTATGTTCGTTTTCCTACATGGTTGGTACTGGGGTGATTTCACGATCATTACTCCAGAGACGGCTTTTTATTTTTCTGGTTTATGGACCTTTCCTCAAAACGGTGTAAATTAAACGACTTCGTTTTATATCGCCCTCTTTAGTTTGATCCCTTTTGCCATTTTTATAATGCGCGCTTATATTTACTGTCTCTCTCTTAAATGCGTCTATTATAATTTGATTACTATTTTGAGCTGTTTTATAAGTTCAAAAGTCCAATTGCGTAAAGCGTTGTTAACTACATTGTTAAACAATGTGTTAGAAGCTAACACTAGCCAAGATATGTTACATATACATATTTCAAATTTTTCGTTTGAATGTCTTACAAAAGTCGAAAGACTAGATCTAGTCATACAGTTAATAAATTGCACAATTAATTTCTAATGTTTTTACGTACATTTAAAATTTAAAAAAAACTGTGTAGTTGGTAACTCCATCCACAAGTTTTTGACCGTCTTCTCCGAAGAAAGAATCCTAAATATCCTGTAATCTGTGTCGCATTTCTTTGATAGTCCTTGCAGGATGCATTTGCAATTTTTTTCATTTGGTTCTGTAAAGTTTCGGTTGGGGATAAATTGAGACTGCTAGAAGGTTATTTCAGCAAGAGAATATTATTATTTTAATACAGCTTTAAAAAATATATGGTACGTGTTTTGCATTTTATTTTAATTTTTATAAAACTTTAAAAGAAAAATTTGGTACCGTCGAATTCATATGAAAATTTTTGGTGCAAGTTTTCAACAAATTGGGCAAGTTTTAGGGTTCCAAAATATGTTTCACTATTTTTACGATGATGTGCCTGTGTGTGGCTGTGTGATGATTTTTTCTTCTATGTTAAATAAAAATCTTATGAAGATATCATCTTGAAATTTCATATTTAAAATTCCAGTATTTAATTTACAAACTGATTATATTTTGGTAGCAATCTATTAATCAGAAATGGTAGTTTACTTGAAAACCTATCAGGTTTTTTGAACATATTTCAGTAAATAAATTATCGGTTGCACACATTCTATTATTTTCGCAGTTGTCAGCAAATAACTAACAACACTTTATGTAACGGGGCCTTAATACACACCTAGAATCATATCATTTGGCCCAATTAAAATCATACAAAGGAATATTGTTTAATTCACCATATTTATTTCTTAATGTTTATCATATAAATATAATACATATAATTAAGGGAGATATTATGTTTATGTTACGAATTGATTATATTTTGGGAACAATTCATCAACAGTAAGTTTTAGATTATTTGAAGGCCAGCCAGGGTTTTTGAGCATATAAATGAGATAGAGTAAATTTCACTGGAATCAAAAAGATGTAGAATAATATTACCTACAATCTTATTTTTCTATATTTTGTTGTCATCAGATTTAAAAACAGTGTTCGTGGTACCAGCCTTGGTCCAAATGAAAACTTTATTTTAGTGCTTTTTGTTATTTTTTTTTGCGAATATGAGAAGTGGATTACTTTGGTCACATGTCGCCTCATGAATTGATGAATTGTGGATTATGTGATCATCATAAACGACCATGCTCTTCAGTAGGCTTCGAACCCATGACCTCTGCTGTACTAGGCTAGTGACATAGCCACTAAACCACCGAGATCAGCTATTAATTTATTATTATTTCAGTTGTTATTTTTCCTTAAAATAATCTTAGAAATAATAGAATTTAATATACAATTAAGTTGAGTACAACAATTTTCCCTTTGTAAGATCCGTACAATTTTTTTAAGTTATTCTAAATGTCATAATTGGGCCAAATAATATAATTCAGGGCTCGTATTATAATAAATGATAAATTTATTTTATTAGAAAAATTTACACAAATACAACAACATTATCAAGATCGTTTTAATGCATTTGAATGAGATTTCCGTACCAATACTGATGTTAGAATGAGCTTCATTCTTAAACAATTTTACGTAACATTGCTAATCATTGTCATGAACTAAACTATTCTATTAAGGGCCGATATTTCCATCTACGGATAAAGCACCGAATAAATTATTCGTCGAATAAATGAAAAATGTCGCATCGAAATCATAGCTCAAATGATACTTATTGTTCTAGCTGTCATTTTTGATGCGTATGTTTTTAATTATTTGACGAATTACTTAATCGAAAGTTTATTCGTAGATGGAATAATCTAAAAATTCTAAATATCTAAAGACTTCGAAGCCAGAGTAATAAAATCTAGATAACACAACTTGTAAATTAAGTCAGACTAAATCGGATTTAATTTTTAGTTTACCAAAAGTTTCCCCTTATGTGTCAACTACTTCTTTTTAAACAAATGAGGTACATAAAGCAGAAAAGATAAAAATAGTATAAAACACTTGTTGAGAAGCCTACTCAAGTACCCGGTGGTTGCATTATAATATACCATTATTATCAGCAATGTTCAACGTTCTTGATCATTATATTGCAGCTAATTTATATTCATGTCATGTATTATCGCGCCGCATCATTCTTACAAGAGTTTAGTGGATCTATCTGGAACTTTGATGGCAGGCAGTGAAAGCAGGAGGATAGTAGCTATATAGATATCTATGAACGCAATAAACTAGGCTATTATTCAGGTAAAAGGATCAAGTCCCTAGAGTTGGGGCATTTCACTCCTCCGGGGTAAGTTGGCAGCACTGTATATACGTCGATCTTGATAACAATATCAGGGATGGATTTGGCTTCCTTTCAAATCCCAAATGTAACGTAGATTTCCCCAAATATCACCAGTTTTTCCTTTTTTGCTATTGGTACTGATACTTCATTTCTATTTGGGCAATACTTTTAAATATTGCCACACAACTGTATTTTATAGCATTGTTTCTCTAAAGTCCTTTTTCTCATCTGCAGAAATTCTGACAGACAAACACCTAAATTATGGGGTACAAATTCATTTGAGCATGTCCGTAAATGCTATATTCCTGAGATATACATTATTGTAGCAATTTCATAACGAGATATGCAATCTTATTGACCGAATAACTCGGTAAACTCTTCGGTACTTTTTTCGTGTACAGGTTCTTTTTTCTACGATCACTACTGAAAATTATACTTTCTCTACACTAAACAATACTTGAAAATTGTATGTTTCGCACAGTCGTGTGGAATAGCGTAGGCAATTATTCCACATGCAAGTGTGTCCAACCTACTAATAGTATGATACTGTATGTTATTAATATGTCAAGTATAATTTCAATTAAAATATCGTAAAATAATTAATAATTAATAAATAATTTTTAATAAAATATGCCTTTAGTTTTTATATTACAATCTCTAGATTTATAGTTGGTTACACTGCACACATTCATGCTATAATCATAAACGTCAAATTGTTTGAGTTTAAGATGTCATTTCTTCTATTATTTTATTATTAAATCTTGACAAAAGCGGATCGCAGAAAAAGTATAGTGTGCAACTCGTGCAGAATTACCTATTTCACGCTTCTCTGATTTCAGCATTCGACTTCGTCTCGTGATAAAACTCTCACAACTCGAGTGGAATAGATAACTTTCTGCACTTGTTACACATTATACTATTGTTTATGTTACACGTGCAGATGGTCTATTTGCGCTTCTACAAAATGAAGGAAAACCGAAATGATATTGCATTTTGATGGTAATCCTACTTGGATGTGCAAATCGGTTTGTTGATCACTCTATATAAACAGCAAAGTTATATAACAGGATTTTATAAAAATATCTAAAAAGCACGTCCGCATTTTTTTAGCACCTTATACCCTATAAAGTTCTAATATGGTCTACAGTGTATTCAATCTCAGCGTATAAAAAAGAAAATAAATAAGATGTTTGAGAGGGGAATGCGTGCTAGGTTGTGCGAAACGGATAACCGGGCTCGTATTTGGATTACATTGGTATTGGGGTGACACACATTGCTTTTTTAGTGGGCATGTATGTATATTGTTTTTTCTTTAGATTCGTTCAACTTTATTTCAAGAAAGAACAAAAAATAATATAGTTATTGAAATACTATTATCAGAAGCCCCTCGCCATGATAGTTCGTCGAATGTACTTTTACTTTTACATGTTTGCTACACTTTAAAGACAATTATAAGCTGGTTTAAGAGATAAGTATAACCATCTGGCAAGAATAAAAGAATAATTGTGTGAAAAAAAAATTACCGAAGCTCTCGTACAAACCATGCCAAAATTAATTAATGCTGTTATTGCAAGAAAATGTGACTGTACCCAGTGGTAAATCCACAAACTAATATGAGATACGAAAAGTGAAAAAAGCACAAGATTCAGTATACCTAGTATATTGTACAACAAGCACGAAATCATACTCATTTTCTACGAGAATAGTATACTCGTGCAGAATTATCTATTTCACGCTCGTGTAATTTCTGCACTCGACTTCGTCTCGCGATAAAACTCTCACAACTCGCTTAAAATAGATAACTTTCTGCACTTGTTGCACAATATACTTTTTCTACAATCACACTTTTGTCAAGATTTAAAATAATTCTTACTCTTCAACAATAAGAAATGACATCTCAAACTCAAACTCTTTAACGTTTATAAATACAGCATGAAGGCGGCGCAAGCGCAGATGTGTACAGTGTTACCAACTATAAATCTATAGATTGTAATATAAAACTAAAAACATATCTTATTAAAAAATTGACAATGTATTTTCTTTGTAATCTCAATACTGAAAACGAAGATTTATATAAACTCTGAAATAATTATGAATTATTTTATGATATATGAATGTAATTATACTTGACATATTAATATCATACAATATTATATTATCAGCAAGTTGATTTCACTTGCGTGTG
This sequence comes from Poecilus cupreus, assembly GCA_963942605.1. Taxonomy (NCBI): domain Eukaryota; kingdom Metazoa; phylum Arthropoda; class Insecta; order Coleoptera; family Carabidae; genus Poecilus; species Poecilus cupreus. Next base: position 4,465,444 of record OZ012721.1, on the reverse strand, counting down.
GAATAATTGTGCACGTTTACAATTTTCAAGCTGTGTTTATAGTGGAGAAAATGTTATTTTCATTAGTGATTGTAGAAAAAGAACGAGTATGAAATGGACATTCCATACGAGTTGACTATACTTTTTCTACGACCACGATATTATTTCCTAATTAATTTATATTTTAATAATAAATTTGTCTCGTTTTCACCATTCCAATATTTGACAATTCTAAATAAGTATCCTAGCAATGGCACCTGTACTGTAATGAAATAACCTGGATTGAAATACTCATAAAACAAATTCATTTCGCACGATGTTTTGTAATGTACCTCATTTTCCCAGCAACAACAAACATACAATGAGCAGATTTCTAAGTGGCCGTAGAAAAAATTATTTATTAGTATCTAACTAATTCAGGATTTTAGGGGATTGTAGTATTCGAGATTTTGGGATTCGGGGTATTGGCGTAGACCCTTTAGTTCGTTAACTAATTTTGTTTTAAATTTATGGATAAAAAAATAAGGTAATTAAATATAATTCTAGAGTTCGATAAATTAGAAAATAATTCTACAGTGTCTTGTTGCCATCTGGCAATAGACACTCTAGTCCTATGGGCTATCGTGGCAACAAGTTTTAGAAAAATCCGTTAAATTATTTTCACTCTATTCTAAATTCTCTTGATATATTACTACCGAAAATAAATATATCATCGCGCTATTAACCCATTTATTTATTGTTATTTATTTATTTTATTTACTTCAATAAGGATGTGGATGTCCTAAATCTGAGTTTTACTATATACAAATTTCCTCCTTCTTGTGAGAGTTTTACGGTTTGCTGGACAAAACGTGATAAAATTTTATGACTATCCGAGCCGGGAGTGTCCAAAATGGAAAGTATCCTTTTATACGAGGATCCAGTTCCCCCCTTAGCTTCCCGCCCTTGTTTGAGGTAGTATAGAGCAGTTAAATCAGTTTAGTGCTCTGCGCGGCGAAAGACAGGAGGTTTTTAGCGGGATTATAAAATCCGAACACCAGAGAAAATTTTCCATGCTGTGAAAATGATAATCACCTTCAGGGATGTGATACGTTCACAGCGCTTGCGGGTTTAATGCGTTTTAGTTCGCGTTAATTGAGGTGGCATAATACCTTTCCTATAATCGTAAAAGAAGGTGATCAAAGAATTTAGAGAATGGATTAATATTCACAGATTAAAAACGGTTTACATTTTGTCTATTTGAGAAGTAACACGGTTGTATCACAAGCACAAGCTTCAAATCAAAAATTAAATTGAATCATTTTTTATAAAAGAATAAATATCATCACATAATTTATCCATTTTGGGTGTTACTCTTTGCTTTCGCAGATCTTGGTAAGTGTAATTACTAGCCGACAAGTCAAGATGTAACTACACAACACATTATTTGGAATTCTTACAGATATAGGGCTGAAGATAAATTCTAAAGTACGTTTCAAGTTAAAGGCTTCAAATTAAGAATCATATATAAAAATATTGGTGTGAAATATGGAAAATCAAGAAAATAATTAATAGTATATTATTATATGAGGGATTATGATTCATTATTCAAGAAAATGAAGTTCGCCTCACAAACCGTAGACTAATGATGCAAATCATCCAAGTGAATAATGACAATAATCCCGAATATAATACTGTACTTTTTATACTCCTGTAAATTCGGAAATCTCTTCTGAAAATGATCGAAACTCGTTGAAAACACACATTGAAAAAATAAAAAAATACACAATGACAACTGACTATATGTCAATTGTCAGACGACCGTTGTATGGTGATCCACATCACGGGTTTCAATAACTGAATTATAGATTTCTGGCTCTGTGATTGGTCGAGAAGAGTGAATTATGAATCATAATTCACTATCGTGAATTGTGGGTACATCGATAAATCAAAACAATAGAGATATATTTAACAGGAGTAAAAATAAGTATTATAATTTATGTTTTTTAAATTATTTTTTTATTTTAGTTTTTATTTTATTAGGTACTACTTATTTTACTATATACGAAGTTATTATTTTCGTTAAATTTTATATGGAATTTATTTTTTTTATTATTTCATCCCATCCTCCACTGACATATAGTATACTGGAAGGCTAATTTGTAGATTTGTATAAAAGCAAAATAGGAGCCTGAGACAGATAGATGTTGTAAGTTTATCCCTACCCTACTTTGTAAATCACTTCTTTGTAGAATGGTTGCTATACGTTTTGCTGAGCGGTTTCTATATACAAAATATTCTACAACAAAGACAATTGGCCCAACTAGCTCCCTTTATCTTTAAATGTTAAGCAGTACCTAACCGTACATTTATCAAAACGGAAAATAGCATGGCATGAACATTTTAAAAATAAGTTTTACACATTTTACACTTTTCACTGTACAATTAAATTATTGAAATTGTTTCTGAATACAGCAATATATCAATAGATATTACATCCGCTAAGGAATAATTTTAAGTATAATTCATATTTTAAAACGACAATTTTGCTAATTCTAAGTGTGCAAACGTAATGTTGTCCATTTCCATCCACAAATTCATTCACGTAAATCTCCTAAAACCCTAACCTCGCTAATTTCACCCTCGCATAAACAGAGGCACTCCCAACTAAAGAACAAATCGATACCAGGAATACATCACCAGCTCAGCTCCGACCCCCGACGGTGGCGTCCTCGCGTCCCTCTCGCATCAGGACATTGTAAAACGCAACAGACGCTGCGAATTGCTTACTTGATCCATCAACAGTTGTCAACGCCACCGTTCCCTCTACGGGTTCTCTTTACCCCCGCCCCCTAACATATATTCCCTTTCTAAAAGGGTTCTCTTCTTTCCCTTTGGCAGTGGGACTGATTTTATATGTGGACTGCGCGTTTTGATCATTTCTATTTTGGATGCTAAAATTTGTTTTCTGTTCCCTTCTTAAAAATCCAAAATATATATCATCATTATGCTATATACCTATTTTGGGCGTGGCATTCTGCTGTCGCAGAAATAGGTAGGCGATTTTATCTGATTGGAGCAAATAAAATTTATTTGAAAATACGCACATATAAATTTCTTCATTATTAGTAATACTGAACTCAAATATATTTCTTTTCTGAAGTTGCTATTGTTAATGACAGATGTAAACAAATTTGTTTATACATTTATGTAGTCAAGTAAATTTAGTATTTAAGCTATTATTTTTTAAAAACAAGAAAAACAATTGCAATGACAGATTCAGATATTGAGACATTAGACAAAGAAGAAACAAAATTTTCATATATTCGTATAATACCGTACATAACTTGTAACACGAATGGTATTCGGAGGACAATTCAACGAGTAAAAATGTATTCTTTCTTTAAACTGACTTGCAAATAGATTCACTTCCAACAGGATCACTACTACCAGTGAAAATTGTCGAAGAAATGGTCGATGAGATCACTAGTCACAAATATCAGTATAATTCTTTTCTATTGGTGAAAAATTTTAAATCTATTGGCCCATTTTTGACAGATGGTATATGAGTTGAATTGTCAAGACAATTACTTATACTTCGTTTTAACCTATTGCCTTAGAAACAGACATGGTAAGTCCAAGTTTATAAAAAAAGCCCACTCGTCCAAAATGTAAATTTTTACTATGTAACGTAGTGAAATAAAGTTATTATTATTATTATTATTAAACGCAAATGATTCTTGCACCACGACAATGCACCCGCATACTAAGTTTTGTCAATTCGGCAGTTTTGAGTCAAAAAACAGATGACTCGCTCTCTCAGCCTCTTTACTCGCCAGACCCTCTCGCGATTTTTCTAAAAATTAGTGCTGAAAAGACACCGTTTTCAAACTATTGATGACATCAAAGCAAATGTCTCACAGACCTTAAAGGCCTGGAGGGTCATCAGACCTCAAATCTATATCAAGGGACCTAAGGGAGTGAAGGAGAACTAGTTGGTTGTGAGTAGTTGTGTTCTCCTTCACTCTCTTCATTTTTTTTTTTTTTAGACCCTAAAGGCCATTTCAAATGAAGCTATCCAGGACTGCTTACGAAATGGAAACACCGCTGGAAAAAATGTGCGAATAGGAGAGGGCAGTACTTTGAAGGGGACAATGAGTAAATTAGTAATAAAATTATCAAAAAAATAAAGTTCGGATATTTTGTGAACAGACCTCTTATCTAACTTAGCTCTAGATTGAACGTCCTTCAAAAGACTCTAGTTCTAAACACTCAGTTCCCTCAAGCTCTCATAATTGCAGTCATTGTTTAAGCAATTACAACTATTCACCGCCAACTTCTCACTGAATAATTCGGAACACTTCTCCATACCCCAAGCCCTTCAAGTTCGTCTTTCTTGTCGCAGGGAGCGAACAAACAGGCCGACAAGCTGTAGATGCTGATTCGACACGTGAGGGACTCGGTCGAGCTGTGTATACAACCCCTGTCGGCTTCTTCAAAGTTTTGTAAGGGCGTAAGGGCAGTGGAAGGTCTTTGCTTGTTTTGAACTCGTGGATAAACAATGGCGCGAGTCTTTTCGGGTAATTGGACACGTATTGGAAGTTTTGAATATGGGAATTGAAATATACTTGTAGAATGATTGGAATGTGACGGTAAGTTTCTTACCTTTGTGAAGTTCTGTGGTTTGGGAAGACCCGGGCGATTATGTAATAGTTATTTACGCCCGCCCAAAGTTAAAAATTTAAATAATTTGACTTTATTTTTTTAACAAGTAGAAAATTAATCCAAGTAGTTGCTGTATAAATGACGAACACAATTTGACATTAAGAAATTATGTAGATGTTTTTCATACTTTTTTGAAACACTTCATAAATATGAGTGATTTAGAAAGTATTTCGTGGGATATAGAAGAACAAGTTTGAAAAATTATTAATTAATTAACTATTAATTAATTTAAAGAATTGTAAAGATTGTATTATCAACATTTACAATAAATAGTACGTTAACCCATGGGCGTAGATAATAGTTATTTACGCAATAAGTGGGATAGACAAGATTATTTTATTTACGATCGTTCGGAATTTTGTAATATTTTAAATATAGAAATTGCTAAATAAGATGTTGCAAATGAAATACCAAAATAGAAAAAAATAAAGATTGAAGGGTTATTTGTTTAAAATTCATGGCCGAATCCGAAACCTGAACCGAAATTTCAAACAGATACAAAACCGGAACCGGAAGCAACATTCATTTTTATTTTTCGGTTAACCATTAACCAAAAAAGATTATCTAAATGTAAAGTTTAAATCAGTATTTTAAAAATAATTTGAAAGTAAATTGTCATAATACATCCAGTACGCTTTTGATAGGATTACATTAGACAATTTTAGACATAGATAAAAAGATATTAGAAGATGTTTTATTTGTTAGATATAACATTAAGTCGCTTTAAATTTGTATATTTAGTTTAGTTTATTATTTTAGTGCTAGATTTAAAAAAAAATTAAAAATATATAAATACTCTTTAATCTTATTTACAATACCGATTGTTGTATAAAAATCGTAACTTTATCCCAAACCGAATTTTATTTTTACGACGACCAAAACCAAAATCCAAACCGATAATTTTTATCGATATAATCTAATGATCTCTGAATGCAATGTGCATAACTACTCGTACATTTCACAATATTTTTGGTAAATTGCTGTGACCTCGCATTTACAAAATCTATTACAAACATTGAACTTGAACTCTCAAGGTTATGATTTAATAGGCATCATCAACTTTGTTATCCAAATTATAGTTATACAAATTAACCTTCAAAGTAAATTTGCCTTTGCAGTAACATACCGGGCACAGAATTAAAAAAATTCTTTTTTCTAAAATCGTTGCACAATATCGATATTTTTATTCAATTTTTGGTTAGGAAATGTTCAAAATTGTCGCCCTAGCGCGACAAAGTACTATATTGTCGCACTAGTGTAACAAAAACAAAACTAAAATAAATTATGTAGAAGAAGTAACTGATGCATTAGATTTTTCTTGCTATTGTAAATGCAGTTGGCATATACGTACATACATACACTTTAACTTAACCACCATAAACCTGTTCACTCTGTGGACTTTATGTCAAAAGTAATCCATGTGTCAAGTTATGAATTTCTTTGAAAATTTTCATTTTGTTTATAAACGTTGTCACGATTACGGTGACAAGGGTATCTATAATTTCGCTGAATTGTTATAGGAGTGACTAATGATAATTTTGAAAATTATTTTTTTACTACAGCTTGACATGGTTCAACGATTGTAAAAAAAAAATATTGTGTGTATCTCGTCGGATAGAGCTTGTTTGGTGCACTTGTCGAGTTGTTGATCGAGGTGAAGCAACAAACAATCCTCTATCCTCCCTTGATACACAAATAACTATTGAGAAATGTTACCATATGTGATAAAATTAAAATAATTCATTTGAAGAGAAGTTCAAGAGAAAAACAAAAATGTATTACCAATACTTTAGTATTGGTAATACATTTTTGTAAAAATTGCCACAGACTACACACACACACACACATACATACATACATACATACATACATACATACATACATACATACAGACATCATCGCGAAAATAGTAAAACCGTATTGTAGGGACCCTAAAACGTGCTTATTCATTGAAAACTCACTCCCCAATTTTTTGACCAAAAACAATATCTCCCTTACCTAGAGGTAGGCGGGAGGTAAAAACCTTTATAACGTGAAAAATAACTTGCAAAGTTTATTGAGGCATGCTAATATAAAAAAAAAAAAGATGTAAAAAATACTACCATCAAGAAAAGTATATATTAATGCAAAAAACAGAGATTTTATAGTCAATTTTATTCCTTTAATGGAATTATTAATTATTACAAATAATTCTAGTTCATTTTTTGTTCGCTTTGTTGTTGCTATTGGTAAATAATCACGTTCACATACAAAATTCATATCGAACTGTCACTGTACTGTCAGACTTTACTGTGTTGTTAATATTTGTGCTCCTCGTGATCCAGTGTTTTATAATATTGAGTTTATTGCATCAAATCACGTCTAAAAATGGCATATCAACAAAAATAAGTATCTAGTAATATTTTTGATGACGTGCGCCTTCTCCAAAATCATTTTGAGTTATAACATCCTGTATATGGGCTGACGGTAAAAATTGATGCATTAAAATTTCCCAATTACAAATGTGCACTGCTTCCAATACCTAGAGGCCACAACCTCACTCCCTCCTAAAAATTCCCTCGAAGCCATCGTAATTAAACCCAGTACCAATAAATAACCCTTCCCCCGTAACACAATAGCCACAAGTTCTGCAGCTCGCAGCGGTTGCTGATCCAGAAAGCGCAGATCAGTGTGCAAGAACGCAGACCTGCAGGCTACATTGGTCCAGGGTCCCGTCCGCCTGATCCGCATGGCGGAATACGAACGAACATATTGCATTTTCTACTTATTCACTGGCTGCTGTGCTGTTATTCGACCTGTTTGGGTTGCGCTGTCCGACGTGATTTACTGGCTTAACCTGTATGGCGAGGACTCTCAAACTTTAGCTTTATTAATGTTACAAGACATGCGTGGTATAATTTAAAAGTTTGGAAGAGGCTCTGTGGAAGACAGGGCATGAAAGGCTAAGCAAAATGTCACGGGGAAGGAGAGTTACATTGCCAGGAAATTTAGTAATTAGTTGTGGAAACAAAATCCATGGGCATAGACTTATTCAAATCTTGGAGGCGGCATATGGCAATCAAATAGTATAAAGCTCTCAAAAACTGAAGGAGTTTAGACTTTTAAATTTTTTTTAAAATAGACGATATACGAGTCCAGAATCATATCATTTGGCCCAATTAAGTCTTTCTGAATAACAAGCAAATTTGTTCTGATCATACGAAGGGAAAAATACAATTGTTGTACTTAAATGCATTTATAACTTAAATTCTGTTATTTTTAAGAGTGATTTAAGTAAAAATAACAATTAAAGTAATAACAAAATAACAAAAATCACTGACATAAAGATTTCATTTGGCCCAAAGTTATTAGCTGGTACCACGAACACTGTTTTTGAATCTGATGACAACAAAATATAGGAAAATGTATCATAAAGATTTTAAGTAACATTATTCTACAAATTTTTTATTTCTTATTTATTTACTTAAGCGTGGAACCTAGTTTAGACGGCTCGAAAAAATGAATTTTTTATTCCATATATCGTTTGTAAAACTATTCAAAAATATGCCCTCTAAGTTTTATAACAAAATTCCGATTCGTTTCGATGTTATGAGCACTACAGTGAAGGAATAATTAGAATTTTTTCAAACTTAGAGAGTATTTTATTCATGTTATGAAGTATATCTACTATTTTTTCGACACATCACGAAGAATTGTTGCTGTACGGTCCTGGAATATCTGATTAACCGTTTATCAGTTTATATTGTTTATTTACTGCTTCATATATTTTAAACGCGCTTTTCTCGAAACAACTTTTTGTCAATTTGTGGGAACTCTAACTTAAAAAGTTATCGACCAATCATTCTACAAATTTGAATGAAGATTCTTTGGTCAATTACGCTCGACATGAACTAAACTCTGGGTTGATGTACTTGCCAAAAATATTTTTTTATTGCAAAAAAATGGTGAAAAATCATACCATTTTGTTAAAACACCCCTAAAACATGTAAATTTCTACTTTTTCGATTGGAATTTAGTTCATATTCTTATAAATAATATTGTTAATAAAATTACAAAACTATATTAATTTTAGATATAAATTGTGACTTCCACATTTCCCGAAACTTGTGCCTGTGATGGCAACTTTCCATAGGCAATAGCTTATAGCTGGGCTATTTCCGGCAAAAATGACTTGCGAAACTTATCACGTGTACTTCAAAACATAATTAAAATATCTATTAGTTTGAAAGAAATCTAATTATTCCCTTACTGTTAATAAAATTTACGAAAAACGCTAAGAAATCATAAACTTAAACTAGGTTTCCCCTTGAAAAATATGCCCAAAAATCTTGATAGGCCTTCAAATAATCTACTACTTACCGTTGATGAATTGTTCCCAAAATTTAAGTGCGGGAGGTAAAAGTGACAGAATTTAAGATATAAATATGGTGAATTAAACAATTTTCCTTTGATTTTAACTGGGCCAATTTTTGGAGTCGTGTTGGTTGTCCCGAATAAATATGGAGAAAATTCTATTTTCATTGTTATTTTTCGTTTTGAATAATTTCAACCCTACACTTAACAGTAGGAGGGTATTTGATTTTATATGTATATAATAATTTATAAACTATCACATTTTGAAAAAGACGTAAGGTACATATTTTTACTGTCTAACTAATAATGGTTGATATTCAACATTATGACACAAACTTATTTTGTTTTAAAATGGTATCAATAGTAACAAAGCAAAAGTGGGTAATTTTTGTCTGATTGTAATGATGTACAACTTTGTACACTTGTAATTTGTGTTCGTTTGAGGAAGAGTTTATGAATTAATTTTCCAGAAATAAGTGAAGTTAAGTTACATTTGAATGAACTAATAGCAACTGCTCTTCAACCAAGTGTTAAGAGAAAAAAGTGTTGCCCATGACATTTATCTGTTTCAGGCTCGTTTCTCGCTTTCATAAAAGCCTTCAAGTGCACGTTCCAGTATTACTATATTTCAGTGGTCATAGAACATATCGTCGTCCAAAATCTACAAATTGGTTAAATTAAGGTGGCAAAGTGAACAGTTTCGAAACCTCTGTGTACACCTTTCGCTCTCTTGTGCCTCTCTTCCCTCTCCTCTCCTCTCCGTGGCCTTTGCTCCTGTTTTATTCGTCCTCTCCTCTTTTTACTTTCCGCTTCGACGCGTCGATCCAGTGAGCTTTGGTTGCGACCGCAGACGAAATCACTGTTTTGTTTATTTTGGCGGATTCTATTTTTTTTTCTTTATTTATTTATTGGTATTTCACGTGTTTGTTTGATTTTAATTAAAGTTGATAACAATGGATTACAATGCAATAGTTAGTTTACGAGGGAGATGTTTATTTTTGGAGACGACTTGAAAAATGATATCGAGAAAGGGAGATGAAATTGGGGTAGATATAATTTAATTTCCTTTCGCAATATAAAGAAAATATCGAATTTTATACACACAATTTAAATAAACGAACCTTTCCCCATGTATGCAGTATGTTACATGCCTCATATAGCAATCCAATATACTCATTCATGCTACAAAATAAACATACCAGCGTATTTGGAAAACAAATTTATTCAACGTAAAATATTTTGTAATAAGTGTTCTGTACAGGAACGCAAATATTCCTGACAAATTTCCTACATTAACATCATCGATGCTAATTTGTTAATATAACTTCAAACCTAAATAAATTGTATCTACCAAATAAAATAAATAAAAATCTGGTACGGTACCATACGACTTTTGTATACATAGATAGGTACAGGGTGTTTACAAAAAAAGAGGTCAAAAACTTAAGGATGTGTAAGTATGTACATGTACCCTAAATTTTTTTAGTTTCAACATTAATATCGCTATCTGTCGAATATTTTACAATATTTTATGCTTAAAAAAATGCAGTGTCAAAATACGGCTAAACACAATCAAGACAGTCTTTTTCTCAGTGTTTGCTTATGATAATTTTGTTCATAATCTGTACTTCTACGGGCACTGAACTTATATCCACTATATTTAATCGATGAAAAAAGGAGGAGGTTTTCAAGCCGACGCGTTTTTTTGGTATGACCAAGCATAACTTTGTTCTGGTTTATCCGATTTTTTTTTATTGAATAAGGTATACCTCGAAGTTGGTATCATTTGAATTTGAAAAAAATACACCCCTAAGGATAGAAAGTAGATAGTTACAAAAAATTAGAAAATAAAAATTATTTTACAATAAAATTAAGCAGAAAAAGAAACTGAATAGCAAAAAATAAAATAAATCTTAAAATCAAATAAATAATAATTATATCACGCCTTTTACCCATAATTAGTGTAACACTCTGCTTTCGCAGGTCTCAGTACATGATACATTTATGCGTAAGAAATGCGGTTATCAGCCGTCAAGTTATAGTCCCCAAAGTTGTAATGGCGAACCACAGGGGTAAATTAAAATTGGCAACTGTCGATAGCGGCATTCGATCCACTGTCCAACACGGAGCTATTTACCCCATAAAATAAAAGTAAAATAAGCCTTTTTAGTCTTAATATCTAAGCCTCTAAACTAATGAAAGTAACTTATTTTGTGTCTGCGTCAAACAATCAACGACTCAAAATTAGTTACTTACATTAATTTAAGAGCTTATTTATTGAGACTAAAAAGTTTAATTTTTTGTTTTCGTTTTCTTGTTTTTTTATCGTCGGTTGATATTTTGTTAAAAAGTTTTTATTTTACTTCAATGTCAGGCTTATAACATCGATGATCTATACAAATTTATACATCATTGTTTTACAGCTGAAAAGCCATTCCTATTTTCAATATTGAGTAAGCTTGTTTCTATCGCTGTATAAGCCTTTGAATTAATTTTTCTCTTAAGATTAAACAGACTGAATAATTCCACGACGGTTATATGTTATGTGTTGGTAACGTATTTAATGTTTAACCTCAAATCTAACCCATACCCATAACATTTCTTCCAGACATCCAGACATCAAAACTACACCCTCCTCTTAAATAAAAATCCCACCCAGTAGTCAAAAGCATATCCTACTCGTCATTTCGCACCCCGACCGCACTACCGGGTGGTTGGAACAGGCTCAGGCACAGCCTGCTAGCAATGCTAGCATACGTGAATCAATATTTGTCCGACAGCAATGGAATATCAGTCGCGCACACGCGTGCTCCGCGGGAGCGCGTGTGCTGTATCGGCAGCCGCTACGTTTTATTAGCTGACTACACATATTTAGTCATGTGCCGCCTGGCTGGAACTGTGGACATAGAACTGCACTTAATTTGGTTTTGATTTGGAGCTGGAAGCACTGTTTTGTTGTACAGCTGAAAAAGTTTGTTTGACATTGCAGTTTGGGAGAAAAACTGGATTTGTTATTCTGTAGTAACTTTTGTTTGTTCCTGTACCGTTTTTATACATAAAAATTACCTCTATCGCTTCTCCTTCACTGCATAAATAAATATTTTGAGGGTGCTACACCCAATTGTGGGTGAATTTTTTTAGTATCCTATGTCCTTTGGATATTTTATGCCTAGTTACATGAGGAAAGTGAAAGTCTCGTGAAATGTCTCAGTTTGAAATAAATTGACAACTAGACCATAAGTATGAAGACTTTCCACAGAATAAGGTAAACAAGCTTCCAGGATAGTAAAAAGAATTTAAAATAGCTATTTATAATATAAGTGTGAAAATTGACATTTTATGAGTGACTAGGAAAATTTGTGAAAGCCGAATGAAACAACCCCACGAACGAAATAAATTACTTTTAACACGTATAACATACAAATTTTTATCTACGATCTTCCTAGTGTATTAGTAAATAATAAAAAAAATTGAAATGATATTTTGACAGGTAGTGTTATATTTGTTTATTTATTGATACAAATCGTTAGCAACGTGCGAAAAGTAACAATAAAATCATTTTTAACACGTTATGTTAGTTTTAAGACTAGTTTTAAAAAATTACACTTTTAACTTGCTAAGCAACCGTTAAAAGGGCCACTTTTAACAACGGTCGTAGATAAAAGTTTTTTTTGGTTAAGTTCTGTAATAGTTATTTGTATCACAAGTCTAGAAACTGCACTTTTGCGGCCGAGCCGATATGTCCTGGGAATGTTTGTTTTAGTAACATCATTCGCAAGTATAGGGGGATATAAACATTAATTTGTTTTCTTTGAAAAATTCGGTGACATTTATTTAGTTGATATTTATTTATTGGTTCTGCAGTATAGAAATTTAATTATAATTAACTTACATATTTGAGCCAACAATTAACAATTTAGCTTTAAAATTAATAAAAATCTCTAACTTTCAAGTACTCAAATACTAAACAAAACTAGCGCACAAAATTGACAGCCATTCCGAAAAAAATGGATTGTCACAATAGCAAAAATATATCTTACGTATAATGTCAACAATTTAGATATTTACAATAAAAATATTTATATTTTGTAATATGATATTATTTTCGATTGCTGCTACACCAATTTTTAGTAGTTTTTGAGAAACCGTAACTCCAGAGACCCACACAGACCGATAGAAATACAGACAGACACATTCACACAGACATCATCGCGTATTCTAGGAACCTTAAAACGTGCTCATTCACTGAAAACTCACTACCGAATTTTTAACATGATTCCTATACCTCCCTTACAGTATGTGGCGGGATGTACAAAACAAAAATCTGTAGATACAATTTTTAATTAATGAAAATTGAAACATTAATTATTAATTAATCATTCGAAGCTTCGTTTTCTGGTTTTGATCTTGGCAAATCTTTCAACAAGGTTTTCGAAGGACGGGTTTGATAAAAAGTCATTCTCATTGAATAGCATAGAAATGGCTTTAGCCTATGTAGTCTATTGGTTTAATCTGTCCCTGACTGAACCTGAAACCATCATCTATATATCTGTATTAGTATTAAAATTACGACAATTTTTGTGTATCAACAACTCAACTCAAAATTTAAGCGACATCAAAATTCAATGTTCCGTAGTGTTTCTAATAAGGAATCGCTTTGCAGTGATTTATTCAAGCTCCAGATTAATTAGCACATTATTGCATCTGGCCATAATGATTATGCGAACAAAGGACACGGGCGCTTGTTATTCGCATTAGTCTAATGTATTGTATCTATGAGTGTATACCTCATGTGTGCATGATATACGGTTATAATCTACGCTGTCTGTTGGAAGTTGGAGTTAAAACTGTTTGCTGGATGCTAGTTTCGTCTACACGTGACACAATCTGCCACTTTGTGCGGGGGATTATTATATTTGTAATGAGCAAAATAGTTTTGCCATTTTGCTTTGTGTGGCTAATTTCTAGTGTATCTGTGCATGATAGCGTGACCGAGGTTACTGTTTCTTAAACCTCGGCGGCAAGCCAAATTCAGAATCTTCGTAACGCTGTGTAATTTATTCTTAACGTTAATCCAAAGCAATGGGGTCTTTCGCCATTTTTTAATTTTTTTTTTATGAAACTTTATCTAACTTGAAGACTATCTACACTTTTAAAAAGTCTTAATTGTTATTCATAAAGCCACAATGATTTTTCAAAAAATCGTCATAGTAGAGGTGTTGCTGGATCTAAAACAGTACAGATTGTAAATAATTGTATACATATATTTTTTACATATTTTATTATCTTATTACAATAAAATAGAACATTTAAATAACAAAAATTATTTAAATCTCTACTGTTTTAGATCTAGCAACACCTCTACAATGAAGTCACAACATTTTTTAAAAAATCATTGTGGCTTAATGAATAACAATTAAGACTTTTTAAAAGTGTAGATAGTCTTCAAATTGGATAAAGTTTCATAAAAAAAAAATAAATAAAAAAAAATGGTGAAAGACCCCATTGTAAGGTCACAATAATATGTAGTTGTACTCATTACAATAACAAAAAATAAAATGTGGCATATAGGGGTTTCAATAAGACCTATTTTACAAAAAAAATTTAATATCAAATAATAATATAAATTATGCCTTCAAAAAGCTTCAATTTTATTCCAATCTCGAAAGAATTCTAATAAATATTATAAAAACAATTGACAATCGCTAAAACGTATTTTTTAAAGTAAATTTTAGTGCAGCTCTCCTTTATGTGATCTTTAATTTGACACCAAACGCGACAAAATTCAATCAACTAAAAAACAATTGACGATCGTTGAAAATTACCTTTTGAGGTCAAATCTTCTCCCTAAAACCTTTAATTTTCTTCTAAACTCGGTAGGATTCAATTAACTTGTATATAAAACAATTGACGATCGTCAAAAAATACACAGTATCATTAATTCACGTTCATAGTGCGATTCATACATGCTTGTTTATTCTTTACACTCGGAATTATTCATTCACTATTTAACTTTTTTGGTGTACAATAATTGGAATGCCAATAATTATTGAAATTTTCAAAAATAGCATTGAAACCTATATGGTTCATCCTTCAATTCACAAACTCTGTACATAATAATAATGAAAAATATATCAGGCAACGGTTTGGCAGGTAGCGTTAAAGCCGGATCACTAGCTAAAGCAAGTTAAGCAATGCTGTCCGCGGTTAGTAGTTGGATGGGTGACCGCTTTGCGAAAGCCCATACCAGCGAATACTGCGTGCCGTTGTCACACCACCGAAAACGAGGATCCGAGAAGGTATAAAACGTCAGCAGTTGAGACCGCTTAATAAAAAAAAATCATTTAAATTTTAGTCAATGTACTTGGATAGGCAAGTCAGAGCTAAAGAGACAATTTTTGTGGTGAAAAATAGTTGAAATCAAACTGAGTATTTCATGAAGCTACTATTAACGTTCATACAACGATCAATACGATTACAAATTGAATAATTCACTGAAAGATATTCCGGCGAATTGCATTGTCTTGTTGAAGGAGCACTCCACTTAATTTCCTTGTCCTTTTTATACCAACCCATTGCAAGGCTACATATTATCCAGTAAGGAAATAGTCCAATTCGTGTTTTAACTCTCGTATTTCCCGATAGAAGTTATGTTATTACAATTGGATTGACTGGCTGAATGTAATGAAAACATATTTGAAAATTTATCATCTGTTCGATTCGAATGCTGCACTCGCAATAATAACAACGAACTTGGCAGCTATACACGAACGGAAAAGAAAATAAGGGGTGTGGCAGCTGTTGCCAATTGCGAATTCTGTTTTTCATGCGGAGAATTCGAATGGAATATGTTTATTTTTATGCAGATTGATACGTATTCAATAACAGTTTCCTTGTGAAACAATTGCTCACGGACACAATTTGTGCTTTGTATGTTACTAATTTTGTACTCTCATAAACTGCTGTATGTTTGAAGTTTGAAATACATTGAATGGTTATTTGGAATATAGAACTTTATAAGCAAAACAAGCAGAATTTTTGCCTGAGAGAGGTTGTGTAGATCAATTGTTTTCTTTTCGAATGATTGTTGAGAAGTCACTTGATAAGAACAAAAAGATGTTCTGGGGCTTTTTCTATTTAAAGAAAGCGTATGACAGTGTTCTTCGAGAGACTATGTGGGATGTACTTGTAGAGTGCGGTGTCGATGGTAATTTGTTGGGAGCGATTCGAGCGTTGTATGAAGGAAGTGAGGCTGCGGTGAGAGTTGATGGTAGATCTATTCGTATAGATGTTGGTGTGAAACAGGGATGTGGAATGTCTCCTTGGTTGTTTAATTTGTATATGAATGTGTTGTTACGAAAGGCATTGAATGGAACTGATGGTGTACGTATTGGTGGACGTATAGTGCATGCGTTAGCTTATGCGGATGATGTTGTTGTGATGGGTGAAACTGAGGAGCAATTGAGAAGAATGATTGTGAGCATAAATGAAAAAGGGAAAGGTTTAAATCTGCTATTGAATTTCGATAAATATAAAGTGTTGGTGTGTGAGAAGAATGATTTGGTGACTGATTGTAATGTTTTAGTGAATGGTGTGAGACTGGAACAAAGGAATTAATTTGTATATTTGGATAGTATGTATGTAGAGAACTGTTTTTTTTTATTTAAACGATTATATTTATTGTTCAATTGTTGCGGTTAAATATTGATGAGTAGCTCAAATTATTAACCCGCAAATTATTAATTTAAATTGTATTTGCAATAATTAAGATAGTGTTAATAAAATTAATTAATTAGCAAATAATTAGCTTACATTTCATCTGGCCAGTTATTTAATTATTGTAGTTGGCTAATTTAATAATTATAATATTGGAATGTTAATTGAATTTGCAATTTAGTAGCAAATTATTGCTCTGAAATGAATTAATACATTCATGTGTTATTTACCACCAATAAATATTGTTTCACTGATGTCTATTTGCTTGAACTAATTGTATAAAATATAATTATGTATTAAATTATAAACTGACCAAAAGTACTTAGCCCTCTGAACTCTATTAATATTGTAGCAAACAGTACACTTGTATATTTAGATCATATAATACCAACGTTTTGATTTATAATAGAATTACACTATAAATTATAATTCAGTTGTGTAGAGAAATTGATTAATAATTTAGTTAAGACCACAATTTAGTACAGTTAAGTTAAATAAATTGACTGTGATTGTCATAATGAAAAATTGAAACTCCGGAAATCAGTATTTACATCATTACTTTTTTAATTATAGTAGAGAAAAAGATTAAAAGGAAAATTAATTAATTTCTGCATGTAATTAAGTCCTCACATTTTATTTATTTATTTAGTTATTGTTAGTATTTTGTTAAAATTATCAACTGCTATTTTTAATGCAGTAAATAGTAAATAAAATAAATAAATATATCATCACACCATTTACCCATCTTGGGTTTGGCTCTCTGCTTCGCAGATCTCAGAAAATGATACGTGTGCAATATTTCAACAAATAACATAGGTAACTTGTACTTCCTAGGACAACAAAATAATACCATTATAGAATATTCTTTGGTAAATGGAAACCAATTCCATTCGAATTCAAATTTTTCCTCTTCAATGTCCAGCTCCCAATCCCTGGCTTAACATTCACCTAAATAACTCTGAAAGCTACCAGCGCGTAAAATTAATAACCAAAAATAATTTGATCAATTTCCGCTGCACGGCAGTGCTGTCGCACTTGTACCCGAGCACACAGTGTTTCATTCCCAGTGATTTCCACGTTCACCTGTCTCAGTCATCGTCAGCAGAGCAGACACTAGCAATCCGTTCACCATCGTTCCAATCAAGGTGGCTGGGATGGATGACGAGGATTCGCCCACTGCGGGTTTATTCCGAACCTATTTGAAAATGTTGCATTTTGCCCAGAATACGAGTAAAAAGACTTTGCTAAGTATCTCCGTAAAATTGTTTTACTCACCATCTTGGGTCAAAATGGTAGTAAATTATCGGTATATCCGTCTGTTTGTTACACTAGTCTTCTTAGTATAAGTGAGAAAATTACTAACTTTTGGAATATTACTGGCTCTCTGCTCGGGATATTTTGAATTAAAATGGCGACCCTAAAACTTCTCTCTGTCTGGTACATTCCACCTTTGCAATAATTATAAATTAGAAATCTAACAGGTGGAGCACTGCGAAACAAAATGGCGGAGAAATGTGTTTAACAATTTTGGACACTTTGAAAAGTGCCGTTTTCGAATTGCGTTTTGTGATTGTTAATTGTTTTGGTTCTTTGAAAAGTTGTTTGAATACAGATAATTTTCTGAAAATACAGTGGGGTCTATCCCAGCAAACACATTATGTAACATTGATGTTTCTGGTATGTAATATCTGAAATCTAAGAAGTATATTATTTATATACGTACTAATAACGTAATATATACAGGGTGTTCATTTTAAGTGGTACACTATTGCTATCTCGAGAACTATAAGAGCTACGAGGTCGGTTAAATTAGTAAACAATTTCTATATTATATGACAATGAAAATGAGCGAAACAAGAATTTTTTTAGACAAGTGGTTCTCAAAATGCGGGGTGCAACTTTCTTATTTTAAATGGCAACCTATGTTTTTTATTTGCTTATTCGATTCAGTATTTTTTTCTGAATTCAACAATATTCACATTAAATGACCAAATAATACAAAATATTTGAGAAAAATCCAAATTAAAAGTGTATTATTTTTATTTAAATATGCCTATACAAAGTATGCCATGGAAGAAAACAAATAAATCAAACAATTGTTAATATTAGTTTTTTGAAGTGTAATTCTGTATTTCTGTACTGTAACAACAAAATGAACAATTATTCTCATAATTACAGTTTTTGCAATTATTTCTGCATTTGATTTATTTGTTTTGTTCCATGGCAAACTTTGTGTAGGCATATTTAAATAAAAATGATACATTTTTAATTTGGATTTTTCTCAAATATTTTGTATTATTTGGTCATTACATGTGAATATTGTTGAATTCAGAAAAATATACTGAATCGAATAAGCAATTAAAAAACATAGGTTGCCATTTAAAATAAGAAAGTTGCACCCCGCATTTTGAGAACCACTGGTCTAAAAAAATTCTTGTTTCGCTCATTTTCATTGTCATATAATATAGAAATTGTTTACTAATTTAACCGACCTCGTAGCTCTTATAGTTCTCGAGATAGCAATAGTGTACCACTTAAAATGAACACCCTGTATATATATATATATATATATATATATATATATATATATATATATATATATATATATACCATGTCGGACATCTCTTGAGAGAGCGTAAAATTATATTGTTGGTATGTCACATTGGTCTTGGACATGGTACATACCTGTAACATGTATATGTTATGTTACCGTACTTATAACATATTCCCAGTTAATTAGAAAGTTTTATATATTTTATATAAAAATATAGCAAAGAAATTTTAAATATTTTATAGTGTATACTGAACAACTTTGAAATATATTTAATTTAATTTTGCTAAGAGGTTATATATTTCCGTATCGCAATTTATGCGAAGGAAATTGTTAATTTATAAATAAATAAACATTTTCAAAGAGATTTTACTCAAAAATATACAAAAATAACTATTCCATTCGTATATTCAAAGTTGTTTATACCATAAGTTTTGTTATGTACCATTAACGTTACGATGTCTACATACATGGGATGTCATGTCTCACAGACGTGTTGCGGACATAGGTCTATCCATGTTATGTATATATTATGTACTCGCGACAAAACTGTGTTTGCTGGGTATATGGCCCATAATAATAATAAAAACTACATATAAACTAATAATTTTATAAGCCCTGTCAAGAATTGTTGTCGAGTATCAATAATAAAAACCATAACTTGTTTTGTTCAACGACCTACCTTAAATTTTATTTTCCATATTAAAAATGTTAATGTTTCTTTGAACTTTGTGATCTGAATTTTAAATTTAGGTATAGGGACATGTTATATTGTTGAAAAGAGATTATCCATTCCAATAATAAAAACTACCCCTTTCCTTTTAAGAAAATATAACTTGCATTTTCCGCCGTCACATCCCCCTAATAATTTTTTTTTACCAACCGTACAATTATGTCCCTCTTCTTGCTGTATAAGCCTGTGAATTTAATTTTCTCTAAAGTTATTAGTTAGCCACAAAACTGATTGGTTGTTTCAAAAAACTCATCCTGTATACTAGTTTACAATAGGTACGGTACACATATGTGATCAATTTTTTTTTTCAGAAATTTAGGTTACGATATGAAACATTTTAAATGTATACTGAAATACTTTTGTTTTCTCTTTTGTGTTGCTGAAAAACAAGACGACAAGAGGAGCACGTGTTTCGAATTTTATATTAGCAGTTCCTGATTTTGTATTTCATTGTGAAATTTAAATAGCCTCATTATTTAGTTGTGCCTTAACTACTAATGACGCTGATTTCATCCAACTAAATATGAACAAAAGTAGTTGTTGGGTTCGTGTTACTTCTTTATCGTGCTGATGCATTCATTAGCAAATTACGGATGAATCGGCAGTTGTCAAACCAGCCCTGGGCATTGTCCAATGAGGATAGGGGTGAAATATTGACGCAGTGGGCGAGGAGAGGGGCAGGGGAAGAGGCAGGAAGAGGAAAGAGGAAGGCAGCGCGTGATGTGCGGAGATGTATGTGTCCAATTATTTTTAAGAGCGGTCGAGGGCCTGAATAGGGAATGAGGCTTCAGGGCTTGAGGAAGGAAATATGTTGAGGGTGAAATTAGAATATATGTAAATTGTTTTGCGAATTCTGTCTGTATCTGTACTCTTAACATTATTACAGGGAGAGGATATAAATTCGGTGCGAAAAATGGTGGAGGTGCCAACTTAAAATTTAATTGTGGCCAAATCAAAGAAAAAGAATGAGTATAAGTTGCGCATGATCTCAAGTCCCTTTAAATCTCCACTGATGACAACTTTTGAAAAAAAAATTCATCTATGGTCCCCCTCCACTATCGTCTTAGGGCCGTTTTCACCAACTTCTATTAAATCTACAGTTAAGCAGATGAGCCCGCTTAAAAATAAAAACTTTCATTAAGTTAAATTTTACATTTTACCAACATTTTACGTTTTGGTTTGTCAATCGGCGATAAGTTGTTTTTTGAAATAACTATTTACACCAAATGACTACCAAGTTATTATAACAGTTAAGTGTACTGTTTATGATATTTTTGTTTTGAGGAACGGTTGATAATTTATTAACAATCAATCACTTTTTGCAAAATCGTATTTTATACTAGGTGCTTTTTGAATTAAGACTCAACAAATGTTACAAATTAAAAAAGAGATAAGAAATTGTAATGAAAAGGAGAAGGAAGAATTATTAAGTGTTATCGAGAAATATGTACTTATATAGGGTGTAAAATTCAAGTGTAGAGTATAGGGATTTTACTGCTTTTTTTCTGATATTGCTGTAAATTTTTACCTATTCACTTTACAGCTTACAACAAAAGTGTAAATACCAAAGTTATTCAGAATTTAAAAATACATTTAAATAAATAAATATATCATCACGCCTTTTATCCATTATAGGTGTGGCACTCTGCTTACGCAGATCTCGGTAGGTGATATATTTTTGCGTATGAAATGCGGTTACGAGCCGTCAAGTCATAGTCCCCAAAGTTGTTAGTGGAGGAGGAACCACAGGGGTAAATTTAAATTGGCAACTGTCGGCAGTGGGATTCGAACTGAGGATCTCAGATCCACAGTCCGATACGTTACCACGGAGCTATTTACATTATTACATTTAATGTGACTTAAATAGTCATATTTCACGATACAATAGCTCAGTTCGAATCCCAGTACCGACAGTTGTCAATTTAAATTTACTTCTGTGGTTCCCCCTCCACTAACAACTTTGGGGGCTGTGACTTGACGGCTGGTAACCGCATTTCATACGGAAAAATATATCACCTACCGAGATCTGCGTAAGCAGAGTGCCACACCCTTAATGGGTAAAAGGCGTGATGATGATAATGATATATCAGTCAAATTAAATTAAATTATTAGGAAAAATGGAATACAGTCATATGAACAGAAACAAAAAATAATTAATAGTCCTTGATTCTCTTAGTTAAATTAAACGTCAATAAAATTTTGGTGTCAACTATCTCGAAGATAAGATAATACATCTCTTTCTGGCTACTGATAGGTTATTTTGATATAAGTAATTATTTTTACATATAATCAATAGGTAGTTGTTTCTAAGAATTTGGGATAATTTTTCTTCCTCATTTCTCCGCCATCTTGTCTCCGATCAACCCGCTACCTACTTTCAGGTATTTTGCGAATATATTTTAACGTTAACTACCTATTATCCAATTTTTAGTAACTTTAACAGAGTGAGTTGTACTTTTAAGTTAACAATCGTTCTTTAATCTGAATGAAACAACCATAAACTGCAGAATGAATTACATATTACAGTTACTCATAATACCTAAAGAAAACTATGCGTGGTAAATGTATAGGATGCTTGGGTACGGTCCTGGCATATCAGATAGCAGTTTGAGGTTAGGTCGAAATGCTGGGTAGGCACGTAAAATAATTGCAAACAGATCCTGGCAGCAAATCAGAAAGCCGCGAAGCGTTTCATCAATGTACGCCTCGCCTCGCGCGCGTGCAATTCATTTCTCTTCAGCGGCTGGGTTCTTACCCCGCCCCCGCGCCCCGCCGGTTTTCCTTAAGCCGCCCGAATTTGAATTCAATAAAACAAGTGAATTAACTTGAGATGTGGCGAAGACGGGGGAGGGGTTACGTTACAATGAGATTGAACTGCGGCGCGTATGTGCCAGAGGAAGAAGTTGATGTTAGTTCGATTGATGGGATGTGTTATAGAAGACACTTTTAGATTTTAGGATCTTCCATTGTGATCGCACTTTAGCTTCTCTGTCTTAGAATAGGGGACTGCAGGGGTTGTATTATATATAATATAAATAAATAGATATATCATCACATAATTTACTTGTTTTGGATGTCACGCTCAGGTTTGCAGACTTCACGGGTATTTTACGATCGTCGTGATTCTCAAAGATGTTAGTATAGGGGAAACCACACGGGTAAAGATATATAAAATTGACAACATTGTCAACTTTGGTCATCGAACTGAGTATCCAATACGTTACCGTAATATAAAGTTCGTACAACCTTGAAATCAACATTTCTTGCACAATATTGACAACCAGAAACTTTCAATTCGCGCACTCGTGCGATAAAATATACAAAAATAGCTTGAATTGAATAATTCTGCATGTTTGAAGATATGGAATACCAAAAAAGATAAAAAACATGTAAGTATCTTGCTTCTACAAATAATTATCCGGCTAAATAAACCTTCAAAATGTTCAAAATTTGCATATAAAAGCTAGTTTCAATTTAATCGCGATTAAACAGCATGGTGTTGTTTAATCATTTATCTAAAATGCACAACAATGGAAAATGAGACATTCTGAGTGGTCAAATTTGTAATGAATGAAATAATCATTAAAACTATGCCAAATATCATCTATCAAACTCAAACAATACGACTGTTTGTATGTTTTGTTTACCAAGGCATTCTGGAAACAGACAAAAATTATACATTTTATTTTACGTTTATCTCATGACACATCAATAAATTTAGGCTCATTTGGAGCAGTTTTTTATTCTGAACATATTTTGTATTGGCACTTTTGTTCTAAAATTCATAAGGAAAAAACTATTGCTTATTGAAAATTTTAACATTCCATTTTCTACGTCCTATAAAAAAATAGACACCTTACAGAATGTGGCGCAAGGTAAAAATAATAAAATTTAGTTAATAAAATATACCTTACAAACACTGATTTTTGTGTATCAAAACCCGAAAAAACCATCGATATCAGCTAATAACTTAAAGAAACATGTGTGTACAATTTTTTTTAAATCAAATTCTTTAGTAACTGGTAATTTCTGCTCTAGAATTTATAAATATACAAGTATTTCGGTTAAATGTTAATTCCCATTAAAAATTCTCATGCTCTTATCGGACTACATATATCTTTCATTTCATTAAAATATTCTAATATTTAATTAATAAATAAATAGCATCTTCGTAATACACCAGTTCGAATCCCACAGCCGACAGTTGTCATTTTATTTTTACCCTTCTGGTTCCCTCTCCATTAACAGTTTTGGGGGTCATAACTTGACAGCTGGTAACCGCACCATTTAGCGAGACCTGCGTTAAGAAGAGTGCCACATGCATAATGAATTAAATGCATGATGATATATTTACTTTATTTATTCTTTTAATATTTGATAGTATTCTATCGTCTAGACAACGTATAGAGAAGTACCAACCACATCTCCATGTACAAAGTTTTTTAAAATACTTCTCACGAATGACTTCAATAGCTATTATTAGTTCCAAATAAAACCCGGGGAACTTTAATATCGCCAGCGATAAAATCTCAGACTTAATAAAACTTTTCACTTTCAAATAAACTAAACTTATCTCATAAAGAGTGAGTTTGATGTCGTCACAACACTCGCCCGCCGCTGTGAATTCCGTCGTTTGGTGATTCCCAAGTGATAAAAACAACAAACAGTGGATAAACAAAAACACAGCGTTTCGTAAACGCGCTACAATTTAAACCAGTTTCGTTTTTCCATCAAATGGTGGTTATCAGAGCGTGATTACCCGCTACATGTGTGGCTTGTCCTGAAGGTCTAAACGAGGTATTTTGTACTAGAGGCATTTGCAGGCCGGCATTAAGGAGGCCAGAAAAGTAAAGGAATATGTAGTTATTTAAAAGAAATTAAATAGCTTACATATCGGAGACCCATAGTCTTACTTCGAGCCACAAATAGTTGGCAAATTCTAAAATAAAAATACCGTTGTGATTCCTCCTCTACTAAAACCTTTAATGGGCGTGATTTGACGTCTGGTAACCACATTTCACGTACTCTAAATATACTCAGAAATAGGTAAATTGCATGATGATATAATTATACATTTTTGTTCTAGAACTTATTGAAAATAATAGTTATTTGTTTAACTAGGCATCAAAATACCAGATTTACAGCAGAGGCTGCCATTTCATTATCGAGGCGAAGCCGAGGCAATGAATGCTGCCGAAGCTATAAATCTGTGTTTGATGCCGAGTTGAACACATAATTTTTTGCCGATTTGGAATTAATGTAAACTTAGTGATTATTTTATATAGATAATTTCAAGGTTATTGCTATCAATTTACATTGCCTTGCATTTGTTGAACGTTTGCTTTGTATTAATTGACGGTTGCTATGCGTTTGTTGAGCGGTTGTTATGTAAAATATTTTTATAGCCTAGGCATAATAGTGACATTTTACAGATTGTTATCAGTCCGTGAAGTATCATCTTTAATGTCAATCGGCAAAAAACATAATTTTTCTACTCCTGTATAAATATATCCCCATTATTTCAATGTGAATGAATTGAATGAATGAATTTATAGTACCTATAATTCACGACAGTGAATTATGATTCCTTATGATTCATAATTCACTCTTTTCGACCAATCACAGAGATAAAAATCCATAATTCACGTTTATATTAAAGACGTGATGTGGATCACCAAGCATTGATCGTCTGACAGTTGACATGTAGTCAGTTCTCATAGTGTATTTTTATGTTGATGTTTTTCTACTAATTTCGATCATTTTCAAAATTGATTTCCGAATTTATAGTAGTAGAAAAAGTAAAGTATTATATTCGGGGTTATGGTCATTATTCTCTCGGATGATTTACTTCATCTTCGTGAATTATGACTATCATAATTCCTCATATAATAAAAATTATACTACATTATGAATAAGATAATTAAGTATAGCATTGTAGTTTTTTGCCGATTGAAATTAATAGTGCAACTTATTTTACAGTGGATAGTCTGTAAAATGTCACTTTTAGTGCCCAAGCAAGAAAGAGTACATAACATACCGATGTGAAAAATGTTTCAGTTTTATTTAGTTCATTTTTACAACAAACGGGAGAGAAAGTACACAAATCTCCCTTTGATATGAAATTGCCGATTTCTGTCACGATTTTGGTAATATAGAAATCTAGTTTCTCTTCCGCGGTGGTGAAAAAAAAAAATGAAAATGGTAATCTGAAATTTTGGTTTCCAATTAAACAAATAACTATTGTGATGTTCCTGTTTTTCTCATTTAGGAAAAGTTTTTTTACTAATTTATAAAGCAGACAATTTGTGACAAAAAAGTACAATTATTAAGAGATAAATTTTGTAGGTTATCTGTACCCAATATCTACTTCTTTATGTGTGACCTACCTATATATGTAATTATGAAGCTTCTCCTTTTAGCTTTATGTTAATTTGTGAAACAACTTTAGTTTATTTGTAAATATTATGTAAAAAAAACATTTCGTGTCAGCCCACTGGATCTGAAAAAAAAAACGAGATGAGCAATAAATTTCAGCGTACTCTTGAATTAAAAATCAATTTTTTATTGACTTTTTACTCTCACATATGTTGTAGGAGGATGTATAGTAATCATGAAAAAATCGATGACGACAGTTATATTATAGTTGTCGAAATACACTGAAATATAATAATACTGAAACGTTAACTGACGTTGAAAATGCGAGCCGAGAGAGAAAGCTGTCTTTCTTCGTTGTACAATATTTTTACATAGCAATCGCTTAGGCTAAACAAATGCACAGAAACCGTTCTACAAAGAAGGATGGCCTTACAACGTTTTCATGTCTCAGGCTCGTTTTTCGCTTTTATAAAAGCCTACAAGTTATCCTTCCAGTATTAGTATAATTTAGTGTAGAAATAGCAATGATGGCACACTTAAATTGAACAGTTTTAAGATACAATGAACGAGAGTCAAACCCATGGACTGCCATGTGTGAGGCGAGCGTTTTATCCATAGTACTACCCTCGTATTCTATAATGAAATTGTTGTAAAGTGCATTCATTTCATTTAAAATGAATGCACTTTACAAACGCAGAGTATTCGAGTCTCGTAGCCTTGTAGAGACGAATAACAAATGAAATGACTTTCGTTGTTTTACTGGCACAGTGGCAGTTGTTTCATTTGTGCAGGTGACACGTCTATATCAAGTGAGTCGTTAGTGCGACATTTACGAACGTTGGTGCGATGCTCTGATGTTTGTTCAGGTATATCTGCGGTGAACAGTGAGCGCTGAACTAGGAGTACCATCTATTTTAAGAGTACTGACATCGTTTTAAACTGTTCAAATTGCACGAGAATCCTGACAGTGTATCCAATTATATAAGACAAAAACTAAGTATTTGTTGGGAGATACATACATTTACGTGTAAGTCGGTAATTATATCAACAATATTTATGAGGCCGTGACTTGATGGTCAGTAAATGTGTTTCATGCGTAAAAATATATTATTTACCGAGTGCTACAATCAAAACAATGGGTGAATAACGTGATGATATATTTATATATTTTATTTATCAAAATTTAATTGTCATTTGGATAACTTGATGTAAATTTATTTAACTGGAGTTTAAATTTCTTCATAATACAAGAAAACAGCTTTACAATACAATAACATGTGTCACATTTTGTAAAAAATTTAAAATTTTTAAGTGTTTCCATGGTTTATATGGAATGCAAGATTTATGAAATTAAATTTCTTTATTTTTAATATCTCTTAATCTAATGAAAATTAATAAATTTAGTGTAAACAAAACAGATGTAAAATTAAATATTCTACAATTTACAATATAAGACAAAATTATTGAAAAATTTTATTTAACCGTAGTTTTTCACGGAAAACTGTTTCTTTCGGTTGACCAACTTTAACCAAAATCTAATCAGCTCTTCATATAAATATAAGAATCAAAAATACACAAAATTGTTTTTTTTTTTTGTGTTACAGTATTTGATGTATGCGAGACGAAAAAATCAGTACACACCACACACATACATACAGACATCATGGCGAAAACGAAAATATTAAAATCGTGTTGTAGGAACCCTTATTCATTGAAAACTCACTACCCAATTTTTTGACCAAAAACAATACCTCCCTTACTCAGAGGTAGGCGGGATGTAAAAACCTAATTGACCCTCAAGTAAATTACCATTTCCGGTTAATGATTTGCTTAATCTTTAGTTCTTTTTATTGCCGTAGAGAAAGTACAATTAGCATTTCGTGCAAAATAACTCATTTCATACTCGTGTGAAATTGGTAACATTCAGCACTTGTTGCATAATATACGGGAAATATATTACCGTATTGATATTTCCTGTAGCCCAAATGAATAAAAAAATAATTAATTTTCGGTTTATCTCCTGTGGTTGCAGCCTTTGCAGGACAAGTCGCCACCGTCGTTCATGAATATATCTTTAATTTTTCTAGTTATTATACAACGTACTATTAATTGACTCACCACATGTGCAACCAATGTCTCAATAAAAAAAATTAATTTAGTCGAGCATTCGTCATTTCGTCATACGCCAACGAATTCCTGAAGTTAATTAATTAATTCCAGTCTATTACAAGAAAAAAATCATTTATATACAATTATTCAGAACAAGTTACCCACCAAAAAACATTTCCGCGAAACAAATGACTAAATTACTTCGCAATCATACCGTTCATTCATCTCGGCGCTCTTCCTCGCATAAAAACGGTCTGTTTTTTACGATAATTACAGCGGAAAGCCCCGAATATGAATATTCTCGTAACGAAGTGATTCTGCGGGACACATGTAGGACTGCCGGCTCGTATACAGGGTGCTTCAATCCACTGCAGCTTGTTTTCTTTTTTTATTATTCGAAAACTTAACATTTATTTGCCATCGTAACATCCAACATGCAAAAAGACAAATTCACTTCTTTCCAAAACTAAATTTAAATACTCCATTCACCTGTCATTGACATCCCAAAACAATTAAATTAAAAATTGATTAGAAAAACAATGGGTGATGTGAACTTTGAATTTTTTATTTATAATTTTAAGATGTCACTAGCCTAGCACGCCAGAGGTCGTGGGTTCGAATCTCGCTGAAGAGCACGGTCATTTCCGTTTGTGTTCACATAAATTCACAATCATCCAATCATGAGGCGGCATATGACCAAAGTATAAAATCAATCAAACATTCTTATATTTGATTATTAGTTGGTTGTGTTTCTGAGTTTGTGGATGGGCTTCCAAACTATAAGAGATGGCGTTGATCATAATTCCCAAAAGGTACATGTCAAATTCATTTTGTGAATGCTTGCATTAGAATTGGTAGTTTGCTTTTATTGGTAGCAGAACTGTTGCTATACATACTGCAAATTTTCCTGTTTTTATAGGTTTTTAGGAGAAAATTCAATCTTAACCTATAATCTACAAATACAATAAACCTTTCATTTTCACATCTTATTGAAATAATTCGGCTTAAACAAATGTTATACTTACATTGGCATACTTTTTAAATAACTACCTACTATTGTTATTAATTTTTTTAAAATAACATTTTATTTCAAAATACAATAAAATTTATGTACCTACCTTATAGTTAGTTTAGCTTTCTACCACTAGTTAGCGTATTTTAATTTTGAAAGCCCAATTGCTTGATGTTATGAATGTATGATATATTAACACATATTTTATTTTAGTAATAATGGTTTTCTTCTTCTTACAGGTACGTTGAAATCTCTCCCCCAAGTAAGTAAGAACAAAAATGCACATGACAATTTTTCTTAAACAGTGTGTAATATTTTTACACAGCTATTGTAAATGATAATTTAATAATTTATCTACAATCGAGCGATATATTCTACATATCCCACTCATTTAAAAAATGTAATGACTTACATTACTGCACTTATACGTTTCTTAATATTACTGCTTATTTGGTTCCTGCTATTTTCAATGTGTTGCTATTTTAGAAATTATTCCGGCCTGTTGCTACTTTTATTTGAAATTAATTCAATTTTTATTTCAATATAAATATTTTACAAAATTTCGAACGATTGTAGATAAAATCGTAAAATATAAACATATAGGTAACCAAATGGGCTTTATTGCATGCAATTTAAAATTCTGAACAATTTTTGTATTTCCATTTTTGCTGTAAAGTGTACAAGGAAAGAAAAAGTTTCCTAGAATTTGTCGAACTATTTGGTAAACTCAGGATATAAAATGCATTTTCTGAAAATTTACCAATCTATTTTGTAAATACTTCTCATTGCTTCGTAAATAATCGTGTTTATTTGAAAATGCATATTATATCTCCTTTTTTCAGGTAAAAGATACAGCAATATTAAAAAAATAGCATTGAAATTCCCTCGCAAATTCCTATACGCCAAATTTCAAATTATTATGGGTCAAAATTTTTTATACACGAATATTGAATTTTCAACACTATTTTCAGGTTTATGTCTGTGTGTGACGTTTTCTTTGTCCACAATAATTCATACTTTAATGAAGCTATCAATGTCAAATTTAGATTTTAGATGTTCGTGTTGCGAGCTAATTAAATTTTGGGAGTATTTCATCAACCGAAAGTAGTAGTTTATTCGAAGATCTATAAAGTTTTTTGGTAAATAAATGTGTATGAGTAAATTTTGTTATATTCAAAAATAGTTGATTATAATTGGCTACAATTTTTAATTGAAATTTTTTTTTTATATCTTTACCGTTTAGAAATTAAAATTTGCGGGATTTTATGTGCATATATAATTTGACTTCATTGAGGGAGTTCAATCGTTGGAAGGATGAGACAAAGCGTGAAGTTATCCGACGTGTAGACCCCGCTCAGAAAGGGAAATAATAAGTAAAATAGTTGTAGTCTTATTTCAGAATTTTTAAATAGTTGAACGAGACAACAGAAATTTATGAAAAAAGAAACAAATTTAATCAATACCTATCAAAACAGTTGAACTGAATAAAATATGGCCAAGATCGATCAAGAGATTATTGTGTATATTTGTCCAGGCCTTAAAAAAAATAGTTGAAGAAGCTTTAAGGACTCATAGTAATAAATGAAAAGATTTATGGTTTAAGTTTTGTAATATTTTATTTAAATAAAGGATAACAAGTTGTTTTTTCTTCACACATCTTAGAAGTACGCGTTATGTATGTAACAAACAGAAATTCCATTTTTTCGCCGTCGGCTTATGTCTCCTTAGTAACACTTATACTCCGGCGGCAGACAAAGTATAATATTTTAAATAATAGTACAGTTGTAATTCAATAATTAGATAGTTAGAAATGAAACAAAATTAACAAAACCACATATATTATGTCAACTATAAATGCTGGAAAAATCCAAACATTTTTTGAAATTTCCATCATTTTTTAATGAATTATATTTCTATTTTCCATGTTTGAAGAAAACGTAGTATGTGATTTACGGAGTAAATGTGACTTTGTATGTTTCGCATGTATTTAATTACCCGACTCACTTAGCTCGTCGTTCAAACTTACATGCTCCGCACCCAAAGCATCACTTTTACTCCTAATAACACAATATACTATTTTGTTGTTGCTATTAATAATTCGAAACGTTGAGTTTAAATGAAATTTCTTAGAATTTAAACCAGAAACCTTTTCATTTAAATCATTCCTATATTTATTAATAACGTAACGCGCTGTAGATTACAAACAGCACAACATCGCAAACTCCGTGCGTATCATGTTAATCACGTGGTGTGTCTAGAAGGCTGTGCCGGATGTCACTCGCAGCGGCAAAAAAGACACCGTCTCGCCTGCTAGATTAAAAAGTGCGTCCGCCAGGCAGCTCAGCTGTGGATATATGGAGGGGGCGGACGGGAGGACTCAACTCTCCGGGGGACCTGGGGCTGCTAGTGATTAGTATTCATATGAAAAGGACACTGAGGCTGTGAATTAGAAAGGATTGGTGAATGAAACACTGTTATTTTGAAGGGAATTGCATAGCTAGGATCAACGAATGCAGTTTTAAATTAAATATAAATAAATGTTAGTACCATTTACTTATTTTGAGTGTGACAGTCTGTTTACACAAATTTCGGTGAATGAAATATTTTTTTGGGTGCAGTGTAACAGTGTAAGGCACCCAAATATAGTATTAGAGTTTCATCAAGACAAGAATTCTTGTCTTGATGATCACTTCTTGTCTTGGGCTTGATTTCCAAGACAAGAAATCAAATATTTCTTGTCTTGCCCATTTCTTGACAATGTATTTCTTGTCTTGTTTCAAGAATTCTTTATATTTATTGATTCTTGATATTTTAGGTGAAACCCCTTTCTCTGTCGTTTTATCCAATCCGAACGCTCAAAAGTGTCAAAATTGCAGTTATTCATTGATTTTGCACCACATGAAATTTTTAGAGGTATATTCACTAATTTCTCAACTTATTTCCTACTTCTCTATGGTATTATAAGTTTATTATTATTTAAACCCTTGCAACATAAACACAAATGTCATTTGACAGTCACGTGTCACTTCGCTTAGTTGGTAGTGCTGTAAAAGATGTAATCTTTGGGGAATTTTTAAGAGGAAGCACTCCATATAACAGTTTTTCTACGGTCACTACTAAAAATTACACTAAACAAAGTTGAAAATTGTATATTTCGTAGAGTTGTGTGGAATAGCGTGAGCAATTATTCCACATGCAAGTGTAATCAACTTACTAATTATATAATACTGTATAATATTAATTTGTCAAGTATAGTTACATTTATATATCAAAAAATAATTAATAATTATTTCAGAGTTTATATAAATCTTCGTTTTCAATATTGAGATACTAAGAGAATACTATATCAATTCTTTAAACAAACATGACTAGCTTTATAAATAACAATAACTGGGTTTAAGTTCTTTGTTGTCGAAACGTTGTGTTATTAATAAAAAATTTTACAGAACTTAAACCCAGTTATTGTTATTTATATACCATGAGTTCTGAAAGCTTTTTTCAATATTTATGACTAGCTTTTATATTACAATCTATAGATGTATAGTTGATAACACTGCACATATCTGCGCTTGCGCCGCCTTCATACTGTAATTATAAACGTCAAATACTTTGAGTTTGAGATATCATTTCTTGTTTCTAAAGAGTAAGAATTATTATTAAATATCGACAAAAGTGTGATCGTAGAAAAAGTATAGTGTGCAACTCGTGCAGAATTACCTATGTCACGCTCGTGTGATTTTTGCACTCGACTTCGTCACGTGATAAAACTCTCACAACTCGCGTGAAATAGATAACTTTCTGCACTTGTTGTACAATATACTCTTTTCGTTGTAAAATTTACGTGACAATTCGGCTCATATACATCTCTTACACTAAGGTCATTGTGCAAGAGGGAATAGTTATTTAATTTACAAGTGGGCAAAGTAAGGAATTACCCACGAGAGAAATTTTAGCACACGAAGCCGAAGTCTGAGTGTGATAATTGTACCGAGTGGGTAATTCCACTTTGCCCACGTGTGAAGTATAACGTTTTATCCAACACCTCTTAATAAATGAAAAATTTATTAAAGAAATATTATTTGACAGTGACATATGCTTTAAATTTTTAAATTAAAATGTCAATCAAAGTAGTTACCAAGGTGTTGTGTGTTATTATTATTGTTATAAATAAAAAAATAGCCACTAGTGGCTTTCCTCAAAATTATGCCCACTAGTGGGTAATCTGTTACTTTGCTTGTTTAAAATCGCCATAGTTATAGAGCATTTATTGAGAGGTGTTGGATAAAGATTTAAAAAAGAAAAACTTCATCGTGTAATGCACGGTTTACTCATTTTGGACTTGGTAGGCAACGTATGGTAGATATTATATTGAGGCTCCCTGAATTTTCTCAAAGACGTTTGTGTATTTTTTTATTTTTTAATAATCACAGTTGGTGTAAAAATATGTTTGTTATTGTTATATGTAAAAGAAATCATGTGATGATCGCACCAGTTTTTTTTTTTGTTATTGTAAAAAAAAATGTGAAATAATATTTGCAACAATATTTATTTGAAACTGTTTTCTGTATTTTGTACCGTTTAAAAGTTGTTTTCTCGGTTGTTATTTGTTAATTTATTTTAAAATAAAGCGAATACATCTACCTCCCAGTAGTGTTATTTCTAAGAAAGCTGTATTGCTGTTTATATTTATCCTCGACTTCCATACTCCATGCAACAACTGAGTAACGGATGAATGGATGAAATATCCTTTGAAAGTTGAATTTTTACGAGCAAATTCTTACGTTTATTCGTGGTTACTTTTTCACTCGGTGCACTTTTATAAACCTTTTCATGCATGATGTTTTATTCTCAAGATCTCAAGGGAGCGAGTGATAACTTTATGTTTTCTAAACAAATTTTCAATCATTCCGATCCATTTACTCTGCGGACGCCGCCGCGCTAGTCTCGCGTTCACTCGTCCTCGATGTGTCAAATGCGTGTCCCGTGAACCGAGGAATTTTATCATATATTCCTTCAGCATAGAAAGGAAATATTGATTTGAGATTGCGTTGTTATTTTCGACCTACATCAACGCGACAATTTTGCTCGGCAATAACATATGGCGCTGCGCGAGAATTAATATTAGATTTATAGTAAAATATCACTTACCGAGTTCTGCGAAAACAGAAGGCTGTATTCAAAATTGATATGTGATGTGATGATGAATTTATTTATTTGGAAATGGGAACGCATTTAAAGCCCGTCTGACACGATACAAAATTTAATACTAAATTTAGTATTAAATTTTAATATAAAATATTATGTACCGTGTATATACAAAATTGTATGAAAACTTGTACGAAGTCTCCTTGTAATAACTTTTTGTACAAAGTGTTCTAATTTCTTATGTATGTAATCTGCGCAGGAACGGTTGGAACTGTCAGGTGAGACTTTTAACTTGCTTGTAGCGTTTCTTCCTACTTCTAAATAATACGATTGTAGGTAAAATAAGTTAGATTGAAATGTCGTGGACTCAATAACAAGTAGAAATTTTGATTGAAGGCTATCGAAATCATGAATGCACTTTTGCTGTCAAATTGAAAATGTATAAAAATAAATATACTTAAACAAATACTTTCTCGCATATAGGTGTCTTCTTTTTTAATATATTATTATTATGAAGATGGTAATCAAACTAACTAGTATTGGTCATATGCCGCTTAATGAGTGGATGATAGTAAATTTATGTACACAACACAAACGATCCTGCTCTTCAATGAGATTCGAACCCACCACCTATGGCGTGCTAGGCCAGTGACATAGCCGCTACGCCACCGAGATCGAGATCGAGATCTTCAATTTTCAGTTCTTCGTTTAGCAAATTCAATATCCCAAATTCCTCGGTTTTTCTCAGTAACCATTTTCGTGATAAATTTTTCTATTCTTCTTTGAGTTCTGCTTTTTAATGACAATATTTTGAATTATTATTACTAACAACAGTAGCTGTTGCATATAATAATCGCCTTCGTGTACCACTATTCATTATTATTACAGCTCAAAATTATTTTCAGGTTAGAAAACTGTCACCAAATTGTCACTGTAACGAAATTATTTTGAATGATTACGCATTGCGCATGTGCAAAAACTAAAAATTTATATACAAATTTAGTACCATGGCGGACAGAAATTTTAATCTTATATAAATTGTAACATAAAATTTTAATACAATATTTTATATAAAATTTAATACTACATTCTTCAATCACTGTATTGTTCAAACACAGCCTTATTCAGACACCGATTTCTTCTAACACCGCTTTATTCACCGTACGAAAGTCGTCGTCCTAATGCAGCGCAGAAACAAACCTAAACCTCTGTATTAAATGAAAACTTATTTCAATATTTTATTACTATTACATATTTAGATGACATTGTATAATAAATACTACAAAAAGTTTATAATTTTAAATTCATGCAATTTTCCTGTCTTTTAAGGTTTTAGCATTGCTAGTGCATAAAAGTAATTTCAAATAAATTAATACTGACACCTATGGTTACAAAGACTACTCACCATTTTGTCGACAATACAGGTTTACGTTTATTTCTGAGCTGCATTAGGACGATTGATTATCATACCGTGAATAAAGCGGTGTTAGAAGAAATCGGTGTATGAATGAAGCTGTGTTTGAACAGCAGTGATTGAGGAAAGCAACGTATGCATGAAGCAGTGTATGAAATAAGGCGGCGTTAGAATTTTCGAGTGTTGAAATGTTACCCAATCTATTTTAACTACAATCTCAGTTAAAATAAATATGTTCTGAGAATGGAAAATGACTAATAATAATAATGGAGTTATCGCTAATCCCTTTTGTGATTTCCCTTGCTGGTTCATAAAGAATTTACTAAATTTAAAATCAGCTAATCAGTATAGCATTCATATTTTTGACATACGTATTTAACAACAAATTTAAATAACCTTAAAGGCTTATTTATACTGGATTTAAATTACAAATTTAGATTTAAAATTTACGATTTACCTTCCTGGTTCAGATTTTTGTCATATACATTAATAACAAAAAAAAAAACCAACTTGTCAACTTGGCCTTTTACTCAAAGAAATTAAATTAATATCATATTTAACACTCTCCGCGCCCACATTACAACAATATTTTAATGATGATATAAATCAGTTTATCTGACAATTTTAGGTACATCTTACTGTTGTCAGAGTTGATTGTTGTTTCCCAGTCAAGTTGTGATTGGTTGGATTTAGAAATTTAAATTTAAAATATGAAATATATTACATACATCACCGCACTGTTTCCAGATAAAATTCAACATGGTTTGTAGAAGGATTTGGTCTAAGACATTCAGGAAATAAAAATTAACATACATATCATAGTATACCAGTCGAATTTTTGTCTTCATTAGTAGACATATTTAAATTATGATGACAAAGTTCATTTAACTATGCTATGGTGCAATTTATCTGGAACAGTACTACCTATAACTGGTATCCATAGTAATACATTAATTCCGTAACTTACCTGTTAATTTTTAACGGCCTGTTATAGTTATTTACATTACATGCAAGGTAAAACAGTTTTTACTTGCAGAATGGAGGATATGATCAGCGAGCCGAACAGGCGAGCCTGTCACCTCCTTGAAGCAGTAAAAACAGTTACCTTGCGTGTATTGTACAACATTTTACTTGTTACTCATTTGTAAATCATATTATAATTATAACCTAGTCCTGCCAGTTACACACAACTGTTCTGTCAAAAATTATTTTAAATGATTTCGCATAAGCCTTGTAAGCATTACTATGGCAACGTGCATTGTTTACCTTGTTTACTAACTTATAAAAATTTTACAATGTAGCTCTCAATTAGTAACTTGTAAAGATTAATTTTCAAACGCAATAGAGGGCTTGGGTCTTTACAAATGAGTAACAAGTAAAATATTGTACAATATACGCAAGGTAATTGTTTTTACTGCTTCAAGGAGGTGACAGGCTCGCCGGTTATTTCCTCATTCAGCAGTAAAAACTGTTTTACCTTGCTTGTAATGTAAATAACTATAATCAATGATAACAGATGTCACTAAATAAAAATTTAATTTGACACATATATTTTTAACTGGGCGTTAAAAATTAATATGTAAGTTACAGAATAGGCCCCATTGCACCTTAACTGAAATTCACGGAAATGGAAGTACAAAAAATTATTTTAGTTCTTGATAAAAAGTATGAAGTATACCTATCTTTACAGTATATGTTCTACCTTATATCATATAGTTTATGGATATATAATTACTAATTTTCTTCCTTGTTATAGGTCAAATAAAAACCTAATATAAACCGATTTTTCGCGAAACAAAAACATCCCACGAAAACAAAAACCAAGTCAATGTTCCGGCAACAATTGTTAAAGGCAAGCGCGGGCGTCAAGCTTGAACGAAACATGTGAAATCTCAAGAGTGAGTCATTATCTCGTATCTCGGTTGGCGTTGGTCGGCGCCGGTGAAGCTGTCACGGCGTCACAGCCGCCTGGATGGCGAAGCACCGTTTCGCCCATTCGTGTTTCGAACGCTCAGAAATTTTAATTGTAAATGGATCACTAAAATGAATAACACACTAATCAATTATGGGATAAATAGCTCCGTAATAACGATTTTATAAGGTCCTCAGTGCCGCCGTGATGTTATTATTTTAAGTATTCTTAACAGCTTTAAATAATTGTAGTAATAGTGGTTGAATTCTGAGAGGAGCTACAATATAACTCGCAATTTGTAACATTGGTTATAGAATATTCTGTGTAAAAAGTGGAAGTGTAGGAAAGGTTTTACTGATTGAGATATAATAAATATAATAAAATAAGTGTACTATGCCTGCGGATGATACAGAAAAGTGAACAAATATTTCATGCCATAAGATGACAATAACTTAAGATATTCTCGGGAGCGATATAATAATATCTTGATTATTCAACAGATAAATCCAATTACAGAACAATAAAACAAATACAAGTACAAAATAGACTAACATGATATAATTACAACAAATTATCAACAGTAGTTTTGAATGTATTAATACTTTGTGCAAAATCCAAATTAGAACAAATAGAATTATAACAATGGCACATTGACATAACTGGAGAATGACTATTTCCCTCATAAAATTTAAGCCAATCAGAATTCTGACATTTCTGAATGTCGTCCAATCAACGTAGAATTACACGATAATTTTGCACTAGTGCACTCTGTTATAGATTTGATTGTTGCCCTTAAATAATTATATCCCCTAAAGATGATTGTCAATAAAGTTAAAAGTAGGTTTTAGGAATCGAACTGAGGATCTCGAGTTCTGAGGTCTTCTAAATCATTCTTGAAACAAGTTTAAAATTTCTGTTAACAATAACAGTTTTCAATTTCCGAAGCGCTCTCATCAAGTTAAACCCTTAACCTAAGATAACAAAACCAATTCCTTCCAAGTTAACCGCACTAACGTTCGCCTTCCGGTCGACGCCGCGCCGTTCCGGTTGCGGGATGCACCACCGCTGCAGTGCTGCCATCTGTGCCCGTCGCCAACACCCCCTCCCACTTGTGGTAGTTTCGGAAACCAAATCTACAGCCTGATTTACATAATGTGATGCATTGTGACTTGTCAAATACTGAAATAATGGATTTACCGCGGAGTGGATTTGCCTCTTGAGCTCGGGTTCGCTGTTGCGTCGCCATCGGAAATTGAACAGAAATTTTATGGCGTAGGGAATGTGCGCTTCGACTTGTATTGAAGTTTGCTTAGTTTTTGCTCTTTTGCTGGAGCAGATAGATGAGAATGAGGTTGCAGAAAGACCGTTGGTGAAGAGAACTACCAACCTCAAAAAAATCTGATTACACATAATCTCGCGCCTATTGGGCTTCCAAAATTAAAATACGCTAACTAGTAGTAGCTAAACTAACTATAAGGTACATAAATTTCATTGTATTTAGAAATAATTTGTTTTTTTTAAATATTAATAACGATAGTAGTTATTTTAAGAGTATTCCAATATAAATATAACATTTGTTTAAGCCGTATTATTTAAATAAGATGTAAAAATGAAAGGTTCATTGTATTTGTAGATTATAGGTTAAGATTGAATTTTCTCCTAAAAAACCTATAAAAACAGAAAAATTTGTAGTATGTATGGCAAAAGTTCTGCTGCCAATAAAAACAAACTCCCAATACTAAAGCAAGCATTCGCCATCATAAGATATCATACAAAATGAATTTGACATGTACCTTTTGGGAATTGTGATCAACGCCATCTCTTGATAATTTGGAAGCCCAATACCATTTTTAAACGTTACAAAACAGAGAGACATTTTTAGATTAAAATTATAGTCAATATACCTTTATTATATACACATCTTTATTTTATAGATATAACAAAATCTACTCTTCATCAATAATTTATTGAGATATGCCCAAAAAAACTATGATAGGTCTTTAAGTAAACTACCAACTGTCAAAAAATTTCAGGACTGACTTTTTAATTTTAAGTTATCGGACACTGTTCCTTTTAATGATCCTTTTGGAAACTACCTATATATTTTTCTCAACGCCGTTTCCACTATTGGAAGAACCCTAAAGCCTCGTTCACAATACGAAATTAGTGGTTATCGTTCAGAACAACGAAATTAGCCCAGCGTTCGGCTGCGCTAATTTCAGTTTGATACTCCATACTGCAGTGGTTAGTGTTAGCATAGACAACAGATAGTATTGAAATATATAGCAAATACTTTGAATTTGACATTTCTTAGTTAACCTGAAAAATGATTAAGTGTTTAGAAATTTAATCAAGTGTAAATAATAATTATTATTATTAATTATGGCACTATTTTTACATTCTCAAAAGAAAAATGAGTGCGATAATAGAATATGATGGACAAATAAAAACAGAAGATGTCTAGAATATTGAGAAAATTTAGTTCAAGAAATTTAATCATTTGTTACAACTTGTGGAGCCACTTATAAATGCTCCTTTTGCCATTAATATACACAGTATAAAATCAAACACGCTATGTAACTTAACCAAAACAATGATCAAAAGGATCAAAATCTCGCTAAATGTCAAATATTTGTCATAAAAGTCCAACGATTATTGCGACATCTGTCCAAACACTTTGCGATATTCTGAAACATCAGTAGAGATCTCTATATTACCAACAAAAATTAAGCAGAAAAAAACCTTAATTTTGTGCATAGTGAACGCTGTTTTTAAGAAGCTACCTACTAACCATA
Source organism: Poecilus cupreus (assembly GCA_963942605.1). NCBI lineage: Eukaryota > Metazoa > Arthropoda > Insecta > Coleoptera > Carabidae > Poecilus > Poecilus cupreus. The sequence goes on along the minus strand of OZ012721.1, from coordinate 4,424,646 downwards.
ACCAGTAACCATAACTAATAACGATAACCACTAATTTCGTATTGTGAACGATGCTTAAGAACTCATTTTTTGGACTACTGTTCAATTTTTCTTTAATTTCGTCAATTTCACGGATGGTTAGTCGACGATTTAATTGCAGGAGAACGTTCACACTAGCATCATGTCGAAGTTGATGGACAACCTGAACTAGGATTGTCTTCAGACGATGTCCGGTTCTCTTTGAACCTCTTGAACCATTCAGGACGCTGTTATCGACTCTAACATTCATCCTCAAATACTTCTTGGTCTTGCAACATCCAAAAAGTTTCTACATAAGTTTTACCCAACACAAAACTTGACACAAACGCATTGCTCTTCTTTTTGATTCATTTGACAAAAGATCACAAAATCGTCAAGCAAAAATGTTTTACAAAAACAACTGCTACTTCACACCAAAGAATATACAAAAACTGCTGTGCACAGGAAGAGTTAAAACAACTAATGCTGCCAACCATACCGATCTCCGACGTTCCTTTGGCGCGCAATTCAAAAAGTCCTGGAGCTTTTTGAACAGCCCTCGTATATTTGCTAATTTATTTTCTGAACGTCCTAGATCATTTAACATTGACAACCTATTTAAAACAGTACGGTAATGCTTGTATTCATAGTAAAACATTAATGATAATAAAGTAAATGGGAGGTAAAAATCCGTTGGATGGATGTTTAGGTAAACATATCATATTAACTAATTTTTTTTTCATACCGATGTGTGTTCAGGAGTGTGTTGAATATGAGACGGGTCTAAATGCGGGTTCTCGGCCGCAACAAACCGTTTTTATAAGAAAATAAAAATTTCCTCGCGCGTCGGCCAGCTCGCTTTGATCCGCAATAAAAATAAAACAGTGTTTGCACTGAAAGTAAACTGCGATAATGCACCGGCTACGACACAGCGCCTCTACTCGAGCGCAGACACCGACCGTGACGTGTCGGGGGCCGGATGACGACGACACTGCCTGGATAATATAATAACAAACGCCTGTTCTGTAATCTTGTGCATTAGAAAGTCGAGCAGCGGAAAATAACCGACAGAGACAACTATTTTTATTAGTATTTAATACAGAAATTTTCAGGCACGTAATATAGTTGAAACATCAAAAATATGACAGTGTTCTAGTTCATCATCACAAGTGTAATTCAACCAATCAGAATACTAACTGTTGGACGAATCGAGCTCTCGAGCATGTTACTGATTTGACATACCAAAATTGTCACCGTTTACATGTGAGTTCATATAAGTGTCAGTCGAAATCAATTGGTTACTCTATTTACTAATCATTTCTGTTACTAAGTACTAACCGGTGCCAGTCGAAATCGCCTTAAACTTTTATTTACCTTCATTACTGTGACAACAGCTTTTTTTTAAAACATTAACTCTCATTATGGAAACGATGACAAATTTTGTAAACAAACGTGAAATTTTTGCAATTTTTTATGTCAAAGATCAAACATGAATACAAAACCTCCTTTTGGAAGTGCATCAGCACAAACAATAGAGTCTGCATTGATTAATAGTATTCCAAAAACACCGCGAAACAAAAAAGTCAATTTGGCGACAGTTCGAGCAGATTTGTCTATGAAAATGGTACTTTTAATAATTGCACATTTAATTAATACTTATTTACAATTTTGTAATATGTGACTAATTGTTTTAATAAATGGAGTACATTCAATACATTATCTTACCAAATAGCTCTCGAGGTTTAGGTTTTATCTGACCAAACATTTATTTCTTCACTCAAACGTGGTTATTTTAAGGTGAAATGACTCGAGCAACCACGTTTTCGTGAATAAATGTTTATCCAATAAAACCCAAACCTCTTGAGGAAAAAATCACCTTGTGGCAGAAGAATATATTAGAAAAATGGTATTATGGTACTTCGATAGAATTGTTTTCAAATGTGCTAGTGCAAAAGTATATTGTGTTATTAGGATGAGGAGTAAATATGATACTTTATGTGCTGAGCATTATACATTACTAAAACACTCTTAGTATACCCAAAAACGAAGCTCATAGTACCAGCCAAGGTGTGTTGTTCCTCTTCGGATTCATGTTCATCATCCCGTGCCTAGTTGAAGAAATCTTCCTGAGAGAGTAGAAAATAAAAGGGGTCCTGTCGAGACTGGGAGTCAACAGAAATAAAAGACTGCATCCGATTAGTTAGACTTGTTACAAAATCATAATTTTGCCACACTGATTTTGCCAAACTGTACTTTGGCCGAACTCGTGATTAAGAAAAACTGTAATCTTACGAACTATATTTAAAAAAACTTCTCTCTTCGTGCTTTTTCGCAAAGACCGTTATTGGTTGTAATTTTCACTCTCCTCCTTATCTCTCAATCTCGGAAATTGTTGTATTTCGCTGGTTGAACGCTCGCTCGGTCTCGGCCTCTCGGGTTTTAATCTCACTGACTTATACCTATAATACAAATGCCTCCGAGTGATTCGGATTTCACTATAAGCTGTAAGTCTCCTGTACTGTAATTAGGATTAATTTCCTGTTGTCAAGCGTATCAAATAATTAAACAGAATTAGGATTGGTCTATTGTCTGATTGCAGAATTTGATCTTAGCATCTCGGGGTTTATAACCACTCATTACACCTTTTCCTATTCTTAGGAAAATTTAATATTTTATGATGATGACACAAAATGAAGGTATTTATACAAATAATTGTTGCTATAATGTTTTATTGACTTGACATATATAAATATAAAAAATAATATATTCTGTTAAATATATTACTTTGGTATGATCGTAACACACCTTAAGATTTAAGAAGTACATCTATCATATTAGAATAATCATGTAGACTTTTTAGATGAACTAACACCTAACACAGTTATTCTGTCAAATATATCATTTTATTTCTATGCTGATAAATGGTTCAATTATGATAAAACCATTCGTAAAGTTTGATAATTATTTATTCTAAGCCAATTGAATTTTCAATTACTTGAAAAAGTCTTAGTAAATAAAAAAGATTTTTTGTAAGTTTTGTAAATTTATACTTAATTCTTCGTCAGGAACAGCATAAACAACTAAATAGAAACAGTAACTAAGTTTATTTTCAATTTGAATTTACAGTTTTTATTTGTTTTTCAAAAACTGTAAATTCAAATGAAAAATAATCTTAGTATGTTATAGACGATCATATTTATAAATATACAAATTATTTGTATTATTATATAGTCGTTCATGGGAATGTGTGGCATATATTTTACTACTTTGAAAATGATGTTCATGTATAATTTGTATACAAAATTAGCTTTTTAAAATTTATTACAAAACTTTGGATTTTTATCTACAAATGTAGGTATAAAACATTATATGTTTCATTTATTATAATAATGATATATTGTTTCGAAAAAGTCATGTTCATTTTGCGCTATCTTCAGCCCGTATGGTTGACCTTAAACTTGAATGTTCTGATGATACATTTCCATGGCTTCCCATATGATTCTGCCGATGGTACATTACGATCTGTATTTTGTGCAAAAATTCATTTATATTTTTATGAATACAGATATATGACTGTTAAACTTTAACTTTTTGGGTACAAATGTGTTTTGTTTGTAAGAAATGATTGTATGGTTAACTGAAACTAACTTCATGGTCTATAATACACCTTAAACACTATTATTTCGTAATTTGAAAGTACTTTTGCAATGCTTTTACTGTTGTACAGAATAGACGAATAGTTTTGTCATACAGAGTAATCAGAGTAGACTGCTATTTATTATATTTCATATCTGACCTATTTCGAGCAGCAGAAGATAACTGTAATGCCTGAAAGGATGGTCTATGCTGGAGTATTTAACAAATAAAATAGTGGATTTATTGTTTTCGTCACGCAGCGATAACTCCAACGTTTAGCGCTATATAAATCCAGTCGGCTGTACCCGGTTCGATTCTCGGAAGTTCGTGACAACAATGGCGCCATTGTCGACGCCGTTTTGTTTTGTCAAGAACCTGCATCCAGAGCAATCCCGGCCAGTCCACATCACATACCTGCAGACGACAATTTACTCCTAGCCAATCTAGTTAACGATTAGAATCACTCTCTGTCTTCGTTTGTTTTCGCGCACAATTGCGCAGCGGGCCATGGGACAAATGAAACTCGTTTAGAAAATTTGAAAGCGCAACGAGGAGGGCGGATGATTCGCTTCGTTGACCATTCGCTGCCTTTAGCGAAGAGATTTTGAAAATTATTCAGATTTTGTTAACCTGCATTAAAACTATTTTATGAAGACGGTTTAGAGGTTTTTATAACTAGAAATGTAGAAAATAATGGATATAAATGGAAGGTTAGATATAGTTACACATCTTTAGAGTATATGATGACAAAAAAAAACATATATGTGACGGCCCAAAATTGTGGATTAAGTAAAGTCATGCTTTAGGGTCTCTAATAGTTATTTATGTATCTAGAACGAAAAGTGAAACTTTAAGGTACTAGCAAGTTGTTTAAGGCGGAGGCCTTAGTCGAGATCGAAATTACTTGTGAAGACCTTAAAGTCACTTTTCGTTCGAGGAACATACAAAATTTTATTTCACACTGGTTGTTGCAGTTGTTAAATTATAATATTTATTAACAGAAATTTAACAAAATTAGTAGGAACATGAATTCATACATGTAAGCTAAATAACAATTTCTATAGGAACAAGCTATTTGTATATAATAATAAAAAAAAGTCCTAGAATTTTAAAGTTTCACTTTTTGTACAATAAATAGTGCGAAAATTGTAACATAAGTAACAAGTATGAAATAATAGTTATTTATGTATTAAGGCATTGAAGTTCAATTTTTTATCACAAATATGGAATTTAGTTGCCGAGGCCCGTAGGGCCGAGGAAAATAAACCATGTGAGTGATAAAAAGGAACTTCAGTGCCGAGGTACATATTAAGTTTTATTTGAAATCTAAAATTCGAAAAACAGTAAAAAAATTACAATATAAGTTAAGTTTATACATCTGTCAATTGTCAATTGAAACTGATAATCAGTATTGCCAAGCTCGAGAAGTGAAGTTATCGTAAATAACACTCAAAATTATGTTTTTTGTCCTCAATTTCGTCATCGGAATTAATTAGTTAATTCTTCTTGCAAATTTTGTTTCATGTTACGTCCAAATTTACTATAGTACGAGTTTGACAGTTCTAGATCTAGGTGGTTCAAAGTAACAATAATATAATACTCTTTTGTAATTTACGATACTGTAGGTATCTTCTTATGATTTATTTTTGAACATTTTATTATTATTAATAATTATTATTACTACTATTAAATATAAATCGTATGTTCAAAATATAACCTAAAATTAATACTGAAATGACAGATTGAAGTTTGACATTTCCGACCGTGAAATGATCATCTATCTTTTTTCTTTTCAACTAGTGGAAAAGAGATGGGCATACGTTATAATAACCAATGATTGAACAAGCCTGTATGTGACAAAGACAGACTATACATACAACTATTAATTATTAGTTCGAAAACTAATGACAAAGTGTAACATTACCGTCAAAAATTTCAATGTCATTTGGATGACTTGATGTAAATTTAGCATGAAAGTAAATTTAACTGGAGTTTAAATTTCTTTATTATTTCAGCATAACGTTAGTTCCCACCATCTTGCAGCAAAATGGCGGCTACAATAATTCCTAGTGGTCAATAATAAATTGTGATTGAGTAAGCATGACGAAACTAAGTCCCCAAACAGTTCCAAAGCTCCGAATTACCGCCAACCAGTACAGATTGACGTCTAATACATTAGAAACAAGATCCCTTAACATCTCAGCCGATAACCGCACGCCGACGTAGTCGGCGGAGCAGTTCTAGCTCCCGAACTTATCGGCCGAGCAATGGACGTGGGAAAAAGTGATACTGACAATGATTGATGTTGGGAAAAAGTGGTTTAAAAACAGCAACGGAATTATTACAATCCTTGCGGTTTCTCAGGCCAGTATTAAGGGGTTATCGGTCGAACCGCACCCTGTCGCTGTCGTGGCTGATAAGAAAAAGCCACCGCGGATGAATTAGATCTAATAGTCGAAGACTTAAGGGTCATTTTGTTTTGATGCTGTTTGAATAACAGTAACTGGGTTGTCGGCGGCTATTTGATAAAGTGATGTTCATTGGATATTTTTTTCGTAAATGGCCATCGTTTCTTTTTGGTTTTCTCCACCTTTCTTTATCATCGGTGCCCTACTGACTCCTCAGATTCGATTACACATCCCAGAACACTCGACTTTTGCACAAAAACATATATTTTTTATTAATTCTTGATACATTTTCATTAGGTAATCAATACACAGTTATATTTATAAAAGAGTAAGTATATTCTGGGGTAAAATGTGTTTTGATATTTTATAACTGATGTTTTTTTATAGGTTTCTTTGGATGAGCACGTTTTAGGGTCCTAGAATACGATTTTAATAGTTTCGCTATGATGTCTGTGTGTGCGTGTCTGTCTGTCTGTCTGTCAGTTTGTGTAGATCTTTTAAGTTACGGTTTCTCAAAAACTACTAAACTGAAAATTATGATATTTTGTATATATAAATTGTATACCATATGAAAGAGCTGATTAGTTTTTGGTGATAATCCAATAAACAGAAGTGGTAGTTTACTTGAAGCCCTATCAAGTTATTTTAAAATATCTCAGTAAATTATGGTTTAATGAAAATTTTGTTATTAGAATAATGTTTCAAATATTATTATCTATAATTATTGTTTGAAACATTTTCCTCTTACTGTCACAATTTCCTAAGTAAAGTAATAGTATATTGTGTTATTAGGAGTAAATGTGATACTTTCGGTGCTGAGCATGTAAGTTTGAACGACGAGCGAAGCGAGTCGAACAATTACAAGCGAAGCATACAAAGTCACATTTACTCCGAATAACACATGCTATTTTTTCTTCAAACATAGAAACTAGACATTAAAACATTAAAAAATGCTCAAAACTTCAACAAATATTCTGTCGTATCCAGTATTTCTAGTTGCCACAGAATATGTTATTTTGTTATTTTTGTTTATTTGTTTTATTCTTAACTGTCAAATTATTGAATTACAACCTTACTATTTTGCATGATATTTTACTTTGTCCGCCGCCGGCGTAAATGTGTTGCCAAGGAAACACTTTTACGCCGGCGGCGACAATATTGAACTTCTGCTTGTTGAATACAAATACACATCAACGTACTTTTATGACGTTTGAAGAAAAAATTATATTTTCATATTTTCGTTTAAATCTGCTAACCTGTTTTTTTTTTAACAATGGTTGAAAAATGTAATTTTTGACATGTGTCATAATTTTTTGAAGGGATGAGCGTTTCTTGATAGTTGTGGTCCGTGTTCCTGTATTGTTCGATAAGAAATCTATGGCGGAAGGTATTGTGGTGCCCACAACAGATTTTTATATAAGAATCCATCTTTTTTTATTGTTTCATGTTTCTCAAAGAAAGAATGTAAATTGGAATTGTTTTCCTTTCGTTGATATTTTGCGAGTATTTAGCGAGCAAAGCAAAGAAAGAAATAGGAGTACATTGTGCCGGATTGAAAGAAATCTAAGAATTGAAAACTAAGACAATTCCATTTGCAATAGTTCACTGTTAAGGTATCCATTTACAATCGAACTCTCCCAGATATATATTTCGCAAAGTTAGAAAGATACTGCTGAAAGTTTACCACCATTTCAAACATTGTTTTAAGAGTCAAAAGTTTCGAACTGAATAAAAAAACACTTCAAAATTTTATACGTGGATCAATGGCCCGTAAAACGCGCAGCTGTTCGGCGCATCTGCTGAAAACGTAAAACTCCGGACTTAGAGAACACATTAAAAATATCTCAGATCATGTTAATATTGTATGGTGTCGTCTTGTTTCGCACGCTGCTTGCTCGGACACTGGAGACTGGATTAGGAAGTTCTTCCTCTTTCGCTCTTTCAATGGGGTCTTTCACCATTTTTATTTTATTTTATTTTATGAAACTTTATCTATTTTGAAGACTTTCTACACTTTTAAAAAGTCTTAATTGATATTCATTAAGCCACAATGATTTTTTAAAAAATGTTGTGACGTCATAGTAGAGGTGTTGCTGGATCTAAAACAGTACAGATGGTAAATAATTGTAGTCATATATTTTTTTACTTATTTTATTATTATTATTACAATAAAATAGAACATTTCTGTAACAAAAATTATTTAAATCTCTACTGTTTTAGATCCAAAAACACCTCTATGACGTCACATTTTTAAAAAAAAATCATTGTGGCTTAATGAATAACAATTAAGACTTTTTAAAAGTGTAGATAGTCTTCAAAATAGATAAAGTTTCATAAAAAAATATAAAAAAAAAAATGGTGAAAGACCCCATTCCATCATCGCGAAACTTTCAACGTCTAATGTTAAAATTTTTCAGATTTAATAATCTAATTATTGAAGATTGAAATTGTCTTTTAGTTTATTTTAATCTTGCAACATATTGACATATTTCAAATAGTTGAAATCTAGCAGTTCATTTTAAGGATGTTCTAACCCTATTTCAAAAATAATGAGAATTGCTTGAAATTTAGGTGACAGGTCAGAAATATTGCACGAAAAATTCATGCAAATTTTTGAAGTCATTCACAGCTTAAAGTTTTACTGATTTAAGATGTGTTCTTATGGAAAAATGATATTTAGAGGCTAAAAATGTCAACAAAAAAAAAAAACTATAATAATGAGAATATTCCAAATTATTAATATATCGGTAGCTGGAACATTCATTAACATAATATCCAAGTGTCATTACCTTTCAGAGATTGTGTAACAAGAAAATAGAAATTAATAAAACAAACTACAGGAATGTCTACAAATCTAATGGGAAGCGTGGCAACGTCGCATTTCAAATCAAAGACGAATGTGTTGGACGAATTAATCTTAACTTACGATTTGTTTAATTTACATTAGTTGCATTTAATGATTAAAATAATTACATTTTGAAGTTATTATTGAATCTAATGGAAAATTAATTTAGTTTCTTTGGGATATTCTTATTTGACGTTTGACGATATCTTAAAAATATTAATGCGATTTTCGTGTAAAACGTGTAATTTTAGTGATAAATAAAAGCAATTTTATTACTATTTTGTTGTTTTGATTGAAAAAATGCACGTTTCAAACTTCAATTTTTTCATTTTTAACAGTTGATTCAAGTAAGATCAATTGTCAAAAATTACATCTCAGCCACATGAAAAAAACCCGAATTAAAATCAATTTCACGTTAAGAAATTGGGTTCCAGTCAAAATATATATTTCAGTTGGCTCATAAACCATTTTTTTATGAAACTTTATTAGAATATATGACGATGAGTGAAAACCCGATGTGAAAATTCCATATACTATTACCCGAGATATGTTTTTTTTTAAGTTTGTATGACGTCACTGGCACTAAAACAACGATTTTTCATGACAATAGATATTATATATTTTTTAATGTATAAATAATATATACATATTAAAAGTCTTAATTTACAACAATTGAACTTAATATAAATAAACAAAATTAATTTGGCAACTTTAGAGTATTTTACTTGATACACGAGTAAGCAACATACGAAAGTTTGAGAACAGTGGCGCTAGTAGTGATGTAAGCTAACCTTAATACACAATTTTATTCAATAGTTTTTCAACACAGCACAATAAAACAGTGAAATTATAAAACAAGCAATAGAATCCCAACAAATATAATCATAAGTAAAAACAAACAAAATAAATGAAATGACATTTCGTAGTTCTATTTTAGTCCACAATAGGCGTTGGGCGCAACGCCAGACGCGCGATTTGCATTTTCTATATTTCTGGCCAATAGAATCAACGCGAGTACCCGTGACGTCAAAATAAGTTCAATTCGTTATACCGCTTTACTGCAGAATATTTAAAATTTAAAAAATACTTTTCTACTAATTATTCCGTAAGTGTTACAAGATTTTGATATAAATTTATCATATTTAATTTATGGTTTATGCGCCCATTTGCTCATTTAATAGCAATTCTTGTTGTTTTTAACAAATGTAAGATAACCCAACATAAGACAGGGACAAAACAATTAGAACATCCTTAATTCACAGAAAAAATACATTAAATTGTTGCGACAGAAAAAACGACTCGCATTTTCCACAATCCTTAATTAGAAAAAGTCAATAGTAAAACGTTGCACAATTTAGTAACAGGTGAAAAACAAGCTTAATCGAATATGCTGCGTTCATTTTTCATTTGATAATTAAATAAAAACAACCGGTAGTGGATCAAACTACAAAAGGTAAACAAACGCAGATATTTGAAGTATTTGTAGCTGCATGTGTACACTGCTGTATGACGAGTGTATATTTCACGCATATGAAATATTCGTGCGCTGGGAGCTTATTTGAAATTTATGTATCGGAGGTAAAAATGTTTACGATGTCGCGCTTTACATGGCCGCTTAATTTTTCGATCCGTTCGGTGTATGTTATCCGTGCGAATAAGGCCCGGTTTTTCTGAATCGTAAATAATTTTTAAAAATCTTACAATTATTGGAGCGTACAAAACAATTTATGAAACTATTCTATCGAATACATACACATTAAATAACATACATAATACATAAGTATGTTGCTATAGTTATCTTCATTGTTGTTCATTAAGCCGTAATAATTTTTTTAATATATTGTAACGTAAATATTGTAGATCTCAAACAGTTGGGATTATAAATAAGTGTAGTCACACAAATCTTCTATTTTATTGTTGAAGTAATTTAACATCAATATAAAGTAAGCCTTAAAGAAAAACAATTTTATCGTTTTGATAGCGGATAAATAGGATCGTAACTTTTCGAAAGTGATAGAACATTATTTACCTTTCTCCTAGCAACCAGATCAAAATACTAAGTACATTAATGCCATTTGCATTACATGTCAAAAATATTTGTTATAATAATTGTATTTTCATCAATTGCACTTTTGAAATAATCCTTTTTATAAATAATGTCGTTAAATTATCTCGCCGAATTACACTCGAGCATTTTATTTTCTTCGGATAAATTTCAGTTCGACAACTCAACCTTGTCACCTGACAGCAATTTGACTCTAAAACTGTTTAGAAAATAAAATCACGACACCTACGGTGTCGTGATTTTATTAAAACAGTTTTCTTGCAAATTGCTAGGTAACTAGGTTTCGTTACAAACATAAATTTATCAGGAAAAATAAAAAGCTCTTGTGTAATAACAATTGAAAATTATTTAAGGGCCGGTATTTCTAAACTTAGTTACCAAAGAATAAATTTATCAATAGAATAAACAAAAAATATCGCACCAAAATCATAGCTCAAATGATGATTATTATAGTCAAATGTTTGATTACAACTGGCAAATTTTGCTATCCTATGTCATTCAACATGTCTTTAATTTCGTTGTGTCGACCTAACCATGTGGTTTCATTATCGCGCGAATTCTTTAACAAGTGTGATTTGTGTTATTTGGTTATGAATTCAAAACAAAACAAAAATCTTCAATTTAGGTGCCAACTATTTGACACCTTGACAATCTGACAGCTCAATAATAAGAGAAGTACAAAGAATTTAAAATAGAATAAATGTGTGGAAAAGAAGATAAAACAGAGAAACATAATACTTTGACACCAGAGTTGATAGCTTTAAAACTCTAATATCTTAATAATTAGTAATATTTTTTAAACATCTGTTACATCTAGTACGATGTTTTTGGGTCTAGTAATAATATAAATAACTAATTTGTCATTTTGTGACTTTAGTGAAGGACCCTATTCGTAACCTTTATTTTGATTCATTGTATTCTTCTGCTTATAGATTTCCTTAGCTTCTGTTATTAGTCTACCATTAGCACATTTTTATCTTGCCACAACTTTAGTAAAAAATTTATTTTGTGCAATTTATCAATGGCATGACTAGTCATAGCACATTTTGTTTATTTTCTACATTCACAAGGATTTATAAATTCCAGAGGACTGAAGCGGGATAATATCATTCCTACTCTTCAACATACCTTGTAATTATGCTTTCTAATTCTTTCAAATATATTACAAAACCAGCAACAATATCCTTTAAAATTTCCGCCTCCGCCATTCTCTGCATTGTCAAGTTACGACTCTAATTAACATATATGCCTTTATGACATAAAACCTGTGTTTTCTATTTTATCATAGCTTGTACTTTCTCTTGTACGTAAACCATAATTATAAGCGCACCACTAACTTTGTAATTAAAAATGGAAACTGAAAAATGAAATGCATCTTTCTCTGCTGTAACAGTATTTACATTATAATGTGAAATGTAATTTAATCATGGCACATTTTAATAAAAATATTTATAAAGTGAATGTAAACTGTGTTTTAATTACATTAGTAATGTCTACCGACTAGAAATTTATACACAGATATATTAATTATTAAACAAGATGACTGTTGTATTGTTGATGAATGTTACTTCCCGTCTATGTGGTACATAATAGAGAAAAAAGTTTCAAATAAAAATTGTAGCCATTATTATTCTACATCTTTTATATAATGACAAAATTTTGCATAAATTAATTATTTACTGAGATATGTAGAAAAAACTTTATAGGCCTTCAAGTAAACTACTACTTCCGGTTGGTAGATTGCTACCAAAATCTCATCAGCATGTAACGCAAACATTTAAATTTTAAATATAAAATTTCAAGAAGTTATCTTGTAATTTTATTACAAAATTTAGTTTGCTAGCACTCTTCATAAATTCTTGATATTTCGTAGTTTTCGTGATATTGTTATTTGAATGCAATGTGTGTAAAGCTGGATATATAGTTTGCATCATAGAACTAATAAAATGTATGGAAGGAGTATAGACAAGAATAGTCTGTATCCAACACAGCGTAAAAGATAGAGAGATGAAAGTCACGTGACAGGTGGCAAGATGACAAGAACTTGGTTTGGAGTTTGACGTGTGAGTAGAATACTGTTTTGATAGACTTTTGGGCAAGCTTTTGTCCCTAATTTATAATTTTGTCAATTATTTATGTCATATTTAAATATATTAAATATGGTAAAATCCTGTTGTGCATATAATTGTACAAAATGGGCTACAAAAGACGGTGTTTGCATAATTATTGTCTGTCATATTTATAAAAAAAAATATCGCCAAACGTACAATTAGTACAACAAATTACTTGACAGTTGCTAGATTTTGTTATTTTGTTTTTCATTCATAGCCTACTCACTAAAGTTATCAATAATAGTTATTTATGTATCAAGGCATTGAAGTTCAATTTTTTATCACGAATATGGAATTTAGTTGCCGAGGCCCGTAGGGCCGAGGAAAATAAACCATGTGAGTGATAAAAAGGAACTTCAGTGCCGAGGTACATATTAAGTTTTATTTAAAAAACCAAAAATTCGAAAAAACTGTAAAAAATTACAATATAGGTTAAGTTTATATATCTGTCAGTTGTCAATTGAAACTGACAGTCAGTGTTGCCAACCTCAAGAAGTGAAGTTATCGTAAATAACACTCAAAATAATGACTGCTAGTAAGAACAACCGATTAAGAGTGATTAACACGCATTTGACTAACTTTATTTTACGCTGTCAAGCGTTCCTAAATTATTTTAGAGATATAAGCTTCAAATAAAAGACATACAGAATTAAATATTCTACCACTTCTATTTCAAATATTTTTCTCAATAATCATGTAAGAAGGTTTGACAGCTGAAAAACACAGATAGTCAACTGCTAGTTAGTCGCCCTTAATCAGCGTTCTTACTAGCGATCTATGTGTTTTGTCCTCAATTTCGTCATCGGAATTAATTAGTTAATTCTTCTTGCAAATTTTGTTTCATGTTACGTCCAAATTTACTATATCTGCCAAAATTATCGTAATTGTACAATTATTATTTAACGGTTGCCAAAACTGGGTTGCTCAAAATCGTCGTATAATGGGTTACTTTAGTGACGATTTCTGAGCTTTTAATGACGAGTTTTGAGCACTTTAGTGCCGTTTTCAAATAAAATTTATTTTAATTTCAATCGCATTTTTCGCAGAATTTTTATTATGTAAGGATATCTAATGTAATATGGTTGAATTCAGAAAAAATATATACTCGTACTATTGAATGGAATAAGTTTCAATATAGCATTCTAGTTAAAAAAAATATAATTTTGAACTGTAAGAACCACTGCTTTAAAATAATATTATCTTCTTTAATCAGATAGAAATATCGCTGGCAAACGTTTGTGATTAGAGCAGAGGAGTAGTTTGATGAATACATGGATTTTCTAAACACATCTTGTAGATTGCGAAAATATGATGCATCCTTACGACCTTAGGCGCCAAGGGCAACAAGGAAGAATAACAGAATTTGTTTCAGACAAAACAATAACAAAAGCCACATCCTGCAGTTATTTGCAACAGATGCTTTCAAGCAGCAAAACAGTGATATCAATTTTAAAATAACAAAAATGTTTATATAATTTAGCGATATAAACAATCACGATTCTACAGAAGCCGTTCAGCATCGCACCATCCAAGTTCACGGCGGCGGTATTTCTTTCACATCGTTTATAATAACACTATGTATGGCAGATATTGGAGTTGCGACACTTCCTGAGTTAGAAATATGTTTGCGTACTCGCTTAGACTAACATTGCCTTATTTATATACTGTCATAAATTATATCTGCGGCGGTGGGCGGTAGGTGGTGACACCGTCGACCTTGATTCACCCGCCAGAGCTGCTGGTGTAGCTGCTGCTCCTGTCAGACACGCCGTGACTCAAGTCTTGATATATAGCGAGCTAATACATTATTTTACGTTGAATTACTTGGTATTTGGTAGTCGATATTAGACTCTTCGGCTGGTGAACTCCAAGCTAAATAAAATAAGATTTGATTTTGTATTAATATGCAGTGTAGATTGCTTCGAAAAGTACAAAGAGTTCCAGAGTTCCGCACTATTTTATTTTAATTTTGTTTTTATGAAAAAGACTATCTGCAAATTTAGAAAGTCATAATTGTGGATCTCAAACAGTAGGGATTGTAAATAATTGTAGTCACATAAATGTGCTATTTCATTGTTTAGAAAATTATACAAATGGAAATAAAATAACTTTTCGTGTTAAATATTTAAAATATACACGTGAATACCTCTTATTCTAGGAAGAAACATAAATAAACTGTACGATTATTTTAGTCAAATGTTTAAGTACAACTGATAAATGCGAACCTATGTCATTCAACATGTCTTTAATTTTGTTGTGTTCACCTAACCACGTTGTTTCATTATCATGCGAATTCTCAAATAAGCGTGATTATTGTTATTAGGTTACGAATTCAAAACAAAACAAATTCTTCAAATTAGATGCCAACATTTTGACACTTCGACGATCTGCAAACTCAATAATAAGAGAAGTACAAAGAATTTATAATAGAATAGATGTGTGTGAGAGAAAGTTAAATAAAGAAACATGATACTCTAGCGCCAGAATTATAATATCTTAATAATTAATAATATTTTTGCAATACCTGTACTGTAAGTTACCCATTAATAACAAAATTTAAACACAGTAAGTGGAACTTTTATTACACAATTAGTTTTCATGGTTACATCATTTACTTACCGTCCACGGTGGATGGTAAGTGAAACTTACCGTTCATGGTGGATGGTAAGTAAATATATATCATTCAAATTTTATTTTTAACCTCAATCTGACAGCTGTTAATTTTGATACCTATTTTTCCTTTTCTTATATTTACGCAGGTATTGCAAAAAATAACTTACTGACCTCGAACTGTAAGTGATTTTTTAGGTCTCGAATGTTAAGGAAATCTCGACCCTACGGGTCTCGACATCCCAAACTACATTCTCGACCTAAAAACTATCACTTACAGTTCACGGTACGTAATATACTATTTTATAACAGTTGAAACCTGTTAGAGTGACGTCACGCCCAATAAATACACGGCACCGTTTCTGGATCATTTTCGAAAGCGCCTGGAATGATCGTGTTTTTGTGTATTAAATAAATAAGTGGAAATAAATAAATCATAATTGTTAGTTTTAATTAAACTTGTGTTTTCTTTCAACTTCATCAAACACGAGTAACGAGTAAAAACAAATGACTTATTTGCCATTTTATGTCTCTCTAGTGAAGGACCCTATTATATATTATAAATGATATCCTTTTAAGGAAGTTCTTGATATATCAGATGAACTTGCATGTGTACCAAAACCGCTTGGCTTGAAGTGTTCTTGTTATGATCACATTAAGGTTTATATATTGGACAGAATTATGGTTTGGTTTACCAGTATGAATACGTTTTGTATGTAAACAAAATAGTAGTGTTGCAAATTATGAAACCATACAAAATTTCTCCAGGGTTTTGATTTCTGCTCAAGTACAAAGAAATATTCAACATGTCATTCGCATTTCGCTTTGAGCGTTTCATAATCACCAATGCCTTCTTCAAATAAAAGAAAAGATAACAGATTTCCACTGTAAGCAATTACCTTTACATCTCTTTCTGCTTTCTTGATTCTGTACGCATCTCATCAGAGCGCCGCGCCGCCGTCACCGCCGCCGTAGAAGAAGACAGCACCACCGAATGAAAGAAAGAGAGAGTTCAAGGAAACAAAAGCCAGTGTCATTCGAGTTTGTTCGAAGGAGCGAGAACAGCGAGCACTGAACATCGCATTGCCTTGAGAAATGCCACGCTTGCTTGGATCTTCTGCGAAAAATGACAACGCCAATGTTTGGTTGTTGCATGCGTTCATTTTGGGTCTTTTCGACCATTCTCGAATTGGACACCAACGAAATTTGACACCATCACAATGAAGTGAATTCGGCAATTTTATTTTACAGATAAAACTAGAGATTATACCCCGATTGATAGGTGATCTACATTAGACGATCCTAAATGGATAATACCTTTTGAATCGTATCATATTTTACTATTACTTAAAGAGAACAATAGTACTAAGTAGTGGTCGGACTTGGATGACCTTGAAAACACAGTTTAATGGGTCACTTGATTCGTTCAACGTGGAACGTGGAAGCAATTTCGTCTTCAATTCTGTGAACTCAATTTTACACAATCCTTCTTGAAAGTAAAAAGGAATGATATTTCATAAAAAAAATTTCGTTTAATCCAATCACACATTTACAAGTTTGATGGCTTCGTGTGGCTTTACGAATGGCCGTACAAATTTTTTTCATTATGATTGTCGATTCGGAATTAATCAGAGAATCGTTCTATTTTGAAGCTTATTACTACTTTTGTAATATTAAATCCAATCTTTTTTCAATATTTTATACCGTTTATGGTCAGTTGCACCAAGAAAACTTAAACTTTAAACTTGGTTTAAATAAATAAAAGCAAATCGAAGTTACATGTCATAAGAAATATTTTGCATTGCTGTGAAACATTCAGGTTTCTTTTGTCCATTTAATCCAAGTTTAAAATTTAAGTTTTGTTGGTGCAACTGGCCCTTAGAAATTTAAAGTTACGGAGTATTATTTTATATTACATATAATACTATACTTTTTCTACTACTGTAAATACGGAAATTACTTTTAAAAATGATCGAAATTTGTTGAAAACACGTTGATAAACGTCAACATAAAAATACACAATGATAACTGACTATATTTCAACTGTCAGACGGCTGTTGCTTGGTGATCCTCATCACGTCTTTAAAATAACAGTGAATTATGGATTTCTGGTTATGTGATTGGCCGAGAAGAGTGAATTATGAATCATAATTCACTGTCTTACTATAGATCATCGAAAAAATTGAAATATTAATACAATAATGTATTTCAAACAACAAATACTGCTTTATTTATCACTGTATCACTGTAAGTGATTGAAATGGTTTCTGATTACTTTAATAATATGTCAATAGATGTCACTTCCACTAAGTATAAATTCTAAGTATAAATAATATTATAAATCGGTAGTATTAAGTTCATTATTCTAAGTAGTAACCGTAATTGATTATCGAGTCGCTCTGACTCAGTTTAACAGATTATCGAATACCGTATCAAAGTTCTGTTTATGCTAATGTCAAATTTCCCGTTCTGTTTTACTACCGCATTAGATGAAGCTAAATAATTTTTATTCCTGGTCCAGATGGGATTGGCCGAATCGGGAAGCCTTTCCTTCGTAGCCGGAGGCTTTACGAGTGTCTTTTTGTCGTCTCCGTGTTTTAATTTTCATCTTTAAAACCCAAAACGACGAGCGCAGTTGCAAAGACGGATATACTTGCAGGATGTCGTTTGTTTGTTTTATTTTTGGATTATCGAGAAATATTTTCTTTACGAGAGGTTTTATTTTCCTTCGGTTTAATATTCCAACAAGAACTAGAAATGTTGCTGGAACTGCAATTAGAATATTTTGGACTTATTTCTTGTTTCATTGAAATGATGACAGCTGCGTTTCTGCATCTTTCATATTTTATTGGGATTGAGTTGAGATATTTGAAAGTACAAAACAGAAGTTCATTTATATAAGACGATTTAACTTGGACACTTATTTAAAGAAATAGTAAATTTTCCACACTGCACATATTCTTCCTTTATTGCTTTATTTATATTATTGTGTGAGATATAGCGTGATGTTTTATATATGTATGATAAGTTTATACATATTTTAATTTACTAAAAATTGTTTTTTTCTTGTTACAGGTATGTTGAAATCTCTCTGTCAACATCAGCATCTGTACCTTATCTATCTTTCAGTAAGTAACAACAAAAACCGTAACATCATTGAATTGACCTTCGAAAAATACTAAATAAGTGCGACTACTGTACCATCTATTACAAATTGAAAAATTGTTTTGGACAAATGGTACATCCTTTCGATGTAGAAATCAAATCTGTGATAAAAATACAGGTTCATATTTAAGATTTAAAAGTTAGATAAAAGATAAATGCTCTAATCAGAGATATTAAAATTTGATTCGGCAATTTATTCTGTACGGCGCGTATTTTTCGAGATATACAAATATCTATGTTATGAAACACCCGGTATATGGAAATTATAAAGAATTTTCAAAAAATAATCGCAAATAAAATTTTGAACGCAATATGTGGGATACTAAATGATTATCGCACTTACACACAAATTCGGCCTACGATCTCGTTTTGCAGCTTCCACATGCGGGGGGTAATCTTGTTCATTTCCCACTAATGGGGTTTTTCACCTTTTTTAAATTTTTTTTTATAAAACTTTATCTATATTGAAGACTATCTACACTTTTAAAAAGTCTTTATTGTTATTCATTAAGCCACAATGATTTTTTAAAAATGTTGTGACGTCATTATAGAGGTGTTGCTGGATTTAAAACAGTAGAGATTTAAATAATTTTTGTTACATATATGTTCTATTTTATTGTAATAAAATAATAAAATAAGTAAAAAAATATATGACTACAATTATTTACAATCTGTACTGTTTTAGATCCAGCAACACCTCTACTATGACGTCACAACCTTTTTTAAAAAATCATTGTGGCTTAATGTATAATAATTAAGACTTTTTAAAAGTGCAGATAGTCTTCAATATAGATAGTTTCATAAAAAAAAATAAAAAAAAATGGTGAAAGACCCCATTGAGTAAATAATTATTAGAAAACAAGTTTTCTTTCAAAAATCTAATTTGGACATTTCTAAAACAGCCAAAGTTCGATAGGGTGAGCTATCTTTTAAAGTAATAATAAGAAATTCAATCAGCAAGCACTGTCTAGTCTAAGTATTCCTCGTTAAAGATTGAATCGCACAATCACCCAACAAGTTGTTGACTTATCCTCCTCGTAATTAAAGCTGACGAGTGCCTCGCGCTGAAATAATACCCCGATTCGCGTTATAAATATCCAACAAGCCGCAGCCGCCATTTTGCTACTTAATCATCTCGAAAGACTCTTCCATTTCTGCGGTTCCATTTCATAATCCTCTTTCTGTGTCTGTGAAGATGATACCGCGGTAAGGAATCTTTCATCTCGGCGGAGTGTTCAGCGCCAGTGATAATTAGTCTCTGCCACACTATTTACAAGTATTACGCGTGGGTGTTAACAATTTCGAATGTGCGAAGCGGTGCGTGAGGAAGTGCTGATTCGCGCACTGCGGATTCTAATCTAAACTCTATGGTAGTTTCGATAATTTTTCTCTTGGTACGCTAAAGAGTGATTTCGTGGACATGATGTACATACTATTTTTTGTGCAACCGTAAAAAATATTTAATTCAAATTTTATAAATTTTAAACAGTTTATTGTATGTAAAAAGTTGGCTTTCAAGGTGACTATGGGGTTGACATGATAAACAGAATTAGTTTTCAAAATAGTTATTCACATAAGAGTCAGAAAAGTAGTGTATTTCATGGCTCCGAGTCAAGTAGATATTTTCCTCACGAGTTATGTATTAATTTTTTTCTGAAACCTTTAATTTAATTAATTTTAAATATAATAGTTATTTCCTTTACAAGGGGGCAAAGTAAGGAATTACCCACGAGAGAAATTTTAACTCACGAAGCCGAAAGCTGAGTGAGATAATTTTATCGAGTGGGTAATTCCACTTTGCCCACGTGTGAAGTATAACGTTTTATCCAACACTTCTTAAAGAATGAAAAATTTATTAAAGAAATATTATTTGACAGTGACATATGCTTTAAATTTTTAAATTAAAATGTCAATCGAAGTAGTTACCAAGGTGTTGTGTGTTATTATTATTGTTATAAATAAAAAAATACTCACTAGTGGCTTTCCTCAAAATTATACCCACTAGTGGATAATCTGTTACTTTGCTTGTTTAAAA
Source organism: Poecilus cupreus (assembly GCA_963942605.1). Taxonomy (NCBI): domain Eukaryota; kingdom Metazoa; phylum Arthropoda; class Insecta; order Coleoptera; family Carabidae; genus Poecilus; species Poecilus cupreus. Next base: position 4,403,774 of record OZ012721.1, on the reverse strand, counting down.
TCGCCATAGTTATAGAGCATTTATTGAGAGGTGTTGGATAAAAATTAAATCTGATTTTCTATGTATGTATCTAGTAGCGCGTTTCTCTCGTTTCTAAGGTAACAGAACGTTTAAGCGTATTCCTGGCTAGGCAAGGAAATTCTACTATCTCTCCGCATTTTAAGCGCGAACGGAGTATACTAACAGAAAAAATCATATAAAAATGTCTTCGTCACTGTCATTGTCATATTATCCATCAAGTGTCAAAATGATTGTATAGCCTATTTCGCAGCCGCTACCATAACAACAGCCGCGAAATTTATATTGCGGCTGCGAAATAATTATTTACGCCCGGTTACACAAAATAGTTATTTGTTTAACTAAGCACCAAAATAACATATTTACTAATGCTGCCGAAGCTGTAAATCTGTGTTTTGTGCCGTATTGAATACATTTATTTTAATTTGGAATTAATATTAATTTAGTGATTATTCTTAATACTTGTTTTGACAGTTCGCGTCATCAAACTATGTTACTATGCATAAAATAATTTACACTTTATAGATTGCTAGCAGTCACTTTTAGTGTCAATCGACAAAAATAATAAATCTACCTGTCTCAAATTTTGGGCCACAATAACTTAAATTCTAATAGATATTACGTATTTAGAATTTAAATGATCAAGTTGGTAGCGATCCATCAACCGGAAATTGGTAGTTTACTTGAAAGCCATCAAGGTTTTGAGCAATTTAAAAATGCATGCAATAAGGCCCATTTGTTTACCTAAATATTTCAAGACATATCAATCAAACTTAAATCAATATTTATTACAAACAAAAAAAAAAAAAGATTTAGATTTGTGTATTACAGAGCTGTAATATTTTCTATAGAATGGGGTTTTATTGCACGTATTAATTATTTTTGTACATAATACGTTTGTTGTGAAGTGCATAAGTAAAACGATAAAGCAAATAGCATTTAAATCGTTACACAAAAAAATAGTTCCTTAGAAATAACCGAATTAGTAAACTTTTTAGTAAATACTGCAAATTTCTTAGTTAATTATCGTGTTTAGTTTCTTAATAGTTATAACATTTACAGAGAATGTATCTTATATCCTTAGCTTAACGAATAATTGGATAAATTCCACGGTACTTTTTTGTGTATACGCCACATGATTTCGTAACATAGGTATTTAATATTTTATAATTTAATCCTTTTAAACCTAAAAGTACCGAACTTCAAAATGAATATAACTTAATTCGTTCTATTCATCGGAATCGGTCCAACTATTAGTTAAAATATTCAAATAAAACAAATTAGCAATAAATCAGCATGGGATGAATTCGGAGGCTTGCGTTAAGTGCGTGTGCGTGACCACGAGCAGGTCCGTGAATTCTAACATGGACGTGAATTACTTGTTATGAGACTACGACTGGAATTGTTTCGAATTTTCAAGCGGGAATTTTAATGAATATTCATGTCGGATTGTTTGGAAGAGTGTACCACGATACGCTGAAATATTTTCCGAGTTGCAAAGGACTTTAACTTTAAACATATAAACAGGAGCCCTTCTCAACTGAAAGGGAAATGAGTAAGTGAGTTTTCAACAGATAAACACGTTTTAGGGACGATGTCATTTTCAAATTTCATATTTGGAATTTAGATGGTTAAGTTACAAACTAGATAGCTTTTGGTAGGAATCTATCAACTGAAAGTGGTAGTTTACTTGAAGTCCTATCAGGTTTTTTATGCATATCTGAGTAAATAATCAATGTACGTAAAATTTTGGTATGTCAAAAAGATTTCAGCGCAATTTTTATAGTTGAAATATAATTTTTTCAGTATTGGAGAAGTTATAAAGGATTAGATAATTGTTGGGGTTCGATCCTTGTAGTAAATTTATTACTCAAGGTTTCGACCGTAGACCATCCTTCGGAATAATACGTCAAGATAAGATACAAATAATAATTAACATATAGTTAGATTGTCAAAAAATAAAATCGTTTCAGATAAACCAACCATGAAACATATCTGGAATTATTAATTTATATTTTATCTCGACGCCTTACTTCTGAGAATGATCTATGTAAAATCAAAAGGTTGTGTATAATTTTATTATGGATTGAAACCCAATTATTTATTCTTTTGACATTGCTTTAAATTTTTACCTATTCACTTTACAACAAAAGTGAGAATACAACAGTTATTCAAAATTTAAAGTTGCTTGCGATAAGGCCCATTTATTTACCTAAATATTAGTTTTTCACCATCACCATAAATCAATAAAAAAAAATTTAATATATATATATATATATATATATATATATATATATATATATACGAGGGTCATTCAATAAGTAAAGAGACAAATGGCTATAGCTCAAAAACGGTTTATTTCAATCTTTCAAAATTAAGGCTATTTTTCAACATAATCACCCCCCACAGTTATGCACTTGTCCCATCTTTCTTGCAGCTTCCTAATTCCTTTGGCGAAGAATTCTTTCGATTTACCCCGAAGCCACTTTTGCACCGCTTCCTTAACTTCCTCATTGTTAGCAAATCTTTTTCCACGTAGGGCGTCTTTGAGTGGTCCAAACAGGTAAAAATCAGATGGGGCGAGGTCGGGACTGTAGGCAGGATGAGGTAAGACCTCCCAACCCAATTCTTGAAGCTTATCACGGGTCAGCTGGGCTGTATGAGGGCGGGCGTTATCTTGCTGAAGAATGACTCCTTTTGACAAGAGTCCACGGCGTTTGCTCCTGATAGCTGGTCTAACTTTGTGTTCTAGCATCTCAGAGTAGTATTGGCTATTGATAGTTCGCTGATCTTCAAGGAAATCGCAATAGAGTGGACCCTGTGAGTCCCAAAAGATGGTCAGCATCACTTTACCAGCGGAAGGTTGAACCTTGAATTTTTTGCGAATTGGAGAGCTAATGTGTTTCCACTCCATACTCTGCCGTTTGGTCTCAGGGTCGTAGTGATGGATCCAGACCTCGTCACAGGTCACTATTCTATTAAAAAAAGCGTCTCCTTCAATCAAACTTCGTTGCTTTAAGTCTTGACTAATGGAAAGCCTTGATTCTTTATGAGCGTCAGTAAGCTGTCTGGGAACCCATCTGGCACACGTTTTTCTGTACTTTAAATTGTTCTGAATGACATTGTAAACAGTTCCAACACTTACTTGAACTTCCTCAGCTATCATTTCAACAGTAATTCTTCTGTTATCACGAATAAGTCCGTCAATCCTCGATTCCAACGAGGGACCAGAAACTTCCACTGGACGTCCACATCGGGGTTCATCACCTACACTTGTTCGGCCACTTTTAAACATATCAACCCACTTGTAAAAATTCGCACGATTCATACAACTTTTACCGTACTGTATCAACATTCTAGAAAAAATTTCACTTGGTTTTACACCTTCTGCGACTAAAAATCTAATGACTGAGCGCTGCTCTTCTAAGGTGCAATCTTCTAGTAGACCTGCCATGGTGAATTGAAAATTTTGAGGTTATGTTGACATGAAATGATGAAACAGCTGATCAGAGCATATCCCAAGGTTGTCAACTAACACCCCTGGATAGATTGTACACATTCATTGAATAGTTTTAAAATTATAGAATTTGTCTCTTTACTTATTGAATGACCCTCGTATATATATTGGGATAATTGTAAGACGCCGAAAACAAAAAATATTTGACTTTTCATAAGCAGTTTAAGATTTATTTATTTTATAGAAAGAAATGGAGAGAAATGAACTGTCAAATTCTCTATTATATACGAGGGTAGTCCAGAATGTAAAGAACGACTTGGCATAACTAAATAAGAATGAAAGATATCAACACAAATCTTTATTTACAAAGTTACCTTTTTTTAAAAGGCATTTATTGTAACGTGGTACCAGTTTTCCAATGTCGATTTTATACTCTTCTACCGCCAAAATTCTCAGCCAGGATATCACTGCTTCATTGAGGTCTTCATCGTTTGTAAACTGTTTTTCACTCAAAAATTCCTTTAGTTTTTGAAAACAAGTGAAAATCGCTTGGTGTCAAGTCAGGGCTATAAAGATAATGTCTAAAAATGTTTCACTTAAAACGATGAAGTTCTTGCCCCAAGCGATTATCACTTGTTTCCGAAACTAAAGGAATTTTCGTGTGGAAAACACTTTGCAAACGATGAAGACCTCAAAGAAGCAGTGATACCTTGATTCAGATTTTTGGCGGTTGAAGAGTATAACATCGAAATTGAAAAACTGGTATAAGTTACAATAAATACCTTGACAGCTATGGCGATTACATTGAAGAATAAGGTAATGCATTGTAACTTTGTAAATAAAACCATTGTTGATATTTTGTGAATTGTTCTTGACTGTACACTTGGAATGGAATGGAAAAGTAATGGGTCTCAATGGTTACTATTATGTTTATTTAATCATAAACGGTCTGACGTTTCGGCCCTAATTGTAGCCTTCTTTAGAGACCAAATGATATCACATAATACCACTGATACATTTAAAATGTGTTTTTTTTTTTTTTTGGGAACTAGATCTTCAGTACCAAAATGGCAAACAGATGCATATTATGTGATATCATTTGGTCTCTGAAGAAGGCTCCAATCAGGGCCGCAACGTCAGACCGTTATGATTAAATAAACATAATAGAAACCATTAAGGCTGATGTACCCATTACGAGTACTTTTCCAGTCCATTTGTAAATAAAGTTTCGTATTGATATCTCTAATTTTTAATTCGTTATGGTTAGGCCAAATTGTTCTTTACTTTCTGGATCCTCGAATCATTAAAATCTTCAACGAAATTTCTACAGAAAATAATTTAACACTGTAATAAATAAACCTAAATCTGTTTACTGAAATCACAAATATTTTTTTTTATTTCATTTTCCCTGACCCGTAACAATTTTTCTAATAAGTATTAACTTTAATTTGTTTAATATATCGTGAAATAATAACATTTAAGTAACCCAATGGGTCTTATTACAAGCGTTTTAAACTCTATACATTTTTGTTGTAAAGAGAATAGGTAAAAATTTACAGCAATTTAAACACATTTCAATTCTACACCAGGTATGTAAAGGTGTATTTAAGTTATTGTCTGAAGCCATTGTTCAAACTGAACACTTCTTTAAACCTGCCCAATCAAACGCCATGCACCAATCCCGCCGAAGACTAATCCCGTGCATCAATCTCCCCGTGCTAACTACCGCGTGTTCGTCTCTCGGTAACAAGAAGAAGAAAGGATGTTTCAGCAATTTAACATGAAGTTACACCGTTAGTCACCGCGGGTAACTACTCCACCACCACATTGACGGAGCCTTGTAGCAGTGTAGCTAAAATTAAGCGGTTTCCATCAACAGTGACACACACATACACACATGTATATTTAGTACAGCGCGCGGGAAAGAGAGCGGAGAAATGAAAGGTAAATGAACTGGAGTGATTTGTGCTGCTCTTGTGAGATTGTGGACTGACGGATAGCCAGATAGTGGGATGGAGATTGAGGACAATGAGGGATTGGAATATTTATCACACAAGTATTTTGCTATTTCTGTGTTTTTATAAGGTTATGAACAGTAATGCAAACACGTTGTTGAAAAGATAATATATAAGTGCACTGTTTCTGGCGTTTTTCATTTTCTAGTAGTGGTATGAATGCTTTCATAATTGACACATAAATGGCATATAACCTCAAAATGATAAACAGTTGGTGTGGAAATATTTATTTGAATCTTTTGTTTGATCCCTACTTGATGGGACTAAAAAAAGGAATTTATTGCTATATCAGTCAACAATGAATTTTCATCTGCTATCACTACAAGTTTAAAAAAATCTGATGTGGCTAGCACATAACCTCCCGCCCAATACTACTGTTAAACGGTACAAAATTACATTTGATGATACAGAAACTTACCTTATTTGTTTATTTTCTATTTATATTTGAGAATTTTAATTTTCTTTCGTATATTTATTTAATTTTTTGACATATATTTCACTAAGAAAATAGCTTCACAATCACAATGACATGTGTCACATTTCGTAACAAATTGAAAATTTTTAAATGTTTCCATGGTGTGCTAGGAATGCAAGATTTGTGAAATCTAATTTCTTTATATTTTATTATCTCTAAATCTAATGAAAATTAATAAAATTAATGTAATCAAAACACATGTTTTAAATATTCTAAAACTTTCAAAATAACATAAATTGTTGAAAAAGGAAATTTAACCGTGTTTTTCACGAAAAACTGTTAAGGGCTTCAAGTAAACTGCTACTTCCGGTCGACCAATTTTATCCAAAATCTAATCAGCTCTTCATTTAAATATAAGAAGAAAAAATTCACAAAATTGTATTTTTTGGTATTATAGTATTTGAGTTATGCGAGGCGAAAAAATTGCCACAGACTACACACACACACACACACACACACACACATACATACATACATACATACAGACATCATGGCGAAAATAGTAAAATCGTATTGTAGGGTCCCTAAATCGTGCTTATTCATTGAAAACTCACTACCCAATTTTTTGACCAAAAACAATACCTCCCTTACCTAGAGGTAGGCGGGAGGTAAAAACACCAAATTATATTTTTGACAAGTTGCAGAATTGACAAAGGCTCTAGTTACTTCACAGTTCCATTTACCACATTGTTGGAATTTTATTCCCGCCGGTCCAATCAATCGGTGCCTCTGCTTTTATCGCATTGTTAGGTTACACTAAGCTGACGAGATCCAATGAGATTGAAACGCGTCCATAGTTACCGATTGACTGATTGGTCGGTCTCTAATGCATGATAACATAGTTATTGTTCATAGATAGATTTTATTGTTGAAACCCTTGACTATCTAATCTCGTATACCAAATAATGTTTTTTATTCCAAATATTTTTGCTAACTCTTCACGTTTCAAAGTTTTTCCGCCCACGGTAACTATTTGGAAATCACAATCAGGTCTATTCATAGATCTGATTAAATATCGGATCCTCCGAGGATAATAATCGAATATAATAATAATATAATAATCGAATATTTTCGATTAATATAGTTTAATAAAATAAAAAAACTAGAACCAATTGAGAATGAGTATTATAAAGAGAAATTATTTTCGTCTATTTTTCCAGTAAAAATTGATGTTATCACAAAAACATCTTCTTGTTTTCCATCAATATCCCGCATTATACCTTCGTCCTAACAAAACATTATTCCAGCCTCCTCCCAGAAGAAGAAAATTCTTAACCCATCTAAAACTTCAGCGTGACACAACCTCATTCATTCCCGATTTCACATCTTCATCCCTCCTTTCTGCCATCGTGGGAAGTGTTTCAAACTTCCGATCCGTCCCGGAGGGTCCCGAGCGCCAGGTGTGAAGGTTGTTCCGGTCCTCGGGTTCCGGCCAAGTAACGGCAATCAGCGATCAGCGTAATTCAATTTAATTAAATATCGGGAGCTCCAGCAACCGCGTTTAGCTAAATCACTACACGTGCGCGATCGATTATGCTTGTGAGAGATGGCGTTAGTGTGTGACCTTTGGCCTTATCTGAAAGGATGTATTTTTGGATGGGAGGTGATTCGAGTCAAGTATTGTAGTTTCGAGGATAATGATGGAATGGTTCTATATTTGTACTTTTGTTGTGAGCTTGTAACAGCTATACATCATTTAGTAGAACGCAATAGATCTGTGTGCTGTCCTGAGAGTCATCTATAGTATAGACGGTTTCTATTTACAGTGAATACACTTCTTAATAAAAGAATATATAGTAATGAAACTTTCTAATTATAAGTTTAACAATAATGCATAGAACTGAATTTATTTTGGTCATATTTGCACATCAGAAATACAAAACAATAAATGGAATATACAATGTTCAAATCCTAAAAAAATTTCGTGCCACTGTCCAAAAAAAATCTGATGTGGCCAGCACATAACCTCCCGCCCAATACAACTCTTAAACGGTATGAAATAGTATTTGATGATATAGAAAAATACGTTCTTATATGTTTATTTTCTATTTAGATTTGAGAAATTTTAATTTTCTTTCGTATATTTATTTAATTTTTTGACATATATTACACTAAGAAAACAGCTTCACAATCACAATGACATGTGTTACATTTGGTAAAAATTAAAATTTTTCAAGTGTTTCCATGGTGTACACGGAATGCAAGATTTAAGAAATTTAATTTCTTTATATTTTATTATCCCCAAAACTAATAAAATTAGTGTAATCAAAAATGATGTAAAATTTAATAATCTATAATTTTCAAAATAACATAAATTGTTAAAAACTGTTAAGGGCTTCTAGTAAACAGCAACTTCCGGTTGACCAATTTTATCCAAAATCTACTCAGCTCTTCATATAAATACACTGCTCAAAAATAAATTCAAGCCACTTGGCCGAACCAAGAAAATGATACATTCCTCCTCTACGTTCTCCAAAAATCCCGAAGAGATTCGCTCCCTCCGACCCCCTGAAAAACCGCTTTATGTGATGTCATGTCTGAGCAATGAAAAATCCATGCAGCTCCAAAAAATCCTTTCTTAAGGGGGTGTTTTAACTCGATTGTCACAAAGCCCTGTCAATTTCCTTTTCAGATCTGAAAATTTCGTCCTCATCGGTGAAGAATTGAGTGAGTGATCGCGTCAGTCATTTTCTTGGTTCTGCCAAGTGGCTCGAATTTATTTTTGAGCAGTGTATAAGAAGCAAAAAATACACAAAATTGTATTTTTTGGTATTATAATATTCGTGTTATGCGAGACGAAAAAATCGACACAGACTACAGACAGACATCATGGCGGAACTAATAAAATCGTATTGTACGAACCTTAAAACGTGCTTATTCATTGAAAACTCACTACCTAATTTTTTTGACCAAAAACAATACCTCCCTTACGTAGAGGTAGGCGGGAGGTAAAAAGCATGTTGAGATCTATTTATTTTAATAATCCTGAAGATAATGAAGTGTATATTGGGAATATAATTCCCGTAGAAATTACAGTTAAATTGTACCAGGCCAAGTGATTAAATTATACTTTCACTATCATTAAACAATTTTCGCAATTACTACAGTAACATCGTTCGATAAATTGGTTTATTTAGCACATATCACACACGATACATCCCAATAGACATTATCCAGATTCGGACACCCGGGCACCATCAAATTACAGTCAAACTAATACGAAACGTTTCATTTACAATCAACTAACTGAATAAATCATTTCCTGGCGGCCTGTAAACGACTCCCAACGTCAGACGTCAGCCGTCACGTACGATTCCGCGTGAATACGGATGTCGCGGTTGCCATAGCGACCGCCCATCAATCACACCGCCGCCGCGGCGGAGGCCCGGTGACGGGTTTGTAAAACGTGCGGATTTTACCGTTGACGGTTGAGCTAGTGCATTCAGCTATGGGAGCGAGATAGAGCGATAGTGCTAGATGGCGGCTGGAGTGAGAAATGGTGGAGGTGCCATGTGAAGCATTTGTTTGAGGGATTGTGGGGTAATGAAACTTTATTATTAGTTCATGGGAATGCGCTTAGGTAAAGGATGAAGAGAAAATGATACGTTCAATTTACTACATAATGTAGAATCAGATGTGAAAAAAGTTTCAAACAAGGCTGTTAGGAATTTATTTTATGCATTTTTCTTTTTTTTTTCAACTTACTATGCCTGTTTCTTAAGACGATATGTTAATCTTATCATTTGCAGAAAGGTAAGTAATTTACTTATCACCCAATGAATTTCTTTAAAAGGTTTCGGTATTGCAAATAAAATTAATCTAAAATGAATTAAGTATTGTTTTATCTATGGAATAAATTAAAACTCTAGCACTATAATAATGAAAATAACTTCACATTCAAGTTTAAAGCTACTTTGTTAAATAATTAATGTTTTATCTAATTAAACTTCTTCTTCTTCTTTTCATCAATGTGTAACAAGATGACTTTCATCGGTTACGCTCTGAGCTATCGCTATCTCGAGCTATTTTTAGAAACGATAGTTCAGATTCGATGACACCCCCTTGCATCCCTAAGGCAGACGACCCCCTGGAAATTTGGGCGTCTGAAATTAGTTCTGCGTTGGTCATGAGCAGTGACAGTTTAAAAATGAAGTCGCGCTACGTAAAAAATGTATTTTTACGTAGTTTTAAGTTTTAAGTAGTTTCATTTATTACATAAGTTAGTGCAACGATAAGTTAATTATAAGAAGTTCTGCATTTTAATAAAGTCAATATTTACAAGTTTTACATTATTTAGCGTCTTCGAGTGTTATGATTTATCAGCTCCCATTCAATCCGCTCCCAATTTAACCACGACTGGTTTGTCCCCTTCCCTTCAATAAAGTTTCCCTCCTTTTTACTATCTCTATCCCTATAGCCACTCCCGCATTTGCTACAAATGTTTGAAAGTACACATGACTAAAGTTGTCTAGTCTAAAAAAAAAAAATCACACTCTGAATGAATTATGGCAATGGAACTGATATATACAATAAAGTTGATACTTGACAATTATTTTTAAAACACTGATTTATAATTTAAATTTATCTAACAACAAAACCTTTTGCGGTGAATCGTTAACTGAAAAATAAAAAAGTATTTTGCTCTCCGTTCCTGTTTTGTATAAATTCCGGTTCAGGTTTCAGTTTCGGTTCTGACATTTGGTAGTTTTTGATTTCGGTTTCGGTTATTATCCCTGCTAAATGCTAATTCATTATCGGATTCCCTGCTATTAATTATATCTCTTTTTTTCAAAAAGAATAGCTTAATTAACATCATGACATTAAATTACTGCTTTTCATTTAAATGCATAAAAAACTACTCTTGTATAAAATATCACCATTATTTCAATTTGTTCGATGAATTATAATACCCATAATTCACGATAGTGAATTATCACTCATAATTCACTCTTCTCGACCAATCACAGAGCCAGAAATCCATAACTCACTGTTATTTTAAAGACGTGATGTGGATTATCAAGCATGTTATGTTGAGTAGAAAAAGTATAGTATTATATTTGGGATTATGGCCATAATTCACTTGGATGATTTGCAACACTCGCCTACGGCTCGTTACGCAAACTTCATCTTCGTCAATAATGAATATCATAATCCCCCATATAATAATATACTATAACATCTGTCCTAAACAATAGCATCTACAGAAAAGTCACCTAATATATTTGGTTCCAGCATGTCTAATAATGAAGAAATTATTATCTCCTTATTTTCAAATAAATTTTGCATAATCGTCCAGTTGTAGAATATACCTTATTGCACGCATTTTTTAATTCTGACAACTTTCGTATTTACATTTTTGCTGTAAACTGAATAGGTAAAAAGATACAATATAAAGTAATCAGCATTGAAATCCCTATATGCCACATTTCAATTATACACTCGCTATAAATGATATTAGCATTGCAATGTTACGTGACTGCTGCAAAGCGCATTTCATGCAAAAAATACAACACTTGTTAAGATCTGCGAAAGCATAGTGCCGCACTTTAAATTAGTAAATGGCGCGATGATATATTTAGTTTTAAGAATTATTTGAGGTAGAAAATATCGGTTAAATTTAATCAAGTGATTTTTTTTTTTAAGAGGATGTCTGTAACCATCAAAATAATATTTGGATTTTGTTCAATTCAAAATTAATTAACCTGATTTATTATTACATTTGTAATTAATTATTAATTCATACCCGTTAATATCATATTACTGCTTTTAATTTGATGCCAAATAAATAGTTAACATTTGAAAGAAGTTCAACCAGGATAATTAATTATAATTCGATGTAATGATAGCCGATGCCATAGCAACGTAATTAATTTGATCTAAATTACCTGTATGTTATTAATCACAACCGATCATTATCAAAAGTAAAAAATTAAATAATTGCGCAAATTGAAAATAAAATATGTATCGTCCATCGTGTGAAAAACATATTTGCTTTTTATTTTTACACGAAATTAATTAATATTTGACGGTTCCAAAATACATTTTCTAATTTTAGTTTTGTAATTTATTTCAATTGGTTATCATGTGGGATGAGAAACAGTCCAGGCGTCAACCGGAAGTTGATGAAATCATGAAATCTTCAAATCTTGAATCAGAAGCTTTGGAACAGTGCACCACAATGTTTCTAAGATAACCATTCATTCATTTACCACTGTATGTATACGAAAATTTTATAGAAATAAATTTTGTAGATAAGAAGGTTCAACAAAGTTAAGTTCGTCAACAAAATGCAAAATTTCTATGTACTAGAATTTGTCAAGGTGATAAGAATTATACATCCATTACCAGAAAATGTAATTGTTAAAAATTTTCTCACAACTCAAAAATCATTTGTTTGCAATAAATTAAATGATTAAAAGGTGAACTGCGCCTATCTTCATAACGTATGGTACTTTGCACATGACTTAGTAAACATTCCCCTTTCTGTGTACGACGCGCAAAGTGCAAAGATATGTGCAAGAAACACTGACAGTGTTGCCACGTTGCAATGCAGATTCAAAGGCAGTAGAGCAGTGGAGGTCAGAGGTGAAGTCGCAGAGACATAGAGGGAGCCTTTGAGCAACCCAATGAAGTTAGTTGCGTAAGAGAAAACTTGGATGAAGTTAGAACTATATGTTACATTTTCTTCCCAGTTCACACTGAATTTGTTCGAGATACTTTACTTGTTATAGTTGTTACTATTTTTTGTTTGTATTAGATTAGAGGAAGGTTTGGTACCTCGGAACAAAATTTATATATTTTGTGGCATATTTTTTTGTGATCATTTATTAAGAAAATAATCCTATTGTGGGCAAGACAATATTTTGTTAATAATAGTTATTTTTATTGTGTTGTTACATCAGTGTATAATAGAATAAACATATAGGGTGGTGAATTTATTTGTTCAATATAGGAAATAAAATGTTAATTTTTCCATAGCGATGTGTTTTTTAATATTGATTTTAGTAGATTTCTTATATCTTAAATTGTTCAATAATTACTTGACGCAATTGAACATTTTTCATGCACTTACAAATTAAGTTCGAAATTTGCATTTTCTTTAAAATATGTGAATATTACCTAAGGTATATTCAATTAATTGTCCGGAGGTGCAATAAAGCTAATAATTTATAAAATGTTATGGTTAACTCTGAAATCTCAATGCAAAAAGTTTTCGGAATAGTAGGACCACATATACTAACTGGATTGTAATACAATAGAAGTTAACAAATAGCTATATGAAAAATAATAGTAGTTTATATATCAAGGGACTGAAGTACATAATTTAATCCTAAAGGTGAAGTTTACAATCCTCGTTCAGCAATACATTATAAATTAAGATTAATATTAAAGGATTTAAAATACATACTCATATGTTGATAATGAATGGCTTTGATTATTTTTTGACGTTTCTTTAAACCAATGAAATGCTTTGTTGAATGACACGTGTCTGCCTTTTAACCAATCCTTTCATTATTATACTGAGAATAATGATCATGTGATTATTCCCGGATTATTCTCTATAGCTTTTTTGTTTTTGATTACAGATGTCAGATGTCAGATAATTATTATCAACACAAGTAAAAATGAGCAAAAAAGATAGATTTAGTGACGTGCCTGATGATGAAATAAAAAAATAATCTAATTAAATATAATTTGAGAGTTCGATAAATTAGAAAATAATTTTCCAGTATTTTTCTCAAACTTGTCGCCATTTGGCAATAGCCACTCAAGCCTACGGGCTTTCGTGGATATTGCCTGGCAACAAGTTTTCGAAAGATCTGTCAAATTATTTATTCTCACTCTATTATTATATTATTACTGATAACAACGATAGCTATATACAAATTTTGTAGGTTGCCTAGATACCTAGATACCTAGATACCATAAACAATTATAGATAATTTGAAAAAGGAACCACAGTGGAACTACTGTCGATAAAATTTATAAAAATATATAAAACAATTCGAAGCTTTCAGCAAGTGGTGTGATAATGAAGAGGTTCAAAAATACAGGGAAACTGTGCTCCTAGTATATTTATATGAACGACCAAAATTGTGGAAGCTATCATTTGGACGCAATATTCGATGTTGATCGCAATGTTGGTGGTTAGGCATAATACTGATATAAGTCAGTTCCCTAAATTAATTACTTTGCTTAGTAGAAGAAATGGTGGCTACTAACCTAAAACGATAAAAATAAGTTGATCAATTCTTAACAGATGCACCAGACAAGGAATTTTTAATATTCAAAAAGTAATAAAATTTTTGCAAAAAGTTTTAAATATGCTCTGTAGTTATCAACTGTATAAAACTATTAATAATAAAAGTAATTTATAAATAATTTTAAAAAATATTTTACTTGTTTCTGTAGTTACTTGTTTACTTGTCAATTTAATCCCCTGTGGATTAAATTTTAAAATTAAATCCGTCCGAGATTAAAAGTGACCTTTCAGTCTACGAGAAGGAAGAATAAATTAAGGCATTTAAACCCGGAAGTGCAAAAAAGATATTACTTTACTGTTTAAAAAAACTTTTCCTACTGATTAACATCCTTTCCTTAAAATTGTACTGATACAAAATGACGTTCTTTGAGTTGACCATCTTGACATCTTGAAATTAGTCCAATTGATGAGCTATTGGGCTTCCAGAATAAAAATACGCTAACTAGTGGTAGAAAGCTAAACTAACCATAAGGTACATAAATTTCATTGTATTTTGAAAATAATTGTTATTTTTTAAAAATTAATAACAATAGTAGTTATGTTAAGAGTATTCCAATGTAAGTATAACATTTGTTTAAGCCGTATTATTTAAATAAGATGTAAAAATGAACAGTCCATTGTATTTGTAGATTATAGGTTAAGATTGAATTTTCTCCAAAAAAACCTATAATAATAGGAAACTTTGTAGTGTGTATGGCAACAGTTATGCTGCCAATAAAAGCAAACTGCCAATACTAATGCAAGCATTCGCCATCATAAGATATCATACAAAATTAATTTGACATGTACCTTTTTGGAAATGTGATCAACGTCATCTTTTGATAATTTGGAAGCCCAATAGCTGCAATTCCGGTTGTCCCGAGGTATGTACTATGTACAAGCATCCCATTGGCCTTTTCTAAATTTTTCGCATCCTTTTCCATGGCAATCCCGACACATTCAATGGTGCGAACGCGAGCCTCTTCCATTGAACCAATACTTTACATTGTTTGTATGCGTGAGTAATCAGATCGGAGTTGGGAGTGATTGTGCGTCACGAACCGTGCTGAACCGGACACAGAACGACCGGATGTGACGCTGGACGGTCACCCCGCGACCGCGTCCTTGGTCAAGGTCGCGAGGCCGCTAGCGTGAGGCCTTCAAATATTGATACGCGTAAAGGGGTCACTGGGAAAGAGACGGGGCGTCTCGGCGAGGATTGTTATTCGGGTTTTTATTTCTGGGGATCTTCTTTACCGGAGCTTCGCTATAGGCCATAAGGAAATCCATATTTTAATTGTTTTGGAAAAACTGTAATGCCCAGTTGCCCCACTCTCACTTAAAAGTTAGTAGTTCCTTAAAATTCTAAGTATTTCTTAAATATAAAAGTTTCGTGACATCAGCCAAATTTCAGCACTTAAAGGAATACTTAAATTAAGTGTCCGACATTGGCCACTTAACGTCTACTAACAAAGGAACTGTCAAGTATTTGTATTTGTGGTTAGAAAAATTTTTAATGTCTATGATATTGATTACGATGATAATATGGATGATTTGGAAGATATACCATTTCGTTTAACATAAATACTAGAATCGTATTTCTGTGATTGCTAATATCACTAAATAATATTATTACAAATTTATGGTAATCCTTGATAAATAAATGAATTTCTTGAACGTTTGAAATGTCACAAACAATAAACGAATCTTCTTGACAGTTCTATTAAACTTACTAGATTCTAACTTTCGAAAATGAAAATTTCGTTAACATTAGAATACCCGGACAGGTCAAAATGATCGTTTATACAATTTAAAATGTTCTTAGTCACAGACATTCTGGGCATTCTAATGTTAAGTTACCGAAATTCTTCTTCGTTTTTGAAATTCAGTTTTAGATCTCTAGTTTTAGATACAGAATGTAGAACTAAGCAATGACTAGTCAAGCAATGCCTAAATTCAACGTAAGCAACAAACTTAAGATATAATTCTTTAGTAATAAGTAATGCTTAGTAAAGTTTAATTTTAAGGAAGGGCGGTGCAACTGGACATAAGAGCTACAAAACAAACTTATTTTAGGGAATGAACGGGCGATTTCTTTTTAAATCTGATATGACCAACATATTACCTCTCGCTGTAGACTTTTTATTAAATTATACACCAATAAGCATTTATCAACTATAAAACTGCTCGAAAACAGAATGTCATATTTAATATTTTGTAATGTTCTAGAAATGATATAAATAAATATTTAGAATAAAAATTGGGGTAAACTTGACTTTATGGTTAAACCTGAATTCGCTAAATGTCAAAATTATCCAGCGTAATTTTAGTTTGGATTTCGGGTTTGGTTTGCTTTTGTTTTGGGACTAAGGCGTAGTTGACGGACGGAACTGAAGTTTGCTACGGATCCTAGTTACTTTTGACAAGAATGACAATGGTCGGTAAAAAAAAAATTCCATTAAAAATGAGTACTGTGATTCGAGTTTGTCGAGCTTGAGTTCGACGGGTTTACGATTTGTTCATTAAAAGAGCGAGCGAAGCGAACTAACCTAAAAACGTGATATTCATGTAAGACCCTATACTCCACCTTCATCCGAATATGTTCAAAGACATTTTCAGAATTCAGAATTTTCCGGGTTTTTGTATGTTTGACTTGCACCGCCAGAAACTGCCATTTCTACCAAAAATCACTAGTGATTCTCAGTTAACTTCAATTTTGTCCGCCATCTATACTTTTACCAGAATTGGTTTTGGTTCTTATTATGGATTTGATTTTCGTTTCGGTTTTGGTTTTGGTTTTACTATATCTGCCAACTGCAGATTTGAAAAATACTATGTAATTAAAACAAAAATAAAAATGTGTCATTACAATAAATAAAGATATAACTTTTGTAAAAATCTGACGTACGTCATCATCATAGATTTCTTATCAAACAGTACATCAAGACATTTACAAAAAAATGCCATTTTCCATACGTAGTCTTGTTTCTTTTCAAAAAGCATAAGTCACCATATTTAAACAAACAGATTTTTTTTATTAATTTCACTTCGAAAACCATTCTGTTTAAATTTCAAGGGTCGAATTCGAATCTCAGTTATCCCCAGTAGCTCCGTGCCAGATATACAAAAGATAAAATACTCAAATAATAATATAAATAGTATTCGTTGAGCTCTGACTAACCAACAACACTGCTTGCTTTGAAATCTGCGGTCGCTCAATCAAGTTTAAATAAATTTGTTTTCCCAATAAAAATATTTACCCACTCAATTAACCGTCGGTTAATTCGCTTTAAAGATAAGCGTTTTAATTACAGTAATAGCAACTTGTTTCTAACTAAATTTTTAATTACTCTTGCACAAAAAACTTAACAATGTGTACACAACATAAACTACCAATAAACAAGTTTAAAAATGTATTGTTAATTAAAAATTTTATGGAAATAGGCAGCAAATCGGGCAGACCTATTTATAAAGTAGTTACAAAAGTTGCGCTAATTAATGAAGCTTGTTAAACAGTCATAATGGCGATAAACTTGCAGCATATATCACGTGGTACACAAAGACACACAGTTCTTACTGTTTATGACTTTCAAATGTGAATAAACTCTTGTCTCAAAAATTAATTAGATAACTTGTAACTATATTAGATTACGCATTAAAACAGCAATCAGGGGCTTTGTCTGAGTGCTTTGTTTCATTTTATTGAAATGTCATATTTAATATAATATAAATCAACAGTCATTCGTTTTAGATGTTGCACTCTTCTTTTGTAGACCTCATAGTTTAAGAAAGTATAACAATCATAAAAACATCTACTGCGAAATTTATACTGAAATATGTACATGTATTCAAGTCCTTTATGACTCCGTGTTGGTCATTTCCTCAGTGACGTCTGTGTGGATGAATGGATGGATGGATGTGTGGTTATATGTGTTGTGACTCACGAACGAGATCAAAATTTAATAATTATAAGCTCTTATCTCCCGCCACATATCTATAGGAATCATGCAAAAAATACGGTAGTGAGTTTCCAGTAGATAAGCAAGTTTTAGAGTCCTTAGAATACGATTTTAATAGCATCGCGATGATGTCTGTGTGTGTGTCTATTGGTTTGTGAGGATCTCTGGAGTTACGGTTTCCCAAAATTTATTGAGACAACAAAAACAGAAAAATTTTGTGTTATACATAATAACAAAAATTTATCTTACGTGTAGTGACAGCAATTTAGATATTTACAATAACAATATTTATATTAATAATAAGATATTATTTTCGATTGCTGCTACAAAAATCTAAATAATATATATCATATTACTAATATAAATATTGTTATTGTAAATATTTTAATTGCTGTCACTAAACGTAGGATAAATTTTTACTATTATAACAATCCATTTTTTACCGTGTAGTATATATCAACTGTTATTCCCTTAGGAAGAGCTGATTAGTTTTTCGTGATAATCCAATGACCGGAAGTGGTAGCTTACTGGAAGCGCTATAAATATCTCAGTAAGTTGAGTAAGTTAAGTTTTAATGACAATTATTAAAATTATATTTCAAATATTATTATCTACAATTGTTGTTTAAAACATTTTTCTCATACTGTCAGCAGTTACAAAATTAATACACGTTAAAGAAAAATTGTATCTGCTAATCTGTACGCTCTGAAAAAAAAAAGCAAAACATCGCTTGATAAATGTCATTTTTAACATGTCATAATACAAAACTATTTTTTTTTTTTAAAGAAATAAGTGTTTCTTAATAGTGGTGGTCCGTGTTCCTGCATTGTTCGATAAGAAATATATGGTGGGAGGTATTGCGCTATTTTTTTAAATTCCCTCTCATGAAAGAAAGTTAAAACGATCTTCAATTGTTTTTTATATAATTTAATCACTGATTTCTATGTAACGTTCCTAATTGAACGCCGCCATGATGGTCAAAATTGATGTTTTGTGACACTGCAATATTTTAAAATGTTAGATGACAGGTATGACCTGAACAGAGGAGGTGGCGACTTAGCGAGCGCGGTGTAAAGAGAGCGAAGTCTGTTAGATGATAGGTATAATCTGAAGAAAAGTGGTGGCGACCGCGATGTACAGAAAGCTAAGAATATTAGATGATTAGTATGACTTGAAGAGAGATGGTGGCGAGCGCGGTGTACAGAGAGCGAAGGCAGAGCTTTAGATCGCGCACATATATTATAAATGTTTAATTAGAGTTATTTGAATTTTCCGCTCAAAAGTGTCACAAAACCTCAATTTCACCCATTCAATTGGCAACGCTCTCAGATGGTAGAATATGGCCCATGCCCAATCTAGTGTTATATAGAAATCAGTGAATTTAACAGACTCCTACTGAGTTAGATATCAAGTTAAAAGTCTCAGGGAGAAGAGTTAAATAAAATATCAAAAATTACTTTTGAGCGATCGTCAATTGTTTTTACTTTATATAATTGTTATAATTGTTAGAAAAAAGAGTTTGTTATCAAATTAAAGCTTTTTAAAGGTGACATTTATTTTATTAGCACATAGTCAATAAGATGGGTGATGTGCGTTAATTTAAAAGAATTTGTGTTTTTCTCAAACGTTTATTAAAGAAAAGTAATTATTTTGGGTCCTGTATAATAAATAATCAATTAAACAGACTGGTGCCCAATATTGTTTATATTAATTGAATTCGCAATTATTAAAGTGGGAAGCAACTGAAAGCGTTAGTGTATAAAATTTGAAATCTGTTTAAAATTCCAGCCCGAGGCAAATTAAAAAATCAATAGGGGTTGCCGCGATAACTTGTGGAAAACTGAAACAATTTTTCGCGACGCGCTGATTGACAACTCACTAATTAAATAGAAATGGCCAGCTTGAAGCGATTAAATTAAAATTATATCTGATCGACATTAATTTTCCGGGTGTCATCTGCGTTCAATGTATCGTGATAGCTACTCGATATTTTAATTTGTTTTATTGCAAATTGCAGGAGAAATTTTATCGTTAGTTTGATACTGGTGCATGGAGGTATTGGTTGATAATGTGATATACGTCGTCCGCAAGAATGCGCGTTAACTCCAACTACCCAAATGCATAACGGCAACGAACGAGGGAGGGTCTATAGCAATTAGATTTTTTATTAATTTTATTACGTTACTATTTTATTGATGACAGCTTTTATTTTTCCCCTAGGAAATATTATTTTTCTGCAACCGTCTCAAAAGTTATGGATTTGAATACAGTTTTTAGTAATAAAAATTTGACGTTTTCGTTATTAATAAAAAAATGCGAGGTTACACTTTTAATCTTAGCATTAAAAGTACTTTTAATCCTAGCATTAATAGTTATTTATGATATAAGTGTTAAAAGTGACATTTTATGAGTAAGTAGGGATGTTTGTGAAACGAGGCGAAGTCGAGTGAAATAACCCCACGAATTATAGAAAAATTTGTTTCACGGAATATCCTCGCTTAAAATTGTAATATTTTGTTATTACATTTCTTTATAATATAAGCGCTAAGAAACCCATTGTAGCAGAGCGCATCGTCAGATCTCCAATACTTTTCGAGTTACATGAATTTTTGGTATTTTTCAAAGTGCAACTTTAAGGGCCTGTAATTCAAAAACTACACGAGATATCTAAAAATTCTCTTCAGTTTAGCGTTTCTGGTGCCTTATATAACAAATTAGCAAATTTTTTAAATTTTGAATTTTTTTTGTATTTTTGTTCAAAATTTCGATCGGCGATAACTCGACTAATATTAAAGATACAGATTTGAAGTGTTCTCCAATCGATTCAGCTTGTCGAAATACATAAGTATGCAAAGTTTCATAAAAATCGCTTTGCGGTATAGAAAGTTAGAATTTGGCCATTTTCAGACTTTTTCCTATAACATTTTAATTGCTTGTCCGAATTTTCTGAAATTTTCAGGGTTTATGTATTTTGTCGAGCTGAATCGATTGGTGAACACTGCAAGTCTGTATCTTTCATATTTGTTGAGATATCTCCAATCGAAATTTTGAAGAAAAATTCAAAAAAATTTCAAAATTTTCAAAATTTACAAATTTATTATAAATTGCACGAAAAACGCAAAACTGGAGATATTTTTCGATATCTTGTATAGTTTTAGAGTTACAACCCCTCAAAGTTGCTCTTCGGAAACTATTAAAAATCGTCATATCTCGAAAAATAATAGAGATATGACGATGCGCTCTACTGGAATGGGTTTCCTGGCGCGAATATTATAAAGAAATGTAATAAAAAAAATTTACAATTTAAAGTCATATTTGGGGAAATTTCCGTATTTTGAAAAATATTACAAATCGCCATATCTCGATAAATATAAGACTTATTACGATGCGTACTACAGCAATGAGTTTATTCATGTTTAAATTATACATAAGTAATAAATTTCAAGTTAAGTTTGGAGGAGTATTTAATTTATTTTCTAGTAAACAAGTTATTTGTATAAGAAAGTAGTGTGGTGCCCACACCAGATTTTTTATTTTATAATTATATACATTTAAGTATATTACTATTATTAAAAGGGTAACTTTCTGCATTTATTTTTGTTATTGTCATCTACTAATGCATCACAAAACAATTAAACTATAAATGAAATCATTTGGATATTTGAATATTTGTAGACTTACCGTTTGAATTTTCTCGCCGATGAAATTCTGAAAAATAAAAATAAAATTAAAATTTTGTACATCTTCTAACCATCAACTTAAATATTAAAGTACATAAACCTATTTCGATATCTGCCTCATCAAATATTAAATATCAACCCTCACTGATAAATAAACACATCCAAACAAATACCATCATATGTTTACAAAAACCCTCTCCTGAAATATGTTTCCAGTACGTGTTAATCTCCATACATCCAACAGTTTCAAACCGAAATTACTTTGTGTTAGAGTGTGGCGTTGTCGACCACTGAAATATATTTTTTGTCAACACAACGCTGACGAACCCGGCTCAAAGTTATTTTAATCGTAGCGTTACTGCAGTGGAACTTGCATTGCACGGAAAATATATCTGCATAGTGCAACACGCGCACAGATGAGAGATTCGCAAGGGTATACCGGGTGTTGCCATGGTTGCAAGTTATAAAATAAATAAATGTGTCATCATGTTGAATATTGGGTATGGTTGTAGAAGACGGATGAACTGGCAATCTACTGTGAAATGAAGATATTTGAGAGAAAAGGATCGCGTCCAAAATTAATAAATATATCATTATCGCGCTATTTACCTATTTTAGTATGGCATTCTGCTTTTGCAGATCTCAGTAAATGATGTTGGGATGGGATTCAAACCCACGACATGATCTATTAGATCTACATTTTTTTTTATAAGACATAAGAAATAGTTCAAATTTCCATTAGGCGATAGTTCGTTCCCAAAAAATTTTCAAACCAAAGGGTAAATACAAAAAATTATCAGTCATAATATAACAATAGCGTGAGAATAAATTGAAAATAATTTTAACAGATCTTTCGAAAGCCCTACTGTCTTTCGTGGCTATTGCCAAATGGCAACAAGTTTGAGAAAGGTACTGGAGAATTATATTCTAATTTATCGAACTCTCGAGTTATATTTAATTATATTATTTTTTTGATTTCATCATCAGGCACGCCACTAAATCTATCTTTTTTGCTCATTTTTACTTATGACATCTGACATCTGTCAAGAAAAACAAAAAAGCTACAGATAATATTCCCGGGAATAATCACAAGAGCATCATTCTCAGTATAATAATGCCATGATTAGATAAAACACAGACACGTGACAAACAATGAAGCATTTCATTGGTTTTAAGAAACGTCAAAAAATAATCAGAATAAAACTCCGTCAAATGAGCCTAAATTTACTAATACAATATATTTCTGTCAACACAGACAAAAAATAAAATTTGTAATTTTTAGCTACTTGTATTAAATAATAATTAACTAAATTAAATTATTTATCAGTAATCATTGTTACTCATACAATCTCAAAAAAGCCAATGGGTACAAATGTGTTGGTGGGGTGGGGGGTCGGTGTAAGGAGGGGATTCGTTAGGATTTATTTAGCAGCATTACATCAGAACCACCTTTTTTCTGCACGTGGGACGATTAATGGAATTATGAAGTGTTATCCTTTGCAGTGTAATAAACGAAAATTATAAACCAAGTGAAGAAAATAGAATGAATGATAATAAACTAAATATGTGTGTAATAGAAAATCAAATAAAAGTGTACGTCAGATTCCTGCTGAAATAAATGTATATAAAAAAATGTTGAAAGGATAAATAAAATTATATAAATATTAAGTTGTATTAAATGGTAAATGTATTCATAATTACAAATAAATAATTTACACTAGCCAATAATCAATAAAGCTTTATCAAACACCAACTGTAATACTCAAACAACGCGACAATTATAACTATATGTTTTGTCTTCCATGTACTCTGAAAATAGCAAAACATAAATTTTATTTTACGTCAATTTCATGACAGAAATGTATTATATCAATAAATTTAGATGCACTTCATACAGTTTTTATTTCTGAAGATATTTGTATTTACAGTTTCATTCTAAAAATTATAAGGAACGAACTATCGCCTAATGAAAATTTTAACATTGTGTGTCCTACAAATAAGTAGACACCCGGTATGTTTTTTTTTAAATTTATACATATTTTAGGATATGCTACGAAAATTCAATAATAAATAAATTCTTAGTTTGATTTCGACTAGCATTAGAAACAAAGTCGAAAAATATTTGACATTTCAGAAACCAGATATAGATTTATTTACTAAACCTTTCTGTTATTTACTGCAGAAATTTTGTAGATCGTAATGATTTAATGATGAATTTGAGAGTTATTTCTTTCAATTTCTTTCTTTAAATAATAAAGAAATCACGCCTTTTACCCATTATGGGTGTGGCACTCTGTTTACGCAGATCTCGGTAGGTGATATATTTTTGCGTATGAAATGCGGTTACCAGCCGTCAAACCCCCAAGGTTGTTAGTGCAGGGGGAACCACAGGGGTAAATTTAAATAGGCAACTGCCGGTAGTGGGATTCGAACGTTACCACGGAGCTATTTACCCCTATTCTTTCTTTTAAATAAATAAATCAAAAATTGTTTTATGAAATATCAAATATTTTTCGTTTGTGTTTAATTTTCTATTGTCGTATTACAGTTTGGCTGATATATCGTGAAATACCAATATTTAAGTAACCAAATGTAAACATTTTTAAATTCTGCACTATTTTATATTTACACTTTTACTGTAAAATGAATAGATAAAAATTTACAGCAAAATAGAAAAATAGCATTGAAATCCACATTTCAATTCTAAGTAAGTATAAGTTCATACTAAGCCTAGTGTGGCAACAAGGTTAGAATCAATCAAACTCCACTAAAAATCAAATAAACGCATGCAATATTTGTATGCATATTCCAACACCCAGTATATGTGCCTGCAAACGCACACATACCACTGTTCACAACTTGCATACATAAAGGTAATTACACCTCATCACAGTTGGCTGCGACTCAAACGCACATCGCATAGCGCCACAACACCCATCCCTCGATGCGCGCCAGCCTCCTGCGCATCACACAACGCACATCAAACGCGCGCTTGTTTTAATAAAGCGCGTTGTGTGGATATATTGGTTTTAGCGGGTGTCGCCCAAACTCAAACGAAATAATGCCGCCGAACTCTGACGACGAAGACGAAAGAGACGTGATGGTAAAGGAATGATGGCAGGGGGTGGAGGGAGGGGGAGGAACGCGAAGTTTCGATATAACTCGCTTGGTTTTCGGTTTTCGCTACTTTGAGTTGAGAGTTAACGCGAGTTGGGAGACAAGTGAAATTTTCTGGTTTGCGTGGGGTGTACATCCTCGGAAACAAGTTTTGTATGGCAACTGTTTTAAGGAAGGACGATAATAATTGTAAATAATGTGGGAAATATTGAAATTGAGGATGGACGGTTGCGTGGGCGTATTATTGGTGGTTTGTTCCGTAAAAAAATTATTATCTGATCAATATCTGTTCACTTAATTTAATTATTATGCTCATAAATCTGACAGGAGAGTGGGTACATTTATTTGAAATGTGAATGTATCTAGAGATGCTCAATTGAGTGTGTATAATGGTGTGATGTGCCTACATTGATGTATGGTTCTGAATGTTGTGAGTGGATGAAGAAACATGAACATGAACTGAGGTATTTGAAAGGAGAGTGATTCTGATTCTAGAATTCGGTGGTGTACGGTGAGAATGAGATTGGGAAGAATGTTGTTAAGAAAGTGGAAGTGAGCCAATTGAAGTAAATGTCGAATGAAAGGATGGTGATACTAATACAGGATGTTCACAAAATAGAGATCATATATTTAAGGGTGCATAATATGTACATCTCAAAGCAATAAAAAAAGTTCATATTAACATGCCTAGTTTAAGAGCTATAGCGATTTTAATATTTTATTTCTGTCATATACAATTCATACTTTTAACATTGCACTAAAATCATAGTAGCTGTTTACACAGTAAATAATTTGATTTGCGGTTGTTAATAATTTTTATATAATTTTAACAAATATATTGGGTTCAATTAAAAATTTTTTAAATTAAAATTTTGTCAATTCTGAATTTTTAACAGGAAAATTGTTGTTTTTATTTATTTGCAGGATTTATAAAATATAACAAATAGACTCGTCAATAATAACAAGTAAATTTGGCTAATTTATCAATTTTAAATTATTAAAGAAATTTTGTATCTTTTGTAACATCTTAATTTGTTATAATAACTATGATTAATTGTTCTGCTTGAATATAAAAGGACATAAAAATAAATGTTAATAATTACTCTATTCACAAATATATTTAGTTACGAAATACACAAAAATAATTTGTTACTTACTAAAAAATTTGAAACTAGTTAAATTAACAATAATTTACGGAAAATCGTCTGGGACTAAAAATTTTGTTAATATTTTGTCAATTTTGACTATCAATTTTTTACTCTGTACAGTGTGTACACTGGAATACAGTCAATTATAAATTATAAAAATGTTCAAAATATTTAATGACAAATGAGGAAAAATAAAAGACTATCTGCAACTGTTTTCCAATATAAACGTCGACTATGAGCTTAAAATTATTATTATATATATATATATATATATATATATATATATATATATATATATATATATATATTAAAAAATATTTAGACAAAAAGTCTAAATCATAAACAAATCCTTCTAACTAATATTTTGGATTGTGGTTGTTTTAAATTACTCAGTAATTTCTCAAAGCAAGAATCTGATAATCTAGCGTTCTGGATATAATATGAGGCATGCGAAAGAAAATAATCTTTCAATAGGAACTGAGGGAGGCAAAATGGCGTTACACTTCAGAAAAAATAAAAAATCTCCAATTCAATTTTATTAGAACATAAGCGGAATTTTCGATTTCATTTCAATCATCAAAAAGTCATTTAAAATGGTCAATTTGTACATGAAAAAAATAAAAAACAAAGTAATTGTCAATGTAATTGTAATTACAATAAAAAGTGCTGGGATTACTAATTATTTGCATAAATATTTTAATTAATTACTTAACTTTCATTACAGAGCGAATGTAATTGAAAAATTAAATTAACAATTACATTTTTGAAAAACGTAATATAATTACTTGTAATTAATTAATGTCCATCTCTGGTGTGTTTCAATTCAGTGGCTCACCATTGGGCTGAATTAGACAAAAGTTGTCATATTAGAACACAAATTTAATGATGATGAAGATTTAAGGTTTCTTTGATTTATTCATTTCTAAATAATTTCTAACTATCACATATTTCTCGGAAACGCAATGTTTCATCTTATGTGCAGCAGGTACGAAGATAATATTTGATAGCGGGCCAGAATCAAAATAAACTCTGCCTACAATTTAAAACGGTGAAAAATTGTTAGAATAAATTTATTGTCCAATTTTCGTGAATGCTGTTAGTCCGCAATGGAAATAATTAATGTGCGAATAAATATGCATGTAGCAATCCATTGAGATTAACACAAAACGCAGGGCCTAAAGTATTTTAAAATTCAAATCAATTAAATGGAGAAACATAATTTATTCACGAGAAAAACTCCAGGAAAATGTAACCGATTTCCGAATTAAAATATCCCACAAAAAAGTTTAAAAAATAGATGTGCGCACTGGCGAATTTCCGATACTTCGACGGTGCGAATTCCTTTGAGGAGCGACGTCGCAGCGTCGCGGCGCTCCCAGCGAAACTTGCCGTGGAGGTGAATAAGTGATGAACCGGGCAACGTAGTTACATGTTAGGAAATTTAAATCATTTACCCCTTCTGCGGCACTGGAAGCGTGCGGGGGCGGATGTGGAGCACTGTAATGTGGAACGCTGAATATGCAGATATGTCCGCGGAGATTTACAGAGCGCACTAATATTTGCTTTTCATATTTTCTGTTGTATTCTGAAGCAAATCGGGTAATGTAACTAATTTGTGTTTCGAGGTGATGGTCTCTTTTGGGATGACTTTTCGCAATGAAAATTTTAGCCTAGTAATTACTAAAAATGCACTTATTGCAGTATGTTATTGTTCCATTTATTTATTTAAATTGTATTTATTTCTAAGCAATGTGTTTCCTTTTACTAATAATTTTAGAGAAAGATGTTTTATACGAAAAATGACAAGAAAAGAGGACTACATTGAATAGGAATAATAAATGATAATTAGTGGTTATCAAACGGTAGAATAAAATTAGATATTATTTTTTAAATGGTTGCCTATATAAATTTTTAGCCCATTAGATAGTTTTACTAGTTTAGCGATGATGTCTGTATTTGTTTGTCTGCATATTTTGTACATATCAACTGAATCCACGGGAAATTAGTTTTTGGTGATAACCCAACAACCTGAATTGGTAGTTTACTTGAAGCCCTTTAAAGTTATTTTGAAATTAAGGTTAATTGACAATATTTGTTATTGGAATAATGTATGAAATATTATTATCTACAATTATTGTTGTTCGAAACATTCTTCTCTTACTGTCACCATTCGCGAATTTGCTTTAAAAAAACAACGGTTGAAAATTGTGATTTTTTGTCATGTGTCATAATTGAAAACTAAATTTTTTGAAAGGATGAGCATTTTTTGATAGTGGTGATCCGTGTTCCTTTATTATTTGATAAGAAATTTATGGCGGGCGGTATTGTGGTGCCCACAACAAATTTTTTATTACTGCAATCAGTACATTGATTGTTGTAATCAGAGCATTATAGTAATCAATACATTGTTGTAATCTGTACATTATTGTAATCAATTATTTCCATTCAAAATAATTTTAATATTTTTCAAGTTTTATGTGGGAAATTATGTGCTGGAAATTATATTTATGTGAAATTTATCTATAGGTGTAAGCTCGCTTTGCTCACACTCTTAACAAACCTTGCCTTCACAACTCACACTTGAATCACAGTACTCATTTTTAATGAAAGTTGTTTAGAAATATTTCCAACGTCTAAGTTAACAAAATACGCCAAAAATGTATTTATCCTGTATTTATTTATGGCAGTAATTTATAGTTAAAAACATGAAATATTCCGCAGCCTTTAATGCTATTCTTTTATATTATCATTAAACTTTTACTATTCTTGATAATAGTGGAATAGCATAAGAAAAAAAATCTGGCCCTATTCTTAGACCCATAATCTCCCGCAAAATCCCCTTTTTATTAAATTCCAAATGTTCTTTCGAGGAGTACTATTACCTACAATATGATAAAAATCAGATAAGGAAATGCAAATTTTTGACAAAACAATAACTGCCCTTTGCGCGAAATAATATCATATATGACTAATATATTTTTGTGCGCATTAATTCACCGAAAGATAATATTAGTAGAGGGTTAAAAATCTTATTCACATATTGTCAACATTTCCCCCGCTCAGACGACATTTCCTCTTCCTCATTACAACTTCCATTGGTGTCCAGCTCGCTGTACACGTGCTCCAGAACTCTGCGGGTATTCCCGGGCGATCGTTCGCGGTTCACTTAAATAATGCACTGGGAGACCAGAAACACGCCACCGCAGCCGCCGCGCCGGGGAAACTGAAACTGGAAACTGTAACTGATCCGCCAAGTGAACCAGACAGAGTTGTAACTGGAGGTATAATGCTGGCTGTGAGGGATGGAGTAAATGTAATGAAGTGGGTGAAGAGGAATTGTGGAGTTGGAGTGGAAGAGGTACATGGAATGTAGATTAATGTATTGGATGTCTTTTGGAAGTTTTCTGATTATAGGTGTTCGTTTAGAGTTGCGGGGTACTTTGTGGTTGCTGAGGGTAGGACAAATGGTCGCAACTTTCTTATATAGATTAATCAAAATTTGATTATATGTTTGTTCTAATAGCAAATAAGATTATTAGGATGTATTTATGTAACTAGTACATGATTTAGGGCTTTATGGACGCGGTATTTAGGAGCCTAGCAAGCACATAAAAGGGACGAGTCAATAATACCCTATTATGTATGAACGTATTACGTACAATATTTTAGGTTTGACTACATTGCAGATTATTTTTCTTTCGCTTATGTCCGTATTCATAAATCTATTTACAAACGAATCGTTTCAAAACGAACCGTTTAGAAAACGATTCGTTAAATTATGACAGTAAATTCATAAACGAAATTCTTCAATTTTAACGAACCGATTCTTAACAACCGCGTTAAAAATATTTAGTTATATTCCTAGTAATTTTTACTATTTCACAAATGAAATTTCAACTTCCGTTTGTAAGCGTTCCTTGATAGTGGTGGTCCGTGTTTCTAAATTGTTTGTTAAGAAATCTATGACATTTCATCTATTGTGGTCAAGTTGACACATGACATTCCAATGAAAACATTCGTTAATTTGTCAAAATCGGGACATTAATTGAACGAACGTTAGTAAACATTTTAACGAAACGTTAACGTTAACGAACTTATATGAATAAAATATTTGCGATTTAACGAATCATTTTCCTGGTAACGGATCGTTTCGTAGCTAACGAATTGTTATGAATACGGGCATTAGAATGTCAAAAAAGGAAAATTTTATAGTTTCTAAGTGTGCTTTATTCCTATATTGTTTGGTTACCAAGTTGTTTATTATTGTTTATTATTTTGTTCACAATTAGTTGAGTGGCAAAACATAACGTTTCGAGCTCTGTATCCAAGTAAAAAACAAGTTTCAATAGCATGATTGAACAAATTATTACTACCATTACTAAAATCGATGTTTCTAATTAAAATATACATGAGATTTATTATTGTCGTTTATATTGATAATAGGCCTTTTTACTTTATCATTATAGACTAGCCCATAAAGATGCACTTTATGGCCGCTAAACAATATCATAAATAAGTGGTTTGAATATAGTTTAACATAATAGTATATTATACAATAAGGGAGAGAAGTGTATGAATTTTTCTTACGGGGTAAATTGAAGCACGAGCCGCAGGCGAGGGCTACAATACGACAAGGGATTTGATTTGTTTAATTTTGTTCATTTTTCACATTATATTAGAACTTTCCCTCACAACGGGAGAGAAAATGCACAAATCTCCCGTAGATAAGAAATTGGCTGTTTCTGTTATGATTTTGGAATCATAAAAACCTAGTTTCTCCTCCGGTCGTGAAAAAAAAAACATTATTTCATATTGCACCAGATTTGCACATTTACCAGACCAATTTTAGTACGGTAAAAAATAACAGTACTGCATCATTGTTAAAAAATATTTTAATAGGATTTGATAAACACGGATAAACAGTATCGTTTTCCGCATTCATTTTTTAATAAAACAAAATTGATAGCAAACCAAGACGACCTGATTGTTTTTAAGAAAGAAAGAAAAGTTTAATCGTAAACGCGAAAACGTGTTATAGGTAGGCATGAAATGCACCGTTTTACGTCATACGTCCATGAATTATTTTGACCGTACTCATTTCGAAATTCTTATCTTGCTTGTATCGTAAAAACGCAATTACCGGATTTATAATGTAGATACCTATTATGCACCTAAATCTGTGAAAGCAGAGTGCCTCACTCAAAACGGATAATGAATTATAAATGATTTGTATAATATTGAGCATAACATAATAACTGAAAAAGCGACATGAAGATGTAGCAGACAACTAAATAATTATAACACATACACATTACAAAACTTTATATAAAATTGTTTCTTTCCTTCCAACAAAAATTACTCGGAAACTTTCTTTAGTATCGTTGTTTGAAACTGTACTAAGCTGTTGCCAAATAAAATACAGAAATGAATAACGGGAACTGTTTCTTTTGATGTAAACAAATAAACATAGAATATATCATAACTTACTCTTTATGTTTTCAGTTTCTTCTCATTTGTCAGAAGAAAAACTGGTAAAATTTTCTACCCAGTTCCTGACAACGTGGTTTCTAAGATATTGCAGATATTCCAATGACGGATCACTGAAAATTTTTACTTTTTATTTCAAAACACTTCTTTTATTAGAAGTGTAAAACGGGGTCGATTTATAATAATATAAATAACTAAATTAATTGTGTATTTATTTAATTGACCAATGTCCTGTTTGAACCAGTCTCCATATGCGGGACAGGTAACATATTTGGCCCGCGCGTGTTCCAACTAGTTCTCGGTGATGACGTGCACCAGGTGATTGCTCTGGGGGTCATCGTCCTGCAGGTGACCTTGCCACCGTCACGTCGCCGCCGCTGCATAGAGGAGATTGATCGTGGACTTCCTGACCACCAGGAGGGGAGAAGTGGTGCGGGAGGGGGTCTTTCATAGTGTATGTTTCATGTTTCATGTACCACGTCGCGTGACGTACAAATATCAGACACTCGCCAAAGCCAACCACGATACCTACGTACATAATCGTTCAAAAACCTACATTCGTTTATTTCTGGTGTTCCACGTTGCTATATCGAGGCCAGCCGTGGAATAGTGCTTCGTTTGTTTTTCCTTTGTTCGTTTTTACGCGTTTATTTTTATTTGTGGCTAATTTTGTTTCTTTTTTGTGGAAATGAATTTAGTGGGTAAATGTTTCAACGGTTTAAGAAAGGGAATATTATATTCGATGTTACCAACCAGAGCGGGCTTTTTGCGGAAGAAAGGAAATGAGAATGGGGAAATAATGATTGATAGGAGTTGGTAATTTCTGTCGCCGGGACTTTATCGTATTCTTCAGTAATTTATCAAGTTCTACGTCATAGACGTACTTCGAAATCTAAGCAACACTATCGAATAGGTTTAAGTTTTATTTACTAGAAAAAACATAAAACGTTATTCTGTCTAATATTAAACTGCTCGGGTTATTTTACATAAAAACAACTACATTTCAGTAAAGGAAATATAAGTTTGCCCTGATGAAAACAAAAATTTGGTGGTATTTGTTTAGATAACTTACTGAATGTAACGATTTGTTCTGGTCAAGGCAATGGAAGCAAATAAAAGTTTATCTACTTGCAAATAATTCTCTTAATAGGCGCATAAACCATAAATGAAATATGACAAATTTATATCAAAATCGTGTAACACTTACGGAATAATTAGTAGTAAAGTATTTTTTTACTTTTAAATATTCTGCATTATAGCGGTATAATGAAGTGAACATATTTTGACGTCACGGGTATTCGCATTGATTCTATTGGCCAGAAATATGAAACGTGCAAGTCGCGCGTCAGCTGTTGCGCCAAACGCCTATTGTGGACTAAAACAGAACTACGAAATGTCATTTCATTTATTTTGTTTGTTGGTATTTAAGATTATATTTGTTGGGCTTCTATTTCTTGTTTTATATTTTCATTGTTTTATTGTGCTGTGTTGAAAAACTATAGAATAAAATTGTGTGTTGAGGTTAGGTTACATCACTACTAGCGCCACTGTTCTCAAACTTTCGTATGATGTTTACTCGAATATTAAGTATAATACTCTAAAGTTGCGAAATTAATTTTATCTTTATTTATATTAAGTTTAATTGTGGTAAATTAACCCTCTATTGCATGAATTATTATTTTTTTCAAATAATGGCTCAAAAACATTATTTTTTACAAAAGAAATATTATTATATTTAAAATAAGTGTGTTACATAAATTTTTTTCCAAAAATAAAAAAAAATACCTTTTTACAGTTTTGTTCACTATTGGGAACATTATGAACAAATTCAACTTACAATAGAACTTTGGTCTATTGGGTCGTCTTCGCGTACTATACAAAATTGTTTGATAAACAACCTCTTCTAGGAAAACATCAGATAAAAAAAATTTTTGGAAATTTTGTAAAGGTGTATTTGGCTGTAATATATCAGCAGGTAATAAACTGCTTCCTTCAAATTTTACATTTTATATCTCAGTTTCTGTAATTATCCTTTTTCCAGTCAAAAATTTTTTTTTATGTTGGTTAAATTGGAAGGAATAACCTAATTGGCAATTGATAAAGTGTATATAATGTTCCCAAATGTTACAACATGATTGCCATGAATGTAAACTGCATAAGAAAAGAAAAAAATTTTTTTAAATTGTATGTTCCCGTTCGAGAACAGTATGCAATAGAGGGTTAAGACTTATAATATGTAAATATAATTTTTACATTAAAAAAAATATATATGTCTACATCATGAAAAATCGTTGTTTTAGTGCCACTGAAGTAATGCCAGTGACGTCACACCTGCGGTAGAGGTAAAGAGCAAGAAAGTATCAGGAATAATGTGAGAGTGCCCCAATAGTTTTCCGCGGGCGCCACTGGCAGAATAATTACGTTTTCGTTCGCTGCCACATCTGTCGAATATCGGGCACAGTTTGCTTGACGTCATCATTAAATTTATCAAATTGAATCTGTAATTCTTAGCGATTCTCGCTGAAAAATAAAAAATTACAAATTCTGCCTGGGCAAATTTGCTAGAGAACAAAAAATATTGTTTTAGTTCTCACTAAAGTCGTAATTAAAGTTGACAGAAGAATGCGCTGACGTCACTTCTTGGCTCAAAGCCTTCTTTGTGATTTTTCGCGTATTTTCAACTAGTCATGCTGGACTTGTGGATATTTAGATCATATACTTTGACGCAATTCCAAAAAATATTATCATCAATTTTCGTCAAGGATATTCCTGGTATTCGCCAACATTTCCAATGCATTCCACACAGGTTTGCGTTCGAATATAGCCCTTTTCCTTTTGCCAAATAGGGCAAGAGGATACTAGGAAAATGCATTTGTATTTCTAGAAAAATTGATCGTTAAGTTAATTGTTTCAAGTTCGATATCTGTTCAAATATCTTGGGACATCTTTCATCAAGACGATTGGCGAATCACAATTCGATATATGGTCAGATTTATTTAATACAAATTATCATTGTGATTTCTATATTATATTATTAGTATATAGTGTGTCCCATTTAAGGTACGAATGCATTGGGATCTCGAGAACCGTAAGAGATACGAGGTTGGTTAAATTAGACGAAAGTTGCCTCTTTCGTAGGGTAGTTCGAACATGTATTTGTTTTTCCAAGTGAATGCATAAGTCACTAGATATTGGCTACAATGTAAATTTAGCGATTTTCTTCTTTTGCTGATAACTTTGTTATATGACATAACACGAGATTCTGGTTTGCACTTTCGTGTGACACTTTTTAATGCTGAATTTGCAGAAATACTCAAATTGTTTTTATATTTTAACATTTACGAGATACTTGTATCAACTTTTATTTTTCACATGGAGGTCATAGTAAGCCATGGCTTTTTTGAATAAACATTTTTTTGCTTTACAACGATATAAAATAGTAATAATAGTATATTATTCTATGAGCATGTAATGTATGCTGTTACTCATGAGAATAAAGTTTGCATCACGAGCGAAGGGGAATGAGTAATAGACATTACATGCGAGTAGAATACTATATTTTATCCACAACATTTTGTCAAATATTTGTTTTGAAATTACAAGGTAAGTAGAATTTTTGATTTGACAAATACAAAAAACTGTTTGTTTATCAACATAGACAAATTATAGCGACCATCGCTAGGCTTCGTACTGTTGTAACACAATTTTGAAGGAATTTGAAATTTAGCAGAAAATCTTAGAACCAATTATTCAGCTACAGTTTAACCTTAAAAAGAAAATATAAGTTAGCATGAAAAAATAGAAAATTTGTTTCTTTGACTTTTTATGTGGATAATATTATTTAAAAGTCATTTTGATTTTACTCTTTTGACAGGTAAGATTTGAATTTGACATAACGAATTAATAATATTAATTCACCGAACTGTCAATATTATTTCATTGGCAACAGTAACAAAGGTCATTAATTGATAAACAGCGGTTGAATTATGGGTATATTATTTGACAGTTGTGTATAAAATATTCTTATCCAACACGGCTCAATAAATGCTCTATAATTATGGCAATTTTAAACAAGGAAAGTAATAGATTACTCACTAGTGGGCATAATTTTGAGAAAAGTCACTATTGAGTTATTTTTTATTTATAACAATAATAATAACACACAACACCTTGATAACTACTTCAATTGATATTTTAATTTAGCAAATTTAAAGCATCTGTCGCTATCAAATAACATATTTTTAATAAAATTTGCTTTTATTAAGAGATGTTGGATAAAACGTTATACTCCACACAAGAGAAATTTTAACACACGAAACCGAAGGCTGAATATGATAGTTTTATCGGGTAAAGTAAATAACTATTATAATTAATAGAAAAATTTACAAAATTTATTATTTATAATAAAAATGAATTGAAGAGAGTGAATCATAATCATTGTGTCGTATTATTGTAATTTAAATAAGGCCATTATTATTTGTCGATCCACAATTTAAGAAGAAGCATCAAACTTCATTATAACACGACCTCAAACATCAAAAGAACCTTTCCACCTCACTCTGCAACCCCCTAGCCCTTCGCCCTGCGTACCCTTTCGGTCCTTCATAACAAATTCACAAGCCACGGGCAAACATCTTCCAAACGCTCCAATTTCCCTTACACCACACATGGACACGAGGGGAATTTTCTGGTCGGAGGAGCACGCTTACCTCGCTGAACGCTGTTAGGGGGGCGCGGGGTGGAAGAGGCGGCCGAGGTGAGTTCCGCTGCAATCTGTGTGCTCCGAGAGGCGCAGGACTGGCCAGTCTGTGCTTCTGAGCGGCCACTTTGCTCACAAGTGCACTCCAGTAATTTAGCATCGGTCCCGAGGGAAAGGTTCAGCAGGACGCGTGCGGGGACGCAGGACGATGCCGAAATCGGCGGAGGGATTCTGTAAGGTGTACCAGGATTTCCCGATTTAAAGATGAACAATGGTTGGCACTATACTTCATATGAGAAAGCGAGAAAGTAATAAATCAAAATTTGCAGTAGAATTGGATTTTTGTCAGCTATAAGGCAAATGAGAAAATTATTACTTGAAGAAATAAACACTCTTCTTGAGCTTGTGTTACCTCAGTGTATGGGATATAGTGTAATGTTAGGTATGTTTGTAATAATGAACTAATAGCGTAAATACACTGCTGGACATAATTATTGTACAACTAACATTTTCTCGATTTAATTTGAAATAGAAATATAAACTTTTCTTTGAATGATATTCTTATCATGAACTAGAAGAAACTGTATTACAAGAGTGGCAAGACATATCTCAAAATACAATTCAAAATTGTATTCGAAGCATGATACCAAGAGTACAAGCTGTTATTATTACAAGAGATGTTCAAAAGAAGTACTAACTAAATTTGCTAATGAAAATAATATGATAAATGTGTTTATTTGAAATCGGCTCTAAAGTGCTCAAAAATCGTCAGTAAAAGCTCAGAAATCGTCCCTAAAGTAACCCATTATACGACGATTTTGTGCAAAGCAGTGTTGGTAACCGTAAAATAATTATTGTGCAAGTTGGATAATTTTGACAGATATATGACGTATTGTAGTAAATTTATACGTAAAATGAAACAATGTGTGCAGAAGAATTAACTAATTAATCCCGATGAAGAAATTGAGGGCAAAACGCATAATTTTTTGAGTGTTATTTACGATAACATTAATGTTCGAGGTTGGCAACACTGAGATGTCAGTTCCAATTGACAACTAACAAATGTATAATTTTAGATTTCAAATAAAATTTAATATGTACCGCGGCAGTGAAGTTCCTGTTTTATCACTCACATGGTTTATTGTTTATTTCCATATTCGTGATAAAAAATTAAAATTCAGTGCCTTGATACATAAATAACTATTTTCTCCATGTGTCTTTACTTCTTGTAATAGACTAATTATAAAAAATCACATAACTATTTCGGTAAATTATGTCTATTTTGTAAAATAGACGCACAATTAGAATTTGGCAATAGTTTTGTCCAATTATTTATAATAAAATAATCAGATGTGCCCTACACATATCATTCCGCTTATGCAACTTTTAAACGGTACAAAATAGAGAAAAAAGTTTCAAATAAAATTATAGCCAATACATCTTTTTGAATATGACCAAATTTATTGTAACTCAATTATTTACTAAGATATACCCAAAAAAAACCTGATAGGTTTTCTAGTAAATTACCACTTCCGATTGATAGATAAATATAATCGGCTCGTAACTTGAACTCCTAAATTCTAAATATGAAATTTGAAAATGATATCGTCCTTAGAATTAGAGTTAACGTGAACGATAAAATCGTCACAGACAAAAATAAATACAAGACAGGCCGACGTCATCAAGAAAATGGTGATATCATATTCTAGGAACACCAAAATATGCTTATCTATCTGTTGAAAACTCACTGTCTAAAATACCTCCCTTACATATATGTGATAAAAAAAACTTCACACCATTTCCGGAAAGCACAGTACCACACCCAAAATGACTACAGAACATGATGATATATTTTATATTATTAAATATTTGGACTTGTCACTTGAACTCTTAGTGCCTTCTGTTCCGTTTTAAAAATCGGACCATTCGTTTAATTTTCTGATCATAATTCACATATATCGAACTGTAAATTGTATTATCAGTATTTAAAATAGACGGCATTGTATTACGAAAATGCTATGCTAAATCATGATAATCTCTGAAAAGTGAACTCTATAACAAATGATATTCCTTCCTGAACGCTATCGCGTCGTATCGGGAACATCTTGAGGGTTCAGGGGCAGGGTAGTGGGTAGTTTTAGAAGACTTGTTGCCTGGCTACGGGTTCTGGTTGTACAATTAATGTGGGAATGATGATTTGTGTTTCAGCGGAGCTGTAATAGCGGTTTGACTAATTCCACTTATAGTTTTAGAATTATTATACGCTATGCGGACATGCCATACATACGAATCCTCTTCAATGAGAAGCCTTCACATTTACTCTATTTACAACGGGTTTTATTCTAGAAAGTCAAGTGGGCTTCTACAAGTTTCAAGTACATGTGGAGATATGAAATTTTACCTTTATTTGATAGTACAATATAGATTGGCAAACCGAACGCGGCCCTGGGAAGATAATACTATTAAATTAAATTTTATTTATAATATACCTATCATATAATATAACAGAAATCAATTCATTTATAATTCTTAAAAACGTTAATCATACCCTAGAATTTTATTTTTGTGTACTACATTAATGTACTTTTGTGTAGGAATGTACAAGTACAACCATACACAATGAAGACAGGTGCACCGTATTGGGCTTCCAAAATTAAATTACGCTAACTAGTGGTAGAAAGCTAAACTAACCATAAGGTACATAAATTATATTGTATTTTGAAATTAATTGTTATTTTTTAAAAATTAATAACAATAGTAGTTAGTTTAAGAGTATTTAAATGTAAGTAAAACATTTATTTAAGCCATATTATTTCAATAAGATGAAAAAATGAAAGGTTCATTGTATTTGTAGATTATAGGTTAAGATTGAATTTTCGCCAAAAAAACCTATAAAAACAGGAAAATTTACAGTGTGTATGGAAACAGTTTTGCTGCCAATAAAAGCAAACTACCAATACTAATGCAAGCATTCGCCATCATAAGATATCACACAAAATGAATCTGATATGTACCTTTTGGGAATTGTGATCAACGGGCCACTTGATAATTTGGAAGCCCAATCCCGTCATAATTTGTTGAAACAAAATATTGTTTTAAGAATGACACTTCCTGTGTATTGTATATATTTGAATACATTCTTATTTACTTAACAAATATTTATTTAACACTTTTTTATCAATAAATATTCTCATCAAATCCCACAAATTTAAATTTCCAAACGGTACAAAATATTAAAAAAGTTTCAAATAAAAATTTTATATAATAAAATTTACTCTAACTAAATTGTTTATTGAGATATAACTTTTAAAAAAATCTGGTAGGCCTTCAAGTAAACTACCAATGCCGGTTACTGAATTTCTAATATTAAAATCTAATCAGCTCGTAACTTAAACATCCAGATTTTTAAAATGATATCGTTTTATATTTGGAGTTAACGTCACACAGACGCCATCCTGAAAATAGTGAAATCATATTCTAAGAACCTCCAAAACGAGCTTTTCTGTTTAAATCTAACGATTGAATATTTTGATCCGTCATATTATCTCCTTTAGACATATGTGCGGGAGGTAAAAATATATCATCACGCCAATAACTACAACTACACTGACAATTGCCAATTTAAATTAAACCCTGTGATTCCCCCTTCACTATCAACTTTGGGGGCTATAACTTGGCGGCTAGTAACCGCATTTCATACACAAAAATATATCATTTACCGAAATCTGCACAAGCAGAGTGCCACACTCATAATTAGTAAAAGGCGTGATGATATATTTATTTATTTATTTAGGATCTCTGTATCATAATTCATTTATTTTGTGAAATTGAAATTAATTTATTTGTATCTTGTATTATTTTAATTTTCCAAAAATTTATTACTCGTATTTACTGAGATCAGCGAAAGGAGACTGATGATATATTTATTTTATTTATTTAAAAACAACTTTTACAACTCCTACATATTTGTAAAATTATACAAATTTTTTGGATTAAAGTTCTGTAAAAATATTTATTTAAATACAACATTTCGAATTATTGAACATAATATTTCATCAAATTCCTAATAAAATACTACATATATTTTCAATATCAATAATGATTTAGAATAATTATTTTCCCCTGTTTCACTTTTAAATTGGAATGTACACTTGAACAAGTTAGAATTATAAATATGTATTTATAAAAATATGCTTTCATGATACATTCATTTTGTGTTATAAATTATAATACATGAAGTATTTAAATAGCTCCGTGTTAACGCATTGGACTATACATCACGAAATCTTCAGTTCGAATCCCACAACCGACGGTCGCCAGTTTTAACTTTACGGCTGGTAGCTGCTCTTCCTACGCAAAATTTATCACTTATATATTTTATAGTTATTTACTTAATTAGTGGGATATAGACACGATTATCGCACGCATGTGAAAATTGCACGAGTCCGCAAACCGAGTTTGTGTGTAACATAAGTACAATAATCATGTAGTATCTCACGTATTGGGTACATAATTTTATCGACGATTGTTCGGAATTTTGTAAAATAATTAAATTAGGATGTTTTTATTGAATTAAAATAGTATATTGTGTAGAAATTGCAACACCAGGAGTCCGGGAAGTTTCCTACGTGGTACACATACATTTTTTTTTTCGATTGACATATTCAATAATTAGTTATTTTATATTTCATTTATAAACGTCAAACAACCAACAAGACAAAAATATTGCGTTGTTTTGATAAAAAAATATGTGAGGGTAGCGTATCCATGGTTTGTTAATTTATTTTCAAAGCGACAAATTTATTTGAAAAGCTAAATCATACAGGAATACTTTACCAGTGTCCGGGAAAGATATTCCCGTACTGTTATTTATCGTAACCTAGCAACGATACTAAAATACCGAATTAATGCACTTTGCGGTTCGAAAAAACACCGGAAAGGAGTTAGTTTTCGTCCGGATGAAAAAAATATATAATTAATTCCAAATCAAAGTATCTACAGGCCGGAATAGTTTTTGAAATGATTTCCACGTGATGAAAATCACGGCAACCAAATCAATAGTACAGTACTAGGTATATAAAAAAAGTTGGATATGTAGAATAAATCACACAGTTGTAAATAAATTATTATTAATGAAAGGATGTACTATTAATAATTTTAAATTT
This sequence comes from Poecilus cupreus, assembly GCA_963942605.1. Taxonomy (NCBI): domain Eukaryota; kingdom Metazoa; phylum Arthropoda; class Insecta; order Coleoptera; family Carabidae; genus Poecilus; species Poecilus cupreus. The sequence goes on along the minus strand of OZ012721.1, from coordinate 4,362,312 downwards.
TCATTATAGAATTACGACAAACATCCATTAATTTTAATTGTCAAAACAATCTTAAATATAGGATATGTACAGCGATAACTATTATTACAATTCTCAACTTCCTCCTGATTCATCTGACATTTGTAATCTATAATTTAACTCCCAAAATTCGGGTCTACAAACTCAAGCAAACAAAACAACAATACAGTTTTTTTGTTGTAAAGTGTTTTGTATCGCAACTTCGCAACACGGAAATCAGAATCGGCGTGACATCACCGCGTTTACATCAGTTTGTTGAACCGCTGGCCCGCGTTCGCGTGACATTGAGAGTGGCGAGTGTGTTTGTTGTGTTGGCAGCGCCGGTATCGAGACTGTGTGACTGTGGCTGGGTGCAGGGCGGTTCAAGTGGTGGGCGTAACTCTGTCTGCTGCTCTGGTGTTGAGGTTGAATAACTGTATTGCGTAATGTGTTTTAGTGTTTTAATTGTCGCTTGAAATGATTAAACACTGACAGCCATGAGATGAAATTAATATGAGCGTTATTCGAAAGAGATTTATGATGATAATACAGTCAACGCTCTACATTAAAAATGGATATTATTTTGGAGGACTAATTATACATTTTCTTTATTTGATGCATTTGAAAAATTAGCCTAATTAGCCGAAATACGTCCCTGGAAGGTTTGGCTGCCAAGGTCATTGGTGCCGCTTTAATATTCTTTTATTTATTATACCGGGTGTATAGGCTGTGTTTAACCTATACTATTACGATGTCAGAATTTTGTTTTGCTTTTTGTTTATGAGAAATTATTTTTTATTTTTGTTATAAAAATAGAACCTATATTTAAATAAAGTTATAAAATTATAAAAATGTTCGTTAATTATTTTATTTTTTACACAAACTGAACTTACATTTTTACAGCGCACAACAGGAATATGTACCTAATATTGAAATTGTAGGAAAAATTTTTTTTTCTGGAATTATAATTCATTTTAACAATAATAATAATTTTTATCCAACATCTCTCGATAAATGCCCACTATTGGGTATAAACCACTTCGATTGACATTTTAATTTAAAAATTTAAAGCATATTTATCGAGAGGGTAATTCCACTGTACCAACTTGTAAAGTAAATAACTATTTTCTACTCCTGTATAAATATATCCCCATTATTAAAATTTTTTCCATGAATTATAGTGCCCATAATTCACGACAGTGTATTATGATTTATAATTCACTCTTCCTCGACCAATCACAGAGCCAGAAATGCATAATTCATTGTTATATTAAAGACGTGATGTGGATCACCACCCTTTCATTCGACATTCGCTCATCATGTCTAAACCTCCTCAACTGACTCACTCCCACTTTCTTAACAACATTCTTCACAATCTCACACTCACCATACATCAATGTATTCTGTATAGGTTCACGTCTCGTATACCCATACATTCCTCTCAAATATCTCATTTCTACAGCAGTTATACGTCGTTCATGCTTCTTCATCCACACCCAACGTTCAGAACCATACATCAATGTAGGCACTAACACACCATTATAAACACTTAATCGAGCATCTCTAGATACATTCACGTTTCGAGCAATTGTACTCAGAGCATCCAAACCTTGCACTCTGCAGACACCCGCCTTTCAATCTCCCAGTCAATACGACCATCCCTCGAAAACATACTACCCAAATATACAAATTCATTCACTTGTTCCAGTCTCACACCATTTACTGAAACATTACAATCAGTCACCAAATCATTCTTCTCAAACACCAACACATTACATTTATCGACATTCAACAACAGATTTAAACCTTTCCCTACTTCATTTATGCTCACAATCATTCTTCTCAATCGCTCCTCAGTTTCACCCAACACAACATCATCCGCATAAGCTAACGCAGGCACTATACGTCCTCCAATACGTACACCATCTGTTCCATTCAATACCAACACATTCATATACAAATTAAACACTGTATAAATAAATAAATATATCATGACAGCATTTACTCATTTTGGAGGTCGTACTCTGCTATCGCAGATGTGTTACTATCTGTCAAATCACGCTCCCAAAGAGAGGGAACCATAAGAGTAACTTGGTGGCATTGTCGAAATGAGGATCTGATTATTTTGTACCTAGCATGTTCAGGCAACACTAGGACGCAAATCGGTTTGTCGACCTATACCAGTCACACACTAAAGTCTACTTAGATCGTGACGTCACACTGCATAAGTATGCGCAATTAAAGAGCATTAAGAAATAGTTACAAAGTAAATTGTATTGCAATGTATTTTCATGTTTTTCTCAATTTATTCCGAAACGTAAAAGTAGGTCGAATGTCATTGAAATAGATTACATTATCGCTAGATGTAACCTTTAACCTTTATTTAAAAATATAAACAAGTCATTCCCAGCTAATTTATTTGACACATATCAATTTCATTACGCAAATTGATTATAATTTAATCAAATAGTTGTAATATATATTTTTTAAACATCTTACGACGAAAACCAACGTTGCATTCTTACGTTTACAGAGCAAAGTACAGAATTTCACATATTCGAAGCATAATATTGCGTTGGAATGTCTTAATTAAGATTCACTTACGTTGTAGAAGCTCTAGGTGCCAGCCAGGTGACCACAGCAAAGTTTGAAAGTCTATAGACCAATGAAACAACACTATAGTCATCACACACAAACACAATCACATATTGGTTAATGGTTAATGAGGATTTACATATATTAATAACGATTAAAACTACATGGAAAGATCTAGAAATTCATAAACACTTCGAAATACGTACACTGCAAATGCGCGAACAATACTGACAGGAATAATTTTGTTACAATAAAAATAAATATAATACTTATTTGGAGGGGAACTGTTTGACTGTGTAACAGGAATAAACGAGAATTCGTGGCCCAGTGTTCTTTCAGATATTTTATTTTATACATGAAAAATAATAAAGAAATAAATTCAAGTGTTTCGTTTTGCTGATCTCGTTGGTGTAGTGGCTATGGCATTAGCCTAACACACCAGAGGTCGAGGCTTTGAATCCCACTGAAGAGGATGGTTGTTTTTGATGTACTCATAAATAAACAATCATATATACATGACCAAAGTAGTTAGTCCGCTTATTATATTCGCTTAAAAAAGGTGAATTTAAAATATATGTTGTATGAAGTTAAATGTCAAATGTTTGATTCGATTTTGTTCGTTGCATTTGGAGAAACAACATTCTAATCAAATTACAGTAATTTTCTTTCTTGTGCATACCGGGTGTCTACATTTTTGTAGGACATAGGAAATACCTAATTAAAATTTACATTAGGCGATTTAGCGGGTGTAGAATTGAAATATGGAATATACGGATTTAAATGTTATATTTTTAATATTGCTGTAAAATTTTACCAATTCACTTTATAACAAAAGTGTAAATATAAAACTTGTTCAAAATTAAAAAATACATGCAACAAGGCCCATTTGGTTACCTAAATATTAGAATTTCACGATATGTCGTTCAAATTAAAATCAATATTTTTTAGGAAAATTGGACGCGTTCAGTTGCATTTATCAACTGAGTAAGCAACTCAGCAATAGCAAGTAAGCGTTTTAGCGTAGAGCTGAACGATATGTTGAGTTAGTGATGGAAAATGTTACCTGTCAACTATCAATATTATACATACAGTGGTTTCTATTTAATTTATATTTTCAATATTTATTTTTTGTTTATTAGAAACCAAGGTAGATTTGAACCTAATTGTAAATTATATATAATATGTAAAGTAACACCTTGTTGTACGCCATTTTGTACACATGGGACTTGTATTTCTGGCGTGATGAGAGGAATGTGATTAATATCTACAAATAATCAAGATGAAATTAATTTAATAAGTACTAATGTTCAAAAAACCATTTGCTACAAATTTACCAATTAGTATACGGGTATTTCCCGAAACAACTTCATTGTCAGTAAAATATGTATTGGCAAATTATGGATCTAGTATATAAATATAAAAGTAAAATATGAAAATATTCATTCACATATTATAAAACGTATAGTTTTCTATTGCTTGACAGGCACACAATCTATATAATTTCCATTCAAATTCATGTAAATTATTATTCAATTCCATTTTTTGACATCTAACCTACCACTCTACTAGAAATCATCAGTTGCTGACACAAATCAGCGAGTTTTAAATGCACTGAATTGTTGACTCAGCTGATGATAGTAATCATAAACTCAGCAAATCGTTCAGTTGAATTTAGCAACATAGCAACTCAGTTACTGAGTGCTATTGAACGCGCCCAATGTAACAAGACAATTGAATATTAGACAAAAACAAAAAATCTTTGAAATTTCAAAAGTAGGTTGAGATTTACTTATTTATTTAACATTAAGAAATGGAATTACAATCTTCTACGAAATTTTCACAGAAGCACATTGGAAAAGGTAAAGATTTATTTCAAATATTAAAAAATAGCATTCAAATCCCTATATTTCCCATTTCAATTCTACACAAGGTATAATTCGGTCCTTATGAACTGTAGAACAAAAGTGTAAATACAAAAAAATGTTTTGAAACAAATGCTTCATCAAATGATATAATTTTTAGGTATTTGTGTAGTGTCATGTAAAATAAAACACACAATTCTAGTGATTTAGTGCTAGTTTTGATTTCCCATGGAAATTTACCTCCTGGACTATTGAATTTTCATTGCTACGAAAATTACTACGAGTCGAAGACGAGTCGTGATTTTCAATTAGCAATAAAAATGAAATCAAACTAATACTTAATAGATTACGTATGAAAATCCCGTTGTCGAAAACCGACTTTTCATTCACGTAATGAAAGTAAAAACCATTTGGTGGGAGGTTATGTGGTGGCCAAATATATAAAACTTTATTGATGGTTTTAAAATCTCAACCTCAGAAATAAAGAGATAGAGATGGAAGCTACTAGACAGAGATGAATGATGGGATATATAAATTTAAATCACGTGAGAATAGAGTATGAATAAGCGATTTTTGCAATCCTTGCGCACTCGTCCGAGTATAGCGCCATAAACATAAAACTGCTGTAATGATTTCTTTGTCTAGAGATATTCTACGAACAAAGCGTAGATAAGATATTTAAATTTTATATGTCAATCACCTAACTGGAGGAAACTTCATATTTCATTCAAATATTCCGAACGGCGAACGTAAACATAAATTTGTGTAATAAAATAAGCAATAATTTTATTTTCGAATGGAAGTTTGAAGAGCTAATTTATTAAATAATAACTCTAATATGTTAATAGGCTATTATTGTTCAGGAATGAATTGAATTTTATTAGGTTTAGTGAGATAAGCTCGTTTTAGAGCCTCCAAAATACGATTTCACTATTCTCACGACGACGCAACGTCTGGTGTGTGTGATTTTTACTTTCTTATACAAAGTAGGAAGTATTGAAATCACGAAAAAAATCGCTGACGAGATTTTTGCGGAAATACATATTTTGACGTCCACTGAATCCGTTATGACTAATTTCTCAATGATGTCTGTGTGTGAGGATGGATGGATGGATGGATGCATGTCCGTGTGCGCAATATCTCATGAACGATACAAGATATGGAACGGAACTTGGAATTTATAAGTTTCATGAAAAAATGAAGAGCTGAGTTGATTTTGAATGAAATTGAAAAACCGGAAGAGGAAGTTTACTAGACACACAAAACAATAAATTCCATTTATTTCAAAAATAAAATCAGCTGTGAGAAAAAGTTTCAAATGAAAGATGTTAGCAAAAATATTTGAAATATAAAATGTTAATTGCACTTTTCTTGTATATGCTTCTAATTTTGAGAAAAACTAAATTATATATTTAAGAATATATTTCTATAATCTTAGTTACATACGCAAGAAACAAGTCATACGACATTCTCTTGCATTACATGCAAGATCTTTTATTTCTTTTGGAACGTCTTCAATGTCTTCATCCATCTCAACACTTTTTTCACTTTGACAATTTGATAAATAACTTTTTTAAACAAAAGCAACAAATGCATGACAATGAAGCACACTTTGAGATGCAATTAAATGTTTTAAATATAGTTAATGATCATATTTTAAGAGAAAATATTTTCCATGCAGTTGTACATAATTGGACTTTAGAGACTCGCTTTATTTATTAACCTCGCTCGCTGCGCTCGCTCTGCCATAAAATTCGGCTCGTTCAATAAAGACCTAAAATATGTACTTGTTATACAAACTACTATTATTATATTAATTAATGCGTCCGTAAAACATTCTTACTCATTTAAACACAGTTGAACTTCAATTTCACGAAATATCACTGAAAATTGGCATATACTTTTATTGTATTTCTATATAATATAAACCCTAAAAAACTAACTAGTGCAGAGCGCATCATATCTCTTAAATTTTTCGAGATATGACGGTTTTTGATGTTTGTCGAAATGCAATTTTGATGAACTGCAACTCGAAAATTACGCAAGATATCGAAAAATTCTCTTCAGTTTTGTGTTATTCGTGCATATTATAGCACAATAACAAATTTTTAAAAAATAGAAATTTTTTGAATTTTTTTTCAAAATTTCGATCAGCGATATCGTAAATAATAAACGAGATACGAACTGGCATACTAAACCATTGGATTCAGCTCATCGAAATACATAAACCCTAGAAATTTCAGAAAATTCGGATTGTGGGTTGAAATTTTAGAGCAAAAAGTCTGAAAATGGCCTTTTTCAGGCCAAATGTCAAAGGGTACCCTTTGACGTTTCTCGGCAAAAACGTCATTTTCACACTTTTTGCTCTAGCTCTATAACGCGTAAAGCAATTTTAATGAAATTTTACATACTTATGTATTTTGACGAGTTGAATCGAATGGTCTAGTCTGCGAGTCTATATCTTTTATTATTTTCGAGTTATCGCCTATCGAAATTTGTGGGAAAAAATCAAAAAATTTCAAAATTTTCAAACTTTGCTAATTTGTAATAAAATGCATGAAACACACAGAACTGAATCTATTTTTCAATATCTTTAATAGATTTTGAATTGCAGCCACTCAAAGTAGCACTTCGAAAAACAGCTAAAATTGCCATATCTCTATAAAATTAAGAGATATGACGATGCGCTCTACAGCATTGAGTTTCCTAAGGGTTATATTATATAGAAAAACAATAAAAGAATATGCCAATTTTTAGTGATATTTCGTGAAATCCGGAATTGTGCAGAACTTTCTTAACATGTATTTATTGTCAATGGTAAATGAACTTGTATTAAATTTTCTAATTTGTACAATCCTCGTTTAAATAATTGAGCCATATTGTGTAGTTCCAGATAATGTAACACTTTACTGATCTACAGATATGTTATCCTCAGGAGTGAAGCATCAATATAAAATACAAAGTAATCTTTAAAATGTTATTAGTTGTCAAAAAAATCATAAAAAGCATGTCAAAATATTTTTGTGACAGTTAAACATTACTTTTTATTTTCCTTTGACGCTTCACTTCTGAGGATGACCTATGTAATGCAATGTGGGCACCACACTACTTTCTTATACAAATAAAACCAACTGAACACGTATGACTTGTTCCTTGCGTATGACTTTTTTTTGATAATTATTTGATATATAGATATTAAACCTGTTTTTTGTTCTCATTGCAATTATGAATTAATAATAAACTAATTTTATGTTTCCTAGTTTGCATTGAACAAACCAAAAGTGTTTGTGAAACGTCAGCTTTTGAATAATAAATTCATCTTGTCTGCACTCTTGAGTATTTTGTACCTCTCACATATCCAAGCTTGTCGATAAATTCTTCATTTTCATTAATAATAAAGTTAAAAAAATAAACTTCGGTTATTTTCGAAAGAGACCTCGTATGTACTCTTGTGCGACACTGTCTGCAGTCTCAAGGAGTCCATGTGTCATCGTGAGTCTACAGTCACCGTTTAGGTCACATGTCTCGAATTTTAATAAACCGTCTCCCAGCCTGCGCAGATAGATTTTATTGATCAGCCCCCGCGGACGAACGGCACTGGGACTGCAAACGAGCCCATTACATATTGATAAACCGTAAAAACAGTTCCTGGCTCACATAGCTCTGATTCCGGTCTCCAGAGCGGACTAGTTCTACCATCGTGATAAAGTTGCGGCAATTTGTTAGCTTATTTACCTGGTGTATATAAATTTCGCTTAAGAGGTACGGCCACTTTATAAAATCTCGGTTAGGGTGATTTTATCCGTTTAGCACTTGCATGAAAAAGTGCTTTGTTGCTGGATTTATTTACCGGAGGTTTTCGTTGTTTTTCACAGGTACTTTATATCGCACAAAAGAATATTTTACCCGTACACAAGCCATTTTTTAACCAGCAAAATAAATTGAGGGAAATATGGTCTACAACAGCGCTTTTCAAACTCTTCAAGACCCAATTCTCATTTACTGCCAACAATTTTAATAGTGAGGCCTTTGAAGATCCCAGTGTTTTTAAATCTAGTTGTTTAGTGTTAAAAATTTAAACTAAATGTTTGAGTTTTTCAGTAGCTTCATTAATCTACACACTCGTCTTGGTGACGGTCACAGGATCCAGTTCTCATTCTATGCAAACAATTTTAACCATAAACTGGTATAGTGGGGTCTTTGAAGATCCCAGTGTTTTTAAATCTCGTTGTTTAGTGTTAAAAATTTAAACTAAATGTTTGAGTTTTTCTGTAGCTTCATTAATCGACACACTCGTCTTGATGACGGTCACAGGATCCAGTTTTCATTCTATGCAAACAATTTTAACCATAAACTGGTATAGTGGGGTCTTTGAAGATCCCAGTGTTTTTAAATCTCGTTGTTTAGTGTTAAAAATTTAAACTAAATGTTTGAGTTTTTCTGTAGCTTCATTAATCGACACACTCGTCTTGATGACGGTCACAGGATCCAGTTTTCATTCTATGCAAACAATTTTAACCATAAACTGGTATAGTGGGGTCTTTGAAGATCCCAGTGTTTTTAAATCTCGTTGTTTAGTGTTAAAAATTTAAACTAAATGTTTGAGTTTTTCAGTAGCTTCATTAATCTACACACTCGTCTTGGTGACGGACACAGGATCCAGTTCTCATTCTATGCAAACAATTTTAACCATAAACTGGTATAGTGGGGTCTTTGAAGATCCCAGTGTTTTTAAATCTCGTTGTTTAGTGTTAAAAATTTAAACTAAATGTTTGAGTTTTTCTGTAGCTTCATTAATCGACACACTCGTCTTGGTGACGGTCACAGGATCCAGTTCTCATTCCATGCAAACAATTTTAACCCTTAACTAGTATAGTGGGGTCTTTGAAGACCCCAGTGTTTTTAAATCTAGTTGTTTTGGTGTTAAAAATTTAAACCAAATGTTTGAGTTTTTCTGTAGCATCATTAATCGACACACTCGACTTAGTGACGGTCACACAAATCTTTATATTTCTTAGTTAAAGAGATAATAACAATTGGGGTCTCTGTTGTTCCCACTGTACCAGTTACGTTGATTTTATAATTAACATGTCTCGATGTTTTTTAACTGAAAGTGAGTTATATAATTTTTTTAATTGTGGAGAGCAAAGATGAAAAACACGTGCAATCGAAAGACGAAATACAAGAGATTGATTCGAACATTTCTAATGCAGAAAGCAAACACACATTTCAAATGAAACAGATTCAGAAAGAGGTGCAAATGTAAGTAAAAACACCCCTGTTATTTTTTTTCTGTTGTTCTAAAATATAAATTTTATATCATAGGTGATGTATTCAGGTATACTAATTTGTAATTTTTCCCGTTTGGCCCCTGAAAATTATTTTTGGCAGTTTCACGCCCCAATAACCAAGAGGCTGCAACAGAAGATCAGTATTTTTCTATTTTGTTTATTTGCTGAATCTTAATTTTATTTTCTTTAGTTTTATGAATGTTTTCTTTTTGTTACAGGTATGTTGAAATCTTTCCCTCTCAACACCAGCATCTGTAACTTTTGTAAGTAAGAGCAATAATTTAAATAACAATTCTACTTAAAACAGTGTTGCATGTTTACCGGTAAATGGGATTTTACAGTATTGCTATTTTTTACCATACTGTATCGTTGATATCAATATTTAAATAGGATTTTATCCACAGTACTTATCGTTTTCAGCATTCGTTTTTGAAAAATGTTGTTAGAAATGTCAATAAAATAAATTTGGTTGTTGTTATTATTATTATTTTATTAAGACCAAGACGACCTGATTGTTTTAATGAAAAAAGTAAGGAAGGCAGAAAACAACCTTTCGTTCAAAAATGCGACACAACAGGTATGAAATAAACTTTTGTGTCACTGTAAATAATAAAATAAAATAATGCGAACTTATAACTTAAATAGTTATTTCGCAGCTTAGAAATGACAACAAAGTGACACTGCAATTAAAATCGTGTTGTTTTCAAAATTATATATTGAGGCTTATTATGTAACTTACCTGTTAATTTTTAACGACAATGATAACAGACGGTATTGTTTAATAATTGAAAATTTCATTTGACACATATACATATTTTTGTGGATAATATTTTTAACAGGCCGTTCAAAATTAACAAATAAGTTACAGAATAGGCCCCATTATCTCGGATAAAAAGTACCAATGTATGCAGGTTGTCCAAGATTTAAACGGCCTAAATTAATGCATAGATTAAACACCTTTAAATAAGGTGACAAGTTCATATGAGCAAATGTCCGTAAATGCTTTATTTTAGAGATATTAATGTTTTTTTTATTGAGTAGCGCGACTTAAAAAAATCAACTTCATAATGAAATGTCCAATATTATTGTATTGAGAAGTTACAAATTAAATTAATAATAAATTGTTTATTACCTAATTTCAACAAAATTTAGTTTTCCTGCACTGATGTCTGGGAAAAAATGAGAAACTATCAATGAATTTAAAGAAATTTATTGTTTAAAATAATAAAGTAATAACATAACTTCATAAACTATTATTTTTTTATAATATTTGTTCAAAATGTTCACCTGCAGCTCGTAAACAGGAACGACACCGATCTACCACTGCATTGGTTGCTGCGTGCATGACATTGCTCGGGAGATATGGTTTCGCAAAGTTGAATAATTTTTTTACGTAGTGAGTCTAAATTATTTATCGGTTCTTCAAAAACTTTTTCTTTTATGGCACCTTCAAAAAATTTCTTATATTCATTAATAGTTTCTCATTTTTTCCTTGACATCAGTGCAAGCAAACTAAATTTTGTATTAAAATTAAGTAATAACCAATTTATTTTTAATTTAATTTAATCATTATGTCTCCCCTCAATAAGATAATACTGGATATTTCGTTATGAAGATGATTTTTTAAAGTAGCGCTACTCAATAAGAAAAACATGAATATCTCTGGAATAAAGCATTTACGGACATTGGCTCAAATGAACTTGTCACCCTATTTTTATGTGTTTAATTTTAATTTAAGTTTGGCCGCTTAAATCTGGGACACCCTGTATAATATTTAAAAAATGATAATTCAAGTGTATCACTGGCTCATGTATTTAAGCTGAAATTTCAAAATAGCACTGAGTTACAAATTTAATTCATGTACAAGAAAATAATAAATTAATCAGTAAAAATTGCCATCACAGCACGTGGGGCGGGGCAGGGCGCCACAGCAGACACAGTGGCGGCGAGTAGGGGGCGGCGGCAGGCCGTTACCCCCGGCAGGCAGCCCTGCCTGACACAATCGGTGTTCGGTGTTCAGTGTGTCGACACGACGATGTGTTGGTGAGAAACACAAGCGCTGAGCAATATGCTGTGGAATTATCATACGCGTTGATGTGATTTGCTAAATTATATGCTTGTACTGTCAGCGATGTGTGGGCGTGGGAGCTGGAGGTGCTATGATGTGCTCAAAATTCATTTTGTGGGACTTTGTATTCTTTACGAGATACAATGGGATCCTTCACTAGAGTCACAGAATGACATATATGTCATTTATATTGTAGTACAACTAGACCCAAAAACATCGTAATAGAGTTTAAAAAATATTGATGAAAAAGATGATTGTTAGACTGGAGAAGTGATGCGGAAAAATAATGATCGAGGATACAGTCAAAGATCTTTATTTTCTATAACGCCAACGTTTCGACAATACTTGTGTCTTCTTCAAGACTAGTAGAAAAAATTATATGATAATGTTAAAAATGCATACAAATAATGCAACTTGATGCTTAAATTCTGTAGAAACAGATTCTATATTTTTGGTTTGCATTTGGTTTTATATTTTTTATTAGTGCCGATTGTTATGTTTCTATATACAGTACAGCTTTCTTGTGGTGGGGTTCTCGTCACTATCTTCTTTGCTGATCAGCAATAGTGGGAGAAAGTGAGAAAGAAGATAGTGACGTGAACCGCAACACAAGAAAGCTGTACTGTATATATTTTTGAATAGTTAAAGATTCAATTCCACAGAAAAAACAAACGTTTCTGAAACCATAAACAGAATTCTATCAAGTAATCATTTTAATACTGCCTTCATTAGAAAAATCTTTAAAGTATAACAAAAAAAATTTTTTACGACCTGCCAGGTAACCCTACCATTCTCCCTAAATAGTGAGAGGAAAATATAGTAGTAATACCAATATGAATGTTATTTACAAAAATATATTGTAAAAATTATAAATAAATGCCTAATTTTATTGAAAATCCTTATTATTGTGATATACAAACATAATTTAATTTTCTCCTTTTTCTATATCTATTAAATCACAATTTTACAACATTAATTTAGATTTAAGATTAGTTCATTGGCAATACTGCACATCGTCTTGCGTTTGATAACCTAACTTTTAACGTATCAGTTGTGTTGTCAAGTGTATTTTAGATCCGAGCAAATAGTTTTTAGAAACATGTCGTGAAAAAAAATGTTATGTCTAACATGAGAGGAAAGCCCGTCTTCCACTTTCCCCCGAAATTCGAGCTTCGAGCTTGAGTCGGAAAAATAAGCGCTTTCCTCTCTAGTTTTTGACAAAAACTATTGTCATTGACATCCTATATTGAATTTTACCTGAAACAGTACTATGCAATGAGAGTAATAGGTATAACTGGTATCCCGAGTAATAGATTAATGGCAGAAAAGTAAGTGTTACTTTAGAATTTAAATTGATGGTATGTATACCTTCAAAATGGAATGCACTATAGCTTCATTTCGCTTTGTTATTATGGTGTACAAGCGATTACTAAGTATGAATATTCCAGCAATATGTGTACAGAATTTATCTAGAGACAGAATTCACTTGTAACCGTATGATGATTTGATATAAAGCCATTCTTGTATACATAGTAGTTATTTTCACTTTGAAGTGTCTATATATTTCACGTCATTTCAACTGTATCACTTTGATTTTAATTATTTGGTTGCACACTACAATTAATACAAAAGAATTCTGCTTTAAAAAATTCAATTTGCAAACAAAAACCCAATTGGACGTAGAGTAAATTGCAAATTTCCAGTGTAATTCAGCAAACAGAACTCTCGTGTTACTTGATTAATTAAAAACAAAATCAAACCAATTTCCTTGGCACAAGTAAACATGGAATATGTACTGTATACTGTACCGGTATCCTGTACCTATAATTTAAAACGGTTCATCAATATTTGAAAACGTGGAAAGCTCTCCAATTACATTACAACGTCCAACATTCCGCGCGTCGCGAGTTGTGTTGACTGCCTTCATCACCGCCATCGTGTTACGTCGACACCGAATGTTCACGCCAATCAAGCTTCAGCATTTTGCGAATTGACGCAGTGAGGTGTTACGCATTGTTTTTATTTAGAGTGGGAATTATCTTTGAGTCCCGACAAACCAAAATCCCGAAAAATAAACTGATGTGGGATGTGACTACACGAAAAATAAAGTACTGCATATTTTACCAGACTCTAGTCGGTAAGCTGAGGATACATGATGCGTTTTCTGAAATTGTCATAACGTTCCACATATAGTTCAATAAACCAATAATTTTCTTCAATTTCGTCACTTTTGACCAGAAACTGGTTTTACAAACAGGTTAACTGTTATTTTTGAGCCAAATGAGAAATTTTTAACCGAAACCGAAACTGATAAATAAAATCGGTAACAATTAACCAAAAAATTAAAAAAACGGTTATTTAATTCGTTAATTTAGTTCATTATTTGGCCATAATACCCTGTGCTGTGTAGTTTGAAACACGGTGTAAGAAGAGAGGTGTGTCGACTCCTTAGCAATCCGTCGAACCGAGCCAATCGTCGTTAGTTACATTATTCCCCAAAGGCGCTGCGATTACCGCATCGAGGGTAAAATGGCGGCCACTGTCCGGGCATGTCACATATGTACACACCTTTAAACCATCATGGGGAGAAAGTGTTTTATCGCGAATTGTTCAGCGACACAAGTGATCACATTTCGATCTTCAAAGCTCCGTCTAATTATAAAGTACTTGAAAAATGGATTTAGTATGTTTCGTATAAATTATGAAAGGTTATATCTTATGTCAGTTGTGAGTATATATTTATATTACATTCCGAACTGTAAATGTTATAATGATCATTCTAACCTCCATCAACTATTATCTAATAGCGTTTTTGGTTTTAACTACAGTCGTACTAATTTTAGGTAGTTTTAAATTGACACTTCATTGTGACAAGCTGTTCGTCGCTATTTTACCCTCTAACGACACCAGCGCGCACCGCACGGAAAAGTCAATAACTAACGACACAAGAAATCCCTATATTGGAAAGTCGACTCACCTCTCTTCATACACCGTGGTTTGAAGTTTGAACGCATACTGCAAACGAGCCTTCTACCCTCTATATACTATAACTATATAGCACACTATGCAAACACCAGTCCATACTTTTTTATGCTGGTTTCCCTGTTTGGTTTTTTAAACCGCATTTGTATAACGGTTTTCTTACACTGTTTTTTATAACCGATTTCTTAAACCGGTTAACTTAACAGTTTTAAAAACAGGTTTGTAGTCAGTTAACCTGTTTTTGATCGAAAACTGATTTCGATTAACTATTTGCGATTTTTTGCCCTGCTTTTGACCAATCACGAAGGTATTATTACAGCGGAGAAATTTAGGAAAAGGCTCGTTACCTATCCATGGTAACCATGTCTAGCATGTGTGACAAAATTTTGATTGTTTATTGTATTTTTGTTTATAATTTGCCTAAAATTAATATTTTTTGTTACCTTATTTGGGAAATAGTTTAATGGAATATTTACATGTAAAATTTGTACTCTAGATTGTAGCTTTTTGGTAACATTCCTCGACAAATTGAATGAAATAAATAAATAAATCTAAAACTGTTTAATGAAGTGTAATAGTTATTTACTTTACAAGTGGGCAAAGTAAAATCATCACACTCAGCCTTCGGCTTCGTGTGCTAAAATTTATCTCGTGGGTAATTCCACTTTGCCCACGTGTGAAGTATAACGTTTTATCCAACAACTCTTAATAAATGCAAAATTTATTAAAGAAATATTTTTTGACACTGACATATGCTTTAAATTTTTGAAATTAAAATGTCAATCGAAGTGGTTGCCAAGGTGTTGTGTGTTATTATTATTGTTATAAATAAAAAAATACTCACTAGTGCATTTTCTCAACATTATACCCACTAGTGGAAAATCTGTTACTTGCCTTGTTCAAAATCGCCATAGTTATAGAGCATTTATTGAGAGGTGTTGGATAAAATATTTTTTATTTTTGTTTAATTTTTCATAGCCGTGTTACAATTTTTCTAATAAATATTGATTTTAATTTGATTGATATATCATGAAATACTAATATTTAGATAACCAAATGGGCTTTATTAAAAAAAAAAAAATAGATTAAATACATCATCACGCCATTTATCTATTTCTGCGGCATTCTGCTTGAAGCAGATCTCGGTATTATGATATATATCTTTGCGGTTACCAGCCGTCAAATCACGGCCTCCAAGAATGGTAGTGGAGGAGGAGCCACAGGAGTAATTTTACGTATTGAAATTTTCAAATTTAATTTAATTACGCCTCTGTCAAACAGAAAATTTTATTAAGTGTGCACATACAGAAGAGAATGTGATACAGACAATTATTTCTGTGGTAAATTAATCGTCGTCCACCTTCATCAACGAATTTGCGAATTTGTCTTCTGGTGTACCATCATATCTAAGTCTCGACAGCCATCACACCCAGCGGCACCCTTCTCACATCGCTATTCACGTCGTCGAGGACGTGGACATGGACGACACAGGCACCGGCCAAGGCACTCCAAGATCCTCTCATCCGGAATGCGGGACACGCGAGCGCTGCCATCTCGCGACCGGCCTCATAACTAATGCACCGAGACGCCGACAAGAGAATGGTGCCAGTGGAGACGTGGAGGAAGGGAAAATGTTATTTGGGGAGGATATTAAGAAATTATGATTGCTAGAACATTTGGAAATTAAATCATTGTAACAGGAACGATGGATCAGATTTTATCTACATCTATTTTAATAGAAATAAAATAAATATATCATCACGCCTTTTACCCATTGTGGGTGTGGCACTCTGCTTGCGCAGATCTCGGTAGGTGATATATTTTTGCGTATGAAGTGCGGTTACCAGCCGTTAAATCATAGCCCCCAAGGATGTTAGTGGAGGGGAACCACAGGAGTAATTTTAAATTGGTAACTGTCGGCAGTGGGATTCGAACTGAGGATCTCACGGTCCACAATCCGACACGTTACCACGGAGCTATTCCCACCATATTATATATTTTAATAGAAGATACAATATGTACGTAGTATAAGGTAATATAAGATCAACTGATTATATATGGACCATTTTCTCATTGATGTCGTGTGGTTGTATGGATGGAAGTGTGCTTTATTCTATGACTCACGAACAAGAAATGGTGGAACAACACTTCTGAGAACTAAGTTGATTTTGGTAATAAGTACATAGTCGGAAATGGAAATTTACTGGACACATAAAACAATAAATTCAGATTGTTTCGAATATGAAATAAGCTCCTTTAGATTTTAAGGAAATTAATTATATGTTTAATAGCTTTTAAGGTCGCCGTCGAATTGGGCTTTAAATTTAAAAAGTTTAGATAAAGGTTACGACTAGCGCTAATATAAGTATGACCTGAAGCGAGGTGGTGGCGAGCGCAGTGTAGAAAGAGCGAAGACAGAGCTTCAGATCGCGCTCCGGCGAAACGCTGCACTAAATTTACTTTATAAAACGGGAATATTGTAATTCCGTTCGTCTACAACAATTACTTATTGATTTAAATTTTTCTTTTCATTATTCATTATAAAATATTTTTTCTATGACCACTTACAAATCTGCTCATTGTATATTTGTTCTTGCTAGGGAAATGAGGTAAATTGCAAGCATCGTGCGAAATGAATTTGTTTTGTGAGTATTTTAATACAAGTCATTTCATTTCAGTACAGGTGCCATTGCTGGGATACTTATTTAGAATTGTCAAATATTGTAATGTTGAAAGCGGGACATTGTCAAAATTAAATTAATCAGGAAATAATATCGTGGTCGTAGAAAAAGTATAATGTACCTACAACTTGCATGGAATGTCCATTTCATACTCATATGATTTGCAGCATACTCGTACCCATTTTTTTTGTTTTTCTGTATTATTTATTATTATAAACAAAGAAATTTAATTATTGTTGAAAAAAATCGAATATATGTGCAAACCAGAGATAGGCATTTCCTTAAATTAATAAACAAAAGTGCATTTGTTTTTAATAATTCTTTTAATCAAACGAAAGGAATTACGATTAGACTGTATTAGATGGCAAGTTAACCGAGTTTGGTATTAAATTAAAGGTCTCAAGGAGAAATCTCATCCTCAACTGTCATCGTCGTAGTCTATTGTTTCTCTTGCAAATTGATTGAACCCTATCAAGTTTGTCTCAAATTAAAGGTCTCAAAGGAAAAACTTGATCTCAAATGTCAAAAATTCATTTTTACGATCGTCAGTTATTTTTTTTCAACAGTTAATTGAATCTTGTCGAGTTTGTTGTCAAATTAAAGATTTGTCTGAGGACAGCTGTACTAAAATATCAAAAATTACTTTTGAACGATGGTCAATTGTTATTAGAATTCTTTCGTTTTTGGTATTAAATTCAAGTTTTTTGAAAGGAGAATTCATATTATCAGATTATTTATTGTATTTTAATTTTTCAGGTTCCCTAAAATTTCTTAATATAATTTGTGTATCTATTTAGGTTTTTTAATAACAAACATTCAAATTAAGATTTTTACAACGAATTTCACAAACAGGTCACGAAATTCCAAACGTCAACCTCAAAATGAATCTCCCAATCTAATTGCAGTTTCCAACAACGCATCACATCCACAATGCACCAGCGGCACAAAACACTATTTCACTGTTCGCCACATACGCACTAATCCCCCCTTTCCCCACGCACAATCACGCCGACCGCCATCGCGTGGTCTGTGGTCCGCGCACATAATAGATTCATTACCGTGTCATTAGGTACAGCAGAGGACGCAGTGGACACTGGGTGGACCCGGGCGATCCTGGGTGATTCAGGGTGAATCAGAGCGCACTGGGTGCACGACAGTGTAATGACGGCTGTGATTGGTGATTGGGTAATTGGACACAAGGCCTGGAGTGGAGTAGGCTTGCTGAGGAAGCATGGACAGATGTAAAGACCTGGATTGAGTTGCAACACGGATGGTGTTGGGTTATGATAATTCACCTAGAATTGCATCGAACTGTGGATTGTGAGATCCTCTGTTCGAACTCCACAGCTAACTGCTACATAACATAATAACATAACATCGCGATAAGTCCCACTTAGTGGGGTAGCACGAACCCAGAAACACAGTCAACCAATAATCAATCTGACTGTTGCCATATTAAATTTAACCCGGTGATTTCCTCTCTACAAACATCTTTTGGTACTATGATTTAATGGCTGGTAAACTCATTTCACGCTCAAAAATACATCACTTACCAAGATCCGTGTTTTTAAATATTTCAATAGTAGCGAATAAAATGGAATAATAGACAATTCAAAAACTCTCTTTTTGGTCAAAGAACCAGACCTGCATCCCTCACCGTATAGAACAGGTGTTGGAAACCTTTTTTGAAAGCGTGTGTTATAAACAATCAAAATGAGACTTTTAATATTACATTTCGCGTCAGTGAAAAAAAAATTAATTCTAATTATCATGAAAACAGTATTTTAATTTAATTTTATAAATTATTCTTTCTTGTATATCAAAATATCGACAACACACAATATTTCCTAAATGTTGAAAGATTATAGGTGATATTTTACCTTCCACCACAGCCTGTAAGGAAATCATGCAAAAAAAATTGGTAGTGAGTTTTCAGTGCATGGGCACGTTTTAGAGTCTCTAGAATACGATTATAATATTTTCGCGATGATGTTTGGGTGTCTGTTTGTCTGTATTTCTGTTAGTCTGTGTGGATCTCGGAAGTTACGGTTTCTCAAAAACTACTAAACTGAAACTTTTGATATTTTGTATACAGGGTGTCCCATTTTACATTATATCCTTGAATATCTCGAAATGAAAGTATGCCGAATCATAATCATTATGGTTTTGAGGGGGACATCGGATTTTGATAAAATGGCCCCCTTAGCTTCCCAAGGGGGGCCGGGAGGGGGGTCAACTTAAAAATTTTAAATGGGAATCCCCATTTTTTATTGCACATTCTGAAAGAGCGTTAAAAAATATGTAGGGTTTATTCGGATACTTTTTTTCAATTTCCAACAGGTGGCGCTGTAATCGTGAAAGTATGATTTTCCTGCAAAATATTCGTTATTTTGAATGTATATTAGGTCATTTTATTGTCACAGAAGTATTCGCAAGTGAGTCCGATTGCTTGATCGCAATACAAAAACTTATTTCTAAAAAAACTGATTTTTGCTTATTGAAGAGGGGGGAGGCGAAAAGTGGTAATTAAGTTGATGGAAAATTGTTATTTTTAGTCCTTAATATGTGTACAGTAGCGCCATAACGTTTGGTTCAAAGGTACTTTTGACTATCTTATCCTGGGGTACTCTTTCTAGACGTATTATCCTCGAATATCAGCGAGGATAAACTTTAATCAACTCTCTTTTTTACTTTGTGAGTTGAGTTTCAGCTATGTTATCCATTTTGAGGACCACTGCAGCATAGAATAGCCCTTCCATTAGTTTTTGTATTTAGTAAACCCGCAATTAATTGAAGGATTAAATAAATGGATTATCCGTATATACATTGCAGAAAATAAATGAACTACATTTAAACACTTTAGACAGCCACATAAAATCATGTCAATCAACTGCAATATATAAAGGCATTTAAAACGAATTTCAATATTACAGCATGTCATATAGCTTTGACAACTGTCATATAAATACTTGTTTGCGATATTAATTTTATGGCATGATAGTTTTCAATGAAGGCATTTACATAATGTTGTCGATAACGCAAATATTTCAAATGAAATCATTTTCCGAACATTGAGTCCACATCTGTGTTAGAAACATTTTATTATGAATTGTTTTGATGTTAATAAAAAGATAAATTTACTTTTAAGAAAAGAAGGAAGATTATGTACCCTTAAAAGATTTTTTTACGATTGTCAATTGTTTTTTATTCAAGTTATTTGAACACTACGGAGTATGGTAGTAAATTAATAGTCTTCAAAAGAAGACTAGGCCTCAAAAGTCAAAAATTAATTATTATCGATCGTCAATTGTTTTTATACATGTTATTTTCAAAATTATAAAAATTATTTTTTCTTCAAACCTCATAAAAGTGCGTTGTTATGTATTTGTATTCAACAAGCAGAAGTTCAATATTGTCGCCGCCGGCGTAAAATTGTTTCCTTGGCAACACATTTACTCCGGCGGCGGACAAAGTAAAATATCATGCAAAATAGTAAGGTTGTAATTCAATAATTTGACAGTTAAGAATAAAACAAATAAGCAAAAATAACATATTCTGTAGCAACTAGAAATACTGGATACGGTAAAATATTTGTTGAAGTTTTGAGCATTTTTTAATGTTTTAATGTCTATTTTCTATGTTTGAAGGAAAAATAGCATGTGTTATTCGGAGTAAATGTGACTTTGCATGCTTCGCATGTAATTGTCCGACTCGCATCGCTCGTCGTTCAAACTTACATGCTCAGCACTCAAAGTATCACATTTACTCCTTATAACACAATATACTACTTTTATTCAGAATAATTGAATTTCGTCGAGTTAGCTGTAAAATTGAAGGTCTCGATTTTTATTTTTTCTCCTTTGATTCCCTCTTCACTAGCATCTTTGGATGTTATTATTTAATGACAAGACACGTGCAAAATCACTTACTGAGATCTGCAAAAGTAGAGTGCTACACCAAAATAGGTAAAAGGCGTTATATGTTATTATTTTCCGTGTCCAACATGATCCCAATGAGTAATTTTATGCTAAGAAGATTGAGGAAATAGAACTGAAGATCTATGGAAGAAGAAGAAGAAGAAGAAATAGTATAAATTGCAACAAGTGCAGAAAATTATCTATTTCACGCGAGTTGTGAGAGTTTTATCACGAGAGTAATTGAATCGCTGTAATCTCGGAAACGGTTGATTTGCGGACCTTTGTATATTCAGATTTTTTAACTACATATCCTGTAAACCTTTAAACGTTGTTTTCTGACATTCTGTATATCTCACAAAAGTTTCTTAGTTGGGGTAGCATTGCACCTTACGGTACTTCTTGCGTCCTTTTCCAAACCAGCAAGGTACGAAATCCGCCAATACCATCATTCCAACCATCCTCTATCTTCTCTTCGTCCGTCCGGTCGGTGAGAAACCGATAGCCAATTTCAGAGCGGAAACTTCGGACATTCAGGGGCCGTGAGAGACTCTCCAAAGTGTAACGTCCTCTTGGGAAATGCCGGATATGGCCGGAGGAGTCCAGCCCGAGGTACAGAGCGGTGTTCGACACAAGCACCAGGTCCTAATCGAGACCTTGAACCTGGAATCTGATTGTCGGAGGGATGCTCTGGAGTGAATTGGAAAAAGGGAAGGAAATTGAAAATGCCAAATGATATGCAAGGAAATAGTTGATTATATAATCCGGTGTCATTCTAAATTTAGGAAAGATTGAGACAAACTCGCAATGAAGATAAAATTTATGGAATCTGTCAAGGATTGAGTGAAGGTATTAACGAATAAGATGATATTTAATAAAAGACCCGACCAAGTAATTAAATATTGTTTCTGCGTCTCTCCAGGATTAATTTGGAAATCCTTTTCAAAATTTGGATTATTTTAAATAATTATTTAAAGATATACCGGGAGTTATTTATATCTTTATATGTGTGTCATTTACCATGCGTTAGTACTGTAACTAGACGAACATTCAGAATACGATTTTAAAATATTAAATTTCAAACTGCGTATTCGCATTGTTGTCATTTAAAATATTTGTATTAATTTAAGTCATTCTGCTTAATTTATATTTAACATTTTTTACAATTTATTAAATATCATTATAATCATCCTAAAAGTATTTGCGTTTTGTTTCACCCTTATGCCGTTCTACACTGGTTGTCGTTAGAATTTAGTTTTTCATCTCAGCCAGACTTGCTACACAATACATTGCCGAATAACGTATTCAGAAGTTTATTCGTAGATGGAAATATCAGGTCTTAGTGAAATTTTGGCTCCATTGATACAAGGAATTTTGTTTTATCTTAAATGCTATCCTTATTTTGAATGGGGTAAATAGCTCCGTGGTAACGTGTCGGACTGTGGATCGTGAGATCCTCAGTTCGAATCCCACTGCTGACTGTTGCCAATTTAAATTTACCCCTGTGGTTCCCCTTCCACTAACATCCTTGGGGGCTATAACTTGACGGCTGGTGACCGCACTTCTTACGCAAAAATATAGCACTTACCGAGATCTGCGTAAGCAGAGTGCCACACCCATAATGAGTAAAAGGCGTGATGATATATTTATTTATTTTATTTATTTATTTTGAATTAATTCAATTTGCAATAACTGATAATTGGTGTAGAATTAAAGTGCCCATCATTATATAATCTTTTGCACAAACAACTTTTAAATGGAGGAAACTGCAGAAAAAAGTGTCATTTAAAAATTCTAGCTCTTTTTGATTATAACAAACAACAAAAAACAAAAGTCAATTATTATTTACCGAGTTATATTTAAAAAACCTTATAGGCTGATGAATTGCTTCAGCTTATTGCACATCCATAATCTGAATACATATATAAAATTTGAAAATGATATCGTCATTACGTCATTAGATTTTGAGCTATCGTGGACGAACACATACACACAGAAGTAAATTAAAAGCAGTGAAACTGTATTCTGGAAATATATAAACGTTTATCTACTTGCTCTTTTATTCCAATTTTATAAATCATGTAATCCGTATCCAAATCGCATCCCTATAAAATGTATGGAAAATAACGAAAAAGTCTATAAGAATTGGCGGAGTTTCCAATACCTTTCGTGGATCTGCAGGGCTCTAGTTACATTAATGAACTTTTGATTCGAACTATTCATTTTTAATTTGAACGCCATTCGTTATGCACTTGCACTTGGATAAATATTCCCGCCGAGGACACATGTCAGTTTATCGACCTCAAATTGACAAATGAGCTACCTACAGCTACAACAATTTCTAGATCTAGATAGATAAATTTACGAGAAAACTACCGCCACGATAAGTAATAAACATCGTAATGCACCACTTACGTCGCTTTCATTTTAATGTCATTTCCAATAAAAGTTAGTGTCACCCACACCCAGATAACTCCCGTGGTGTCGTACGAATTGTCGCAGGACGAGGCTTCGCGCTATCAGCACTGTTTGAAGTACAGCAACAAAGACGAGTTGATGAGAAGAGGATTCCAGTCGGAGTCCGGTACACCGGAGCACCGGACGCTGCGACTCTACGACAGCGGACGATTCGTCGATAAAAATACGCTTTACTGCGGAAATGCGATGCTACGGGATGTCTTAGGTTTACTGCACACGTTTCATGACTTAAATAAATCGGAATCCGGATTGATTACTGCTGGAGTTGAAGAAAAGAGGAGAATTATGGTGGCGATCAAGGAGAGAGGTCATACAGGATGTGGCAAAATAACCTACATAGTTTTTAAATGATAGAAATACAGATAAGAGTATCTTTTTGGACTTACTACAGTGTTGTATTATTTAGAAGTAGTAGTAGAAGTTTTTAATAATGATAAAGTGACAAATTTGATTGTTCGTTTCTTTCTGTTAAGGTCAAACATACGCGTCGAAAGAACGAATCCTTTATTTAAAAAAAAAAACAGCAAATTCTGTATTCTTCATTTATTTTCATGTTCTTTATGGTCCAACAACCTCCATCCGTCAAAATTTCATGGATTTTTTACAGTGACTTGTACATTGAAATGTCAAATGAAGTACATATTTTCGTTGGGTTCGTTCACTCCCATGAATTTTGTTTTGCGAATTCAAATTTAAATAAACTATTTCTTACAATTATTCTTATCGAAAAACAAAACAATTATTACAGTAAGGACTTTCAACATTCTGGTATTTATATATGTGGATGAAAAGGATAACTGAAACATTAACTATAAAAAAATATTCGTTGAAGTCTAGTTGGTCAAAAATTCAGAACTTTGATACTGTGTCTTTCAGTCCCATGAACGACTACAGTAATGAAAATAATTCGTATATTTAAATATGATCATTTATAACAAACTAAGTTTATTTTCAATTTAAATTTACAGTTTTTGAGAAACAAATAAAATATACAAAAAAACACACTTTTTGGTATATTTTTATTTGTTTCTCAAAAATTGTAATTTCAAATGAAAAATAATTTTAGTATGTTATAGACCAGCGTTTCTCAATCTTATTTAAACGCGGAGCCCCTATAAAGTCGAATCTAAGATGGCGGAGCCCTTAGGCATAGTTCATTATAGTTGCAAAACAAATAAGGTTAAAATGATAATAAAGGAAACTAGTAAGAATAACACAAATAAATTTCTGCGGCTGCGGACTGCGGAGCCCCTGCGTGCCTTTCGCGGAGCCCTGGGGCTCCGCGGAGCACACTTTGAGAAACGCTGTTATAGACGATCTTATTTATAAATATACAAATTATTTGCATTACTGTAGTCGTTCATGGGAATGTGTGGCATATATTTTACTACTTGAAAAAATTATGTTCATGAATAATTTGTAAACAAAAGAACCTTTTTAAAATTTATTACAAAACTTTAGACTTTTATCTACAAATGTAGGTATAAAACATTATATGTTTCATTTATTATAATAATGATATATTGTTTCAAAATAGTCATGTTCATCTTGCGCTATCTTCAGCCCGTATGGTTGACCTTAAATAAATAAATCTAGAATTGTTTTATGAAATATCAAATATTTTTCGTTCTGAACAACTTTCGTTTTTACACTTAAAAGCCCTTGTCACACGGTCAATGAATACTTCATTTTTGTTTGTCAAACTATGTTTGATGACGTCATATCATTCTGATTAATGTATGATGAAAAGAAGGTGTATCAACGTTCATTCTTTTCACTGGGGTGAAGTTTGTCAAACAGAAACATACCAATGCTATTGAGAACACCACTATTTATTTTGTATCCTATGAAATAATTATATTTTATTTCTCTTTTCAATAACATTAACATATAGTTGAAAAAAATATTTTAAAAAATTTATTTATTTTATAATATATTCCAAACCAGGCTAATTGACGAATTTATAATAATTGTTTAAATAAAATCTTATTAAAATACTTACTTTATTCATTACTGCTATCAAATGTCACTCGATCTGTCAAAACTACAAAAGTCGAACCAAAATGTATAACAGAATAAGAAACGTTTCTATTTAGAGCATTTGACCAAACTGTATGACGTGACGTCACGTTTCTATGTTTGTCATTCAAAAGTTTTGTCAAACGGTGGAAACACTGACCGTGTGACAAGGGCTTAACACTTTTACTGTAAAGTAAATAGGTAAAATCATAGAACAAAATAAAAAATATAGCTTTGAAACTCCTATACGCCACATTTCAGTTCTTCTCCAGGTATACGTATGGAAGGCAAACAATATTATTTTTATTTTCATATATTCTCCGCTTTAAAATTTTACTGTAGGGAAAGGATAGTAATTACCCACTAAAATTCAACATTTTTACTGTAACCAAGGAAATGGATTTATAAGATTATTTTTTACTGGTTATCTACATTTCCATCCATTCTGCAACCGGGCCATAGAGTACGTTGAACCTTACGAAATAATCTATCTAAACATAAACCAACATATCGGTAATGCAGCTTTCTTTAATGAATAAGGCTAGAGATAGAAGAAACGCAAGAAGTTGATAGATGGTTGCATTTTGCTACAAAACAGTGGTGCCGTGATTTGACGGCTGGTACAACGAGACCATTTCGAAGCCGAGTGCAACAACGAGGAATTTAATATACATTTTATAACATCAAGCATTATTTAAAATTTCCGTTTATCCTCAAATTCAAATAACCCAATAAAGTTCAAATCACACTATTATAAATCGTATTAATCCCTATAATATCCAGAGACCAGTAGAAATATCAGAAACCATATTCTGTTAATAGCAAAGCGTTAAAATATTCATAACCATAAACTTAGCTGCTATTATCTGCGGGCAGATCATCAATTTCCTCTGCATTCGCACATACGCGGACACCACACGGTCACAGCCTCATGCAGGGAGGCAGAGGTCGGAGAATGGGGTAGGAAGAGAGACTGTGAGGGTGAGATGGATGGCGTGGTGTCGGCGCCGTAGTTCTAAATAGACACATTCTGTCTGCCGACTGACACATCTACAAACTGCAGACAGTTGAGATCTGTGAGGTTTGAGGTATAGTGTGTTTCATTGATTGTTGGCGAATAACATATCGGCCAATCAATGACAATTGAGAAAACAGTGTCAGCTCTACAAATAAATTATACCTGCATCATAATCCGTGTTTAAAACACGCTACAGCGTTCATAAACGCAAGATTAAAACACGCCGTGCTTTAAAAGTTGCCAAGCAACAATACAAATACTTACTATTATCTGTCAAAACAGTAAACGTAAACAACAAATGCTAACCAGTCTCCATGTAAACGATATACGTCAAACGTCACACGCGCAAAATTATGAAATGAATCAAAATCAAAATGTTGCTTTCAAGTTTTTTTCAGAGTATGATGCAGGTATAATAAAAAAAAATAGCGTATAACACACGTGTATAAGTGCTTTTAAAGCACTAGCGACGTTAAAAGCACTCCGCTTCGCGTTGTGCTCTTAAACTCGTCGTGCGTGCTTTAAAAGCTTACTTATACACTTGTATCATAATATACTATTATTTGACACGAATTTGGAGACCATCCTATACAGTAAAATACTAAAATTCCATAATCTGTTTGGAAATTTACAGAAACAGTTTTGGATTGTAGCAGGGATGTGGCAAATAAATCCACCAGAAAAGAGATATAACTTTACTATGATGGGTATGGTGGTCATAAAATGTCGTTTGTTTTATACCTGGAACAATAATTACTTCTCCAACAATGTAAATATCACAATAAACATTTTGATAATATCTTCTGATAGGTAACATATACATGGGTTTTGAATATGATAACAACAAAATATAGAAAATTATTTCAAATAAAGATTGCAATTAATATTATTCTTCATCTTTTTGATTCCAATGAAATTTATTCTATTGCATTTATTTAGTAAGAAATGCATAAAAACCCTGATAGGCTTTCAAGTAATATACCACTTACTGTTTATTTATTTATTTAAATCAATCCAACAGGATAAGAAATCCTAATTTTTGGATGATTATACAATACAAAGAAATAAAGTGTCACAAATAGAAATGAAAAAAAAAAACATTCGATATATTTAAATATAAAGATTAAATTAGAAAATTAGCTGTAACCGATTTTTTAAGTTTAATTAACGAGTCGTTAAATATGTCCAATTTAATTGTATGTACATTCCGAACAGAACATATTATTAAATATGAAACATAGTTGACGTATCGGAGATTTAGATTCATAATTAGTTCTAACAAATTTTAGTTTGAAAAGAATATTGGTCCTAGAAAAAGTTCTAGGTACATTAAATGAAATTTTTGCAAGATTTAATGAATCATCTATATTCCCATTTAAAAGTTTATACAAGTACATGGTGTATTGAATCTTGCGCCGGATGACAGACTAAATAAATTCAATTGTTTAAGTAGATCACTGTAATTATAATCATAACTAGGGTAATATCCATTAATTCGAAAGAAGCAATATTTCAAGAATTTTCGCTTTTGATTCGAGGTCACAAATGTTCTTATTATATATTGGCAGCCAGACCTGAAGGCAGTACTCTAGTTTTGATCTTACAAAAGCATAATTTAATTTTTTTAGGGTTAATATATTTTTAAATGATTTGCCATTTCTTATAATAAAACCTAAATTTCTATGAGCGCTAGTAATGATATAATTAATGTGATCATTGAAGGATAATTTATAGTCAAAAATTAAACCAAGGTCCTTGTATTCTATAGTTTCCATTTTATATGTATAAGTGTAAATAAATTTCTTTACAAAGTAACTCATTACCTTGCACTTACTGAAATTAAAGAATAGTTTCGATGACCGACACCATGATAACAAATTATTTATATCAGATTGTAGAAGAATGCAATCATTTATGGAATTAATGTTTCGGAATATTTTAATATCATCAGTGCATAACTGAATCGCGGGATGTTTGACAAAACTGACAATGTCATTAATAAACACTGTTGATGAATTGTTTCCAAAATCGAATTAATTTATAACAAACATAATAACTCCCTTACATATATGTATGTGAGCGTGGTAAAAATTACAGAATTTAGGATATAAATGTAGTGAATTAAACGTATGATTTTAACGGGGCCAAATAATATGATTCTGGGCTCGTATAATTAACATTAATTTCTTTTATCCAACACCTCTCAATAAATGCTCTATAACTATGGCGATTTTAAACAAGGAAAGTAACAGATTATCCACTAGTGGGTATAATTTTGAGGAAAGCCACTAGTGAGTATTTTTTTATTTATAACAATTAATAACACTCAACACCTTGGTAACTACTTCCATTGACATTTTAATTAAAAAATTTAAAGCATATATCACCGTCAAATAATATTTCTTTAACAAATTTTTCATTTATTAAGAAGTGTTGGATAAAATGTTATACTTCACACGTGGGCAAAGAGGAATTATCCACTCGATAAAATTATCTCACTCAGTCTTCGACTTCTTGTGTTAAAATTTCTCTCGTGGGTAATTCCTTACTTTGCCCACTTGTAAAGTAAATAACTATTAAATGAACTATAAGCTAGCCCACTCAGATACATCTGTGGCCGTTTATCAGAGCTACGAATTATAATTCGAAGTATATCGTCCCTGACCATCAGATTTCAGATTGTAAAAATGAACCCTTTCAGCTATGACCATCAGGCACCCGTGGTTGTTATTCATTGATGAGTTGCACTATAACTCATCGCTGTATAAGCTAGCGTCTCCTAAGATACATATTGAACAGTGAACAAACTATACGTCCATCTACCTCCGACATTTCCACCTGCAAAAAACCACCTCTCAACACATCGGCTTCAACGCGAGTCATTTTTCACGTTGAAGGATTGCCACCCCCCGCGTCCCCACCGCTTCCACCGCCGCCTTTGACTCTTCGATCTCCGCCGATCGCGCCCTATTTACACTGCCGTTACCCGTGCATGCGCTCGCGAGCAAACACGCGTGTGCCCCCGAATAATTTATGGGAAAATCATTTCGGAATTGTGTGATGTGGTATAATACATTCGGGAAATTGTCTTTGGCCTTGGCGTGAATTATTTAGCGGTGGAGGGATGAAGGGGTTGGGGGGCTTTGTTTCAAGGATTCCGCGGCAATTGTTTGGGAAAGTGTCACTGCTAATAAAGATGGCGTGATATGGGGGATTGTTTATTTACCAACGTGAAAAATTTAGCAGTGGATGACCAATTACAAGAGACTTGTGGGATGAACTACCAGTAGCACGATATAGAAAGCAGGTTAAGCAGTGGTCGTATATTCCATTTGGAATATCTGTCTATCAAAGACATTCCAGTGGCGCGCCAATAATTATTTACTCAGGGATAATCGAAAAGACTTAATTAGATATAGAGATCTGTAAAAAGGCGAATAGTCAAAATACGATTTATTGTGTTACTGTCAAAACGATTTTAAAATATCAAGTTTCAAACTGCCTTTGTACTTAAATGCATCGAAAATTGTCTTGACAGGAGATCTTGAGCTAAATATATTTATTTATTATTAACAACAGCTCAACAGGTTACAAAGACTGTAACCCAATTATTATATTGCCACACATGTGTGAGAAACTTTGTTAGATTTTTAGTTTTCATAAAAATGG
This sequence comes from Poecilus cupreus, assembly GCA_963942605.1. Classification (NCBI taxonomy): domain Eukaryota; kingdom Metazoa; phylum Arthropoda; class Insecta; order Coleoptera; family Carabidae; genus Poecilus; species Poecilus cupreus. Next base: position 4,331,738 of record OZ012721.1, on the reverse strand, counting down.
GGTAAATAGCTCCGTGGTAACGTGTCGGACTGTTGATCGTGAGATCCTCAGTTCGAATCCCACTGCCGACAGTTACAAATTTAAATTTACCCCTGTGGTTCCCCCTCCACTAACATCCTTGGGGGCTATGATTTGACGGCTGGTAACCGCACTTCATACGAAAAAATATATCACCTACCGAGATCTGCGCAAGCAGAGTGCCATACCCTTAATGGGTAAAAGGCGTGATGATATATTTTTTTTTATATATAAATAGCAAATATTCTGAAATATCGGCTTGAGATGCCATCTGGGGTTGACAGATTTACAGATAGGCCTGGTCGAATCCTATATTAAGTGCTTTTAGTTTTTATGCAATTTTTGTGTTGGCCCTGTGAGAAGTTCCCTGCCCCGCACCTACCCGCTTATAGAGTAGTTGAGTATATTTAGCCAACACGAAGACAAACAGTTGGTTTTTAAATTTTGAAAAGAGCAGACTTCTCACGTCTGCAGTGCTCTACAACATGCAGAATTTTATGTAATTATTTTTTGTAAAATGTTTTGGTAACTGCAACTATTTAACAATTTTGTTATGTTAAAAGAATGAAAACAAAGAGTCGTTCAATCTTGATATACGAATTATACAAAGCGATAATCTGTCAGATATTAGAATATTTCAATCTCTGAAAGTGCATAAATCTTACGAATCATTTTAATCTTCAATCATCTTGTCAATTTTATAGTTTTAATATGACAATACCTTGATGTCATAAATCTTTCACAGTCACTTTCTACCTGTTATTTTCCTATTTTACTATCATCCATTTTCATTACTTATAATACATTCAATCTAAATTTTTTGACATTTATCTTACTTCGGTAAAATATCTAAACGGAAAAAGGGAATTGTATCCCATTTTTAAAGAGCAAATATTACAAATAATAAAATAAAAGATTCTTCGGATTGCAGTAATTTTCACTTTCTTATACAAAGTATAAGAAAGTATTGGAATCACGAAAAAAATCGTTGACGAGATTTTTGCGGAAATACATATTTTGAGGCTCACTGAATCCGTTAAGACCAATTTCTCAATAATGTCTGTGAGTGAGGATGGATGGATGGATGGATGGATGGATTGATGGATGTCCGTGTGCGCAATATCTCATGAACGAGACAAGATATATAAACGAAACTTGGAATTTATAAGTTTCATAAAAAAATGAAGAGCTGAGTTGATTTTGAATGAAATTGAAAAACCGGAAGAGGAAGTTTACTGGACACACAAAACAATAAATTCCATTTATTTCAAAAATAGAATCAGCTATGAGAAAAAGTTTCAAATGAATGTTAGCAAAAATATTTGGAATATAAAATATTATTTGCATTTTTCTTGTACATGCTTCTAATTTTGAGAAAAACTAAATTACATGTTTAAGAATATATTTCTATAATCTTAGTTCCAATGGGAACAAAAACTAAAACATTTTTAATGTATGTGTCAAGCGTGTCAAATAATTGTGAAGTGTCAAAAATATGTGTCGTGTGAAATATTATAAAAGTAATATTTGTATTATTAGTTAGAAAGTTTTAAAGACTAGATATTAATTCATTTCTATTAAACAGGTTTAACATCTATATACCAAATAATTGTCAAAATAAAGTTCAGCTGGTTTTAATTGTATAAGAAAGTAGTGTGGTGCCCACACCAGATTTTTTTTATGAATATACTAAAATTCCGACATTTCAGTCATACTATGGCTATCTTCAGGGGAAATTTAGCGTCTATTTACAAACAATGTAATGGGATGACCTTTATCAAATTAAAAAATAGTTATTTATGTATCTAGAACGAAAAGTGAAACTTTAAGGTACTAGTAACTTGTTTACGGCCGAGGCGTTAGCCGAGGTCGAAATTACTTGCGAGGGCCTTAAAGTCACCTTTGAAAAATAATTGCGGCTTAATGAATTGTAATTAAGACTTTTTAAAACTGCAGATAGACTTCAGTTTAAATAAAGTTCCATAAAAATAAAATTTAAACTTAGTGAAGGACCCCATTGCAGTTGTATTTTTGGTAATAAGCGACTTGAAACCGCGAACCCTAACACTTTACCATGCAGCACGAGACGATGAAATTATCCAAAATCCTGTTTTTCATAACCTCAAAGGCTTTGAAGCAATTTTGCGGCCTTTACATTTGTAGGTAATATAATTTCAAAGTTGGGTTTAATTAGTTAAATTTGAAAGCACGCCGAACTCTAAATTGGACGTGTTATGTGTGTTGTTCGCTTGTGAACAGGCCATTACTCCGCGCGCGGATAGGTTTATGGGTCAGTGCAGTCACGTCCAGGACATATCCAGGATAACGTCTGGATAACGCTGGGTTTACGGCTCTTCCTGGATACGAACAAATTTGTAAATTGGTGAAGTTGTTTTCAAATTATTTCTAAACTCAATTTAAAATTTGTAATTTCATGGTAAAGTTCGGAAGTAATCGCGCGGGATATAAAGTAGCAGCAGGTTAAGTTTCACATTATGACTGGAGTTGCAACCTTATTTAAACGCTAGTTTCAGTATTTATTTATTAGTTTACTGCTGCTATACACTTTATCGTATTCTTTTTTCCACATTTTGATCGCAGCGAAAGAACAATTTTATCATCAATTATGATTTGTGCTTTTTGACTTATAGGAACCAACGTTAGCGTTAACATAAGCAAAGTTAAGACTTTGATTGTTAAGCTTGCAAACTCCAAACTTTCCACGCACAATTTCTGGAATACAGATATCATGTTCTCTCGTTTTTCTCTTGTATACGTCAAACAACATAGCACATAATTCTTCTATTCTCAAAATAGAAAATTATATAGCATGAAGTTTTACACATACAGTGAGTTTCAGCCAAGATCCAATATTTACAAACCTGTTATTAATATATTACTACAGGAAAATTGTAAATACGAAAGTTGTTCAAAATGTTAGTATTTCACGAAAAATTAATCAAATTAAAATTCATATTTATTAAGAAAATTATAACACGGCCACGGAAAATAAAATAAAAATAATAGTATATTATGATACAAGTGTATAAGTAAGCTTTTAAAGCACGTACGACGAGTTTAAGAGCACGACTCGAAGCGGAGTGCTTTAAACGTCGTTAGTGCTTTGAAAGCACTTATGCACGTGTGTCATACGCTATTTTTTATTATACCTGCATCATACTCCGGAAAAAACTTAAAAGTAACATTTTGATTTTGATAATTTTACGCGTGTGACGTTTGACGTATATCGTTTACGTGGAGTTTGGTTAGTATTTATTGTTTACGTTTACAGTTTTGACAGATATTGGAGCCTATTCTGTAACTTACCTGTTCATTTTTTACGGCCTGTTAAAAATTTTAACCAATGATAACAGACGATACTGAATAAAAATTTAAAAATTCATTTGACACATATTTTTTCTACAATCGTTGCACAATATCGACATTGTTATTCCATTTTTGGTTAGGAAATGTTCAAAATTGTCGCTCTAGGGCGACAAAGTGACATATTGTCGCACTAGCGCGACAAAAACAAAACAAAAATAAATTAGGTAAAAGAAGTAAGTGATGCATTGGATTTTTCTGGTAATAACCTTGCTATTGCAAGTACAGTTGGCATATACGTACATACACTTCAACTTAATCACCATAAACGTATTCACTCTGTAGACTTTATGTCAAATGTACTCCATATGTCAAATGTACTCCATGTGTCAAATTATGATTTCTTTGAAAATTTTTATTTTGTTCATAAACGTTGTCATGATTACAGTGACATGGGTAACTACAAATTTACTGAATTGTTATAGGCGTGACCAAAGATAATTTTGAAAATTAATTTTTTTCTACAGCTTGACATTGTTCAACGATTGTAGAAAAAATATTGTGTGTATCTCGTCGGATAGAGCTTCTTCGGTGCACTTGCCGAGTTGTTGATCTCGGCTTCGCCTCGATCCACAATTTCTCGCCGCGTGCAACAAACAATGCTCTATCCGCACTTGATACACAAATAATTATTTATTGGTTAAAGTTTTTAACAGGCCGTTAAAAATTAACAGGGAAGTTAAAGAATAGGCCCCATTAACAGTAATTATTTGTGTTGTTGCTTAGCAACCTTTAAAGCACGGCGTGTTTTAATCTTGCGTTTATGAACGCTGTAGCGTGTTTTAAACACGAATTATGATGCAGGTATAATAAAAAAATATTTAACATATCATGAAACAATTTTACATATATTTATTTATTTTACACAAAGAAATGGAAAGAAATGAACTCTAAAATTCGTCATTTACTCGTATATCATTACAATCTTCTACGAAATTTGTACAGAAAATAATACAAACTGAAATAAATAATTCTAAATCTGTTTTCTTAAATATCAAATATATTTAGTGTTTGTTTAATTCTCCATAGCTTAATTGGTTTACTTTCTATCCCGCAATATTTTGTATCTCCAGTGTAAATCCGCTTTGATTTTTAAAGGTACCTAGTTAAAACGCTATAATCACAATTCATGCAACTATATTTTATTATTTGATACTTGAGCGAAAAATGCGTTATTCTTTATAAAAGAATTCACATATATTATCTATGTCAATTTACAAGACCCGTTATTACGAGAGATTTGACATCACTTCAAACGTCTTAACTGTCTGTAAATCACTACGTCATCTATGCATTGGCAAATGGCCGTAAACCAATTTTTAATCATTTTTAATTCTCCATTTATCCTTTCTATCATACAGAAGTGAATCGATTCTTGGACAGAATTTGTAAAAGGATAGATGTTTATTTTATAAAAGGGCGGCATATTTAACTGTAAATCCGGCCCTGTTAATAAGTAATAGATAATTGCGTCGCTGTAGGAGCAGCCTTACCTTACAATCCGAAGCAAGTTAATTTTATTTATAAAAGCCTTTCCTGCTATTTTTTGTATCTTTCTCCTCTCGACATTTTGCTCTTGTTGGCTCCTCGTACCATGTGTAGTGTTCTCGCAATTTAATTAATTAGTTGCACAATTTTAATTGCGTTTTCTTTTTTGTTTCAGGTAAACTACTTTAAGTAATTCAAGTGAAAGAGATTGCTTCACATTCGCAACAAACGTACGTACGTAATACATTCATTTAGTGTTCGCTGCTCTCTTTATTCCCTTCTTTTTTGCGAGCAATTAGTGGACTGCTCTAGCGACACGTACGGAGTCTTGAAATGCCCGAGGAACGCTGGTTCATCATTTGGATTGAAGAGGTTGAAATATCATCAGCACACGTATCATTATTCAGAACAAGACAAGGGCTCTTAGCTGTATTAGAGATATAAGTTTTTTTCCAAAGCCTGTTTGCACTCAGGTAACTTAAGGGCCGGTTGTGTAAAGCGTTGTTAACTACATTTTTAGCTACTAACAACGTGTAGAAAGTTAACTTTAGAAGGCTGATACCTCATTGTACACGTTGTATTAGTTTTATTCTATAGCTATCCTCTTTGATGACGCTTTGGTAACACTAGTAATCATTGGCCGTTGTACAGATTGAAATTCTGAATAAACCAAGAAGAAATTGGTCGCGAACTGTCGTGTGCCATTGAGGATGATTATGATTATAATACATTTTCTTGAATATAACAAAATTTACTCTAACGTAATAATTCACTGAGATATTTCCTAAAAACCAGCTTAGTTGTTCAAGTAAACTATCAAAATCTAATCAGTTCGTAACTTGAGCAGCAAAATTCTAAATATGGAACTTAAATGTGATATTGTCATTAGATTTTTAGTATTTTCGGAACTCCAAAACGTGATTATGTGTTAAAAACTCACTATCAAAATTAGGTAAGCTCAGGACTGTCGTGTATTAGAAGAAGAAGAGGAAGAAGAATGTTTCCAACAATAATTAATATTAGTCAACATTTTCATATGCGTTATATGCCTTGTTTTTTTTTTTGTAGTCGATAATATTTCATGTAACCGTGCACAAATGTTTAACAAAAATTAACAATATCGAATCGAATGTTTGTCAGCAATTTCCTTTGGCATTGTATTTCGAGTCAATTTTATTTCTTTTCTTGCCATGATAACAATTTATTGCAAATTTGGTGTAATAATGACCATAATCCCGAATATATTACTATAATTTTTCTATTGCTGTGAATTCGGAAATTACTTTTGAAAAAGAATCGCAATTCATTGAAAATACACGTTGTAAAAAGACAACAAACAAATACGCAATGACAACTGACTATGTGTCAACTGTCAGATGACCATTCCTTGGTGATCCACATCACGTCTTTAAAATAACCATGAATTATGGATTTCTGGCTCTGTGATTGGTCGAGTATTCAACGAAAAAAATTAAAATTTGGATATATTTATACAGAAGTAGAAAAAATATTTTTTTCACGACATGGTAGGAAACCCCACCGTTCTTCTCCCGAAATAGTGAGGAAAATGTGTTGTTCCTCTCTAGAGAGGAAAATATAGAAGTGTTACCAATATGAATGTTATTTACAAAAAATATATTATAAAAATTATAAATAAATTCCTAATTTTATTGAATATCCTTATTTTAGTGATATACTTAATTTAAATTGTCTTACAATTATGTCTTATATTTTTATTTTTCTTATTTAATTATAAATTTGACAACTTATTAAAGATATTTAAGAGTGGTTCATTGGCAACACTGCTGCACCGCCTTGTTTCTGATAACCTAACTTTTAACGTGCTAGTCTGTCAGTTGTGTTCTCAAAGTGTACTTTAGGTGCGAGCAAATCGTTTTTAGAGACATGTCGTGAAAAAAATGTTGTGTCTAACACGAGAAGAAAGCTCCTTTTCCACTCTCGTTCGAAATGTCTCAATTGCTGCGCTCATGATGCAAACTTCGAACTCGAGGGGGAAAAAGAAACGCTTTCCTCTCTAGTTTGACAAATATCTAATATTCACTCGTTGCTCGGCAACCCATCACTAAAGAAATTTATTACTAAACAACCGTTTTACAAACCTAAAACTAAAAACTAAACATCTATTTTACACACTATCATAGATATAACAAATAAATTTCCCGATGTCGGGTGAAGTAACCTATGTATATGTTACAAGTAGATTTACGTACAATTGATATGATGCAAGAATTTTGAATAGAACTAAAGTTTCCATGATTAAAAATTATTTGTATCATGATAGAACTTTTCTACCTGTTCTTCTTTCTCCTACCAAAACTACGTCACATATCGCATATCCTTTCCCCAAATTTATAATACTTAATTTCTCGTAACCTACAAATAATTCACTGATTTAAAAAAAGTACATTTATATTTATAATCATATGTAAAAGAAATAAAAATATGGTTTCAAACCCCATTGCAGGAAGTAGCTTCTTCAATTGTGACAAAATTTGTTCAGTGAATTTACTTACGTTATTATGGAGAACATTTCTAGAATAATTCGTTTTTTATGTGCGATTTTACTGCACGGATTTCGTATAAGGGCGAGCAAAACGTATAAAAATCTCGTAATTACTGTTTCTGCATTTTAATGAAGTGAAGATGGATATTTATATCTGTTTGTGCCGCGTTGTATAAACAGTTTGCGCGACAAATGAATATAAAAAGTAATTACGAAATACTCGTTATTTTCTTCTGTACGACAATAATTCGTGATTTATATTCAAATGAAATATTATTTTCAATTTTGCTCTAGAAAGTGATGCTAATTGCTTGTGTTGCTATACAAAAATGTGTGTAAAATTCAGTAATAAAACTAAATTAGTTTGGTATGTTGCAAGCGAATTCATTTGTTGGAAGTTACTGCCTTGTAATTTTAACTAAAAACTATTGCCTAGTGGCCTAGTGCCTAGTAGTGGATATGAACACACCATATTAGAACGTTTTTATTTCTGGTGAATTTATTTTGAGAGAATTGCTTTGTAGAAGTTTGTTTCAACTGTAATTACACAAGAGCTTTTTATTTTGCCGGATAAATTTCTATTTATCACGAAACCTTGTTACCTAGCAATTTGACAAGAAAACTGTTTTAATAAAATCAAGATACCGTAGGTGATGTGATTTTATTTTTTAAACTGTTCGAGTCAAATTGCTGTCAGGTGACAAGGTTGAGTTGTCAAACTGAAATTTATACGAAGAAAATAAAATGCACCAGTGTAATTCGGCGAGATAATTTAACGACATTATTTATGAAAATGTTTATTTAAAAGTGCAATTTATGAAAATACAATTATTTATTTGAAATCTGCACTAAAGTGCTCAAAAATCGTCATTAAAAGCTCAGAAATCGTCACTAAAGTAGCCCATTATACGACAATTTTGAGCAACACAGTGTTGGCAACCGTAAAATAATTATTGTATAAGTAGGATAATTTTGACAGATATATGACGTATTGTAGTAAATTTATACGTAAAATGAAACAGAATTAACTAATTAATTCCGATGAAGAAATTGAGAACAAAACACATAATTTTGAGTGTTAGTTAAGATAACTTCAATGTTCGAGGTTGGCAACACTGAGTGTCAGTTCTAATTGACAACTGACAGATGTATAAACTTAACCTAAGTATATAATAATTTTTTACAGTTTTTTTATAATTTTCGATTTCAAATAAAACTTAATATGTACATACATCGGCACTGAAGTTCGTTTTTATCACTCACGTTGTTAATTTTCCTCGGCCCTACGGGCCTCGACAAATAAATTCCATATTCGTAATAAAAAGTTAAACTTAAGTGCCTTGATACATAAATAACTATTATATACCATTTTTATGACATATAATTCAAATGACATTAATATAGATAGTATTTTGATCTGATTGCTAGTAGAAAGGTAAAAAACGTTTTATCACTTTCAAAAAGTTACCTTCCTTTTTATCCGCTGTCAAAACGATAATAGTATATTGTGTCATTAGGAGTAAATGTGATACTTTGTGTGCTGAGCATGTAAGTTTGAACGACGAGCGAAGCGAGTCGAACAATTACATGCGAAGCACCCAAAGACACATTTACTCCGAATAACACATGCTATTTTTTCTTCAAACATAGAAAATAAAATTATAAATATTATAAAATGCTCAAAACTTCAAAAAATATTCTGTCTTATCTAGCATTTCAAGTTGCCGTAGAATATGCTGTTTTGTTATTTTTGTTTATTTGTTTCATTTTTAACTGTCAAATTATTGAATTATAACCTAACTATTTTTCATAATATTTTACTTTGTCCGCCGCCGGCGTAAATGTGTTGCCAAGGATACACTTTTACGCCGGCCGCGACAATATTGAACTTCTGCTTGTTGAATACAAATACATAACAACGTACTTTTATGACGTTTGAAGAAAAAATTGTTTTTCCTTTATGGCTTACTTTATATTGCAGTTAAGTTATCAATATAATTATTAATGTTACTATTATCTCCATGGTAACCAATCTCTTCCAAGATTATTCCAAATGTTAAAAAGAAATGTGACTGTAAGTAGTACCAATATAGCTTTTAAAAATATTTTCTACCTAAAATTATTAAAAAAAATATGACAGGTTATCTGCCCCGTATTTATTTTGTTCTACTTTTGCAAAATAAATCATTTCCAGGAAAATGTTCCAACCCTATTATTTACAAATCCATTATACTAATTTTGCTGATGCCGGATTTGCATAAAAAACTTTTGTTTGAAATCAAAACAAAAGGTTTCGAATACGCGATATCCTGCAGATACCCATTATAATAATGCAGTGCGCAGGTAGTGCATCATCTTTAATCTCCATTCGCGCACTAGTCTAAAATTATCCTTTTCGCATCTTTGAAAAGATCCAAAAATAAAGAAACACTACCGGTCGCTTACATATTAAACATCGTTTTTGCTAAACAAACAGCTGCGTACTGTCAGGAAAAAATAAAAAGTGTCCTTAAAAGCAGGCGCCATCAAAGGATCCGTTGACGAGGACGCGACTGAGACGGACTTCCTTTTGCACTTCAAACAGGGAAACAGACTAGAAACATGAAGGAGGCAGGCTGGCTTCACGCGAGGCGATGGTTGAATCAATGGGTTCGGGATACCCCTCTAGAGGCTCTGCTTGACATGCTAATCGCTGGACAGGGAGTCCCATAAGGTGCAAGGATAATAAGGATAACTTACATGCGCTAGATTAGAAAATGTGTGTTTAATTCTTAAACGGTACAAAATATAGAAATAGTTATTTACTTTTCAAGTAGGCAAAGTAAGGAATTACCCACGAGAGAAATTTTAGCTCACGAAGCCGAAGGCCACTTTGCCCACGTGTGAAGTATAACGTTTTATCCAACACTTCTTAATAAATGAAAAATTTATTAAAGAAATATTATTTGACAGTGACATATGCTTTAAATTTTTGAATTAAAATGTCAATCGAAGTAGTACCCAAGGTGTTGTGTGTTATTATTATTGTTATAAATAAAAAAATACTCACTAGGGGCTTTTCTCAAAATTATACACACTAGTGGATAATCTGTTACTTTGCTTGTTTAAAATCGCCATAGTTATAGAGCATTTATTGAGAGGTGTTGGATAAAATGTTTAAAATAAAAATTGTAGTCAATATTATTCTACATCTTTTTAGTCTTATAAAATTTACTCTATCTCAATTATTTACTGAGATATGCCTCAAAAAACATTGTAGTCCTTCAAATATACTATTACTTCCAGTTGATATACTCTTACTAAAATGTAATAAGCTCGGAATATAAACATACAAATTCTAAATATGAAATATGAAAATGATATCGTGGATTAAAAAATCGTCTCCCAGATGTCATCATGAAAACAGTGCATCTCTATAGATAATTTTCTGCACTTGTTGCTCAATTTACTATTTCGTTTTTGTTTAATTTTCCATGGCCGAATTATAATTTTTCTAATAAATATTCATTTTAATTTGTTTGAAATATTGTAAAATACTACCATTTGAGTAACCATACACTTTGAAATTTTTAACAACTTTTGAATTTACTCTTTTGCTAAAAATGAATAGGTAAAAATTAACAGTAACATAAAAAAAGCATTGAAAGCACTATATTATACATTTAAATTCTATACCCTGTATGTGTAATATGTGCTAAAATTATTAATCTATTTTATTATAACAAATTTTGCTATTAATTACTGAAATATATTTAAATAAATCTTATAGACCTTTAAGTAATTTACCACTTTTGGTTGATAGGTTGGTACAAAATCTAATTAACTTGTAACAAACATCCAAATTAAAAGGTGGGTTTAAAGTTTGCATGACTTAACGTTTACAACAGGAATAATTTAACACGCTTCATTTGGGGGTTTCATAAATTGCACAGAAAAACATACGAAGTAGCTGAAGAAAACATATACCTGTCTTTGTCTATGTCAGATGTTTTTGCGGCGGTTACTAGCAAGCACCCACCTGAACTAACACGAAATATAACGAAAGTATACGAAAAACATGGAAGACACAGCCTCGGACAAAGCACAGACAAAGAAAATTGCACATTGTTCAATTCGTGTGCTGTGCTAAATTATTCCTATGACCAAAATTATAGGTTATCCTATGTTAAATTATAATAATAACTTTAATAATAATAATAATAACTTTATTGGCAAATATTCAGCATAGTAGCTGTTCTTCCATATTAACCTTACATATAAAAAAAAAATACAAATTTTCTTAAAGGGTATGGCAAAATACAGAATTTAGTATAACAAAAAAAAACATATTTATAATAATAGTATACAAACATTTGAAATTAAACTAACAAATAGTAAAACTTGTAAATAGTAAAACTGATAAGAAAAATAAGGAAATGAGGAGTTCATATAACCAACAAACTGCAGTGAAGTAATGATTTTTTTTATATTTCTGTGAAAACTACCAGGTTTAGGGTGATAAACTGGAATGGAATTTTATTAAGTATACTCGGAGCAATGTATGAGAAAGTGCGTTTGAACAGTGCAGATTGATGGCTGGGAATATGATACATAAACTTATTTCTTAAATTTGAATTGTGGTATTGTGTACGCAGAGACAACTTACTATATAGATAAACCGGATACTTGTTATGAACCAAACATGCAGAATGTAACCTGTCTGTTACATATTTAAGCAGTCAAGATCTTTAAAGTAGGGAGAGACATGACATTCCTGTGTTCTATGCAAACTATAAATCCAGTTAAATATGAAATTCAAAACGAAAAATCTTCACAATGCCTTCCTCCGAATTAAAAAATGTACTCTTGTAACTTCTTGATTAATATCGACAGAATCCAAGCCAGCTTTCAGGAATAAACTTCAGAGCAGCATTTAATAGTTTCCTCATAAACGTCTACCGTAATACAAGCCCAACACAATAAAAACAGCATCTCTCGTGATGCTCCGATTCCTGCGCAGCGTCCCGCCGACAGCGCCGCGAGTGACTGACACAGCAAGCACGGCACACAGCCCACTGCCAGTACCACCAGATGAATATTCATGCCAAGTTCGAAACAACAGCCGCGATAGCTGGATGTGTAAGCAGCGAGCTTGCAGGTGGAGTTGTTATATTGCGCTTAATATGGCAGGTAAATATTGCAAGCGCCAGGAATTATATTATAGCTTGTCCTAAAGCAATGCGCACTTGATTAGATTAAATTTAGTTTATTGTCAAATGTTTTCTTTTACTTGTTAATAAAGATAGTGTAACACAATAATCGATTATGATTAGCAATTAGAATTAACAATTGCGCCTTGATTTTAAAAACAATTTTATCTTGCTAGTAATGTAATAGTTATTTACATTACAAGCAAGGTAAAACAGTTTTTACTGCTGAATGGAGAAAATGACCGGCGAGCCGATTAGATGAATCTGTCACTTGCTTAAAGCAGTAATAACAGCTACCTTGCGTGTATTGTACAAAATTTTACTTGTTACTCATTTGTAAATCAAAATAGAAATTAAAAAATTATAACCAAGTCCTGTCAGTTACTCACAACTGTTCTGTCAAAATTGATTTATAGTTATTTACATTACAAGCAAGGTAAAACAGTTTTATTGCTGAATGGAGGAAATGACCGGTGAGCATGTTACCTCCTTGAAGCAGTAAAAACAGTTACCTTGCGTGTATTGTACAACATTTTACTTGTTACTCATTTGCAAATCAAATTCAAATTATAACCAAGTCCTGTCAGTTACACACAACTGTTCTGTCAAAAATTATTTTAAATGATTTCGCGTAAGCCTTGTAAGCATTACTGTAGCAACGTGCATTGGTTACCTTGTTTACTAACTTGTAAAATTTTTACAATGCCAATGTCAATTAGTAACTTGTAAAGATACATTTTCAGAGGAAATAGAGGGCTTGGATAAATGGTGTTTACAAGTGAGTAACAAGTAAAATGATTTCTCATAAGCCTTGTAAGCATTACTGTGGCACCGTCTTTGGTTTCCTTGTTTACTAACTTTTTACAATACATCTGTCAATTAGTAACTTGTAAAGATTCATTTTCAAAGGTAATAGAGGGCTTGGGTAAATGGTGTTTACAAGTAAGTAACAAGTAAAATTATATTACTTAAAGATGTATCATAATCATTACCACAGATACAATGGGGTCTTTCACCATTTTTTTTTTATTTTTTTTTATTAAACTTTATCTATACTGAAGACTATCTCCGCTTTTAAAAAGTCTTAATTGTTATTCATTAAGCTACAATGATTTTTTTAAAATGTTGTGACGTCATAGTAGAGATCTAAAACAGTAGATATTTAAATAATTTTTGTTACATAAATGTTCTATTTTATTGTAATATTAATAATAAAATAAGTAAAAAAATATATGACTGCAATTACTTACAATCTGTACTGTTTTAGATCCAGTAACACCTCTACTATGACGTCACAACATTTTTTAAAAAATCATTGTGGCTTAATGAATAACAATTAAGACTTTTTAAAAGTGTAGATAGTCTTCAGTATAGATAAAGTTTCATAAAAAAAAAAAAATAAAAAAAAAATGGTGAAAGACCCCATTAAAGTGATTCTCAGAAATGTTTTAAAACGTTTTATTTATAAGTAAACATAGAAATAATTTATATGGATGATTAATAATAATCAATTATAATGGAAGACACATTTCACGCTTAAACAATTATGAAATTTATATTATTTACTTTAATAAAATAAAAAGAATAATCATTATTATAAAATTATAAATTATAACTATGTGGGGTAAATAGCTCCTTGGTAACGCGTCGGACTGTGGATCGTGAAATCCTCAGTTCGAATCCCACAGCTGACAGTTGCCAATTTAAATTTACCTCTGTGGTTCCCCCTCCACTAACATCTTTGGGGGTTTTGATTTGACGGCTGTAACCGCACTTCATAAGCAAAAATATATCACTTACCGAGATCTGCGTAAGCAGAGTGCCACGCCCACAATGGGTAAAAGGCATGTTGATATATTTATGTTTATTTATTTTACTTTGTTTCAAACAGTTGAAAAAATGCTTTTAGAACTCAATAAATGAAAAGATTTTACAGAACTTAAACAAAACATCAGGAGATTATGTATCATTAATTTCAGGGTTTATACAACAAATACTAATTTATTTAATACTGTAAAATTGAATTATTGAAATATTTTTTGTTACTTAGACAGTATTTCAATAAATATCACTTCATAATTTAAATCAGTAGTTTTAAGATGTTCCAACCGATTGCTAATTGTAACTTTAACCCCCTCTCCCCTCCCCCCTAGTTACCCTCCTCTAATACCATGGAGGCCGCGCCTCGACGGCTGGTTACCGCCATCTGAGAAAGTAGAGTGACACATCCAAATAGGGTATATGGCATGATGATATATTTATATGTAAATTCGTAATTGTACCGACTTTGCAGTCTTGACGGTTTTTGAAATTTCAATTTAAAAATTATGTGCACTCATTATTTTTGTTAATGACGCTGTTCCAGCACAAATTGTGCTTGATTGCAGAATATCCGAAACATAAAATAAAAAGAGATTTATGCTAACTCGCAACCAACGTTAATTATTCAAATGAATTTATTAATTAATTTACAAATGCTTACCAAGCCGCTTCATTCAAACTCCATTAAAAAGTTTCACAAAAAAGTACAAGTTCGGAACGCAATATAAATAAGTAAATCTCACTTCTTAAATTTTTAATTAACGAATGAAATATTTATGATAAAGAACTGACTGGCATTTGTTTCTCGCACGAGGGTGATGGCCAGCGGTGGGGGCGAGGGAGTGAAACAGTGAAGTGAACATGGAAGCGTTGCTTACTGAAGTGCAGCTAGCGGGAACATCACGGGAGGCTGTTTAAATTCTCAGTAATCCTCTTCGCTTGAAGTTATTAAAAGTTCAGAAAGTAGGCGTGGGTGGGTGAGTGGGAGGAGGAGCGACCGACAAACAATTATGCGACAGCAGCGCCAACCGTCAACTTGAGAGATGGACGGATTCTTTACGGGAAGGAATTTACTCTTCGGCTATCAAGATGACTTTTGAGTGATGCTGACGAAACTTATGCACACAAATCATATTTGACTTGATTTTGCTAATATTGGTTTGAATTTGAACTACCGTAACTTATTCATACATTTTTTGGGTAGTTTACGAAGCGAACAAGTAAATGACGAAGCGAATAAGTAAAAACTGAAGTAAATGATTTGAAGGTTATATTTTACGAATAATACATAAATATAATAATACTGGAACGCTAACTGACGTAGAAAATACGAGACGAAAGAGACAGCAAATTGTTGGCCCATCTGTCTTTGTTGTAGTCCGCTTAGAAAGTTGATAAGAATAAATTGTTTGATATAAAAATTTAATAATACAATAAAAGAAATGATTTTCTTTAACTATTATGTATGTAAATTTAAAAGAATTATCAAATATTGAACAATAAAATGATAAATATTATTTTTCCGACGACTGCTATGGAAAGTTGTCTTTTGCGCTTGCAATTGTCAACGCAAAGATTGCTGATGAATTTTATTTTGTCGCTCGTCTCCAATAGCAATGATCAACAAAATTTTTATCGTTCGTCTCCTATAGCAACGAGCGACAAAAGTTTGTTTTTTTTTCTTTTTTACGAATTAAAAAAAAAACTACAATAATCTATGAGAGGAATGTCATACATGCATTTATGTTTATAAATAAACATTTTTCTTTTTCGTCGGAACAATATTGTGTAAATTTAGAGTGCAAAGTATTTATGTTGCTCTTGCTGCAACAAACTTTCATACTCGTAGGAAATAAGTACTATTCCAGGCTTGTTGTGCAATAAACTATATCACTTTTTTGCCCGGTATTATAAAGAAATTTAACTGTCACTTAAATTTACTTTTACAGTAAATTTATTTGTTTTTAATAAGTACACATCATTTCAAATTATTTTATAACTTTCTCAACATTGTTGTCAAAAATATGATTGTCATTTTCCATTTTGATAACTTGATGTAAATTTAGTATGGAAGTAAATTTAACAGGAGTTTAATTTTTTGTATAATACCGAGCATTAGACTATTCAACACGTTTTTACATAGCAACCGCTTTACAGACACATAGCAACCCTTCCACATACAAGTGTTAAACAAAGAAGGGTGGACATACAATATGTATCCGTCTCAGGCTTGTTTTTCGATTTCATAAAAACTTACAAGTTAGTGTTCTAGTATTAATATATTTCAGTGGTCGCTGGCACCTCCAACATTATTTTTGAAAACCTCTGTGAAACCATAGCGTAAAAATTTGTTGTATTAAAAAATCGCAATAGTGCGGTAATATCAATCATTACCTGTCTGAAGTGAGTTGCACGATCGCAGATAAATTCTATTTATATATATTTCAATTATTTAAAAAAGCGACTATGTTTGTAAAATGTCACTTATACTGCCTAGGCAGTACAAATATTTAATATAGCTATCGTTCAACAAACAAAAATAATCACTAAATTAATATTTATTTCAAATCGACAAAAAAATATATGTTGTAAATTAAGACTTATGATACTTATATAAATTATTTTTATATTAAAAAATATATAATATCTACTATCATGAAAAATCGTTGTTTTAGTGCCACTGGAGCAGTACCAGTGACGTCACACAAACTTTAAAAAATAATAGGTGTTCAACACGACACCAAACATAGATTTATAACTTCAGCAACATATCCTTCACCTCGTCAATGAAACGGTAGGCCCAGCTGTAAATCTGATATTTTGGTGTCTAACCCTAGTTAAACAAATAACTATTGTTGTTTGCGTAGGAGCCTATTATCATTTAAAATTAATAAAACTCCGGACAATATATTTCCAAGTATCTGGCTACACAGTAAGTACAACTCATTGTACCCAATATAAATAATAAATGTAACCCATCTATCTCCAGCCCGCGCTGAGCAGGAGCTGAAGGTCACCAGCGATATAAAAATACATCATCTGGCCTGCACATCACATATATCAGTGCGTTTTGCAATTTTCATGACACCCAGCGCTCAACTATTCCGAACCTTGAGTCGTGAGTCCTGGAAGTCCTGCTCCTGGCGCTCCTGACAGTCGGGGTTGCGCGCTACTATTCCAGCCAGGATAAATGGATCTATGCATGTTTGAGAACATGAATGTTCCTATTTGCTTCGTACATATAGCAGAGAAGAGATTTACTGATGTAACATGGGAAAATGTAGGTTTTATGGGCGATGGATCATAACCTAGAAGTTATTGTTGTGTTAAACTGTTGCTAACTTCAATTACGTTTGTTTTGTATCTTCATGCTGGATTTTGTGGGTTGGAAATATGTTTTCTTTTGTCTAGATGGAATTGGTATTTCAAAATTTGTTCGATAAATAGGTATATAATCGTAGTAATTTGACAATTGTTCTTTTGTTACAACGCAGTTGCAGATCTTAGTGGTGTGAAGATATAACGGGTGTTTTTTTTTCCAGCGATAGCGAATTTTGTACTCAGTTAGGTTTGCCATTTTACCATAAACTAGAACCAAGGGGCACCTTGGTCAGAACTACGCTTACAAATTGTGCAAAATTTCGTAAATTTTATTCAGCGATAAGACTCATTTTTGATTAAATGGCTACGCCAATAAGCAAAATTGTGGCTTTAGGGGTGAAGAAAATCCGCAAGCCATTATTAAGACGGCGTTACATAAACAAAAATTGACTGTTGGAATCATTGGTCTATATTTATTCAAAAATGACACCGGCCAGAACGTTAGAGCAGGGGTGGGCAACCTCCGGCCCGCGTAAAGTTCCAATCCGGCCCGCGAGATCTTAAGAAGATATAATAAATAAATATTTTCAAAATCAAAAATTTTAAATTATGTTAGTAGCCAACATAAAGAAAAGGAGGAGATTTAAAGTTTAATTTTCGATATAATTCGTCTAGTTTAAATTAAGAAATAAATGTAGTATTGTTTTTTATATTTTGAGAAAAAAATTATAAGTAACAAAAATGTGTCAATTAACAACTACGGCCCGCGTACGAAACGTAAATCTTAATCTGGCCCCTGTTATACAAAAGGTTGCCCACCCCTGCGTTAGAGTCAATGGAGATCGCTATAACAATGATTACTGACTTCTTCATTCCCCAATTGAATGGCATAAATGTGGAGGAGCAGTGGTTTTAACAAGACGGCGCAACGTATCACACAACGTATAGGTAAATAATTTTATCCTCATTCGTTAGTAATATGTGAGTTTGGTTGAAAAGTCAACTATCCCTCCTTTCACTTTCCAATCGGCCGGAAAGTTTCCAATTTCCAACGTGCACTGTCATTTGTACATACCTTGTAAGAATGCTAAAAATTCGGTAGTGAGGTTTCAGTGGATGAGCACGTTTTACAGTTCCTAGAACGCGATTTTAATAATTTCGCGTTGATGTCTGTGTGTGTGCGTCTGTCGGTGTGTTTATGTGAGTAGATCTCGGGAGTTCCGGTTTCTCAAAAACTACTAAACTGGGGAAAAGCTGATGAATTTTTGGTGATAATCCAATAACCGGAAGTGGTAGTTTACTTGAATCTCTCTCAAGTTATTTTGAAATATCTCAGTAAATTATGGTTTAATAACAATTTTTATTAGAATAATGTTTCAAATATTATCTACAATGGTTGTTTGAAACAGTTCTTCTCTTACTCTCACCATTTACTAATTACAATACGTTAAAGGAAATTTATGTTTTGTCATTGTCGTTTAAATCTGCTAACCTGTGCTTAAAAAAAAAAACAATTCTTGTAAAATGACATATGTCATAATTGAAAACTACTTTTTTCTACGACCACTTAGAAATCTGCTCATTGAATGTTTGTTGTTGCTAGGGATATGAAGGTACATTGCAAGCATCGTGCGAAATGAATTTGTTTTGTGAGTATTTCAATACAGGTCAGTTCATTTCAGTATAGGTGCCATTGCTAGGATACTTATTTAGAATTGTCAAATATCTGAATTTATTATTAAATTTAAATTAATTTGATAATAATATCGTGGTTATAGAAACAGTATAGTATACAACTCGCATGGAATGTCAATTTCATACTCATATGATTTGCAGCATGAGCCGAAGGCAAATGCTACTAACTTTCATACTCGTAGGAAATGAGTACCATTTCATGCTTGTTGTACAATATATTATTTTTGAAGGGATGAGGTTTTTTCACATTCTTTGTAGCTCAAATAACTATTAATAACTAAATATAATTTTAACTACTTTAAACCCACTACTATACTCTACTATAACTTTTATGTATTTATTTCCTAAATAAATTTTTTCAATCTCCCGTGTGAAGATTTTAAGAGGGGAGAAATGTTATGTATTTATTTCCTAAAAAATATCTAGGCTTTGGTAAAAACAAGTAGTTAGGTTGTCATAAATAAAACAAGTAGAAGCTGTTAAAAAGATAGAAAAAATGTTGTACGAGCATTGAAAATAAACCTTGTTCTAATAAATAGTCTTTCACCTGTTCTTATACACAACAATAACTAAAATGAAATTTAATATTCAAAGACTTCCTGTGAATCCGCCTCAGACTTTTCATCCAACAAATATTGCATCGGGTAACTTCAACAAAATACGCAAACATTCTCTCAATAGAAGTGCAAGTAATCCGTGTTTACTTTCAACATTTGCATGCGTGCGCTGCACCGGGCATCCGCTACAGTGGCGCTGGATCCCCGGTTTCCCCTACATTTGATCCGGCATTTAAAAGTCCTTTATTTCTTTTATCGGCAACCAAACTGTTATTTTATGTGCATACATTGGCACTTAATAACATTAGCCCGTTTTACTGCTAATGCCCCTAATGCAGTTTCGATCTAACGCGCCGGGGGGCCAAAATCGTAAAAATTTCAAATCTACTGCGGGCACATTTGGAGTTTAAAGGGTAGTTACGATGGACAAAGTTCAGAGCAGCTATTAAATAAAGCTTGTGACAATTGGAGAACCAATGATGCGTCGTGAATACAGTTTATTGATTCGAATACTTTTAGCGGGAAAAACTATTGGGACTGTGACTATAGTACATTTAAAAATTAACCATCATCTTGTCTCATAATAATAACTATATAGGGTGTTCAATTTATTTGAAGACACTGAAATATCTCGAAAACTACATATCGGATAAAAAAAATTTTTAATTTAAATTTGTAAGTCACGAGGGGGAACGTCCAATGAAACCAAAATCGACTCCCCACCGCCCATGTCCTAGGGGGTGGGACAGAAAAAACTTAAATTGGAACACCTATTTTTTGGCGCAGATTTTAATTCTCCAGGAAAAAATACGTACGAAACAAAATAAAAATTAAACAAATATCAGGTTTTATTTTGACTCCATTCAGTAATTTTTTTCTGGCAAGCGTCACCTATTTTTGCGATGTAGTTTTCGGTGAAGGAATGCCATGATAGCAATAATTTTGGATGAAGAGGAACAATAGCAGAAGAAAAACAAAAGGAAATTGGTTACGAGGCATGGAAAAAAAGAGAAATAGAAAGAGAGTTTATCACGTTATTTAAAGAATTAATCGATGATTTACCATCTAAATTATACGTACTAAAAATTGGGGTTCCTACTAAGTTAGTTTTTGTTCCCATTGTAACTAAGATTATAGAAATATATTATTAAATATAGGTAGAAAAAATACTCGAATTGCAGTCATTTATTCTTTAATCGTAAGTCCGACGTTTCGGCTCACACTTGAGCCTTCTTCAGGGATAGTGAATTAATGTACAAAAGCCAACAGTTATATAAAATAAAATATCCGTTTTGAAGACTTCTTTAAACAGTGTAAAAAATCCATAAAAGAACTTGAACATCATAAATATCATAATGACCACTAGAATTAATTTTTCATTATTAAATATATAATTTAGTTTTTCTCAAAATTAGAAGCAGGTACAAGAAACGTGCAAATAACATTTTATATTCTAAATTTGAAACTTTTTGTCACAACTGATTCTATTTTTGAATAAAGTGGAATTTATTGTCTTGTGTGTCCAGTAAACTTCCTCTTCCGATGTTTCAATTTTATTCAAAATTACTGAGCTCTTCATATTTTTATGAAACTTATAAATACCAAGTTTCGTTTACCTATCTTGTCTCCGTCATGAGATATTGCGCACACGGACATCCATCCATCCATACTCAAACACAGACATCATTGAGAAATTGGTCTTAACGGATTCAGTGGACATCAAAATATAAATTTTATTAGTAAATAATTATAGGAATTATTGATAAACTAAAATTTTATTTATGTGGTGAAATTTTAAATTAATTTATAAAAAAAATTACATAAGTACCACAAAAATCTCGCCAACGAATTGTTTCATGATTCAAAAAAAAAAAACAATGAATGCGGATAATTGAAAATAACTTTCTTTATTTCAAATATTATTGCCAACATCATTCATTTGAAACAATTATTATTAGCTGTTTCTATATTTGAAATAATTTGAATTTATTATTTTGTGTATCCAGTAAACTTCCCCTTCTGGTTTTGAAATAATAATAAAAATTGACTCTTTCTGTTTTCCACGTGTTGTAATTTCGCAACATTGACATTATTTCAAATTTAATAACGATTCTCCCCCCAAATGTATCGGCGATTATCCACCAAATATCAGAATTCCACCAAACCAAACTAAAAACCATTTCTCACACAACATCCCCTCTAATATTGACATAAATAATGAACGCCTATTATGATTGGTCGTCAACAAGCTGCCAGTGGCGTACGGCCGGGTAAAGGCAAGGGTGAGCGCGTTCCCCTAATGATTGGTCGGTAATATGTGTGATCACGTGACCTGAAACATAATAGCGTCCCCGTTAATGGCGCGGTGAAATGGTCCGCCGAAACGGTAATTTAATATTGGATTCGGATACTACGTTCACGTTAGATGCTTGGGAGGATCTCGGACCGGTAAAGGGCGGTTTACACTGGGACGGCTTGAAAGATGATAACTTGGAGATAAAATGGAGAAGAAAAACACTTAACCTTCCACCAATTGTTCACTTATCCATTATTTATTTCTTAAAAAGATGTTGTTTCTATTGGTCGACAAACCGTTATGCGGAGGCCGCTGTTTGATTTTAAGCAATGCTTATACAGAATCATTCAGACAATGGGGTCGTTTACTAGAGTAAATAGAAAATTTATATTATGTACTTCTCTTAATATTGAGTTGTCAGATTGTAAAAGTATCAAAATAGTTGGCAACTAATGCTTCTGTTTTAGTTTGAATTTGTAAGTATATTTTAAATACATACATCATAATATATTATTTATTTTCAAATAAATATAAATTTAGGTCGACTCAATGAAATTAAAGACTTGTTAAATGTCATAGGTTTGTAACATTTGACTAAAATAATCTTGCAGTTTATTCATGTTTTTTCCAAAAATAAATGGAATTCATGGGTCATACACTTTTTAAAAAAAGATGTGTTTTTTACAAATTATAAAAATTAAGATCATTTCAGCCCTATATTATTCAA
Source organism: Poecilus cupreus (assembly GCA_963942605.1). Lineage (NCBI taxonomy): Eukaryota > Metazoa > Arthropoda > Insecta > Coleoptera > Carabidae > Poecilus > Poecilus cupreus. The sequence continues at coordinate 4,308,718 of OZ012721.1, read as the reverse complement.
TATTTCTTATAATTTTTTAACTTTCCATTCATAATTTCCTTTATGAAGTTTCGCGGTTGCAAAATCGTGACGTCATCTTGTAATAGAATATACAGCATGGCAAGGCAAAAGAAGTGTTGATAACAAATAATAATTTGCTTTTCAGGGTTGTAATAATTACTTATTATTATTAAAATGAACACTTCGATAAATTAAATTAGGTATTCGTTAATTATAACGTTTTTAGACAACAAGTTTAGGACGTGTTAAAATAAAAATTCTTTGATGTACTGTATTTTGTTGCTTGTCGGTAATGTCGGTAGTCTCATTATCACACCTGTCATTTCAAGTCATATAATGCAGTTAACAACGATTTTCAAATTAAACTTATGTTTATTATATTTGTTATATTATTTTGCTCAGATAATGTGTATGAACTATATTTGTAAAAACCTCTCAGTAAATAACAAAGACAGATAACAGTCAATTTGACAGTTGGTGTAGTTCCTCGCTCTCCGCAAGAGCGTGTTTCGTAGAATTACAATATGTCAAGAAGCGAAAAATTTGAAATGGGATGCCAATTTAATTTAAAAATCGTATCTTAATAACTAAATGCCTTTTAATATTAAAATTAGTATCTATATTTATAATTTTACTCAAACTTACCGAAAAAAATAAAATGAAAAAAGGTGTATGACCCCATTGTTTACCACAAAAAATATTCAATTCTATTTAAATAATTTTCCAAAAAATAAATTTGAACGTTCATGTGACTACAATTTATTTATAATTCCTACTGTTTGAAATCCACAATATATTTACTATTATGTCATTTTTAATCATAGTGACTTAATGTATAATGTTAGTGGCGAGAAAATTACAGGGGCAGCATCTGAAGTTGCCAATACATAACACACCCCACCTGAGTAACTTCAAAATAGTACAAATTACAGCAAAATTTACTGTAACTCAATTATTTACTGAGATATACTCAAAATACCTGTTAGACCTTCAAATAAATTATCATTTTTGACTGACTGATTGCTCCCAAATTCTAATAGGCTAATACATCTAAAATCAAAGTTTGAAATAGGAACTCTAAAATCTGATTATCTGTTAAAACTCCCTACCAACAATTTTGACGCGTTACCTCCCTTAAATATGTGGACGGTACGAAATTATCACACAAAAGAAAAATCATATTTTATTGAGAATAAACCGTAACCATCTTATTCGAACTTCACAATACTTCCTTTACATATATGCGCCGAAGGTAAAAATTAGCTAACATCTAATTTAAGTAATCAAATATGTTCTTTCGCACGAGCAGATTATTCCGGAGGGTTAAAGCAAATCCAGCTTACTTTACCGCTACCGGTTGAGAAGCGGAAAGCGGTAAATATAGCCGCAAGGCTGAGCGGTTTAGAAACACTCTTTCTGCTTTTCACATCTGTGTTTGAAATGTTTGTGAATGAATGTCAAAGACAAATTGTAATGATATAATTGGATGTCTTCTGTCGTCAAATGAAGCTATTTTTGGAGGAGTATAAATAGAAAATACATAATATGTATCTGTGAAACGTGTACAAGTACGTCTTCTAGATTACTAGAAAATAATAAAAAGACTTAATCACCCATTGCTCGAAGTATATTTTAAATTCATTTTCTGAAATTTTTGCATATATGTTTTAACAGTATATTAAAACAAAAAGATGTAGAATCCACAAGAATAAAATCTGTTGTGGGTATCACATGCATTAACATATACGATGAAGACAAACGAAAATTACTGGAATTCAGTCAATTTTATTATAACAATTTTTCTCTGTCGACCGGTTTCGGTTCCTCTTGAGCCTTCTTCAGGAGGTGAGAAAATTTAAAATCTCATCTCCTGAAGAAGGCTCAAGAGGAGCCGAAACCGGTCGACAGAGAAAAATTGTTATAATAAAATTGACTGAATTCCAGTAATTTTCGTTTCTCTTCATCAACACTTCCAGTCAAGGAAAATTTTATGTTCATTAACATATACCATCACTATCAAGAAACGCTCATCCCTTCAAAACATTTAGTTTTCAATTATGAAACAAAAAAGATACTAAAGTACACGATATTACTAGGCGAAGTTAGTCAAAATAGTAGCTAAAGTTAAACTTTACAGACTCTTATGTCAAATTTTTACTGTTATGTTAAACTTGAATTACAAACATAAAACAATAAACAAATTATTCTATGATACTATTGGTGAATTTATTTATTATTTACCTTTGACAATAATTTATCTAATTTAATGCAGATCACATGTAGTATACGTCTAAGGACATATAAAAAATAATGAAATTATAACCAAATTTGACACTTTGATAGTATTTTTGTTATCACAGCTATCCCCGTCTTAACAGCTAGCTGACGTTTTACAAATACAAAATGCTATTTATTTATGTTTTTAATTAATTATTTCACGTATATATCGGCACTAAAGTATTTTTCATTACTCGGCTTTCGCCTCGTCAAATAGGAATAAATTCCATATTCGTAATAAAAAATTATACTTTTGTGCCTTGATATAAAAATAACTATCTTCAACCATTTTTTCAAAAAGCACAGGTTGGCAGATTTAAACGATATTATCAAATTTTTCTTTAATGTGTTGTAATTCGTAAATGGTGACAGTAAGCGAAAAATGGTTCATACAAAAATTGTAGATAATAATATTTGAATTATTATTCTAAAAAATTGAACCATAATTTAATGAGATATTTCAAAATAACTTGATAGGGCTTCAAGTAAACTACCACTTCCTATTATTGGATTATCACCAAAAACTAGTCAGCTCTTCACAAGAGGATGTACTTGATATATACAAAGTACTAAAATTTTCTATTTAGTAGTTTTTGAGAAAACGTAACTCCAGAGATCCACACAGACCGACAGACAGAACGGCAGACAAATAGACAGACAAATAGACATACAGACAGATAGATACGCACACAAATATCATCGCGAAACTATTAAAATCATTTTCTAGGGACCCTAAAACGTGCTCATCAACTAAAAACTTACTGCCGAATTTTTAGCATGTTTTCTATACCTTTCTTACAGGATGTGGCGGTGGATAAAAATCGACTTGTCAAAATTATAATTGTGAATTCGCGTACTACACCCGCTTGGAATAAAATATATGCATAGAATTTAGGAAGCGTTTCGTGCTACTGCAGAAAATGTTTGTAAGGGTATAGAAAGACGATTCGTTTTGAATGTACGACTGGAGAAACGATAAAGGATACAGAATAACCGTAAGCCAGATTCAGCAAATTCTGTAGATAATAATAAATTCAAATTACCTAGAAACTTGTTTGCATAATTTCATATGCTATTATATTTTCCTGTTGTTATTTCAACCTGCATTTCCAACGCGAAAAAGAAAATATGATATGCAAATTCTATTCCTTAAGCGCACTAGCAAAGCACTTAATTCCACCAGCAGAAAAGAAAAAGGCGAGTCTCATTTTTGCCGTTCCCATTTTGTACGCTTTTTACTTTCTTGTACGTTGTATAATATATACAGGGTGCCGCAAAATAACTTATTTAATTTTATAAGGGTTTGCATTGAATCTAGAGAAGTTGCTTTCTGACAACCTGTATGTATTGAGATCCTTTATATTCGTTTCGACCATTTTCTCAATGATATCTGTGGGGAGAGAAATAGATGGATGGATGTGTGTCCGTAATATAATGCAAGAACGAGAAAAGATAGAGTAATGAAACCCCATAATTATAAGTTTCATAACAAGCAGTTATAGTATATAATAACAGCTACAAAAAATGTGGAACAAAAAATATTATGTATAGTTCCCTTGTATCTGCTTCCAATTGGGAGAGAAATTTAAATTTTATTTTGGAAAATATATATTGGTAAAAAACCTTTTCGATTTTGACATTAAATTTAATTTTAGGCTATCATTATTTGTTTTTTATAAAGGTTGAATCCTAACCGGGTTTTTGATATAGAATTAAATGTTTCAGGAATAAGAGTTAAATTAAAATGTCAAAAATGTATTTTGGCCTACGTCGTCATTTGTTTTTTTTTTGTAAGTTTTACTAGCAGGCCCGGTAGGCAGACGTTATCCTTCCACAAACCTTGCTAGCAAAATATATTTCATTATATATATAAAATTCCGATGTTCATAATTCTTCTCCTTCTAAATGGCTTGACCGATTTTGATGAAATTTTTTTTCTGTACTTATGAGGTCACCTGGATGATCAAATGTATAAACCATGAATATAAGTCTGGATCTTGACAACAGTTAGAAATAATGAGCATTCAAGTCTTTTTATATATTATACCCTATTAGAGATTCATCATCATAAACATATTCTTCCTAAAAACGGGGATTTTCATAATTATCAAACACGTGCTTCTGGTCTTTTTTTCAAACCTAGAGTAAAACTTCAAAAAAGCACGAACAAAAATTAATCTTAAGTTTTATAGTATACTGCCAGATGATGCAAAAAGATTCGATAGTAAAAATTTTAAACTCAATTAAATTTTTTTTAAAGAGAATGGATTTTATTCGACTGAGGAATATTTAAATTTCAATTTTAATACAATTTTAACATGAAATATATTCTATTTCTTAATATATTTTATTCCTCGTAATGTAGAATGTATAGATAATAATAATAACAGTATCATCTACCGGGTACAACTAAAGCTAAGAACCATCCAGGTGACCCCATAAGTACAAAAAAAAGCCCATTAGGAGGAGAAGAATTACGAACACACGCACACCGCAATTTATAAATAAATATTTGAGTTCTACTAAATTTTTGGTATCAAATTAAAGGTATTCGGAAGAAGAGTTAAACTCAAATGTCAAAAATTAGTTTTAGACGATCGTCAATTGTTGATTGTTTTTCTGGGTTCGCGCTACCCTACTAAGTGGGATATAGCGTGATGTTATGTATGTATGTATGTATGTATGTCAATTGTTTTACACAATAATTAATTGAACCTTGTCGACTAAGGTATCAAATTAAGTTAAACAGAGGAGAGCTGTACTCAAATATTAAACTTTTATATACCTTTAACCGATCATCATTTGTTTTTACAATAGTTATTATAATATGATCCATGGTGTAAATACATAGGAGACTAAATAATAAAATGGAAAAAAGGTGTAAGCTAATTTATCATAAATAACTCCGGTAATTCTATCTTAAAATTTACCGAACTTTTTGATAAACTGAAGATATTAGATGCATTTTCTGAAAATTTACTTAATATGTCATAATAATTAAGAAACTAAACATGATTATTTACTATGCAATTAGAAGTATTATTAAAAGGGTTCAAAGTTATATTTCCTTGTTTAAGAAAGTCATGAGGCACCCACACCAGATTGGTGTTGTGGTTTGACGGCTACTAATCACACTCTAGAAATTGGAAAAGAAGAGCATCAACGTACATAACATCAAATTAATTAATAAACATTACTGTTAAACAATCTTTGTTTCTTTTTTAACAATTTTTCTGAAACCTTGAGTCTTTAGCTACCAAATCAAGTACAGTACAATACATAGTAAGTTTCACTCAATATAGAAATGATAGTTTGTTTCAACCACAAGTGAAGAGCATCTATCTTCATAGCGTATGGTTCTTAACTCGATTTGATCGATCCTTAAAAGCTAATAAAAGTGAAATCCATGGTCTTGAATTTACTTTCCTCTGTGCCTGAAAATCTTATTTCCGTTTCACGGCCTAAACCAATTACATTCATTAGTTACTGGACTTTTTGTAGACAGTTTCATTAGGAGCAGCGAGCACTCGCCGGTCGACGGGCCGACTCGGCTCTGGCTTGGCAGCTTCGCTGCAAGATGGAATCACGGTCCGTTTATTTCTAGGAATTTTTCAAACTGTGATACACTTGAGAAATAAAATTATCTTTTGTACGTGCGGCACCGCGACAACTTTCTAATCTACTTTTTACACTAATTTCATGAAGAATTATACCAATTTTTACCGGGCTCACGGAAACAAATTTGAAGAAAGTGAGGTTATATTTTTCACTTTTAAAGTGGAACATAAGCGTTGACATTGCTGACCTGCTTTTTGTACTTATGCGGTACTGGCTGATGTATCGTACAAGTTATCGTTAACAAATAACACTATATAAGAAATAAGTATTAATTTATATAGGTATTTGTAATTTACATTAGGCAAAAGCGTGCATTACCCGATGAAGTTTTTCTTTGCAATTGACTAAAAAGTTTTCTCTCGCGTGCAATGACGTAAGTGTAAGAGAAATAGATTAATCAAAAAACAGAATAGACGGTACTTTTTATTAAAATTTTCAAAAATATTTTGTCGCAGTAGCATCTAACCGTTTGTTTTGCAGTAGACGAATTATCTGTCAAATGTCATTTTAAAATCACTTGGGGTAAATATCTCCGTGGTAACATGTCGGACTGTGGATCGTGAGATCCTCAGTTCGAATCCCACTAGTGACAGTTGCCAATTTAAATTTACCCCTGTGGTTCTCCCTCCACTAACATCATTGGGGGCTATGATTTGACGGCTGGTAACCGCACTTCATTCGCATAAATATATCACATACCGAGATCTGTGTAAGAAGATTGCCACACCCATAATAGGTAAAAGGCGTGATGATATATTTATTTTTATTGAAAAGAAAAACTTTATCATGTAATGCACGCTTAAGAAACAAGGTGAATAATAAATAACATTTATATGAAATCGGCACTGAAGTGCTCAAAAATCGTCATTAAAATCTCATAAATCGTTATTAAAGTAACCCATTATACGACGATTTTGAGCAACCCAGTGTTGGCAACCGTTAAATAATTATTGTACAATTAGGATAATTCTGGCAGATATATTATGGTACTATAGTAAATTTGGACGTAACATGAAACAAAATTTGCAAGAAGAATTAACATATTAATTCCGAAGACGAAATTGAGGACAAAACATAATTTTGAGTGTTATTTACGATAACTTCACTTCTCGTGGTTGGCAACACTGACTGTCAGTTTCAATTGACAATATAAACTTAACCTATATTGTAATTTTTTTTTACAGTTTCTTCGAATTTTAGATTTCAAATAAAACTTAATATGTACCTAGGCACTGAAGTTCCTTTTTATCACTCACATGTACCTCGGCAACTAAATTCCATATTCGTAATAAAAATTGAACTTCAGTGCTTTGATACTTAAATAACTATTTCATGTATTATATAAAATATACACTTAATTAATATCACATTTATTTTGTTATTTCATGGCACTGATGGATATTGAGAAAATTATCAACAAAAATTTTTGTGATTTATATCATGTTGAAAGAACAAAAGGTCATTATAAAGAATGCTTATCTTCCTCTCTGTTAATAAAATGCAAAGGTGTACAGTGTCAACTAGCAATTTTACAGCATTATCATCATAAAAATGTGCTACAAGGCATAATATTTTTTTCGATATTAAATATATATTTTGAAGGAAAAATTTAATATCCTTTTTATTACACGATATTTATTACAAGATGGAGCAATGTAATAAAATCTCAAATATGTCTCAGTTTATATTTTTCATCAGTGTTACACAAAGGAGGACGAAAAGAAAAATAATATTAACAAGTTTCTTGAAACACTGTAAGTTTACTGATAAAAGAATTTTTATTTCTATTAGGTTATTAAAAGTATAATAAATTGAGTGTTTTCGGAGCGGAGAAAGTGCGAGAATATTCTCAGCGAAGGAAATTCCTCAAAACAAAAAACATTTTAGATGTTCTGACAAAGACTTGTCGTTTTCGATATTTCAGGAGTGTGTATCTATCAAGCCAAGCATACATTTTACATTAATCTTATACGAGCGCTTTTTTCGATAACATTTTTTAGACACATTATGCGAAACATGTTTTTATAAAACATATTTTCTGCCCAGCACCGTATTTGATTTAATTTTGAATATTTTTAGGTGAATTAATACTTTGTCTCATATATCTCTTTCAAACCATCGCTATAACCGGACGTTTCTTTCTTATAGTGTAGTATAATAAATGAATGAATGGCTGGATTGATTAACAATAAATAATTATAAGTTTTATAATAATAATAATATAATTGTAGAACCGAAAATGGAAGTTTCCTTGGCACATAAAACAATAAATTCAATGTATTTCAAATACGAAATCAGAAAAGAAAAGTTTCAAATGAAGAATGTTAGCAATAACATTACAATTTTAAGAAAATCTAAATTATGTGTTTCGTAATAAATAAAATATTTTAATACTCATAGTTTGCTATTAGAAAAAAAAAAAGATTGAATTAAACATCCAAATTCAAATTTATATGTATAAGAAAGTTATGTGATGGACACACCAGATTATTTTTATTGAGAAAAACATACTAGACGTAATTCTTCTACAGGAAAAAGATGTAAACAACATAAACAAGTAAATAAAACCAAAAAAAAAAAAAAAAACATGTGAAATATTATACTTATACCAAAATTACCGGTGTCGTATTAACTCAGCCGTGTAGATTCAGCCGAAGCTACCTGTGTAACCCTTCCAGGAAATTTCCGTTCCTTTTTCACAGCAGGAGACCGTGGGCGTAGAACACTTTATTTTGATAAATTTTTAGGGGACAAGATTGCATGTAATACTTGCTTAAAATACATAATTTTATAGTATATATTTTACCTGATTATTGGGTGATTATTTGGGTGACAATGAGTGAAAGTATAATTTATTTTTGGGGGGAAATACTTATGTGAGCGGTCTTGGTAGTCAAATAATAAATATAAAATAATATTTAATTACCAAACATACAATAAAAATAAGATAAATATATCGAAATAAAAAAGTATAACGACAGTAAAATAACGTGAAACACTAACAAACCTAAACTAAACAAATATTATTGTTAAAAAATGTACACTAGTAAAATAAAACAATTTATAAATTTTCGATTTGAAGCTTATTTGCCTAAAATTAGTAGGAAATCAGGCCCTGGGTAAAATGGATATTACAAAATAAATACTCTAAAATTATGTATTTTACATACATTGAACAAAAAGTGTGGGTATTACAAGCAATATTGTCCCCCTAAAAATTTATTAAAATAAAGTGTTCTACGCCCATGGTCTCCTGCTGTGGAAAAGGAACGAAAATTTCATGGAAGAGTTACTCAGGTAGTCTCGGCTGAATCTACACGGCTGAGTTAATACTGCACCAAATTACCCTTAAAATCATAATTTACTCAGATATTTCAAAATAAATCCAATCAGCTTTTCTAAGGAGATACTAACGTGAAATTCAAAATACTAGTAGGTATAAACATTTCATTTCAGCAGTTTTTCAGAAACCGTATCTGTATGCACTAATTTTTTGGGAAATATGCACAAATATGACAATATATGCAGCAAAATATACAAAAAAATCTTAAATTATTAGATAACAATTATAAATTAATGCATTATAAATTCAACACCTCTCAATAAATGCTCTATAACTATGGCGATTTTAAACAAGTAAAGTAACAGATTATCCACTAGTGGGTATAATTTTGAGGAAAGCCACTAGTGAGTATTTTATTATTTATAACAATAATAATAACATCCACCTTGGTAACTACTTCGATTGACATTTTAATTTAAATTTTAAAGCATATGTCACTGTCAAATAATATTTCTTTAATAAATTTTTCCTTTATTAAGCAGTGTTGGAAAAAACGTTATACTTCACACGTGGGCAAAGTGGAATTACCCACTCTATACTTGTAAAGTAAATAACTATTATTGCACAATACATTATTATTCCTGATTCACAATTAACAAATATATTACTAATGTATAAAATAAGTCTAGAAACTTCATATTATAAGATTTCGACATATTTACATAATTACAATAACAAACTATTCAAAATTTTCTAAAAAAAAAAAAAATTAAACTTACGTAAAAGATATAATCAGCTGAGAATTCTCGGTCTTATATTCATTGTAACCACTTTTACCAGCATTCGTGTATACAATGAATACCTACCGTTACCGTTACTGGGATTTTCTTAGAAATATTAGAGTTTATTGGTTTATCCAACACCTCTCAATAAATGCTCTATAACTATGGCGATTTTAAACAAGCAAAGTAACAGATTACTTATTGTATTGTTTATTGCTTTTTCCGTTGCATTCTTCTATTTATTGCGGCCTCCTCTAATATTTGGGAATTATCAATGTGCATTACCAGAAATTTCAGAATTTTTATCACTAGACAAGGTTTTAAAAATAATGAAATATGTAATTAATTAGCATTAATTAACTCTAATCAATGTAATTCGTCCAGAAAATTTACTTTATTTAAAGATATGCAAAAATTAAAATATATGCACTTTACATATAATCCGCTCTCTAATAATAATTTATAATCCTGACATCCCATTACCAGAACTAGCATCATAACTGTCAAAAAACATCCAGAGAGCGAACACAAACCATATCAAGTCCTTGAGGTCATCATTGTCACTAGAAAAAAAAAAATTATCCCTAACTGAAACTTCTAGTTCCACTCACGTCAAGCCGATTCGTATTTCGGACACAATGACAAATATCGTTCATTTTTAATCTCCTTCATGTTCGGCGTAAGCGGGGCGCCCACACCACAGAGCCCGCCAACAATTAAACATGTTACGTATGACGGACGACCCTGGGGACGGAAGTTTGACGACGCTGCCGCCGCCAAGCGGAGACGGCGAAACCTCGATCGCGAACAAGTTTTCCGTTTTCCGGACTATTGGGGAAGAAATCTCCTAACAGCAAGCTTTTAACGTAAATGAAATTTTAGTTGAAAAATCGACTGTGTTTTTTGTGGAATTTGTTATCTAGGTGCTGGGATAAACAGGGTCGGATTAGGCCATTTAGCTGCTGAATTTTTTGTTCGGAGCTACCAGGTTAAGTAGAGATTAAGGCAGCGAAATTAACTTGGAGAAAAATTATGCAGTCTTAAAATTTCTTGTGATAAATTTGTAGTTTTTATGAGAATTTCCTCTGGACAGAACAAGATTTTATCTTGCAAACTAGAACAAGGGCTAAAGTATTAATCAGTGGTAATATGATTGCGAAGAAAATTAAAATTTATACACTAATGGCAAATATTCGTCTTCTGACCTCTCACTTTTTACAAAATATATTTTATGTTTGACTGTTTTATAATCAATTGCTTAGCGTCCATAAAGTGGCTCTTTATGAACTAGTCCGATAAAATAAATGCAGTAAGCAACTTGGTAATCAAATAAGAAAACAAAGCTCACTTCGATGTAAATGTTTTTCATGTTAGCGTCACATATCAAACATATTTGTTATTCTAAGCTAAGAAAAAAAAAAAAAAAAATTGCCATGCAGTCGAACGTAAAATATTGTTTGTAACACGTATACAGGGTGTTCATTTTAAGTGGTACACTATTGATATTTCGAGAACCATAAGAGCTACGAGGTCGGTTAAATTAGCAAACAATTTCTATATTATAAAACAATTACAATGAGCGAAACAAGAATTTTTTTAGACCAGTGGTTCTCAAAATGCGGGATGCAACTTTCTTATTTTAAATGGCAACCTACTTTTTTTCTTTGCTTATTCAATTCAGTATTTTTTTCTTAATTCAATGATATTCATATGTAATGACCAAATAATACAAAATATTTGAGAAATATGCAAAATTAAAAATGTATCATTTTTATTTAAATATGCATATACAAAGTTTGCCATGGAAGAAAACAAATAAATCAAATGCAGAAATAATTGAAAAAACTGTAATTATGAGAATAATTATTAATTTAGTTGTTACAATACAGAAATACAAAGGTACACTTAAAAAACTAATATTAAAAATTGTTTAATTTATTTGTTTTCTTCCATGGCAAACTTTGTATATGCAAATTTAAATAAAAATTATACATTTTTAATTTTGCATTTTTCTCAAATATTTTGTATTATTTGGTCATTACATGTGAATATCATTGAATTCAGAAAAAAATACTGAATCGAATAAGCAAATAAAAAAAATTGGTTGCCATTTAAAATAAGAAAGTTGCATCCCGCATTTTGAGAACCACTGGTCTAAAAAAATTCTTTTTTTGCTCATTTTAATTGTCTTATAATATAGAAATTGTTTACTAATTTAACCGACCTCGTAGCTCTTATAGTTCTCGAAATAGCAATAGTGTACCACTTAAAATGTACACCCTGTATAATAGAGTTGTATTGATTCACCCTTTATGTGCCTCACTTCGTTGTGCTCGCTCTACCCCTAAATTGTCTCGTCCATAAAACCATAAATTATGTACTTGTTACATAAATATCTATTTTAATTTTTTGCGTTCATAATGAAGTCATTACGAAACGCTATTGCGTATCGAGAGAACCTTCATTTCGATGTGCAATTTATTGTATTTCATGATTGGTATTAGATGACATTTAAAAAATATTAATTAAACCCTATCGAGTTTGGTATCAAAGTAAAAACCTCCGTTAGCAGATTGTACCACGATTGTCAAAAATTAAGTTTTGAAGATCGCCAATTGGTTTTTAATTTAAGTTCATTGAATTCTACTGCATTTGGTATCAAATTAAAAATGTCAAAGAGAAAACTTGACTCTAAAATTTATTATGGAATATCGTTAATTTTTTTAAACATATTATTTGAGTCTTACCGGCTTTGGTATCAAGACTTGACCTTAAATGTAAAAAAAAAATACGACAGTCATTTGTTTTTTATTCAAGCTATTTGAATTCTATTGGGTTTGGTGTCAATTTAAAAGTCTCAGGAAGGAGAGTTAAATTAAAATATAAAAAAATACTTCTGTCAATTTCTGGCGATGGAAACCATTCGGCGTTCATTCCTGTGAAGTATTCAGATATTTGTCTTGCACTGCGCCCCCTATAATACATTCTATTAATACACGATTCTCGACATTTAATGTATTCATGATGACAATGACAGAATAAAATATTTAAAACAAATTGCAAGCACTATACGTCAGTAGCAATAAAAAGAGAAGGCGGAAAATTAAGAATTATTATTATTAATTTCATTAAATTACGGTATCAAAATAAATTAATCTATATAAAATATGATGTAGGGATATTGGCAGTATTGTGATAAAAAATTGGATGCATAATTTTTTTCCGGACACTTTTTATTTACAAAAAACTGACTTTACGTGGGACACACGGTATATTATATTTATATTATATTTATATAGAAACGTGGTTTGGCTGATTAAACCAGATTTCTTTCCTGGCGGAGACGCACATCTAGGACGTCGAAACGTCCAATTTTACTAAAGCACCAAAAACAAAATCATGTTTTCTTAGTCAAATCAAAGTACTTCATAATATTTATTTCGACAAATATCAACGTAAAAGACAGTAAAAATAACGGAAAACCCAATGATTTGTTATCATAATTCTCCTATAATGTTCTTGCAACAATTCCACGTTACAAATTCATTAAACTAGCACTGCATCCGCACCCCACCGCGAACAATTCAGCCATATTTGCAGCCGCGAAGCTCACCAACCTCACACATAAACAGCAATGTCCGGTGGACAAATATTACTTATTAAAGCACAATTACAGCAGCGGCCTAGCAGATCCGGGGGCCATCGATTGCGGCTGCTGGCCCGCCGCCGCCACCGGAAACTGCCAGCACTTCCGGCCTGGGAACGCATCGGGATTGAAGTTGATGATGAACACAACAGCATGCACACACAACGGTTGTTTAATATTGTTGATTATTAAATGCACTGGAAATTGTTTATGCAAAAATTGATTTCGGTAATGTGTGCACTAAATTGGAATTTGTTGATAGTATTGAATGGTGAATGGTTGTTAATTTACTGATGAATAAATGTAGTGGAAAGGTTGAAGGCCGATTATATGGTTATTTAGTTTGAAAAGGGCCGTTCTATTCACATAGCTAAATTGCCAAATTTTTTGAAATAAACTAATGCCAATCATGGTCAGATATTTTAGACGCTAAATCATACAATATAACACGTAGGTTTATCCAACACCTCTCAATAAATGCTCTATAATTATGGTTTTTTTTAAACAAGGAAAGTAACAGATTATCCACTAGTGGATATAATGTTGAGTAATTTTTTATTTATAACAATAATAATAACACACAACACCTTGGTAACTACTTCGATTGACATTTTAATTAAAAAATTTAAAGCATATGTTACTGTCAAATAATATTTCTTTAATAATTTTTTCATTTGTTAAGAGGTGTTGGATAAAACGTTTTACTTTACACGTGAACAAAGTGGAATTACCCACTCGATAAAATTATCACACTCAGCCTTCGACTTCGTGTGCTAAAATTTCCTTCGTGGGTAATTCCTTACTATATTTTTAAATAACTATTTATATTTTTGCTGAAACTTAGATTAGAAAAAATTTAAGTAAATGCCTTTTAATATCAATCTTCTAAAAAAATAGAAATCGAATTGGATTTCATAATGACTTCATTAAGAACGCAATAAAATTAAATAAATATTTAATACCCATAATCGACGTTCATACATACATTCATTATATTTTACAAAAATAAAAAATATGTTGTGGGCACCACAATACCTCCCGATATAGATTTCTGATCAAACAATGCAGGAACACGGATCACCACTATCAAGAAACGCTCATCCCTTCAAAAAATAATGACACATGTCAAAAAATGACATTTTTCAACGGTTGTTTAGTTTAAAAAAAAAAAACAAGTTAGTAGATTTAAACGAAAATAACAAAATATGATTTTTCTTTAACGTGTTGTAATTCGAGAATGGTAACAGTAAGAGCAAAATATTAAAAAATATATATGTTTCATAGACAAATTTCAACTTTTGAAAGAGCAAAATACTTGTAAAAAAAATATTCTAATAACAATATTTTCATTAAGCCTCAATTTACTGAGATATTAAAAAAAACTTAATTTGTTTGAAATATTATAAAACTCGAAATCATGATGTTCTTTATTCTTGTAAAGTAGTTTGCTTGAATTTTTTTACAAAACTTCAATATAACGCAAATGGCAAATGCATACAGACAATACTTCACAGTTTGTGTATTTATCAATAAAAGTCTGTATTATCAAAGCCAATTAAATCATTAGTAGCAGCATTTGTTTGCGTTCATAATTAGTTTGCATTGAGATTTATATTTCAATTTTGGGATCATGTTTTGTTCATCATTTAAAACGAATAAAAACACCAACAGCATAATTGATTTCGATGCTGCGTAATCTACTAGCCTGTGTGTTTTTGTTCAATTTGACGGTTATAATGTAAACTGTAATACCTGCAGGCTGTAGACCTAACCCGCCATGTTGTATAGTAAAGATAGATTGTAATACATATATCTGTGAGTTTATAATCTAACTTAATTGAAATTGGTGCCCGTCGGTAATTTGACATCAACGGCTTTTTTAACTTCATGAATGATACTAAATGGTAAATGTGTTCATGATTACTGAGCAATAATTTAAACAAATCAATAATCAGTAAAACTATGCCAAATGTCACCTGTCAAACTCAAACAATACGATTGTATGTTTTGTTTACCATGGCACTCTGGACTCTGGAAATAGCTAAAAATTATAAATTTTATCCAACACCTCTCAATAAATGCTCTAAAACTATGGCGATTTTAAACAAGCAAAGTAACAGATTATCCACTAGTGGGTATAATTTTGAGAAAATCCACTAGTGAGTATTTTTTTATTTATAACAATAATAATAACACACAACACCTTGGTGACCACTTCGATTGACAGTTTAATTTAAAAATTTAAAGCATATGTCACTGTCAAATAATATTTCTTTTATAAATTTTACATTTATTAAGAAGTGTTGGATAAAACATTATACTTCACACGTGGGCAAAGTGGAATTACCCACTCGATAAAATTATCACACTCAGCCTTCGGCTTCGTGTGCTAAAATTTCTCTCGTGGGTAATTCCTTACTTTGCCTACTTGTAAAGTAAATAACTATTATTTTACATCTATCTCATGACAGAAATGTATTACATCAATAAATTTAGGCTCATTTGGTGCAGTTTTTGTGGCTGAACATTTTTTTAAATTTACACTTTTGTGCAGTTTTTGTTCCTGAACATTTTTACTTTCTTATACAAAGTATAAGGAAGTATTGGAATCACGAAAAAAATCGTTGACGAGATTTTTGCGGAAATTCATATTTTGACGTCCACTGAATTCATTAAGACCAATTTCTCAATGATGTCTGTGTGTGAGGATGGATAGATGGATGGTAAATGGATGGATGGATGGATGTCCGTGTGCGCAATATCTTATGAACGAGACAAGATACGTAAACGAAACTTGGAATTTATAAGTTTCATGAAAAAAAGAAGAGCTGAGTTGATTTTGAATGAAATAGAAAAACCCGAAGAGGAAGTTTACTGGACACACAAAACAATAAATTCCTTTTATTTCAAAAAAAGATTCAGCTATGAGAAAAAGTTTCAAATGAAAGATGTTAGAAAAAATATTTGGAATATAAAATGTTATTTGCTCTTTTTTGTACATGCTTCTACCTTTGAGAAAAACAAATTAAATGTTTAAGAATATATTTCTATAATCTTAATTGCAATGGGAACAAAAACCAACACATTTTTAATATCTATGTGTCAAACGTGTCAAATAATTGTGAAGTGTCAAAAATATGTGCCGTGTGAAATATTTTAAAAGTAATATTTGTATTATTAGTTAGAAAGTTTTGAAGACAAGATATTAATTCACTTCTGTTTTAAAATAAATTCATAGTTACAATGAGAATAAAAAATTAAACAGGTTTAATATCTATATATCAAGTAATTGTCAAAATAAAGTCACGCAAGCAACAAGTCATACGTGTTCAGTTGGTTTTATTTGTATAAGAAAGTAGTGTGGTGCCCACACCAGATTTTGTATATTTACACTTTTGTGCAGTTTTTGTTGTTGAACATTTTTTATATTTACACTTTTGTTAGAAAATTCACAGAGAATGAATTATAGCATAATGAAAATTTTTACATTGTATTTTCTATGTCCTATAAAAAAATACACACTCGTTTAAGTATGTTATCCTTACATATAATTTACAATTTATTATTCCTGTAATTCTTGAGAAATTATAAATTG
Source organism: Poecilus cupreus (assembly GCA_963942605.1). Taxonomy (NCBI): domain Eukaryota; kingdom Metazoa; phylum Arthropoda; class Insecta; order Coleoptera; family Carabidae; genus Poecilus; species Poecilus cupreus. The sequence goes on along the minus strand of OZ012721.1, from coordinate 4,291,517 downwards.
CAAATAGAGAGCAGAATTGCAAGTTGCTTCAATTCACTCCCACGTGCAAAGAACTTGAAATTCTGTGCGTAATTTGAGAGTAAGCCTACGACAATGACTTCGTTATTTTGATTACCTCTCTTCCTAAAACTTTAATCAAAGTTCCTGATGGCTTCTTCTTTCACATCTCAATCGCCAGTTGCCGCTCTTTCATTAAATTCCTTTGAGGAATTCCTTCCGAAACAATCGCCAAACGAGCCCACGAAACAATTTCAGATCTCAGATGACAAACAAACCCCTAATTCAGCCATCGCGATCAGGAATCGCTGTGGGGGTTAATTGATCTGTATCGTGAGACACTAGATTAAATTGCTTACTGGAACTTACTACAACGTCGAATTTAAAGAAAATAAGTTACACATTAACCACCATAACATTCCCGCAAGTTTTAATTTATAAATGGTACAAAACATAGAAAAAGTTCGAAATAAAAACCCAACAGATCTTTTTGAATATAAAAAAATTTCCTTCAATTATTTACTGAGATATAGGAAGTTTACCATCATCTTGTTTTTCAAAAAGTACATCAAGAAGAAGATATAGTGCCTCTAAATTGTTCTGGCATTTATGAGATTCCATGCCAGTGTGGTAAAGATTATATTGGCCAAACTGGCAGAACTGTTGCTACAAGATTAAAAGAACATGAACGACATATTAGATTAAATCAACCAGATAAATCTGCAGTCGCTGAGCATGCCATTCAAGAACTACATGGTATTGATTTTGAAAAAACAAGGATTCTAGTAAGAGAAAATAACTGGTTGAGAAGACTTATTAGAGAAGCTATTGAAATCAAGAGATCTTCAAATAATCTGAACTTGAATACAGGCTTTGATATCAATAAGTCATGGTTAACTGTTATTCTTCGTTAATTTTCTGTTTATATTTGTTTACTATGATCCATGTTTCCCTGATTTTATTATGTCAACATGTATCCTTGACTAAATATTTATTTGTTTATAATTTATATTTCACCTGAAGAAGGCAGCACTTTGCTGCCAAAACGTTGTGTTATTAATAAAAAAAATTTTATGAACTTAAACCCAGTTATTGTTATTTATATTACCATGAGTTCTGAAAGCTTTTTTCAATATTTAATAGATTGAAATGATGAATTTCTTATACAAATAAATATAATAAAATATTGGGATCTGACATGGGGGCGTGGCCTATCCAAGATGACGTCAATTAGGGTGAAGATTCGAATGTGACAGTACTATTCGCGTATAAAATATAAGAAACGAGTCTCACAATTAATAATATTTACGAATTCGCTACAACAGATCTTGCAAACTAAATTTGAAAGAAGCTGAACGCATTTTATATACTTGACAATTGATTAAATGCGGGAAAAAATTAAATGAAAGTGACAGTGGTTGTGGGTGTAGCAGCTTTCTGTATATCAACGTCGAATTTACGAGGTGATCCCCATCAAAGTAATAGAAAAATTGCAGGAAATGAACAAGTGATGAGTGTTGTTTGCTCCTGCATGTCTGGTTTTAGGTGAAAAATGCAAAAACTGCATTGCTACGTTGTACTGTTAGAGGTTAGTTGTACGTTTCTTGATCTAAATCAACTCAATAAACAAATAACTAAAGATGAACAAATATAAGGAACATTAACTTTGAATACAGATTTAATTTAATTTATAAACTTAGTTAAATACAAGGTGAAAAGATTTCGGACAAATTCGTATATAACCTTAAATTTTACTTATTTAGATGTACATAACCGTCTGGTATAAAATATTCTGAGCATATTATTTATTGTAAACGCATTCATGTTGTTTACTTTTGTTAGTTTTTTCCAAGGTTTGTCGCACTCCAAATTAGTTTACTTTGTAAATAAAACGTTTGTCCAGCTTCGGAAAATAATGGAATGTAACGTCCAGATTTTTACGGGACTTATTATTACACCCTTTTACTACACAAGACACTTTATTTTTCGATTTTTCGCGGTGTTTAACTACAATTTCGGTCATTTTCTATCTCAAAAATCGTTATTTCCATTTGACGTAATGTATTTTTAACGGAATCTGCACCCTACTTTGTGTTCGAAAATAATCCACTAGATGGTATATCGCTACATGTCAGATCCCAATAGAATAATTTTATCAGCCGTCAAGACACAATGGAGGGTTATGATTTTGACGTCACAGTCAAGAAAGAGAAAGATGAGGTAAAAGTTGAGATGGAAGTTCATAATAAGGCGCGGGCACGTGACTTCGATCAGCTGATTGTAACCCCAACTGTCAGTTGAGATTTCAGTAAAATTATTTGCTCCTTTTAAATTTTATTAAGGGTTTTATTTTTAATAATTTGTGTGTTTGTGATTATAGTTTGTGTGTAGTGGTACCAAAAGTGTATATAAATATAAATTAATTATTTCATTCTGTACAATTTTTGTAGTACCATAGTATAAGAATTTTCTTGGCTCTACGGAAACAGTACAAAATGAAATAATTAAAATTTATTTTTATACTCTTTTGGTACCGCAACGCATAAACTATAATCACAAACACATAAAATATTAATTATAAAACCTTTAAAAAAAATTTTAAATGAGCAAATTATTTTACTGTAATCTCAACTGACAGTTGGGGTTACAATCAGCTGACCGAAGTCACGTGTCTGCCCGCGCCTTATACAAACATCCATGTTTTGACGTTTGAGATTGTGTTTTAACAAGGTTATGTTTTTATTTTTGAAGTTGATTATTTAGGAAACTTAATAAATTAAACACTGACCATATATTCTTTGTAATAATAACAGGAGTCACTATTGCACAAACCATACACACACTTTATTTTTGATATTTAGCATCATTTCATGAACTGTCATTTTGACAGTGCTTTGTTTGTATTTCGTCCACGTGAATTTCGTCGTAGATCCATGAAAACATCAATAGGTGGCAGCATGAAAATTTGTTTCTGTATAACCCTCCATTCCTAGGGAACCACAGAGGTAAAGTTAAAATGGCAACTGTCGACTGTAGGATTCGAACTTAGTATTTCATGATTCACATAACCGCGGAGCAATTTACTCCATTTAATAACTTTTATTGATGACAAAAAATAAGTAATATTTCACGACGAACGACAGTAGTAAAGTATAAGTTTTATAATTGATAAAAACTTGTGTCTTTGTAATTTGTAGACTTATGGCCGGCAATTAAGTTTACGAGCGGAACGGATGGCATAACATGTAGAATGTAGATGCGGCAGCGGCGTGTTCCGTGCAGATGTGGGGAAGTTTGGCCAGCCCTCGTTCGCGGAAGTAGTTCTGGCGAAGACTGTAATTACGCCACTTTAATGTGCCATTAAAGCCCGACCATTTTTAATTACCGGCGAACGAGAATAAGATAGCTGATAGCGCTGGTTCAATACGCTAATTTCAATATGTATGGCCAAGTGCTAATCTCTTAATTGCACACTTAAATATGCTTCGAAAGACAGTGCAGTTTCTCTGGTTGAAGGACATATTCAGCGGCATACTTTGTTTTAAACTAGAAGTATACTTTATAATTTTTTATACATATATGTAGTATAAGGAAATATAACAATAGGCTCTTCAACTAATTTTATTTTTTATTTAATTTTTCGAAAATAAAAAATATTTTTCATGTTTTCACCGATATTGTAATATATATAGCCTGTAATTAATTACTAAAGATTCTATATAAAACCGTGTGACATCATAGTGACTGATGACAGAACAGCGCTAAAATAAATAATAATTTTGAATTTTGTTGCTGTTGTTTCACAACTTGGCACAAAGCAATACTTTATAACCATAATTGTAATTTTGACGAGAATTTAAAGATTTCAACAATAATACAACTGACAGAACACAACACTCAACGCCAAGGCCAAGGTTATGCGCGCGCAATCGATATCTGTCAATAGTCGGTCTGACGTCACACGAAAAATAATGTACTCTTAATAACATTAACAATACATTTTTTTTACAAATTATAAAAATTTAGATCATTTCAGTCACATATTATTCAATATTTCTTATAATTTTTTAACTTTTCATTCATAATTTCCTTTATGAAGTTTCACGGTTGCAAAATCGTGACGTCATCTTGTAATAGAATATACAGCATGGCAAGGCAAATGAAGTGTTGATAACAAATAATAATTTGCTTTTCAGGGTTGTAATAACGAATTACTTATTATTATTAAAATGAACACTCCGATAAATTAAATTAGGTATTCGTTAATTATAACGTTTTTAGACAACGAGTTTAGGACGTGTTAAAATAAAAATGCTTTAATGTACTATATTTAGTCGCTTGTCGGTAATGTCGGTAGTCACATTATCACACCTGTCATCTCAATTCATATGTTGCAACGATTTTCAAGTTAAACTTATGTTTATTATATTTGTTATATTATTTTGCCCAGGTAATGTGAATAAACTATATTTGTAAAAACCTCTCAGTAAATAGCAATGACAGATAACAGTCAATTTGACAGTTGGTGTAGTTGATCTGACTTTATAAAAAAATTCTGTACCTGTATATTGAATATAATAAAAGTCCTATACGAAGAAAATTTTTCTATTCCTTATAAAAAAAAAGTTAAGGGAGGGATCCGTTTTCCCCGATACATCCTGTATAATAAACGCGAGTAAAGATTCAGAAAACAAAGGTCATGTTTGCATAATTTATTTACCCTTTAGTCAATTATCCAGGCTAATTAAAAAGGAAATGTATGGTTTGTTTATTTAAAGAAGGCTTTAGATTCTGTTCTGGCTCAACTTCTGTGGAATAAGATTTACCAAGTGAGCGGAAAAATTACAAGTCTTTTAGGAAACATTTATGATGAAGCCTCACTCTAAATGCACTAATCTACGGCAAAAGTTGGCATTACAAAAGGTGTCCTATAGGGAGAATACACCAGTCTCCTGCTGTCTGCACTGTACCGTGTGTCTGTCTTGAAGGTGTACATAGGAGATTAACATGGGAAATCAGTTTTTTGAGTACTGTTGATCGGTGTTCTACCGGACAGCAATGATTGTAGTACCAGTCGAAAGATATCATTTTCCTGAATCAAACGATGTAACATATATTACAATTTAGTAGTAATTTGGCTCAGTAAATTAATTATAAAGTTTTAAAAATTCGCCGATTTATTCAATTTTTATCGAAAGTAAATATAGTCACCTATGACAGTTTTGTTGTGATTTCTTTCAAGCTAATAATTTGACATTTAAAAATTAATTTACGGAACCAAATTACAACTAAATTGTATTGTATTTTACATCGTTTGATTCACAAAAATGATATCTCTCGATTGATACTACAATCTCTAATGTCCGGTAGAACACTGAGCAACAGCACGCAAAAACTGATTTCCCATGTTAATCTCCTATGTACACCTTTAAGACAGGCACAAAGTACATCTGCGATATGGAAGAATTATTCAGGAATTTATCGATGATATTGTCATCTTTGGACATTCTCCATTTGATGTAATAGTAATTAGTAAAGATGTGTTGTTAAAAACCTAGCCTGTAATTTTCGTCTTAGTTAGAATGTTGTGAATAAACTATATTTGTAAAAACCTCTCAGTAAATAACAATGGCAGATAACAGTCAATTTGACAGTTGGTGTAGTTCCTCCCTCTTCGAAAGAGCGTGTTTCGTAGAATTACAAGATGACGTCACAAGCGAAAAATTTTAAATGGGATGCCAGTTTCAAAAAATCGTACTTACTAACTAAATGCCTTTTAATATTAAAATTAGTATCTATATTTATAATTTTACTCAAATTTACTAAATAAAAATAAAATGAAAAAAGGTATATCATCCCATTACAGGCATAATATTTACTTTTTAAATAGTGTTATATTTTTAACATTTTAAAAATTACTTTACAAAGCACGCAAAACAGGTAACAAATAAACATCTGCATTATTGTAATTTTCGTCTTAGTTAGAATGTTGTAAAACAAAATAGGAAAGTGTGTAGTTCGTTGGGAATTGTTTTATAAAGGAGAAGTAAATTCCAAAATACGCGATAAGTTCAGCTTGGTGTAACCCAATAAAACGAGCGCCCCAACGTTGTTCAGACTACCAAATGAAGCCTCCGCATAAAATCCACGCGAACGCCTATGTTTCAAACTAAAACAAACAAAAAGAATACCGGAAAGAAAAACTCAATTAGCCAATCAATTGAGTTACTGCACTGCGACATAATACTCTCCAATCGAGATAACACTAGTGTAGACATATCCATCCCTCTCCCGCATCCAGGGCCGCAGCTCGCTCCGTCTCCGTCACGTAGCGAGATATTGGCATCGGCTTAATCCGATAAACGCGTCCATTAGATGCGATTAGAGCGATCCCAGCCGTAAACAATACCTCCACCGGACGGAAGCGAGACTTCAAACCGGAAACAGAACGAAACAACGGAGCCTGAAGATTCAATATTGCTCATTTGGCGGCGAGCAGGGCGCTGGGATCGAACTTCCGGGGAATTTTTTCCACTTCCTGTTTTGACAGCCAGATAACTTATTGGATTTCTAAGGGCTTAGGTCGCCCAGCGCTGATTTCTGATGGCTGAATTAACCGATAACGCCACTCTTTGTTCGCTAAGACCCACATTTTCGACAGGGTTCTCTTAAAAATAAGATTACTCTAAAATACAGGTTACAAAAGGCAGCCTTTGAACAAGTAACGAGTATTTTATAATATACCCAAAGATACTTAACAATTTCCAGCAGGAAAATTGTTGATGGAACAGTTAGATTGGCGACTGATTTAAGATTGATTTTGTCACCAAAAATAGCTTTAAGAGTTCTTGAAGTTCATCCTCGCATAGGGATCGAGGAACTATTTTATTTATTACCCCAAAATTTAATTATTTACTTCGACGTTACCTCTTCGATGTGAAAGGTATAAAATAAATTAAAACTTTTCATTTCAGGTTTAGGAGAAATAACGTTTCATTTTTTGATACAATAGCATCAATATTGAGACATTTTGACATAAAAATATTGCGTAGTTTTGATAAAAATATCTCAGGATAGCGTATCTGTGGTTTGTTTATTTATTTTCACAAGCGTCAAATTTATTTGAAAATCAAATCGTACGGGAATACTTTGCCAGTGTCCGAAATAGTATATTGTGCAACAAGTGCAGAAACCTTTCTATTTCACACGACTTGTGAGAGTTTTAGCAAGAGACGAACTTGAGTGCTGAAATCACACTTTTGTCAAGCGCAAGCTCAAATGTGTGCAATGTTATCAACTATAAATCTATAGATTATATTATAAAAAACTAAAGACATATTTTATTTTGAAATTGTATTTTCTTTGTAATCTCAATATTGAAAACGAAGTTTTATATTAACTCTGAAATGATTATGAATTATTTAATGATACCTAAATGTAATTATACTTCACACATCATACAGTATTATATTATTAGCAAATTGGTTACACTTGCATATTGAATAATTTTCAACGCTATTCTACACGACTGAGCGAAATATATAAATTTCAAGCTTTGTTTGGTGTGGAGAAAGCGTAATTTTCAGAAATGATCGTACCAAAAAATATTCCCGTACTGTTATTTATCGTAACCTAGCAACGATACTAAAATACCGGATTAATACACTTTGCGGTTCGAAAACACAGTCCAATAAAAGAAAAGTATGTTTTGTTTTTGTTCGTCATTGTCATAAACACTAATTAAACAATGTACTTCCAAACATTGTCTATTTCATATAATAATTAAAAGAAAACCAAAATAACATACTATATAGCAGCAAATTTGAAAACAATTTTACCGAAATAAAAAAGCAATGGCATGTTTTTCTTATTCCTATAGTTTTTCGCGAATAGCTTGGTGCTTCCGAGGAACTCCCAATCTTATAATAATGAAGATTCATCATGCTATCTTTTCTTGTTCATGAGTTATTTTACATTCACATTCGTTTATACACATAATTCTTCACACAAAATATATAGAGTGCGTACACGTTAACTTCAAGCCACCAAACCTAACAAACTGATAGGCTTGGTGCTTGAAGTTAACGTGTATGAACTCTACAAAGCAGTATTTTATTTAACAAAAACATGTTTATCATGTTTGTACGGATATCTAGTTGTTAGCGCATGCGCCTACAATCTCTTGTAACTATGATTAATAGTATTATAGGGACGATATCACAAACTACATAAAAACTTTTGTGAAGGGTGGGCCCCGAATGATTTGAGGGGCGTAGTTTAGGGAGAAAGCGACGCGGGGAATCCACCTCATCACTCTGATTTCTTTATACTTCCACCAGCCACCTATTGCAGATAAGAATTCCAATTTTCTACCAATGTCAAAGGTTTCAGATCCGAACTAGCCCGAGGAATATTATTATTTTGAGCGTTGAAATTAAATTGTTAGTAATAATGTAACAAGAGAGTGAGAATAAATTGAAAATAAACTTGTTGGCCGGCTTTCGTGGCTATTGCCAAATGGCAACAAATTTGAGAAAGATACTGGATAATTATTTTCTAATTTATCGAACTCTGGAGTTATGTTTTATTTTATTATTAGACACGACACTAAATTTATTTTTTTTGCTCATTTTTTACTTATGTTGAAGATAACTATTTAACATTTGTCATTTGTCAACAAAAACAAAAATGATGCAGAGATTATCCCCCGGAATAATCACTAGAGCTTTATTCTCAGTATAATACTGACAAGATTAAATAAAACGCAGACATGTGACATACAATGAAGCATTTCACTGGTTTTTAAGAAACGTTAAAAAATAATCTAATTTTATTATTAATTTATGTTGTATTGAAATATGAACCAAATGTGTTCGAAATAATTTTAGAATATTGTATGAGTTTCGTTATTTTAATTAAAGTTTTATATTAAAAATTCTGAACGAACATTTCGTTGAATTAATTAATAATTATTTTATTTGTTGGCGATGTTTTAATAATGAGGTATTGGCATTTTCCTGTCGAAGAATGCGTGCTGTTTATATTAATTTCAAATTAATATTTGACAAGGGAAATTCAAGTGAAATATAAATTATTTTCATTTAAAATGAAACTACATGTTAAATAATGCAAGCATTCGATAAAAATGATGACTATAAACCCAAAAAGTATTGTATAAATTTTGTTGAATACCTTTACCCTATACCCAGCAAACACAGTTATGTCGCGAGTACGTTATATATACATAACATGGATAGACATATGTCCGCAACACGGTCTGTGAGACATGACATCCCATGTATGTAGACATCGTAACGTTAATGGCACATAACAAAACTATTGGTATAAACAACTTTGACTATACGAATGGAATAGTTGATTTGTACATTTTTGAGTAAGATTTCTTTGAAAATGTTTATTTATTTATAAATTAACAATTTTTTCACATAAATTACGATACGGAAATATATAACCACTTAGCATAATTAAATTAAATACATTTCAAAGTGGTTTAGTGTACACTATAAAATATTTAAAATTTCTTTGCTATATTTTTATATAAAACATATAAAATTTTCTAATTAACTGTGAATATGTTATAAGTACGGTAACATAACATATACATGTTGTAGGTATGTACCATGTCCAAGACCAATGTGACATACCAACAATATAATTTTACGCTCTCTCAAGAGATGTCCGACATAGTATATGTATATTACGTTATTAGTACGTATATATGATATACTACTTAGGTTTCAGATATTACATACCAGGTACATCACTGTTACAACTGTGTTTGCTGGGTATAGAGTGATGTTGTGAATTTGTGTTTGAATGAGTATAGCAACAAGTTTTGAATAATATTAAAATTATTAATATCATTCCAAATATTTACTGTTTATCTATTATTGGAGTGTGTGAGGATAAAGGCTATTCTCGTTAATTACATTATAGCAAAACAATTACCAATCATTGGCAAAGCCAAAAAATGTCTGATTCCCAACCCAACTTCAATTAGAACTATGAATTCGGAAACATGTCAAAACAATTTATATCGATTAACAATTTACTACAATACAATGAATTATTTGCACAACTGATTAACTAAATACGTATTCCAAATATTAATTAACCTAATTCCTCCCTCAGTTTATCGGTGCGGCCAATTAAAAATCTCTAATTAATCTGTCGATAACATTACATTGTCTGTGCCAGCCGGCAACAGCTCACTAGGATCAAATAAAGCGTAATGCAATAATGTTCTCAATGGAGCGGAAAATTCAGAAAATATCATCCGAAACAGAGCTGAACTGAACGTCGCATTGACCGAGCAGAGCGATCGCGAAAAGATGCATAAACTGAATCTGGATTTACTCTCATAAGTTTTGTCACTGTTGGGTGTAATTTAATTAGGTATTTCTTATAGGAGTCATAAAAAAATAACTGTTTTGACCATTTCCTATTAATTCATGAACGAGGAATGGCAGAGCAACGAATCTTTTTAATAAGTTTCATATAGTCCGAACTACATATCTTGGCAAGTAGAAAGAATGCAGTTCGGTTCATAATATCTACGATGCTTTTCATTAAAAACTACTAAACTGAAAATTTTGATATTTTGTAAAGGTATATCAACTGCATCCTTTTGGGAAGAGCTAATGGAGGGTTATACAGAAGTAAATTTTCATGCTGCCATCTATTAATGTTTTCATTGATCTACGATGAAATTCACGTGGGCGAAATATAAACAAAACGCTGCCAAAATGACAGTTCTTGAAATGATGCTAAATATCAAAAATAAAGTGTGTGTATGGTTTGTGCAATAGTGACTCCCCTTATTATTATAAAGAATATATGGTCAGTGTTAAATTTATTAAGTTTCCTAAATAATAAACTTCAAAAATAAAAACATAACCTTGTTAAAACACCATCTCAAACGTCAAAACATGGATGTTTGTAATTATGAACTTCCATCTCAACTTTTGCCTCATCTTTCTCTTTCTTGCCTGAGACGTCAAAATCATAACCCTCCATTAGTTTTCGATAAAAATCCAATAGCCAGAATTGGTAGTTTACCCTATAAAGTTATTTTGAAATAATTTAAATATTTTGAGATTGTATTGTACATTAAAATATCTAATCCTAAGCAGTTTTGGTAAGTTAAGATAAATAATTACTTATAAGTATATTAATATGTTAGAAATTTAAATGGTTTTCTTTGGATCTGCATAATTGCAGAATGAATCTGTTCCGCAGAATAGATAAACCTAATTTGCAGAACGTTATGTAAATATGTATAATATTTACTTGTTTAAAACAGTTATATATAATATTTTGAGCACCAATACATTAATCCATTTGAAAAATTCCCACTTTCAACTATTAAATAAATAGTTCTGCTAAATAATTTATTCATTTTCTTGTGCAAACTATTCGTCATTTTTGTTTGAAAATGTTCCATGTTCCATAGTTTCTGCAGCCTCAACCATCTTAGCAATATAAATTAATCTTTGAGTTTATTTTTGTCATATTTGAAATTGATAATCAAAACTAAAATTCAGTGTTTCATTTCCTGAAACTTGAAATTGACTTAATTTCCTACTACTCTCAGAATAATAATAAATAAATAGCTCCGTGGTAACGCGTCGGACTGTGGATTGTGAGATCTTCAGTTCGAATCCCACAGCTGACAGTTGCCAATTTAGATTTACCCCTGTGGTTCCCCTTCCAGTATCATCTTTGGAGACTATGATTTGACTGCTGGTAACCGCACTTCATACGCAAAAATATATCACTTACCGAGATCTGCGTAAGCAGAGTGCCACGCCCATAATGGGTAAAAGGCGTGATGATATATTCATTTTTTTATTTTAGAATAATAATTTCTGGTTTTAGTATTGGTGTGTTAGTTTTTAGTATTGGTAAAATTGATTGACGCTAACTTCATAAATTCGACTAATCTGTCATCTGTAATTATATAAGTTCACTATTTATGATATAGAAATATATTCGAGATTTTGGACCGATTTCTATCATCTTGAATACAGGATTTTAGCACAGAGAAATACTATATTACTTCAACTCGCCAAATCACATCGTTTGGACTATACCGTCTATTTTATTTTACGAGATATTTAAGTGTAGTAAAGTGTACTAACTTTGAAGGAACTTACGTAAAATTCAAAAAATGTGAATGTTGTTGGTATGAATTTAATAAACTACGGTTCTGGCGGCATCTCGTGCGTTAGGCCAGGCCTCTATTCATCATTCCCGATCAAAAGCCGCGTTTGGACAATATCAATATAGCAATCCACCCTTCGACTTGGAATCTCCTAGTTTTTCTCCGCGCTCGGTAGGCAGATAGAGCGCGGGCGGCCATGGAATGGAATATCCGCAGACAGCTTACAGCACAGCACAGCCAGCCGAGACTATGGCAAGGAGATGATTTCCTGACGGGTTTTCCCAGCGATGCTCTTCTGTCTTTTACGTTTCTTTATGGACGGAGTTTCGGCCGGGGAGGGAGATGGTAATGCGATCAGGGATGTATTTACATAATTTTAAATAATGGTACGCCCCTGTTAATTTGGCAGGGAAACTGCGAGTGGGCAGAGATTTGATAAAAATTATACTTAAATAATAGTATATTGTACAACGAGCATGGAATGGTACTCATTTCCTACGAGTATGAAAGCTTCGGCTCATGCTGCAATCATACGAGTATGAAATGGGCATTCCATGCGAGTTGTACACTATACTTTTTCTACGACCACGATATTATTTCAAAATTAATTAAATTTTAATAATAAATTTGTCCCGCTTTCACCATTCCAATGAACAGATCTGTATTGAAATACTCACAAAACAAATTCATTTCGCACGATGCTTGCAATGTACCTTATATCCCTAGCAATAACAAACATACAATGAGCAGATTTCTCAGTGGTCGTAGAAAAAATAAATAAATACATCACGCCTTTTACCCATTATGGGTGTGGCACTCTGCTTACGCATATCTCGGTAAATATATATTTGAGTATGAAGTGCAGTTACCAGCCGTCAAGTCATATCCCCCAAATATGTTAGTGGAGAATAGGAGAAGGAATCACAGGAGTAAATTTAAATTGAGAACTGTCGGGTGTGGGATGTGAACTGAGGATCTCACGATCTACAGTCCGATACGTTACCACGGAGCTATTTACCCCATAGAATTATACTATAGTGTAAGGAAACATGCCCCTGAAAGTAGGTGGCAGGTTGATCGGTGACAAGATGGCGGAGGAATAAAGAAAACAAATTATCTGTCTTAGCTGTATGTACAGATTACAGATTGGTCCAAGAAACAATTTTTAATTAACCTTTATGATGCGATATTTTTTTATGAAGATGGTAAACGGACTAACAACTTTTGGTCATATTCCGGTTAATAAATGGATATTTGTGAATTTATGTGAACAACACAAATGATCATGCTCTTTAGTGGGCTTCGAACCCATGATCCTTGACGTGCTAGGCTAGTGACAGCAACTATATATTATTGCTGTTGTTGTTGAGTTTCAATTTTTGTGAAACTATGAAGAAAGTTCGGTTTTCTATTGGGGCCTTTTTGTGGCGGTACAACCCCAGTTTTCAAATATCTCTTCGTTCAATATGGCACAGTGAAATCAATGATATTTATAAATTCATGACTTATACTAAACTGACAGAGGAAAATCAGAAGCCTGAAAGTGATCGGAACAAACTGATATGTATTCTCTTTGAGATAAATTTTCCAATTCAAAGAACAATTGTCCATACTTTTGATAATAATGGATCTCCAAGGTAAACTAAAAAGTTCTGTTTTATAATTAATACACTGTGACATTAAAAAAATATCTCTTGCTTTTATTTGTCAATGTCTATATTGTCATGTTCATCATATATACTAGTTAATTTAGGTATACAAAACCACTGTATTAACACTGTCTATTTCATATAATAATTAAAAGAAAATTATACATAACATACGTTTTCAAGTACTTAATGGAAAACAGTAAATTAACGTGCAACTTCAATCGTTGGCAACTTTTATACCTACACTAGTTAGCAACGTCATAAAGGATATCAATTTAATTGCTAACATTTTCTTTTAATACACAGGAAAATAGCATGTTTTACGAGGAAGAAAAGTGATTTTCCTAACTAATAAAACAATCTTCTAGTATTCTAGCATATTTGACACTAGTTAATACAAACAACGAGTTTTTTCTTTATGAAATTATGAGAGAAATATTGGTAATGTAAAAACAAATTTCCTTTGTAGCACCTCAACTTTCCTTGACTGCCTCGGCAACTAATTAACCTCTAATCAGTGGTGAGCGAAATAATTTCATATTGCAATATATTTCATCTGTTCCTCGACGTTGCTGATTGTTTTCGCCCCGCCAGTCATTCGTACAAAAACAAATCACAACGTTCTTCATTTAAATAATAATTATTGTTGGTATGTTCTATTGTAGCGATAGGCACTTGTCTTTGATGTAGCAACTTGGTAATTTAATTAATTTTGAAATTAATTGCACATTTTAATTACCTTTCCTCTTGTTTCAGGTAAACTACTACGAGTAAACAGACGATTTCTTCGCTGCAAATATAACGTAGACGTAAACGCAAACGAACAAACTAAGGTACTTGCATGTTCTTTTAAGTTTTTGCAGCGGTAAAGAAATGCGTTACGCTTTTTAATTGAAAGCTCTACTCTCTGCATAATATAACAGTTTCGCGTATAGACAAAAAGCAAAACAAATTATTTTTAAATATTTAAATGAATTAATTTTATATTGTAACTAGCGGACTCGGTAGGCAGACGTTGTCCTGCCACAGTCCTCGCTATACATATATAAAATTCCAGTGTTTGTAATTTTTCTCACAGTCGATAAATTATCTTACGAAAATTAGCTCTATGGCTCCTCCACCAAAAACAACTGTAACAATAGACGCAAATAGGTCATGCAGTGAGTTCGCTCTAAGCAGAATATCATATCCTGTGAGGGAGGTATAGGAATCATGCTAAAACTTCGGTAGTGAGTTTTCAGCGGATGAGCACGTTGTAGGGTTCCTAGAATTCGATTTTAATAGTTACGCCATGATGTCTGCGTGTGCGTGTGTCTCTGTCTGTCTGTCTATCTGTCTGTTTGTCAGTCTGTCGGTCTGTAAGCCTGTGTGGATCTCTGGAGTTGCGGTTTCTCAAAAACTATTAAACTGAAATAATTGATATTTTGTATATCTCAATTGTATCCCCTTTGGAAGAGCTGATTAGTTTTTGGTGATAATCCAATAACCGAAAGTGGTAGTTTACTTGAAGCCCTATCAAGTTATTTAGAAATATCTCAGTAAATTATGATTAAGTGACAATTTTTGTTATTTGAATAATATTTCAAATATTATTATCTACAATTATTGTTTGAAACATTTTTCTCTTACTGTCTCCATTTATGTATTACAACACGTTAAAGAAAATTATATTTTGAAATGTTCTATTAATCTATGCTTTTTGAAATAACGAAACAATAAACAACGCTGGAGAAATGTATATTTTTGACAGGTGTCATAAGTGAAAATAATTTTTTAAGGGATGAGCGTTTCTGCATCATTTGGCTGTAGTTATTGTGGTATCCACAACAAATTTTTTACTTTGTATCCAGGGTGACAAATTAGTAAAAAAGGTAAATTAAAACTTTTATTTTACTGCTTATTGCTATTAGAGACGAGTGACAAAATAAAATTCCTCAGAAAACATCAACTTTCCATTGCTAAATGCAAGCGCAAAAGTCAACTTTCTATAGCAGTCGTCGGAAATCAAATTATAAAATGTCCTAAACAAAACCAGTTCCAAAAACACAAACTAATTATTCTTCCTCCAACAAAAAATAAAAAAACCCAAGCTGACGAAGACCATAAAGATAGCAATCATATCTTCATATCCACACCTTAACAACCAATAACAAACCTCGGTCCTCCGCGCTCGCCCGTAGCGTAGCGTAAAACACAACGTAACAACACATAAAATAACCATCACAATACAGTGTACCCGTGTACACGTGTTGTACCTCGTAACAAACATTCAGAATAATTATATTCGCAAGGTTAAAACATCGCGGTGTTTGGCCGCTGCAAGGTCTGCCAACTGCTGGGACGGAATAAGGGGGATTGTATTGTAATTTGGGACACATAGTTTGTTCAGTAATATTCCTGATAATTTAACGCCAATATAAAGTAAGTCATAAAAAAATAGTTATACTTCACACGTGGGCAAAGTAAGAAATTGCCCACGAGAGAAATTTTAGCCGAAGGTTTGAGTGATAATTTTATCGAGTGGGTAATTCCACTTTGCCCACGTGTGAAGTATAACGTTTTATCCAACACCTCGTAATAAATGAAAAAATTATTAAAGAAATATTATTTGACAGTGACATATGCTTTAAATTTTTAAATTAAAATGTCAATCGAAGTTGTTACCACGATGTTTTATGTTATTATTATAAATAAAAAAATACTCACCAGTGGCTTTCCTCAAAATTATACCCACTAATGGGTAATCTGTTACTTTGCTTGTTTAAAATCGCTATAGTTATAGAACATTTATTGAGAGGGGTTGGATAAACAATTTTATCGTTTTGACAGCGGATAAATAGAAAGGTAACTTTCTTGCAAATGATAATAGTTATTTACTTTACAAGTGGGTAATTCCACTTTGCCCACGTGTGAAGTATAACGATTTATCCAACACTTCTTAATAAATGAAAAATTTATTAAAGAAATATTATTTGACAGTGACATATGCTTTAAATTTTTAAATTAAAATGTCAATCAAAGTAGTTACCAAGGTGTTGTGTGTTATTACTATTGTTATAAATAAAAAAATACTCACTAGTGGCTTTCCTCAAAATTATACCCACTAGTGGATAATCTGTTACTTTGCTTGTTTAAAATCGCCATGGTAATATAGCATTTATTGAGAGGTGTTGGATAACTCTGTTTGTTCTAAGCTAGATTTTAGTATTAGTATAAATGAATTTAAATCTATATTAGACAGTACTATTCAATAAATTTCTATAGTTATATTCATTATTACTCACTACTGTAAGAAACTTTTATATTATTCTGTAATTGGGACACTGTCCTGTTGAATAATAAACATTATTATTATTATTAAATAATAATTTACTGTCCTAGTGTGAAATGTGACATATTAGTCACGAAAGAATGGTTTTAGCTACGAACCCGAAGGGTGATTGGCTACTTTTTTTGAGTGACTATTATGCATTCCACACAAGTGCAGTACAACGTTTTATCCAACACTACTCTTAAAACATCTTAAATCGTTTGTATATTTTCGTTTTTTGTTTGACACTTACAAGAAATTTAATATGCTATATATAAAATATAGAAATTACAAAGTAGGTATGGAATGGTTGTTTCTGATCTGACATTTTAAATTTAAACACGAAAAAAAGGTAAAAAATAGATGAGAAAGTGGAAATACCTCTAAATATCTTATTGGAAGCACAATAAGCAGGTCTGAATTTAATTTCGAAGAAGTCCAGAGACATTTATAACAAAAAATTTATTTCAAATAACCTTAGTTACACCCATTTTATGAATCGGTACAAGTAATGGAATGGTACATATTCCACATGAGCAAAAAATTTGTAGTTCGAGGCTACGGTTTGCAAGTGTGGGATGTGCCATTCCGTTACCTTTTGTAGACTATACTTTCTACAAGATTTTGAAAATTATACAATAATTATAAATACAGAACTGTTAAAACGTCAAAGTCAAATAAATAAAATTAATTTAAAGAGACGTAACTATAGTAACAAGATACTTCGTATATCGCGTTAATATGCGGTTCTGATTTGTCGAAATTATTCCATACGCAGCGTATGGAATGATAGTTATTTGTTATTCCAATACAATTTTTAGTTGTGGAATGCGTAGTTTCCAAAATAGTGTTATGGAATAGTATATTCTACAACAAGTAATGGAATGGCACATATTCCACGCGAGCAAAAAGTTTGTAGTCCGAGCCGAAGGCGAGGGCTACGGTTTGCGAGCGTGGGATAGGCCATTCCGTTACATGTTGTAGACTATACTTTCTATAAAAAGGTTTTGGAAATTATACAAAAATACAAAAATAAATCTGTTGAAAACGTCAAACTCAAATAAATCAAATTAAAACAAACAGACGTAACCATAGTAACTGAATCAAGATACTTCATATGTCGCGGTAATAAGCGGTTCTGATTCGTCGAAAATATTCCATACGCCGCGTATGGAATGTTAGTGATTCCATAACAGTTTTTAGTAGTGGAATGCCCAATTTCCAAAACAGTGTTATAGAAACATTATATACTCTTCTCCTAGCAGTAAATAATTGAGTTGATGTAGAATAATGTTAATATTTTTCTATATTTTGAGTCATTTAAAAGTGTAATCAGATTTTTTAGGTAAATCGCGACAAACTTTTAGTACAGAGTTTCTAAATAAGCAACAAAACAGTGGGGAAAAATTAGCATTTCCCAACAACGTTCATATATCACGCTTATAGCCATCTTTTCCAAATTTAATATTTAATATCAAGTGCAATATTTCGTACACAACAGGTTCAAACGTGTCCGTTGCAAATTTCTTCTACGTAGCTACATACGATGCGATACTCAGTGGGATAAATGGCCCGCTTATGCAGCCCTAATTTTACATATTTTTCAAATTCTTCTCACGGCCCCTATGCCCTGCCCGCCGCACGCCCCTGTGTTATTAATCGATTTATTTTGCAAGGCTGCCGCTCTAATAACGCGTGAACGTTTTCTCTTACTGTGGAAGGATAAATGACTTCTCTCCTTGAAAAGCGGGTTCGATTCCTGTTTTGTTGGAGGTTTGTATCTGAAATGCATTAAGGATAGGAAATGTGTGTCATTTGTTCATGTTGCTAAAGCTAACTGGATTTTGTGTCAACGTGATTTGGGTGAAAAAATGAAAATTAAACGTTTAATCTTTTTTAATTCGTATTCATCTTATTTAATAATTTGTTTAGCTTCGTAGTAACGCATCGGACTGCGAATAAACCGGAAATAGTAGTAGTTTAGTTAAAGGTCAGTTTTTTTTTTATCAAGAAACGCTCATCCCTTCAGATTTAAACGAAAATGCCAAAATATATTTTTTTCACAACCCTTTATGTACAATATACTATTTTCATTAATGTATTGTAATTTGTTAATGGTGATAGTAAGAATAAAATGTTTTTACCGGTTTTAGGAGACCTATGTTTACATGCCCAAAAGTAGGCAGGGTAAGTATGTCATAACTCTATACTGTACGGTAATATTACCTATACTGACCTGTCAAATTAGTCAAGAATATGAAAATAAAACACAATGATAATATAACGCTATTTATTAATACACACGGAATTAAGCTTTTTCAGAGCTTTACCTACTGCGTTCCAAATATTTTCAGGCAATCAGCATCGCCAAAATCCACTTTTTATTTAGCCATTATGAAAATATTTGACGTTTAAGTAAAAAAATTATTTATAAATATGATACTAAACAAGTGTAATCGTGGTGTTAAATAAAAACAAATAGACTTACTTGATCACCTTCTAAAATTATGACAGACGTTATTCATAAAAGAATTTCATAAAATAATATTTATTAATGCCATTAACGTCGTTATATTCTGTAACCGGTAAACTATTGAACAAACCACGGATGTTATGAGTCATAACAGGCCTTAGATGTCTTAAAATCCTCACTCTACGAGCTCGGATTTCAATCTGACATCTGCGGCAGTTATGATACTCATAACATCGCTAGGAATGTTAATAGCTATAACCATCAATTGTAGATAATATTTGAAATATTATTCTAATAAAAAAATTGTTATTAAACCATAATTTAATGAGATATTTCTAAATAACTGGATAGGGCTTCAAGTAAACTACCATTTACGATTATTGGATTATCACCAAAAACTAATCAGCTCTTCCCAAGAGATACGATTGATATATTCAAATTACAAAATACAAAATTTTTCTGTTTACTAGTTTTTGAGAAACCGTAACTCCAGAAATCCACACAGACAGAGTGACAAACAGACAGCCATCAACGCAAAACTATTAAAATCGTATTCTAGAGACCTTAAAACGTGCTTATCCACTGAAAACCAACTACCGAATTTTTAGCATAAATATAATATCGCCTATATAAACAGCAATTTACTTAAAGGCCTATAAGGTATTTTGAGCATATCTCAGTAAATAATTGAACTAAAGTAAATTTTGTTACAATAAAATAGCATTAGATACAGTTTTTATTTGAAACTTTTTTCTATTTTGTATCGTTTAAAAATTGTTTCGGTAGAAAGGATTTTTTTGTTTATTATTCGTGAATTAATTTCCCTTTCCCTTCCCGTCGTGTTTCTATGAACTCAGAACGCATTTTTTAAGAACGATTCATCTGCTCTATAAATATAAGCGCGGTTATCTAGAATGTGGTAAACTCTACCCTTTCCCGAGGCTGAAATTTTTTCAGCAAGTTTTTCTGATCATTCCATATTTCTTTCACGAGATAATACATTTTTTCTGGAGCCTTTATTCATCACGGATCCGCTGATATAAATTATATTTTTATTGATGACGCCTCGTAAAGGATGTCGTTTCTTACACGAAAAAAGTGTAAATAAATTTAGATAAAAAACTATAGCAATTAAGAATAGAATGGACCACCAAGCCGGGTTTTTATTTGCGGGGTCCCTACTGATTATTAGTAGGGGGTATTTAGGTAATTATTTATTGTAGGTACACCACGGTATCCAACTATGTTCAGACCAACTCAATTATCAATTACAAATACCACTTATAACTGATACAGATTTAAAATATGAATTATATTTAGTATTACTATTTCGTGGAAGGAGACAACTATTAAAATACTTTTTTCTACGACTACTTAGAAATCTGCTCATTGTATGTTTGTTATTGCTAGGAATATGAGGTACATTGCAAGCATCGTGCGAAATGTATTTGTTTTGTGAGTATTTCAATACAGGTCATTTCATTTTAGTACAGGTGCCACTGCCAAGAAACTTATTTAGAATTGTCAAATATGGAATGGTGCAAGCGGGACAAATTTATTATTAAAATTAAATTAATTCGGAAATAATATCGCGGTCTTAGAAAAAGTATAGTGTACAACTCGCATGGAATGTCCACTTCATACTTGTATGATTTGTAGCATTCGCATTCGGTTCATGCTACAAAATTTCATACTCGTAGGAAATGAGTACCATTCCATGCTCGTTGTACAATATACTATTGAAAAAACCATTTAAATAAATTATTTGTGGAGTGCTAAATAAAGAAGTATTTGTTGTATAAACCATATACTTTGTGAGTAAAACTTATTTAAAAATTTTCATGTCATCCTATTTTCTATCTTGTTAAAAGTACCTACTGATAGCTGTTACACTGTTTAATGTTGCTAAAAAGGAGGGAACATGATATCTTTTTCCAACTAATTGTTAGAGGAAAGTTTGGATCTTGCAAGCTGTTCAATCAATATATATATATATATATATATATATATATATATATATATATATATATATATATATATATATATATATAAATGAACGTCTTACTTTGGTTGGAGCAAACGTTAATGTTGGTTAAGCCGTAAGTCAAAGAACAACTATTGATTCTAATTGCTAATCGTAATAGAAAATTTGGTATTTCTGAATGCTGTTTTTTACAATTAAGATGCGGCAGAGAAAGAGTATAATAGTATATTTTATATATGTTTTTTTCCCGCGGAGTAAAATGAACCAAGAGCCGTAGGCGAGGACTACAATACGACAAGGGAAAAACACTTCTCTCCTGCGATGTATATACTATTTTTTTCACGACCTCTATATTTATGATGGTTTTTATGTATTTCAAATTAGAATTGTAATATAATTTATGATAGTTACCTTTGATATATTTAATTTTGTTCATATTTCACATTATTTGAGCACTTTCCCTCACGACGGGAGAGAAAGTGCACAAAGCTCCCGTAGATATGTAATTGGCTGTTTCGGTCATGATTTTGGTATCATAGAAACCGAGTTTCTCTCCCGGTCGTGAAAAAGAAATATATACGAATCGAATACAAACATATCGTTGCTATATTATTGAAGCAGTCAATTTACTTTGTTCAATTGTTTTTCATACTTTTCGTCTACTTTTTCTAAATTTATCTGCCGCACATATGTATATTGTGACGAGACAAAAATTTCGAGTAAAAGAAGCACGTTTTGGATTCCCTAAAATACAATTTAACTATTTTCACGATGACATTTGTATGTATATCTGTGTGTGACGATTTTTTTCAACCAGGATAACTCAAAATTTAACTATAATGTCAAACTTCATATTTTATAAGTTCAACATTTTAGTTATTTAAAATTAATTTAATTGGTCCAACAGTATATAATGCTGTGATATAAAAACAATGAAAGCACCAAATTTTCATCCGCACAATGAAGTGACACATCAGCTCATAAATACTATTTTATGATAATTAACATTAATGAGTTAATTTTCATTTTGCGGGTTACTTGACATTTGAAAACCCAGGAGACGAGTGTTTTTGAATGGTAAACTAAATATCACGTGTGAAATGTGTTATTTTACCAAATTATAAATTATATTATTCCTGGTAATTCCAGAAAACACTAATTGGGGATCTCATTACTATTAAATATCGCAATATGAACGTGTAACATGGGGGACGAGGTGAAAATTAAGGTTAACAAAACACAAATACTTTTATGATTATAAAAATGGTATATTAACATAAAAGTTCAAACGGTGAATTGAACAGAATGACACACAAATACAAATATTACAAAGGGGTCTTTCACCATTTTTTAAAATTTTTATTATGAAACTTTATTTAAATTGAAGACTATCTACACTTTTAATAACTTTTAATTGTTATTCATTAAGCCACAATAATTTTTTAAATATGTTGTGACGTCATTGTAGAGGTATTGCTGGATCTAAAACCGTACAGATTGTAAATAATTGTAGTCATATATTTTTTTTACTTATTTTATTATTATTATTACAATAAAATAGAACATTTATGTGACAAAAATTATTTAAATCTCTACTGTTTGAGATCCACTAACACATTTATAATGACGTCACAACATTTAAAAAAATCATTGTGGCTTAATGAATAACAATTAAGACTTTTTAAAAGTGTAAATACTCTTCAATTTAGATAAAGTTTCATAAAAAAAAATTTAAAAATAGTGTAAGACCCCATTGATGACAACATATGAATATGTTGAATAGTTGCAGTTACCAAAACATTTTTAGACAAAATAATTACATAAACTTCTACATTTTGTAGAGCACTGCAGACGTGAGAAGACGTCTGCTTATTTCAAAATCTGAAAACAACCTGTCTCTTGTGTTGGTCAAAAACACCCAACTACCCCGAAAGCGGGTAGGTGCGGGGCAGGGAACCTCTCACAGGACAAAACAAAATTTATTAAAAACTAAAAACCTAATCTAAGGTTCGTCCAGGCTCTCTATAAATCTGTCAGCACCAGATGGCATCTCAAGCTGATATTTCAGAATATTTGCCGCGATAATCTCAAATGACTATTTATAAAAACTAAAAATCTAGCAAAGTGCTTCACACATGTGTGACAATAAATTTAACTCAAGAACTCCTGTCAAGACGATTTTCGATGCATTAAGTCCAAACGCAGTTTGAAACTTTATATTTAAAAACCGTTTTGACAGTTAAACAATAAATCGTACTCGCCTTGTTACGGAACATTAACTAATCTAATTCACAATTCTCTATAAAAAAAAAATCAGCTCTCTCAGTGGCGTATCACTCACAAGGCCACAGAATTCCCCCCTTCCACCCCTTGCCATCTCAACTAGCAACCGCCATTTACATATGTCAGACATCTTCGTAAATCGCCCGGAATAGGGTCAACACCGTTAGTAGAGCCGAGCTAAGGTGATGTCTGGTTCTGCGGATGATTCTGGTGAATCTACGAGATCCTGTGCTCTCTTGAACTTGCGGTGGTGTTAAGAGAGGAGAGGGAAAGTTAAGATGAGGTCTCTCCTTGGAGGTGTTGGGATGAGAGGTTGGGAGGGGAGAATCTTGCTGCAAGTATCTGAGGTGTTAAATTGTGTAGAGGGATACTCAACATGTTTTTGTATAATAATGGGCAGATTTTCTTTGCAAATACTTAATATGAGGAATACCAATCCGTTCTGTCCAATACTCAATAACTCATAAACAACAAAAAGTACTGTAAAGTATCATTTTCAACTACTGTTTTAATTTCCAATTTTTTTTTACGTTTTATCATTACCATTGCCTGTCCATGTTTCAAATTTATTTATAAAAAAATCTGATGTGGCCAGCACATAACCTCCCGCCCAATACTACTCTTAAACGGTACAAAATAGTATTTGATGATACAGAAACATACCTTCTTATTTGTTTATTATCTTTATATTTGAGAATTTTAATTTTCTTTTGTATATTTATTTAATTTTATGACATATATTTCACTAAGAAAACAGCTTCACAATCACAATGACATGTGTCACATTTCGTAAAAAATTGAAAATTTTTAAATGTTTTCATGGTGTACTAGGAATGCAAAATTTGTAAAATCTAATTTCTTTATATTTTATTATCTCTAAATCTAATGAAAATTAATAAAATTAGTGTAATCAAAAAACATGTAAAATTAAATATTCTTCAACTTTCAAAATAACATAAATTGTTGAAAAAGGAAATTTAACCGTGTTTTTCACGAAAAACTGTTAAGGGCTTCAAGCAAACTGCTACTTCCGGTTGACCAAATTTATCCAAAATCTAATCAGCTCTTCATTTAAATATAAGAAGCAATAATTCACAAAATTGTATTTTTTGGTATTATAGTATTTGAGTTATGCGAGACGAAAAAAATGTCACAGACTACACACACACACACACATACATACATACATACATACATACATACATACAGACATCATCGCGAAAATAGTAAAATCGTATTGTAGGGACCCTAAAACGTGCTTATTCTATGAAAACTCACTACCCAATTTTTTGACCAAAAACAATACCTCCCTTACCTAGAGGTAGGCGGGAGGTAAAAACAAAATAGTAACTAAGAATCATAATTAAAAGTTTCATAACAATGAACAGAACTGAGGTGATTTTCGTTATATTTGCGAAGCCGTTAGTGAAAGTTATTTGACAAACTATTTAATTCAATTTACGTATTTCCAATATAGAACCAACGCTTCTAATTTTGAGGAAAAGTAGATACTACTTGAAATATAACATTTAAAAATATTGATTTAACCCTATAGAGTTGGGTATGAAATAACCCCTAGGCCTTAAAGAAAAAATCGAAATTTAAAAAAACTTTAATAATATGATATATGATACAATTTAATAAGTCATTAATTGAAAAATTAATCATAATAATTGCTATCCAAAATAAATACCAATTCCAGGGGAAAAATATAAGGAACCAACAATAGAACAGTAACGTGATAAAATTGATAAAAAGTGTAATTCCTGCACGTATTTCAATAACTATCTTATTATCTGCAGATGCAAAAACAATCAATCTAATCAATAACAAAAAATAAAATATCTAAAAGCTTAACGTTTGGAGTCAATCTACTAACATAATTACCTAAGCGTTAAAGCTTTTAGTTATTTTCTTTATTGTTATTGGTTAATTTGACACGACTGATTTTTTATATTGTTCCTAGTCCTAGAATTTTACAATTTATTTTAATATTTAATAGATTTTTATCGAATTTGGTATCAAATTTAAGCTTTCTGAATGCGGAAATATATGATAAGCATGAGAACTAACAAATAATTTAATAATATTTTCTATATACTGAACATGTGTATTAAATACTTAAAAACATATTTATATGTATACGAAAGTGGAATAGCCTGTAGATCATAAGATCATCAGTTCTGTCCAACAAATTCCCAAACAATTTTCATCCCTGTCAATTTTCCTCCACTACCATCGTAATTGAGAAAAGATAAACCGAAAAAAATTAAAGACTTCAGTTGATAGGCCACTCGATTGCAATAGGTTAATTTTCCATTATCCCAGCATTCCAGATACCAATAAAAATTGATTGAATCTTCTCTGCATCGTATCTCTCCAAATCCGTTAGCTCTCATATCCCATCCTGTAAGTAATTTCCTGCAATGCGAACTAAAGGAAATAGCTTTACGCGTTCCTTCCACTTGCGTGTCGGGATACCGGTTGTTTGAGAGCCGCTGGCGCGGCAGGATAGTACAGGAGCAGGCAGGAACGAGGAGATGATTCTCCTGCAGCTGCACTTTGACGCCTGAGCGCGAGGAGACGTTATTGTTATTGTAAATACTTTATGTGGGGATTAAAATTGATGTTGCAGTTGAGGATTTCGGATTTGAGCGCAGGAGATAACATTTGTGTAAGAGGCTAATGCAGAGTTGATGATTATGGAGCTGCTATATTAATATAGTGCTGCTTGATTAATTAGACTCAAGCACTTGTGCTTTTTACATGCATATCTTGAACACTACAAAATTTATTATCATATATTTGTATGTGATCTTTAAAAATTACAGAAAAATGTAGGTCACATCCAGGGAATGAATGATGATGGACCAAACGTATTATAATTTGGATACCATGAATTAATAAAAGAAGATGATGAGACTTCACGCGCAAAAATACAGGTTGTTCTGAAATGTAGTGATAAGCTTTAGGTAGAACAATTAATTCTGTGTCGATAATTCTAATGTAAAATATTTGTACGACCCTTAGTAAAACCACATGAGTTACTTAAAAGAAATGTAAATTTGGTAACACCTAATCAAATAATTGTTATAGCAGTCATCAGATAACTAGGCAAATCAGTACGAATGTTAAAATGTCAAATGTTAAATGTCAAAATTTGACAAATAATATAATAAATAAAGTATTGGTATTAATCGATTAGTAAATCAACGTAATTTACAGAATCCTTCTTCAAAGTAAACAGCAATGATTATTCGTAAAAAAATTCAAAAACATTTACAAGTTTGATGGCTTCGTGTGACTTTACAAAGAACCACATAAATTTTTGCATTAGGATTGTCCACTCAAAAATAATCAAAGAATCGTTTTACCTGAAGTTTATCATTACTTTCCCGAGCACTTTGAATATCATATACCAAGATCTGCGAAAGCAGAGTGCCACATCCGAAATAGATAAATGGCGTGATGATGTAATTATTTTTTCTTCAAACGTCATAAAAGTACGTTGTTATGTATTTGTATTCAACAAGCAGAAGTTCAATATTGTCGCCGCCGGCGTAAAAGTGTATCCTTGGCAACACATTTACGCCGGCGGCGGACAAAGTAAAATATTATGAAAAATAGTTAGGTTGTAATTCAATAATTTGACAGTTAAAAATGAAACAAATAAATAAAAATAACAAAACAGCATATTCTACGGCAACTTGAAATGCTAGATAAGACAGAATATTTTTTGAAGTTTTCAGCATTTTATAATATTTATAATTTTATTTTCTATGTTTGAAGAAAAAAATAGCATGTGTTATTCGGAGTAACTGTGTCTTTGGGTGCTTCGCATGTAATTGTTCGACTCGCTTCGCTCGTCGTTCAAACTTACATGCTCAGCTCCCAAAGTATCACATTTACTCCTAATGACACAATATACTATTATTTAGTTTAGTAGTAAAAGTCATCAACAAAATTAAACATCTACGTATTGTTTCATGATCTTGTGTAACGTCATATTTCTTCATCGTACCCATGTGTCATTAAGTCCTTATTACAAATTGACAATATTGTTGAAATGTGGAAATTCTTTAAATTACATACATTATTTTGAAATTCCGATAAATGCTGTGCTAGTTTGCAGTTTGTGAAAGTTTTAAAATTTCTATTTACGTCTATAATATCACAATAATATTATACACCAAGGTTGAAATGACAATCATTATTGACCCAGCGCCAAAATCGTAGCTCGAGGGCTAGAAGGCGCTGGTCAACAATAATCTTCTCAACCGTGGTTTATACGTACACTATTTTTTCACATTCAGCTCTTAAATACTATTTAACAAATTTAATATTAACAATAACATACGCATTTTAATATAAATACTCAAGAAACTAAGTAGCCAGAAATAAAATTTTGTTTTATTTATCTGAAGTCGTATAAGGGATGTATAAAAATCATGCTAAAAATACGGTACTTAATGAGTTTTCAACGGATTAGCATGTTTTAGGGTCTCTAGAATAATATTTTAATATTTTTGCGATGATGTATGTGTGGATGTGTGGATATCTGGAGATACGGTTTCTCAAAATCTGCTGAACTAAAAGTGATTATTTTTTTGTGATAATCCAATCCAATGACCGGAAGTGGTAGTTTATCTATATTGCAATTTCTGTTTGAAACAAGCACTATTACTAAGAATTATTTCGGGAATTACTGTGCGCCAAAGAAATATTGAATTTTGACATATTCAATAAATCTGTTAATCTGTGCTTTTTGAAAATAAACAAAACAACATATGAAAAATGACATTTTTTGACTTGTGTCATAATTGAAAAGTACACTAAAAAGGGATAGATGTTTCTTGGTATACTGTTGGATAAGAAATCTATGACGATAGCTCACGTCACTTTTTTACAAAATTTTTATCTTTATTCATTATCTATCTATCTAAGTATCTATACATTTTTATTTCTATTTTAATCACACAGTATTTTATTTTTTGTCATTTCTAGAACATTACAAAATGTAATGTAGATGTTATTGATTTACAAATTAATAAAAATATAAACCGGGAGGTAATGTACTAGCCACCTTAGATTTTTTTATTATTTGTGTCAAACAGTGTTCTATTAGCCAATCATAAACAATCATCGTAGCATTGCTTCTAATTATTAATTAACTCCAATCCATAATTCATTATGCGTGTTTCCGCGCACCGTAACATTCAAAGCTCCATCTACATTCCATCTGTAGCGATTCCACAACACCTCATTGACTTTATGAATCGGAATATAGCTTTGCGCGATGTTGAGAGCACTAGGTATCATAATATTGTAGAAGTAGAGGCTCAGTTCAGTGTTCAGTGACAACGCTAAAAAATCCTGTCAGTGACAACATGCTGGTACTATTTATGAACACAAAAAACCTACCACATGCAAAGTTCACATGTGCCTGATACAAAGCAAGAAACCAGAGGCAGATGTGTGAAGCGACGCTCATTCAGTAGCAGTTGGCTATGCAATGTGCCCGCACTTGTCATCCGTAGTAATTACCATATAGATAATAATAAAATAGGTTGACAAACCGATATGTGTCCGCGGAAAGAATGCACGTTAACTTAACCAAATCAAATATGTACCAAATGGAATTAACGTCTACTTATGCTAGTTTAAATGGGGTGCAAATTTTGATATCAAACAACAAATAAATACAATGAATGGGGTCTTTTACCGTTTTTTTATTTTTTATTTTATGTAACTTTATCTAACTTGAAGATTATCTACACTTTTAAAAAGTCTTAATTGTTATTCATTAAGCCACAATGATTTTTCTAAAAATGTTGTGACGTCATTGTAGTGGTGTTGCTGGATCTTAAACAGTACATATTGTAAATAATTGTAGTCATATATTTTTTTACTTATTTTATTATTATTATTACAATAAAATAGAACATTTATGTGACAAAAATTATTTAAATCTCTACTGTTTGTGATTCACCAATACCTCTATAATGACGTCACAACATTTTAAAAAATCATTGTGGTTTAATGAATAACAATTAAGACTTTTTAAAAGTGTAGATAGTCAAGTTTCATAAAAAAAATTTAAAAAATGGTGAAAGACCCCATTGTACAAATTATATCATCACGCCATTTACCTATTTCTGAGTGCGGCACTCTTTTAGAAAAGATATAGATATATGATATATTTGTGTGCGTAAAGTGAGGTTACCATCCGTCAACTTACGCCCCCTAAGATGTTAATGGAAGAAGAGCCGTTGAAGTAATATATGCGCTGATACATTTTGGATTATATTAATTAATTATATAATAAAAAAATCTTTGTACTATAGTCTAAACTTATTGAAATTCTAAAAATCCAATATATAAATTAAATCAAAAAGAATATGAAAGGTTATGAATTGTGTGCTTGACATTTGACAGATGAATGATTAATTTGACGGGTAAAATATCAAATAGACAGAAAAACGACAAGCATTTATTTATTTTTGTTTCAATTCCATGGCTATTTAATATTTTCAACGTAATTTTTCATGTGTACATATTTAATTTCTGTAGTTACAAAGCAAGTTAAAGTAATTATGTTTATTGATATAGATGCAGAATTTTATGCTCTACAACATGTATTTGAAGCATTTTTGCTTAAAATAATTTGGGGAGCAATGCGCATGGAAAAACTGTTTTTTCATGGTAATCGCCTATGTACACAGGTTTGATGTTCCACCCGTTATAGCAGAGACTTTACAAATTTCGTACGTTTCTTTTAAATCGTACATCATAATTTGACTATGAGAAAATTATCTGCTAAATGGATTCCCAAACGCTTGAATGCTGATCAAAAACGACAACCGCCAAGTCACTTTGCCGCCTTTTTAAAGATGATTCTTCGAATATTTTAGATCGTATTGTAAAAGTGTATAACGTTAAAAGGTGATTACATTGAATAAATAAATAAGTTTTGAAACATAGTAATGTTTTCTATGTTATTCTAAGAACCAATATACTATCGTAATAATGAGAACTGCAACGATCTATTTTGATGGAGGGTACCCCTTAACAAACATTCTATGACGGATTATTAATTAAGTACTCCAGCTCATTTCCGGACGGACTATAGATTCATAAACGATTTTTGATAATATATATATCGAAATCTGCGAACATATTTATTTTTATTTGAAATCGACACTAAAGTGCTCAAAAATCGTCACTAAAGTATCCCATTATACGACGATTTTGAGCAACCCATTGTTGACAACCGTTAAATAATTATTGTACAATTAGGATAATTTTGGCAGACATATTGACGTATTATAGTAAATTTGGACGTAACATGAAACAAAATTTGCAAGAAGAATTAACTAATTAATTCCGATGACGAAATTGAGGACAAAACACATAATTTTGAGTGTTAATTACGATAACTTCACTTCTCAATGTTAGCAACACTGACTGTCAGTTTCAATTGACAACTGACAGAGGTATAAACTTAACCTATATTGTATTTTTTTTACAGTTTTTTCGAATTTTAGATTTCAATTAAAACTTCATATGTACCTCGGCACTGAAGTTCCTTTTTATCACTCACATGGTTTATTTTCCTCGGCTCTACGAGCCTCGGCAACTAAATTCCATACTCGTGAAAAAAATTGAACTTCAGTGCCTTAATACATAAATAACTATTATATCTAGGTAATAGACTAAATAATTTACAAATCGCTGTTACCACTGTACTATCCTATCAAAGATATCCCATACTGGAAATTATCAACTATTTTAATAAAGAAACGTTGTAATTACTTTTCACACTATCGCGAATGCCATGACTTAAGCAATAAAATAATGAAGACCCGTATACTTTATAGATTTAACACACCCGTTAATGGAAAATTACAATTTAAAAATCTAATAGACCAGCATCGAGTTGGCGTAGCAACAAGAAACAAAACCAATACGGGTTGAAAACAAAGCTGCTTTTTATCGACTGCAGTGAAGAGCAGCTAGGCACGTATTTGGCTATTATATTACGTTCGTTTGTTTTGCCGGGCTTTAATATCATAGTTAACTTAATTGGGAATCCCATTCGGATAATACGCCGGGTGCTAGTGTCTACTTACTATTTACATATTCCGTCTGTTCAAATATTTAACGCTTTTCGTTTTTTACTACTAAGTGTGTTTGTTTAAGACGCGTTTTTATTCTATTTATCGTTTTAATATGATAACAACCAGGCCAGTAACTTCATTAACGTAATTTGTTGGCAGTCTTTGAATAGAGAAACAGTAATGCACCAGTTATTTCGTTGTGTTTGTTGCAGATTAGTTAGTCTGCATTTTAGTTTAATAAATCTGATGTGTCCAACGCATAACCTTTTTTGAACGGTACAATAAATCCGCAAAAAATGATTGGTCTTCAAATAAACTACTACTTCCAATTGATGAATTCCTCTAATCAGAATATCTAAAAAATGGGGTAAATAGCTCTGTGGTAACGTGTCGGACTGTGGATCGCGAGATCCTCAGTTCGAATCCCACAGCTGACAGTTGCCAATTTAAATTTACCCCTGTGGCTCCCCCTCCACTAACATCTTTGGGGGCTATGATTTGACGGCTGGTAACTGCACTTCATAAGCAAAAATATATCACTTACCGAAATCTGCGTAAGCAGAGTGTCACACCCATAGTGGGTAAAAGGCGCGAAGATATATTTATTTATTTAGAATATCTAAAATCTGAATTTGAAATTTGTCATTGATAGCTGTTTTAAATTTTGAATTATCTTGGGCGATAAAAATCGTCACCAATACACATGCCTAGACGTTATCATTATAACTGTGAAATTTGATAATGATTGAGAATGATTCATAAAGCAATGAAAAGATTGAAAGTGTAGCTAGAAGGGGAAGGGGGTGGGGTAAAATAATGTCTTCTTCTTAATAAACTTTTGACAAAATCTCAATAACAGAAAGGTTACAGCAAATTTAATTTGTATCAATTAATAAGCAGTTAATTATATTTAAATAGAAATTGGGAATACTTTAAACTTAGTTTAAAATGCTTGGTTAAAAAATAATGGTAATATTTTATTATGAGAGTTACGGCTATATAAATTTTTCTTTTATTGATAAAAATTTACTATCTGCATGTTTGAGAATCACTTAAAACCAAAAACACCACTAGAAACAAGTTGCCGTTGAAATTCATTTAAATATCAATTCATTAAACGTCAAAGTATGTTAAGTGCAACATGGTTATTGATTTCAGTAATGAGGATTGAGGAATATGTAAACATGATTATGGTTTATGGAATAAGTTTCATTAATTAAAAAGATTTGTACAATTCACCATTTTTGCCATTAATTTTTGTTATGTGCATAATTTACAATTAAAATAGAAGTAAATTGTCAGATTTGAAAGAAATGTGTTTTTATGGAAGAGAGATAATGCTTCTTTGAAATTATTTTCAGCGGTATTCTATATGTATGGGTGTTAATTTAAAAGAATTTTATCTACGATAGTGCGTAAAATTGATGTTTAACTGTTAGTTTCAAGTATGTAAAACGGTTGTTTAGTAACACGATCCCATTAGTCACGGGCAGTCACGGGTTGCCAAGCAACGAGTGATTAAAAATATTTTTAAGCACGCCAAATTTGCAAAAATTTTGTTATCATGGCAAACTTCTCATTTAATATTGTGATAAAAATATTTTTTTCATATTTATTGGTGTTTTTCATCATATCGTAGATAAAATATTGTACGATACACATACGTAAAGCGTCTTTAGTCACTTAGGGGTCTTAAAACACTCGCTACGCTCGTGTTTTAATTGACCATTCGTGACGAAAGACTAGCTTTACGTACTTGTATCGTAAATAACTATTAATTAACTGTAACTTTTTAGTTATTGGGTTTATTGAGGATAATTTAACTCCAATATAAAGTAAACCATAAAGAAAAAACAATTTTATCGTTTTGACAGCGTTTAAATAGGAAGGTAACATTTTGCAAGTGATAAATAGTATATTGTGTATAGTCGTATAGTGCAGAAAAGCATTCATTTCCATGCGAGTATAATAGTTTATACTTGCATTTATTTTAGTCATTTTTTACTAAAGCGCGAGTAGCGGTATTAACTATCCCGAGAAAACAGTTAATTAATTTTATATTTCTAATTTAACTTGTATTTTTTTAATATTTAATTTGCTGTAACATGTAAACGAGTACTAACAATACATTGTATTCCTTATTATTTTTACGTTTTTAAAACTTTGTTGAGTTGCTTCAAACAATAAACTACAACGCCATTTCCAAAATCCGTTCCAGTTTAACAAGAAACAAAATCAAAATAAAAACTCTTTCCTGCAATGTTCAAAGAGAGGTTTCCGTCCTATGCCATTGTCTTGGTCGCTCTTAGGGGAAACAAGGGCAATATTTATCACAGAAATAATAAGGGCAACAAATTAAAAGTAATTACACATTTACTAAGTGTAACGTTGTCGGGGCCAAGGGGCCCTAATCACCTACGATAAAGTTAAAACTTTGCGCAATACGAGGCCGGCGAGAGAACGTGAACGTGAACGTTGTCTAGCTGCACACCGCAACCAGTGGCGGAGACCGCGCCGGAGATAGTGGGGGCATGTTAAGTGATATAAAGTTAAGCGGAGATTACAACATTTTATTCAGTTAAATGAGCTTGTTGCTGTAATCTCAGTTAAGTTAATTAGACATTCTTAGGTAAAGTTAAACAGGATTGAAAATGGGTTGGAATAACGGCCCGACAAAAAAACACAAAATTATTTATTTATATTTGTTATAGTAATATGTCGATTCCTAATATTTTAGAGATTAATTAATACATTTCTGGTGTGAAATCTAGCTTTTTCTATGTAATAAGTTTTTTTCTATCGCGTATAACATATTTAGTAATCATTTTACTATTTGCTGAATAACAGTTTTATTTTGAAATGTACTTTTTTTTGCTATACTAAAGGGTATGTTAATTAACTTTTATATGTTTTTGCAAAATTTGTATGTTCAATTGTTTCTCTTTAAAAGATTTCTTTTTCATTATACAAGGCCAGAATCATATTATTTGGACCAGTTAAAGTCATAAAAAGGAAATTTGTTAATTCGCCCTATTTATATCTTAAATTCTATAATTTTTATATTCCGCACATACATATGTGTAACAGAGGTATTGTTTATGCTACGAATTAATTAGATTTTTTTAACAATTCATCAACAGTAACTTGTTGATTATTTCAAGGCCTATCAAGGGTTTTGGGCTTATCTTAATAAATAAATGAGATAGAGAAAATTTCATTGGAATCAAAAAGATGTAGAATAATATTACTTACAATTTTTATTTGAAACAATTTTCTGTATTTTGTTGTCATCAGATTTAAAAACAATGTTTGTGAGACCAGCCAATATCTCTGGGACAAATTGTAAATTTGATATTATTTCATTTGTTATTATTGCTGAAAATATTCTTTAAAATAACAGAATTTATGTTATAAATAAATTTTCCCTCTGTTCGATCAATACTATTTTTTTAAAGCTATTCTAATGCCCAGTTGCACCACTCTCACTTAAACGTTAAGTGTTCCTTAAAATTCTAAGTAATACTTAAATATAAAAATTTCGTTGCACCAGCCAAATTTCAGCACTTAAATTGACTTAAGGAATCCTTAAACTAAGTGTCCGACGTTGGCCACTTAACGTCTACTTAACAAAGGAACTGTCAAATATTTGTATTTGTAATTAGGAAGAATGCTAAATTATTATTATGATATTGATTACGACGATGACGAAATGCATGTTTTGGAAGATAATCCTCCGAGAATAATATATGAACGGTATTTACCGCTTTTGTATGAAATTAATTGGCGATAATTTCCCATACTTCTTCTTTCTTTTTATTTGTAATTGTATTTGCCGTTTTATTTTCAATAATATTCTTATATTCTGGAACGGATTGTAACAGAAATAACTTCTCGTCCGTTGTGAAATTTGCGGATCTTTTCCTCTTCTTTTCATTTTTCGGTTACATTTTAATACTAGAATCGTATTTTTGTGATTGCTAATATCACTAAATAATATTATTACAAATTTATTAACCTACTTGGTAATCCTTCTCGATAAATTAATGAATGACATGAACGTTTGACAGGTTTGAAATGTCACAAACAATAAACAAATTTTCTTGACAGTTTAAACTTACTAGATTCTAACATTAGAAAATGAAAATTTCGTTAACACTAGAATGCCCGGACAGGTCCAAATGGCCGTTTTTACAATTTAAAATGTACTTAGTCACAGACATTCTTGACATTCTAATGTTAAGTTACCAAAGATTCTTCTTCGTTTTTGAAATTCATTTTTAGATCTCTAGTTTTAGATATAGAATGTAGAACTAAGTAATGACTAACTAAGCAATGCTTAAATTCAACGTGTGCAACAATCTTAAAATATAAGGATTCCTTAGTTTTAAGTAATGCTTAGTAAAGTTTAGTTTTAAGGAAGGGCGGTGCAACTGGGCATAAAAGTCTTAACTAGGCCAACTAATATGATTTTGGGCTCGTAGTCCTAAAATGATCAGTACTTAAACTATTTATAATTTTATTAATAAAGAATCACAAACTGAAAATATGTCTAACTAAATAAATAATAAATAAAATGTAACAATGAAAAGTTGATAAACTAAGTGAAAGATGCAAATAATAATAATTATTAAAGATATGACAGCAACCAATTTAATTGTTTAATTATTTAATAATAAAAATATATATAGTTTCTGTGTACTGATCATTTTAGGACTATAATAAATAAGAACTGTTTTAAAGAATAGAAAATTTGCAGAAATATACAGGGTGGTGTCTCGAACGACGCAGCATAGGGATTTAAATGGTACATTCTAAGTGTGAAATTATTTGCTCCCCTAATTATTTTGGAGCAAAAGTTTATTCAGATTTTATCGAGAGAAAAAATTCTGCATCTATTGATACCTTCAAATATTAGGATTAAAAAAGCATATCCCCAGTTTTTAACATTATTTTTATGCTATTTTAATATAAACGAAAATATTTTTATCACAGGACATATAGGGAACCGCGAGATTGCAGTTAGCAAGAACAAACAACAATGAACCAACTATGCAATATGCATTATCTGTGAGTGAATTTGTATTCATAGTATATAAAGTTTGTTAACTGTTAATAAATGTATTTATAGTCAACAAAATCCAGTTACGGTTAACAAATATATCATTACAGATAATATTCAGTTCAGCTCATAAATAAAGAAAAAAAAAATAACTATTAATATATTTACAATTACCTAGAAACGTAATATTCTAAATATAAATATACGTTCTTTATATGTAAATAAATGCAGATTTAATGAAAATCGTACATTTGTTATCAGCATATTTTAATTAATTATAAAGTATTTTTATTTATATTAAACAAAGAATATTTAATGTCAATAAATCTGACGTCAATAAATAATTTGTTTCAGAGGAAACGTTGGTATTTATGTATATTTATTTGTTGTAATATTATGTAGTTTCATGTCAATAAATCCTATGTTAATAAGGATTAGTTTACTATTAGTAGGTCTTTTTTCTCAGTTTATCATTGTTTACAAATTTTCATTCTTCGTAAGAGGAGAAATCGAACAAATTAAATTTAACATTGTTACAAAAATTAATAATGTCATGGTATAATTAAAACAAATAAAAAACAAGCGCGCTTACATTTGCCCTATTACCCGATTTGCCAAATTACATTGTTGTAATCAGCTATTGGTTTGTTTTACTGTTTCTTGAATTGAATACATTGTAACAGAGGTATTTAATAATAAGTTAAACAATTTTTCCTCTTTTGGACAATGGAAAATTATGAACAATAAAAATCTATATAAACTTTTGCTCTAAAATATTTAAGTGAGCAAATAATTGCGCACTAAAAATTTACCATTGAAATCCCTATGTCCTCGTCTGAGGCACCAGCCTGTATAGGATGTACTATTAAAAATATAAAATTGCAAACTTTTAAATAAAAAATGGAACACCCAGTAGAAAAACTTATATTGCAGATATGTTGATAATTTAATTTAAAATAACCTTTGTCAGTAAAAAAAAAAAAGAGTAATAATTAAAATAATCGCATAAAATAAAATATACGGATTCATAAACCACATAGTACATTATAAAAGTCAAAATTTGAACATTTATTATTTGTTTTAATGAGGTATTTGACTGGAGTGAATGCGTGTACGAGACGTAATCGTATCCGGAATATTTTGGTGTACAGTGAGTATAAGATTAAGAAGAATATTATTAAGAAAGGGATAGTGAGTCAATTGAGATGGTTTAGCCATTTTAGCGAATATCGAAGGAAAGGTTGGTGAAATAAATATATGCGGATGAGATTAATGGTGAACGATTACGTGGACGTTCAAGAAATAATTTGTTAGGTCTGTTGCTTGAACGAATGATACCTAGACGTGTATGTAATGTATGAATAAGGACGAGGCGAAAATAGTGTACTAGGATAATAATATTGTAGGAAAATGAATATTGGTTGACTGCATTTCAGGGCTCATGTTTCTCCACTGTGTGTGTATATATTTATGTAATACTATCTAATTTTTTGTCTGACGTTTTCTATGCACTGTACTGTGTCTAAGAAAAAATAAACATTATTATTATTATTATGTATTTTTGTATTTTGTAAATTACACCAGTACCTAATATTTTTTAATTAGTTTTAGTTTATTTCTCTTCTGTGCTCTAGGATTATCGAAACAATAATTTTTGTGTCGATAAATAAATCTTGTGATCATATTTCGAAGCACAAAATCTCTGTTTTGTTTGGGCGTATT
This sequence comes from Poecilus cupreus, assembly GCA_963942605.1. Classification (NCBI taxonomy): domain Eukaryota; kingdom Metazoa; phylum Arthropoda; class Insecta; order Coleoptera; family Carabidae; genus Poecilus; species Poecilus cupreus. Next base: position 4,252,739 of record OZ012721.1, on the reverse strand, counting down.
TTAAATTCGATTCAGATAGGATTAATTGAGATTAAAAATGTATTACTTGTTTGTGTGATCAATAAGTGTTTTGTTTCGGGCAGATTTAGAATGTGAGATTATTTAGAACGATTTTAACGAGCATATTGTGAACAAAAATAAATACGATTTAAATGTTTTTACAAATTTGTATGGTAGGTTTATTTTCTTTTATGTTCCATGTTGAACAATACGGGAAAATTTATAATGTCGAATTTTCCCTTTGTATTTAATAGTATTTTCCAATAAATAATATTATATTTAGGAAAATTAAATTTTCAAAAGAAATAAAAGAAAGTACTCACCGTATGTGTTGGTATTAATCCCTGAACATTGGAGGAAATCTGAAAAAGAAAATTGGAAATATAATACAGAATACTTTTACACAACTAATATTGTAATAATAATCAATAACAGAAATATGAATATCGTATTTTAACGCTCTACGAAATGTATACATTACCCTACAGTTCCTAATATAATGCAATATATTTAATTTACATTTTTCAGTTATTTTATTGTTATTTTTAAATATAGTATATTTATGTTGTTGTATTCAAAACAAAATACTCAATGGAGTAAGTGAATAAAAAATAGGTTCCCATTAAAAATTAAAAATTTGTATCAGATATTTTTAGTAGGTACCACTGGTAGAAAAAATGTTATTTCGCTCATTGTAAATGTCTTGTAAAATAGAAATTGTTTGCTAATTAAATCCACCAACATAATTCTTTATTTGAAATCGACAAACTGCTCAAAAATCGTTCCTAAAGTAACCCATTATACAACGATTTTGAGCAATGCAGTGGTATCAACCGTAAAATAATTATTGTACAAGAAGGATAATTAATATATGACGTATTGTAGTAAATTTATACGTAAAATGAAACATTATGTGCAAGAAGAATTAACTAAATAATTCCTGTGGAGAAATTGACGACAAAGCACAAAATTTTGAGTGTTATTTACGATGACTTCAATGTTCCAGGTTGCCAACATTGAGTGTCAGATCCATTTGATAACTGACACATGAATTAACTTAACCTATATAAAAAAATTTTACAGGTTTTTCTAATTTTAGATTGTAGTTCTTTTTGTCACTCACGTGGTTTATTTTCGTGATAAAACGTTAAACTTCAATGCCTTGATAAATAAATAACTATTAAATAGCATAGGTGGCACATTTAAAAAGAACTATACAGAAATGAATGTCCATTTTTACTAATTAATTTTTGGAGTATTTTAATGAATTATCATTTCATTTTACATTCATTCCAACAATAATAACAACGTTCCATTTCACGATTTCGACTAATTACTGTTTCCAAACACTCTCAAACATTTGAATGAAATTCGATGAAGTAAAGGTATCCGATAGCAGCTCTTATTAGAAATTACTCTACGGATGGTGTAATAACATATCACAGTTCATGCACCACACCTCACCTAACCCATCCGATCCATAGCCCGCTCAGTGAAGTGTAGCATAGTTTAGTAATTAGACACATTAATTAATTAGACGGTTATACTTCCTCAAGTGAAGAGGTAGACAAGGCAGATCAAGACATCAACTAAGGTTGAAACCAGATAGTTTAGACAACGCAGTTTGCTGCACAAGACGTGCGTTTTAACAATTTGAAGAGAGTTTAATTATGTTTAGTTAACAATCCTTTTAAACTAATTCCGATTATGGCAGTTTAGTAGCGTCAGATGGGATCCTGGGAACTACAGGAGTTACGACGTCGGTTAGGTTAGACAGTTAGAATGTAGATGTTTTTAGTAATAAAAAAACCGCTCTATAAGCTTTGTAGGCTTTGTAAATCTTTTGCTAATAGACTATTGCCTATTCTGTTCCATTATCGAATTATTATATATTTGGACAAGGACACAGACCGACGGATATTTGAACGGCAGTTAATAGGACGCGGATATTTGAGCGGCTAAATAAAGATCAAATATTAAATAAAATATACAGAGTGTCCCAATTTAATCTTACCAGAAAAATATCCCGAAAAAGTGACATCGAATGACAAATGTTTCTAATAAAAGTTCGAAGTTTTGAAGAAAGACATTTGATTTTGTAAAAAAAAATTGCCGTACACCCCAAGAGTAGCGGGGATGGAGTCAATTTTGAAATATAATAAGGCAGCGTCATGATTTACTATTCTTTTTCCAATTAAGGGTACTAATGATTATAAAGCAAAATTGACGTTCTTTTCAAATTTGTAAAAAAATATAGTATGTTCTATTTGAAATTTCAGAGTTGATATTATTTACTAGTAAAATGGAAATGATATGAATGAATGTACATTCGCTATCAATTAGCTTTTACTTGTTACTCAAGCCCTATATTGCCTTTGAAAATTGATATTTACAAGTAACTAATTGACAGCTACATTGTAAAAATTTTACAAGTTAGTAAACAAGGTAAACAATGCACGTTGTCACAGTAATGCTTATAAGGCTTAGGCTTATACGAAATCATTTCAATTAATTTTTGACAGAATAGTTGTGTGTAACTGACTGGATTTGGTTATAATTTTTTTAATTTTTATTTTGATTTAAAAATGAGTAACAAGTAAAATGTTGTACAATACACGCAAGGTAACTGTTTTTACTGTTTCAAGAAGGTGACAGGCTCGCCGGTCATTTCCTCCATTCAGCAGTAAAAACTGTTTTACCTTGCTTGTAATGTAAATAACTATTATGTTGTATAAATCATGTTACGTGAAATAATTTGCTAAGTTGACAAATAAGAGAAATATTTGCTGGTTCCTTTTAAAAATAAAACGCTCGTCGTTGAAACTTAATGCTCGGCACCCAAAGTATCACATTTACTCCGAATAATACATGCAAAGAAAATAGAATTATAAATCATTAAAAAATGCTCAAAACTTCTTCTTATTCAGCAATTCTAGTTGTCATAGACTATGCTGTTTTGTTATTTTGTTTCATTTTTAACTGTCTAATTATTGAATTACAACCTGACTATTTTTCTTATTTTACTTTCTTCGCCGCCGGACTAAAAGTATTGACAAGGAGACACTATTACGCCGGCGGCGAAAAAATTGAACTGCCTATAGAATACAAATACATAAGAACGTACTTGTATGACATTTGAGCTAAAAAGTAGGAATTACATATTTGGTGAAATATTATGGAATCAGTTACTGTACATAAACATTAAAATATATTCTATATCTTATAAGCTAATCTAATAGATATATTACGCGTCCTTGGCAATAATCAAGTGGGCTCCATTCCGAATCCACTTCCGGTTCTTTGCGATGCCGGCTAAGAAAATAAATTCATGTTCGGATTTGCGAGCGACTGCCACGAATAGCGGAGTAATGTATTTTTTCGTCTTGCACTAAACCATTCCAAGTAGTATATTTAAGAAGCACGGAGCCGAAGACAAATACGTTTTTAAGGCAAATGACTTGTGTAATTCATCATGGTCACTGCGTTTCGTTCGAAAAAACGGGAAAAAATTCGCAAAGCGATTAAAAGCGTTTAGCGTCATTAGCAAAAAGTAACTAGACTGTGGACTGCAAGACTGAAATTGGAACATGGTTTCTTTTTGTTCGTTACGTTGGCGCTCTGCAGGAGAAAGGACTACGCGTATTTCTACCAGTCCCATCCTTGACAATCGCAAACTCTTCTTTCAATAAGATCCTTGTATTCTTAAATAAATCAATATATCATGCCATTTATGTACGCATTTTCGGTGTAAATCTGCTTTCTCAGATCTCGGTATATGAAATGAACCACGTGGGTAAAGTTGTAATGGCAACTATTGGTTGTGGGATTCAAACTGAGAATTTCGTGATCCCCGATACCAAAGAGCAATGAAGTTCGAAGCCAAAATGTCAAGACGGAGAAACAATGATTTTTAAAACAATAAATGAGTTCATCAAACATAATGTACTATGTACATATTTACATATACCAAATAAATAAATAAATAAATATATCATCACGCCTTTTACCCATTACGGGTGTAGCACTCTGCTTACGCAGATCTCGGTAGGTGATATATTTTTTTCGTATGAAGTGCGGTTACCAGCCGTCAAATCATAGCCCCCAAGGATGTTAGTGGAGGGGGAACCACAGGGGTAAATTTAAATTTGTAACTGTCGGCAGTGGGATTCGAACTGAGGATCTCACGATCCACAGTCCGACACGTTACCACGGAGCTATTTACCCCATATACCAAAGTTGTATAATTAAACATCCTTTACCGGTTTCAGGAGATTAAACCTATGTTTACATGCACAAAAGTAGGCAGGGTAAGTATGTCATAACTCTATGCTGTACGGTAATATTACCATACTGAACTGTCAAAAAATTAGAAAAAGAAAATAAAACACAATTATAATATAACGCTATTTATTAATACATACGAAATTAAGCTGTTCAGAGCTTCACCTGCTGCGTTCCAAATATTTTCAGGCAATTCAGCATCGCCTAAATCTACTTTTTATCTAGCCATTATGAACACATATTATTTAACTAAAAATAGTATATTATGATACAAGTATATAAGTAAGCTTTTAACGTCGCTAGTGCTTTGAAAGCACTTATGCACGTGTGTCATACGCTATTTTTTATTATACCTGCATCATACTCTGGAAAATACTGAAAAGCAACATTTTGATTTTGATAATTTTACGCGTGTGACATTTGACGTATATCGTTTACATGGAGTTTGGTTAATATTTGTTGTTTACGTTTACAGTTTTGACAGATATTAACAGTAATTATTTCTGTTGTTGCTTAGTAACCTTTAAAGCACGGCGTGTTTTAATCTTGCGTTTGTGAACGCTGTAGCGTGTTTTAAACACAGATTATGATGCAGGTATAATAAAAAATTATTTATAAATATGATACGAAACAAGTGTAACCATGGTGTTAAATAAAAACAAACAGACTTACTTGATCACCTTCTAAAATTATGACAGACGTTATTCATAAAAGAATTTCAAAAAATAATATTTATTAATGACATTAACGTCTTCATATTCTGAAACCGGTAAACTATTGAACAAACCACGGATGTTATGAGTAATAACAGGCCTTAGATGTCTTAAAATCATCGCTCTACGAGCTCGGTTTTCAAACCGACATCGCTAGGCATGTTAATAGCTATTACCATCAAAGTATAATGTACAGAGTAAATAATTTATAAGATTTTTTTTATGAAACACATCTATCAACCGGAAGTGGTAGTTTACTTGAAGGCTAAGTAAATAATTGAGTTATAATAAAAGAAAAAGATGTTAAACATTAGCTACAGTATTTTGTACCGTTTAAAAGTTGTTATATTGGCCATATCAATTTTTTTGTAATACAAACAAATGAAAATGATTTACTCCAAACCAGTTTTAGTTTTATGAATATGGTAGTATTATTATCAAACCTTAGTTCTTTGGTTACAAAAATACGGCACGTAATAATTTTCATTCAGTATAACAATGATGCTATTTTGTGTCAGAAAAATTATGATCGATATTCAAATACATCTTAAGGTTGCTTCACTTCAAATATTTTGTTCCAAGATGTGGTTAATTTGCGATGTTTTGGTCGAGTGCACGTGTAGAGAAAATAAAAATCCGACTGTTTGTTATTTTTGGAATGACTTGTTGTTTTCAGTTTCTTGCATTTATATTTGTTCAAAGTGAAAGTATTCTTGCTTCTTGCAAAAAGATTTCTTAACAGTTTTCCTAACTTTAACAGGTACACTGATGGTATTTTCATTTCTCCACTGTACATCGTTTTCTCAAACAGATAAAAGAACAAAATTTTAAAATGAAGTAATCTAAATTATACCGAATGTCATGAAGAGGATTTGTGGAATGCTTTTACCTCAATATTTCTTTAATTTAGAGGTAAAAGTCTCTCTTTGTAGCTGAAAATACAATTATTGCAATTTCTTTGTTTACGTTACAACGTAATCGAGTTACGTCCAAATTTCAATTTGACTGATGATCCTGCTCGCCCAATTTCACAATTTGGAAACATCTGAAAACCTGGCAACGTGGAACATGGAAAAGCACTGAACCTTGCCCTCGTGTATCAAAGTAACAAGTCAAACATTTGCCTTACAGAAATAGAAAACCCTCGCGAGACTTCGGAATCCTTCGGCAAATTCCGTTGTTTGTTTTGAACAAGCGGCGAGTGTCATCGACAAGTGACAAGCGCGACGCTTGGCGTCTTTACAATTAGGACCTTTCCAATTCAGATGATTACAACTTTAGCAAAGAACATAGAAGGGAGATAGTACTTGCTGCTTCGTATGCCAAGAACCCCGGGTTTGAATCCCGCCTGGAGTAACTTTAATAGCAATGATGATGTATGGCACTCTGGTTTTGCAGATTTCGTTACTAGCCGTCAAGTCACATTCCCCTTTCAAGATGTTAATGTAGTTAGGACCTTTCCAATTCAGATTATTACAAATTTAGCAAAGAACATAGAAACGAGACAGTAAATGTTGCTTCGTATACCAAGGACCTCGGGTTTGAATCCCGCCAGGAGTAACTTTAGTAGCAATGATGATGTATGGCACTCTGGTTTTGCAGATTTCGTTACTAGCCGTCAAGTCGCACTCCCCTTTCAAGATGTTATTGTAGGGGTAATCACAAGGGTAATGTTAAAATGGGAACTGTCGGTAGTAGGATTCAAACTAAGGACTTCTTAATCGACTCAAACATCGCAAATTTATTAAAATATTGCTTACATCCCATGAATTAAACATTTTTATAAATTAATCATAAATTACTTAATATCAGAAAATACATCTTTACAACACCTTTTGGAAAACGACGCTTTTCTGTTCCTATTTTGAAAATCAAACGTGACTTATTTAAAGCCAACGACGGGAATGTCCTTATATTTATCCTAGGACAGAAATGTAGTCACGTAGAAAAAAAATTATACATATCCATAGGAAACATTTACCTATTCACTCTACAGGAAAAGTATAAATACAAAAGTTACTCAGAATTTAAATATGCATGGAATAACCCCCATTTAATATTGTATTAATATTTATTGTGAAAATCTGTAATACAATAATGTAAAATTAAAAAGAATAATGAAAAATATTTGACATATCTGAAAACAGGTTTAAATTTATTTATTACAATGTTACATTATTTTCTGTAGAAATTTCATAGAAGATTGTAGTAATATAATTTCTCATAAATAAATAAATAACTTTTGTATTTTTACTTGTGCTGTAAAATGAACAGGTAAAAAGATACAGCAATATTTAAAAAATTGCATATAAATCCCTATACTTACTCCACATTTCAATTCTACAACTTGTATACAAAAAAATACATCATACAATTCAGACTCGTGTGATTTCAGCACTCGACTTCGTCTCGTGCTAAAACTCTCACAACTCACGTGAAATAGATATCTTTCTGCACTTGTTGCACAATATACTATTTCTGACTTGTGTGATGGCATCACACCGCTGTTCTATCCTAAGCGTACAATGTATAATTTTCAATAACACTGTTTTCGAAACTAGACATTCCACAACTAAAAATTGTTATGGAATCACTAACATTCCATACGCTGCGTATGGAATATTTTCGACGAATCAGAGCCGCATATTAGCGCGATATATGAAGTATCTTGATTCAGTTACTATGGTTACATCTGTTTGTTTGAATTTGATTTATTTAGGTTTGACGTTTACAACAGTTTTATATTTGTATTTTTTGTATATTTCCAAAATCTTGTTATAGAAAGTATAGTCTACAACATGTAACGGAATGGCATATCCCACATTCGCAAACCTTCGGCTCGGACTACAAACTTTTTGCTCGCGTGGTATATGTGCCATTCCATTACTTGTTGTAGAATATACTATTAAAAAACTTCAAATCATGTACTTCAATCTAAAACGCCTGCGATCTGGCTGAACTAGATTTAAACATGGTAATGTATTTTCTATGAAAGCAGCTGCAGATCTTTGCAAATCGTCAACAACATTCAAGAAGATATTTACTTAGAGTACCCACAAAAAATCTTTAGTTTGTCTCAATGTATGCGCGAGCTGCTTTAAGAAAACCAGGTAGATATGTACACAAAGAAGTCGCCATTTCTTTTGTGCTGATGCTTGGTTCAGCTCGCAAATATATTCATCTGAAAGTTTCGCTCCGAGTCACATTTTATTCATTATTTGCCCGGCGACGGACGGAACGCCACGCACACTAAAAGGGTTTTGCGTTTTTACAATGTTTGTGGTTACTCTGAAAAGAGGAAACAGTTGAATAATGAACATGGAAGATTATGTCAAAAACTGTGCTTATTCAAAGACGTACATTTCGTGTTTGCTAAAGGAATGCAACTAAACGACTATTGTTGAGCTAAGCCAAAATATTATAGAGATTTGTTACTTGGGTACAATAGTTTATTTCTGAAATTTCCCTATTAGTTATCCGCGAAATAGCACTTGTTTTTTCTTTGTGGAAATTTTTCATATTCTTATTTTCTTTTTAAGCTTAAACTGTAGCAGAATAATTGGTTTTAAGATTTTCTGCTAAATGTCAAATCACTTCAAAATTTTGTGACAACAATTCGTAGCCTAGCGATGGTTGCTAAAATTTGTATATGCTCATAAACAAACAATTTTTTGTATTTGTCAGAGCAAAAATTCTACTAATCTTATAATTGCCAAACACATATTTGACGAAATGTTGCGAATAAAGTATAGTATTCTATTCGCATGTAATGGTTATTACTCATTCGAATGATTAATTGAATGATTACATTCGAATGATTACTTCATTCTCATGAGTAATAGCATATATTACATGCTCATTGAATAATATACTATTACATTTTAGATTTTTTTTTTGTGTCGGAGGTAATTTAAATATTTAATTTAATTTTTATTATCGTTGTGCCTTTTTTGATGGTAGCTATTTAAAAGTAGGCTTTATCATAGTACCGCTTATCTACATATTCTACTTTAGTACAAATAAATAAATATATCATATACATATACCCATTTTTAGTGTGGCACTCTTTTTGAGAAATCTTCATAAATATAAAATTATATTTTTGTGATTGTAGGGCCGTCAAATCTTATCCTTCACGGAACTATTTACCCCTTAATAATACAATAATAATTATAGTATATTCAAATAATAAATATTCCATATTTTAGTTATTATTGTTAAGAATGCAGAAGAGATTTGAGTAAAAAAAGATGAAATGGAAACGCTCTCATAAGTTGAAAGCATAAATAATTTTAGAATGAAATTCATGTAAGCCCGTGGGTACTTTTATCATCTACGCTTATGTTAATTCTGTGCAAAAAAGTATGAAGAAGTAACTAGGGTAAATATAAAACTTTTTTTCAAAGAGATAAGCGCAAAGCTAAATGTTGCGAACGTGACCTTGGTAATTTACGAGCGAAAGGGAAGAAATATGAATGAAAATGCGCTAAAATTTCCGCGGCTGGTTTAAAATATTTTCATTTATTTCAGTTTTCGCGGCGAGTTCAAAGAGAACGAATGTAGGCCGAGGTGGGTGGGGTGAAGAGGCGAAGATAAGATCCATGCGCTGGAAATCTAGTGCACCCCTTATTTTAAACCTCCAAATTGTAATGTAAATTTTAAATTGAAATTATCATTATTTACACACTCATGAATATTTTTCGCTGGGAATTAAAACATAATTTTACTCGGAATGTACTACGTTTTAGCACTCGGAATAAATTTATTTACTTTGTTCCATATTTCTAAATCTGAATTAGAATGCTTAACAATTACCCTGAACATATCTTTCGATTGGTACTACAATCATTGTTGTCCGGCACGTTTACATTTATCGCAGGCGCAGTGAAATTGTCACAAACATGTCACAAACTTGTCAGAAATAACCACTTGGAACAAACCTATTATTTTGCTAGAAAAATTGCGAGACAAATGATATGATTAAAATAACGAGGGAGAGTTAAAATACTAATATATATATTTATCTCTTGGTATTGTTAAATAGATTATTTTTTGACGTTTCTTTAAACCAATGAAATGCTTTATTGCATGTCACGTGTCTGCGTTTTAACCAATCCTGTTATTATTATATTGAGAATAATGCTCTTGTGATTATTCCCGGCAATATTATGTGTAGCTTTTTTGTTTTTGTTGACAGATGTCAGATTGTTATTATCAACACAAGTAAAAATGAGCAAAAAAGATAGATTTAGTGACGTGCCTGATGATGAAATAAAAAAATATTCTAATTAAATATAACTCCAAAGTTCGATAAATTAGAAAATAATTCTCCAGTATCTTTCTCAAACTTGTCGCCATTTGGCAATAGCCATTCAAGTCCTATGGGCTTTCGCGGCTATTGCCTGGCAACAAGTTTTCGAAAGATCTGTCAACATATTTTCAATTTATTCTCATTCCCTGTTATATTATTACTGAAAATAATTCTACAGGATTGCAGGTTGAAGAAGATCAGTGCACAAGAACAGGAACATTTCACTTTATTTTATATAGTGTTCCGCAAACTTCCAGAGATAGTTTTCCCACATTTTACAGTAGAGTGAAGCGAAGAGCTGCAGAGAATCTTCGGCGGTTTCTGCATCAAGGAAAACCAAATATCAGGGCATTTTAATTAAAGCAGCGATGTACACACAATAGTTTGAATATAAATTTGGGTAAACAAGCTTCCAAAACAAAACACTTTTGTACTGGAACGCAAGACCCAACTCCCTTTTGTTTTGTTTCTTTATATAGAATCTAACAAAATACAAAAGGCGGATAGCATAGATTAGAAAAATATACAAATACATGTACTAAATATAAGTTAAATATTTACTAATAATATACAAGATACGTCTCAGAGAAGTTTTCCCAGTGTCTAACAAATTTGAAATGAACAATTTGCTTTCGGATGTAGATTATCATTTAAGGCGCATATTAATAAATTTTTTCCAGGTGTAGAATTGAAATCTGGAATGTAAGGATTTCAATGCTATTTTTTTTTTCTATATTGCTATAAATTTTCACCTATTCATATTACATCAAAAGTGTAAATACAAAAGTTGTTCAGAATTTAAAAATACATGCAGTGAGACACATTTAGTTACCTAAATGTTAGTATTTCACGATATATCAATCAAATTAAAATTAATATTTATTAGAAAAATTATAATATGGCCATGGAATATAAAACTAAAACGAAAAGTATTTGACATTTGAACAGATTTAGCTTTATTTATTACAGAGTTGTATTAATTTCTGTAGAAATTTCGTAGATGATTGTAATATGATATAATGGCGAATTTGAGAGTTCATTTTTATTATTTGTTTCTGGCAAATGAACCCTAAAACTGTTTTATGAAATGTCAAATACTTTTTGTTTTTGTTTAATTAAAAAATGCCGTATTATAAATAATTCTAATAAATATTAATTTAAATTTGATTGATACATCGTGAAATATTAATATTTAGGTAACCAAATGGGCCTTATTGCATACAGTTTTAAATTCTGAACAACTTTTGTTTTGTAACGAATGCAAACCGATTAAAATCTTCCTAGAATATGATTTTAATAGTTTCGCCCTATCCAGTTATTTTGAAATGTCTCAGTAAATTATGTTTAAATGATTATTTTTTGACCTTTCTTAAAACCAATGAAATGCTTTATTGTATGTCACGTGTCTGCGTTTTAACCAATCCTGTCATTATTATACTGAGAATAATGCTCTTGTGATTATTCCCGGCAATTTTCTCTGTAGCTTTTTTGTTTTTGTTGACAGATGTCAAATGTCAGATAGTTATCATCAACACAAGTAAAAATGAGCAAAAAAGATAGATTTAGCGTCGTGCCTGATGATGAAATCAAAAAATAATCTAATTAAATATAACTCCAAAGTTCGATAAATTAGAAAATAATTCTCCAGTACCTTTCTCAAACTTGTCGCCATCTGGCAACAGCCATTCAAGTCCTACGGGCTTTCGTGGCTATTGCCTGGCAACAAGTTTTCGAAAGATCTGTCAAATTATTTTCAATTTATTCTCACTCTATTGTTATATTATTACTGAAAATAATTCTACAGGATTGCAGGTTGAAGAAGTTCAGTGCACAAAAACAGGAACATTTCACTTTATTTTATATAGTGTTCCGCAAACTTCCAGAGATAGTTGTCCCACATTTTACAGTAGAGTGGAGCGAAGAGCTGCAGAGAATCTTCGGCGGTTTCTGCATCAAGGAAAACCAAATATCAGGGCATTTTAATTAAAGCAGCAATGTACACACAATAGTTTGAATATAAATTTGGATAAACAAGCTTCCAAAACAAAACACTTTTGTACTGGAACGCAAGAGCCAACTTCCTTTTGTTTTGTTTCTTTATATAGAATCTAACAAAAAACAAAAGGCAGGTAGTGTAGGTTAGAAAAATATACAAATACATGTACTAAATATAAGTTAAATATTTACTAACAATATACAAGATCCGTCTCAGAGAAGTTTTCCTACTCTCTAACACATTCGAAATGAACAATTTGCTTTTGAATTTGGATTATCATGTAAGGCACATATTAGTAAATTTTTTCCGGGTGTAGAATTGAAATCTGGAATGTAAGGATTTCAATGCTATTTTTTATATTGCTGTAAATTTTCACCTATTCATATTACATCAAAAGTGTAAATACAAAAGTTGTTTAGAATGTAAAAATACATGCAGTAAGACACATTTAGTTACCTAATGTTAGTATTTCACGATATATCAATCAAATTAAAATTAATATTTATTAGAAAAATTATAATATGGCCATGGAATATAAAACTAAAACGAAAAGTATTTGACATTTTAACAGATTTAGCTTTATTTATTACAGAGTTGTATTAATTTCTGTAGAAATTTCGTAGATGATTGTAATATGATATAATGGCGAATTTGAGAGTTCATTTTTTTCATTTCTTTCTGGCAAATGAACCCTAAAACTGTTTTATGAAATGTCAAATACTTTTTGTTTTTGTTTAATTAAAAAATGCCGTATTATAAATAATTCTAATAAATATTAATTTAAATTTGATTGATACATCGTGAAATATTAATATTTAGGTAACCAAATGGGCCTTATTTCATTCACTTTTGTTTTGTAACGAATGCAGACCGGTTAAAATCTTCCTAGAATATGATTTTAATAGTTTCGCCCTATCCAGTTATTTTGAAATGTCTCAGTAAATTATGTTTAAATGACAATTTTTGTTATTAGAATAATGTGTCAAATATTATTATCTACAATTGTTGTCAAAAACATTTTTCTTTTACTGTCTTCATGTACGAATTGCAACACGCTAAAAAAAATTGTATTTTCACATTTTCGTTTAAATCTGCTAACCTATGTATTTTGAAAAAACAAAGCAACAGTTGAAAAATGTTTATTTTAGACATAAGTCATAATTGGAAACTATTATTTTTGAAGGGATAAGCGTTTCTTGATAAAGGTGGTCCGTGTTCCTGTATTGTTTGATAAGAAATTTATCGCGGGAGGTATTGTGGTGCCCCCGACTTTTATTATTATTATGATTAGTTTCTTTAAATTCGACCCCATTACCCATTCCCCGAATATTGTCATTGCCTCGCCTTCTAGATAATAAGAAACTTGAATGAAGCACATTGTTCCACCGGCATCAAGACAGCTGTGCCAACACTACCTTGCACCCAGCTACTCAACTTGTTTCTCCAACATTTCATATCCTTTTTCTAAGTGTAGAAATGCATTGGTCCGATGGATTTATCTTGAATGTTGTTCATGTTTCGCACCTGGCTCGATCTCTGCACCGCGTTGTTTTATTTTGTATGATCATCGTTTTCCGACTTCAACATCATGTATTTGAATGTTACAGGGTATAATTGCTAAGGACAGGATTGCTTTCGCGCTCGGCTATATCATTAACGATAATTACGCTATAAAAATTGTGTTATGCTGTTCATGCAATATTTGAATTGTGTTGAGAATGTGGAATGTTCTCGTATCAACTTATATTATTATTGGTTATTGATAGACTGTAGTGGTTGGTAAACTGATGAAGATAAATACCTTAACAGGGATTTGAAGCTGGCAACCTTGACATACGAAACGATTTTTTCGTTAGAGAATATGTTATTGGGTATATACGGGTGTAACATAATAGGGTAAATGGGGTAAATAGTTCCGTGGTAACGTGTCGGACTGTGGATCGTGAGATCCTCAGTTCGAATCCCACTGCCGACAGTTACAAATTTAAATTTACCCCTGTGGTTCCCCCTCCACTAACATCTTTGGGGGCTATGAGTTGACGGCTGGTAACCGCACTTCATACGACAAAATATATCACTTACCGAGATCTGCGTAAGCAGAGTGCCACACCCGTAATGGGTAAAAGGCGTGATGATATATTTATTTATTTATTTTATTTACATAAATAGGTACATTAAATTTAGCCAGTAATAGAACTCGTCGAGGGGAACAATATTTCTTAATAATTTTTTTTTTCTCTATAACATCTAGTTTTCGAGTTGAAATTCTTTAAAAATTTATTAGCATTTAGATGTCCCGCCAATGGAGAACATATGGCGTTATTGTTAAAAAATGGGATTTAAAAAAAAAGTTATTAAGTAAAGTTGATGTTCTCGACGAGTTCTATCACTGGTTAAATTTAATGTACTTATATATGTTACATCCTGTGTAGCTCTGTAATAACGTTATGCTACAAAATACAACATCCCGCAAATTTTTATTTCTAAACGGTACAAAAATAGAAAAAAGTTTAAATGAAAATTGCAGCCAATATTATTCGACATCTTTTTGAGTATAACATAATTCACTTTAACTCATTTATTTGCTAAGATATGCTTAAAAAAAACCTGATATGAAATTTTACATTAGTACTTTCATTAGTATATTGAGAAATTGACAGCGACCAAGGTTCTGGTTAAGCGTTCCGTAATGGGACCAAAAATTTATTTCAGGATCGTAGTTACATTTCGAAACGTAGTTCCAGACATTTTTTGTTACTTTTCATGACCACGACGACCACAAATTTTTTGTGTTTGTAACTTATTGTTACTTTTAACTATTTAGGTATTTATAAATAAATTAAAGACACTAAACTTGCGAAATCCCTGACTTACCAACAAAAATGAACCAGAATGTTCCGAATCACTACCATTCTTTCAAGAACCACAGTTTAACCTAACCTGAAGTTGGCCGCAAAGTGTCAATTTTGTTCTGGGTGGTTTTGGTTTGATCTGGTTTAAGATTTATCTTTGATATGGTTTTGGTTTGGTTTGGTTTTGGTTCTGGTTTTGATATTCGTTTTGATTTTGGTTTTGTGGTGGTCCTACTGCATCTGTCAGAATCTCAATTTTTTCGCAGCTAACTTCAGGTTTCTCCATAAAGTTTTACCCATTAAAATTTCGTGAAAACATTTCCCTTATGTGTAGGAAGTAAAAAAGAATAAGTAAGATCTTTGGAAAGTGTTACTTGTTAATGAAATCGAGAAACAAATGCAAACTACTCAACAATCGTTGTTTACTTATACAAATCATGAAATATTCTTGCGAAGTGTAACATTTGAGCCAATAAGTTTGTTAATAAATATTTATGCCGCTCCTATTTAACATGTTACGCGCATTTACGTTCGTTTCCTGTTAGCCCTGACGAAATATATTCCATAATTTACAGTTCATTGTTTATGGATCGAAGTGAAGGTCTTCCACTCCGTCGAAATAACCGGTACTTTTATTCGCAGTAGTGACTGTAACAACTGAACGATTTTTTATACACTTGTCGACTTTATTTACATGCTACTACGTATGTCACACTTGCCATTTGGGTTTGTCTATTGTCTTTGTCTGGGATATATACGAGAGATGTAGGCTATAAGAATGAAATTTATAAAGCTGTGCACTAGAATACACTAGAATTTGTACTTATTTTAGTAGAAATGATTAGGATACATTTATCATTCCTAAATGTATCTTGGTATGTGATATTTCATTTATTTATCTATCTAACAGAATGTACATACATCCCATTTACAGATTAAGAAAATGTATACGTATATCTAAATTAATATAGTTGACAAAATTGAATAATAAACAGACATAGAAAAACAAACTATAAATGGATAAAACTAAATAATTCGAAGTTTGTGGAACAGTACAGAAATAGTAGTTTTTAATTTATTTTTGGAATACACTTAGAGTATTTGACAAGTCTATTTCATTACAAATTTTATTAATGGGGTCATACACTTAAAATAAAAGTTGTGTTTTTTTACAAATTATAAAAATTTAGATCATATTATTCAATATTTCTTATAATTTTTTAACTTTTCATTCATAATTTCCTTTATGAAGTTTCGCGGTTGCAAAATCGTGACGTCATCTTGTAATAGAATATACAGCATGCCAAGGCAAAAGAGGTGTTGATAACAAATAATAATTTGCTTTTCATGGTTATAATAATTACTTATTATTATTAAAATGAACACTCCGATAAATTACATTAGGTATTCGTTAATTATAACGGTTTTAGACAAAGAGTTTAGGACGTGTTAAAATAAAAATGCTTTGATGTACAATATTTTGTCGCTTGTCGGTAATGTCGGTAGTCTCATTACCACATCTGTCATCTAAAGTCATATGTTGCAGTTAAAAACGATTTTCAAATTAAACTTATGTTTATTATATTTGTTATATTATTTTGCCCTGGTAATGTGAATAAACTATATTTGTAAAAACCTTTCAGTAAATAACAATGACAGATAACAGTCAATTCGACAGTTGGTGTAGTTCCTCGCTCTCCGCAAGAGCGTGTTTCGTAGAATTACAAAATGACGTCAAGAAGCGAAAAATTTGAAATGGGTTGCCAATTTAAAAAAAATCGTATCTTAACTAAATGCCTTTTAATATTAAAATTAGTATCCATAATTATAATTTTACTCACTTACTGAAAAATAAAATAAAATGAAAAAGAGTGTATGACCCCATTGTGCCTTCAAGTCCGTCAAACAATAACCCCCAAAGATGTTAGTGGAGAATGAACCGTAAATATATTGTGACGGGTAAAATTTTTCAACAAATAAGCTCGTTTTAGGGTCTCTAGGAAACAAATTCACTACTTGTTCAATGACGTCTGTATTTAATGCCTAAATCATTTTGAAATTTCATAATTAGACTTTTAATGTTCAAATTACGAACTGGTTATATTTTGATAGCAATTCATCAACCGAGAGTTTCAGTAAATTTTGTTGTATTCAAAAAGATGTGGAATAATATAGACTACAATTTTAATTTGAAATCTTTTTTCCATTATGTATCGTTTTAAAGTTGTTTAAGTGCTGGGCACATCAGATTATTTTCTTCGAATTTTATAGTGTGTTGCACATGAACTTTTTCCTAATAATTCGTAACCAAAATCAAATCTCCTACAGTTCTAGAAAGGTGTCTTGGATATACTATGTGTTCGCAGTTTTCATTTTCCATTAATTTACAGAAAACAATTCTTCGTGAAGCGTGTTGGCGAATAGCACCCTTTAGTGCCATTTCTCAATCTCGAGCAGTCGCACTGCACAGATATTTATCTTGTAAATAATTTTATTCGCATTTGTGTAAAATATAGAGTTATTTTTTGCTTAATAAGAAACAGCATCTCGCAGTGAGTTAGTGGCTCCTCGCGCCTCCAAATAAACACAGAGCCCGCGTCGGATATCCTCGGCTGTTCCCGTGAAACGATGTATCTGTGCTGTGAAATGCATTATTCATAATTTCGTGCCATCCTTTTTATCCGATAAGAAGTGAACATTAATTCTGTTATATCTCTCCATGGCCGCCGCGTTCGCGCCGCCGCCGCCCGAATGTATGAATGAATTTCGCGGACGGAGATGTGAGCGAAGCAATATGAAATGCGCCAGATTATGTTGTTATTTTTGCCTCAAATAAGCTTACGTCGTATTTTTTACAAATCCGTGAAATAAATAATAAATTACCTACTTACTTTCTCATACATTAATGCACGGTTATTCTTTTATTCTAGATTTTGCAATCTTATATTTAAAGACTGATACAGATATTTTAGTAACAATAAATCAAATGAAAGTGATAGTTTACCTGAAATCCTATCATAATATTTTATATCATTTAAAAGTTATTCAGGCAGAAATTTATGTTGGGACATTAGATTTTTTTAAATTAAATTGTTTATGATTAAATACAGCAAAATATTGTGTAATTAAATAAATATAACCTTACGCCTTTTACCCATTATGGGTGTGGCACTCTGCTTACGCAGATATCGGTAAGTGATATATTTTTACGTGTGAAATGCGGTTACCAGCCTTCAAATTATAACCCCCAAATATGTTAGTGGAGGAGGAACCACAGGGGTAAATTTAAATTGGGAACTATCGGCTGTGGGATGTGAACTGAGGATCTCACGATCCACTGTCCGACGCGTTACCACTGAGCTATTTACCCCTTTTTTCATTAATTCAAATGTAATAATATATGTTATACATTTTATGAAGCATGTCACTAAAAAAGGAAACTCACTTTGACATAAAAACTACGTAAATCTTTTTTGTTTTTACCTCTCGCCTACCTCTAGGTAAGGGAGGTATTGTTTTTGGTCAAAAAATTGGGTAGTGAGTAATGAATAAGCACGTTTTACGGTCATTTTCGTCTCGCATAACTCAAATAATATAATACCAAAAAATGCAATTTTGTGAATTATTGCTTCTTATATTTAAATAAAGAGCTAATTAGATTTTGGATAAAATTGGTCAACCGGAAGTAGCAGTTTACTTGAAGCCCTTAACAGTTTTTCGTGAAAAACACGGACAAATTTTCTTTTTTAACAATTTATGTTATTTTAAAAGTTGAAGAATATTTAATTTTACATGTGTTTTGATTACACTAATTTTATTAATTTTCATTAGATTTAGAGATAATAAAATATAAAGAAATTAGATTTCATAAATCTTGCATCCCTAGTACACCAAGGAAACATTTTAAAATTTTCAATTTTTTACGAAATGTGACACATGTGATTTTGATTGTGAAGCTGTTTTCTTAGTGATATATATGTCAAAAAATTAAATAAATATACGAAAGAAAATTAAAATTCTTAAATATAAATAGAAAATAAATAAATAAGAAGGTATGTTTCTGTATCATCAAATACTATTTTGTACCGTTTGAGAGTAGTATTGGGCGGGACATTATGTGCTGGCCACATCAGAATTTTTCATTAATTGTAATAATATAAGTTATACATTTTATGAAGCATCTCACTGAAAAAGAGAAACTCACTTTGACATAAAAACTACGTAAATCTTTTTTGTTTTTAATTATAAGCTCTAGGGTAAAATTATTAAAAATTAAATTATTAAATAGGTATAGTACTGAACAAAGATATCATATTATAAATCTGTAAGATTAATACTGATTACCACTGCATCAAATCTGACAGCTCATGCACTCCACCTCTCCATTCGAAACGCTCAGCGCTGTGCGCTACTCGACGCGATATTGGATCCCATCCGATATATAAATAGTATTATTTTCTCATCTTATAATGCCTGCGCCCGCGCTGGAAGCAGGCCGCTGCGCTATCAGTGCGATACAGCAGCGATCGAATTCGATTCGGTGCATATGTGCTACTATTTGTTACGATATTGCTTCTGATATATAAATAAAATCGGTTTCTGATGACGGACGCCCGACAAACACGTACGAGAGGATATATTAAAACTTGCAAGGTTTATTTTTGTGTTTTGGACGAGATTGTGTACTGTTGTTGATACATTAATAGATATAATTCAAGCAGCAAACAAAACAATAATAAGAGAATAGTTATTTACTTTACAAGTGGGCAAAGTAAGGAATTACCCACCAGAGAAATTTTAACTCACGAAGCCGAAGGCTGAGTTTGATAATTTTATCGAGTGGGTAATTTCACTTTGCCCACGTGTGAAGTATAACGTTTTATCCAACACTTCTTAATAAATGAAAAATTTATTAAAGAAATATTATTTGACAGTGACATATGCTTTAAATTTTTAAATTAAAATGTCAATCGAAGTAGTTACCAAGGTGTTGGGTGTTATTATTATTGTTATAAATAAAAAAATACTCACTAGTGGCTTTCCTCAAAATTATACCCACTAGTGGGTAATCTGTTACTTTGCTTGTTTAAAATATCCATAGTTATAGAGCATTTATTGAGAGGTGTTGGATAAAAAGATTTTATTCAACAATTTGACAGTCGCAAGAATTTGGAATTGGATAGATGTATGAGCGACAGGATAAAAAGAGATGATAATATTAAAACAGGAATATTTTTAAAAATAACATTTTCTCCATCACATTTATGGCAATGTAACCTTTCTAGAATAGTACAAATAAGAAATTCTGTCGAGACTGGGAGTCATTAGTAATAGGAAAGAGGCAGAGGTTAGCAGATTTAAATGAAAATCACAAAACAATTTTTATTTGAAATCGGCACTAAAGTGCTCAAAAATCGTCATTAAAATCTCAGAAATCGTAACCTTATAACTAACTATATACGTCGATTTTGAGCAACGCAGTCTTGGCAACCGTAAAATAATTATTGTACAAATATGATAATTTTGACAGTTATATGACGTATTGTAGTAAATTTATACATAAAATGAAACAATATGTTCAAGACGAATTAACTAATTAATTTCGATGAAGAAATTGAGGACAAAACACATAATTTTGAGTGTTATTTACGATAACTTCAATGTTCGAGGTAAGCAACATTGAGTATCAGTTCTAATTGACAACTAACAAATGTATAAACTTAACCTATATAATACTTTTTTTACAGTTTTTTTTAATTTTCGATTTCAAATAAAACTTAATATGTACCGCGGTACTGAAGTTCCTTTTTATCACGCACATGGTTTATTTTCCTCAGCACTATGGGCCTCGGAAAATAAATTCCATATTCGTGAAAAAGCTAAACTTCAGTGCCTTGATACATAAATAACTATTCTTTAACGTGTTATAATATAATTCGTAAATTGAGATAGTAAGAGAAAAATGATTTAAACAACAATTGTAGACAATAATATTTGAAACATTATTGTAGTAATAAAAATTGTCATTAAAGCATAATTTACTGAGATATTTCAAAATAACTTGATAGGCCTTCAAGGTAACTACCACTTCCGGTTATTGAATTATCACTAAAATTAATCAGCTCTTCCGAAATGGATATAATTGATTTAAACAAAATATCAAAATTTTCAGTGTAATAGCTATTGAGTAACCGTAGCTCCAAAGATCCACACACACACAGACAGGCAGACAAACACAATTTTTTTTTATAAATGGTTAATTTTCTGTTTTGTCTCTTTCCTAGAACACCCCATTTACTGATTTGCTTATTTAGATTGTATGAATAGATATATGCCTTCAATATTGGTTGAAAATGATTTTCTAATGATTACCTAAATATGTATATCTACCTATTTAAAATTTAATTACATTTGTTTGAAATTTTTCGAATCAGTGTTATAATTTGATGGCCTAAGGATACGCGAAACAAATCCCCGTATAACCAGAAATTAAATTAGCTCCATAACCCTTTCTCAAATCAATTTTACGATTCTGCTTAAATTTTAATTACTTTTCGGTTATTTATCTTCAGGGCAAACTCTGGATGCTCAAATTATATTATGAACTGAAAATTTTCGTTTAATATTCCTTTAATTGTGTAGTACATTGGATATAGGTCAGTACCTTCCCGGAAATTTTTAACTTATTTTGATAGAATAAATGTACTGTGTATGTGTTTAATAATTAGTGAATGATAAACATTTTTACATAAAATAAAACATAGGTTTTCAATGATAAATAAACTTGTCAGCATAATTTAAATGCGTGATTTCGTATAATTGCGGTTATAGTTTGATAAAATGTTCTAATCCTATAGCCGCCAATTTCTAATTATACTCCATTAATATATTTGAGGACCGTGCCTCGACAGCTGGTAACTGCCCCCTCCACACATGAAAAATTTACCACTTATCGAATCTGTGAAAGCACAGTGCCATATCCAAAATAGGTTAATGGCGTGATGATATACTATTTATTCTATTTGCTTTAAATACAACTAGACAATAATTGAACAATTTAGTTTTAAATTAACTGGTTTTTGCAATATCTACAATCATACTAATAAATGTATTTCTTTGTTTCAGGTATGTTCAGATTTCTTCAATGTTTCACTGCTTGAAAATTGTAAGTAAAAATTAAAATATAATTAATGGAAATGTAATATTTTGTAATTCTGTCAAAATTAATGCTCAATATTTTTTCTATTATTGTACACCGTGAGTTTTAGCTAAAAGACACCATTTACTTTTTTCTCATTAATGCATTATTAATTATGTTAATATATCACCGTACTGTTCCAAGTAAAATGCAACATTTAGTTGTCAATGTCAAATGAACTTATCATAATTTAGAGATGTTTACTAATTAAGAAATAATTCGAATGGTTACTTGGTACAATTGTGGCTACAGTTTGTGAAATGTTAATTAATCAGTCAATGTTGCATTTTATCTGGAACAGTACGGTAATGTATATAATTGGTATCTATAGTAATACATTAATGACAGAAGGGTAAATGTTGCATTTTAGTTGAAACTCACGGTATATAAGAAAGGTATTGTGCCGGGTCAAAAATTTCGATTAAGATAGCACGTTTTCAGGTTCCCAGAACACAATTTCACTGTTTGCACGATGACGTCTGTGTGTGTGGATGTATTACGAGTTGATTAGATTTTGGTAGCAACCTAACAACCAGAAGTGCCACTTTACTTGAAGGCCTATCAGGTTTATTGGACATATCTCATTAAATAATTAAATTAGAATTAATTTTGTCATACTCAAAAAATGTAGTCATTTTTATAAAAAAAAAAAAACAAATGAAACTGTTTATCTTAGATCATATTTATGCCTTACAAATGTTTAGTTTTCAGTATCACATTTCAAATCTTTGTCGATATACGTCAGACCTACGTCACTTATTTACAGCTAATAACAGTAATGTCACTAGTGAGAGTGAGTTTGTTTTGATTTCGTTAACTGTCTTTTTTGCAGCAGCTGATTAAATAGAGAACACCGCAATATTTAACAACTATGTTACCTGTATTATATGTAGATGTCAGTATTTGTTTCTTATTTGTTTTTTATATATGCCAGGTTAGAACACTGGTGTTTGATGTGAGTATGTGATTGAAAAGAATCATTGGATGTGTAGGAATAAATAACAGTACAAATTCGAACCCGCGAAAGTTTATTACCAAAGTTATGAATGAAAAATATGTAATTATTTTGAAATGATTTCACACTGATAAAAATGTTTTCTTGGAAAAAACAGATTCCTCTTAAATGAAGAGAAAAATTAATTTGAATAGTGCCAATCCCATTTAGTTTCCTTGAAAATTTTAAAGGTTTAATAAATATTCTTGTATGAAAATTAATTAGTTTTCAAGGAACATATCAAAGTATTCAACTGAGACTCATTATGGGGACGAAGTAATTTGAATTATATCGTTTTAAAGAAAAACGTTTAGTGTAAAATTAAAACGATTTCTTTTTCGTTATTTTAAAACAAAATTTAAAATATATTCATTTTCTTTCAATGCTGAAAAAGAAGACATAAATTTATATTCAAAATAATATTTTTTTGAATTGAACCTAATCATTTTGTAAGAAATAAAATTTTCTTCATTTAATGGATACCAAATGAAAACTGAAAAGTTATTTTTTTTGAGTGTATTATCTATTAATTTTATTTGAAACTTGGTTCATTTTTGTGCCGTTTAAAAGTTGTTTAGGCGAGAGGTTCAGACATTTTTTGATGTTATAGTATAATAAAACTCAATAATACAGAAACCCTAATTCTTACTGCCCCCGCCCCAAATTTCCACTTAGTCCGCCCCTGTGCCTCACCCATATGTGTGTCATCGTCTGGTGGTGCCCGCCGCGACCTCCCGAAGCGCCAGGTGTTTGCCACTTCAACCATCTGTTCCCTCTGTGTGTGCATGTGTAGAGAATTCTTTCTTTGTCTTTCTCTTTCCTTCGTAGAAGGGTTCGCAGCATCTTAAAGTTCTCTGTCACTGAAATGTGTCTCATATACGTCGACTTCTGTTTAAATCTTATATTTTTTTACATATGATTTATTGTAACTTTTGCTTGTTCCATTTTTAGAGACACGCGGTAGAGCGAGAATTGAAACTGTTATTTCAAAAAGTATACCGTCAGTTTCAGCTAAGATGCAACATTTACTTTTCTGTCATTAATGTTTTAATAACCCCCAAAAAAATATTGATTTTTAAAGCAATTACATTCATTTTGGATTTAGAAACTACCTCAAAAACCTCGTCAAACTACATAACCCCAACTTTCATAGGAAGACTTCATTTATAAATAGTCAAGGTCACCCTTCCGTCCTCCCCTCCCTTCAAGTTCATCTGAACCCCCGCCGTAAACAAAGACAGGTGCGCCCATTAATTATCATAAAAACAACGGGATTATCAGAGCACCGCGTAACAAAAGACGCTTGAATGTTTCGATGCGCTTAGCAAAAAACAAAAACCGTTCTGTAGCTAGGCTTGGCAGTTTCGCGCTTGTCAAACTTTATTAGGAAGGGGGAAAGGCAGGCGCACACCCCGATTGTCGTTTGTTTAGGGTTTAGGGGATGTGTGCTAATTAGGAACCTGGAATCATTTATCATTTGTTTTAACAGGAATACATATTTTTGTTTTTGTTGGAATTGAATATACCTATGTTGAATTAATTTTAGATCATACAAACGCGATGAAGAGTAAGATTAGGAAAAAATGGTTTGCAAACTTTTATTATACCGAGGGTTTGGGGTCGAATCCCAGTTTATACGGATGCTTATACATATTGTCAAAATACTACTATATAAATTCAAAATACTACCATATGAACATAAAAGCAAACGAAACCAAGTCAACACATGTAACCTTTACAACCCGGAGAGAAACATGCCCACCGGTATTACTAAATGATAAACCTCTCCCGCAATCAGACTCCACAAAATACCTTGGACTACACCTTGATAGACGAGGAACATGGGCCAAACATCTAAAAACAAAAAGAAAACATCTTGGAGAAAAATTTAGAAAACTATACTGGATGTTAGGTAAAAACTCCAAACTAACTGTGGACAACAAATTATTAATATACAAAACAATACTAAAGCCCATATGGACCTACGGGATACAAATCTGGGGAACTGCCAGCAATTCCAATATAAACACTATCCAGAGATTCCAATCTAAAGTACTACGAGTAATAGTAAACGCCCCATGGTATGTCTCAAATGCCACCTTACACCGGGATCTCAATATACGAACAGTAAGGGAAGAAATAAAAGTCTCTAGTGAAAAGTACCTGAAAAAACTGGACAACCACCCTAACAACAGTGCTGTTAATCTATTAGATAACAGCAATAGTACATATAGACTTAAAAAAGAAAATGTGTTAGATCTACCACATAGATTTAAATAATCTAATTATCAAAGGAGACGAGTTAATGGACTCTTCTCCCTCATGCTATTTAAAAAGCCAAAACATTTACTTATTATCTTATTTATGTAGATAGATTGTAAATAAAATATACATTATGAAAATACTACCATATAAATTTAATTTTAAATTAAATATATTTCAAGTCTTGCCATTTTTGTATTATAATAGTAAATTAATAAATGTAATATACAGAGTGTTTCCTGAATTTTTATCACTCGATTAGCTCCTTTATTATTGAAAATTTGTAGAAATGGAAAGGAGAGAAATTGTAGCGGGTGAAAATTTCTACAAAACTGGTTGAAAAGTATTAAGCTTCTTTTGTTTTAAAATGACGATAAAGCGGTTTCAAATTTTTTTAAATAGGGAATGTATATTGAGATAATTTTTTTTTTTTGAATAGTTTACATTATTATAATCAATTATTTTCAATTAATGTTTAGCGATATTATTTAAGATGATTTTTTTTCGAAAATTACTGTTGTATTATTTTAATGTCAAAAACACAATAATTACAGTGAGCTAAGATAACAACTGTATAATACCTGAAAAAGTTAAAAGTAAAAACACAAATTTTTAGAATAATATAATTTATTTTAACTTATTTTCATTTTTAATAATAATATTATTCAGTTGTTATTATAGATTACTGGAATGATTGTGTTTTTAATAATAAATATAATATGACATTAATTTTCGAAATAAAATCATAACTCCGTCATTTTAAATAATATCGCAAAACATTGATTAATTAATTGATTATAATTATGTATAGAATCATACAAAAAATATTTCAGTATAAATTCCCTATTAAAAAAATTTGAAATCGTTTTTTCGCCATTTTAAAACAAAAGAAGCTTAAAATTTTAAACCATTTTTGCAGAACATTTCAGCCGCTACAATTTCTCTCCTTACTATTTCTTTAAATTTGCAATAATAAAGGAGCTAATCGTGAGTGAAGAATTCAGGAAACACCCTGTATTCTAACTCTACAATTGATCTAGAATTCAGAATTTGAGATTACAAAATACGCCACATATCAATTTTACACCCAGTACAGACAAAACTTTTTAAAAATCTCTTAATTGGATATCGAGTCAAACATGACAGCACAGCAATATTTGAATTAGACTAAAATTTTTTATTTTTTATTATTTCCCCTACAATTTAATGACGTTTAATTCCAACCTAACCTAAACACATTCTCATCCAGCTCTCACATTATAGCAGACGAAACCGAGGAAGAGGTAGAGAAAATATGAGAGATAAAATCCAGCCAGCATTCTTGTTTCCGGCCTAAGCCAGAGCCATTAATACAGCCTCCGCAGACCCGACAACGAGAAGATGATATAATTTTCCTTAGGTTACGGACTCATATTACACACACCTCGTATTTCCTTTCTTAACCTGTGCTGCACACTCACGCCATCACGTTATGACTCAAATAACTAGGCCACTATGGGTCGCATAAAAAGGAAGATGGTAACTTAAAATGCATAGCGGCTTTACTTAGTTACTTAGTGATCTGTGAATATAGTAGGCGCAGAGGTATTGTAGCTAGGGGCGTGGAAGCTACTAACCGAGGGTACGCATAGATCTGCTGATCACTGCACTTGCCCGAATTTAAAGATAACTACCATAGGTTTTACAAAGCTTTATAGCTGATTATGATTATGTGAACTTAAATTTGAACTTAATCTTATTTTCTTTTATTTACTAAATATGTATGTTGAATGAAAAGCGACTGTACTTTTAAATAATAACAATGTAGGAATACCAACACATTATTATAAATTCTTATCTGTGATTGGTTGTCGCAAATAACTATTTTGTATTTAGGAAACTGATCTTAAGTATAAATAATATATATTTTTAATTTGGTAATAAATGAAGAAATGAGTATTATTACAATAAATAATTGGAAAAATTGTATTAATCATGTACAAGTTGGAAATCAATATATTAACATGAGTAGTGTTACTAATCAATTAATAATCAGAATCACTGTAAACTCTGCTGAAACCGATAGTGATTTCAGTACGTTCAGAAATTAGAGAAATATATATTCCTGAGTCGTTTAAATTATTACTGATGATTTGAAATTTAATTTTCAAAGAACAATTTTACTCATATTTTAGTTTGCCTTTATGTATAGATATGTTATGTATATTATGTCCGTACCACCTGTAAAATCGACCATAAATGAATATAAATAGTATATTGTAGGTACAACAAGCATGAAATTGGTACTCATTTCCTACCAGTATGAAATGGACATTTCATGCAAGTGATAAATATATAATTTTACTAAATAAGTATCCTGGCAATGGCACCTGTACTGAAATGAAATGACCTGTATTAAAATACCCACAAAACAAAATTTCGCATGATCATTTCCTTAAAAACAACAAACATACAATGAGCAGATTTCTAAGTGGTCGTAGAAAAATAAATTTACATAACGTACTATAATTTTCATTATATTCGATAAATTCCCACGACTAGTTTTTAACCAATCATAATGCAAAACACTTGAAAATTCAACCAATAGGAACAGTTTTATACTGATAAAACCCCGTTGCCCGGGTAACGGGAGTTTTAACAAAGTTTTACCGCGGTAAAACCCCGTTGCCAGGGTTACAGCGATAAAACTCCCGCTACCAAGGAAACAAATAATTGTTACTGTCAAGGTTACTGTCAATCACTGTCAGTGTGGCAGTTAATTAATATTTCAAGTTACATTTTGCTTTGTCTTTGGAATTTATCTTATCAAATACCACGCGACCTTTCTGATTTTCTCAGATAAATTTTTATTTTTAAGTACTCATTTTCTTTGCTTTTAAGCAAAACCACTCAAGCAAACTGACATTAGGTAAAACCCCTCCTCCTTCGGAGTCGGGATTTACCATGCAGTTTGCTTTCGTGATTGTTGCTAAGCAAAAAAAATTCGTGCAAAAATAAACATTTATCGATAAAATCAGAAGGTCTTGTGATATTACCCTCGAATAAAATATAAACAAATGTACAAACATTAGGTGTTGGATAAAAAAACGACGATTTGAAATTATATTGAAACTATTTAAAATTTATATGATATTTTACTCGTGCAAAATAAATATTCTAAAGGTGAATAAACTAAATACGTCCCTGTTTCGCACCTGTACTTTTGTTTGTTTATCCCTTTGCAAATTGGTTGGTTAATTATTTGGGTTTGGTTCACAGCATGACACGCAGCATGGAGTAGCTACAATTTCTCTACATCTACTATCCAATCTAGATCTAGAGAGATGTTCATTTGCAAAACTGCATAACTCAAAATTGATTTAATAAATTTATAAATAATATAAATATTTTAAATTTTGTTATGAATCTCTCGAAATTTGAGCTGCAGCACAACTTTCAGCGGGACATCATTCAGTAAAACCCTTTACAAATATAACTATAAATAATCCGTAAAAGAAAAAAAACTTCCACTTCATTCAGGCAGAGCAGACACTCGAAAATTTCAAAATCAGTTTTTAAAATTCCCATCAGCGTTACAAAGTTGTCTAGCGGCGAGCGTCGGCTGCGGGGGCGGCGTGGGGGCGGCCGCGGGGGTGGCGGGGTACGAGGCCATCCCGAACGGGAAACGGAACTTTGCCAATACCAGAATTTTCAATTACGCGACGCCGAGTGGCCAATTCACGATATTCGGAATTATGCCGCGCCGACGTGACGGAGGCGTGATGAGGGGATTGAAACAGGGAGGAGGAAGGGGGTGGTACTTAAAGGCGTCTGACAGCATTGCTTCATTTTGGTAGAGAACGTAAGTTCACATTTGTATGGTTGATTCTGATTCGTGTATCGAGCGCGAATCGAATCTCACCTGATACACAATAAGCTGCTCGTAATTCAATAAATATTATTAATTCTATAGCTCATCTTCTGCTGTAATCTGAATCACATAAAAGCTGGATTCAGAGATTGCGTAGTATACATAGTATAGCATATCGCAGAAAACATAGAAAATGAACATACGGAAAAGCGTGTACTGATTCAGAGTTACAGACATAGCATATCACAACACAGCAAAACATGGGGAATTGGTTATATTTTATTTCGAAGCTATGTTTTGCCATGTTCGGCCATGTGCGCTATGTTTCGTGAGTTTTCGTAGTTACACCACGCCTACTACGACGCGTGCGAATGTTGACAACTTCGTTGACATTTGTTTTGAAATTTGGTTAAGACTACTTTTAAGTTATTTTGCATTTCATATAACGCAGCCACACAAAATGTGGCCGTGGCTGCAATAACGACTTTATTTCTGTTCATTATATTAATACAAACTACTTTAAAACTATTAAATTAACCTGAGACAAACACTATCTTTGACAGAAGTAACAAGTGACAGCTAAATAAAATTTATGAAATCAGCAACAAATACTGACATGAAGTTATCTACATACAACAGTTCTATGTTTGCTGTACAATCTCTGAATTGGTTTTTAGTTATATGTTTTCCTGTGCTGTGAATTCCTATGCTATGTTTACTACGCAATCTCTGAATCCAGCTAAAGAGTTATCAGATAATGAAATAAATTTGAGAATATTGTCTTTTCATATATAATCTATTAAGTGCTACTTTGATTTCTGAAAATTTACCGCTTGGACTATTGAGTTTTTATTGCTACGAAAATGAAGACGAGTCGAAGACGAGTGATGATTTTCAAGTAACAATAAAACCGAAATATTCCAGAGGGTAAATTGTCAGAGGAAATCAAATCTAGCACGAATATCTTTAATATTTCCATATTTTCGATGAATTTTGTACCCATTCATAATTCACTCTTTTCTACCAATCGCAGAGTTAGAAAACTATAATTCGCTTTTATTTTAAAGACGTGATGTGGATCACCAAGCAACGGCCGTCAGAAAGTTGACATGTAGTCAGTTGTCATTGTGTATTTTTATGTTGACGATTTTCAACGTGTGTTTTCATCGAATGTGATCAGTTTCAAAAGTGATATCCGATTTTACAGGAGTAGAAAAAGTATAGTATTATATTTGGTATTATGGTCATTATTCTTTATATAACAATATACTATTATTCAGTTGAAAGTATGGCAACAAAATACAATATAAATAAACAACGATAGGAAAAATTTGAAAAGGTTGCAAATTTAAAACGAAATGTCAACAATAGTATATTACGTACCGTGAACTGTAAGTGATAGTTTTTAGGTCGAGAATGTAGTTTGGGATGTCGAGATCCGTAGGGTAGAGATTTCCTAAACATTCGAGGCCTAAAAAATCACTTACAGTTCGAGGTTAGTAAGTTATTTTTTGCAATACCTGCGTAAATATAAGAATAGCTATCAAAATTAACAGCTGTCATATTGAGGTTAAAAATAAAATTTGAATGATATATATTTACTTACCGTCCACCATGAACGGTAAGTTTCACTTACCATCCACCGTGGACGGTAAGTAAATGATGTAACCATGAAAACCAATTGTGCAATAAAAGTTCCACTTACTGTGTTTAAATTTTGTTATTAATAGGTAATTTACAGAACAGGTATTTCAAAAATAATATTAACTCGCGTTTTCCTGCAAAGTCCAATTTAGAAATCGACCAAGCACTTAAAGGTACTACTCCTCAAAATACTCGAAAGCGTACGTGAGGAAACAATTCCGTGAATTTTAGGTTGGAATTCTATAACAATCTGTCACATTTATCAAATATCAGCTGAGTTGTCATCTGCTGCTGGAGAGATCAGAATTGTGTATTTAATTTTTATTCCATAATTCTGGACATTATTCTTTTCCATTACCTACGTGTAGTCAAAGTGATTACCAAAAGTTATGCACGGTGTATTTGAACCAATCAGAAGTAAGAATTTTTGACGTATCTACCAATAAAATTTTGATTATACTGGAAATTATGCATCGTCCATGATCAATCAAATTTAGATTATACTGAAAATCCTTCTTCTACATACCAGGAGAAGAATTTCTAGTATAATCGAAATATGATTGGTATAGATACGTCAAAAATTCTCTCTTTTGATTGGTTCAAAAAGGTATATTACGATATTATGCATAAGTTTAATAATAGTTATATGAAGGTGATCGTTCTCCATTTCATCTTCTTTTCTATGCCTCTTTACATTATCCCCTTTATAGTTTTAGAATTCCTAATTCCTAGTGATCTTAAGTTCTCTTTTTCTTTGAACCATGTTGAACTTGGTTAAAAACGTCCAATAACTCAAACATAATCGTGATTTTAATTGCATTAAGCAAAATACTATTTCGACCGAATGGTTTATTATCCGAATTCAAGATTCCCGTGTCGTCCAGCCAGCAGAGGCGTAGGGCGTCCGTTTTGCGGGGCAGGGGTAGGATTAGGCACGTGTTGGAACGACGCAAAAGGCGTAGGAAGGGGGAGGGGCAGTTGTACGCAACACGTTGAAGGACGCACGCGATTTGCATGCAAGGAGGATGGCGGTTTCTTCCGTGTAGCCTCTGCTCCTTTATCAGAGACGTTACCTGCTCTGGACTAGATTCACCAAGGGTTGAATTTCGGCCTGAGATTTTGGGGAAGTAACAAGAAATAGTGATATATTGGAGATTTATTCAATTAAGCACCCATAACATTATTTTGCTTGGGATATGACTTTAAGAAACAGGACGTATTTATAAAATAGATTCAGAATTAACAAGAACTTTCCCACTTTTGGATGTGGCACTCTGCTGAGACCAGATCTCGGAGTAATAAATAAATATAACATCACGCCTTTTACCTATGTTGGGTGTGGCACTTTTCTTTTGTCCCCATATGTTAATTACTCTCTTCATCCATTGAGTGTCTGGGCTTTCTTCGTGTAGTATTTGTTGTATAGATTTGTCATGTCTTATGTCTTCTGTACAGTCTCTTCTTAAGTGATTTATTCTCTCAAAGTTTCACCCATATATTCTGGATTGTCTGTCATCCTCTATTGTCCAGTAATTATTTCTTTTTTTTTCTCTACCTATTCTAAATCTTATTCTAAATTATTTACAGATTTTTATTTTTTGTCAATAGGAATTTCTATCCTGGATTATAAGTTGATATATCTTTTCTCTTCTTAATTATATAGTATAATTTCGATCACCATATTTTAAGCCAGATTTCTTCATTTTTCTGTAACCGTCGTTGGATAAAATTCTTATTGCCTATTGGTACTTTTCCTATTTTATTTCTTCTTCTTTTGATATTTCTACCCAGCAATCTTATGCAAAACTTTTCCATGGTGACCATGGTGTCCTTAGTTCCCCTTTATACTTCATTGCTCTTTTACTTGCGTCTATCTTCATTTTGTACCGTTTTATTTCTTTCTCTAATAAATATATTGGTGTTTGTCTAACCCAATTTATTTTATTTATTTTATTCTATATTTTGTAATTTTAGCCAAATTTATACTTAAATTTTTATTAATTCGAAAATGGATTTCATCCTAACTAGTTGAACTCAATGAGATGTCAAAACTAATGTGTAATTTAGTATCGTACTCGTAATTTACACATGATATTTCCTCAATCCTGCTATTGAATCTTGTTATTTCTTACTTGGATACAAAGCTCGAAACCTTCAGTTTTGTCCACTCAACTCATTCCTATAGCAACGGGATGGGTAATGACAGGTGAGTGGGCGAAAGTTAACTTTTGCTCACTAATTTAACCCACTTACTTGTCATTACCAAATTGACTAATTCCAATTCGTAACATTGAGTATGTGGACCACAAGGATGGAGGCGCGTACTTACAATAGGAGGATTGAACACCACAAGTGTTCGAAACGAATTTGTTTTTGCCCACGAGGCTGACGCCTCGTGTTCAAAACTGACACATGATTGAGTGAAATTCTTAGTATCTTCATTCATATTGTAATATGCTATTGTTGTAACAGTGTCACATCCCCTGTTATAAACACATACAAAAATCGAAGAGATTATTATTATATTTACAATTCGATACCTCTTATAGTATATTGTGCAACAAGTGCAGAAATTTAGCTATTTCACGTGAGTTGTGAGAGTTTTATCATGAGACCAGGTCGAGTGCTGCCATCACACTAGCGTAAAATAGTTAATTCTGCACGAATTGCACACTACACTTTTGTCAAGATTTAATAATAATAATTCTTACTCTTTAGAAACAAGAAACTCTAAACTATTTGACGTTTATGATTACAGCATGACGGTGACGCAAGCGCAGATGTGCGCAGTGTTACCAACTATAAATATATTTGATATATTTGAATAAAAAATTGTGGTTTCCCCTCCACTAACATATTTGGGGAAAATGATTTGACGGCTAGTAACCACACTTCATACGAAAAAATATATCACTAACCAAGATCTGCGTAAGCAGCTGCCACACCCATAATGGGTAAAAGGCGTGTTATATATTTTTTTTTTATTATAAAAATTGATATTGTTTTTTTTTTGTAATCTCAATTTTGAAAACGAAGATTTATAATAAACTCTGGAATAATGATTAATTATTTTATGATATATAAATGTAATTATACTTGACATATTAATATCATACAGTATTATAGTATTAGTAAGTTGGTCACACTTGCGTGTGAAATAATTGCGCACGCTATTCCACACGACTCCGCGAAATATACAATTTTCAAGCTTTGTTTAACTTAGAAAAAGTGTAATTTTCAGTAGTGATCGTAGAAAAAAAAATTTCAGATATGCATAAATATACTGATAAATTAGGCCAGACCTACAATAATTTTCCGTAATATCTTGAGCACCCTGTATGCCCTCATTCCTCCCGTTTAATTATTAGCAACCCCCACAAAAATTCGTCCGCTCAACCATTCCATAAACCCAAAAAACAATTACCGTACAATCGCACATTCACATTCCACGCACTCTAGATCTGCGGTCCATTCTTGCGAGATATAACCGCCCTCGCTGACCTCCATTTCTCCTCCCGCGGTAGAATGGATGTCTTGTGAGAAATTAATGATATGGCGCGTACGTTCTGCGATGAGAGTAGTTTTTTGCAAGGGGAGCCGCCCGCGGACAATTTGAATTGTCAATGAGGCCCTCGTTGAAATTCAGAAGTTCTGTTTTTATTTGATTGTGTTTCTTGTAAGTTTTGCTCGGGTTTGGGACGCATGGCTAATGGATATTGACCGGATGAATGATTGCTGTGGGCTGAATACGGATTTGAATTAAAATGTTGGGGGTATTTGATGCTGTCACGCGAAAAAGATCGGACATGTTTGGAATCATCATTCATTCATGAAATCGAAGAAACTGATTGTTGAATATTCTACTAAAGAATAAAAATTTATCTATCTCCAATGCAATATTCCATAATGTTTACTGCTAAATTAGATATAGGTCATCTAAGTAGAAGGCAGTTCTAAAAGTTGTGGTGTAGTATCATTAATATAATCCGGTTAAACATTAGATAAATATGATGAGGAAAATAAGCCGTTGTATATTTATTGAATGAGGTATAGATAAATAGTTTAATTATTTATGAATTCATAAAGATTCAATATAGATAAAAATATTTTTAAATTAAAAGTTCTATAATTTAAAAAAATAAAATATATACAGTGCGAGTGTAAGGTTGGAACTATCGACTTTGAAAAAATTCTCGAAAACGTCAATTTTTATCTAAAATGTGACGTATTTTAGTGTACCTATTACATTTCTTTTCTTTTTCTTTGATTTTTTACCTCCCGCCTACCTCTAGGTAAGGAAGGTATTGTTTTTTACTTCTCGCCTACCTCTAGGTAAGGTAATATGAAGAGCTGATTAGATTTTGGATAAAATTTTTCAACAATTGTAGAATACACCAATTTTATTAATTTTCGTTAGATTTAGAGATAATAAAATATAAAGAAATTAAATTTCATAAATCTTGCATTCCTTGTAGGTACTCCATATGGAAAAACTTAAAAATTTAATTTTTTTTTACGAAATGACACATATTTTATTTATTTATTTATCTGTATCATCAAATTCTAGGTATTTTATACGATCAGATTTTATTTAATATTATTATTATTAAAACTTTTAACTCTGGACTGTTATTATTTAAAAATTTAAAAGCAATATCTCGAAAATATCCAAATACAATATTTTTGTTAATATTATTTCCATTTCCATTTAAAAAAATCGCTACTGTTAATAATGCAAAATAAAAGACAACAATTTTAAAGAAACTATAATAATTCAAATTTGTTATTGAACATATAATTTAGTTTCCCTTTTCAGAGAGCATCAATTGGATATACCAAATTCAATAAATTTTTAAACTTTTATAAAAACAATTGATAATCTCTCAAAATTAATATTGATATATTAATTTAACTCACCTTTTTGATAAGACATCAAACTACAACTGTAAAAAACAACTAACGATCGTTCAAAATTAACTTTAACTCTCTTCTATAAGATCTTTATTTTGATACTAAAATTCTACAGGAGTTAATCAATATTTATTATTTCATTTTCCAAAATACAATTTATCATACAATTTAGTTTTTCTCAAAATCGGAAGCAGGTACGAGAAAATTGCAAGGTACAAGTAACATAAAGCATGTTATAAATTAAAATATTTTTAGTTTAAATTCTGTAAAATCTTCTCTTTTTATTACTTTGAGTTCTGAAAGCTTTTTTAACATATGAAGCATGTCAACGATAGAAAGAAAATCAATGATATAAAAAAATTGTAAATATATTTTTGTAGATTCCAAGTACTAAGACAAGAACAATAATAAATAAATGTAATAAAAACCTTTTGAAATTCAATAATGTAGAATATTATAGCTTCCTCTCCACTAACGTCTAAATAAATATATCATGATAATAAAACTTTTAACTATCCCACCAGTGAACTCATCATTCACCAAATATTGAGTGACGAACCTCCCGAATTTTGCTCTCACTAATTATAAAAGTATTAGTCTTTTTGCTCGGCGTAATTTCGCTGGAAGAAGCAGGGCGCGCTGTAATTTGGCCCGGGTTAAAGACAGATAATTTTTCCAAAACGACTCCGAATATCCGGGCTCTTCGTGAGGCGAATACTACGTCAGGAGGTGCTGTGACACCGACGTCGACATTCAAGGATGACGTGGACAAGATTCGTAGATTCTGAAGGAGAGAGGGGATAGCGTCGGGTGACTCATTGGGAATGGGAAGTGATTGAAGGGTTTGATAAAAAATAATAAATTGCTAATTAGCTTTTCAGGAGTGAATGATATCTACTTATTTATTTATTTAATCAAGAGTTTTTGTGCTTTTCGTTTGTTGAGTCTCTATGCTTTCTTGGGTGTCTTTTTCCATATTGCTTTTCAGAGGGTTCTATTGGCTGTTGTCTGACGTTTTTCCATTTCTCCTATGGGTTTCTTTGTGCTTTTCGTCCTTCTTGTTTTCAGGTTTTTAAAGGTCTTTCTCTCTTCTTTTTTCCTCTGTGTTTGATTACGTATATCTTCTTGGTCATACTATCTTCATCTATTCTGTATATGTGCTTAACTGTTTCCATAGATTGTCTGTTCTATTGATTTTGTATTCAATTGTTTTTCAAATTATACAAATATTTAATAATTTAAATAAATATGGGTCGTGAACATTTTCAACTAAACAAAAATATTATATTATATGATATCATTGTACAAATCATAACTACTTATGATGTACTGGGGACGTTACTGTTGCTTAACTATAATAGAGCGAATTATAAATGCGAAAAGAAAAATTGATATAGAAGGAATAATAATTGACAATATAGGAGAGAAGAGGCTCAAGTAATAAAGCCATAACCAATCGATTAAAGAAGAAAGATGATCACATAATAATACTCCAATGGCAACCAATATAACGAAGCAAAAGAGGAAGATCTCGGCAGACATGGATAGGGGATGTACGAGGCCATAGAAATAAGGAATCTGGAAGAAGATTGGAGAGATAGAAGCTACTGGAAAGGAAATATTTATAGAGGATGTAGAATTGAAATGCGGCATATATGGATTTCAGTGTTATTTTTTTGATATTGCTGTAAATTTTTACATTAAAAATGTAAATATAAAAATTGTTTAGAATTGAAAATGCATGTAATAAGGTCCATTTGTTTATGAAAATATTAGTATTTCACGATATATCTATCGAAATAAAAGCAATATTTACTAAGAAAATTGTAATATTGCCATGGAAAATTAAGTAAAAACGAAAACTGTTTGACATTGCACAAAAGAGTGTTATATTTATTTATCAAAGAGAAATGAACTCTCAAATTCGCTATTGTATCATTACAATCTTCTACGAAATTTCTATAGAAAATAAAACAATCCGTAACTGTAATAACCGAATAATAATTTCAATTTCTTCCTGTTCTCCTATCGAGAAGCATAGAAATGAAATTCCATGGGTTTTATTGACCGAATGTTTTACTTACATTTGCGATGTTACTGATGAGTCTATCAACAGATAACTGTAAGGGACCTCCGGTTTTAATGATCGCCGTTTATAAAAACCATGAAATATAATTATTTTTATAATTCGAGATGTATTGTGTGAGACCGTCAAATTAGCCTTTTGAGCAACAGTAGTTTTAACCAAATACACAACACCAGCAGAGCACCACACCAAAAATGAATAAACGGCGTGATGATATATTTATTTTCTCAAGTCTCACTAACGCTATCGTCCCGCGTTTATTTGGCAAGTCCTTCCCAAGATAGCACAGGTGAATTTCACCCGCTGACAGGTAGAACTTATAATTGCTGTTATACATCAGGAGAGAACCTTCTTGGCTGCGTGTCTGCTGGTTCAAACGTGCTCGCTACGAGCTAGGGTTCAATTCATTCCCACCACTCGCTGCTGGAGTCGGCGGGGAGGGGAATTGGGTATTTGCAGGGTGGAATTGTTAGAGTAGCGAGGGAGAGGTGAATGTATATTTAAATATAGGTATGAATATGATTTCGTTAAATGTGAAATGTTATACGAGTATAGCGAATTATAGTCTTCTGGGTAGATATTGAATAATAGAGGATGTTAAATATTTTGATAGTAAATTTTTAATGTTTCATAATCATGACTTTTAACGAGAGGGCATCAAAAAGGCACACGATAAAAAAAAAGCGCTATATATTATAAATATATATTTCCATTCATAATTAAAAATTTACGGCCTTTTTTTACTGATTTAAATAATTAATGCCAGGAAAAAATGTTTATTATATATTTTAAAAATATCATAAATAGTCAGCTTTGCAACGAATAAATGCAAACTGTCAAATTTCATATTTAGATTTTAACTTTTCATGTTTCGACCTGATTCGATTTTGTAAAAAATCTATTAACCGGAAATGATAGGTTATTTGAATGCCTGTCAGATTTTTTGGGCGTATATCAGTAAATAAATAAGTTAAAGTAAATTTTATTGTTTTCTGAAAGATGTACAATTTTTATTTGAAACTTTTTTCTATTTTGCACCGTTTAAAAATTGTTTAAGCTGGATACATCAGATTATTTTCTATCGTGTAGCACCTTGTTGATAATCACTCTTTAAAGGTTACTTTATCAGAGGATTCCATATCATGAGATCCACAGTTTGAATCCCACTGCCAACAGTTGTCCTTTTTAACTTTACTCTTGTGTTTCCCCGCCCTGCTCCCCTTTGGAATCCCTTTGCTTTTGTAAATGGACCTTCCACTGTGTGCGCCACCATTTTCGAAATAACATTATTTGAAAATTTAATTTATAGAGTAACTAGTTCAGTAGTAACATGGATCATGATAAAAAATTACCCCTGTTTTTCCTCTAACGCTAACTTTTTTTTGGAATGGTTTTTTTTTACCACCTGCTTACCTCTGAGTAAGGGAGATATTGTTTTTGGGTCAGGTTAGGTGAATTTTTTCGTCTCCAATAACTCAAATACTATAATACCAAAAAATACAATTTTGTATATATTTGCTTTTTATATTTATATGAAGAGCTGATTATAAATTTTAGATAAAATTGGCCAACCGGAAGTAGCAGTATACTAGAAGCCCTTAATAGTTTTCCGTGAAAAAACATTTCAACAATTTATGTAATTTTGAAAATTATAGAATATTTAATTTTACATCTGTTTTGGTTACACTAATATTATTAATTTTCATTAGATTTAGAGACAATAAAATATAATGAAATTAAATTTCATAAATCTTGCATTTTTAATGTGACACATGTTATTGTGATAGCTAAGCTGTTTTCTTAGTGAAATATGTCAAAAAATTAAATAAATATTCGAAAGAAATTAAACAAATAAGGAGGTATTTTTCTGTATCATCAAATACTATTTTGTACCATTTAACAGTTGTATTGAGCGGTAGATTATATGCTGACCACATCAAATTTTTTTGACTGCACTGTATAAATCAGCAATCACGTGAAGTTGATATTACATATTTCGACGCGCCTCCGCCAAAACTCGCCCCATCTTTCTCCTCTCTTTCTCTTCCATTCTCTAAAATTATCAATTTCCAATGAGCAGTTCTCCTCCGGAGTCTCCAGTCTCCAGTCTCCAGTGCGCCGTCCGCTCAAACGACCGGATGTGATCGCGGCATTTTTCCTGGGAGGCGTTTGGCGTGCTGGCGCTGGCGGATACAGTCTCGACCGCCGGAAATGGCATTAGCGGTTTCGTTGTGATCAGGGTATGGACTGCGAGACTACAAGGCAGCGAAGGGGTTAGGATAGAGCGGAGATGACCACTGAAAGGGTTATTTGTGGTTGGGTTGGGAGTTGTAAATAAAGATTGCAGGATGGGCAGTTCGATTGTGGAGTTGTTTCATATCTCACTGAGAAGTTGATAAAGACTTGAACAGTCTAATATTATGAGTTAAATAGGTATTCGTTACGCATCGACATGTGAATTATAAGTAGACAGCGGATTATATGCAAAGTACATATATTTTGATTTTTGCATAAATTAAAATAAAATCAGTTTTCTGACCGAATTACATTATTTAATGCTAATTACTAATCGCATATATTGCATATTTGGGCATTCTTATGCATATTTTTACAAATTTTGCATATAATTGCATATTTCAATATTTTTAAGATCTTGTCTAGTGATAAATATTCTGAAATTTCTGGTAATGCACATTGATAATTCCCAAATATTGGAGGAGGCCGCATTTTATAGAAGAATGCAAGGGAAATAGCAATAAACAATACAATAAGCAAATACACAAACCAAAACCTCTAATATTTCTAGGGAAATCCCTAAAGACCGAGAATTCTTAGCTGGATATATATCTTTTACTTATGTTTCACTTTTTTTTTAAATTTGAATTATTTGTTATTGTAATTATGTAAATATGTCATAATTTTCTAATATAAAGTTTCTAGACTTAGTTTATATATATATATATATATATATATATATATATATATCAGGAGTAAGACTGTATTGTGCAATAAAATTTAAATCATTTATACTTTTTATCTAATAATCTAAGATTTTTTTTGCATATTTTGCTGCATATATTGTCATATTTGTGCATATATAGTGCATATTTCCCAAAAAATCAATTGATTTTCCTCGTCAATGAAACGACAGCCTCTGCCGTAAATCTGGTTTTTTATGCCTAGTTAAACAAATTAATATAAATGGCTATGAAGAAAATAATACTTTTAAAGCTTTTTGTTCAAAAATATTAAAGGACAACCTTATATCAGAAGACAAAAATAAACGTTGGTTGGCTTCTCTGCCCTACGTCCATAATATTATAGGTAAATATAGAAGAACACTGCCAGCAAATAGCATCTTAGTATATTTTGTTCCATATCTCAAATTTCAACGTATATTGAAAGAATGCGAAAGAATTTACAAAATTTCATATGAATGTGGAAAATGATACGTTGGATAGACTAGCAGAACAGTAACAACAAAAATTATATATCCAATCAGAGAAATCTGATCTATCTAATCATATCATTGAATCTTTGCACAAATTAAATTGTGAAGAAACTAAAATTATAGCCAGATTGCATCAGAATGCAAGCTACAAGTTGAATACTACGT
Source organism: Poecilus cupreus (assembly GCA_963942605.1). Classification (NCBI taxonomy): domain Eukaryota; kingdom Metazoa; phylum Arthropoda; class Insecta; order Coleoptera; family Carabidae; genus Poecilus; species Poecilus cupreus. The sequence continues at coordinate 4,211,025 of OZ012721.1, read as the reverse complement.
AAGTCATTATTTGTTGTTACTTAGTTACTGTTTCTATTTACTTGTTTAAGTTATTCATTTGTTTTCCTTATGAAGAAGTACAGTAATTCAAAACGTTACATTTTAATAAAATTGTATACAAAACAAAACAAAAATGTTTTATTTGTTAATAAATAATTGTTAGAAATATTATTGTTTACTTTAAGTTAAGCAAATTAAACTGTTTAATTAAAATCCTAATTAATTATAAATTAGTTCTTGAAAAAATAAGAAAGAGGTTAAAATAGTTTTAAAAAGTTTTCCGTACTATTTTAATTAGTAATTTAATTAATAATTAATTTAGTACATACCTAGATTTGAAACTTCAAAGAATACAATATTTATATCATATTCATTTATTTAGTACAAGATTGCGTACAAAATAAAGTAAATAAATATATCATGCTTTTCTCCCATTTCTGAGTATGGCAGATATCTGTTATCAAAGCATAACTCCCTAAGATGAAAGAGGATTTGTCGGCGATGGGGTTCGAACATGAATACAATTTTGAAATCTGTACAACAAGAATTGATGTCCAATGGGGTCTTTCATCATTTTACAAAAATTTTTTTTTATGAAACTACATCTATATTGAAGACTATCTACACTTTTAAAAACTCTTAATTGTTATTCATTAAGCCACAATGATTTTTTTAAAAATGTTGTGACGTCATAGTAGAGGTGTTGGTGGATTTCAAACAGTAGAGATTTAAATAATTTTTGTTACATAAATGTTCTATTTTATTGTAATAATAATCATAAAATAAGTAAAAAAATATATGACTACAATTATTTACAATCTGTACTGTTTTAGATCCAGCAACACCTCTTCTATGACGTCACAACATTTAGTGCAGTTGTATTTTTTTTTTAATTATTCGAAGTGAGATTTGGTATAACAAAGATCATCATCCATAGTACCACAACTACCCTTAAATTAAAATTAGGTAACATCTTCCATTCATTTAATTCGGTTTCTTTATTTCGTCTAAAAAAAAACAACTAAAAACGAAAACAACAAATACTAACAAACATATTTCGATAAGTGATATATTTTTGCGCGTTACCAGCCGTCACGGTACAGTTACCGAAGGTGTTACTGAAGGGGGAACCACAGAGGTAAACTTAAAATGGCAGCTGTCGCCTGAAGGATGTTCGAAATACTGGTAAAAGAAAAGAAACACGCGGTAATAATATGTCAATACGACTCCGAATGCAATAATTCACTTTTGCTGATCCTTTGTGATTTCCACCGTAAATCCTAATGGTGGTACGCCTGCTTTGTGATTCACTGGAAATAATTCAGGCAATTTTCTTTTTGATTTTTCCGATGAATACAAAAGAGTGTCGAGGTTTTCTTCCGCCCTGAATTTCTTTTCAGGTTCGACTGAAGGTAACCGAACACCCGACAATGAAGAGAATGTGATTTTTTGCTACTAACTGTACTCGTGTCGTACATAACGTAATATCATTACGAAAATATGATATTATGGCTCCGGTTCCTTGCTCATTAGAAAGGATATAAAGTTTTATTTAATAACCGAATTTTGAAAGGAAACGCGACCATTATATTTAATGAAATATTCGGTAAATCTCAGTGATATCGCGTAGCCTTGGATTGGGGATCGTGCCGTAACTCAATCGATTCAATTGAAACTTTAAATTTGGTTCTGTTCTTCCTGACGTTTATACACCCCATGAACGGGTTTTTTAATTCTTTTACTTGAATCTATTCATTTTTATACATCGGCCTCTTCTTCACATGAAGCAGTTTTTATCGATTTTTGTACGTTTTACCGTACTTCAAGCACAGGTAGAATGGATAGTAAAATACGATCAGAATCTGCGACCAATTTTTTATTTTTTTTTATATAATTCTAGACAAGAAAATTAAATACCTGTCATTATTTAAATATTATGCGGGCAACTCATAAACTGTACAATATAGAGAAAAAGGTGTCAAATAAACATTGAAGCCAGTATGATTCTACATCTTTTTTCCTCCCGCCTACCTCTAGGTAAGGGAGGCATTGTTTTTGATCAAAAAATTGGGTAGTGAGTTTTCAATGAATAAGCACGTTTTAGAGTCCCTACATACTATAATACAAAAAAATGCAATTTTGTGAATGTTCGCTTCTTATATTTAAATGAAGAGCTGATTAGATTTTGGATCTACCGAAAGTAGCAGTTTACTTGAAGCCCTTAACAGTTTTTCGTGAAAAACACGGTCAAATTTCCTTCAACAATTTATGTTATTTTGAAAGTTGATAATATTTAATTTTACATGTGTTTTGATTACACTAATTTTATTAATTTTCATTAGATTTAGAGATAATAAAATATAAAGAAATTTGATTTTCAAATCTTGCATTCCTTGTACACCATGGAAACATTTAAAAATTTTAATTTTTTTATGAAATGTGACATATGTCATTTTGATTGTGAAGCTGTTTTCTTAGTGAAATATATGTCACAAAATTAAATAAAAATACGAAATAAAATTCAATTTCTCAAATATAAATAGAAAATAAAGAAATAAGAAGGTTATGTTTCAGTATCATCAAATAGTATTTTGTATCGTTTTAGAGTAGTATTAGGCGGGAGGTTATGTGCTAGCCACATCAATTTTTTTTAAATTTATAACAATAATAATAACACAAAACATCTTGGTAACCACTTTGATTAATATTTTAATTTCAAAAATTTAAAGCATACGAGTATGTCTGTGAAATAATATTTTTAAAAATAAATTTTGCATTTATTAAGAGTTGTTGGATAAAACGTTTTACTTCACACTTGGGTAAAGTGAAATTACCCTCTCGATAAAATTATCACACTCAGCCTTTGGCTTCATGTGTTAAAACTTCTCTCGTGGGTAATTCCTTACTTTGCCCACTTGTAAAGTAAATAACTATTAATTGGTACATTGGTTTTGTTCCTAATCACTGGTCATTTTAAGAAAATTACCAATAAACATTGCCGTCAGTTTATTTTGAAAAACTGTGAATGTTTGTTTTCGTTATTTTGTTGCCTGCATAGTGGCGAATCGTGTTACTATATTCTACTATTACCCATAAGTCTCATTGATGATTGGCGTAACATTTGTCTGTTTTTGCATCGGATGGTTTATATGGGAATCGCGAAGCGGCTAGCCAGAGATTCCTCTTAAAGCCTGTTTTACATTATACTTTTTTCGTCTATTTTCATACTTTTTTTTGTCTATACTTTTTTTGTCTAATTCCATCCGAGTTTCGTCTATTTTCATACTTTTTTTGTGTTGTAATCGGATTACTTCGTTTTATGCCGAAATAATACGATATCAGTTCATGTTGCCCAACTAAAGGTAAATTTAAGTCAATCAACGGTTCAAAAGCAAGTGACAGTTCTTGACATGTTATTGTAAAGAACACTCAAAATTATAGTATTTGTCTCAATTTCAAAGAATAATTATCGTACAATCGGCAACACTGACATGTATTTGAAATAAAATAATTTAAAAATCTACTTAGTTGATACAAAATAGGTTGCAGTTCGTAGCACCATTTTTTTGTGCCATATTTATATTTTTGTTTAAAGTAATTGTATACAAAACAATAAACACGAACGACGAACGAGCTGACAAAACTAACCTCAACCAAACACAAATAAATGTATGTTGGTATATCATGTAACGCATGCGCACAATGTATCTAGTATGAAAATCGAATAGAAAAATGGAGCCGAACTCATATTTCTATACTAGAAACGTCTATTTCCATCCGAGAAATCTGCTGATTTACATTATACTTTTTTCGTCTAAATTTGGCTAGATGCTTCTAGTATGAAACTCGGATACAAATCTAGACAAAAAAAGTATGGAAATAGACGAAAAAAGTATAATGTAAAACAGGCTTAAGAAAGAAACTTATTCGAGCATCAATCTAATAAATTATTTCTGTTTCTAATGTTTTAAATGATAATTCGGCAATTAAAGCAATAGGAGAAAAAGGTTACAATTACAAGCTCAGATGAAACAATTTGTATCTTTCCATTCGGATTTAAATAGAGACTGGACGATAAAATTACATATTCAAATTTAGCAATTATCAGAGACAATCATTCCAGCTAACGACCGGCGTCCATTTATCGCAATAAAGTGATGGTCCGATTGCGTTCAATTCCTGAATATCATCGCGGTCACGTCCGCGCGGCCCCGCGGAATTAATACCGCAGAATCATCGCGAATACATAATTCCACCGCGCAAATTACCTCCCTCGATAATCAAATCACCACCGCCAACGCTAATCTTGGGGATTTTGATTCGAAACTCTTTAAATATTTGCTCTTCGATCGGCTGGATCGGTGGGTGACGAGTGCAGAATTGACTCGATTAGAATCACTGCCGTTTTGTCGTTTGACGTTTGTCGTTTCCGTTCGCCGTAATATGGAAATTGAAGTGATAATACCGATTTGTAATCTGATTTGGCTCAAAGGCCCTGAGAGACGTGGCGGGATGTTTACTCATGTTAAGTGCTCTGGTTTCAAAGACTTTCAGTGCGCTACTTCTTTTAGGAAAGTGCAAAATTGACTTGTCTTATAGACCTCCAGGATTTGACAATAATTGTAACTGAACAACTGCCCAAACAAGAGATGTCAAATTGATTTCTAGGTTGTGTAACAAGGAGATTAGTCAGAATACGATTTAATTAAATTTATTTTTTAAATTTTTTTCATATATTTCTTAGGGTCGGTTTATCAATTGACTTATATTATTGTAATGGTAAATATAGAGAAATATGTATTATTTATGTTGCCGTTAGTAAACATTTGATTAACAGTTGATTGATACATCGAGTATTAGAAATGTGAAATACCATAGATTTAATAATATATATGGATGGAGCTTTGGCTATGCTTTTAATACAGTAATCTGTAACCAACATAAGAGTTAGTCATATCTAAAATTACGCAGTGGGAGAAGAACATCACATTTTCATGCCACCCAGCACGTGGTATGAATGTGCTGTTCTTCTCCCACTGCGTAATTTTAGATATGACTATCTCTCTCTTATGTTTGGCAAACTGCTGTATACAAAAATCAAGAAAATATTACCGTTCTAACCTAAAAGTAACATATTTACCTGTCCAATGAAACACTGTCCATTTTGTGAAATTAAATAAGGCGCGGGCAGACACGTGACTTCGATCAGCTGACTGTAACCTCAACTGTCAGTTGAGATTTCAATAAAATAATTTGCTCGTTTTAAATTTCTTTTAAAGGTTTTATTTTTAATATTTTATGTATTTGTGATTATAGTTTGTGTATAGTGATACCAAAAGTGTATATAAATATAAATAAATTATTTCTTTCAGTACAGTTTTTGTAGTACCATAGTATAAGAATTTTCTTATACCGTGGCACTACGGAAACAGTACAAAATGAAATAATTTAATATTATTTTGAAACACTTTTGGTACCGCAACGCACAAACTATAATCACAAACACACAAAATATTAAAAATAAAACCTTTAAAAATAATTTTAAATGAGCAAATAATTTTTCTGTAATCTCAACTGACAGTTGGGGTTACAATCAGCTGACCGAAGTCACGTGTCTGCCCGCGCCTTATACACAACAGTATTTTACTATATTTGATATATTTAAATATGACAGAAATAATTGACAAAATTATAAATTAGGGAGAATAGCTCGCACAAAAGTCTATCAAAACAGTATTCTACTAACACGTCAAACGTCAAACCAAGTTCTTGTCATCTTTAGATGAAAGTCACGTGACGGGTGGACTTTCATTTCTCTATCTCTCTATGTATTTTTTTTTGACGCTTTCCATACACTGTTTTAAGTGTCTTTGGAAATAAATCTCTTTATTATTATTATTATTATTATTACTTCTATCGCTTTGTGCTGGTTACAGTCTATCTTTGTCTATACTCCTTCCGTACATATTATTAGTTCTATGTAAAATAAGAATAGCGTATTAGTGTCCGCTAATTATCTTAGTAACCATTGAAAAGACAGTACAGTATGTCAGTGTCCGATATATCTGTCAAATATCAACCTATATTATTTCTTTCACGGCAAGTTCATAAAACAAGTATAAAACAGAGAGTTAAACTTATTTGTACCACGAAAAATTGTAGGAACTTTATAGTGCAGGTGAAATAATATATTTGCAACTGACAACTATTAATATTTACCACCATATACCCACAACAGCTACTGCTAAAATGATCGATGCGATAAAATGATCAAATATGTCGCCAGCGAGCGTCATTCCTGTATTAATTATTCTTATGTTGCGTCCAGAATATTTTAAAGACGTAATGATATATTTACTAATAAGCTCACCATCAAACATCGATACTCTTTCCAATACCGCAGTTTGAACAAAATGTATAATAGATATCCTTTGGATCCCGAGGCTAGTGTCTCGCCAACATCACGTCTCGCAGTCTCGTGTTACCTACATCTCAACAAACGAGAACAAGCCACGTTCCTCGCTACAGGCTACGAGCGAGCCAAGCTTGGTGACATCGTGCTGTGTGCAGAACCGCGGAGCTGTCACACTCGACAGATCAAATATGTCGCGGATCTAGTCGCCTGCGGACACCACAACGACCGAACAGATGATTTCTCTTTTAAAATTGACAGGGGAAGGGGGAAGTATCGGTGTGCTTGGCAGGTTAGCTTTGCTCCTTTAGAGGAGAGTGGGTTTGAAAGTAACAGGCTAAGAAAGATCCGCTGTATAGTTTTACTACTTCTACTTTATAAAATTGTTTAAGACTACAATATTTCACAAAATATATCTTTCTTTATTGAATAGCGATTGTGGTTCATGAAATTCTCAATTCGAATTCCATAAGCGAGAGTTAGCATTTCAATTATTCTTTTTAAGTATAACAAAATTTTACCTAAATCAAATTATTAATCGCTAGTTGACAGCTCAGATTCTATACTATGATATTTTTTCCTCGTTCCTCTATACAGGGTGCAGAATTGAAACGTGCGACAAATTTTCATATATAATACCATGAGTGTTACAAGTTATGTCTACAATTCTTGTTTCTGTATCACGAACGGGTATTATGCTTGATTTTAAATAACACAAGTGCACAGCACGAGTGATATTTTCAAGCGTAATAACCATGAGTTATACGAACGGTATTCGAAGGATATAGTAATTTACGTAACAAGACCTGAAAGTGATACTTTGGTGGTTGAGCAAGCATATTCCAGAATGAGCCGTAGGCGAGCTTTGGAAGCTTGCGAGCCCAGTGAAGACACTTTCAGGTCATGTTGGGTACAATATTTTTTTCGCGATTCTGAAAAACAAGAAATAATAATTCTTATACCTTATTGCAATATTTGCCACATGAATGAATAATAAATAAATAAATAACTAATCACTATGGAAACATTGCTTTCCGATCCCTTACAATCAATTCTCCGAGCTAGCTCGGAAAAGAAGGAATTTTCCGAGCCAGCTCGGTAAAGAAAGAATTTCCGGTCTAAAAAGCGATCAGAAAAGGCTCATTTTCTGGACGATCGCGAAAAAATACATTTACTTCCACAGCAACAGTGTAACAATTCAATTGTTTAAAATTGTCGATGGGATCACTGGTGAAAATTGTCGAATTCTTTTCAATTGGTGGAAAATGGTAAAACCGCAAAATCTATTGGACTATTTTTGAAAGATGGCACATGAATTGAATTGTCGAAATTAAATTTTGAAAATTTTCAACGCATCAAATTTAATTACGAAAATTTGTCGCACTTTTCAGTTCTACACCCTGTGTAGATAAAGAAAAAAAAACATCATTGAATAGAATCTGTGGTGTCAACTAATGATTAATGATTTGATTTAGGTTAAATTTTGTTATACTTAAAAAGATGTAGAATAATCATGACTTAAAGTTTTATTTCACTAATATTTTTTTTATTTGATACTGTTTAGAAATTAAAGTTTGCTGAATATTCAGATTATTGATTTATGATAGTTATTTGCCAAACTAGAGAGGAAAGCGCTTCTTTTTCCCACTCGACCTCGAAGTTTGCCTCATGAGCCCAGCGAATGAGGCAATTCGAGCGAGAGTAGAAAAAGAGCTTTCCTCTCCTGTTAGACACAACATTTTTTTCACGACAAGTTTCTAAAAACAATTTGCTCGGACACGTCACAACTAACACATTAAAAGTTAGGTTATCAGACGCAAGATGGTGTAGCAGTGTTGCCAATGAACCAATCTTAAATATAGATTAAAGTTGTCAAATTGTGATTTAATCTAGAAAATGAAAAATATAAGATATACATGTAAGACAATTTAAAGTATGTATATCACTAAAATAAGCTTTTTTTAAAATTAGGCATTTATTTATAATTTTTACATTATATTTCTTGTAAATAACATTCATATTGGTAACACATCTATATTTTCCTCACTATTTCGGGAGAAGAACGGTGGGGTTTCCTGACACGTCGTGAAAAAATTAAATTTTCTTTTTTACTTTTACCACAAATATTTATTAACATGTTACAGTAAAATATAAAATAAATGTCTCAACAGATTTTGCTGAGCTCTGATCATGGGTGCCACCCGCACCCTATCATTTAATTTAAATCAAATTTAAAGAGAGAAAAATGGTTCAACTTGTTTTTATTTTGTTGGAACACGTGAGGAAAATCTAACAACAGCAAGAGCAAGTAGTTCTGGTTTCTGGTTCCACTTCCAGCAATAGCTGTAAGTTGTCACATTGCTGGTGCTGCCATCTCAGTGCGGTTCAATAACACGGAAATATTTCCTAGTTGATGTCATGTAGCCGCGACGGTGTCGGTGTGGGAGTATTTCTTGATTTTTGGTTTTAGGGTTTTATTTTGCCGAGCTAAATTGTTGCTGCCAGGCTAGATTGTATGTCTGCTCTGGGGTTTCGTTTCACTATTTTCACAAGAGAAATTTATGTTTGTCTTGGTTTTATTTGTTTATAAAGTTTTACTTGTTGAATTGTTTGCTTAAATTAATTAAATGCTGGTTATTCATGTAACATAATAAAGAGAATAAATAAGTAAGTTATTTTTAAATTCGTAGCAGATCTCGGATGTTCGAGAAGTGCGGTTTTCATTATTATTTATATAGAACAGATAGAATCGCACTGAAATGTTAAGGCGGTAGTGCCCAAGAATGTTTGGAGGAGATTGATTGTTTATTGATTGTGATGTGATGTTATGGTGGACAGGCAGTAAAATTTAACCCAGTATCACATAAAATATTTGTTGTATTTCTATATAATTTAAACCCTAAGGTATTCATTGTCTCAGTGTCATATCTCTTACATTTTTTTAGATTTTTAAATATTTTTCGTAGAGCAACTTTGATATGCGGTTACTGAATAACTATGCAAAGTTTAGAAAATATACACCAATTATAGAACTTCCTTTATTTTATAACAAATTTGGTAATTTAAAAATTTTTCTAATTTTTGTCAAAAATTTAGATAGGCAAATAACTCGCCAAATATAAAAGATACAAATTTGTGGTGTTAACCAATGCATTCAGCTCGTCGAAATACATAAAGCCCTTGGCACACGGTCAGTGTTTCCACCGTTTGACAAAACTTTTGAATGACAAACACAGAAACGTGACGTCACGTCATACAGTTTGGTCAAATGCTCTAAATAGAAACGTTTCTTATTCTGTCATACATTTTGATTCGACTTTTGTAGTTTTGACAGATCGAGTGACATTTGATAGTAGTAATGAATAAAGTAAGTATTTTAATAAGACTTTATTTATACAAATATTAATAATTCTTCAATTATTCTGGATTGGAATATATATTAAATAAATAGGTTTCAAAAAATATTTTTATCTAACCTGGTTGGTAATGTTAAAATTTAATGTTATTGAAATGAGAAATGAAAAATAAATTAATTTTATAGGATACAAAATACAAAACAAATACTGGTGTTCTCATTGGCACCGCTAGGTATTATGAAAATAAAATCAACTTCATCAACAAACAACTGTCATTTCTGTCATCACATGATAGAGCTCTAGAAGAATGTAGGTATTCTCGTCCGCCATTTTGGGTCCAGATGTCATAAATAAAACAAGTTATTGGAATCCAGTTACTTAAAAAAACATTTAATATTTGTATCTGTCAAATTTGAAAACATATTTATTGAAATTCTGTAAAATCCTACTACACAAATCATACGGTAATATATTATTATAAAGTATTCTGTACACTTACCTGTTAGATATAAAATATAATAATTGAAGGAATGATATATCACAATTATTAATCAATTTCAACTTGAAATTTGACAGAAAAGAATTAAAGTAACTGGATTCCAATACTTTGTTTTATTTATGACACTTGGACCCAAAATGGCGGATGAGAATACTCATATATTCTAGTGCCTTACACATGACCGACAGCGATGCCTTCTATGCATATAAGTTTCTGTTTGACAAACTTCACTCTAGTGAAAAGAATGACCGTCTGACACACCTTCTTTTCATCATGCATCAAACTGAATGATATGACGTCATCATACATAGTTTTACAAACAAAAATGAAGTAATGATTGACCATGTGACAAGGGCTTAAGTCTACAAAGTTTCAAAAATATTGGTCTACTCGTTAATTAAACAGAACAAAAAGATTTTTAGGATTTTAAGAAAATTTTCAGACTATTTGCTGTAAAAATTTGTACCCGTCCACCGAGTATTATCAAACTTTGCATCCTTAAGCCCTTGTCACACGGTCAGTGTTTCCACCGTTTGACAAAACTTTTGAATGACAAACACAGAAACGTGACGTCACGTCATACAGTTTGGTCAAATGCTCTAAATAGAAACGTTTCTTATTCTGTCATACATTTTGATTCGACTTTTGTAGTTTTGACAGATCGAGTGACATTTGATAGTAGTAATGAATAAAGTAAGTATTTTAATAAGACTTTATTTATACAAATATTAATAATTCTTCAATTATTCTGGATTGGAATATATATATATTAAATAAATAGGTATCAAAAAATATTTTTATCTAACCTGGTTGGCAATGTTAAAATTTAATGTTATTGAAATGAGAAATGAAAAATAAATTAATTTTATAGGATACAAAACAAATACTGGTGTTCTCATTGGCACCGCTAGGTATTATGAAAATAAAATCAACTTCATCAACAAACAACTGTCATTTCTGTCATCACATGACCGACAGCGATGCCCTCTATGCATATAAGTTTCTGTTTGACAAACTTCACTCTAGTGAAAAGAATGACCGTCTGACACACCTTCTTTTCATCATGCATCAAACTGAATGATATGACGTCATCATACATAGTTTGACAAACAAAAATGAAGTAATGATTGACCATGTGACAAGGGCTTTATGGATTTTCACGAGTTCAGTAATTTATGTTTAGATTTTGTAACTTTTCATGATATTGCTAATTAAATGTAAAAAAAAATCAAAAATATTCAAAATTTGCTGATTTACTATAAAAAGCACGAGTGACACAAATCTTTTCCGATATATTGTATAGTTTTTGAATTACAGCTTCTTAAATTTCCAATTTTGGAAATATGAAAATTCGCAATAATTTGAATATTGTTCGAGATACGAAGATACAGACAACAGCATTTTGATTTTGAGACTCAATTAAAATAGAAGTTAAATATATTTGAAGAATTCATGTGAAAATGTGTATTTGGGAGATCATATTTGACGACTAGTATTTTACATGCAATCTGTAATGCAAACAAAACAAAGATCTAAGTAAGATATTGTGAAAAATATTGGGATTTAACAGATAAAATTCAACACGGAAGAATAAATTTGTTTTTTTTTGCATGCATAACAACGTAATTTGACAGCATAACCTTCAAAATATCTATATAAAATAATCACTAAATTAACATTAATTCCAAATCAGTAAATAAATTATGTGTTCAACTCGGCAATCAAACACAGATTTATAGCTTCGGCAGCCTCTGCTGTAAATCTGGTATTTTGATGCCTAGTCAAAGTGAATTCAGGAGTCTACAAAAACATATATTTCCAAGATTCCTATACTTCTTTATATTACATATAAAATATAATCGTTTAAAATATAATGAGTATTTGTAATAATGTCAAAAAAAAATTACAACAGGTAACAAATAAATTTACGAAACAGACTTTATATAGCATTATAAATTCTGTACCGTTTAAAATCTCTTCAAATTTGCCTTAGCTTTCTGACATTGTTAGCGATCATTAAAATTTAAATAACTAACTTCAGATTTTAAAAACTTTTCCAACTTTGGTTCGTTGCATGACGCAGTGGTAAAAACTGCTGCACCTTCACAAAACAAAACAAGTTTAACGGGTATAAAATATTCAGTCAGTTTCAGTTGCAGCCGATGCGCTCGCAAATGAGCCAACATTTGTAGTTTTCCCGATAGGTAATGAGTAAACGCAAACTATATTTAACAAAAGCCAAACATTGACAGCGGCGTAAATTTGTTTTTGTTTTAATATTTCATCACCGGCGCGAGTATTTTTCAGCCGCGGCTGGGGTTGACTGCCGCCCAGTGGCGGAGAGGGTTTCATTCATTCATGTGCCCCTAATTTTAATTTTTAAACAGTACATAATATAAAAAAACTTTAAAACGAAAAGTGTAGCCAATACATCATGTTTAAGTTACGAGCTGATTAGATTTTGAGAGCAATCCATCAACCGGAAGTGGTAGTTTACTTGAAGACCTATCAGGTTTTCTTACATATCTCAGTGAATAACTTATGTCATATTCAAAAAGATATAGGCTTTGGCTACAATTTTAATTTGAAATATTTGGTTTTACATTGTACCGTTTAAAAGTAAATTAAGGCAACGTCCTGGAAGGTAGCATTAAAGTCGGTTTCCTCGATAACGCAAGTTAAGTAGTGCTGCCCACGATTAGTAGTTGGATGGGTGACCGCTTTACGAAAACCCATACCAGCGAACACTGCGTGCCGTTGTCACACCACCGAGAACGAGGTACCGAGACGGTATATAACTTCAGCAGTTGAGACCACTCAATTATAATAATAAAAAAATTAAATGAATGGTTCTTCGCAAATGTTTTCCTCCATTTTATTAAGAAATGCCGAGCACAATTTTATGCATACTTAAAATTTGTAAAAAAAACTTACTGGTTTTCCAAGTAGAAGATATTCTGCCAAAGAATCCATCTGAAAATAAGAAACAAAATTAAAATTTCATTGCATGACAAAATTATCCTAGCTCTATTTCTTTATGTATTATACATGAAAAAATTACGAGCACTCACAAAGCAATTTCTGAGTATATGATGCACAGGTATTTTTCGTATCAGGGGTAAATAGCTCCGTGGTAACGTGTCGGACTGTGGATCGTGAGATCCTCAGTTCGAATCCCACAGCTGACAGTTGCCAATTTACATTTACCCCTGTGGTTCCCCCTCCACTAACATCTCTGGGGGGCTATGATTTGACGGCTGGTAACCGCACTTCATATGCTAAAATATATCACTTACCGAGATCTGCGTAAGCAGAGTGCCACACCCGTAATGGGTAAAAGGCGTGATGATATATTTATTTATTTTATTTAGTATTTTTCGTGACGATTTTGTTAATTTATTAAATGAAATTACTGATTTGCTTATCAAATATAAAATACTAGGAACTTTTTATGTTGGTAACATTGGATCATTGTTAAACAAGAATACAAGGGATTTATAAATATAAACAAAAGCTATTTAGCAAAAATTTAAGTCGACGAAAACAGAAACTGAAAAGCGAAAAACAAATTAAATCTTTTTAAACTAATGTAACTAATTTTGAGTAGGCGTTCGTAAATTGTTTGTTTGATGCTTGATACTTCCATTAGTTTAGGAGCTTAGGTATTAAGACTAAATAGGTTTATTTCATTTTTCGCTTTTCAGTTTCTTTTTTCGTCGATTTAATTTTTTGTTAAAGTTTTTATTTTTTGTGGCTACCTATTTTTCTACACCTTAGGAATGTATTTTTTTTTCAAATTCAAATGGAATCAACTTCGAGGTACACCCTATCCAATAAAAAAAGAACAATCAAAATGGGAGTACTCTGTAAAAAGTTATGTGTGATCACACTTAAAAAATACATATACAAGTTAATTAAAAATTTAGCTCTAAAATTAATAAAATTCTCTGACCTCCAAGTATTTAAACAATAAACAAAACCAACGTACAAAATTGACAGCCAGTTTATTCCAACCCCTATCTTACAAAAGTCCCTAATTTTTGCCGGCCTAGGCCTGAAACCAAGCAGTGTCTGGACGCTTATGAAATGTATAAAACTAGTGTTTTTGGACGGCGACACAAAAATTTTATTTTCATTGTAATATTTGCTTTATTTGCCCCTGCTATTGCGCCGCCACTGGCGTGGCTGTGTCCATTTGAAATGCGTTCATTCTGACAATCACATTTAATGGTAATGAATGAATCTGCGCTTATAAAAGGGAATTTATTTTAATACGTTGATACATTTTTGCAGTTTGTGTGGTTTGCATATTTATATATTATTTATTGTATATTTGTGCAAACGTAATTGGGGGAATTTCAATGCGTTAACTCTACCGCTAATTCTAAACTCATATATGAATATGTCTATAAACAAATACCAATTAATTTGTCGGTAATATATTGTTCAATTTGTTTTAATTTTTACTGTAGTTTCAACAAGGGATAGTATTAAAATATATAAATAAATATATCATCACTCCTTTTACCCATTCTGCGCTTGGCATTCTGCTCTTGCAGATCTCAGTCAGTAATATATTTTTGCGTGTCACCAGCCGTCATATTAACAATATAGAAATAACGTATTATATTTGGGTATTATAAGATCCTCAGTTCGAATCCCACAACATAATTAATACAACCAAATAATTATTAAATAAATTCATTTTAAAATAACTGTTTTTCCGATATCAACAATCATACTAATAAATTTCTTTCTTTTGTTTCAGGTATGTTAAGATATCTTCAATAATGTTTCATTGCTTGAAAAATTGTAAGTACAAATTATAATAAAAAAATAGCAATGTAATATTTCCTAATTCTGTCAGAGCAAGTGCTAAATATTTTTCTAATATTGTGTAAAAATTGAATTTAACTAAAATGTAATATTTACTTTTCTGTCATTAATATAGTACTAGGTACGGATAAATTTGTATATTACTATTCCAGATGAAATGTAACATAGGATGTCAATGTTCAATGATCTTTTATAATAATTTGGAGATGTTTACTAATGAACGAAATAATTCGAATGGTTACTTGGTACTATATTGTTTATAGTTTGAGAAATATTCATAATGTGATTATAAATCAGTAAATTATGATTTCATTTAACATTGACTACATACCTTGCATTTTATTTTCAATAGCTGCTATCCATAATAATACATTAATTACCAAACAGTTATATATGTTATTAGTTCAGTAAATAAGTTTTATGGTACGAATAAAATTTTTGAAATGAGTTCTGTGCAAATTATTAACGGACGTATGACTTGTTTTTACAAAACTTTGCTTTTATTCTTTTTTTTTTAAATTATAGGAACCAATTTTGTTTTGTTGACATTTTTAGTTGCAAATATGAATGCATTAAATGATATTGTAATTCAAATCCTATTAAAATATTGCTTAGCAATGATACAGTACCGTAAAAAATAACAATACTGTAAACACACATTTACCTTACTGAAATCAGTCCAATAAACATGCAAATATGAAAGATACAGTATGAAATGAAAGGAAATGTTGCATCTTAGATGAAACTCAAATATGTGTGAGTACACGAATCGTTTGATGAATGAAATAGGTTGGGACATGATAAGTGCGAAATTGAGAAGAATGTTATTAGAAGTTTAAGAATGATTCTGTTAAGATGGTTTCACCACCTTACGTAGCCGTTGAGTGAATAGTAGGTGAATTAGGTACATGAGGTCACGAAGAAATGATTCCAAGGTTGATGCAATAAACTAATTTTAAATTCAACCACTGTATGGTGAACACTTCGTCAAAATTGCCCTAAGGACCGGTTTATCAATCGACTGTTATGTTACTGTAATCCTCCTGTTAAATATAGAGAAATATGTATTATTTATGTTGCTGTTAGTTAGCATTTGATTAAGTCGATTTAAATCGAGCATTAGATGAACAAGACACACCATAAATAAATGAATAAATAAAAAAAATACGTGTGGCACTCGGGGACTGCCGCGGTAAAGCTATTGCATAGTATTTTTTATCAACTTATGCAATTATAATTATTTAGTATTTATTTTATTTATGCAGTATTTTTTTCTTTGATATTAATTCAAGTTACACTTTTTGAGCGTGGTGACCGATAAGAAAACAATTTTTTTTTCTTTTATTGAATAAATGAGAAGTTAATATTGTTTAAAATATTTTTATTATCTTACAATATATGTAGGTTATTCAGGAATTAAAAAAGGGGACGCGGCCAAAAAGCACGTTGTCTCACCTAGCATTGTGTCTAAAAGAGTTAGAATCAGTTATGAGCAGTTAGCAGCTAGTCTACACGCATACGTCTAGTCGCACGCACACAAACACCGTGCCGAAGTCTGCCGAACTGAAACGACGTTAGACGATGCACGGCTTTTAACGCCGCACCGCTGTGCCGGTCGAAGTGGGGGTATCAGGTTTTTTTCGTTACGGAATTTCTTGATTCGTTCGCCGCGCTCAAAGCCCGCGATAAAAGCTATGCAATAGCTTAATAAATAAAAGCACAATGTTCTTCAAGACAACAATGCTCGAAAGTATAAAAATGGAATGAAACAGCTGCAAACTGGAAAGAGTGGAGGAGGTGGGGAAACTATTGAAAGCTCGCAACAATGAAGAAGCAGAAGAAGCATGATGTACCAGATTTTCAAAAACCCTAAAGTTACATTATATTCAAATTAGAAACATCCCCATTCACAAGTCCCCAATTCAAGTTCTACCCAACTTCCTCCGCCGAGTATTCATCAAAATTAGCCAGTGGCCACATCCCGCGTTCTCAGTATCACAAGTAAAATCGCTTTTTCCCAGTAACCGCAAAACCTTGCCGAGGCCAATACTCGGGCGTCGTGTACGTGAACGGGATTACGGCCATGCATAAATCTACTTAGATCGCAAGTGTTTTATAGCGAACACACTGCTGGAGCGCGAGCAGCCACTTCTAACTTTGTTCCTAGGGTCTTAAGTTATGATTTGCTGCAAGTTGTTACGAGTTAGCGTCATTGGCGAAGGGTGTATAGAGCGGGAGGGATGTGTGACCCTTCGAGACGTTAATTGTGTGGGGCTTATTGGAGAAGTTTGCTACGAAAATATACAAGTTGTTTTACTAAATGGGATTTTAGTTTAAAGAGAATATAACCTTGATTGGGTTCCACTATCAAATCAAAAAAATCTGGTGTGGTTGATACTACACGACTTTTTTATACATAATATAGGTTTGCTCCAAGTGGTTATTTCTGACAAGTTTATGACAATTTCAATGCGCCTGCGATAAATGTAAACAAATTAAGTTTGTATGAATTTCTTTATTTATATGTATATTTAACCCTCTATTGCATGAATTATTATTTCTTTTAAATAAGGGCTCAAAAACATTATATTTTACAAAAGAAATATTCATATATGTAAAATAAGTGTGTTATATAATTTTTTTTCCAAATATAAAATTTTTTTTTTTAATTTTGTTCACTATTGGGAACATTATGAACAAATTCAACTTACAATAGAACTTTGGTCTATTGGGTCGTCTTTGTGTACTATACAAAATTGTTTGATAAACAACCCCTTCTAGGAAAACATCAGATAAAAAAATTTTTTGGAAATTTTGTAAAGGTGTATTTAGCTGTAATATATCAGCAGGTAATAAGCTGCTTCCTTCAAATTTTACATTTTATATCTCAGTTTCTGTAATTATCCTTTTTCCAGTTAAATTTTTTTTTTTATGTTGGTCAAATTGGGAGGAATTACCTAATTGGCAATTGACAAAGTGTATATAATGTTCCCAAATGTTACAACATGATTGCCATGAATCTAAACTGCATAAGAACAGAAAATTTTTTTTTTAATTTTATGTTCCCGTTCGGGAACAGTATGCAATAGAGGGTTAAGGTTAGCTGTCAAAACAAAAAATGAGCATGCACATGCGGTTCACTTCATTCGCCATTCCAGTCTATGTTTCAAACTTGACTTGTTTACATTTATTACAAGCACAATGAAATTGTCACAAACTTGTCGGAAATAACCACTTGGAACAAACCTAATATTAATAATGAATATAGAATAGATGTTTCAGCTATGTGTTTATTCCTACAACTATGATTATTGAAATACAATTAGATTATATAGAAACCCAAGGTATTGAAAAACTTCAGGTTACCTACAAAAATTGTCCATAACTAAAAAATATGTCATATACCGTGTCCAAAATAGATAAATGGCCTGGTAATATAAATTCTCCCTTCTGAAAGCTTGAATTTGATACCAAACTCGAAATAATTCTAATAACTATTATGAAAACAATTGACGATCACTCAGTCAAAACTATTTTTGAAATTTAAGTGCAGCTTTTC
Organism: Poecilus cupreus; assembly: GCA_963942605.1. Lineage (NCBI taxonomy): Eukaryota > Metazoa > Arthropoda > Insecta > Coleoptera > Carabidae > Poecilus > Poecilus cupreus. The sequence continues at coordinate 4,192,363 of OZ012721.1, read as the reverse complement.
TCTGGGAGACCTTTCACTTGACACCAAACTCAAGAAGATTCAATTAACGATTATAAAAAAAAAATCTGTTGTGGGCAGCACAATACCTCCTGCCATAGATGTCGTATCAAACAATGCAAGAACACGGACCACCATTATCAAGAAATGCTCATCCCTTCAAAAAATTATGACACATGTCAAAAAATGTTATTTTTCAACCGTTGTTTTGTTTTTTCAAAGAACAGGTTAGCAGATTTAAACGAAAATATCAAAATATAATTTTTCTTTAACATGTTGTAATTCATTAATGGTGATAATAAGAGGAAAATGTTTCGAACAATAATAATGATCGTCTCAGGGAGGAGAGATTATTTATTAATTATTCAACTATGTCACATTTCATTTGTTTTAAGAAATGCCAAAAATGATCGGTAATAATAACAAGAAAGAGAATAAATAAAAATAATTTGACAAATTTTTCGAAAACTTTAATAATAATAATAATAGTTATTTTTTATGCGAAAATTCAAAACAAAATTAGATGCACTTAACATGTGTCATTCTAACTCATTACAAATGTAAGTAAAGTACTGCCAATGAGCAATTACTTTCCCATGTCATTTAGTGCTCTATCACTAAATTTACTGAATATTTTTGTACAGATAGATTGAATGAATGAATGAAATCACAAAAAATATATTTCTTGTTTGTGAGTTATAGAATATATCCATTCATCCGCATGGCATTTGTGATATAAACAGTCAATCATCTGTCAAATCAGGCATTTAATGTTTTGTTATATGCCTGTTTGTTATTATTTCTTATCCTATATACATCACCGATTTTAAAGCCGTGTATACAGGGTATTTCATAATTTAGAGTACATACGTGAATGGTATATGTTGTTTGATATGCTGATTACGAATCTAAAAGAATATTTTTAAAATTCGAAAAATTAAGGGTTGTTTATCTAAAACATTTTTTGTAGTACTGCACTGGATTCACTTTCTTATTAAACACAAACAATGAAGTAGGTAATCAACAATATAAATTACATAACACTAGTAAAATAAACAAACAAAAATTAATTATTTTTAATGAAACGATAATTATTGACATAATCATCCACCCAGTGGCACTGGCAACAAAAAATTTTGGACTGGGAAACATGGAAAATAATTTTGCGTTTTAAAAAAAATTCTTTTTTAATGGTAATCAACATATCAAATAACATGTACTATTAACGAATGTACCTGAAGTTATGAAACATTCTGTATAATGATTGTACTACTAAAAATTATTGGTGGAGGAGCTTTTCATTCTGCGTCACTCCACTGCTTATTTATATTAACAAGTTTTGATTTTCGCGGTTGCTCCCCAAAAATTCCCCTCTGGGCGGAAACTAAGGGGCGGCTGTCACGCGAAACTTGAAATGTCGCCATCGTCGTCTCACCGCCCCTAATGGAAGATGTGACAGAGTTTAATGAAAATTTGAATTAATTTGTGCCGGTGACATGTTTAAAATGGAAAGTTGAGCAGAATTATATTGCGAATTATTGTGCGAATCACGGAAAAGTTAATGGAGTGATATTGCCGAAAGTTTGAGTGTGAGATCATGTGTGAAAGGGAATACGAAATTATACGGTTTAATTAAATATTTATTTATTTGTGAACGTGAAATTTCTGGCAGGACGAGAAATATATTTTTTGTGAAATGCATATAGTTGGTTATAAATACAGTGAGTTTCAGCTAAGATGTAATATTTACTCTTCTGTCGAAAATATGTTAGGTACTATACATAACAGTTGTACGAATCCAGAATTATATCATAATTTAAGATATAAATATGTTAAACTAAACAATGATATGATTCTGGGCTCGCATACATTACCGAATCGTGCCAGATACAATGCAACATAGAATGTCAATATTAATGATCATTGTTTAAAAAAAGCAAATTGCCTTTTACTCACATGAAGTGAAAAATGAAATTACTGACTTCAGCCAATTTTTTCGGATAAAAAATCGAATTACTTGCATCATGGTATCTATCGCAGAAACGTGAAACTTGAATTTAACTTCGTACGAACTTCTGACACATTACATTTTTCGAGATATCATTAGATTCAGTGTCTAGGGACCTCATCCGAGATTCTAACCTAATATTTTAGCTTAACAACAAAATGGTTGACCTACTTCTGTACCAGTGAAATTTTATCGATATTTGCACAAATTTTTTCCTGCTAATAATTTTAATATATTTATATTTTAGATTATATAATTCATCTATCGTAAGAGGAACTTTATTGAAGGCCTATCAGGTTCTTTGAGTATATCTCAGTAAATAATTAATAATGACTACGTTAATAATACAGTTAAAATTTACTTTGACTTAACATTAAAAAGACAACTTTTGAAAGGTAAAATTGCTAGTGCGTTTGCAAAGTTTTGTAAATTTTGTTATATTCGAAAGCTACAATATTTATTTGAATCTTTTTTTGTACTAGTGAAGCAAGAACTAAATTCATAAACTTTACTAAAGTGAAGTAGGTGGCATATATAAATATCCGCGCTGCTAGTTTGTTTACATTAAGATAAAGTTATCATCAAATAAATTCACTTTAATTTATATCCAAATAGGCTTCCGGTTCCAAAAATACTCGACTGACTTCTCTGCACGGTTCGTAAAGTGCATAAAATTGCTGGTATTCGGCGCTAGGCGTCGCGGTGCCTGTTAAATGCAGGAACGTGACAATTTCATATAAACACGATTGGCGGGTGTCCAAGGTAACTGACCTGCTCAATTGATAATATCTTGACTTCAGCGAAACAAAAACACTGAAGACTCAGCTGTTGTAAGAATCTAACACACTATGTTGGTGACATGCACTTAAATAGAATAGTTATTTACATATCAAGTGCGGGAAACCTTCGTTCCCGGATGAGTGGGAAAACGCGAACACATACACTTCTCGCAAAAACATTTCAGGAAATTACAAATCAGGAAAATACATTTCTTGATTATACAAATGTCGAAAATTGCGAAATGTACATTTACCGAAAATACAAAAGTTGAATGTTGAAAATATTACATGTCGAATGTTACAAAACTCTAAAATACATTTGTCGAATAACTTGAATATTTTAAATTAATTATATTGTATATGTGAGATAGCTGCTTTACTTTATTAAGTACAAGATTAAAATTTAATTTTGAAAAAAAAAAAATAGACCAGAGATTGATGCGAAATGAAATAAATAATATTATAATCATAGAACTAATAAAATGTATGAAAGGAGTATAAACAAAGATAGTCTGTAACCAGCACAGCGTGAGATAGATAGAGATATGAAAGTCCACCCGTCATGTGACTTTCATCTCAAGTAACTCAAGATGACAAGAACTTGGTTTGACGTTTGACGTGTGAGTAGAATACTGTTTTGATAGACTTTTGTGCGAGCTCTTGTATCCTAATTTATAATTTAGTCAATTATTTATGTCATATTTTAATATATCAAATATGGTAAAATCCTGTTGTTCATATAATTGTACAAAAACAGGCTACAAAAGACGGTGTTCCATTTGACAGGTAAATATGTCACTTTAGGTTAGAGCGCTGTATATATACATATTTATTTATTAAAAGTTAAGGCGTAATTATATCTATACAGCTATATTTACTGCAGAATCAAAACACAGTATTTTGTCGAAGGAATGCATTTCCTCGAGCGAGGAAACTTTCGCTTTCCGCTTGATTCGTTTAACAAAATTTGCATGAGCCAAAGAGAAATCCGCACTCCACTTTTTCGGCGTCAGAAAGAAAAGTTCCAAGATCAAAAACTGGAATGACATATTTTCCCTGGTAACGACGAAATTTGTATCATTATTTTGGAGTCTGACGGCCTCTTTGTCTTTTCTTTCTTGTTGTCAGATCACCGAAGTAAGACAATTTGTCTGCCGTCGGTCTATAATGATGCGAGAAACAAATAAACTTCGCCGGAGCCGAGGCAATTGCACGCGAGCCCCATTTCGCCCAGCCCCACTTCGCCCGTGGAAATAGTAACCTTCACTGAGAATCGACAAACCGATATGCGTCGCATACACAAACTAGATTCAAAATATTCTTTCGTACTAAGAAATGATATTTAATATTAATAATAAATTAAAAAATTGGAAAGAAAAAGAGTGGCAAAAATGGATTATACTTTAGCGACATTTTACAGTTATTCATTGCAAAACTAGCTATAATATTATTATCTACGATAGTGTGTAAAATTGATGGTTAGTTGTTAGTTTCAAGTTTGTAAAACGGTTGTTTAGTAACAAGATTTAATTTGTCACAGGTGGCCGAGGAACGAGTGAATAATAGTTATTTAATTTACAAGTGGGTAAAGTAAGGAATTACCCACGAGAGAAATTTTAGCACACGAAGCCGAAGGCTGAGTGTGATAATTTCATCGAGTGAGTAATTTCACTTTGTCCACGTGTGAAGTATAACGTTTTATCCAACACCTCTTAATAAATGAAAAATTTATTGAAGAAATATTATTTGACAGTGACATATGCTTTAAATTTTTTAATTAAAATGTCAATCAAAGTAGTAACCAAGGTATTGTGTGTTATTATTATTGTTATAAATAAAAAAATACTCACTAGTGACTTTACTCAAAATTATACACACTAGTGGATAATCTGTTACTTTGCTTGTTTAAAATCGCCATAGTTATAGAGCATTTATTGAGAGGTGTTGGATAAAATATTTAAATACGCCAAACTAGGGTGAATATTTTGTTATCATGGCAAACTTTTCATTTAATATTGTGATCCCAATTCATAAATAATAGTTATTTAACTAGGCAAAAAAATACCAGATTTACAGCAGAGGCTGCCGTTTTATTGACGAGTCGAAGCCGAGGCAATGAGTGCTGCCAAAGCTATAAGTCTGTGTTTGGTGCTGAGTTGAACACATAATTTTTTTGTCGATTTGGAATTAGTAGTGAAGGTTATCGCTATCAAATTACGTTGCCAAGCGTGTGTTGAACTGTAGCTATGTATTTATTGACGGTTGCTATGCGTTTGTTGAACGGTTGTTATATAAAATATTTTTACAGCCTAAGCATAAAAGAGGCACTTTACAGACTGTTAGCAGTCCTTGAAGTGTCATATTTAATGTCAATCGGCAAAATACTATTTTTAACATTAATTGGGTTTTTTCATTATATCATAGATACACATACGTAAAGCGTCTTTAGTCACTACGCTCGTGTTTTAATTCACCCATTCGTGGCTAAAGACTAGCTTTACGTTTTTTTATCGTTAATAACTATTAAAAACACAATTCATTTTTTAAATACCATTAGAATGATCAAACATACAGAGCATTTTTTATCGTGATTTTTTTTTTATTCTTTCCTTTTAAAGTATAAGCCTTTTTGGTTGGTCTTAAAAAGTTGCCTTTAAAAGAGAATACAAATATAAACGGCTATACTAATTTGTGGCGGACCCCGTTGGGAATGGCGAAATTGTATACATACAAAACGCGTCAGAAGAAGAGTAAAGAGGCTGCTTTTGTGTCAAAGTTACAGTCAGGCGGATATAAAACTGTTTGCCGATGCCGATAAGACCTATAAATTTTCCCAGAGTGCTTCTTGTAATGTTCCAACAAAATTATGGGCGCTTAGACTTATTTTGGTTTAGGTTTAAGCTTTAAAATAATGGAGGTATTTTGTACAGATTTGGAAATGTTATTGATTTAATTACGACGCTGCAAAATAGGACATTAATCCAAATTAAAAGAGACCTACAACTTACAGAAAACCTCGCGCAGAGAACAGATAACATTGGTGCCACAGTTTGACATCTGGCAAACGATTCATGTCTCTGAGAAACAGGAAAATTGTGAGCAAAATTATGACACTATTTTTTAAATATTTTTTTCTAATTTTGACATATAAAGTGTCACTTTTCAAAATTGATTGACGTTACGAAACGTCATATTTTTCGTAACTAGTTATGAAAAGAAAAATATTTCACAACTGGTGATGAAATGAATGAAGCATAAACAAAATTTCAAACAAACAAGCGAAATATGCGTAGCTACTTGATGTCAATAAAAGTTATGAAATTAATAATTTAATAATTAAAAAAAACTGTTATAATCAAAAATAGAAAAAATCTTGTATGAAACACGATAGGAAATGCGATTTTGTGTAATTCGTGTGATTTTGCGGGAACTCGCTTCGCTCGTCCCGCAAACATCCCACTCGTTACACAAAATGATGCATTTCCTAACTGGTTACATAAATAGCTATTGTATTAAACTTTATCTAAATTGTAATCTTTCTGCAGTTTTATAAATTTTAATTGTTATTCATTAATCCGCAATGATCTGTTAGAAATATTGTGACGTGAGAGTTATCGTATGTTGTGAATCTCAAACAGTAAGGATTGTAAATAACTGTTGGCAACGGCCATGGCGGGTAGCGTTGAATCCGGTTCACTCGATAACGCAAGTTAAGCAGCACTTTTCGCGGTCAGTAGTTGGATGGTTGACCGCTTTGTGAAAACCCATATCATATAAACGAGGTATGTACCAAGGCGGCATATAACTTCAGCTTAAATAATAAATAATAATAATAATAATAATTGTAGTCACATGAAGGTTTTATTTTATTGTTTAGAGAATGGAATTATAATATCTTTTTGTGGCAAATAATAAAATGTACATGAATACCATTTCTTCCAAAGAAACATAAATAAACTGTAAGATTATTTTAGTAAAATGTTTGGTTATCACTGATAAATTTTGCTAGCATATGAGTGAAAAGATTTGTGACAAAAAATTAAACAGAGAAACAATAATTTGACGCCAGAATTGCTATCTTTAAAACTCAAATATTTTAATAAATAATCATATTTTTTAAACTTTTATTACCTAGCTAGTACGGTGTTTTTGGGTCTAGTATATAATATACAATAATATAAATGACTTATTTGTCACTTTGTAACTCTAGTAAAAGGCCCCATTTCACAAATAATTGTTAAGTCTGGTTATTCGGACGATATAACTTGGCGAGTTGAAGTAATTTAGAATTTCTCTACGTAAGGGAGAAGTTATAAAAACCATAATTGCGCCAGAAAGTATTCAATTTAAATGTATAAATAATACAGAAGAGAAAAATTTATTTATTTTGTAGGTACGAAAACAGAATACAATAATGTCAGGTACGAAATTCAGATGTAATAAATATATAAAGAAAAAATAGCACGCATTGTATGTAACACATACATAATAGGGCTGTTTTTATTGCCTAACCCATGTTTTGGCATTCGAATTGCGGATCTAACGGAGCTGTTTTCCCCATTCGACTGTACCGTCTAAAATATTTATGTAACTTAGTATAATCTTCTAGGCGAAGTTATTGAAGTGATAACTTTAGTCTTCGCCAACTTCCTCGTAAACTTAAATAGGTAACGTAACGTAATCCATGCACAACCAGAAAAACAAACTAGCTATGAGCAATAACTAACAACACGACACAGTCACACACCCGTATAATTTTAAGGCGAAGTGGAACAGTGTACCATAGCTTCGTAGTTGTGTTTATAGTTATTGGAGCTATATTATTCGCTGTGGACTTGGAGCGAATAGCAAGTTTGTTCGTCATGCACGAATTATAACAACAATTTGAACTTCAGCGCAGCTAAAAACCGTTTCATTACATTGCATACAAGGTGCTTGTTTTTATATAAAAATCTTTTAATATTATTTAACATTTTTAGGTATTGTTATTTGAGAGCACTGAACGAACAAAAATGTAACACATAATTAAATCTGTTCTCGGCAGAATGCCATACTTAGTCATACGTATAATAATATGATACTCAGAGAAGTTTGAAGATTACAAGAAAAGGCTTATAGACGGCCTGATTAACCTCATAGGTTACATAGGCTAATGCCTGGCGGCGCGCATTTCTAGGGGGCGTGACGAGAAAGGTCAAGCGACCATCTTTTTCAGCATTAAAAAGGGTAAAATAGTTATTTATTTAACTAGGCATCAAAATACCAGATTTACAGTAGAGGCTGTCGTTTTATTGCCTCGGCTTCGCCTCATCAATGAATACTGCCGAAGCTAAAAATCTGTGTTTGATGCCGAGTTGAACATATATTTTTTTTGTTTTTTTCAAAATAGGAAAATTTCCCCAAATATGACTTAAAATTGTAATATTTTTTTATTACATTTCTTTATAATATAAGCGCGAAGAAACTCATTGTAGCAGAGCTCATCGTCAGATCTCTAATATTTTTCGAGATACGTCGATTTTTGGTATTATTCGAAGTGCAAATTTAAAAGCCTGTAATTCAAAAACTACACGAGATATCTAAAAATTCTCTCCAGTTTAGCGTTTCTGGTGCCTTATATAATAAATTTGCAAATTTTTAAAATTTTGAAATTTTTTGTATTTTTGTTCAAAATTTCGATCGGCGATAACTTGGCAAATATTAAAGATACAGATTTGCAGTGTTCACTAATCGATTCAGCTCGTCGAAATATATAAGTATGCAAATTTTCATAAAAATCGCTGTACGGGATGGAAAGTTAGAGTAAAAAGCCTGAAAATGGCGATTTTTGTCCAAAAAGTCAAGTGGTACCCATTGACGTTTGGCCTGAATTTGGCCATTTTAAGACTTTTTGCTCTAACATTTCAACTGGTCGTACGAATTTTCTAAAATTTTCAGGGTTTATGTATTTCGTCGATGTGAATCAATTGGTGAACACTGCAAGTCTGCATCGGTCATATTTGTCGAGATAACTCAAATCGAAATTTTGAAAAAAAATTCAAAAAAATTTCATAATTTTTAAAATTTACTAATTTATTATAAATAGCATGAAAAACATAAAACTGGAGATATTTTTCTATATCTTGTATAGTTTTTGAGTTACAGCCCCTCAAACTTGCTCTTCGGAAAATATAAAAAATCATCATATCTCGAAAAATATTATAGTTATGACGATGCGCTCTGCTGCAATGGGTTTCATGGCGCGAATATTATAAAGAAATGTAATAAAAAAAATTTACAATTTTAAGTCATATTTGGGGAAATTTCTGCATTTTGAAAAATATTACAAATCGCCATATTTCGATAAATATAATACAGCAATGAGTTTATTCATGTTTAAATTATACAAAAGTAATAAATTTCAAGTTAAGTTTGGAGGAGTATTTAATTTATTTTCTAGTAAACAATTTACTAGTACTAACCTTTTGATAAATATTTTTCTTTCTTAATTTAAATAAATAAAAAATAAGAACGAGACAAGATATGTAAACTAAACTTGGAATTTATAAGTTTCATGAAAATATGAAAAGCTGAGTTGATTTTGAATAAAATTGAAAAACCAGAGGAGGAAGTTTACTGAGCACACAAAACAATAAATTCTAATTTTTTTCAAAAATAGAATCAGCTGTGAAAATAGTTTCATATGAAAGATGTTAAATAGTTATACGTTAGGAACAAGTCATACATATTCAGTTGATTTTATTTGCTTAAGAAAGTAGTGTGGTGCTCACACCAGATTTTTTTATGAAGGCGATGAGCGAAAACTACTTTTGATCATATGTCGCTTAATGAGTGGATAATTGTGAATTTATATGAACAGCACAAACGACCATGCTCTTTAGTGGGATTTGAACCCACGACCTCTGGCGTGCTAGGCTAGTAATATAGCCACTACGCCACCGAGATCGACTAAGTATTATTATTAATGTAGTTTGTATAATAAAGTATTCATAAATATTTCAACTACATGAAGCGAATAGTTAAAATACTTCACAAGCTCCTTTGAAAGAAGTTTTAGAGTAGAGGAAAAACCTCATTATTCATAATACATAGTCAAGTAAAAACCTTCAGTAATCGCTAGAGAAATTCAAATGAACCGAAGAGTGACATTGGCACTTTTAATAAGATTTTAAAATGATATCGATTACCGCAAATTAAATTAGCACCATCCACTGCCCCTTGCGCCTCGTGGGAAAGAGACAGCGCGATAAATGGAAGGAAAAACGCCGAAGAAAACAAGGAAAAGAAGAAAAAGAAGTGATATTCTGCGGTAAACGCAACGCAACGGCACGCTAACCGGAACGAAATTGAAAAGGCTATAATTGAAGCAGTAGCAAAAGTTACCGCCAGAAATATCGAAGATTAAAAAGAAGTTTTAATTTATACGAAATTAAAATTTACCTTGGGTAAAATAACTTTTTTCTTATTTTTATTACTGGTGTAAGTAGCAAAGTTGCTCATAAAAATTATGTATTCTTCTTGTGTAAGTCATTTATAAGTTTTATTAAGTTTTGAAAATACTTTGTATCGAGCCAAGAACGAATTCTTGTATACAGGGCGTACAAAACGACACGCAATATTTGTAAAGCATATTAAGACATGTTTTTGGAATTGAAATAAAGATGTTATTATTAAAATAGTGAAATCGTGTACTAGGGACCCTAAAACATACTACCTTCATCGACATTTTTGACCTGTCGCAAAACTTTTCTTACATACAGGGCATAGAATTAAAATGTGGCGTAAAGGGATTTCAATGCTATTTTTTACCTCCCGCCTACCTCTAGGTAAGGGAGGTATTGTTTTTGGTCAAAAAATTGGGTAGTGAGTTTTCAATAAATAAGCAGGTTTTAGGGTCCCTACAATACGATTTTACTATTTTCGCGATGATGTCTGTATGTATGTATGTATGTATGTATGTATGTGTGTGTTTGTGTAGTCTGTGGCAATTTTTTCGTTTCGCATAACTCAAATAGTATAATACCAAAAAATACAATTTTGTAAATTATTGCTTCTTATATTTAAATGAAGAGCTGATTAGATTTTGGATAAAATTGCTCAACCGGAAGTTGAAATTTACTTGAAGCCCTTAACAGTTTTTTGTGAAAAACACGGTTAAATTTCCTTTTTCAACTATTTATGTTATTTTCAAAGTTGAAGCATATTTAATTTTACATGTGTTTGGATTATACTAATTTTATTAATTTTCATTAGATTTAGAGATAATAAAATATAAAGAAATTACATTTCACAAATCTTGCATTCCTAGTACACCATGGAAATATTCAAAAATTTTCAATTTTTTTTTCGAAATGTGACACATGTCATTGTGATTGTGAAGCTGTTTCCTTAGTGAAATATATATATATCAAAAAATTCAATAAATATACGGAAGAAAATTTAAATTCTCAAATATAAATAGAAAATAAACAAATAAGAAGGTATGTTTTTGTATCAAATACTATTTTGTACTGTTTAAGAGTAGTATTGGGCGGGAGGTTATGTGTTGGCCACATCAGATTTTTTTATATTGCTGTATCTTTTTACCTATTCACTTTACATGTATAAATACAAAAGTTGTTAGAATTTAAAAGTGAATGCAATATTTGTCACCTTTTTTCATTGTTGTATTGTTCTCACTATTTTCCTTTCCATTGTTATGGTTTCTGCTGCATACATATTTCCAAATCTTATTATTAAGTTATAAAAACTAATACTTCTATTCTAAATTGCACATTTTATTGGCGCAGCCACGCTATTCGTTATGTACTTGGATGTGCAGAGTTTACGCGCATTCCTTTCGCGAACTCATATCGGTTTGTCGAGGTATATAAAACAGTACAGACAGCATCAAAAGTATTTGATTTTGAGACCGAAAGGAAGCCAAAGTCCAATTTGGGCCGTGTGCCATCAAAGAAGAAAACAAATATAAAACTGCATATTGTACAACAAGTGTAGAAAGTAATTTGATTCACGCAGTGCAGTATATCTTTTTCAATACTTCGCGCAGTGTTACATACTGTTTACCTATATACCGAGTGGTCTATCTGTCTATATATTTTTTATTTTATTCGATTATTATAAATAACACCCTAATCTTTTAAAAAGAAGATTATTTTAAATGAATATATATCTGCATTATAAGTTTTTTCCTACCGGGTGTTTCATTTTCGTGCAATGGCATGCAACTTTATATTTTATAATGGAACAACCTATATATTTATGCAAAATTTAAAAAATCTTTTATTTCTCTTTAAATGATCAATATAGAAACTATTCATGTTTTTAATTATAAAGAATTACACGCAGAAAGTGTGGCATGAAATTAAGAACAAAAATAATATATTATGTTATTAGGATTTGAATTTTTTGTGTTGAGCTCAGATATTTGCGGCCGAGGCTATGCAAATTGAACGAAACAGAAAGAATATTCAACTCCGAGTGACATAATATTTTTTTCATCAAACAATCTAAACTAAACTTTAGGTATATAAAATACAAGTATAACATATATTTTTTTGGCCATTTTAAACAATAAAATTTGACAGAACTATGCAGTGCAACTGTCACTCTGCCCTTGTAGATGCTACCACCAGTGGTATATAGAACACCTTGTATATTATTGTACGCTATACAATTATATTTGTATTATTGTATCAGTAACAAAATGATTAACTTCTATATCGTATATATAATAGCAAAATATGAATATTATAATAAGCTTGAAGAAAAATAAATGTATAAAATATATTCGAATGATTGATCAATATAATAAACTGAACAAAATATAACAACAAAAAGTTGATAAACTAAGAGAAAAAGTAATTAATAATTATTAAAGATCTGACAGCAACTAATTTATAATTGTTTAAACTTCCTCTGTGTGTGATTCTTTATGAATAAAAATATGAATAGGTTCACTACTGATTATTTAACGACTACAATGAATTAGAACTGTTTAAAGAGAAACAAAAGATATTTAAAATATATAGAAAACCTATTTACAAATATAAAGTTGCATATCATTGCAAGAAAATGGAACACCCGGTAGAATAACTTATATTGTAGATATATGGCCATTATAATTTAAAATATATTTTGTTTCTAAACATTTTCGGTAATGTGGAAAAATAATGATCGGGGATACAGTCAAAAGATGTTTATTTTCTACAACGCCGACGTTTCGAAACCACTTGTGTCTTTTTCAGGGCTAGTAGAAAAAATTTATGTGATAATGTTAAAAATGCATACAATTAATGCAATTGGATGTTTAAGTTATGTAGAGGCAGAACAATCGTCACAAATAAAGAATATAAAAAATATGAGACACGTCAGCAAATTTCTCATGTTACTAGTGTATATTTTTGGTTTACACTTTTCATTTTCGGTAATATTTAATATTGAATGAAAAATACAAACCAATGGACCATAATATATTATATAATCATAGTTTATTGTTAGCGCCCAGAATTCGTTGAGTGCGAGATTGTAACCATTTTTTGCAACATCAAGAACACAATATATAGTAGTAGTAAACCAACCCTGATGCCCCAGTTTCCCTGAACGATTCTACGTTCATGCACCAGCACCAGTAGCACTAGCAACCTGAAAACACTGCACGCTGTTATTGATTTAGCTGTAGTGGTACCGTGGCAGTAGCACGCGGAATCAGCTGCTGCTGGAGTTGTCCTCGACTATGGAACCTGAAGGCAGTTGACTCTACCACTGCTAAAATGTACGAACTGTTCATAATTTCTCTTCAATTCATAATTTTTCCAATTCTTTATAGAATGTGAAATTGGAGGTATTAAATTATTAATTTCTTGCTTAGATGGATATTTGTTGACTAGTCATGACGTAGATAACGTATAAGAACAAGAACTACAAAGAGAAGACAAATTGAAAAAAATAAAACAGTAAAGAATAAAGAGGCTAGGACATGTATATAGAGCTGAAGAGCAAAACCCAATAAAATCTTTTCTAGAATGGAGTCTAGCAGGAAAAAGAAGAGGGCTAAGATCAACGACGATAAAATAAGTAGAAAAACTTATAAACAACAGGAACAGATACATAGAAATGGAAAATTTAATGAATAAAATTTAAACATTTAAATCGGTTTGTCGAAGAATATTACCAAAAATATTTGTTTACTTAATTGTGAAGTTTAGTCGGAATGTGGACAAGAATGAAGCAGAAACAACTGAAGACCGCTAACGTTTCGATTTATTTGAAATCATCATCAGAGCTGTAATGAGAAACAGAAATATTTTACTTACAAGTATATTTATTATTAACAAATATCAGAATCTTAACCTAAATGTTACATTACCGTTGTTGGCCTACAAAAGTACATTAAATTTGCATTTATATAATGTTCAAACATATTCGTTGAAGTATAACAGGATAATATTCTAATTACATGAACAGTAGTTACTATATACTAACCTGACTGACTTCTAAGTTAGTTCCGTTTCTCTCTGGGGGTTATGTGATTGATACGTTCGTCAAAAATGTCAAACAACACGCGTTTATTTGTAAACATCACATATGGTCATTAGGATATTAACCTGTTATAAATTTAACATATATAGTAACTACTGTTCATGTAATTAGAATATTATCCTGTTATATTTCAACGAATATGTTTCACCTTTATATAAATGCAACTTTAATGTAGTATTGGAGGCCAACAACGGTATGTAACATATAGGTTAAGATTATGATATTTGTTAGTAATAAATATACTTGTAATTAAAATATTTTTTTCTTCAAACGTCATAAAAGTACGTTGTTATGTATTTGTATTCAGCAAGCAGAAGTTCAATATTGTCGCCGCCGGCGTAAAAGTGTATCCTTGGCAACACATTTACGCCGGCGGCGGACAAAGTAAAATATTATGAAAAATAGTTAGGTTGTAATTCATTAATTTGACAGTTAAAAATGAAACAAATAAACAAAAATAACAAAACAGCATATTCTACGGCAACTTGAAATGCTAGATAAGACAGAATATTTTTTGAAGTTTTGAGCATTTTATAATATTTATAATTTTATTTTCTATGTTTGAAGAAAAAATAGTATGTGTTATTCGGAGTAAATGTGTCTTTGGGTGCTTCGCATGTAATTGTTCGACTCGCTTCGCTCGTCGTTCAAACTTACATGCTCAGCACACAAAGTATCACATTTACTCCTAATAACACAATATACTATTAATTCTCAACAAAGGTCTGATGATGATTTTAAATAAATCGAAAGGTTAGCGGTCTTCAGTTGTTTCTGCTTCATCCTTGTCCACATTTCTACTAAACTTCACAATTACAAGATTATTGGACATAAATTCATCAATTTTAATAGTTGTTTACGTACCAAGTGCGGGAAAACTTTCTTCTCACATCAGCGCTTATTTGCGAAATTACGCAGATTTAATTTAAATAAAATAGTCGTAAATTTACAAATGCACATCCAGCAAAATTATAGCGAACGATAACTAAGGAATTTGATGATTAGAAAAAAGAATATGAAGACATATTTTCCTTCAAATTATTGGCGATTATCGATAGTTTTTGCGGGTTTTTATACACGAAAATCGGTGTAACCTTCTATGAATTAAATTTTGTTATTTTTAAGATGGTTTTACTGTTCGGGAAAAAACCAATTCTTTGTATATTTTACCGTACCATTTAAAGTTTCTGGTTGTCAATAATGAGTATCAAATATTGTTTTTGCAATACCTGTACTGTAAGTTACCCATTAATAACAAAATTTAAACACAGTAAGTGGAACTTTTATTGCACAATTGGTTTTCATGGTTACATCATTTACTTACCGTCCACGGTGGATGGTAAGTGAAACTTACCGTTCATGGTGGATGGTAAGTAAATATACATCATTCAAATTTTATTTTTAACCTCAATCTGACAGCTGTTAATGTTGATACCTATTTTTCTTTTTCTTATATTCACGCAGGTATTGCAAAAAATATCTTACTAACCTCGAACTGTAAGTGATTTTTTAGGTCTCGAATGTTTAGGAAATCTCGACCCTACGGGTCTCGACAACCCAAACTACATTCTCGACCTAAAAACTATCACTTACAGTTCACGGTACGTAATATACTATTGTTGATTACAGTTACAGCCAACATTTCTCCACAAAATAGAGCTATATAGCAGTTTCGACGATACCCCATTGTGTCGATATCCATTTATGAACTCATTCATACAAGAAATATGTACCAGTTAGATTATTTATCAAGGTTTGGGCACTAAAAACGTTATGAAACAATACGAGCACATGCTGCTACAAATTAAACGACCACAAATACAAAATTCCAATAGCCATATCCGCTTGTATAAAATAACAAGTGTGCTGTGTTGGCCGCTTTGAAGCCGCGGCTGCGGCCACTGCCACCCCAAACACAATCCACCTGTACAACAGTAATAAATTCCGGAAAGGGTAACACGCGTTTCCCAATGAAAAACGTAATTGCGTGCGCTTATGAGCTCATAAAACCGCCGGTATGCCGCCAGGGCCGACTCGTGAGAAAGAGGAGGTTTACCATTACCTTATTTTGTAGATATTTGATATATTTTTGCGCGTGACTTACTGTCACGTCACGGCTCCCGCAGATGTTAGTGATTAGTTAAGATAGCAACAGTTACTAATCTGTCATTATATTTTTCTACGAATATCAGTTATCTGTATCAGCGCACTGTTCCAGGTAAAATGTAATATGGGTTGTGAAAGAATTTGGTGGAGGATGTTCAGGAAATAAAATAGGAAACCAAATACCAAATTACCGATTTTTTTTTACCTCCTGCCACATCCTGTAAGGGAGGTATAGTAATCATGCTAAATATTCGGTAGTGAGTTTTAAGTGGATGAGCACGTTTTCAAGCCCCTATAATAAGATTTTAATAATTTTTCGATGATGTAAGTCTGTGTGTGTGTGTCTGTCAGTCTGTGTAGATCTCTGGAGTTTCGGTTTCTCCAAAACTACTAAGCTGAAAATTTTGATATTTTGTATATCAATTGTATTCCTTTTGGAAGAGCTGATTAGTTTTTGGTGATAATCCAATAACAGGAAGTGGTAGTTTACTAGAAATATCTCAGTAAGTTATGGTTAAATGCCAATTTTTGTTATCAGAAGAATGTTTCAAATATAATTATCTAAAATTGTTGTTTAAAATTTTTTTTCTCTTATTGTCTTATTTGGCAAAGAGCAGATGTTTTCTCACGTTTTCAGTGCGCTAAGATGTAACTTTTAAGTAATTTCCTTTGTTGTAACTGTAATTTATTCATACGTTCTTGTCGTTTGTAATATTTGTTAAATTTGTAAATTCATCATTTTGTTCATTTATTTGTGGCATATTTAAATTTTATTAAATATTTATTTTTTATCTTCCTTTGAATTTCTCTCATTATTATGTCCTGTATTCACGGGTAATTTTATCCATCTTGTAAGCCAACATGCTACAAGCTACAATAATAAATAATATATTGAAATTTAATTAATATAGTAACCAGTTTCTAATTCAAACAAATGCTGCATGACGTGTGTGTAATCTGTAAGGGTTATAAGTAAAGTTAAGGGATAACATTCCCGTAATTCTGCGCCAATGCCAGTGAGTGTAAGGTGCCAATATTCAGTATTTATCACCCATGCGAACCGTCCCGCACCACCCAAACCCGTATCCATTCATATAACATAACATTGAAGTTTATACAGCAATAGCGGATTTGGCCGGTCATTACGACGAATTTATACCGTATGAATTCACTACGATCGTAACTCAGCTCTCATTGACCCTTCTGCCGTTACGTCCAGCAGGAATTTAACCAAAATTATGTTTCGTACTTTCCTAAAATTGGTGAGGTTTTTGAGACAGGCCTCACGTAGAACTGTATTCACATGTATCAATGAGTCGCCCTTTTATGTGCCTCATTCATAACCCTAAATAATGTAGTTGTTACATAAATACTTCATATCGTTCGATATTTACTTGTTTTCCGGACTGATTTCATTCCGGTTAACAGAACTTTACAGGATTGTTATTTTTTACAGTACAGTATCGTTGCTAAACAATATTTTAATAGCATTTGACTTTTAATTAATTATTTTTTTTAAAAACAAACTGAATGTTTTTAAGAAAGAAAGGAAGACAGAAAGCAAACTTTCGCCAAAAAAATGCCACAGGTATGAAGTAAACCGTTTTACATACGTTATACGTTCCTTAATGGTTTCCACGGTGGTACGATACTCATTTTAAAATTTCTGATTTGTCTCCTATGTAGCCTCGTTCGGAAACATCTTATTCGTAGCGTAAAAATTCATTTACCGGACTTAATTAGCTGTCAATAAAATGTGCAATTTCATTAAAAAGACTAATAGCTAATAGACAAGTGCAGAATATTTCGATGTATCTAGAATTTGGAATAGAATATATGAACCAATGCAATGTTCAAAAGAGATTGCCGCTATGTCTGACAACAATAAGGGATTTCAATATTTTCTGTTTAATTTTTGTTTCATTAGATTTAGTCAGTAGTAATGCAAATATAAAATTTTAAATAAAAAAATTCTTATTAAGTGAGATATGATTTTTTAAAAGATTACATCAAATTTTAAAGAATCAGACTGTGACGTCACAATGCCTACAGCTAACTTCAGGGTAAACAAGTCTGTGCTCATGGTTATCATGTTGTTGATGCCAACCTGTCAATATCTCACGAGTGTGTTTACAGTTTTTGTTTAATAATTATCAAGTATTTGAAGAAAATTGGTCAAAACAACACATACCTGTAATCAGAGTATCAAAATGTTCAAAAATAATATTTGAATTAACAAAAATATGCGCTTAACCAAACATATAGGCATGAAATGAGCGCTAGGCGTTGTGACGTCAGAATTTTCAGGAGAGTTTACAATAGCCTAAACATTACAAAAAAAAAATACAAAAAAATTGATTACTTTGAGTAAATTCAATTATACCATGATACCCCATTATAAACTATTAAAATAAAATAAATATATCATCACCTCATTTACCCATTTTGTATGTAGCACACATTCTCGCAGATTTATATAACTTGTTAGTGTAACAAGTAAAGTTAAAAATGGTAACTTTCGACTGTGGTTCGAACTGTGGAACTCACAATTCCTCCGGACGAATCCCTCTCTCGCGAAGCCAACCGCAGCACATTTGCGGATGTGCGTTCATTCACAAGCACCCGGTATATCCAAGCCCGAGCTTGGGAGCCATAGCTGTAAGGTTTAGTAGGCTCTGTGGACCGTATGAATAAGCGTGTGCGGTGTGTGTACGTTACTGAATTTCATCTCACTCTGGGTTCTGGGTTAATTGTTTCCGTAAGAGGATGAATTTAATACGATTCGTTCGGATTGCATTATGGGCTTTAATCTGCAGCGCTGATATGGAAATGCAGTTTTATAATCGGATGCAAGTTTCGGAATAGTTTTTATGTGTGCAAGTTTGGAATTTGTAATAAGGGTTGACAAAGCGACGGGTGGTAAAAAATCTAATATAAAATCCACATATAATTTGTTTTTATAGTTGATATAAGAACAAATAAATAACTAGAATATCGTTTAAAATTCAATAAGAATAAAATGTTTGAAATTAAAATAACAAATAAACTTTTGCTCAGTGATCAGTAACAGTAATTCTTGCAAATAGCAAATGACTTAAGTAGTTGGTCTTCTTTCCATCTTCGTAAAAAAAAGAGAACAATTGCAATAGATTTCATAGAAACAATTCACAACTGAAATCGCCGATGGTGCCAGCACTGTACCTATAAAATGGCTACTAAAAGAGTAATCGGAGATGTAAATAACATATACAACATAGGAAAGTGAATCAAAAAATTAAATGAATTTTGAATACACGAAGTTTTGACGTCTAATATTCTGTATAGGGGAGTATTGTTGCATATTCTATTGCGCTGAGTACAGTTATACCACCCTTTTTGTTTTTATTTTTAAGTATTCACAAGACTAGCGGTGGGGACCCGTTCATCACTTTTGGAAAACTTTTTTATATAAAATGTTTGTATATATTGTATAGTATATTATAATTACCTTCAAACGAGTCACTTTATTATTAAAATGGTTTATTTCTTACTTTATCCTTTAGGTACGAGTATGAGTAAAAAATATAAAACATATAAATAATGGTTTCGATAGTGGTTTGTATTGATATAACTAGAACAATACTTAAAAAAAAAAAACATTTTTGTATTAAAAATATTCCTCATAGCAGTTTATATTTTTACCACCAGATGGATACGGGTTAATTTCACTAGCATATGATAAGAATAAATGAAAGGAGACTGGAATGAAAAAGAGGAAAGTTACACTGCAGGATCCACGATGGATGGCGATGAATAAGAAACGTGTTCAAGTTCAAATTGCAGATGTATAAGGTCTGTTCAGAAAATAACCAAACTTAATTTTTTAAACTTCATTATTAATTTTAAAGATTATTTGGCCCTATCTAATTCTTGGGACAATACTGACGAATTGACAAAGCTGAGGCCGTGTTCGAAGTGTCACTTTGATTACCCTAAATACCAAATCCTAAATTTATAAGCCCTAAATGACGTCATAATTTAGGGTTTTAGCTATTAGATTTTAGGATTTGCAAAAGCACACTACGCCTTGACGTTCGTAAACACTAAAAAAATTTTATGTTACATCAACAGTTAAATATGTTGCACTCAAATAGCAATATGACGAAAACTAAAGGAGATATCAACAATACAACAATCGAAGTTCGAAGAACAGCTGATTACAGATGAGGGTGGCAATGCTGCCAACCGTATATTACTAAATATCTCCGTTGGCGCGTAATTCAAAACGTTAAACGTAAATCGTACGCTGTCTGCGTCCAAATCTGAGCAAAATTCTCTACACAACATTTATTTCCATTTATTTATATTTTCGTTCCCACGGCAATAAAAATCAAAGCATCTGCAACAAGGCGATGCGATAAGATCCAGATAATCCCCCCTGCAGCGTGAAAATTTCAATTCATATCAATCTCGTTGGGGCTTATCTGCTATCTGCTACGGCCCACACTAGTACACTGCGCACCGGCTTACCTATGCTAGCGCAGCGAATAGAGAAAAACCAATAGCTACGATACATATCAAATTCTCTGTTGCCTTCAGCGCTGCCTGGAATTTAAATGAAGCGGAACTCCGGAGATGTCGCGCTTGGCCGAATGCACCCGATTACGATGAAGGTATCGTAGGATTGCAATCCTGCACAACAGCGCGCCAGGACTCAATTGAACCTTAAATTGCTCTACTATGGCACCTAATACTATTTTTAATTTTTTGTCTCTTACGCATATACGAGCCCAGAATCATATCAAGTGTCCCAATTAATTCCAGGTATTTTAAAGTAAATTTATTTGTTTTTAATCAGTGCACATAGTGCACATCATTTCAAATTATTTTATGTCTTATTGTAATCAAAAATTTTATTATCATTTTCATTTTTTTACAAATTTATGTTTATATCATGCGAAACTGCAAATATGACAGTAATCACTGTCACATTGAAAATGAGAGAAACTAATAAATCCAAATTTGCAAGAATAACATTGGATTTTTTTTTATCTTGTCTGTATGGCAAATGTAAACTTTCCGATAATTCCTTTTGGACCGTAACTAAACGTAGATAGAATTTTTCAGAGTGATCTGTATTTATATTATAAGTAAAGTAAATAAATGTTATATTCACGCCATTTACCCATTTCTAGGTGTGGTACTCTGCTCAATGCATATCTATGTCAACGTCGAATTTACGAGGTGATCCTCATCAAATTGAAAAATGCAAAAACTGCATTGCTACGTTGTTGTACTGTTATAGGTTAGTTGTACATTTCTTGATCTAAATCAACTAAATAAACAAATAAAAAATGAACATATATAAGGAACATTAACTTTGAATACATATTTAATTTAATTTATGAACTTAGTTATATAGAAAGTGCAAAGATTTCGGAGTAAATTCATATTATAACCTAAAATTTAACTTACTTAGTTGTACATAACCGTCTGGTACAAAATATTCAGAGCATATTATTTATTGTAAAGGTATTCATGTTGTTTACTTCTGTTAGTTATTTCCAAGGTTTTTTCGCACTCTTACTTTATAAATAAAACGTTTGGCCACCTTCGGAAAATAATGGAATGTAACGTCCAGATTTTTACGAGACTTATTATTACACCCTTTTACTGCACACTACACTTTATTTTTCAATTTTTCGCGGTGTTTAACTACAATTTCGCTCATTTTTTATCTCAAAAATCGTTATTTCCATTTGACGTAATGTATTTCTAACGGAATCTTCCCTCTACTTTGTGTTCGAAAATAATCCGCTAGATGGCATATCGCTACATGTCAGATCCCAATAGAAGTAATTTTATATGGTGAAAATTATCAGTTGCGGTGATAGAACCAAGGATCTTATGATCCGCAGTTCGAAGCGTTATCACGGAGCTATTTACCCCATCATATTATTATTTTAAATTAACCCACAATAAAGCGCAAAACTATTTTCAGTCGTAACTACAATAACATCAAAATGGCCGATCCCAATAACAGAACTTCAATCTAAACCTCAACCGTCTGCTGTCGCTGTCTGTTCTCTCAAATGCAGCAACAAGATTTCGCGACAAACCATCCCAGACAGCTCTGACAAAAACAATAAAAACCAGCTGAACACGAACAGCAGCGCATCGGGACGGCAGTGCCGGTAGCGAAGAACGTCTTCAGGGATTACCGCCCGCTGGGTAATTTGCAGATGGAAGCGACGCCACAGACAAATTTATATTAATTTAGATTTTTTGATTGTTTAGCTTTGCCACTAAAATTATTTCAACCATCGTGACTAAAATTGTATGCGTTTTAGAAATAAAGTAGAACTAGTGAACATCATGGATTTTCTGCATTTAATAATTTAATATTCTTTATTTAATATTGGCACTAAAGTGCACAGAAATCTAAACTAAAGTAACCCATTATACGACGATTTTGAGCAATGCAGTGTTGGAAACTGTAAAAAAATTATTGTACAAGTAGGATTATTTTGCCAGATATATGACGTATTGCAGTAAATTTATAGGTAAAATGAAACAATATGTGCAAGAAGAATTAACTAATTAATTGCGATGATGAAATTGAGGACAAAACACATAATTTTGAGTGATATTTACGATAACTTCAATGTTCCAGGTTGGTACCACTGAGTGTCAGTTTCAATTGACAACTGACAGCTGTATAAATTTAACCTATATTATTATTTGTTACAGGTTTTTTTCTAATTTTTTATTTCAAATAAAATTTAATATGTACCTTGGCATTGAAGTTCCTTTTATCACTCACATAGTTTATTTTACTAGGCCATACGAGCGCAAATAAATTCCATATTCGTGTTAAAAAGTAAAACTTAAAAATTATTATCTTCGACCGTTGTTAAAAGTGACCTTATTAGATTACTTAGCAAGTTGAAAGTTTCACTTTTTAACACTAGCGTTAAAAGTAACATAGCAACGTGTTAAAAGTGATTTCATTGTTTCTTTTAACACGTTGCTAACGATTTGTATCAATAAATCAACAAATATAACCTTACCTGTCAAAATATTATTCTACATTTTTTAGTAATTACTAATACACTAGGAAGATGATAGATAAAATTTTGTATGATATACGTGTTAAATTTGATTTATCTCGTTCGTGGGGTTGTTTCACTCGGCTTCGCCTCGTTTTACAAACTTCTCCACTTTCTCATTAAATATCACTTATAACACTTAAATCATAAATAACTATATTTTATTTGTATGTATTAATTAATTTAGAACAATAAAATCAATTTCATATGAGTAACTGTTTGCCAACCATATTTTTTACTGAAATCTGTATTAAAAAAACGTTAAATTTTAATAAGAAAAATTTTTTAAAAATGATTGTAATATCAAATTTAACCCAATCGTCAATTACTTATTTTTATTTTCATCCAAATGGTCAATTTTATCGATTGCAAGTCTGAAACAGTTATAACGAATTTATTTTTATTTATTGTAACATAGCATTTTTTTTTTCTAGATAAATTTAATAAATACTAGTTTTTAAATCTCTGGTAGCGACTTCTTAAAATTGACGGATTAAAAATTAAAAATCGATGTTTTTTGCATCACCCTAGTCAACACCATTCTACTTATATGTACTGGATGTACAAAATCGTAATATTTTGATGTCCCCGTTCTCGAAATTTTAGGAAAGGGCCAATAAAGAGAGAGACCGCATATATTACGAGCGTTGAACCATCCCAAAACGGTTTATGAAACTAAAATCTCATGTTACCCATATCACATACACTGCATATTACGTTAAAGTTCATAAATTGCCTCATGTGTTAGTTAGAATATATTATTAAATATGTTGCGTGCTTAACATTTTATGTGGTTACTCTGCAAAATCTTGTAGCAGCAAATAAAAAGTACTTAGAGCAAAACTTAACATAAAGTATAACATAAATTTTCATAGAGGTAACGTATGAAATATGCATGATAGCAGCCTTGGCGACGCTGCCGTAATCCGACGGGGTTCACTTCACAGCAGCGTTACGTTCTTACGTTACCGTTACGGCGTTTTAACGTTAATTCATTAGCCAGCGCATCATTTCATATTAGGGCCGTCTTAGCGCCGGCCGGCTAATATTCATAAAGATTCTGGCCTATTAATTAAGCTGTTAATTATTTTAGATCACGCGGGAGAAAGGCGACAGGTTGACATCATGAAATTAAGATTTTAAAATGATTTCCTAATTTGTTTTAAAGTTGACACGGCGGAATGTGCCTCGCTGGATAAGTCAGAGATGTTTAATCTGATTTGAATTTATATTGCGATGTAACTAAGTGTGAAATTCTCGTTTCACTTCGTCTGGAATTATTTATTTACCTGCTTTCAAATTTATGATACGACGGAAACGTTTAAATTTGTTTCATTCATATTTTACGATTTCCTTCTTAAAATATTATTTTTTAAATTTAATTATACATAATGTACTTTAAACAAATGAATATGGTATAAATTCTCTTTGAAAAATCGAGTTTTGCATCAAGCAGTGCCGCAAGTAACATTAAGTATATTAACTGATACATTTTTCTCCGACATTAAATTCCAGGGATCTGGGTTCGGATCCCGGCTGACTTTAACATTGAACAAGGAAAATAATCTGATGTGCCCAACATATAATCTCTAGCATTAAATGATTCAAAATAGGAAAGAAAATATTATTTTATATCTTTTTTTTTAACAAAATTTGTTCTAACCGTAGATTTAATAATATATATGGATGGAACGTTGAATATGCTTTAATACAATTATTTGTAACCAACATAAGTGAGAGATAGTCATATCTAAAATTTCGCAGTGGGAGAAGAACAGCACATTTTCATGCCACCCGTCACGTGATATGAATATACTATTCTTCTTCCACTGCAAAATTTTATATATGACTATCTCTATCTTATATTGGCATTAAACTGCTGTATGTAAAAATCAAGAAAATGTTTCCCATAAATTCATGTAGTTTCTCTAACCTAAAAGTGACATATTTACCTTACATATTTAATTATATGCACAAGAGTATTTGATATATTTAAATATGATATAAATAATTGACAAAATTATAAATTAAAAACAGTTACTCACACGTCAAACGTGAAACCAAGTTCTTGTCATCTTGAGATGAAAGTCACGTGACGGGTGGACTTTCATCTCTCTATCTCTATCACGCTGTGTTGGTTACAGTCTATGTCTATACTCCTTCCATACATTTTATTAGTTCTATGGTTCCAACTCAATTATTTAGTGACATATGCTTAAAATATATGATACGCTACGTAAAAGAAAGTAAAAATTTGTGTTTTGAAATCACATAGTAAAGTTAAAATTTGAAATAATTTTTGAAGACAAAACATAACCTAGTCGTTAATCATGTATCTCTGAAAATATCTTCTAATAATATCATCTAATTAATTTAGTTGTTGACACTTTAAAAACGGCAGAAAACCTTGATCGAGTTTTCAATATGAACTGTCCGTGAAACAGACAGAAGTTTCACTTTTAGAAGAATTTATTTGATAACTCTGCTTGCCTCTGCCAAATCTTTAGAATTCTGAACATTGTTTCAAGTTTTACCAGTTTACGCACAGAAAGAGAAAACATATTTATAGGAACATTTATCTAAATATACAACTGCCTCTTCATTTGTTTTTACGCACTACACACCAGCTTACTACCAGTGGCGCATACATACAGGATGTTCAAAAAGTTCCGGGACGGTGAAAAATCTCAAAAAATACACATCGAACAAAAAACACGTGTTTAATATTTTTCAAGTACGATTTCCCACCGCCACACCCTGAGGGTAGGGCCACTATGAAATCTTAAATGGGAACCATGAGAATAATTATTTTTCAGATAACAGCGCCATCTATCGCGAATCGTACAAAACCTACTTAGTTTTAGCCGTACTATCCCAATATACAATAAAAAATGGGGGTTCCCATTGAACATTTCAAAGTCTCACCCTCAGGGGGTGGCGGTGGGAGATCGTGCTTGGTGACATAAGATAGGTTTTTGAAAAATATTAAACACATGTTTTTTTTTTTGTTACTTTCTTATACAAAGTATAAGGAAGTATTGGAATCACGAAAAAAATCGCTGACGAGATTTTTGCGGAAATACATTTTTTGACGTCCACTGAATCCGTTAAGACCAATTTCTCAATGATGTCTGTGTGTGAGGATGGATGGATGAATGCCCGTGTGCTCAATATCTCATGAACGAAACAAGATATGTAAAGGAAACTTGGAATTTATAGGTTTCATGAAAAAATGAAGAGCTGAGTTGATTTTGAATGAAATTGAAAAACCGGAAGAGGAAGTTTACTGGACACACAAAACAATACATTCCATTTATTTCATAAATAGAATCAGCTGTGAGAAAAAGTTTCAAATGAAAGATGTTAGTAAAAGTATTTGGAATATAAAATGTTATTTGCATTTTTCTTGTACATGCTTCTAATTTTGAGAAAAACTAAATTAAATATTTAAAAATATATTTCTATAAAATTAAAACTTTTTTAATATCTATGTGTCAAACGTGTCAAATAATTGTGAAGTGTCGAAAATATATGTCATGTGAAATATTATAAAAGTAATATTTGTATTATTAGTTAGAAAGTTTTGAAGACTATATTGAGAACAAAATTAAACAGGTTAGGTTAGGTTAGGTTATATAAATTAAACAGGTTTAACATGTATATATCAAATAAATGTCAAAATAATCATACGCAAGGAACAAGTCATACGTGTTCAGTTGGTTTTATTTGTATCTATAAGAAAGTAGTGTGGTGCCCACACCATATTTTTTTTGATTCGATGTGAATTTCTCGAAATATTTCACCGTCCGGAACTTTTTGAACATATTGTATAGCATCTAAGCAAACACATAGATAAATCGAAATATCATTATGTTTTACAAATGTTACTAGAATGATAATAATTACTTTCCTGAAGGTGTATTTTACAGATTTTAATTAATTCCACATTTTTCGTCAGTAATTACTGCGCGCATTCTCGTCTAGCCGTTAAAATGAAGTAAATCCTTGCTAGTGTTGTAGTAATTAGTTTTTCAAATGCTAAATGGACGGAATCGTTTACATTTGCAAACGGGAATGTTTTCGTTAATTAGCAAAACATCAAAACTTTTAAACTCTGTGAAATTCAAATTTTGATGGCGCTCATTATAAATTGGCGTGCTTGGCGTATCAAACATGACAAATTCACTGTTAATCGAAATCGCGTACCTTTTTAACTTTTTTAATTTCCGCGACCCGACTGGTGTTGAAATATGTCAAGTGGATTGTACATTTTAACATCAATCAAGCTGCCTGAACTTTTGCACAATTAATAAAAAATTACACCTACACTTACTGAATTAATTACGCTACTAATTGTTCTTCGAAGCGTGAATTAATCGTGATTCGTTTCATGTTTTATAAATAATTATTTAAGTTTAGACTTTGACGTTTTTGAAAATTAATTTAATTCACATTTCATGAGTTCATCAAATAGACATACACCCACGACAGAACTGTAGGTATATCCGGCAATTAATATTTTCAAATTAAAATGATGGCATTTTCGAATGATCACGAAACGTGATATTGAAATTGTAGTATTCATTTATATATGTAAGGGAGGTATTGCAACGGGTCATTATTTTTTAATTAATCACGTTTTGGTGTACCTAAAATATGATTTTATTATTTTCACGGTGACATCTGTGTATGTTTGTGTATAAATAACTCAAAATATAATATTATTTTCTAATGGGCGCATAAACCATAAACGAAATATGACTATATCAAAATCGTGTAACACTTACGGAATAATTAGTAGTAAAGTATTTTTTCCTTTAAAATATTTTACTTTAAAGCGATATAACGAATTGAACATATTTTGACGTCACGAGTATTCGCATTGATTCTATTGGCCAGAAATATGAAACATGCAAGTCGCACGTCTACCGTTGCGCCAAACGCCTATTGCGGGCTAAAATAGAACTACGAAATGTCATTTCATTTATTTTGTTTGTTGGTATTTAAGATTATATTTGTTGGGCTTCAATTACTTGTTTTATAATTTATTGTGTGTTGATGTTAGGTTATATCACTACTAGCGCCACTTTTACTCGAATATCAAGTAAAATACTCTAAAGTTGCCAAATTAATTTTATATTTATTTATATTAAGTTTAATTGTTGTAAATTAAGACTAATAATAATAATGTATTCCTGTTTCTCCTCCTGGGAGCATAGGGCCGGAATTCCACCGGTTTCAATGACCGAATGTTTTACTTGCATTAACGATGTTGCTGATGGTCAGTCAACAGACAACTGCAAGGGACCGCCGGCTTATAGTGACCTCCGAATCACTCAGACCCATCTGTGGTCACTTGTCAGAGCTACGAATTATAATTATATGTAATATGTAAATATTATTTTTACATTAAAAAATATATAATATCTACTATCATGAAAATTATTTGTTTTTGTGCCACTGGAGTAATACCAGTGACGTCACACAAACTTTAATATATCTCGGGTAATATATGAAATTTTCACATCGAGTTTTCACTGATCGTCATATAATCTAATAAAGTTTCACAAAAAAAATAAAAAATAGTTTTTTCTCTATTTTGTACCATTTAAAAGTTCTTGGGTGGAAGGTTATGTGCTATCCACATCAGATACTTACTGGATTTTATTCGTTTGGAAAAATTTCAAGACATCTGCAAATGCAGAGCGCTGTACTAACGGTAGAAGTAAGTAAACTAAAAAAATATAAGATTTTTTTTAAGTGAAACCAGAACAATAATTGTAGATATTTGAAACATTATTTTAATAACAATAATTGTCATTAAATCATAATTTTTTCAGTTGTTTCAAAATAACTTGATAGAGCTACCATTTCCGGTTATTGGATATCACTAGAAACTAATCAGCTCTTCCAAAGGGGATAGGTACAATTGATATGTAGAAAACAACAAAATTTTCAGTTTAGTAGTTTTTGAGAAACCGTAACTCCAAAGATCCACACAGCCTGACAGACAGACACACACAGACATCATCGCGAAACTATTAAAATCGTATTCTAGGGACCCTAAAACGTGCTCATTCACTGAAAACCTACTACCGAATTTTCAGCATGATTCCTATACCTCCCTTACAGGATGTGGCGGGAGGTAATAACTATTATTGTTTTGTATACTTCATCCATCAAAATCTAGACATCTTTTCTTATTGTCTTGAGTTTCATTATTCTATCTTTTCTCGTTCATGAATTATTGCGTATATAGACACACATCCATGCACACACACAGACTCATTGAGATAATAATCATAATGGATTCAGGAGACCTCAAAATATACTTTATAATACCTACGCACAAGAAAGTGAGAAATGGCGGAGGCGCCGATTACAGAAACTGATAGAAAACTAAAGAAATTTTGAACATTCTCGGAACGAAATGGCAATTGTCACAAAAACATTAAGCCAACGTAAATCCAATATGTCTCCTTGCCACTCTACAGGTGAAACACGGAATGAGAAGTAAAGGCAAGGTAAATCTCCAGAAGACAAATACACAGTGTAAAAGTATCTTGTCACAGTGCAAATAACTAATTCAGTTCTTCACTGTGTTCAGCCTGCGCGTCACTTGTACAATATTACAATTCTCACCTCCCACACATTGGCGCCTCTGCACAAACAGCGGCAACGTGGCAACACTGCACGTCTGTTTACCGACCCAGACTTGGCAACGTCGTGCGCATGCGTTCTAACCCTCTGACAAACAAAAGACAAACGCACCGTGACGTGCCACAGAAGGACTGCTTTACAGGGACGTACACAACACATTTACTTTATTTGGACCTTCTATTTGACCCTCTGAAATTGCAGATCCTAACACAGGTTTTAAAACTGAAAAATGAAATTATACAACTTTAATGCAGTTTTTAAGATTTTGTCTGTAATTTACAATTTTAGAGCAGGGTGATAAGATTCTTAGTTAAAATCTCACTACCGACATTTTAAAGTTTCTGTTCCATTACCACCTGCGGGGGCCATGTTTCACCCAGCTCTGCGAAAGCAGATTGTCACATTCAAAATGGTTAAAAAGGCTTGGTGATATATTTATTTATTTAGCTATTTTTGGGACAAGGGATCTACAACTGCACTTCAATGAGCATGAGTGTGTTAATTTTTTTAGAAATTGGCCATTTACTCAAGCAAATGCAATTTCAGAATCTAAGAATTTTTAAAATTTAATGATGAATTAGACATGTCGAGCGAATGTCGAATGAAAGGTTGGTGAAACTAATATATGTGGATGAGATTGAAGGTGAACTATTGCGTGGGCGTCCGCTGAATAAGTGGTTGGGTATGATTGATGGTTTGTTGCGTGAACGAATAATTCCGAGTGTGAAGTATAAACGAGCTAGTATGAATCGCACTATAAATGTGGACGAGGCGAAAGTGGTGTGTCAGGATAGGAATGTTTGGAGAAAATTGAATGTTAGTTGACTGTGTTTCTGGGTTCATGCTACCCTACTGAATGGGATATAGCGTGATGTTATATATGTATGTATGTACGATTTTTTGAAGCAATGGATGAAAAATGTTCATAGTGAAAATACCCAAAGATCTGCAACAGCAGAACTCAACAGGTGTGAGTGTGTTATTTTTGCAAACTAAATAAAAAGTCCATTGATTTGCGATTGCAGATCCCAAGGATGTAGTGAATGAAAATTATCTTACAGTCTGAGTTAATTACAAGGTTAAATTATCTTAAGACCTGCAACTTTAGAGCCCGATAGATGTGTGTTGATTTTTTTTTATCATTTTGCAATTGCAATTGCAGAACTCAAAGATGGTAATGTATTGTATGTTCTGGGTATATTTGCTCGAAATGTGACTGTATGTAAAGATTCTCGATTGAGTGTTTATAATGGTGTGTTGGTGTCTACATTGATGTATAGTTCTCAATGTTGGATGTGAATGAAGAACCATGAACGACTTATAACTTCTACAGAAATGTGGTATTTTTGGTTCACTCTATAACGCAAGTTAAGCAATATTGTCCGCGGTCAATAGTTGAAAACCTATACCAGCGAACACTGCGTACCGTTGTCACACTTATAACCTCTGCAGTTGAGATCGCTTTACCAATAAAAAAAATATGAGGTATTTGAGATCATGTCCGCAATACATTAAGTGTGAGATTGAGAAGAATATTGTTAAAAAAGTGGTGATTTGGCCTTTAAATGCGCCCCTTAGTACGGGCCGGCGTCGTCCCAGCCACGCTGATTGAATAGCAGAAGTAAGTGGTACATGTTAATTTTCACGGAATTTAGTTGTTGCGTTTCAGTCACGTTGCTAAAGAGCCTGTGTTTACTTAGGACTAAATTACTCGTATAATATGTATATTCACTGCAAATACCACGCGGTGTAAGTTGTATAGAACTGCGAGCTGCGAGCGACGCAGGTGCTGCCGCCTTCAACAAAACTGCCCTGTTTTACTTACTTGTTCATGGTCCTGCTAAATGAGACGTTACGCGCCTAATTACTTCTATGCGCATTTTACTCCCTGTACTACAGTACGTCTGGCCTTACGGTTATAAACACATTTAATTTTAAGATGTTCAACTAGCAATCAATCTCTTCCAAACATTCCAACACTTTCGCCTCGTTCATTTTCATACAATTATCTATCCTTTGACTGCTCAGATATCCACGCAATCGTTCAACACATCAACTGATTCTCACCCACATTCTTCGAAAGTCCGATTTTGACTATTAAACAACCATTTTGTATTTAAACTTATTTTCAATGGATGGTAGCGATAGATCCTCCGCGCCTGAATGCAAATAATAATTATTTATGTGAAATCGGCACTATAGTTATAAAGTGCTAAAAAATCGTCATTAAAAGCTCAGAAATCGTCATTGAAGTAACCCATTATACGACGATTTTGAGCAACCCAGTGTTGGCAATCGTTAAATAATTTTTGTACAATTAGAATAATTTTGGCAGATATATTGACGTACTATAGTAAATTTGGACGTAACATGAAACAAATTTTGTAAGAAGAATTAACTACTTAATTCCAGTGAAGAAATTGAGGACAAAACACATAATTTATGAGTGTTATTTACGATAACTTCATTTCTCGAAGTTGGCAACGCTGACTATCAGTTTCAATTGACAACTGACATATGTATAAACTTAACCTATATTGTAATTTTTTTACAAGTTTTTTTCGCATTTTAGTTTTCAAATAAAACTTAATATGTATCGCGGCACTGAAGTTCCTGTTTATCACTCACATGGTTCTTTTCCTCGGTGCTACGGGCCTCGGCATTTAAATTCCATATTCGTGATAAAAAATTGAACGTCAGTGCCTTGATACATAAATAACTATTGTCTTCTATGGGGCATATATCTCAAGTTATTCTAACTGGTTAATTCAAATTGGGCACGCAGTATATACAGCGCGTTTCAATTGTCAGGATTAACATTGATATCTCCAGAACTAGTAGCTACGACTTTGGTTAAATTAGACAAAAGCTGCCATACTAGTAGACCAAATATAGGCTTTCGCTTTTCCGAAAAAATGCATGTCACTAGATATGGACAAAAAAAATCAATTGAATTTTTCAAATAAAAAAGTTACATTTTTTTACTCTCAAACCTGCGACTTAGAAAATTATTTTTTTCTGTGGCTCATATTCAAGATGTGACACAAATTTATAATTTTTTTTAAATGGAACCAATAGCATAGTTTTTTATGGTATATGTGTTAAAAGTGACATTTTATGGGAAGTAGGGAAGTTTGTGAAAGGCATAAAAGTGACACTTTACAGACTCTTAGCAGTCCGTGAAGTGTCATTTTTAATGTCAACCGGCAAAAAATGTAATTTGTCTTATTTGGAAAAAAATATTTATAAACTCTGCGTCAAATGAACAAAAATTAGATTTCAACGTAATTCTTCACAACTTAACCCAAAATCTTCACAAAATAAAAGAGTTGCTAACTCAAGCAATAAATATTTAGTAAAGTGTGAAAATCTGGTTGAATATATTAAATTCTTTTCCAATCCCAATCACACCAATTGTCCTAAAATACCAAAACCTCTCCAGCCGTCACTGAGCTCATCCCACTTCGCACGTGGCTGCACACATCCCTTTATGTTTACGTAACCAGCTGCAATTGTGAACAGACCACCAGCAACATTTGCACTGCGTTGCGGGCACCAACATGTTATTGAACACGTACGTACAAGATTCCAAGCAGGCGGGCGTGAACACGCCATTACCATATCAGTATACACGGCATCAGATGCTCAGATGTTCCTACAAGCGTTACCTAATCCACGGAGAGCGGAGGGGGTGGTTTCCTGCGGGGGTAAATGGCGGAAACGCCGCGCCAAGATGGCGGAATTGTCGCGGATTTTTAACTTGGCGATAGTGGAATCGTTTGAATGTTACGTGAGGATAGTGTACTTAGTTGAATGCGGTTCATTTGGGAGATAAAGGAAGATGTGGGATGGTGCGGAAACATTGAGTTCGGTGGGTTGATTTGCATAATTGGATGCACTACTGTGGTGAAGAAAAAATCTATAGATAACCATTTACTACATCTGTGAAACAGTACAGGACACAGAATAGGGGCTGTGACCACACTCGAATTGAAATGTGTATAGGGATTCAGTGCTACACCTTTGATATTGCTGTATCGTATTACCTATTCACTTTACAGTAAAAGTGTAAATACAGCAGTTGTTGGGTTGTTGGTTGTTTGGTTACCTAAATATTCGTATTTCGCGATATTCTATACCCTATTTTGAGACCTTTCATTAAAGGAACCCAAATCCACGTGGTTTCCTATGCTGTGATTGGTCCTCGAACACGTGCTAAACACTTTGTGAAATACAAGCATGTATACACTGTTAAAATGTCACACTACACTGTTTTGTAGATATGTAGATAGTAGTAGTAAATAATTTATTTGCTACCTTGCGATATTCAAATTTCTACATTTTCTATATTTACATTATCATTTGTTGTATTTTATTTATAGTACAAATATTTGGTCTGTTCAGGTAAACTCTTTTTATCCAATCGGTGTCTGGGTTTTCTTCATGCAGTATCTGTTGTGTTGATTTTTCATTTCTTAGGTCGCCGGTACAGTCTTATCTTAAGTAATTTATTGTCTCAATGTCTCTCCCACATATTCCGTATTGTCTGTCTTTATCACTTGCTCGGTAATTATTTTTATTTTCTTCGTTGCCTATCCTAAATCTTGCTATTATTTTCAAATTTTTATTGCCTTTTGTTATATATAGTGGTCTGTTTGTAGCCAATAGAAATTTATATCCGGGATTATAAGTTGATTTATGTATCTTTTCTCATCTTAACTGAGTTTGTGTATCTAGATCTATCCGTATAATTTCGTCAACCATGACTTCTTCGTCTTTCTATATCGGTCGTTGAGTGCCCGTTACTTTCATAAAATTTAGCCCTTTTTACTTCCCATTGACTCTTTTCTGCTTTCTAGCTTCTTTTCTTGATATTTCTACCCAGCAGTCATATGCGAGGCTTTTCCATAGTGTCCTTCTTAGTTTCTCTTCATACTTCATTGCTCTCTTACTTGCTTCTATCTTCATTTTGTACCGTTTTGTTTCTTCCTCTAATAGGTATATCGATGTTTGTTTGTCTAACCCAAGTTCCCATCTAATGTATTTTGATTGAATACTTTCTATTTTGTCTTGTTCTCTCCATCACCAAATGTTCGCAATCAATTTATCAAAAAGTAACATCCTTAGTTCAAGTTGTTCTTAAATTTTCTTTGTCTTATACCCCAGATTTGTAGGAGAGCTATGATAGCTTTCTTTGTAATTTGCTTTATATGTTGTATGTAGGTATAGCATTTTTATTTTATCTTGTTACTTCCACATTGTGTTTATTAGAAATATTTAGGCTCAAATTTATAATTTTTGAAATCTGTATATATTTATAGGGATGTGCAATAAACCAAAACAGCCGAGCAATTTATTATTTCCTTTCTTAATAACTATATACGAACTGGTGGTGGAATTACAGTTGCGCATATAAATTAATTCAAAATTCCAAGCGTATACCGTCGAATGCTTCTAATGGTACACTGTATTTTTGTAACCAATCACAGTTCACAGAACTGTATTTGTCCCTTTAAAGAAAAGTCTCATGGAATAGACTACTGACTGAATTTTTACATCCGAATCGTTATTTCGAAGCTGTTTATTGATAAATCTTTATCTAATTTAATTTTTGGTTCCAGGCGAGCGACCATTCCCATGCAGCTGGGTAGGATGTGGCAAACGTTTTGCCCGCTCAGATGAACTAGCAAGACACACACGCACACACACCGGCGAGAAGAACTTCGCTTGTCCTGTGTGTGGCAAAAAATTCATGCGATCAGACCATCTCAGGTAAGCGTAGTAAAGTAGTCGACGAGAATGATGTTCCACTGTCTTACGACTTATGGAACTTATGACCTATGAGTCTATACTTACGAAAATAGAATCGCCACTCGTGAAAACACTTTATAGCAGAAAATCTTACGGGGAAGAGGGTATAGGGTATATACGAACCCAAAATCATATTAGTTGGCCCAGATAAGACTTTTAGAATAGCTTTAAAAAAATAGTTCTGATCGAACGGAGGGAAAATTTATTGTACTAAATTTATTTATAACATAAATTCTGTTATTTTAAAGAATATTTTAAGCAATAATAACAACTGAAATAATATCAAATTTACAATTTGTACCAAAGGTATTGACTGATACCACAAACTGTTTTTAAATCTGATGACAGCAAAATACAGAAAATTGTTTCAAATAAAAATTGTAAGTAATATTATTCTACATCTTTTTGATTCCAATGAAATATTATCTATCTCATTTATTTATTAAGGTAAGCCCAAAATAATTAACAACTTACTGTTGATGAATTGTTCCCAAAATCTAATTAATTCGTAGCATAAACAATACCTCTTTTACATATATTTATATGCGGAATGTAAAAATTATAGAATTTAAGATATAAATAAGGCGAATTAAACAAATTTCCTTTTTATGACTTTAACTGGGCCAAATAATATGATTCTGGGCGCGTATTTAAAACGAGCTGTCATTTATTGTGTAACTCTATTTGCACTTGTTTGAAATTTATTATATCTATTTAAATGTGTATATAAATGTAGAATCTGTTAAGATAGAAATAGTTAGTGACAAGTAGAAAATTAATCCAATTAGTAGCTGTAAAAATGTGTTAAATCCATGACGATTACAATTTGACATTAAACAATTAGGTAGTTGTTTTCCATAAATTTTTGAAGTATTTCGTAAAAATGAGTGATTTATAAAGTATTTCGTCGGATTAATTTAAACAATTGTAAAGATTATACTATCAACATTTATAATAAAAACGAGTGCGGTAATGAAGCACTTAACTCACGAAAAATGAGTGGGATAAGTGATAATATAAGTTCCCCCTTCAGAAAACTTGAATAGGATATCAAACACTAAAAATTTATAATAACTATTATAAAACAATTGATGATATTTCGTAATTTTTAATATTTTAGTGCAGCTCTCATCTGAGAGATCTTTCATTTGACACTATACTCGACAAGATTAAATTAACTATTGTAAAAAGCAATTGACTATCGTTCAAAATTAATTTTTAGAATTTTAATTTAACTCTCCTCCCTGAGTTGTTCAACTTGATATTAAACTTAGTAGGATTCAAATATTTTGTATATAAAGACAATTGACGATCGCTAAAAATTCATGTTTGACATAATAATTGAATTCTCCTACCTGAGACCATTAATTTGATATCAAATTCAATAGTATTTAATCAATATTTATTACATGTAGATATAAAATTTTATTAATAAATATATAATTTAATTTTATCAAAACCGGATGCAAAATAAGAAAATTACAAATAACATTTTATACAGCAAAGAACAATATTATCATCTTTTATTAGAAATTTTTTTTGCACCTAATTTCAAATTGAAATCAATTGAATTTATTGTTTTGTGT
Organism: Poecilus cupreus; assembly: GCA_963942605.1. NCBI lineage: Eukaryota > Metazoa > Arthropoda > Insecta > Coleoptera > Carabidae > Poecilus > Poecilus cupreus. Next base: position 4,154,787 of record OZ012721.1, on the reverse strand, counting down.
CAAGTAAACTTCCGGATTTGCAATTGTTACCAAAATCAACACATTTCTCCGCATTTTCATAAAACTTATAGCTATAAAGTTTTATTAGTCTATCGTATATCGTTCGTGGGTTAGTTATAGTACATATGAATACACATCCATCCATCCACACAGACGGTATTGAGAAAATGTTCAAAACGGAATCAGTGTACCTCAAAACATGTATTTCATTAAATTCTCGCGGTCGATTTTTTTGCAAAGAGTACCAACCTAAGCATGCCATTCCATTCGATTTCAAATATCATATTAACAGATTCTTGTCGTTGTTTATGCTTTAATTCATATAAGTTGGCAGGCCTGTGGTGCAATAAAAACCAGCTTTTATTCTTTAATCAGGAAAGTTTTACCACCCTAAACTTCCTTCACATATTTGCGAAGTTCAAACGTTAAAAACTTGACTTTTGCTCATGATTGGTCTGTTGCCCACTTCGTCAACTTTTCTTGGCCACTGGTTCGTAAGTTTGTTGTGTTAACCTCGCCCACACGTGTTGATAATTTTTTCTAAGCCACGTGTTATCGGAAATGTGTCAAGGATGACGATAGTTTTTAGGAAATAGGTTAGAATATTGCGGAATAAATTAAGATTTTTTGTGCCTATAAATTTGCTTTAATCTGGCGATTTGGCTGCGAATGTTGCAAGTTGATAATTTAGTTATCAAACAAGGCTGTGAATGTTTAACAAATGGGTGCGACTAAATCATTGATTGTAAAAGTTTATAATTAGGTATTAGATACACGTGGTATGCTAATTATTGTTGTTGACAAATTAGTGTGGTAATTTTTTACCTATGCTAATAAATAAATTTTTATTGTTTTAATTAGAATATTTAATATATTGCTCTCTGATGCTGCTTTGGCACAAATTGAAATTCTGTCTGCACCAGGAAAAAGTGGTCGTAAATCAAATACAGCGGGTACTTAAGGCCCTGGTCCTAGTAGTCCTTCTAGAACTGTCGTGCAGTTAATAATAACTAGAGAGCGGATTATATGCAAAGTGCATATATTTTAATTTTAGCATATCTTAAAATAAAATCAATTTTCTGGACGAATTACATTGATTAGAGTTAATTAATGCTAAGGACAATTTTTTGTTTGAATAATAGATATAAATAAAACTAGTGGAATTCAGCCAATATTTATTCAATACTACATCGACCGGTTTCGACGCCACATACGTCTTCTTCAGAAGGCGGTATTAATATATATAATATATAATATTGAGTAGCGCTACTTTAAAAAATTAAATTCATATCGAAATATCCAGTATTATTGAGGGGTATTATTGAGGGGAGACATAATGATTAAATTAAATTAATAATAAATTGGTTATTACTTAATTTTAATACAAAATTTAGTTTGCTTGCACTGATGTCAAGGAAAAAATGAGAAACTATCAATGAATGTAACAAATTTTTTTAAGGTTCCATAAAAGAAAAAGTCTATGAAGAACCGGTAAATAATTTCGACTCACTACGTAGAAAAATTATTCAAGTTTGCGAAACCATATCTCCCGAGCAGTCACGCAGCAACCAATGCAGTTGCAGATCATTGTCGTGCCTGTTTACGTGCTGCAGGTGAACATTTTGAACAAATATTATAAAAAAAAAATAGTTTATGAAGTTATGTTATTACTTTATTATTTTAAACAATAAATTTCTTTAAATTCATTGATAGTTTCTCATTTTTTCCAAGACATCAGTGCAGGAAAACTAAATTTTGTATTGAAATTAGATAATAAACAATGTATTATTAATTTAATATGTAAGTCCACAATACGATAATATTGGATATTTCATTATGAAGTTGATTTTTTAAAGTAGCGCTACTCAATAAGAAAAACATGAATATCTCTAGAATAAAGCATTTAAGGACATTTGCTCAAATGAACTTGTCACCTTATTTTTAGGTGTTTAACCTATGAATTAAGTTAGGCCGTTTAAATCTGGGACTTCCTGTAGACAAATACAAAACATGTTAAAATGTGAATAAATAAATAAATATGAACAACACAACATGGCTGAATCTCTTAGTCAGAATTTAAACAATAAAGATATAATAATAAATAAAATATAGACAGATAAAAATAAAATGGTTGCTTTTCCACCCAACGGAAAAAATTGAATCCTATTAACGCTTATTACTAATTGCATATATTGAATATTTTTACAAAAGTTGCATGCAATTGCATATTTCAATATTTTTAAAACCGTGTATTCCCAATATCTATTTAAAACATAATTAACTGCTGTAGTTCGTAACGAATGTTTATTAATTGATTAAATTTTAATTTGCTGTAATTGTTTTTTATTGAGTTTTTATTAAAAGTTTATTTAGGAAACGACCTAACTACACTTTCAATCCTTTCCGTTCGTTATGAATCGTCCTGAACAGCTAGTAGTAACGCAATAATGACAGGAATGTAAATGTTGCATCATAGCTAAAATTAAGGGTATACGTTAAACATAATGTCAAGTATCAAGTGTAATTATTAAACAATCAAATTCATATTTCTATTCTTAAGAAAGTTATGTGATACCACACCAGATATTTTAAAATCTTGTAAATAAATTTTCGACTCGCGACTTCATACTTTCGTGTATCTCAAAAGAAATTCTTCAAGATTCCCGGAAGTCCAAAACTTAACCGATTACTCCCGAGCTGCGCAGTCTGAAAGCATACTGCAGGTTGGCCAACTTTATAGAAATTAACGCGAGCTGACGCCAGCAGTTTGCAATTGCATTTGTAGATCATCTTAGCGTCGCCAAAGCCGCAACTAGCTCCAGCAGTCGGCGCTCGCCTGTGACGTGGTGCACTGCCTAGGGATATTTGATTTCCGTCTGGTTATTAACGTGAGGAATTGGCAAAACTGGTTTAGCTCTCTGTGCATTTGATATTACGTCGCTGCGGATACGGAACTCATGTTTTGATATTTGACGTTCTGTTAGATGCAGCTCATGCTCTGCAAATACTGGGCGGTGTTATTGTTTGTGGAGGGTTACTAAATGCATAATTTAATATTGATGCGTTCTAAATTAGTTTACTGTGTCAAACAAATGATCGAGTTGTTTAGTAAATACAATATACCTATTAGGTAGGACCAGTGGTGTCTGGGTTCAAAGTATTCCTACATAATTAATTCATTTCAAATTAAAATATACAAAACAGCACACTTCTATATCACATACAGTGGGATAACACGAACTGTGAAATACAATCAACCAACAATTTCAAACATTTCTATCCCGGCACACCACTTTCGCCTCATCTACTTTAACCCTTAACTAGTATAGGGGCGTATTCTGTAACTTACCGGTTAATTTTTAACGACCGGTTAAAAATTGTAGCCTATAGAAATATATGTGTCAAATGAAATTTTCAATATTGAAAAAAGCTTTCAGAACTCATGGTATAAGTAAATAACAATAACTGGGTTTAAGTTCTGTATAAATTTGTTGATCCATGTTACCCTGATTTATTTTGTCAACTTGTATCCTTGACTACATATTTATTTGTTTACAATTATATTTCACCTGAAGAAGGCAGCACTTTGCTGCCGAAACGTTGTGTTAATAAAATTTATACAGAACTTAAACCCAGTTATTGAAATTTTCAATTTTTATTCAATGCCGTCATTGGTTAAAATTTTAACCAGGCCGTTAAAAATTAACATGTAAGATACAGAATACGCCCCTAGTGAGGTCTTTGAGGACCCCAGTGTTTTTAAATCTAATTGTTTAGTGTTAAAAATTTAAACTAAATGTTTGAGTTTTCAGTAGCTTCATTAATCGACACACTCGACTTAGTAACGGTCACACGAATCTATATATTTCTAAATTAATGAGATAATAACAATTGGGGTCTCTGTTGACCCCACTATACCAATTACGTTGATTTTATAATTAACATGTCTCGGTGTTTTTTAACTGAAAGTGAGTTTTACGATATTTTAATTATCGAGAGCGAAAATGAAAATACAAGAGATTGATTCTAATATTTCTAATGCAGAAAACAAATACACATTTCAAATGAAACAGATTCAGAAGTAGGTGCAAATGTAAGTAAAAAACTCCACTGTTATTTTTACCTCCCGCCTACCTCTAGGAAAGGGAGGCATTGTTTTTGGTCAAAAAATTGGGTAGTGAGTTTTCAATGAATAAGCACGTTTTAGGGTCCCTACAATACGATTTTACTATTTTCGCGATGATGTCTGTATGTATGTATGTATGTATGTATGTGTGTGTGTGTGTGTGTGTGTGTGTGTGTGTGTGTGTGTGTGTGTGTGTGTGTGTGTGTGTGTAGTCTGTGGCAATTTTTTCGTCTCGCATAACTCAAATACTATAATACCAAAAAATACAATTTTGTGAATTATTGCTTCTTATATTTAAATAAAGAGCTGATTAGATTTTGGATAAAATTGGTCAACCGGAAATAGCAGTTTACTTGAAGCCCTTAACAGTTTTTCGTGAAAAACACGGTTAAATTTCCTTTTTCAACAATTTATGTTATTTTGAAAGTTGAAGAATATTTATTTTTACATGTGTTTTAATTACACTAATTTTACAAATTTTCATTAGATTTAGAGATAATAAAATATAAAGAAATTAGATTTCACAAATCTTGCATTCCTAGTACACCATGAAAACATTTAAAATTTTTCAATTTTTAATGAAATGTGACACATGTCATTGTGATTGTGAAATTAAAATTCTCAAATATAAATAGAAAATATACAAATAAGAAGGTATGTTTCTTTATCATCAAATACTATTTTGTAGCGTTTAAGAGTAGTATTGGGCGGGAGGTTATGTGCTGGCACATCAGATTTTTTTTGCTGTTGTCCTAAAATATAAATTTTATATCATAGGTGATATATTCAGGTATACTAATTTGTAATTTTTCCCGTTTGGCCCCTGAAAATTATTTTTGGCAGTTGTACGCCCCAATAACCAAAAAGCTGCAACAGAGAATCAGTATTTTTTCTATATTGTTTATTTGCTGAATGTTAATTTTATTTTCTTTAGTTTTACGCATGTTCTTTTTAAATTGATGTAAATAAAGATATAACATCAAATTTTCCCGTAAAAGAGTCATATATTCTTATTATTTTTATTTAGAACAATAACTACAATATTCCACTTTTTTGAGAACAAACGTTTCTTTATTATTTATAAAATGTGACAGTATATTTTTTTAATATTTATTTATATATAATCCAGAGCACCGGTATTTATTTTACAAACTATGTAGATCTGTAACTACAAGTTTAATTTCAAATAGATATTCTTTAACAATTATTATACACAGGGTGATGATTTTTTTATGTTACATAGGAAACAATGCTATTTTTATATTGCAGCGTCAGTTTGTTCCCTATAGATTTTAGGCTAAAAGTGTAAATACTAGAAATGTTTTTAATGAAAAACTGTATCTAATAAACCTAAATCAGGTTAACGAAATCAGTCTCCTTCACGAAGAAGCAAAGAAAATTCTATGATGCAAATATAGTGAAATTATAGTACCAACGCGTTGTTCTTCAATGTTTCAATTCAATATAATTTGAAATGCATAAAATACGGGCGCAATAACAGTAAATATCATTTGAAACTTTGAGATACACCCTCACAAAATACATTTCAAAGTTTGCTTCGAAAGTATGAAGTTATGTATGTATGTAAAATAAAACACAATAAATTTTGACAACTTTGTGGAAAAAATGCACGAATATCTCGCATCATCAGGCATTCAGTCACATAAAACACTGTAATAGCGGGTGTTTTTCTGCGGGTGGCAACACTGCCACTGCTTAGACATACATGTATTCAAAGGACCATATTTCTCAGACGTGTTTTTGGGCTTATTACGTATGCCAGCGGCACTCAAAAGGGAATATTTTAGTACTCCTTAGTAAATACATCAGCACGCCCTTTACCCTTTTCTAGGGGTGGTACTCTACGAAGAGCAGATCTAGGTTTGATATAATATTTTTGCGCGTACAGTTCTGACAAATAACAACCCCCAAATATAAAAGTGCTGGAAGAACGACATGGACTATTTTCTGTATTTAGAATTTTGGAAAATATGTCGGTTATGAGAATTGAACTGAAGACTTCATGATTCACACTTTCTTTACCCCATTCTTAATTTCTACCGCCGACAATACTTACAATACTATTAATTGCTACCCTAATTTACTTTTTCATTCAAAGAATTTAACGCCACTTTTTGAATTTTATTAAATCAGTGGATTTTGTTGCAGAAATAATAAATTCAAGTTTATTTCAATTGTTATAGATTTTTGCTGATGGAAATGGATTTTATGATAATTACATTTACCGTTCAGTGTTATTTAGTTCAACATTTATTATATTTTGTTTCGATTTCTGGCATAAAATTAAATATGTAATATTAAAAATAGTTATTTGTTTAACTAGGCATCAAAGTACCAGATTTACAGCAGAGGCTGCCGTTTGAATTATGAATTTCTGGCTCTGTGATTGGTCGAGAAGAGTGAATTACGAATCATAATTCACTATCATGAATTGTGGGTACTATAATTCATCGAAAAAATTGAAATAATGAGGATATATTTATACAGGAGTAGAAAAAAGATATAAAACAATATTTGCTACAATTTTCATTAGCTCCGTGGTAACGTGTCGAACTGTCGATCGTAAGATACTCAGTTCGAATCCCACAACTGACAGTTACCAATTAAAATTTACCTCTGTGGTTCCCCCTCCACTAACATCTTTGGGAGCTATGACTTGACGGCTGGTACCCGCATTACATACGAAAAAATATATGACTTACCGAGATCTACGTAAGCAGATTGCCACACCCATAATTGTTAAAAGGCGTGATGATATATTTATTTATTTATTTCATTTACAATTTTTTTGTCTTTTGTATCGCTAAGAAAAACAAGTTAAATAAATTATGATACTGTACAAATATCGAGTGTCTGGCCCACTATCCTTGTTAAAAAACTTTTCTGGAGCACTGGTTCCACGTGTGGGTGGAGGCGGTTGCCCCCACCATTATTAGACGCCTTTATGCGGCACATTAGTGGCAAACGTCCTGGATCTTTCCTAGCCTAACCTACCGATGTTTTTCAATTTTATTATAATGTGAGCTCATTTTGACTGTAATAGGCGCAACGTTATGATAAGAGACTACATATGGTCAACAGAGTCGTATTAAGGGGTTGATGGCGCAGTTCAGGCTCTGATAAGAAAAGAAATATTTGAATGCTCTGTGCTGACTACGATTTTTTACTAAATTCAGTATCATATACTTCTTGTAGCCGTACAACATACACTTTGGAAATATTATATTCTTATCTGGACTGTAAAAAGGAAATGAGTTACAATCTTTTGAAATGCTATCACAGAATTAGACAGTGAAATAATAACATTAATAAATATATTATCAAGCCATTTACCCAATTTGGGTGTAGCACTCTGCTTTCGTAGATCTATTTCCACGAGTTCAAGAGTTGAAACAAAAGTAATTTTATTTTTAACACAAGCTATATAATAGTTATTTGTATCACAAGGCTGGAAACTGCTATTTTGAGAGTGCGAGTTTATTTTGATAGGACGAGCCGTAGGCGAGTCCTACAAATACGAGCACTCGCAAAATAATTTCCAACCGAGGGATACACAAGATTTTGCGCGCCAACATTTATGTAAATTTAATAAATAAATTGAATTTATTACTCATTTTCTTAATGACAGGAAATTTTTTTATGTTGCTAACTTCACAATATTTGATTGTCAATTATGTTTATTTTCTAATATCATAACCAAAAAAATCAACATATTTTTATTTGGATTTTACACTGCAAATTCAATTATAATTATTTACAAATATGTTTAAAATCCGTAAATATTCTGTTTTCTTGTATTGCAAATACTCAATTGTAGATATATTGCCATAACATTTTTTATGTCAATGTAATACTTTGACATTTCTAACGTCAGAAGTTAGCTAAAATTACAGAAGTGATACCAACATATAACCATAAAAAGTTAGCAATTTTTGTCGAACTAGTACGACAAAAACATGATTTCCGACCGCTTTAGAAATATGTAATTGTGTCAATGTCGGACGGCGGCGCGAAAATTTTAATTATTTAAATATTTTATTTGAAATCGGCACTAAAGTGCTCAAAAATCATCATTAAAAACTCAGAAATCGTCACTAAAGTAACCCATTATACGACGATTTTGAACAACCTAGTGTTGGCAACCGTTAAATAATTATTGTACAATTAGGATAATTTTGGCAGATATATTGACGAACTATAGTAAATTTGGACATAACATGAAACAAAATTTGCAAGAAGAATTAACTAATTAATACCGGTGACGAAATTGAGGACAAAACACATAATTTTGAATGTTATTTACGATAACTTCACTTCTCGACGTTGGCAACACTGACTGTCAGTTTCAATTGACAACTGACAGATGTATAAACTTAACCTATATTGTAATTTTTTTTTACTAATTTTAGATTTCAAATAATGTGTACCTCGGCACTGATGTTCCTTTTTATCACTCACATGGTTTATTTTCCTCGGCTCTACGGGCCTCGGCAACTAAATTCTATATTCGTGATAAAAAATTGAACTTTAGTGCCTTGATACATAAATAACTATTATTTGAGCTTCTCTGTTTATCAATATATTTGAAAGTTGTTGTATCGAAACCGTGATTTTCTCTAAGCAGAGTGCCACACTCACAAATGTATTAATGATGTTCCTTCTCCAAAAACAACAAAGTTTCATGTAATATTAGTAACTCCCCCCCCCTCAATATCCCCCTGCCTCCCCTGTCTTCCCCCTCGCACACCACGGCGCCACTTTACATCACGTCACATGACGTCACGTGTTCCAGTACTTGCGACCATCGTCTCTCCGGTTCGTCGGCTTGTTCATGTTCATATATTCGCGCGCGATGCTGCTTCCCCCTTGCCCTCCCGCCTGCGTCGCGGCGCGTCGCGTCCTTTATGTCTCGTGTGGAAAATTAATTTGCTCTCTGCGCGAGAATTTAATTTCGCCAAGTCGTCCCCCGGTCGCCCGCCCTGACCCCGTAGATGCCCACAAGCTTACGTGCAGGCTAGCGCTGTCCCAGGAAGAGGAATATATTAATTTGTTTTTGGGTGTATTTGAAAAATTTGCTCGGCAGGACGAGACAAGGATTCTATAATTTTGTTGTTTCAATTACTGGAAGTTCCAGTTTCGTTTATCAAAATATTTTATTAGTTTACTGAATAAAACTTCATTGCAATATATGGCGTCTATGTAAACTCGAGTAAACTCGATTTAATTTCACTTGTGACGTCACAACTGCTACATCCCTTTAGGAATGTCCGCCCATTCAAGTAAACAAAATAGAAAAGTAATCTGATGTATGTACATATAACCGCTCGCCCAAAAAATTTTTAAAAAGTGCTAAATAAAAAAATGTTTCAAATAAAAATTATGGTTTACTTCTTTATTACTATAAAAAAATTTACTATATTCCAATTATTTACTGAGACATGGTCAATAGTTATTTACTTTACAAGTGGGCAAAGCAACGGATTACCCACGAAAGAAATTTTTACATACGAAGCCGAAGGCTGAGTGTGATAATTTTATCGTGTGAAGTGCAACGTTTTATCCAACATCTCTTAATAAATGCAAAATTGAAATATTATTTGACAATGACATATGCTATAAATTTTCTAAATGAAAATGTCAATCGAAGTAGTTACCAAGGTGTTGTGTGTTATTATTATTGTTATAAATAGAAATTTTCTCACTAGTCACTTTTCTCAAAATTATACCCACTAGTGGGTAATCTGTTACTTTCGTTGTTTAAAATCGCCATAGCATAATTATTATTTTACGGTAGCCAACACTGCGTTGCTCAAAATCGTCGTATAATGGGTTATTTTAGTGACGATTTCTGAGCTTTTAATGACGATTTTTGAACACTTTAGTGCCTATTCCAAATAATAGTTATTTATGTATCAAGGCATTGATGTTCAATTTCTTATCACGAATATGGAATTTAGTTGCCGATGCCCGCAGGGCCGAGGAAAATAAACCATGTGAGTGATAAAAAGGAACTTCAGTGCTGAGGTATATATTAAGTTTTATTTGAAATCTAAAATTCGAAAAAACTGTAAAAAAATTACAATATAGATTAAGTTTATACATCTGTCAGTTGTCAATTGAAACTAACAGTCAGTGTTACCAACCTCGAACAGTGAAGTTATCGTAAATAACACTCAAAATTATGTGTCTTGTCCTCAATTTCGTCATCAGAATTAATTAATTAATTCTTCTTGCAAATTTTGTTTCATGTTACGTCCAAATTTACTATAGTACCATAATATATCTGCCAAAATAATCCTAATTGTACAATAATTATTTAACGTTTGCCAACACTAGGTTGCTTAAAATCGTCGTATAATGGCTTACTTTAGTGACAATTTCTGAGCTCTTAACGACGATTTTTGAGTACTTTAGTGCCGATTTAAAATAAAACTACTTTATTTTATTTTGATTATGAAGTTGTGGAGTAACCCATTGTGAAATGAACAATGTGATCTAATTAATATAAAGTACAGTGGGAACGACTCCGCTACCATTATTTTCACTTTCCATCATTTTCATTCGCCGCGCATCATTTTTCAAGCAACAAATGACGGTCGTAGAACGTAGAATATTAGAGTAAATTGCAAGCAAAAAATCCATTTCCATTGTAACTGTGACCGACTCTCAAATGTTATTCTTTATTCTGCTCATGCTCGCGGAAGACGACACAACACGACGAGATGTGATGTTAAATATCATTTTTCGGTTTCCATCAGATCGTCTGGTGTCACGCGCGTGCGATAAATCAAGCAAGCCGAGGAAAAACAAAGAAATAATAATTTCACGAACGGGATAGAGTGTAGGGTTGTCCTCTTCACGTGGTGCACGAGGTACGAGGCACGTTTCAATGCTACAAATAAATCCCGGCACGACTCAGATTCTCATTAGTGGACTAAGTTGATTATTGGGAAATTTATTGTTTATTCACCTGTAGCACAGTTTAGAAAAATTACAGGGTATTTTCTGTTCAGGAAACTAAATTGTTGTTCGATGTTTGTTCAAATCTATGTATGTAAATTCGATATGATTTCAAAGCAAATAATAGACACCAGGTGTAAAATTGATACCTAAGATCTTATTAATTAAAAATCTTTCACGAATTTGTTTATATAAATAAACTGCCATAGGTTTCTTAATAAAACAATGTAGGAACACGGACCACTACTATCAAGGAACGCTCATCCTTTCAAAAAATTATTTTCAATTTATAACACATGTAAAAAAATGACATTTTTGAAGCGTTGTTATATTTTTTCAAAAAGAATTTATTAGTAGATTTAAACGAAAATGTCAAATTTTTTTTCACATGTCAGGAAACCCCACCGTTCTTCTCCCGAAATAGTGAGGAAAATGTGGGAGGAAGCTATAGAAGTGTTACCAATATGAATGTTATTTAAAAAAATATATTGTAAAAATTATAAATAAACTCCTAATTTTATTGAATATCTTTATTTTGGTGATACACATACTTTAAATTATCTTACAATTATGTCTTATATTTTTCTTTTTCTGAATTAAATCAAAATTTTAAAACTCTAATTTATATTTATGATTGGTTCATTGGCAACACTGCTACACCGCCTTGCGTCTGATAACCTAACTTTTAACGTGTCAGATGTGTTATCATAATAATAAATAAATATATCATCACGCCTTTTACCCATTATGGGCGTGGCACTCTGCTTACACAGATCTCGGTAGGTGATATATTCTTGCGTATGAAATGCGGTTACCAGCCGTCAAAGTTATAGCCCCCAAAGTTGTTAGTGGAGGGCGAACCACAGGGGTCAATTTAAATTGGCAACTGTCGGCAGTTGGATTCGAACTGAAGATCTCACGATCCACAGTCCGATACGTTACCACGGAGCTATTTATCCCATAATTATATGATGTGTTATCAAAGTGTATTTTAGGTCCAAGCAAATCGTTTTTAGAAACATGTAAAAAGATGTTGTGTCTAACACGAGAGGAAAGCCCTTCTTCCATTTTCGCTCGAATTGCCTCATTCACTGCACTCATGAAGTAAACTTCGAGCTTGAGTGGGAAAAAGAATCGCTTTCCTCACTAGTTTGACTATTCTTTAACGTGTTGTAATTAGCACACGGTGACAGTAAGAGAAAAATGTTTCAAACAACAATAGTAGATAATAATATTCGAAACATTTTTCTAATAACAAAAATTGTTATTAAACCATAATTTACTGAGATATTTCAAAATAACTGGATAGGGCTTCAAGTAAACTACCACTTTCGGTTATTGTATTATCTCTAAAAACGAATCAGCTCTTCCTAATAAGATGCAATTGATATATACAAAATATAAAAATTTTCAGTTTAGTAGTTTTTGAGAAACCGTAACTCCAGAGATCCACACACTCACACACACATCATCGCGAAGCTAAATTTGCAATTTATTCTCAACACAGGTAACCACAAAATAAGCAAACATTTCCTCTGTCTCCATATTTAAAAAATTTAAATTCCCTGCATTTAATAATTCCCTAATACAAAACGTCAACGAGCTAAACAAATTACAAAACAAACCAAATTATAAAAAAATCGCAACACCCCCTGAAAGGGGCGGGGCTGCTTTCCCACTTGACCCAGTCTTCCGCGAGTGAAAAATACATATTGTGAGAGAATATGAAATGACTGTCGAGACCACGAGGAACAAAGACAGTCTTCTGCGTTATTGTGGGCGTTAGAAAGAGATGGAGATACCGCGGGGCGCGGAAACAGTTGAATTATGGCCAAGCGCAAAGCCTTCCACGATAACGAACGAAGAGCAAGAGCTCCTTAATGAGTCAAATTAAATACCTATTCAGTCGGGATATTAATTATGGCGGGAACAATGACAAAAAGTTGTGAAGATTGTGTTAAACAAACGCTCTCGTTATACGGGGAAAATATTTTTAAAGGGGTATTTTCACATTTTCAGGGATGAATTCAAAGGATAAAGTTGGGAGTAATTAAGACTGCGGTGTCATGGTTGAGACATTTTCCTCTGGGTATTTACCTCCCGCACATATTCGAGCATGTAAGGGAGGTAATGTACAGGCCAAGGAAAAGACAGCAAAATATAATCATGTCATTTTTAAATGTTGTGTTAGAATTTGGATGATCAAATTTCGAACTGATTAGATTTTGGTAAAAATATATCAACAGGAAGATGTAGTTTACTTGAAGGTTTATAATTTTAACAGTAAATAATTGACAAATGTTATATTTTATGATAATGAAAAATAATATAATGTCGCGTCGCCTTAGGTTTGCTACGAATGGTAAAGTTGTTTTTTCACGACATGGTAGGAAACCCCACCGTTCTTCTCCAGAAATAGTGAGGAAAATGTGTTGTTCCTCTCTAGGGAGGAAAATATAGAAGTGTTACCAATACCAATATGAATGTTATTTACAAAAAATATATAAATAAAAAAAAAATAAATAAATAAATATATCATCACGCCTTTTACCCATTACGGGTGTGGCACTCTGCTTACGCAGATCTCGGTAGGTGATATATTTTTTCGTATGAAGTGCGGCTACCAGCCGTCAAATCATAGCCCCCAAGGATGTTAGTGGAGGGGGAACCACAGGGGTAAATTTAAATTTGTAACTGTCGGCAGTGGAATTCGAACTAAGGATCTCACGATCCACAGTCCGACACGTTACCACGGAGCTATTTACCCCATATAAATATAAAATAAAAAATATAAATAATATATAAATTATAAATAAATTCCTAATTTTATTGAAAATCCTTATTTTAGAGATATTCATACTTTAAATTATCTTACAATTATATCTTATATTTTTCTTTTTCCTATTAAATCACAATTTGACAACTTATTCAAGATTGGTTCATTGGCAAAACTGCTACACCGCCGTGTATCTGATAACCTAATTTTTAACTTGTCAGTCTGTCAGTTGCGTTCTCAAAGTGTATTTTAGGTCAGAGCAAATCGTTTTTAGAAACATGTCGTGAAAAAAATGTTGTGTCTAACACAAGAGGAAGACCCTTTTTCCACTCTCGTTCGAAATGCCTCACTCGCTGCGCTCATGAGGCAAACTTCGAACTCAAGGGGGAAAAAGAAGCGCTTTCTTCTCTAGTTTGACAAATAACTATTGTACCATGTACTCATTTTTACCTTCCGCCACATACATGTAAGGGAATGTGAAGAATCATGTTAAAAATTCGGTAGTGAGTTTTCAATATCTTCGCGATGTTGTCTGTATGTGTGGATCTCTTGAGTTACAGTTTCTCAAAAACTACTGAAAATTTTGATAATTTGTATAAATCAATTGTATCCCCTTGAGAAGAGCTGATTAGTTTTTGGTGATAATCCAATAACCGGAAGGGATAGTTTATTAGAAGTTATTTTGAAATATCTCAGTAAATTATGGTTTCATGAAAATTTTTCAAATATTATTATCTAATTGTTTGAAACATTTTTCTCTTACTGTCACCAATTACGAATTACAACACGTTAAGGAAATATTATATTTGACATTTTCGTTTAAATCTGCTATCCTGAGATTACAAAATAAATAAAAATTAGTAAACATTAAGATTAATTTTTTTTTGTTAATTTCGTTTAATAAGCCTGAGAAGGTAGGTAACTACGTTTACATTAATAATATTGAATAAGTTAATAAGCAGTTATTTATTTTAATTAAATTAAATTAATTTTATTGTTTACCAATTTATATTCATTACTGTAACGTATCAGACCAGTGGCACGGAAAATGTGTAATTTTTTTGTGAAAATGATACTAAAGTACACGATATTACTAAGCGAAATTAGCCAAAATAGTAGCTAAAGTTAAACATTACAGAATCTATGTCGAAATTTTACTTCACAGACTCTTATGTTAAACTTGAATTACAAACTTAAAATAACAAACAAATAATTCTATAATACTATTGGCGAATTTATTTATTATTTACCTTTGATAATAATTTATCGGATTTAATGCAGATCATATGCAGAACACGTCTAAGAATATATAAAAAATAATGAAAATTAAAACGAAATTTCACACTTCGACAGTATTTTTGTTATCACAGCCATCCCCGTCACAACAGCTAGCTGATGTTTTACAAATACGTAATGCTATTTATTTATGCTTTTAATTAATAATTTAACGATTTCGGAAAAAATATAATGTATACCACGGCACTAAAGTATTTTTTATTACTCATATGGTTTATTCTCCTCGGCTATTGCCTCAGATAATAAATTCAATATTCATCAAACAATGTATTGTATACCATCATTTTGTTTTGCATACTTTTGAAGGAACCTATGTATTTGGACTTATAATTTTTTATAAATATAATAATTTCTAATTAACATTTAAATTCAGACGAGGTACAAATTTAAACTGTAAATATTACCTATCCGATACGTAAAATATTAATTTAACTTTTTTATATTCTATACTCGTATTATATTTAAGAACATTATTTCTCATATTTATTTGTTTATTTAATTATGTTACCAATATCTAGATATTTATGCAAATATAATTAATTCACGACTTACCTTGTCCAGGTGTCTTCGTATCTCTCCCATCGAAATTGCCAATATTCAATTGATCGAAAGTCAATATGCCACAAAAATGATCACACACACTACAAAATCAATGCTCACAGCACAGTTCTCACTACACTACTAATAATTTCTGTGAGAATAATTGGTATTATACGTGGTTTCGATGCTCAAAACTTGTCATTTCAAGTTAACGAATAATTCAAGTCTAGTTAGGTTTGTAACTGAATGTATTCGTCAAAATAAATGAACGTACAACAAATGCTGTTGGTATTTAGTCACACCAAAGAAACGTGAAATATGAAACATAAATATTGAATCAAAGAAACTAAAATTAATTATTTACTGTGTTTTACGAACGTAGTATATGGAAGTGTAACAATAATGAAAAAAATCAATTTCGACATATTCGCGGAAATACATGTTTTGAAGTCTCCTGAATTCGGTTTGATGGTTTTTTTGCAATGATGTCTGTGTGGATAGATGGATATGTATCTGTAAGTTCAATAACTCATTATCAAGAAACAATAGAGCAACAATACTTCAATTATAGAAGTGTTTCATGGCAATACGAGGAACTCAGTTTATTTGGTATAAGAAATTAGCTGCAATATAGTTTTAAGTTCCGAGTGTTTCTTGATATCGGAAACTAGGACCTCAATTAAAAAATATTTCTAATAAAAAAGTTTCAGAATTAAAAGAAAAATGTTTTATATTTGAAATATTTTTTGATGAACACCTTAGTTTTCAAAACACTCTACATAATTATTTATAGAAACATTTTAACAAAAAATTAAACCCACGAAAAAGAAACTGATAAGTTAAAAATTAAATAAACCTTTTAGTATTAATAACTAAGCTACTAAACTAAGTAACTAATTTTTAGTCGGCTTTCGTAGATTGTTTATTTGGCATCGACTCAAAATTAGTTCCTTACATTAGTTTAGGAGCTTAGTTATTAAGATTAAATAGGTTTATTTTATTTTTCGCTTTTCAGTTTTTTTTCGTCGGTTTAATTTTTGTTAAAAATATTTTTTCTACTCTTGTATAAATATATCCCCATTATTTTAATTTTTTCGATGAATTATAGTACCCATAATTTACGACAGGGAATTATGGTTTCATAATTTACTCTTCAAAACTAATCACAAAGCCAGAAATCCATAATTCATGGTTATTTTAAAGACGTGATATGGATCACCAAGCAACGGCCCTCTGACAGTAAATATGCAGTCAGTTGTCATTGTGTATTTTTATGTTAACGTTTTTCAATTTGTGTTTTCAACGAATTTCGATCATTTTCATAAGTGATTTCCGAATATACAGGAGTAGAAAAAGTATAGTATTATATTCGGGATTGTGGTCATTATTCATTCGGATGATTTGCAAACTTCATCTTCGTGAATAATGACTATCATAATCCCTCATATAATATTATATTTTAATTTTGTGTGGCTACCTATTTTTCTACCCTTAGGGGGAGGATTTTTTTTCAAATTCAAATGGAACCAACTTCGAGGTGTACCCTATTCAATAAAAAAAAAGAATCATCGCAATCGGATAACACAGTACAAAGTTATGCGTGGTAGAATCGGTTAACAAGTAAAAATTATGTGTGTGAACAATCATTTGTCCCCTATTTACCTACCCTTGGGGAAGGAATTTGTTTTTCAATTTTAAATGCGACGAACTTCGAGGTATAACCTATCCAATAATCAAAATCGGACTACTCTGTAAAAAGTTATGCATGGTCATATAGAAAAAAATATACACATCGACTTTATTTTTATTATTATTTTAAATGATAAGAATTATGAAAAAATTTTCTTTTTGACTCTCACTTCCTGATGAAGATCCATGTGGGGTGTAGAAACCAGTTAAGGATGAAATAACTTTTTTTAAATTTACTGCAATTCAGAAATTATTTTTATTTTAATACAATTTCCAGTCAAGAAGCTTACATATTATAAATAAATAAGATTAAATGAAGTACAACAAAAATATGTATAATTTAATAGGCGTACATTTCTGGATGTGGTACTTTGCTTAAAGCAGATCTCGGTATTATAATATATTTTTTCGCGTGTAGTACGGTTACCAGCCGTCAAATCACGCCCTCCAAAGATGGTAGTTGTGGAAGAGCCACAAAGGTAATTTTATGTAGAGAATTTAAAGAAAATTTGTCGGTTGTGAGGCTCGAACCGAGAATCTATAATTCGCAGTCCGATGCGTTACCACGGAGCTATCAGATTTTTGTTCAATAATCTTATGAAACATGTTTATGTTACTCCCACATAGAAATCTGCTTGTTTTCTTTGTTAATTGTTGTTTCTTCTTGCAGCAAACACGCCAGAAGGCACCCCAACTTCGACCCGTCAGTGCTGCGACAACGACGAGCCCCCAACCGAGCATTCTCAATCAACTCCAGCGATGGAACACCATCGGAAGTCTTGTCCGACTCCATGCCAAGCCCTTAGCAACCATGCCGATAATTTTTGTACTTCGAATTAGTTACTTACTTGCTAAACATGGAAACGTGTATCTGTGTTATGTTTACAACTTTATATATCGATATTCTTATTTGTAAGATGTGTAACCATTATTTTTGAATAACGAGAGATGCAGAGTAGGTTCCTAAACGTGCGCAATAGATGGCGCTGTTTTGTTGTGGCACTCTCCAGTTACTTTATAATGTGATCCTAATGGAATATTCTAGTATGTAAAATTATTATTTAGGTTTTGTTTGATTGGAAATATGTGCATTTTGTTATATTCTTGCATTTTGTTCGGCCGATAACAGTAACTAATATTTTTTATGAATAATCTTTAATTTGATTTTAGGTTACTGTGAATGCGCCAACTATGCGAATGGAACTATTTTTGCTTTTCTTTAAATCATATTAACTGCTAAAAGAGTATTTGTATAAAAATAAATACAAGGAATAATTAAAAAGTAAGTTCAGGTATATGTTTAGCTTCATACTTCAAAATGTGTCAAAAATCCAAACAATAAAATTGTACTTGATTTTCCCAGGTAATCAACTAGTTTTTTCCCAAAAATGAGGTAAAACAGCTACAAGGAATTCTAGAACGTTACAACATCTCGAGGATGTTTCTAGAACCTACATTCCATGTGGCTTATATTTTTCTGCTGCCGACAGCAAATGTCTTTAAATAATAACAAAATATTTGTAGAATTTGAGGTGCTTTACAAAAGTTAGTTATATTTCCTCCACCTTTTATTTGAAACTTGCTTTTTAATTAAATACAGTTAAAGCAGTCAGTATGTAAAATGAATAATTTTCAAAGTTTTTTCAACATTCGCGTCAGTTCGACCATTTGCAGCAACGACTTCAAACTGTACCATTTATATCAAAGATCTTATTTCTATACAAACATTATACTCTTATAATTTATTGTTTTATATTGCCAGTTATTGTTAAGTTACTGCTTAAAATACTTTTCAAGTTTGGGATGAGAATATCATCCGCTGTACATAACAATATCAAAATACGTATGATAAGTGACATGTTATTTTTAATAATTAATTTTGTTATATAATGCTCGCAAATATTGAAAGAAAAATGTCAATAATTTGTTTAGGGCATACTTTACTTTTGTAAAGTATGAAGAGCTATGTTGTCCAAGTTTTGAAGAATGAATTTCAAAATAACTATCATAAATCATAATTATATTCTTATGAAACAATTTCAGATAAATATTTGATGTTTCAGTGTAAACATATTTATAAAACCAGTATAAGACATAATGCCCATAGGTTATAGAATAAACTTTAATATAGAATACGAATTTCTGGACATTTTATTTTTGTCTTCGACTAAATTATAGAAGAAATCATAAAAATTTAAACTAAACAAAGTATAAAAAGATTGGTTTCAAAACTACAAGAAAAATTAAAATTAAACTCAGTCTAGAGAAAATAAAATATAAATATATTGTAACCTATTACATAACATAGTTTAGGGAAACATATTTGCTTCATAGAAGATATTATGCCTTTTAAACCCTGTACATAGACACGTAATATTTCAAGAAATATACCTAAACTATAGCTATAGATCTCATTGCATCAGTACTAAAATTTTATCGCGGATCTTTGAACGGCTTTGGTGAGATATTAATTATAACTAAACCAAAACAGAGTTGATTTTTACTTCATTAATTTGTTCTAAAAAATTCTAATAACTTTTTCACTGTCAAACATTTTTTCACATATAAGTGTTATAACTTTTAATTTAGAGCATATTTGCTATTTCATAACCCAGATTTGACAGCAAAAATAATTTTTTGTCAGTTCTGCAAATATATTTTAAATTATTTGTCAATTATTAGTAACATTATCATTATTATATTCCACTTTAAATAGTTTTCCATAAAAACACAAGGACTGGTACCACGAGCTCTGTTTTTAGTATTTTAGCGCTGTACAATGTCCCAAAATTATTTTATAAATTCCCTAAGTACTTCAAATAAAATTTGTAGATAATAAATGTATCTGTAACTTCTATTTGAAGCACTGTTTTATAAAATAATTATAGAATATTGTACAGAGCTAAAACACTTCTCTTAAAACACCCAAAAACAGAGCTTGTGCCAACCATTGACATCAGTTTTAAGTTCTAGAATTATTTTAAAAAAACGGTTGGCTTCTATTAACCCCACTAGTAACAAGTTTGTCATCAAATTGAACTAAATATATTATTTGGACTGCAGAATATAATTATAAAAAGTGTTTTTCAAGTTATAAATGTTTGAATCCTTCCACCATCGTTCGATGATTCCGTACATTTGTGAATTTGAGAAAGTTAATACTGATACAGTGATGATCTGTCTATATGTTTCATACTTACCTATGTGTTTCCCAAAAATTAAAGGTGTCCAAATTGTACTTATGCATTTCACTCACATAATATACGTACCTAAATCTTGTAGCCATTGAAAACAAAAAATTAATTAGGAACAAATGTTTTTACTCTTGTGCCTCTACTATCATCTAAATTTGATTTAATCTATAACTGAATAAGTTACGTAGTTAGTTATTTCTTCCATTTTTAAAATAATATTTCAATTTATTTTCTTAAAATTTGTAAGACTGTGGGTCCAGAATGCATTATTTTGTTTTGCGATAGTGCACCAAATTGATAGGGCAAAAGCTGTACAAAAAAGTAAAAAAAAGATCTTTGTTCTGTAAATATGATTGTATTTAAAACGAAATGGAAAGCAGAGATGTATAAAATGTACATTAAATATATTCTTGTATTTGTAATTGTAGGACTAACAATTCCTTGAATCTGATTAATAAAAGTCTATTTAGAAGCTAAAAATTTGGCTCATTATTACGTGCAGTGTTGCGTATCATGTGTTCAAACGAAACATTCAACGATGTTGATCAAATTAATTTAAATTCACTTTGTTGCTCGTTCGTTTATTCAAATCATTGATAATATTTTAAGTCGATCAACGCACAAACAACGCACAAAACGATAAGAAATTCATTGCATTTAAAATAATCGGAAACATTTTTTATAAAGATGATTGCAAATTAAAATAAATTATATTTGTACCTGGAAAATGAAAGGAATTTTAATGTGGTTAAGTGTTGTTCATAGTTTATAATTGCTACATATCCTCATGTTAAAATATTATCACTATACTTATGCGAAAATCATTTACACTTCCTATTCATATAAAAGAAAATATTTGGAATATAGTTGTTCATTTCTACCTAATCTACATAGAAATTGTTTACATCTTGTTTAAAATACCAATGAACAACTATTTTCCTAACATAGAACACTGTTAAAAATTGAAATCAAATCTATTAATAAAATTGTAAGGGATAAAAGCAAATATACCTATATTCAAATAAAGTTGTAAATACAAAATGTATCTAAATACAATAAATATTATTTCAGTGTATGAGGTACAAATAAATAGTACAGTATATTTATGAATGCTCATAATTTATAAAAAAATATTCATTTTCTATGCAGGATCATCAAACCGCAAATTCACTGGTTTTGTAAAAGCCCCATTTTTCAGGAACGGATTTTGAAAATTTCTTATTTGTGTCATTCCAGGAAGAGATGGTTTATCTTTTGGTTGAGATGCAACTATTGACGAATAAAAAGTTATTGGTTGACAACTGTATAACGGATATTTCAAGTAAAGCTGCAAACAATAATTTCATATCAGACAATTGAATTTCCCGCGCAAAACAATATATATTGTTAGTCACAAATTATTTGTTTTACATTGACAAAACAGTTAATATAATTATTAAAAGTTAATTAATTGTTGTTTTTATTATATTTAAAATAATGTAAAGTATAAAATAGTACTTGTCAAATCACCTCAGTGTTATCCGGTGTTTTGTCAGTTGTCTTAAACCCGGGAATTCGAAACATGTCATCGTAAGTTGTGCAGTAATCTTCTACTGGATCTTTGATTAATTTCTCTTGTTCAATCTCAGCCATCATTTCCTCAATAACTTGACTACGGTATAGTGCTCTACGTTTAGCTGAAATCATCATGTAAAAGTAAGAATTTCAAATGCGTTTATTTAAAAATATCTTACGTATATCTTGTCGACTAGCTCCGTAGCTTTTTGGGGGTAAATACTCCGATCTCATAGTTGAGGCTGGATCGGGATCATCAGGTGATATAGTTAATCCATAAGGCGATTTTTTGTCATCGAACGGTTGAGTATATTTTGGTTTTAAACCAGGGGCAGGGGGCTGACTTGCTTCAGCCATATTGGGAGTTTAAATATTTATTAGAACACAAAATTTGACTTTTATCTCCTTTCCGTCAGTATTATAACGTCAATGTTACTTTTTGTTTACCTGCATGGCTACAGTTTCTATAGAAACAAGCAATTTAAGAACATAATATTGATTCTTGGTGATGATTTTAATACGATGAGATGTTGAGAGAATGTTTTGAGGATTTTGCAGTTTCTTATTTGTTGTGTTTATTTCAGTAACGAGTTCTCGACTGGCAGATGCAGCTGAAGAATCTTCACTTCTTGTAGTCAACAGGAGATACTGTTACAGAGCCTTCAATATAGTTCGCCGTCTCCAATACCCTTGTAAATCCATTTAACTAATTCAATAATGAATTGTATTATTAGTAATGTGTTTTTGTTTGTTTAGTGAACTAAACATTCTCCACTTTATATTCCAATAAAGTGGGTTCTCAAGTGCTTGATTAGAGTTTGTCAACTTATATTTAAACCAAACGAACTGAAAGAAAGATAGATATGTAAAAGGTTAGTGAGATCTCTTGCTTTCAGTGAAACTGAAATAAATGTATTTTAAGAGTTGGAAACGAATTTGTAACTTTGGGTACTTGCTTTTTAAATAAATAAATAAAATAAAATAAATATATCATCACGCCTTTTACCCATTACGGGTGTGGCACTCTGCTTACGCAGATCTCGGTAGGTGATATATTTTTTCGTATGAAGTGCGGTTACCAAACTATATGCATATCAATAAGTTTTAAGAACTAGTAAGTTTATAATTTGGCTGGTACTTCCTGATTACATGCAAAATTTACTGTTGTAACAAATTGCAAAGGAAACCAATCTCCTATGTCAGTAGAAATCTTAATAAAATTGTGTGTAGATATATTTCAGTGCCTGTAGAATTGATTTTTGAACTTTGTTTTTAGCCTGGAATAGTACTAAATTTAGAATTTTCATAAATATAAACGTCCGGCCTATCTGCTTATGTACACATAAATGATATACATTAAAATTCATTTAAATAATGAAGTATGTAATAAAAAGTACTTATTTAATTATTTTATAGCTTAAAATATTTATTTTAAGGTTTTTGTTAAGTTTAAATTACATTTCTGAACAAAATATTTATAAAAATGTTTTCGATGTTGGCGCCATGGGTTGAGAGCCACTGGTACGGCGGCCATGACGCTTGCATTAATTCATTTGTTTCTGGCGCGAATCTGACAGCTTGCATATGGGTCCGTACCAAATTAGAGTTTTCACCCAAAAATTTTTTATTTCAATATGTAAAAAGTATAGCAATCGATTCAGTATTTTTTGCTGGTCATTTCGATATATAATTTATATGCGATACCAAAAATTTTTGTTTGAAAAACTTAGTACATATTTTGGCTTGGACGAACATATACAAAATACTATGAAAAACATATTTTTTCATATTATTGCTACAGAAACCAATGAAATGATCAATAATTATTGATTTCATTGTTATTATTGATGAACTCAATAATATTTATCATTCTTTTGTCAAAATTTAAACTTTTCTAAAAAATAGTATTCTTGCCTATATGCAATATACAGTAAATTTTTTATTTTGGAAATTAACTTGAAAAATCATAAATAATTATCAAAAACTTATTCAAAACTAATAATATTTTGATTTTTTTCAGGTGGAGGCGAGACACCTCATCCATTCTAGCACTCTGCAGTATGGAGTGGGGCCCCAGGATTTGGAAAACACTGATTGGTAAGAGCCCTACCTCATTTTGAGGGTAGCTACAGATCTGCTCTTGCAGAAATAAATATTGGTATGACGACGATACCATTGATTTATTTCTGATGGACACCAGCTCTGTAGTTCACCCAACTCTACTTTTGCAAACAGCAAAAGTTCATGGAAAATTATTTGGTTACTTTTGGTAACTAAATATCACCTACAGGAGGATTTCCGGGATCGAACCCAGATTCCTAGATTTATAGTTCATCACCCAATGTAATATAGGGTGATGCAATAATTTAAATAAAAATTGTGTTTTTTATTTTTGTTTTGTACAGTGTAACATTTTATTACAGAACCCAGTGGCGGTCCTTGGGGTTGCATTCCAGTGGAGTTCCAGAGAGGCGCAGTCCAGTGGCGTCCATGGGGGGTAGCAGTATGCAGTGGTTACAGCCCGGAGTTGAAGCCAGATTTCTGCTGGAGCAGCCAGAGGTTAAAGGTAAGTAATTGTTTCATTAGCCGTTTTGTTGTTCCCAGCCATGTACTCAAGTGTGTTTTAGCTCAAATTTGGGCTCTATGTTTTCCCAATTTTGGAATTAAAATGTATCTAGTTGCTATTATGTTTTTATCGTTAGTTTTAGTACTAATACAAACTGCTTCTCTTTCATTTACATATTTTTTTACAGCTCTTTTTGTGTTTCTCTTTCAGCTAGATATAGTTTGATAATTATGTAATAGCAACTATTTTCAAAATTCGTAGTATTAAGTCTAGGTTATGTACCATCGCCGAGGTTCCATGGTTCCCCAGGTCTCTATGGAGAAGATTCCAGTTCCAGTGTCACTCATATATTTACATTTTTTGTACTGTGAATAAAGAATATAGTATTTTTGCTGTGTTTTATTTTACTATTAATTATCCCATTAATGCCCAACGTATGATAAGATTATGTTTCCGCCAGGCTATGGCATTTCAAACTGGATCAATTATGTCAGGTTATTCGTTTCATATTGCTCTGTATACTTAAATGTCAAATATTTTATATATTACACCTTACAAATATACAGAAATATGAGTTATATATTTATACTAAAATAGTTCTAGGCATTAATGGGTTAATTAATCGAATTATTTCAATATGTTTGATGGTATTTGTCGTGATTATTATATGTCTCTTGCTTTAGATTCATAAAAATAAATAAGCTCTACTGCTTCATTTAATTTGATTGTTACAAATTAACAATTCAGTTTAATTAATAGTCGAGACATATAAAATCACAAACGCTGGGAACACAAAAACTTGTGACATTTTGAGTATTATTTATTATTGAATTACTAAATAATTATTCAAGATATCACGAGGAAGGCACCATGTTTATATTTTGTCCGTCTGTCCGTCCGTTGCACACAATCATTTAGCTAGAAGTCCTGGTTTTGTAAAACAGTTTAGCTTCACTCGCCGTCAGGACGTTGGCCCCGGGGCCCTGCGGGCTCTTCTATTATCGCTATATTCTACAACAGACTAGTTGTAGACTATAGACTGGTAGTATCGAATGATTCGGTTATTTTTTTGCATTTCAGGTACAATATGCGGCTTGTGCAAGTACAGCTAGAGTTTAAAATCGCGAAGTACACTCGAATCAAATATTATTTCAAATACATAAGTCAATGTTGACAGTATAGAGTTTTAGAGTTTATAGGTAACACATTCTTTTTCGGATTTCAGGTCGGGTGTTCTATATTTTTATTGTTTGACTTTAGTTGCACCTAAAAAATGGTTAGTGTGCGGCTAAAATACTTCTGAAGTATACAGAGGTACACTTGCTAACGATATGTACATACATACAAGTAATTGGCGGAAAAAATATTATTTAAATTATTCTACAACCGGTAAATCTTCGTTGGACTGTTAAGTAATTTTTACGCTGAAAAACAAATATAAATATTTATTATTTGTCTTATATAAATAAATAATAATTACAAAATATTTCGAACGGTTGTAAATCTACTGTAAATATCAAAATTCATTGCCACTGGTTTTTAAAAATATATCTGCGAATAAAATAAATAACAACAAATATAAATAATATAACATGTGATCCACGTTATTTTAGGATGACTGTTTAAATAATTCTTAACATACATTAATTTTATTCTGGTAGAATCTAATAATAAATTATTAACACAAGGTTTCTTAAAAATATCTTCGAATAATAGTTAACAATAAATATAATTTTAGAGTTGGAAATTACATTTCAATTGTGAAAATAACTAGTTTAAAATTACATGCGGTTGTCAATAAATATTATACTGTAATATGAAACTATATTTGATCCACAAACAGTAAATGGATATTCTATAAGAACTACTACGTCATAAATAGTATATAAGACCAGGTAGAGAGCCCAAAATGATAGAGGGAGATTCTGTAGAAAATAGAGCGACAATTTTGGAATAGAAACAAAATTTTAATTATTAAAATATGTATTAGATCAATGTTAGAAGGACGATTTTACAGCCTTTTTCCTCACAACATTTTACAGCAAATGAGCAAAGTAATATCGGATAACATAAATATATGGTCATAATTTATTTATTTCTCTTTTGTATTAAATCTTAATTTAACACTGCATTCCTTTATAAATTAATACACCGTACATACGTTTTCATTACTAAATATTTGTATTATTCGTTACCTACGTTTTTACACAACCCCATTGTGCATTAAAATCAATTTGAATTATTTAAATTGTAAAAAATAATAGAATTGTTCTTTACTTTAATTCATCGTAGAACACATTCACCCTTGGTGTGTAACATTTTGAGGGTAGTCTTCCACATTCGGTAGTTCTTTTTATTCACCTAGCATTACCTTTGATGATTTAATTAATTTGTAGCGATCAAGTGTTAGTGATCGATATCATATAAAATAAAAATTTTTGCTTGTGTTTTAACTTTAAATAATTTAATTTAATTTTTTTCTGTATCCATAAATAATATTGCGGTATTTTACATATAGTAGCTCTTAGTACGAGCGCTGGTTGAGGGTGCATCTTCATTCTTCTGTTGTCAAACGTTCCTTGATTGTTTTGGAGATAAATCCTTGAAATAAAAGTAATATAAAATTCATTGTATGTATTTGGATTAATCAATCATGATTTATATTCAGGGCATATTTTTTACTTCTAGCACATCCTCTGATGGGGATGAAAATTAACTATGTTTTTATGAATTCGCAATTCCATGTGTTTATATATTTAGCTACCCCCGTTCCGTACACTTTACACATTAGTTTTAAGTTATGTGAATTTATAAAATATTAATTATTAATTAACATAAAGTAAATATCCCCTGAAGTTTTTCTAAAATTTTCCACACAATTTTTATTTTTGTTAACGTCTCTCTGTGCAGAGAAGTATATTAAAATGTATTAGTTTTATTAATAGCGTTTATCTTTAAAATAATTGAGGAGTTTTTGCCAGCAGTTAAATGAAGTTAGTCACCCCTAATCAGGGTTGGCACTTCCAGCCGTTGTATGTAGAATTCTCGCAGTATTATTATTAAATACAGACAGCGTTAAATTAAAATGTTTTAAGTTCGATTTTTATGTGATACCGATTATAATTATCTGGGCGATATAATTTCGTTGATTTATCCAATATAATGTTAGGGAAATGAAATCAACTGCCTAGTTTGATTGTTGCCATTAATTTGTTATAGATTAAGGGTGCGGATAATTTTAGGGTAATTCGAAGTCAATTTAAATAATTCACCAAAAATTTTGTTAATTTGAATATAATATATGCTATTCCATTTGTAGCAATTCACACATTGAAATATACGAAAAATCGTCGTAAATACAATGCCATTAACTTGTAACAATTTAAAAAATATTATAATGATACTATGGCTCATAGCTAATTAAAGTATGAGGAATTCAAATTTTGAATCCGATTTAAAAAATCATTCATGGTTGTAAAGATACAGGTTACGAAAGTTGAACAATTATTGAATTTTTTTGATATAATTTCTATCAATTTTGACTGTTTATAAAACATATATTTCAAGAGTTATCATAACAAAACTTTACTTCCCAGAGGAGTAAAGTGTGTTGAATAGGCTCGTTAAATCAGATTTCAATTATCTCTTTTAGTTTTCAAGATATCGCCCATCATATATTTTATGGTTACTTTTGCGCTCAACTCCACGTTCAATAAATTGCAAATATTTTCAAAACTAAGACTCAGATATGGCTAAAACTAAATTTTTTGTAAGTTTCAGGTCTGAAATAGGGGGATAGGGTATATAAATCAAAATTCTGAGAGATGAAAATTTTTGGCAAAATTTCAATACTAACCCTTGAGTTATTACCGATTTTGAGTGATTTTCAGACTTTTTGCTCTAAAACTTTTTTCCGCAGAGCGATTTTAGTGAAAGTTTGCATATTTATGTAACTTTTTCCGTAGAATCGAATAGTGTAGTCCCCAGTTTTGTAACTTTGTTATTTTTTGAGATACAGGCCTATTTATACTTATTTTTGACCAATTTTTGAAATGTCATATCTCGGGAACTAAATGAGCTGCAGAACTCTACTTTCAAATTTTGGAGGTTTCATGACGATTAGATACCATAAGTGGAATTTCAAATGTTTTTGAAAAAAAAAATTTTTTTTGACCTAAAAATGACCCATCTATTTTGTCATAACCTATCATCAATCAATTATGGGTCAATAAATCGTATCAAAAATACCTAAATTTATGAAAAAGATGAATGGGGTATTCATTGAATAGTTCGCCTGCTGCTGGATTTTATATTCAACTCTGATTATAAATTAACTGCATCGACTGCACAATCATTTGTAATGGATGACAAAAATTTTGTTAGTTTAAAAATGTGTTATTAATACATGCTTTGAAATAAATGAAAAAATACTGAGGGTACAATTCTATCAAACTGTGACAATTTTTAAAAATTCTTTAATACATACATATAAAAAAAGACTTCCGGTGTAGTGGCTGTTTCTAGTTGTTTGGTTTGAAGTATTTAAATTGTAAAAAAAGTGAAAGAAAAATTTGTTTTTACTTTTATTCATCTTAAAACATATTTACACCTGGTGTGTAACATTTTGAGGGTAGTCTTCTCATTCGGTAGTACTTTTCATTCACCAAGCATCACCTTTGATGAATTAATTAAATTCTAGCGATCAAGTATTTGTGATCGATATAATATAAAATAAGAAATTTAGCTTGTGTTTTAACTTTGAATAATTTAGTTAAATTTTTCTCTGTATCCATTAATAATATTGCGATATTTTACATATAGTGGCTGTTAGTACGAGCGCTGGTTGAGGGTGTATCTTCATTTTCCTGTTGTCAAACGTTCCTTGATTGTTTTGGAGATAAATGCTTGAAATAAAAGTAATACAAAATTATTTGTATGTATTTGGATTAATTAATCATGATTTATATTCAGGGCATATTTTTTACTTCTTGCACATCCTTTGATGGGGATGAAAACTAACTTAGCTATGTTTTTATGAATTCGCAATTCCCTGTGTTTATATATTTAGCTACCCTCGTTCCGTACACTTTACACATTAGTTTTAAGTTATGCGAATTTATAAAATATTAATTATTAACTAACAAAGTAAATATCCCCTGAAATTTTTCTAAAATTATTCACTCAATTTTTATTTATTTTATTAACGGCTCTCTATGTAGAGAAATGTATTAAAATTTATTAGTTTTATTATTAGCATTTATCTTTAAAACAATCGAGAAATTTTTTGCCAGCAGTTAAATGAAATTTGTCACCCCTAATTAAGGTTGGCACTACCAGCCGTTGTATGTAGAATTCTCGCGGTATAATTATTGAATACAGGTAACGATTAAATTAAAATGTTTTAAGTTCGAACATAATCTATATTTCGAACTTTATGTGATACCGATTGTAATTATTTGGGCGATATAATTTCAATGATTTATTGAAGATTAAGTTAGGGAAATGAAATAAACTGCATAGTGTGATTGTTGCCGTTAATTTGTTATAGATTAAGGGTAAGGATGATTTTAGGAAATTTAGAAATTAATTTAAATAATTCACCAACCAATTTTAAAGAGATTTTGTTTGTAACTTTATTTTAGTAGTACAAATCAGAGACAGCAGTATGATTTTTGATTGAGAATAGAACAATTCAAATCTAAAAGAATTATTATTATAATAAATATTTTATCTTACATAACGATTTGTTAATTTTTCAAGTAGTTACAAAAATTTAAAAAATATAAGCTACACAACCACTTTTACAAAACGGTTTGAAATATTTAAATTGTAAAACAATGAGTAAATAATTTGCCTCACTCACTCTTGGTGTGTAACAATTTGAGGGTAGTTTTCTCACTCAGTAGTTGCTTTCCATTTACCAAGCATTAGCTTTGTTGAATTAATTCAATTGTACCGATCAAGTGTTTATGATCGAAATCATGTAAAATAATACATTTAGCTTGCATTTTAACTTTGGATAGTTTAATCTAATTTTTTTCTGTATCCATAAATAATATTCCGATATTTTATATATAGGTAGTGGCTGATGGTATGAGTGCTGGTTGAGGGGGGCGGCTTCATTTCTCTGTTGTCAAACGTCCCTTAATTGTTTTAGAGATAAATGCTTGAAAGGAAAGTAATACAAAATTGTTTGTATGTATTTGGAGTAATTAGTCATGATTTATATTCAGGGCATATTTTTTACTTCTTGCACATCCTCTGATGGGGTTGAAAACTAACTTAGCTATGTTTTTATAAATTCGCTATTTCCTGTGTATATTTAGCGACCCCCGTTCCGTACACTTTACACATTAGTTTTAAGTTATGCGAATTTATAAAATATTAATTATTAACTAACATAAAGTAAATATCCCCTGAAGTTTTTCTAAAATTATTCAAACCATTTTTATTTTTGTTAACGTCTCACTGCGTAGATAAATGCAATAAAATTTATTAGTTTTATTAATAGCGTTTATCTTTAAAATAATTGAGGAGTTTTTGCCAGCAGTTAAATGAAGTTAGTCACCCCTAATTAAGGTTGGCACTATCAGCCGTTGTATGTAGAATTCTTGCGGTATTATTATTGAATACAGAGAACGATTAAATTAAAATGTTTTAGGTTCAAACACAATCTATATTTTGATTTTTAAATGATATCGATTATAATTATTTGGTCGATATATTTTCGTTCATTTACCGAAAATAAAGTTAGGCAAATGAAATAAACTAGCTAGTTTGATTGTTGCCATTAATTTGTTATAAATTAAGGGTGAGGATAATTTAGTCTAGTCTGTTATTGTTAATAAATAGGGGAGATTTTAGGTTACGTCAAAGTGAATTTAAATAATTCACTAACCGTTTTCCGTGAGATTTTGTTGGTAGTTTTGTTTGAGTAGTTTAAATCTGGAACAGCTTGTATGTTCGCTAATTAAACAAATTAAATAAATTAAATAAAAAATTAATTATAATATATAATAATAAATCAGATTATTTAGATTTTTTTAAATGAAACTATATCAATCAAAATAAAAACGTATGTATATAGCTTGGTAAAACATAATTATTTTAAAATTGTTGAAATTTAGTTGAATTCTTAAATTATCTAATTATCTTCTGTGTTTAGAAATAACGGCAGCACGATCTTATGCGCATTGGCTGCTTGTATGAACGCATTGTGTAGGGATGAATGATTTTATTATTTTTATTTATCAAACTGCATCACATACGATTTTAAAAATTTGTCTGTACGTTTTTAATTATTCAAATTTTTTATAAATCGTCCACCGTCCCGCGTAAATGTATTTTGGAATTTAATTTTCATTGCAAATGCATAAACAAAACCAAATTTTACAAAAATCGTCCACCGTCCCGCGCAAAATTTTTTTGGTATGAACATTTTGAGTAGTTTTCTCACTCGATAGTTGCTTTTCATTTACCTAGCATTACTTTTGGTGAATTATAAATTATAGCGATCAAGTATTTGTGATCGATATCATATAAAATAAAAAATTTAGCTTATGTTTTAACTTTGAATAATTTAGTTTAATTTTTTTTTGTATCTATTAATAATATTGCGGTATTTTGTATATAGTGGCTGTTAGTACGAGCGCTGGTTGAGGATGTCGGCTTCATTCTTCTGTTGTCAAACGTCCCTTGATTGTTTTGGAGATAAATGCTTGAAATAAAAGTAATACAAAATTATTTGTATGTATTTGTAGTAATTAATCATAATTTATATTCAGGGCATATTTTTACTCTTTGCACATCCTCTGATGGGGATGAAAGTTAACTTAGCTATGTTTTTATGAAATCGCAATTCCCTGTGTTTATATATTTAGCTACCCCCATTCCGTACACTTACACATTAGTTTTAAGTTATGCGAATTTATAAAATATTAATTATTAATTAACATAAAGTAAATATCCCCTGAATGTTTTATTAAAATTGGTCACACAATTTTTATTTTTGTTTACGTTTTTCTGTGTAGAGAAATGTATTAAAATTTATTAGTTTTATTAATTGCATTTGTCTTTAAAATAATTTTGGAATTTTTGTCACCAGTTAAATGAAATTTGTCACCCCTAATTAGGGTTTGCACTAACAGCTGTTGTATGTAGAATTCTCGCGGTATTATTAACTACAGACGACGATTAAATTAAAATGTTTTAAGTTCGGATGTCCATTTCGCACCCTCGACCATGTATTGTGAATCGCTCATCCAATAGCAATACAGTGTTTTGGGGTGTAGCCCTTCTTTAATAGAAACACAGTTTTTTAACTCTCAAATACTGGCTGTAGTAAAATTCAAATGTATTAGCGTTTTTAATTATTTGGTCGATATAATTTCGTTCATTTGTCGAAGATAAAGTAAGGGAAAAGAAATCAACTGTCTAGTGTGATTGTTGCCGTTACTTTGTTAAAGATTAAAAATGGGGGGAGACTCTAGGCTACGTTTAAGTGAATTTAAATAATTCACCAACCGGTTTTCGTGAGATTTTGTTGGTAGTTTTGTTTGAATTGATTAAATCTGGAACAGTTCGTATGGTCGCTGATGCCGAGTGGAACAAATTAAATAAAAAATTAATTATAATAATTATTAATTCTTAATAGATTATTTTGATTTTTTTAAATGGAACTGTATCAATTAAAATGAAAATATGGATATAGCATGTCCAAAACTTAATTGTTTTAAAATTGTTGAAATTTTGTTTAATTCTTAAATTATTTAATTGTCTTCTGGGTTGAGAAATGATGGCAGCACGATCTTATGCACATTGGTTGCACACTGTGTAGGGATGAATGTTTTTGTTATATTTTATTTATTTTTCAAACTGCATCACATATGATTTAAAAAAATTATCTGTACGTTTTTAATTATTCAAATATTCTTGAAATATTAGGGTCATATTTTTACTAACTTGTACATCATCTTAAGACGATGGTAATTAATTAGAATTATTGTTGCTAAGCTATTTTTAAGCTCCCCGCACGTACCGTACAATTCTCTCTAAAATTATACGAACCGTCCCGCGCAATTTTTTTTTTTTAAATTAAATTTCATTTGCAATTGCATAAACAAAACTAAATTTTTCAAAAATCGTCCACCGTCCCGCGCAAAATTTTTTTTGGAAATTAAATTTCACTTGCAAATGCATAATCAAATTTTCGAGAAATCATCCACCGTCTCGCTTAAATGTATTTTGGAAATTAATTTTATTGCAAATGCATAAACAAAACCAAATTTTTGAAAAATAATCCACCGTCGCTATCAAAATTTTTTTTGGAAATTAAATTTCACTTGCAATTGCATAATCAAAACCAAATTTTACAAAAATTGTCCACCGTCCCGCGCAAATTTTTTTTGGAAATTAAATTTCACTTGCAATTGCTTAAACAAAACCAAATTTTACAAAAATCGTCCACCGTCCCGCGCCAAATTTTTTTTGGTTATTAAATTTCACTTGCAAATCCATTATCAAATTTTCGATAAATCATCCACCGTCTCGCGTAAATGTATTTTGGAAATTAATTTTATTGCAAATGCATAAACAAAACCAAATTTTTGAAAATTAGTACACCGTCGCTCGCAAAATTTTTTTTGGAAATTAAATTTCACTTGCAATTGCATAATCAAAACCAAATTTTACAAAAATTGTCCACCGTCCCGCGCAAATTTTTTTTGGAAATTAAATTTCACTTGCAATTGCGTAGACAAAACCAAATTTTACAAAAATCGTCCACCGTCCCGCGCAAATTTTTTGTGGAAATTAAATTTCACTTGCAATTGCATAATCAAAACCAAATTTTACAAAATCGGCCACCGTCCCGCGCAAAATTTTTTGGTGTGTAACATTTTGAGGGTAGTTTTCTCACTCGGTAGTTGCTTTTCATTTACCTAGCATTACCTCTGATGAATTAATTAAATTATAGCGATCAAATATATGAGAACGATATATAAAATAAGAAATTTAGCTTGTGTTTTAACTTTAAATAATTTAGTTTATTTTTTTTCTGCATCCATTAATAATTTTGCGATATTTTATAAATAGTGGCTGTAAGTGTGAACGCTGGTTGAGGGTGGCGGTTTCATTCTTCTGTTGTCAAACGTTCCTTGAATGGTTTGGAGAAAAATGCTTGAAAGAAAAGTAATACAAAATTATTTGTAGGTATGTATTTGGAGTAATTAATCATGATTTATATTCAGGGCATATTTTTTACTTTTTGCATTTCATCTGATGGGGATTTCTTTTCACTACCTTAGCTATGTTTTTATAAATTCGCTCTGCCCTGTGTTTATATATTTAGCTACCCCCGTTCCGTACACTTTACACTTTAGCTTTAAGATATGCGAATTTATAAAATATTAATTATTAATTATAAAGTAAATATCCCCTGAAGTACTTCTAAAATTTTCCACACAATTTTTATTTTTGTTAACGTCTCTCTGTGTAGAGAAGTGTATTAAAATTTATTAGTTTTATTAATAGCATTTATCATTAATATAATTGAGGAGTTTTTGCCAGCAGTTAAATGAAGTTAGTCACCCCTAATCAGGGTTAGTACTTCCAGCCGTAGTATGTAGAATTCTTGCGGTATTATTATTGAATACAGACAACGAGTAAATTAAAATGATTTAAGTTCGAACACAATCTATATTTTGATTTTTAAATGATATCGATTATAATTATACGGTCGATATAATTTGGTTCATTTATCGAAAATTAAGTTAGGGAAATGAAATCAACTGTCTAGTGTGATTGTTACCGTTAATTTGTTACTGATTAAAATGGGGGGGGGGGATTTTAGGTTACGTCAAAGTGAATTTAAATAATTCACCAACCGTTTTTCGTGAGATTTTGTTGGTAGTTTAAATCTGGAACAGCTGGTACGTTGGCTGATTCAGTGTGGAACAAATTAAATAAAAAATTAATTATAATAATTCATATCTGATTATTTAGATTTTTTAAAATGAACCTATTAATTAAAATGAAAACGTATGTACATAGCTTGTTAAAACATAATTATTTTAAAATTATTGAAATTTAGTTGAATTCTTAAATTATCTAATTGTCTTCTGTGTTTAGAAATAATGGCAGCACAATTTTATGCGCATTGGCTGCTAGTATGAACGCATTGTGTAGGGATGAATGATTTTATTATTTTTATTTATCAAACTGTCTCACATATGGTTTTAAAAATTTGTCTGTACGTTTGTAATTATTCAAATTTTCGGGAAATCTTACACCGTCTCGCATAAAATGTATTTTGGAAATTAATTTTTATTGCAAATGCATAAACAAAACCAAATTTTCGAAAATTTGCTCACCGTCCCTCGCAATTTTTTTTTTAATTAATTTTCATTGCAAATGCATAAACAAAACCAACTTTTTGAAAATTCGTCCACCGTCGCTCGCAAATTTTTTTGGAAATTAAATTCCACCTGCAATTGCATAAACAATCAAATTTTTGAGAAATCATACACCGTCTCGCATAAAATGTATTTTGAAAATTAATTTTCATTGCAAATGCATAAACAAAACCAAATTTTGAAAAATTGTCCACCGTCTCGCGTAAATGTATTTTGGAAATTAATTTTCATTGCAAATGCATAAACAAAAAATTTTAAAAAAATCGTCCACCGTCCCGCGCAAATTTTTTTTGGAAATTAAATTTCACTTGCAATTGCATAAACAAAATCAACTTTTCGAAAAGTCGTCCGCTGATCCACGTCCACCTCCAGGAGTAGAATTTGGCCCTCGAACATGCACGTCTTCAGCAGTCAGAACGAAGAAGAATATTTATACAATAAAATGTATTATAATATCTTATATTGTAATATTTCTTTTGTAAAAATTGTTGTATTGTACGACGGACCGATCCAAAGAGCAGATCAGGTCCAATATTCGATAATTCTTAAAAAAAAGAAAAAATATGCTGGGGGGAGGGTTTGGGATTTGTGTTTTATTGATTTGCCTGTGAGCAAATATGCATGAATCAAATATTCTTTTCGGAATTAACTTTGCGCTTCACGCAAATATTTTTTAACTTCAATTTTCACTTTAAATGCATGAACAAAATCAAATTTTCGGAAAATCGTCCACCGTCCCGCGCAAATTGTTATTTTTTTTTTTTAATATTAATTTTCATTAGTAAATTCTGAAAAATCAAATTTACAAAAAACAGCCCACCGTCCTGTGCAAATTTTTTTAAAAATTAATTTCGGCCAGCATCTTAAAATTATAAAATATTAAAAACATCGATTGAACTAAGAACAATTTCTCACGAAAATTTCCAATTTAAAGTTGGTATTACTCTTTTATATCTGTCAGTGAGCTGTGCAACAGTGTTTCTGTGCGTAGAAAAATCAACTTTTCACCCAAATAATGTTGATAACATATGTAAAACTTATATCAATCGATTCAATATCCTTCCGTGGTCATTTTAGTGTATAAATTATTGTTGAAGTCAAAAAAACTTTAGTTTTGCTCATTGAAAACATTCAACACCATTTCAAATGTAAGTATTGTTTATTGTATTATTATTATTACTGCTATGAAAGTTATCCATAAGGACAACAATGTCTATTTCTAAATATAGTAGCACTGAAATAAGATTATTTAAATATGTATGAATATGTTAGAAATATTTAGTTGTCAGGATTTTGATTCAACGTGTGTAGTATGTACAATTGTACATAAGTGTATGTAGTGACAATTTATTGATAGTTGTATGTATTTTGTCGCATTTCAGTATTCAATAACCATTGTTGTAAGTTAACATCCGAGTAGCTGAAGAATATGTTGGGGATCTCGTGTTGTCCAGATGCAATAAAGACATAAAAAAGATAAGTTTCTTTTTATTTATTTAATTCTTTCAAATTATAACGATTAACTGTTTTTGTGTGTTCAATAATTATACCACGAGAGTTTACTACATATTGCCGGTTCAGAAAGACTTGGGTTAAATATTCCTAAATTGTTTTAACAACAAATGCTTCAAGTGAATTATCTATGTTTTGCAATATCAATAATTCAATTATCATTTATATAGTCGCTATTTAGTTTAAGTTAGTTATAATTACCTCACCCTCCGTTCCGAAATATACACATATTAGTTTTAGTTTCAGGCGATTATATAAGTGTTCTTTAACAATTAGTTTAACAACAAAAATAGTCAGAAATATTCTTTACAATTTATTTGAAGCATTGTTCGGACACAATATAAATTCAGTATATATTTCAAACTTTACAATTATATACGTTATAATTTTGCTAATTATTGAAACAAGCTTGAAAGTCTGAAGAGCAACTGGACGGAGTGACTGATGCCACAAAATTGTTGCAGATTTCAAGTTCACAAAGATCTCAGACAGTTTAATCCGGAGAAGATGATGGCCGTGGAAGGTCGTGGAGGTTTCTATCTGGAGAAGTGACCATCGACAGCAACAACGTTCAAGAGAAGTATCAGAATATATTTGGGCTTCTCGTATTGTCCAGATGCAATCAAGACAAAAAAGATAAGTTTATTTGTATTTAATTATCTCTTTTAAATTATAACGATTAAATGATTGTAATAAATATCATAAAAACTAATAGTATAAATTATATTTTAACTTTGAATAATTGAATTACTCGGTGCATTCAATAATTATATTCCACAATACTTTACTACATACTGGCGGTTAATAAAGATTTGTATAATTTTTCTGTTTTCAAATATTTCCAAATTAATTTTAAGAACAAATGCTTCAAGTAAATTTCCTCTGTTTGTATTGATTCAAATATTTATTAATAAATATATTCGGGCATATACCTACAATGTTACAAATTCAATTATCATTTATATAGTCGCTCTTTAGGTTAAGTTACTTATAACTAGCTCTCCCTCCGTTCCGAAATATATACATGTTAGTTGTAAATCAAGCGATTATATAATTGTTGAACAATTTAACAACAATAATTATCTAAATAAATATAATAACACTGGCCATTTTATTTGAAGCATTGCTCAAAACGTTTTACCGGTGGATAAATAAAATGATCTTAATCAGCTTTCATGCTGACTGTAATTGTGAGTAGATCTCTCGCGATATAATTATTGAATTCAGAAGGCAGTCATATTTAAATGTGCAAAGTTCACACACCATAGACACTTTACAATTATTTAAACGTTACAATTTTGTTGTTCATTGTAACAAGCTTGAATGTCTGAAGAGCAACTGGACGGAGTGAGTGTTGCCACGAAAATGTTGCAGATTTCAAGTTCACAAAGATCTCAGACAGTTTCATCCGAAGAAGATGATGGCTGTGAGGAGGTCGTGGAAGTTTCCACCTGGAGAAGTGACCATCGAGGGAGATGACAGCAACAGCGTTCAAGGAAGTATCCGAACTTCGCTGCAAAATATACTCGGGCTCTCGTGTTGTCCAGATGCAATGAATACAGCAAAAGATAAGTTTTTTTTATTTATTTGCTTCTTTCAAATTATAACGTTTGATTGTTTCGTGTGTTCAATAATTATACCACGATATTTTACTACATATTGGCGGTTTAGAAAGACTTGTGCCAAAGATTCCTAAATTATTTTAACAATAAATGCTTCAAGTAAATTTCCTATATTTTACAATGTCATTCATTCAATTATCATTTATATAGTCGCTATTTAGTTTAAGTTAGTTATAATTAGCTCACCCTCCGTTCCGAAATATACACATATTAGTTTTAAGTTAGGCGGTTATATAAATGTTCTTTAACAACTAGTTTAATAACAAAATTAGCCACAAATATTCAAAATGTAATAACACTGCACATTTTATTTGAAGCACTGTTCAGTATACCGTGTGTTTGTCTTAAAGGTGTACATAGGAGATTAACATGGGAAATCAGTTTTTTGCTCGCTGTTACTCGGTGTTCTACCGGACAACAATGATTGTAGTACCAATCGAAAGATATAAATTTTCTGAATCAAACAATGTACAATACATTACAATTTAGTAGTAATTTGGCTCAGTAAATTAATTTTAAAGTTTTGAAAATTCTCCGATTTATTCAAATTTTATCGAAAATTAATATGACCTATGATTGTTTTGTTTTGATTTCTTTCAAGCTATCTATTTGACGTTAAAAATTAATTTACGGAACCAAATTGCAACTAAATTTTAATGTATTTTACATCGTTTCATTCAGAAAAATGATATCTTTCGATTGGTACTAGAATCATTGTTGTCCGGTGGAACACCGAGCAACAGCACGGCAAAAACTGATTTCCCATGTTCTATGTACACCTTTAAGATAGACACACGGTATATTTCAAACGTTATAATTTTGCTAATTATTGAAACAAGTTTGAATGTCTGAACAGCGACTGGACGGAGTGTCTGATGCCACAAAAATGTTGCAGATTTCAAGTTCACGATGTTCTCAAACAGTTTCATCCAGAGAAGATGATGGCTGTCAGGAGGTCGTGGAGGTTTGCACCTGGACCTTCAAGGTAGACGACAGAAACAGCGTTCAAGGGAAGTAGATATTTCATTTGGCAATTGCTTTTTGCATCCAGTAACTTTGATTCGATAATATTTATGCAACGAATTGTTGCTTTCCAGTCATTTTATCATTAATTTTATGTATTCGTTACAGTTATTTTATATTTATTTAGCTTTCCCCCATTCGTACCTTTTACACACGATAGTTTTTAAGACAAACGAATATATAAAATTGTCAACGCAGAAAGGATGATAAAATAAATATTTAATTGATAAAACTAACAATACCTCCACTTTGAATTTCAATAGATATAGTAGATTTAATTACTTAAAACTTATGAAACATTTTGTTCAGTGTGACTCCACGTTTTTCAACTTGAAACACAACCAGCCGTCACATATACACTGCGCAAGAACTCCCGATGATCCGCGTCCACCACCAAGAGTAGAATTTGGCCCTCGAACATGTTCGTCTTCAGCAGCCAGAACGAAGAATAATATTTATGCAATAAAATGTATTATATCTTATATTGTAATATTTCTTTGTAAAAATTGTTGTATCGTACGACGGACCAATCCAAAGAAAAGATCAGGTCCGATATTCGATAATTTAAAAAGAAAAAATATGCTGGGGGTTTGGGATTTGTGTTTTATTGATTTGCCTGTGAGCAAATATGGATGAATCAAATAGTTTTTTTCGGAATTAACTTTGCGCTTCACGCAAATATTTTTTAACTTCAATTTTCTCTTTAAATGCATGAACAAAATCAAATTTTCGGAAAATCGTCCTCCGTCCCACGCAAATTTTTTTTGAAAATTAATTTTCACTAGTAAATTCTGGATAAAATCAAATTACAAAAATTAGCATATCGTCCCGCGCAAAATTTTTTTAAATATTAATTTTCAAAATGTACCAGCATCCTAAAAAAGTATTAAAAACAATTTCGAATTTAAAGTTGGTATTATTATATTTGTATTTGTCAGTGAGCTGTGCAATAAAGTGTTTCTGTGAGTAGAAAGATCAACTTTTCACCTAAAATAATGTTGATTACATATGTAAACACCAATCGATTCAGGATCCTTCCGTGGTTAGTGTATAAATTATTGTTAAAGTCAATAACTTTATTTTTATTCAGTGGATAACACATCTAGATCAACAGTTCTACAGGATATATAATCTATGAAACGATACCTACAGAGAAAAAGAGTAGAGGCAGACCAATAAAGACATGGGACACAGAAGTGAGAACAGCAATGAAGAGAAGAGGTATTGAACAACATGGGAGCAAAATAACGATTGAAGAGAACGCCTTAAACCGCAAGGTAGAAATGCATACGGATTAAGTATTCAGAGTAGACCGATCAACTCGAAAATTCATATGCTAATTCAACATGACCTAATACAGCTCAGTGCAACGTATGAACATCGTAGCCTTCTCCAGAGAGGCACTTTACTCTTCTGATTTTATATAAAAACATGCTGTCTGGCTACTCAGCGTAGACCGAGCAGTTCAAAAATTCATATCCCAGTTCAGCATGACCTGGTACAACTCACTGTAACGCATGAACATCGTACACTTCTCCAGAGAGGTACTTTACTCTTGTGATTTTATATAAAAGCTTGTGAGTTTTACAGGTTTATATTCAACTGGGATATGAATGTTTGTGATCTGTCTTAAACCGTTGCATGAATAACCCTTAAAAATGTTTATTACACAGACCCGGAACTGGCAGAAGATCTCTGGCGAAAATCGAATTTTGTACCAGGGTAGCAAAGATTGGAAGAGCACTCTTTTGTTGTCATTTAACAGTTAATTAGAATGAAGACTACGAGTTAATCAAGATATGGCTTCCTTTGTTTCATAAATCATATTTTGTTATTTAGATATTTCTATTTACTTGTTTTTCTGACGAAGAATTATGTGTAATAATTTTAAACGTTGAATATTACTAAAAAAAATGTACAAAATTTAAGCCAAAATCTTTTATTTACTACATTTTCTAAAAGCTTTTCAAATGTATATCTGGTTTATAGTAATTTTAAAGTCAGAAACTACAAGTGAATTTCTCGAAATGTAACCATTTTTCTGTATGAAAAAATATACATATTTAAAGTAAAACTTTACAATATTTCTATAACTTTTATTACGTTTAATAATTACACTTTAATACAGAACGTTCTAAAATCGTGCTACACGACAAATAAAATTAAGACCAGAAGTTCAAGAACGCTCTGTTCTTGTAATCGGAATAGTTGGAGTGTA
This sequence comes from Poecilus cupreus, assembly GCA_963942605.1. Classification (NCBI taxonomy): domain Eukaryota; kingdom Metazoa; phylum Arthropoda; class Insecta; order Coleoptera; family Carabidae; genus Poecilus; species Poecilus cupreus. Next base: position 4,112,279 of record OZ012721.1, on the reverse strand, counting down.
CATAATATTCGTAAATTCTGGGGGAAACTAATGTGTCCTCAGGGATGGTATTGTAGATTTTCTCTCCGTACCATGTTCCGACTTTCCACCCTTCGACATTGGCCATCAATTTAGCTTCTTCATCGCGGTTACGTCTTAATTGTTTCAAGAATTCTCTGTCACGCTCAGCTAATAAAAGTGGGTAAATTGCTAGACAGGCTGAACGTTGTTCGATGTCGTTCACATGGATTTGTTTGCAATTTAAGTAGAATAAATAAGCGGCTCCTGCTGTTATGCCCAAATAGCCTGCGATCATTCCAGCACCTAGAATACACAGATTTTTAGTATATGTAATATATTTTAAACAATTTTACGTAATGAAAGGGAAGTTTTCAAGCTAATATTTCATTTGTAGTAGCAAATTCTGCGATTTGGCTTAATCAAGAAAGAAATGTAGCATTATTACGTAATTATTTTGAGGTTATCTGTCACATATTCAAGTAATTTTTTAACTTACCGCTGAAATAGCTTTTGGGAGGAACTCGCATGTAGTGTATTTTCTTGTAACCTCCTGGAGGAGGTAAATCCTGTGGTCTTGCCGCTGCCATTATTTTATTTTTGTAATAACCCCAAAATCCAAAATAAATGTCAATCGCAGTCCATTAGTACCAACCACGTACCAACTTTGAAAGGATCACAGCACTGCCACCGGCAGAATAAAATTTTATTAATGTTCCATTTCGTTAAAATTTTTGGACAAAAGAAATTCTTTGAATTTTTAGTTCAAATTAGTTTCAATAATTATTGGTCAACTTGTCGATTATACACTATTACCTTCGATTTGTTTATTATAGCTCACACATATGCACACACACACCCACACACACGTATGTGTGTGTGTGTGTGTGCACTTTTCACTAATTTTCAACAAAATCGGAGGTGAAGTGCTCATCGACAAGTTGACCTAATTATTTATGTACTACGTAATAATAGATTAATCAATTTAATTACTGTGGGAATAGCTAATAATTGTTTTTTGAATATGTATAATAACAGACTTTTTTTCTGAGTGTACAGTTAGCATCAGTCGTTGCTTTATTTCCCTTGTCGACCTATATAATGACGTACGTGTAGTTTTATTTTAAAAGTTGGCAAGAATAGCTAGATCAGGTGTGGAGTTGGACAGCATGTTTGACTTTTGACAAGTAGTGAGTGGATAGAAATGTTTTGTGAAACGATAAACAACATGAATTTTTATTATTTATTTTAACAATCCATAAATTTATCAGTAAGTATACTTCATGTTACAGTTGAGTATTTAGATATACGTATGTTATTATCACAACCTTGTCTAATCTGCGTTTTGTTTTTAGGTCATAAATAAAATATTTGTTATTTATATTTTAATATAAGGTATCAATAATAGATAAAACGTATTTGTATTTAGATAATTTGATAACAATATGCCATTAATAGAAGGCGTAGGTGACGAAGTAGTAGAATTTTTCATTGGGTTAATAATCGTCGTCATTGGTAATTATTATTTCATTAGCATCTTCACAAATGATTAATAACTGTGTTATATTTTGAGGTATTGCAGCTTGGTGGTCAACACGAATAGCTGACCGTCCATTAATTCGTACAGTAGTAGTTTTTGAGCGTAGATCTCAACACTCAACTCAACAAAATAACCAAAGTACAAGTAGTGAAACACGAACTGAACAAGACCAGCGAGATTACGTTCAAGACTTGAATGTCACTCCTCCTCCAGAAGAAACAGAACCAGATTCAGAAGAAAATAAACCTCCTCGTCCAGGAAGTAGTGTTGAACCAGCCAGAAGAGGTTCTGGCGATGCTTCTAACTCTGAAGACCTAGCTGCAATAGAAGAACAGAATGCGATCGTGGAAAGTATGGATTCCGACGCGAATGTTTTAAGGAGGAGACGCTTAGAGTTTTTCCAGCCTTCTTTAGGTACTAACCTCAGCAACGATGACACAAATACTGCCAATAATGATGTTCAGGATAATGATAACGAAGATGTCTCCAGGACTGACTCCACGGATACCACGGAGACGACCTTGGATGAAGACGATATTAGGATTAAGTTGAAGTATATTAATGATGATCTGAAACTTGTTAATGGCAAACTGCAAGAACCTCTAGGAGATTTCAAAAGGTACGGTACAAAATCATAACCATACAATAACTTTTAAACAGTACAAAATCGAATTAAAAGTTTTAAATACAAATTGATTCTACATCTTTTTGATTATGACATAATTTTTATGAGTTATTTCAAAATAACTTGATAGAGCTTCAAGTAAACTACCACTTCCGGTTATTGAAAACTCACTACCGAATTTTTAGCATGATTTCTATACCTCCCTTACAGAATGTGGCTGGAGGTAAAAAGTCACCACCTGAAATATGTGCGGGAGCTAAAAATAAGTCTCAACTAAACATTTCTAATAAATAATAAATTCTAGGCGCCATTTCGAGCTGGAACTCGCAAGCGACAAACTCGTCCGCCTCATCTTCAACGGTCAGGTCCTCCAACGTGACGACGTGACCTTACAAGGTTGCGGATTATTCGACAACTGCGTGGTGCATTGTCTGGTGCACCAGAAACGGCCGAGTCCTAGTGACCGAACCGCTTCTAGCTCCAACCTTGGGTCGGGAACGTCCTCGTCGGGGCAGAGCTCCGCGGGAATCGACAGCAGCAGAACGAGGCATGGGCAGCAGCATCAAGGGAGGGATTGGGATCTGGGGAATTTGTTTTTTGCGATTGTTAGCTTTATTCTTGGTGCTGCTTGGTATTTCAGGTGAGAATTATTTTTAAGCCTGTATTCAAGACACCGTATTGTACAACATTTTACTTGTTACTCATTTGTAATTAAAATTATAACCAAATCCTGTCAGTTACACACAACTGTTCTGTCAAAAATTATTTGAAATGATTTCGCATAAGCCTTGTAAGCATTACTGTGGCAACTTGTAAAATTTTTACAATGCAGCTGTCAATTTGTAACTTGTAAAGATTCATTTTCAAAGTCAATAGCTTGAGTAAATGGTGTTTACAGCAAGTGAGTAACAAGTAAATAACACTTTACAAGTAAATAAGTAAATGAGTAATTACAGCGACGTCGCTAGCCTAGCACGCCAGAGGTCGTGGGTTCGAATCCCACTTAAGAAAATGGTTTTGTAGTTCTTAAAATTCATGATCATCCACTCTTGAGGCGGCATATGACTTGAGTAGTTAGTCCGCTTTCCATCTTCGTAAAAAAATACAGCGCAAAGACCTGTAAAGTCTTACAGGCTTATTGAAGAGACTGGTAAAATTTTACGGGCTTATATTTTAATAAAAATAATTTTAAAAATACTGTGAAGGTAGAAATGAAACTTTGTACGCGGCACGTTTGCAATTAATCTCTACTGAGTTCACTGAATTATGGAGACTCACTACTTCGTCGCTCGCCCCACAAACTTTCCGGTTCGCCCGTAAAGATTCATTTATTACGCTCACCACGTAAATTACTATTATTACTTTTGGACAAGACTGTACAAAATATTTTTATATAGCAACTGTTCTACAAACAAGTGTTAAGCAAAGAAAGGTAGCCTTATATCTTTCTCAGGCTCGTTTTTCGTTTTCATAAAATTCATAAAGTTAGCGTTCCAATATTACTATATTTCAGTGGTTTTGATGCACAAAAATCTGTGTAACATTTTTTGAACTAAATAAACAAAAGCCATTGTTTACCGTAGAGCGCGAATGAAAGTTTCTGGTTGGCAATAGCATGCTTCAAATGTTGTTTTCCAAGTTGTAAGAGGAAAAATAACTATTTAATTATGGCTGTTTTGTATTCTAGGTACGAGTATTCTCAACTTTACACAGTAACAGCTACAGTGGCTCTGGTAGGGCTCACAGGTATTTTTACGGTATTTTTAGTGGGAATGTACTTTCCAGACCCAGATCCCCCGGTCCAAACAGTCCGTTCGTAATGAATCAACTTAAGTAAAACATATTTTACTTAAATTACAAAATTATCGGTGTTTATTTATTTTTATTTATAATGAAAATACTTTTACATGGTTCATCACTAAAAGCCGTATGACATGATTATATTGCTTAAATAAGATTATTTTTTGAAATATATTGTGATATGGATAAATGTGAAAGATTTTTGTCGCACTTTTGCTTTCTTGGGTTTATTTTTACTGGTTGAGCGCCTTTTGTTGTATTTGTTACATAACAGGAGCATCATTTTAATATAATATATTTCTTTCAATCAAATTTTATGTAGTTGTTAATTGCTTTAAGATATTTTATGTACAGATAGTTTTATAAGTTTACCATTTTATCATGCTTTTAGGGGCAAGTTTGTAATTTCTGTAATATAATTAGGTATGTTACTTGTATAAAATGGGATAAATAAAGTATTTCTGTGATTAACTATTTCCTACTACTAAAAATTGGATTCACTTTTTCCCTAAATACAATATTTACCCACCCAAATTCCCGGTATTATAAAGTAATTTAACTTTCATTTAAATTTACTTTTAAAGTAAATTTATTTTCACACAGTCGATTTGGATCACTGTTTTTCTCAAAAAAAAAATGCTTCAAAATTTAATTTTGTACAACTGTTTTTGAGGAATTTATTATTTGTGAAGTTGTCTGTTAAATATTGCTAACGTAAAACTATTGCAATTAGTTTTTTATTGAAGTAATAACACAAATAGTCATACTGTGAAGCACACTAATTTACAGGGAAAGGTACATTTTTATTTTAATTGACTTTGTGAATGTTAAATAGGAAAAGTAGTATGAAAAACACTTGTTAACACTAATTTTACAGTATATTATTGTTTTTAATAAGTGCACATCATTTCAAACTATTTTGTCTTATGAAGGTTCATACTCACAAATTTTATTGTCATTTGGATAACTTGATGTAAATTTAGTATAGAAGTAAATTTCTTTATAATACCCGGCAAAAATGCAATAAAATTAAATATCTAATATTTCCAACTATTATTTATTGATTGTGATATAACATGTTCTATATTTTCTTTCGATTAAAATATTCATATCAATCTAAATTTCAAACACGCGCCATAGTGCGACGTGATCTATTTTGAGGTTGGAATTTGGGAAATAAAGAAAAACAACATTTGTCTTTGATAGAGTGATAAAATATCGTACTCCATATTTCCTTATGAGCTTGTTTACTTACAAAAATTACTGATGTTAAAGTTCATAAATATAGTGCGTGTGAGTTTAAAATTGATTTTAAACGTATACGAAATTAAAATAATCTTATAAATCATGATAACAAGTTAATATTTGTGTTTGGGGTGGGTTATGTCTAGTGCCCTTTAAATTACAGTCGTGACATTGTTAAGTTCCTAACATTGAATAATTTAATATTGTACAACAGTTATAAAAATAAATCTGAATAAAGTGATATTAAATCCATGTTAAAGCATAAAATTTCATTGAACTCATTGAAATATATAATATGTAAAGTGAAGTTGCATATGTCTGAGATGAAAATTAGAGGACTGATTAAATCTTTCAAATATATTAATAGGTTTGTTTTATGAAGCATATTTGCTATGTAAAAACAAAATAAAAAGGTGATTTTTATATTTTTCTGTTGAAGTAAATACAAAAATTTCGCCCTGCATTTTATAGGGATTTTATTTTTTTGCTATTGCGTTGGTGTTAAAGAGTCATTTGTAAATGAGAAGTGATTATTTTATTTTTAATTTATTTTTTTGTTAACAATGCGGTAATATTGTTTGCTAGTGAACTTTAAAATACTACATGTGACCTATAGTTTGACTTTTGTGTTAAAAGTGCATTTAAAGCAAGGTGTTAAAATAAACAACATAGTACGCAACACCTGACCTGGGTCAAGTTAACATAATGTAGTGTTGTTTACATGTAAAAAGCTTTTTAACAAATTACTTTAAATTATGAACCAAAACATTCGAACAGCAAACACCAACAGAATGTATCTCAACAACATGATTTACATTGCTTCAATTATTTTATGCGGTAAGGCACATTTGAATCAACATAATGATCAATTATTAAATAAAACGAAATTTTAGGCATATGTTTAAGTAGTGCAGCTGTAGCTACGTCCAGTAAAAAGACTCCAGAAGTTACTAGGTTCTGTGAATTTTACAATGACACTCTGTGTGCCGAATCTCGCGGCCAAGGTGGTGTACAAGGATGCTACGATCGAGAAGAATGTGCAGCTCCGGAGAAAAATGACCCGGAGAAACGAAACCACTGTTTCGTTTTGTGGCACATGGATACCACAGGAGTTATGACGATTAAATTAAAAGTTAGTTTTATATATTTATGAACTATTCTCTTTTTATTAATATATTGTTTTAGGGTTGTTTTCTGAACAGTATAGACTGTTATAATAAAAAAGAATGTATTGAAAAAGCGAATGTGCCCAACAAAAATTTAATGTTTTGTTGTTGTGAAGGGGATATGTGTAATCAAAATTTCACTTGGATTCCGGAACCTGAGACGACGTCACTTAGAAGTAAGTTACTTGATTTTATAAATATTATTTTTTCTGAAATTGATACTAAAGTACACGATATCACTCCGCGAAGTTAGCGTAAATTTTACTTTACAGACTCAACTGTCAAATTTGAATTATAAACGTAAAGTAACATTATTCTATAATACATTTGATAATTAGATTTAATGCAGACCACGTCTAAGAACATAAAAAAAAAAATAATGAAAATTATAACCAAATCTTTTGTTATAACAGATAGCTAGCTGATGTTTTACTAATACATAATGCTATTTATTTATGTTTTTCATTAATAATTTAACTATTTCGAAAATATATATATATATATATATATATATATATATATATATATATATATACAAATAATTATTTATTATTTTTTTTAAATTTATAGGTCCAGTACCTACTGAAGAACCACCTACCAGTTTCGTAACAATTGTTTCGTATGTTGTTATTGGGTTGTTACTGGTTGTTCTCTTAGTTGTTGGGCTGTACTGGTTTTATGATCATCGAAAAATTGCTCTCTTCAACGAGGTGAGTGACTTGATAATTCATTTTCTTGTAGTTTTATTTGAAATATGTCAAAAAAGTGCGTTATATTTGATGAGTGGTAAAAATGATTTATTTTAGTTTATTCTCTTAAATGTTTTACAAATGATTTTTCACTACTTCACTAGCAATATGGTATTTGTTTTTCCCTACCGATTTCACTATTTACACCATTATATCTTGTGTATGTGTATGACGATGTCATTTCAAATTTAGATGTAAGATGTTCATGCTACGAATTGATTAGATTTTGGGATCAATCCATCAAAGGGAAGTGGTAGTTGGTAGTTTACTTGAAGGAAATTAGGTTTTTTGGGTGTCATCATAAATAAATGAGTAAATTTTGTTATTTCCAAAATGATTTAGAATAATATTAGTTACACCTTTTATTTGAAACTTTTTTCTATTTTGTACGGTTTAAAAGATGTTTTGGGTGGGAGGTTATGTATTGCTAAACTTAATAATTTTTTCACTACTAGTCGACCAACAATTTATTGATATCTTGGAGTCATAAATTTATTTTTCACTACCATTTGCTTCATAATACTGAAACAGGTTAATAATGGATTATTATTGACCTGTAAAATGTCACTCTTTATAAAAAAGCAAGCAACTTAAAATATTTTATCCAACACCTCTCAATAAATGCTATATAACTATGGCGATTTTAAACAAGCAAAGTAACAGATTATCCACTAGTGGGTATAATTTTGAGGAAAGCCACTAGTGAGTATTTTTTTATTTATAACAATAGTAATAACACACAACACCTTGGTAACTACTTCGATTGACATTTTAATTTAAAAATTTAAAGCATATGTCACTGTCAAATAATATTTCTTTAATAAATTTTTCATTTATTAAGAAGTGTTGGATAAAACGTTATACTTCACACGTGGGCAAAGTGGAATTACCCACTCGATAAAATTATCTCACTCAGCCTTCGGCTTCGTGAGCTAAGATTTCTCTCGTGGGTAATTCCTTACTTTGCCTACTTGTAATGTAAATAACTATTTTCACTACTAGCCTAGCAACATGCCATAGACTTCTTGGAGTCATAAATTTATTTTTCATCAAGGAGTATAATATTTCATAACACTTTCTTCAATGTTAACAATTACCAGAATCAAATGTCAGATAATGAAAACAATGTTAAAACAGATACTTTTATTTCTGTCTACTTAGTTTTTTTGTATACATATCAAAATATTTGTTATTATTAAATAATATAAAATTCATTTTAAAAGCTAATAGTGGAAATATAGAATATAAACCATGGTTGGTCAATAATTATTCTTTTCAAATCGGGTGTATAATAAGCTGTTATTTTTACATTTATTCTATAATATTCTTTGCTTTTCATGTCTATGATGCACGCTTTTGCTTAATATAGTGGGCGGTAAGTTTTAAACAATCTATACACCCTTCACTGTTACGCAGTCAAATATAGCGTGATATTATGTATGGATATCTTACAGTTACCAATGTCAGAACCGCACCCTCTACCACCACCATCCCCCTACATGGGGATGCGCCCCATCCAGCTCTTGGAAATCAAAGCCCGCGGTCGTTTCGGCGCTGTCTGGAAAGCCCAATTCAAAACCAAAGAAGTCGCCGTTAAAATCTTCCCCATCCAAGACAAACAGTCTTGGCTCGCGGAACAGGAAATCTACAAACTACCTCACATGGAACACCCAAACATCCTCCACTACATCGGGGTTGAAAAACGAGGCGAGAATCTCCAGTCAGAGTTCTGGTTGATAACAGCTTACCACGAAAGAGGTTCGCTATGTGATTTCTTAAAAGCGCATACGTTGTCGTGGCCCCAGCTGTGTGTGATAGCTGAGTCGATGGCCAGGGGGTTAATGCATCTTCATGAGGAGATTCCAGCGAACAAAGTTGAGAGTTCGAAGCCTGCGCTTGCTCATAGGGATTTTAAGAGCAAGAATGTGTTGTTGAAGGCGGATATGACGGCGTGTATTGCAGATTTTGGACTCGCGCTTGTCTTTCAACCTGGAAAGCCGTGTGGGGACACTCATGGACAGGTAAGTGATTATCTAAATTTTGAAAGAAACTTTCGGATAACATAGATCAATTGTTATACAAATTAATATAAACAGAAAAAGCCTGTATTTAAATTAAGATTATTTGAAGATTTCATGATTTTACATCTTCGGTTTTATTTTTTTTTGAAAGAATACATAAATATGTATATGTTAGATCATATTTCACGCCTTATAATTATTTAGTTTTCGAAATATAATTTTTCAAAAACAGTACTATCAAATTTCAAAACTTCCTCAATACAAGTTAGAGCTTCGTCATTTATTTATGGCTAATACGGTTGCGTCACTAGTGAGCAAATTTGAAACTTTGTTTTGAATTCTGAAGCTATCTACTCATTTCTTGATACTAGCAACAATTGATTAAATAGAGAACAATGCAATAATTACAACCATGTTTTTAATTTTTTGCAGCAAAAGTGTATTTATAAAAGTTGTACTGGATAAAAACAAAATGCATAACAAGGCCCATTTGGGTACCTAAATGCTAATATTTCACAATATGTCAATAAAATTAAAATTAATAATAGGTTTGTTCCAACTGGTCATTTCTGACAAGTTTGTGACATGTTTGTGATAATTTCACTGCGCCTGCGAAAAATGTAAACAATTTAAATTTGCAATATAGACTGGAACGGCGAAGGGAATGAAGCGCATGTCCATACTCATTTTTTGTTTTGACAGCTAACCTTAAATATAAATATAAATAAAGAAATTCATACATTTTTCGCTACAAAAAAAGAAATGAAGCTTATGTTTCAAAGTTATCTTGTTTACATTTTTCGCAGGCGCAGTGAAATTATCACAAACATGTCACAAACTTGTCAGAAATGACCAGTTGGAACAAACCTAATAAAAAATTGTAACACAGCCATGGAAAATTAAACAAAAACGTAAAATATTTATTTGTGTAAAACAGTTTTAGATTTTTTTATTTATTTAACAGAAAAATAATACAACACAAATAAATGCTAGAATAATTAAGAGAAAATTTGGCTGGTACCACGAGTTCTGTTTTTGTGTGTTTTACGCGGAGTGTTAGCCTCGGCTTTAGAACATTGCGCGCTAAAACCAAGGCTATAACTTCTATTAAAACACCGAAAAACAGAGCTCATGGTATCGGTCTGTATCTTACAGAACTATACCCAAACATTTTTAATTAAATGATTATTTACATTAAGAAAGCAGTTTTTTACTTCTTCGTCTTCCGTAGGTGGGCACTCGGCGGTACATGGCACCCGAGGTGTTGGAAGGAGCCATCAACTTCACCCGGGACGCGTTTCTTCGTATTGACATGTATGCGTGTGGTCTGGTGTTATGGGAATTGGCCTCCAGGTGCTCCGCCCAGTACATCTCCGTGCCCGAGTACCGTCTACCCTTCGAGGAAGAGGTGGGCCAGCATCCCACCTTGGAGGACATGCAGGAGAGCGTGGTGCAGCGGAAGGTGAGGCCTACGATACCTGACTCGTGGAGGCAGCTACCGGTAAGTGACATACTATTTATAACTTAAAATGTAATTACGATATAGTTTTGATAGATTGTACGACATTTTTACCACCATATAGTTTTTATTTTTACCGCTAGTTCTTTTTACCACTAAACTTTTTTACCCCAACTTTTTTTACCAGTATTTTCGTACCACAAATTATTTTAACACTGATTGATTTTTTCATTCTTGCCAAAAATACCTGCTACATATACAGGTTGTTCCATTATAGATTATAGTTTAACAGTATCTATCAACCGGAAGTGGTAGTTTATTTGAAGGTCTATGATGAATTTTGAGCATATCTCAGTAAATAATTGAGTTAGAGTAGATTATGTTCTATTCAAAAAGATGCAGAATAATATTGGCTACAATTTGTATTTGAAACTTTTTTCTGTTGTACCGTTTAAAAGTTTCATAAGCTAGAGTTTATCATTTTCCTCCAGGGTATGCAGGCCCTCTGCGACACAATGGAAGAATGCTGGGACCACGACGCGGAAGCTCGCCTTTCCGCATCCTGCGTGATGGAGCGCATCAGTCTCCAGAGTCGCTTCAACCACTCGGCCGCCGCCCCCGGGATGCGCATCGAGAACGAGGCTCCGCCCGCGAGTCCCAACAAAGCCCTCATCGTCTAACACTAGTGTCACAACACATCGGTATAGGTCACAGGTCAGTCACACATAATACGTACATACAGACAGTGTTAGTGACAAGTGGACGTGTCAAGCAGTGACAAATGATAGTGTTGGTGAAGAAATGTGAAATGGTAAATGTACCTGCGATTATACTGCGTACCTGGGTAGACGGTGCAACTTCGCGAGGATGGGGAGTTATTCGCAATCATGTCAAATTATTGGCGCAGTTATGCGGATATTTTTTTAAATAAATAGCAGACGACAGCTGACAAACTGCGTTCAGAGCGGTTCAATTGTTAATTCCAATGTGTTCTGTGACCTTAATAGAATGGAGTATTCCGGTATAATTGAATTTACCCAAAAAAATACTGTATAATTTGCTAAATAACAAGTTTTCATTCATAATTTTATATTAGAAAATAGCAATTTTTAGGCTATTGTAAACTCTCCTGAAAATTGTGACGTCACAACGCCTACTGCTAACGTCAAGCCTACATGTTCGGTTTTACGCATGTTTTTGTTAATTCAAATATTTTTTTTTTTATATTTTTATTAAGCGGTCTCAACTGCTGAGAGTATATGCCGCCTCGGAACCTCGTTTTCGGTGGTGTGACAACGGCACGCAGTATTCGCTGGAATGGATTTTCGCAAAGCGGTCACCCATCCAACTACTATCCGCGGGCAGCATTGCTTAACTTGCGTTATCGAGTGATCCGGCTTGAACGCCACCTTCCAATCCGTTGCCTAAATTCAAATATTATTTTTGAACATATTGATATACAGATTATGTGTTGTTATGACCAATTTTATTTATTATTTTCTTCAAGTACTTGATAATTATTACACAAAAAGTACAAACAAACCATTGAGACACTGACAAATTGACATTGACAACATGAAACCATAATCTGTTTATGCTGATATTAGTTGTAGGCATTGTGACGTCACTGCCAGATTATTTAAAATTTGATGACTTTACAAAATCATATCTCACTTAATTATATTTTTCATTTAAAATCAAATTTGTAGTACTAGTGACCCAAACAAATAAAAAAAGCAAATTATCCCAATTCAGCTCTATCGAAGTTGTTATCGTGGCAACTTGGTGATGGTGACAAAATCGCCTCGAAACTTCATGTATAATGGATAATATTTCATTAGCTGTGAAAAAACGATTCTTTTTTGTTCCAGACAAAAAGTTGTTACGATAGTAATATTTTTTAGAGAATAAGTTCGATTATGTTATCTTATAATAATAATAAAACTGGATACAATCTTATATTTTTATGGTATTTACAAATTGAAATTCAAATAATGCAAGTCGCGCCTTGGCGTGACGTAGTTTTGGTGGAGCCAATGATGTAATTGGGCGAAGCATATTTATTGAGGTAAGTCGGAACGCTGTTAAACTGTCATACGTTTATCTGTTTCTGTTATAATATGTCTCTCTTTTTCGCCAAAATTACGTCACATATCCTTTGTGAGGGCTGTGACCTTAAAATATTTATCAATGGTTGAGGAATATTCGGTGAGAAAATTTTTGGCATCATTTTCATACCGTAAAAATAACAATATAAAATATTGAAATAACTGTCAACTGTTATTTAGCAAAAACAAATGACAATTTCCCGATTTTTTTCTTTCGCACATGTAACAAAAAAAGGATTCAATTTGATATATTTTTTAACCAAAGTGCAAATTGTAGTTTCTAATCGTAATTGATGATTGAGTCGCTCTGAACGTAACTGTCTTTAAATTTTGAAATCGTTACTTCATCTCTTAAAGGTTTTACAGGGTGGTGGAATCGAAGGACGTACCATAATGTTTTCAATGTTATTTTTAAAAAGTTCAATTATTGGCTTTCCTAACCAAGCTAAATAAAATGTTGGTGAAACATTTAAATATTATTAAAAATGAAAACAAACCAAATTATTTTTTCTTCTTTTATTCACATCAGGTCCAGAATTACTCTTTGGGAATTAAATTTCTGCCAATTTTGCATATAATTTTGCTTGTGAAGTGCGGCTACTATCCGTCAAGTATCTGAGGATCTCATGATCATTAATAATTATGTTTATAACGAAATAAATTGATGTGGTTCGCTGGATAACTTCCCGATAATTCTCGCAATAAAGACAGTAAAATAAACGATGTGTGTCTTACAAAATGAACATTGACTTCAGCAGTGACTATTCTCTTCGTTATAGTTAATTAAACATCACTACAGATTTATTTTCTGACGCCAATTTAATTTTATACAAAATAACGAAACCGATGTGCCAAAATTACAAATCCGATTTTCTAGCATTTTTGGTAACCGTTTTAAAGAAGCACAAATAGTACAACTGTTTTTTTTTACCAAACTTATTAAAGACACTGTTTGAGAATGTACAATATTTTTAACAATTTATAATAGGCTCTGAAATGTAATAATACTGGAACACCACTTAACGTTTAAATTGCGAGGGAGACAGCCAGTCGTTGGGCCACCTCTCTTTGTTGCACAGTCTGCTTAGGAAGGTGATAAGAATATTATTTATCAACAAACAAGTGTTGGACAAAGAAGGGTGGCCTTACGAAATCTATCTGTCTCAGGCTCGTTTTTCGTTTCATAAAAACTTACAAGTTAGCGTTCCAGTATTAATATATTTCATTGTTATAAGGGGGGTAGTTTTCTGTTTTTGTATTATTGTTTAACGATTTGAACCCTCAATGTTACTTGTAAATACAATTACAAATATTTATTTTTATGCGTAAAAATAAATTCTGAACGCTGTTATTGGTTGCGGTGGTGTCAAACGGGCGAAGATCCAATTGTTGCTCAAATTATTTTGTTTTTCTCACGTTTGATGCCATGTTGAGCAACCAATTGTTAGTTACACTACTTTAAATACGTAGTTATAATTTTATTGATTTTAAAATAATTCCATCGTAGATTAATTTGTACAGTTTATATTTTATTTTAATCAGCTTTACAGGTAACTATTAACTCTACTGTTATTTTTAATTGTATATTTAGAAACATTGACATGTATATTTGAACCTAATCGTCTTGCAGTTGTTCACGTTTTTTAAGTGCCATAACGTCATCAAACCAAATAATAGAATAAATATGAGATTATAGTTTCCTTCCATTGACTTGAGATGATCTACATAAGTGCAATTCTTATTTTGAAATTGTGTACAGGAGGTTTTTTTTACTAGAAACTTATAAAGTAATTTAGGAATTGTTACTGAATTTTTTAAAGCATTCTACGACATACAGGATGATTCATAAAGTACGGAAAATAGAAATATAAAAATAGTGTTTTTTCCTTAATAAACTTTTGACAAAAACTCAATAACCAAAAAGTTACAGCAATTTGAATTTCTTTTAAATTAACGCTCAGGTATTGAATACCGCTAAAAATAATTTGGAAGAATCAATATTTTCTTCGAAATATGACAATTTATTGTTTTTGTGTAACCGGACGCGAAATAATCAATTCGCAGCCGCAATACAGACCGCGAATTTAAATTTCTTTGTTGTTATGGTAACGGCCGCAAAATAGGGTAAACAACAATTATTTTTACACTTTGAATCCCAACTTTCTACGTACAAATAATAATTATTTACTTTACAAGTGGGCAAAGTAAGGAATTACCCACGAAAGAAATTTTAGCACACGAAGCCGAAGGCTGAGTGTGATAATTTTATCGAGTGGGTAATTCCACTTTGTCCACGTGTGAAGTATAACGTTTTATCCAACACCTCTTAATAAATGAAAAATTTATTAAAGATATATTATTTGACAGTGACATATGCTTTAAATTTTTGAATTAAAATGTCAATCGAAGTAGTTACCAAAGTGTTGTGTGTTATTATTATTGTTATAAATAAAAAAATACTCACTAGTGACTTTCCTCAAAATTATACCCACTAGTGGATAATCTGTTACTTTCCTTGTTTAAAATCGCTATAGTTATAGAGCATTTATTGAGAGGTGTTGGATAAAATTATTTAAAATTAATAAAATTTGTGATTACATATTTTTTACGATTACAAAAAAATAGTGTGTACACCTTGTCCGCGAAATCTTTTAGCGCCTTCAAGATTGTTTTGCCTCGGCGACAATTTTATTTTCGGTACGCCAAGGAGTAATTTTGCGGCCTTGGTATGAACTTAAAATTATGCACCAAACAAAAAATAGTGGCAAAAGCGGTGAATTGTAGAACTCTTTTAAATTAATTACACTTATTCCATAAACCGTAATCATGCCTACATATTCCTCGTTACTGAAAGTATGAGCCATTTTTCACTTTTTGTATACTTTGACGTTTAATGAATTGACATTTAAATGAATTTCAACTGCAACTTGTTGTTTTCTAGTTGTGTTTTTGTTTTTAAGTGGCTCTCAAGTGGACAGCAACTTTTGAACAATAAAAGCAAAATTTAAATAGCATTCTATTTTTTGATAATATGTAAACTAAACATTGTTCAACTAGCTTTAAAATATTTCCAATTTCTATTTAAAACATATTAACCTGTGTAGTTATTAATGATTCAAAATTAATTTGCTGTAACTTTATTGTTATTGAATTTTTGCCAAAAGTTTATTAAGCAAAAGACATTATTTTGAGTCCCCCAAGATACACTTTCAATATTTTTCATACGTTATGAAGCATCCTGTATGCAGGATTATTAGCGAAAAAACTGTTTTATTTTATTTGTAAGTTCGCCGAGTATAAAATTGCAAAAATGACACGAGACAGCTCCAATCCTGTTGCATAATTTCTGAATATTTCCGTAGTATTTCGTTAGTTGTTCACTGGTCTTCAAACAGTCGCGTGGTGTTTCTGTTGTGAATTGTGTGCATTTTATATTTTGACATTATTTATTTTGTAAGTAAAAATCTATATTCGATCATTAAAATTAACATTTTAGTTTATATTAAATGAATTACGTATTGAATAGTAGTATATATGTATGTTGTTACGATGAAATATAATTAGGTTATTATAAATTTAGCTTAGGCAATTAATATTTACAAAAAAATATGATATATTTTCATTTTAAGGATTTATGGACGTATTAAATTACTAACTATTATTATGATTCATTTTTGGAACAATTTTGGTCGAAGCAGCTGAAACATTGAAATTATTACATTAGGTTTAGCTTAGCTCAGTGTTTGATTGTTTTTGATTTTGAGACTGATAAGAGTTTTATATTTTGCGTTCATAATGGAAACATTTCAAAACCCAAATGCTATTAATAAAGCCTTCATTTTGATACGCAATTTTTTGTTTTAGAAGGTTGTTACTAGATGACATAAACAAACTCAGTTTAATGTAACAGATTAAAAAAAAAAACATTTCATTTACTATCGTGCGATATGTCCAACATATCCCTCTCATTTCAAATAGATAATGATTTACATTACCGCACAAGTGCGCTTTTTAATATTAGCGCACTGTTGCGCGTAGATGTCATTTTAAAAATTATCCCGGCCTGTTGCTACTTTGATTTAAAATTAATCAAATTTTTATATTAATAAAAACCAGTTTGCAAAATTCAGAAAGATCGTAAATAATAGTTATTTACTTTACAAGTGGGCAAAGTAAGGAATTACCCACGAGAGAAATTTTAGCACACGAAGCCGAAGGCTGAGTGTGATAATTTTATCGAGAGGGCAATTTCACTTTGCCCACGTGTGAAGTATAATATTTTATCCAACAACTCTTAATAAATGCAAAATTTATTAAAGAAATATTATTTGACAGTGACATATGCTTTAAAATTTTGAAATTAAAATGTCAATCTAAGTAGTAACCAAGGTGTTGTGTGTTATTACTATTGTTATAAATAAAAAAATACTCACTAGTGGATTTTCTCAAAATTATACCCACTAGTAGGTAATCTGTTACTTTGCTTGTTTAAAATCGCCATAGTTATAGAGCATTTATTGAGAGGTGTTGGATAAAATTTTTTACACATGCGTGCGATAATCTTGTCTATATGCCACTAATTATTACTATTATAGTTTGCGTTCATAATGAAGTCTTTTCGAAACCCAATTATGTATCGTAAAACCCTTCATTTCAAAACGTACAACAGAGAAATTTATCTACATCGGCTCGGTTTAAAAAACGCAAAATATAAATAATTGAATGAATGAGAAATAATACTTGATATTCTTTTATTTACATTCTTTTTGTCAACTACAAACAGGGTACCGAATAATTTCAATCAACAACTATTTAACCAATCCGTTTTTATTTTGTTTTAAATGTAAATAATAAAATATCAAAGTATGATTCGGGGTGTAAGTTTAAAATAATTTATTTATAAGGAAACATAATACGTATACTTTAGAAACTAGGAGAAAGAATTAAAAATAACGAAGATAAGATAAAGTTTGGCTTCCATTAAATTTTTATTGAAAGATCCATATTTTAGTAGCAAATAAAATATATTTTTACGAATTTAATTTAAAGCGCACAGACAAATAGCGCATCTCAATTTGCATATTTAACAATCGGCTGTGAAAATTGACCCTGAAAATTGAAAGGCAAAATTTAGAAACTTGAAAAAATATTTTACTAAATTTGTTTCAGCTATTGGTACATATCAGACAGGTTGAAGATATTTCAAAGGCAGGTTTTATATTAAATATTTTAAGTGGTGCTCCGCAATTTATTTTATAATTAATTTAATCGATTCTCGAAAGTAAATTGAATACCGATTAAGGGAGGTTAAATTTATTTTAGCTATCAATCGTACCGAAAATATTTTTCTCTAGAATAATTCAGGAGTGAGCGGTAGTGGAATTTATAAATTCTTAACACTGCGAATAAAAAATAAAACTTAGATAAATGGTATAACTTATTGTAAATGTCAAAATAGGTTTTTATATTCAAGAACAACTATTACTAATAGATCACAGTACAATCTACAAAATAAGCTCTCATTGTTAGTCTAGCATTCCGATAGATTTTGTCATTGAATGTACTGCTACAACTGTAAGTACACTCAGTAAAACAATCAGAATGTTTGTACATATGAAAATACACTTCCAACATGTAAAATAGACATTATTAAATTCTGTTTATTATAGATTTAAATATACGTAGTTATAGATTGTAACTATTATATATAAATTATAAAATTGACGTATAAAAAAATCATACAATGTTTTTAATAATTTGCTTCCCTACTTTTGCAGTTTATATTAAATTATTTTGTTCTGGAATTTTTTCTTGAATCTCCTCTTCTTTTGGTTTTCTTTTCTTCCACATTAAAACACTAAAACAATATTTAATTATTATCCTGCAACTTTTTCAGAACTAAAAATAATACATACATAACATCACGCTAAAACCAATGAAATATAATAACTGGAACGCGTTAATGTTAAAATGCGAGCAGGGAGAGACAGCTAGTCGTTGTGCCATCTGTCTTTGTTGTACAGTCCGCTTAGAAAGTTGATAAGAAATTAATATGAATATAAAAATAAAATAATACATTAATAGAAATGAGTTTAATTAACTATTATGTATTTAAAAGAATTTTCGAATAATTGACACGATTGTACAATATGTTTTTATGTAGCAACTTCTATCTTTAAGTGTTAGACAAAGATGGATGGCCCTACAACGTATATCTGTCTCAGGCTCGTTTTTCTCTGTCATAAAAGCTTACAAGTTAGCGTTCCAGTATTACTATCCTGGCACACCACTTTCGCCTCGTCAACATTCATCCACCAATCATATCCAACCACTTATTCCTCGGACGCCCACGAAATCTTTCACCCGCATACAGGGTGTCCCAGATTTAAACGGCCTAACGTAATCCATAGATTAAACACCTAAAAATAAGGTGATAAGTTCATTTGAGCAAATGTCCGTAAATGCTTCATTCCAGAGATATTCATGTTTTTCTTATTGAGTAGCGCTACTTTAAAAAATCAACATAATAATGAAATATCTAATATTATCGTATTGAGATGTTAGATATTAAGTTAAAAATAATTTGTTTATTACCTAATTTCAATACAAAATTTAGTTTGCTTGCACTGATGTCTGGAAAAAAATGAGAAACTATCAATGAATTTAAAGAAATTTATTATTACAAATAATAAAGTAATAACATAACTTCATAAACTATTTTTTTTAAATAATATTTGTTCAAAATGTTCACCTGCAACACGTAAACAAGCACTACAATGATCTGCAACTACATTGGTTGCTGCGTGACATTGCTCGGGAGATATGGTTTCGCAAAGTTGAATAATTTTTCTACGTAGTGGGTCTAAATTATTTATCGGTTCTTCATAGACTTTTCCTTTTATGGCACCTTACAAAAATTTCTTATATTCATTGATAGTTTCTCATTTTTTCCTTGACATCAGTGCAAGCAAACTAAATTTTGTATTAAAATTAGGTAATAACCAATGTATTATTAATTTAATTTAATTATTCTGTCTCACATTAATAAGATAATAGTGGATATTTCGTTATGAAGTTGATTTTTTAAAGTAGCGCTACTCAATAAGAAAAACATGAATATCTCTGGAATAAAGCATTTACGGACATTTGCACAAATGAACTTGTCCCCCTATTTTTAGGTGTTTAATCTTAATTTTAAGTTAGGCCGTTTAAATCTGGGACAACCTGTATATTAGTTTCACCAACCTTTCGAGATGGCCAAACCACTTCAACTGACTCACTCCCACTTTTTTAACAACATTCTTCTCAATATCACATGCCCGTACATCAATGTTTTCCGTACACGATCACTCTGCTCTCAAATACCTCATTTCTTCAGCAGGTATGTGTCGTTCATGCTTCTTCATCCACACCCAACATTCAGAACCATACATCAATAGGCACTAACATCCCATTATAAACACTCAATCGAGCATCTCCAAATACATTAAAATAATAATAAACACAAAATTACCTAATTAAAATGATGTTAATTACATGAAGACCAGCTGTAATAAAATTGAAAGTGCTGGGAAAAATGTCCAATGTATTTGTATAAACATATGTATAAATTGGACTCGTCAACAAAGGTGTTATAGATTCTGCAGATGATGTTATGGTCAATACTTGTCCTACAATAAAATAAAAATGTTATAAAATATACTTCTCCCTTACTTCTGTAAAGCTCAAGATTTGACAGCTAGAATTGGTCGACTAACCGATGTACACCCCTGCAGAAATTTCCGCATGAATTTTTTATTATTACTTTTTACACGTTTCATATACCGTGTGTCCCACGTAAATGTTGGCATAGGCAGTTAACATGTAAAATCAGTTTTTTGTGAATAAAAAGTGTCCGGCAAAAAATTATGCATCCAAATTTTATATCACAATACTGCCAATATCTCTGCATCTTATTTAATACAGATTAATTTATTTTGATACCGCAATTTAATGAAATTAATAATAATTCGTAATTTTCGCCTACTCTTTTTATTGCTACTGACGTATAATGCCCGTAATTTGTTTTAAATATTTTTTATTATACCTGCATCATAATCCGTGTTTAAAACACGCTACAGCGTTTATAAACGCAAGATTAAAACACGCCGTGCTTTAAAGGTTACTAAGCAACAACAAAAATATTTACTATTAATATCTGTCAAAACTGTAAACGTAAACAACAAATGCTAACCAGTCTCCATGTAAACGATATACTTCAAACATCACACGCGCAAAATTATGAAATGAATCAAAATGTTGCTTTCCAGTTTTTTCCAGAGTATGATGCAGGTATAATAAAAAATAGCGTATGACACACGTATATAAGTGCTTTTAAAGCACTAGCGACGTTAAATGCACTCCGCTTCGCGTCGTGCTCTTAAACTCGTCGTACGTGCTTTAAAAGTTTACTTATACACTTGTATCATAATATACTATTAATCTGCCACTGTTAATTTCTGGCAATGGAAACCATTCAGCGTTCATTCCTGTGATGTATTCAGATATTTGTCTTGCACTGCGCCCGCATAATACATTCTATTGATATTTACACGGTTCTCGACATTTAATGTATTCTTTACGACTTGAGAACCTCCTCCTTTTTTCGCCGGTTAAAATTGAATTTACAGGAACGCATATCAGTATGTCGACTTATGCTCACCCAATTCATCCGGAGCAACTATTTTTGAAATTGCTGCTTTAATCATAGGTCGAACAATACCTCCAGTACTTTTAAACAATCCAGCTAAATGAAAAACAATTTTTTTATAATTAAAACTTTTATATTAAAAAACACCTACCTAAATATATTCCTGTGTCGTTATTGGCTAAACCATACAAAAGCGCAGTAGTTACTGTTGCAAAAAAAGCAAACAAAGTAAGAAGAATTTCATCCATTTTCAATAATTTTTCACAAAAGTATATTATCAAAAGCGTAAGAGTTATTCCTAATATGATACAAACACTGCAATAAATTGTATATTTTTCTAAAGACCACAAGAATTTTTCTCGTAAAAATAGAAAAAATACTTGTTTATCTGCGTGATCCGCTAATAAAAATAATGTCAAAATAATCATCAGCAACCATAAAATAGTTGTGTTGTTATTTTGACGTTTTTTCTTACAAGTCTTATACATGTTCTTCACTAAAGATATTTGAAATAGTTTTTTGGACTCTCCCTGAAAAATGAAACACAACTTGTAGTAATCAACTATAAAGGGTGATTCATAATGTACGGAAAAGAATGCTTTTTCCTTAATAAACTTTTAATAAAAATCAAAAAGTTATAGCAAATTAAAGTTCTTTTAAATTAATGCCTATCTATTGAATACAGTTGAAAATAATTGGGAAGAATCATTATTTTTTCGTTGCTATAGAAATATATTTCAAATCTCACAATTTTTTTTTCTACTCCTGTATAAATATATCCCCATTATTTAAATTTTTTCGATGAATTATAGTACCCATAATTCACTCTTCTCGACCAATCACAGAGCCAGAAATCCATAATGCACTGTTATTTGGATCACCAAGCAACGGCCGTCTGACAGTCGACATGTAGTCATTGTGTATTTTTAAGTTGACGTTTTTCAAAAGTGATTTCCGAATTTACAGGAACAGAAAAAGAATAGTATTATATTCGGGATTATGGTCATTATTCACTCGGATGATTTGCATCATTCCCCTCATATAATAATATACTGGTAATTTTAAATTAATCATCCAACAAAAAATAATGGCAAAGCGGTGAATTGTAGAATCTTAATCATGTCTACATATACCTCGTTATTGAAAGTATAAACCATTTTACACTTAACATACTTTGACGTTTAATGAATTGACATTTAAATGAATTTCAACTGAATTGACTCTCAACCATGTAGACAACAATATTTGAGCAATAAAAGAAAAATTGAAATAGCTGCAGTTTTTATGATAATACATTACTATTAATTTTTTTTAACTAAATATTGTTTAACTAACTTTCAAATATTCCCAATTCCAATTTAATAACTAATTATCCGCTGTAGTTTGTAACGACTGTTTACTAATCAACTTTAATTTGCTGTAACTTTTTTTTTTATTGAGTTTTTGCCAAAATTATTAAGGAAAAGACATTATTTTGGGCTCTCCTAGCTACATTGTCAATCTTTTCCGTATGTTATGAATCACCCTGTATTTTTCAAGTAATATATCTACCTCGCCTATATTTGCAATTGACTCTGGTAGCAGAAAATATGTATAGACTATTGCTAAAAATGAGCATACAGCACAAATGCTGTAAATAAATACATAACCGAATATGTTGAAGACATATCCGCTTGCTGTGATTCCAATTAGGGTTCCAATGGACATAGATGCTTCAAACACTCCCATTCTGCAACAAAATTTTAAACATTGTTCCAGAACTATATTTAATAGCGTAATTGTGATTTTATTTCTCTACATAGTTTAAGAAATCTACCTCTTTTATACAAGTAAATATAGAAAAGTTGTTTCACTTATCCCGGGTGTTGAATTAAAATATGCAACATAGGGAATACTATAATTTGTATTGTTGCTTTCCTAATAAAATTATACCAAAAGTGTAAATACAAAAAAAATGTTAAGAATTAAAAACTGGATCAAGTATCAATTTGTTGCGTAACCCTGGACAGTCACACTACATTCACTGTTACACAAACGTCACACTGGGGTTTGGGAAACACGAAGAGAAGAAAAACTACTTTCCCATAACCGGATGTAATTTGTCTAAGGATTTTACCTATGGAATATTTGTTTAGGTTCATAGAAAGACATTATATAGTTTATAACCTTTCTGAACCATATATTTTATTCAAAACACAGCATTTTGCAAAAACTTAACTTTTTTATATTGCGCTATGAGAACAAACAAATAAGGATTTTACATATTGAATATTTGTTTAGAATTATAGTAACTGAATGAAAATCGTCGGGTTTCTCAGACCCCAGTGTTGCATTCCAGGGTTATTTGTTTTGAACTATGAGAACGAGGTAGCATCGAAGTTACGCGAATACTGCGCATGTTTATTAGATAAAAATTGTGGGGTTTCTCAGACTCCACTGTAGCATTCCAGAGTTAATTGTTTATTTATTTATATATAAAAACTGATTTTATAAAGAAAATTACTTATTGAGAGCCCTGTGGAAAACAATAGTTACTTACTTTACAAGTGGGCAAAGTAAGGAATTACCCATGAGAGAAATTTTATCGAGTGAGTAATTCCACTTTGCCTACGTGTGAAGTATAACGATTTAAGCAACATATCTTAATAAATGCAAAATTTATTAAAGAAATATGATTTGACAGTGACATATGCTTTAAATTTTCTAAATAAAAATGTCAATCGAAGTAGTTATCAAGGTGTTGTGCGTTATTATTATTGTTATAAATAAAAAAATACTCACTAGTGATTTTTCTCAAAATTATACCCACTAGTGGGTAATCTGCTACTTTGTATGTTTAAAATCGCAATAGTTATGGACTATAGAGCATTTATTGAGAGGTGTTGGATAAAATAATTTGTATTATAATTTAGCTAATCTATTTGCGAAACAACGATTCCTATTCAGTACTGTTGCCTTTTTTCCTTTCAATTTACTTGCTAATAAATAAAATATGAAAAAACTATTCGTTGTTTAAAAGTTATTTTACTTTCACAAAACAATTACCTGAGTCCTCTATTTTTATCAGATGTGGTGTCAGTGATATAACAGACACAGGCCATCAACAGTGAAGTCTCTCCTCCTCCGATGGACGTGGTTAGTGCAGACAGAAGCCACCACCAGGGCGAAGCACCAGGTGTCAAGCAGATTGCCACCATCACCAGGTAGGTGATGAGGTTACCTATATTATTATTGATATATAAACTAGTTAAATAAATTGTTTTTCTCGCGTGCTATAATAAACTTTGGCTCGGACTGTAACGTACATTCTTATCGGGGTCGCATATAAAATAAAATCTGATTTGGACAACACGCGGCTTTCATATAGAAAAGAAATAAAATAGATACACAAACGACATTGGTGTTTGGTGAGTGTGAGATTGAGAAGAATGTTGTTAAAAAAGTGGAAGTGAGTCAGTTGAGGTGGTTTGGACATCTTGAGCGAATGTCCGAGTGAAAGGTTGGTGAAACTAATATTTATGGGTGAGATTTAAAGTGAACGATTGCGTGGGCGTCCGAAGAATAATTGTGATTTAAATATATGTAGTTATGTGTGAAGAATAGACGAGCATGTTTGAATGTGGATGAGGTAAAAGTGGTGTGCCAGGATAGGAATGTTTGGAGGAAATTGACTTTTGATTGACTGTGTTTCTGGGTTCGTGCTATCCCACTGAGTGGGATATAGTGTAACATTAAGTGTGTATGTAGAATAATATTTAGGGTATGTATGCCAAACTCGAAAAAGATCTATTTACTATTATAAAAATAACGAATGCTCGAAAGTAATTTTTTCTGGAAGTTATTTTTGACACCAATCTCGTCAAGATTCAATTAACTATAATAAAAAAAACGACGATCGTTCAAAATTAATTTTTCTTATTTTAATTTAACTATTTTTCCTGAGCATTTCAATTTTATAGTTACTAATCTCAGCTGGGTTAAAATAATTTATATAAGGTTCGTGCAGATGACGTCACAACATGGCTACTGTCAGTTGTTTGGTAGGCAGGCAGTGATTTACATCCAGAAGCGAATTTTTATATTTAGAGAATTAGATTAAAAATAATAATTTTGTGAATATTTCTTTACACGTAAAATTGAAGGTACCTGTGAAATACTACTTATGTATTTACTTATAGCATGTAATAATGCAGTGAATAACAGTAGGAAAATAAAATTATACAATTATTTAAAATGCTTGGTAAATAAATACCAAGTAATATTGACTGTTAGTATTTATTCAAAATTTTAGTTACTCTAACTAACTACATATCATGGCTACTATTTAAAAATACATTGGAATGGTTCCTAATGTCATTGCCTGCATTTTATTAACCTAACCACACTTATAAAATTTATACGCATCTAGGATTTTATTTATGCTCGCAGTTCTCCCTTCGTATAATAAAAATAAATAATTAGTAATGTCTATAAACGTCACTTTGGGAAATTTTTTAATGTCAGTCTACACACTTCTTATCTATTTGATGGGGTTCTACATTGTCTATTAATGATATTTTCTCTAAATATCTAGTAAAAAAATAATCACTATACGAAGACAAACATAAAATTTAGTAAACTCCACATAAACAGTAGTAAATCGAAAACAAGCCGATGCATTCAATAGCAGAATTCACTTGTTTGCCTACCAAACAGCTGCCAGTAGCCATTTTGGTGACGTAACTGCACGAACCTTATTAAATAACAATTGACTGTCGATAAAAATTAATTCTCCCTTAGTGATCTTTAATTTGATAACAAAGTCGATAGGGTTTAACCAATATTTATTTCATGTCATTTTTAAAAATATGTTATAAAATAAATAAAAATATCAACACGCCTTTTACCCATTTAGTGTGGCACTCTGCTTACAAAGATCTCGGTAAGTTATATATTATTGCGCATAAAGTACGGTTACCAAGCGTCAAATCATGACCCCCAAAGTTGATGTAGAAGGGAAACCACAGGGGCAAATTTAAAATGGCTGTGGGATAAAAATATGAATAGTTATCATTTTAGAATTAAATGAAGAGATTCAAAAGATCTTTAAAATTTTGCAAAAATATCCTTGTTCCATTAAAAAATATAAAGTTGCATATCATTGCGCGAAAATGAAACGAGCATTTTAATTTTAAATAAACAATAACCATAAAATAAAAAATACAAACCAATGGTTCATTTAGCTAATTTCATATTCGAAATAAATTGAATTTATTGTTTTATGTGTCATGTAAACTTCCACTTCCGGTTTTTCTATTGATACCGAAATCAACTCAGGTTCCCGCATTATCATAAAATTGATAATTTTAAAGTTTCGTTACTCTATTGTTTCTTGTACGTGAGTTATAAAACATATGAACACATCCATCCATCCCCACAGATGCCATTAAGCCAATGGTCATGATGGAATACATATAAGTAATAAAAATGTTATATACCCGACAATACGTATAAAATAATTGGACGTCTGCCATGCTTATCTATCCACGGACCAATAAACAAACTTAATACTGCTGGTATTATGCTGGCGACCAATATTTGGGTCATCAGCAATACTGAAGCACTCGGTTGTACTTCTTTCTCCAAATCATTGATTTCTTGGCTAACGTTACTCGTGCCCAACTTTGCGCAGTCTGTTTCATTGAAGCCCATTGTAACATAACATGTTCGATACACCACAAAATTTGCTGTAACAGCCGCTGAAAAATAAATTTTTATGATAAAAAACCATCTGTTGATGGCATCACAATACCTCTCGCCTTAGATTTCTTATTAAACAATGCAGGAACACGGACAACCACTATCAAGAAACAATCATCCCTTCAAAAAAAAAAAGTTTACTTTATTTAAATTGACACGTTTCAAAAAATTACATTTTTGTGCAACCGGACGCGAAATAAGCATTTTGTAGCCGCCTTACAGACCGCTAAATAGAATTTCGCGTCTGTTGTCATGGTAACGGCCGCGAAATCCAGAATGATTGTTTTTTATCGCGAAATAGAGTAAAAACAATCATTTTGACACTTGTGAATTGATATTATTTTGTTTATCAAATGTCAATATCATAGCCACTTTCTATTTACAATAAAACTGTTTAAAATTTGAAATGAATATTTTTTTACGGTTGCACAAAAAAATAGTGTGTACACCTTGTCCACTAAATCCTTTATCGCGCTCGAGATTGTCGGCCTCAAGCGGCCTCGGCGACGATTTTTCTCTCGGTACGCTAAAGAGTGATTTTACGGCCTTGGTATACAACTATTTTGTGCAACCGGACGCGAACTAAGCATTTCGCAGCCACAATACAGACCTCGAAGTTGAATTTCGCGGCTGTTGTTATGGTAACGGCCGCGAAATCCAAAATGATTATTTTTTCAAAACTAATTGTTTTGTTTTCAAATGTCAATCCCATAGCCACTTTCTATTTACAATAAAACTATTTAAAATTAATAAAATTTGTTATTACATATTTTTTTACGGTTGCACAAAAAATAGTGTGTACACCTTGGCCGCGAAATCCTTTCCTCTCAGTACGCTAAAGAGTGATTTCGCGGCCTTGGTATACAAATAACTATTATCAGACTTTATTTAATTTTTTCAAATGGATAGGTTAGCAGATTTAAACAAAAACATCAAAATATATATTTTCTTTAACACGTACGTTTAACAATTCGTAAATGGAGACTGTAAGAGAAAAATCTTTCATGCACCAATTATAAATAATAATGTTTGAAACATAATTATAATAACAAAAATTGTCCTTAAACCATAATTTACTGAGATATTTCTAAATAATTTGATAGGGCTTCAAGTAAACTACCACTTCCGGTTATTGGATTAACACCAAAAACTAATCAGCTCTTCTTAAGGGGATACAGTTCATATATACAAAATATCAAAATTTTCTGTTCAGTAGTTTTTGAGAAACCGTAACTCCAGAGATCCACACACACAGACATCATGGCGAAACTATTAAAATCGTATTCTAGGGACCCTAAAACGTACTCATCCACTGAAAACTCACAGTAATTCTTAGCAAGATTCCTATACTACATGCATGCGGCGAGAAGTAAAAATGTTTGTTTATATTTGTGTTACATTACACCCGGTATGTTTACCAGGCTTGCCAATCTACAAAGCAAATGTTTGGGAACTTACCAGAAAACATAAAACAGAAGAACAGCAGAAATACTGGCACTTCGATATAACCTTTCACTGAGTTTGTACACATTTTCACAGAATCAATCTAAAAAGTTATCAATAATTATTAGAATGCGTATGCGTCAAATATGAGCAATTGCAATGATATGTGTTGTTTATTATCTGATTTAGCGGCAATATTTAAATATGTTTTTCTAATCGAAACGACAAATGAACTGCGCAATAAAGAAACTAAATATAACTACTTGGTGACTGCGTATGCCAATTTACAACTCAGTTCTGCTGTTGGGAGATTAGCATAATATAATCTAGAATTTGAATTGTTTATTTAATTCTATTATAATAAAATTATTTACCAGCTAATGTGTTTATATAAAATGTCAAATAAAGTATAAATAAAACAAAATGACTTACTTCACGATTTGAATATTCCGATAGACTGTTTCCTTGTTTGAAGTTATTGTTATTTTAATAAATTCTGATAACAATTAATTTTTATTCTGTCTCTATTATATGCGGCTGGCGATAAGATTTATTTCTGTCAGCTTCTTATCTAAAATTAAAAATGTCTAAACATTGCAAATAATTATGATATATGATACTCAGAAACTTGATCCGTTGTATAATATACAAATGCTGAAATGGAAAATGAATGCATTTTTTGTTTATTACTTCCCACACATATACCGTGAGTTTCAGCATGTATGGAATAATCTTTTAATTAATTTATTATTATGGATACGAGTTTAGATATCACCGTATTGTTCCAGATAAAATTCAAAACAAATTGTTAATGTTATTGTTTTTAATATTTTAATATGATCCATATTCTTTAAATTTTATAAATATTCTTAAAACTGTGGACGAACTTGGTACAGGACGTTCCAGAAATAATAGTAATTTATGATATAAGTGTTAAAAGTGACATTTTTTGAGTTAGTGGGGAAGGAAACGAGGCGAAGCCGAGTGAAACAACTCCCCCCGAACGAAATTAATCATTTTTAACATGTATATCATACAAAATTTTATCTACGATCTTCCTAGTGTGTTAGTAAATATTAAAAAATGTAGAATGATATTTTGACAGATATAGGTTATGTTTGTTGATTTATTGATTATTAGCAACGTGTTTAAAATAACAATAAAATTATTTTTAACACGTTGCTACATTACTTTTAACACTAGTGTTAAAAAGTGACACTTTTAACTTGCTAAGCAACTGTTCAAACTCAAAGGGCCACTTTTAACAATGGTCTTAGATAAATTAGTTTTTCTCCATTAGTAAACTTCTTTAAAGTGTGTGATGGTGTCATTTAACATTAACAATCTTTCCAAAGTAATAAATTAATGACAGTAAAGTAAATGTTGCATATTAGCTGAAACTCACGGTATATATACTTTTTTCTCTCTATTTTATATCGTGCAAAAATTGTAAATGCGTATATAAGTTATGTGTTCGCCATATTTTTTTAATATTCCTGTATTTCTCTCAAATTTGAAAAATTATTGAAGTGTGGGTTCAACTCCCGACGACAGTAATTCTCCTGCACTACCGTATTATATTAAATATATTACTTACCAAAATCTGCTGCGGGTGAAATAAAATGTACTTTCACAAATACGAACGACAATATACTAAACAAAATGCATCTATACACTTTACGCTACAATTTTAGACAAAACAGTGGTACTTTTACGAATTTGGTACCAGTTATACCAACCCATGTCAGTTGAAAAATTTATTACTTTCAATACAACAGATTTCTTGGTATACAGAGCAAGGTTGATTTCTTTTCTTAACAGCAGGGGTACCAACAGGTACTTCTGAAGGTATAGGAATGTTCTTTGTTGCTCATGCCATACCTATAAGTATACAAAAACATACTTTGTACTTTCTTATACGTACTGTAGGAATAATGAAGAAAAACAATGGCGAGATACATGTTTTGAGATCCCTTGAAAGTTCAATGATGTCTGTGTGAATGGATGGATGAATGTGTGTCTGTATATTCAATAACTTAAGAACGAGACACTTCATAATTAAGTTTCGCGACTGAGTTGATTTTGGTTTTAATTGCAAAACAAGAAATGCATATTTACAGCATACACAACCCAATATATTTAATTTATTTCAAATATAGAAAAAGCAATAAATAAAATTAGATGTGCCCAACACATAACCTGCCGATTTAAGCGACTTTTAAACGGTACAAAATTGGGCAAAATCCAAATAAAAATTGTAGCCAATACTATTCTTTTCAATGGATTGCTCCCAAAATCTAATTAGCTCGTAAAATAAACTTCTTAATTTGAAATTTTGATATTGATGGCTATATTAAATTTTGAGTTATCGTGGGCGGAAAATATTCACATATAGAAACACAGACATCGTCGTGAAACTACTGAAATCATATTCTAGGGACCTCAAAATGTACTTATTTGTTGAAAACTCACTACCGAATGTATGTATGTATTTCATTAAAAATCGATTTGTTTTCTTGAATGTACTTCCTTATACGAGCCCAGAATCATATCATTTGGCCCAATAAGACTTTTAGAATAATTTTTTAAAACAATTGTTTTGATCTTACAAAGGGTAAACTGTTGTATTCAATTTATTTGTATCTTAAATATAGTTATTTCAAAGAATATTTTAAGGAAAAAATATCAACTAAAATAATAGTAAATTAACAAAAATCACTACCATATAGACGCATAAATGTCCAAAGGTATTGGCTGGTACGTTTTTGAATCTGATGGCAAAAAAATATAGAAAAATGTTTAAAATATAATTTGTAATAATATTATTCTACATCTTTTTGATTCCAATGAAATTTACTAATCTCATTTATTTACTAAGATATGCCCAATAACCCTGATAGGCCTTCAAATAATCTACCACTTACTGTTGATGAATTGTTCCCAAAAATCATTTCGTAACATGAACATTAATGCCTCCCTTACATATATGCATGTGCGGGAGATAAAAGAGATAGAATTTAATATATAAATATAAATATGGTGAATTAAACAGTTTCCCTTTGTATGATTTTAACTGGCCCAAATGATTCTGGGTTCATAAGTTGTATAAGAAAGTAAAAATGAAGATTTGTAACAAGTAATTGTAAAGGAGCCTATGAATTTTCCTACAAGAAAACACGAATGAATGAAGGATATTTGATGTTACTAAATGATATGCTTTATTCTAGAATATCTTATACAAATTACAATGTCTTAAAGGCCGCACCAAGTCAAGTTGTTTGCAAGTTCACGTTTAAATGTCTATGGTTACAACTATCGTACAATTCGTTACACTTGTAAATATCCAAATATCAAAACGCGACCAAAAAATCAACATTATACATTTCAATTCATTAATTACAATATGAACGTATATATTATACAAATATTATTTGAACAACATTGAAAATTCTATTTACAACTATCTCTTCATTGTAGAAGGGCCTATTGTCCATTTTCTTTTCTCCTGACATGTTTTTTATATTGTCAGTGAAATGGACATAAAGTTTAGAAGAATTTTAGAAACCTATATTTTATTTGTAGAATTTTACATATTTCGTTAGCGCTATTCTTCAAAGTAAATAGATTTTTGATTGAATGAATTGGACGGTTTGTCAAATATGCTTGTTACATATTTGACATTGTTTTATTTATTGATTATGATATTTTTTAGGGCGGACTTTTTGAATATTAGAAATTTATTTAGAATTTATATTTCAGTGATAAAAAGAAATATTATAATATTAATAATTTTCTATAACACTTTTTTTTGGAAACTACACATTCTACAACTAAAAACTGTATTTTTTAATAACTATTATTCCATACGCCGCGTATGGTATAATTTCGACGAATCAGAGCCGCCTATTAGCGCGATATATGAAGTATCTTGATTCAGTTACTATGGTTACGTCTGTTTGTATTAATTTGATTTATTTGAGTTTGACGTTTTCAACACTTTTGTATTTGTATTTTTGTATAATTTCCAAAATCTTGTTATAGAAAGTATAGTCTTATAACTTGTAACGGAATGACATATCCCACACTCGCAAAACCGTAGCCTACAAACTTTTTGCTCGTATGGAATATGTGACATTCAATTACTTGTTGTGGAATATACTATTAAAGGCAGTTGTAATACATATACAGGCGATGAATCGAAGGACGCATCGTAGCGTTTTCAGTGCTAGTTTTGAAATGTTCAATTAATGGCTTCTCTAATTATTTTACATCAAAACAGTTAAATAGTTTATCCAACACCTCTAACTAAATGCTCTGTAACTATGGCGATTTTAAACAAGGAAAGTAACAGATTTCTCACTAGTGGGTATAATTTTTAGAAAATTCGCTAGTGAGTAATTTTTTATTTACAATAATAATAATAACTCAGAACACTTCGGTAACTAATACGATCGATATTTTAAATTAGAAAATTTGAAGCATGTCACTTTCGAATAAAATTTATTAATTTTGCATTTATTAAGAGATGCTGGATAAAACATTGTGGGTAAATTACCCACTCCATCAAATTATCACACTCAGCCTTCGGCATCGTGTGCTATAATTTCTCTCGTGGATAATTTCTTACTTTGCCCAAAGTAAATAACTATTATTATAGAGAAAAAATCTCTACATTTTATTACACTAATAATTATAATTTTACTCTACCTGTAATCAGAAAAAAGACGGAAAAGTTTATTGGTAATTGTCTTAAAATCACCAGTGCTATAAAATAACAAAAAAGTAATATATATTGAAAGATTATGTTATTTAAACATTTTTGTCGAGCACTAATTTGACCATAAAACCATTTCATTTCCAAATTAAATATTTTTAATCAAAACACCGTAAATTAAACATTGATGACAGATAAAACCAATAACTTTCAATTGGTATATTTGTTTTGTTATGTCAGGGCACTGAAAATTACCAATATATATTTTCGTCATTTTTCCTGTTCCAGGAAGAGTAAAATTATAAATATTAGTGTCAAAAAATGCAAAAATTCTTCCTCTACAATAAACTATTTAACTTTTTCGATGTAAAGTAATTAGGAAAGATAATAATTGCACATTTCAAAAATGGCATTGTAAGTCTGTATACCGGTGTAGAATTGTAATGTGACGTATTAGGATTTCAATGCTATTTTTTTATATTGCTGTATCTTTTGTACCTACATAAAATTTAAAAATGTATACAATACACATTTGATGTCTTAAATAATACAACACTGCAATAAATAAGTCTAAAGCTGTTTCATGAAATGTCAAATATTTTTCTATAATTTTTCATGACCGTGTTACAATTTTTCTAAAATATTAATTTTAATTTGATTAAAATACCGTGAAATAATAATATTTAGGTAACTAAATTGGCCTTATTGCATACATTTTTAAATTCTGAACAACTTTTGTATTTACACTTTTGCTGTAAAGTGAATAGGTAAAAAGATACAGTAATAAAAAA
Source organism: Poecilus cupreus (assembly GCA_963942605.1). Lineage (NCBI taxonomy): Eukaryota > Metazoa > Arthropoda > Insecta > Coleoptera > Carabidae > Poecilus > Poecilus cupreus. Next base: position 4,078,193 of record OZ012721.1, on the reverse strand, counting down.
AAAACCTTTACGCTACATTTTAATTCTATACTCTATATAATTTATAAACAAGATACCCATTGAAAAAAAAAAAAACAAAAACAATTGAATATCGTCTTGCTTAAAACAATTGACACACTGCAGTACCTGGAAGATAAATATTAATAATTCAGCAACTATTCTATTATTTTAAATGAATTGTAATTGAATAATTAAAATGTATTTGATGAATGATTTAATAATAATTTTATGCTGATTCTTACGCCAGTAATATGTTAACAATTAATTATATTTTTTAAGGACGGGATGACATTTTTAATTTGAAATTGTCCCTATAGATGGTAGCGCTAACGAAATATATATTTCAAAAATTTTAATATAATACAGTTTTAAACAAATACTAGAATATAGATAGAATAATAGATAAATACATCATCATTTTATATTTATACAAGTAGTATTTATTCTACAATATATAAATTTGGCTTCAACTAAAATGTCACATAGAAATATTAAGTTATTTTTGAAAAGTAGTACAGTTGACCAAAAATATTTCCGATGGTGATTGCTACAAAGAAATTTATTGTGGTCAACTGTACATATATAATTATTTATTTTATCTGATTAAAGAATGAATATTATTTGATTTTTTTTTTCATTGAAATATGCACAATATACAACAGTTTCAATACTGTTTTTTTTTTATAAATGAAAAATGTTTCTACATTTAGAATATTACATTAATTATAAATTAAGTACACGATAAACTAGTCTCTATATTATAAAAAAATACAGCTCTTATATATCTGTATTCTGTATTACTTATACGCAGACAAACATACTGCAATATAACCTATAAAATGTTGAAATACTGAAATAAAATTGACATTAATATAAAGACATAATACAATAATTATAATGGTACAAATTAAGGATATATTGTCAATATTTCGTAAAGCAACAATAAAACGACACATATTTTTGACCGAATTCTCTGCTAAAACATTTTATTTGTTTCTTACAAATTGTTTAATACAAATTATCTGAGAATTTGTTGTGTACAGATCCTTCAAAAAGTATGTGTTTTTCATTAAAACTGCAATAGTATTTTTGTACCATTTTATTTACAATCAAAAATTAATTAATGAAACATAATATGAAATATTGAAATTGTTTTTGAACGTTTGCTTTTTCGGGTGAAATATTTTTGTTTAGTAGGTGGTGAATTTTACATTTTCGAAGTGACATTTATATTTGTAAATAAAATTTCAATCCTTTGATTATAAGTCAAAATTAGGGAATACTGAAATGATTGATTCTGAAAATGAATTAATGTATTGTACTTCACCCGAATTACGGCAAGTGGAAGAAAAAGCAACAGAAAATGATATTTTATTCAGATTCACTACACTGTAGAAAGTGAAGCTGCTATTTATGATATTAATTTCTTTTTCTACTCCTGTGTAAATATATTTTCATTATTCCAATTTTTTGATTAATTATAATAGTTGTAATTCGCGACAGTGAATTATGCGTTCATAATTATTAAACTCAGTTGAGGTGGTTTGGACATGTTGAGCGAATGTCGAATGAAAGGTTGGTGAAACTAATATATGAGGGTGAGATTGAAGGTGAACGATTGCGCGGGCGTCCGAGGAATAACTAGTTGGGTATGATTGATGGTTTGTTGCGTGAACGAATGATTCCGAGTGTGAAGAATAAACGAGCATGTATGAATCGCACTATGAATGTGGACGAGGCGAAAGTGGTGTGTCAGGATAGGAATGTTTGGAGGAGATTGATTGTTGGTTGACTGTTTTTCTGGGTTCGTGCTACCCCAATAAGTGGGACATAGCGTGACGTTATGTATGTATGTATGTAAAATGGATCACTAAGCTAGTCTGGCAATTGACAGTGTAATCAGTTGTCATTGTGTATTTTTATGATATCGTTTATCAATGTTTGTTTTCAACCGGTTTCGATCATTTTCAAAAGTGCCAAACGTTATTTCCGAATTTACAGGAGGAGAAAAAGCACAGTTATTGTATTCGGGATTATGGTCATTATTCATTTGGATGATTTGCATCATCTTCGAGAATAATGATAAATAAACGATTCAACTTTGATAAAATCACCCGTACAGTTTTGCATTTAAAAAAATAATTTTATGAAAATGAATATAATATAAGAAAACTTTGATTCTTTGGCCTCAAAAATATGTACAATACATAGATATTTCATTTGAGAATTCGGTCGTTGTTGGAGTTTTAAAAATATCTAAACTAATTTGAAACTTCTGCATAAGAGTAATAATTTAATTATCTATATACATACTACTTTACACTTTTACACCATACATTTTTCACAGACTAAACCAAGACACAAATCGACTAATTTTCGAACTGAAATCCTGTGTATTTTCTGGAAGTTCTTTTACTACATACAAAATATTCGCTTCTCTACTCTATTTTCTATCCATCAGTCTTGAACTGTTTCAATATATAGTTTGGCATATTTCGGATATCTTATATTTAATCTCTCGACGAGTCCATTTCTTTGATTTTCCTTTTAGTGTCGTTTGGAAAGGTTATGTTGGTAGCACTGCACAGTAAATCCCAAAGCGAAAGAACTGCTATCGAAAAATAAGGAAGTAGTTTTATAATTAGTAGATTAGTACTATCAGTGAAATGTGATAAGAAATTACTAATAATTAATTTATAAAAATAATTCCGATAACCTCAAAGCAGTCATAGCAATTAACGTATCAAGGATGTTATAAGGACAATAATGCGTAAGGTCAACAGTGGTAAAATATTTAATCTTATTATTAAATACCGTTGTTATAATGTACTCAATGCAAGATAAAGTAGAAATGGTTAAATGGTTTTACGTCGGAAATTGAAACAAACCAATAGCTGATTACAACAATGTAATTTGTCAAATGGGGTAATAGAGAAAATGTTAGCGCGTTTGTTTTTTATTTCTTGTTTTAATTGTTCCATGGCATTATTGATTTTTGTAAAAATGTTAATTTATGAACAATGGTAGCAATAGATGCAAATTTTTTTTCTCTGAATAAAATCTAAATAGTTTTGCTCTAAAATAATTTGGGGAGAAAATACTTGCACACTAAGAATGTACTATTGAAATCCCTATGCTGCGTTGCCCGAGGCACCACCCTGTATAAGAAAGTCTAAAAATTTATTTTCCGATACTGTTATAGAAAGTTGCCTTCGTCGCTTCCATTTGTCAAAGCAAAATTGATGTTTTCTGAGGAACTTTATTTTGTTTCTAATAGCAACAAGCGACAAAATTTGTGTTTGTTGTTCTTCTGTATTCACTTGTAAATTTATTATATTTCTTATTTATATTGAGATAACTAACATTACATTTGTAGGTTATGTATTTTACAGCTGTCATATCGGGCAGATTTTATTGCCAACATTGGTAACCAAATGCACTAAATTAGTTATTTTAAAATTCAATTTCATTCTTATTCCATCATTGTTTATATGCAAAGGAATGTTTGAAATACTATATTATTTTATTATAAATATAATTTATTAATAAACGCTTTAGAAATAGTAATGTTTTTGTCGAAATTTCTCGGTTGTCTATCTGGTGGAGACCTGGGAAATGGACATTTCGGACGTTGCTTAGGCAACGCTAAACAACACATTTCAATGTATGAGTACAAAAAAATATTTTAAATAATTCGAGCGCAAAGTATTTACGTCGCTCTCACACGATTGAAATGTTCGCCTAGCTTTTCTTAAAAGCACAAATATTCCTCTCGCTTTCTGATTTACTGTGCAACATGCACCCCCAACAAAATGATCGTAAAAGTTGTAAACAATTAGAAAATTAGGCGTATCCGAAAGCTTACGAAAATATATTCATTTCTAGTCTAGAAATATAGTCTAAAAAGTCTTGAATAGAAGATATCAGCTTTCAGATTTGGCGCTCAGGGATACCAAATGCATCATACTAAATTTATTAGTGTGTTAAGGTTGGTCCATTTGGAACCTAGTCTACACTACGTCTTACCAAAAATATAAAAATATATCTAAACTGTTTCGACAGTCTTCAACGTAAATTCATGTTTGTATGTCTGTAATCTTACATTGTTCTAGAGTCTACCCTAGTAAGGACCTAAGTCTCGGGGAATTATTTGTGATCTGATATCAAATAATGATAATGTGGAACCATTACTTCGCACGCATTTCATTCCACAAAGTTATTGATGAAATTATTGGCTATGGTTTGATTAATGTTAGTAGTCTTCTTTCACCTCGAATCAGACTTGAAAAAGAGCTGTGATCCATATCGCAGCGTCTGGGAAAATTGTCCTTTCCATAGCTACAAAAACTCTCATAAAATCACAATCCCAGTTTTTGTGTATTCAAAAAAGAATTCGGGATTTAATAATTTTAAGCGTCATTTTTCATATTTTTCATTAAAAATAAAATGAAAACCCGTCGTGAATATTGCTGTATGCGGGAGATTAAAATATTTATATTTATAGATGTTATAATATAGGGTATTCAATTTAAGTGTGCTAGTACTGTAAAAGTTACGAGGTTGGTTAAATTGGCAATCAATTTCTATTTTATACGGTTAGTACAATGAGCAATAAATAATAAAATGTGGAATATAGGGATTTCAATGTTATTTTTGTGATATTGCTGTAAATAACCTTAAAACTCTCAAAAGTTAAAAATTGTCTATGAAACATATATATTAAAAAATATAAAGACAATAAAAATTGTCAACTGTTTCATAAAAAACAGCCTCAGAATAATAACTAAGTTATTAATTCATTGAGACCGGCCAACTTTTGAAAATTTATTTCTGTTGAAGTTTAAGAGAGGTAGATTGCTCTGGGAGTATTTAATTACTTCTCAGTTCCATTTACCAATCTGGTGGTATCTTAGATCTCGCCAAGCCAGTCATTCAGTACCACTGCCTCACAGCAGCTGGTGGGTTCACTACACTGATGAGCTCCAATAAGAGCGAAACACGTCTGTATTTCCCGATTGATTGGCTTGGCCGGTCTCAATGAATTAATAAGTTAGTTATTATTCTGAGGCTGTTTTTATGAAACAGTTGACAATTTTTATTGTCTTTATATTTTTTAACCTTACAACTGTTTTATGAAATGTCAAACGTATTTCGGTTTTGTTTAATTTTCCTTAGCAGTGTTACTATTACTCTAATAAATATCAATTTAAATTTGATTGATATATCGTAAAATACTAACATTTATGTAACCAAATTGGCCTTATTACATGCCTTATGAAATTCTGAACAAATATTGTATTTACACTTTTGCTGTAAAGTGAAAAAGTAAAAATTTACAGCAATATCAAAAAATAACATTCAATGGGGTCTTTCACCATTTAAAAAAATTTTTTTTTGTATGAAACTTTATTGAACCTTGACCTAGCAAGGAGACAGACAGCAAGGTTCTTTTAAGATTTCTTCATCTGTTTTGCCATTGTGGTACTGAAGATCTAGTTCCCAAAACAGATGACTTATTTTGGATGTAATATTGACTATATTATGTGATATCATTTGCTCTCTGAAGAAGGCTCCAATTAGGGCCGAAACGTCAGACCGTTATGATTAAATAAACATAATAGTAACCATAAGGCTGGTGTACCCATTATTCTTTCCATTCCATTGTTATCAACATTTGCTTATTTAATAACTATAGTGTGCTGAATATGCTCGTTATCAAATAAATAAAAAAAAATTAGTACCTTTCCTTGTAATATTAATAAAACAAAAAGCTTTACAGTTTGACTATTTGTGTTATTATTTTAGTAAAAAAAATAATAATTGTAATAATTTTACGTGAGCAATGACAGCTCCAAGTTTGACAGAGTGACAAATTTACAAATAATACATTCCCCAAAAACAGTTGAACAAAAATCAATTTTGTAGCATTGTTTTTGAGAAAAACAGTGCCACAAAAGCGACTTTGTGAACGTGCTATAGGAAAAGTAGTTTTTTTAAAATAATTTAGCCAATCTCGTAGCTCTTGTAATTCTCCAAAACGCAATAGTAGCACATTAAAACCCGGACATCCTGTATAATTCCCTTTTACTCTTAATTAGACCATAGGGTCTCTACATACTCTCAACAGCTGATATTATCTTCAGATCTTGCAAAACAGTCTCCAAAATATTTGATTAACACAAAAACTCCAAAAACTAATTTATGTATTTTAAAATTAATTAAACATTTTTTCTAATTAAAATATGTAAGGGTTGATGAAATACGTGCGAGTGTTTTCGTTAATTAGTGTGTAGTGTTTAGTGTCTTGGGGGTACGACCTTGGCGCGTAGCATGGCTATCGTCTGCTGAGACACCGGCTCCGTGGGTGACTCAGAGTCAGAGCTGGTGCCGAAAGGCACGGCGACTCCTCCCGTCGAGTTCATGCCCTTTACTTCCCAGGCGGTGCCCCTAGAGTCGCCTGAAACCACAACAAACATTAAATTACATCAAAGACACAATAATAGTACATTATACATTAAGGGAGAGAAGTGTATGTTTTTTTCCCGCGGAGTAGGCGAGAGCTACAAGAGAAGAAATACACTTCTCTCTTGCGGTATATATACAATTTTTTTCACGACCCCAATATTAATGATGGTTTTTATGTATTTCAAAATTATTTGAATTTTAATATTATTTATGATAGTTAACCCTCTATTGCATGAATTATTTTTTAAATAAGAGCTCAAAAATTATTTTTTACAAAAGAAATATTCATATATAAGAAATATTTATTATTATTTCTTAAAATATATATTTTTAAAAGTTTTGTTCACTATTAGGAACATTATGAACAAATTCAACTTACAATAGAACTTTGGTCTATTGGGCCGTGTTTGCGTACTATACAAAATTGTTTGATAAACAACCTCTTCTAGGAAAACATCAGATAAACAAAAATTTGGAAATTTTGTAAATGTGTATTTAGCTGTAATATATCAGCAGGTAATAAGCTGCTTCCTTCAAATTTTACATTTTCTATCTCAGTTTCTGTAATTATACTTTTCCACTTCAACTATTTTTTTTAAGTTGATCAAATTAGGAGAAATGACCTAAATGGTAATTGACAAAGTTTATATAATGTTCCCAAATGGTTACAACATGATTACCATGAATCTAAACTGCATAAGAAAAGAAAAGAAGAATTTTAAATTTTATGTTCCCGTTCGGGAACAGTATGAAATAGATGGTTAACTTTAATTTGTATAATTTTGTTCATTTTGTACATTATTTGAGCACTGCCCCCCACAATGGGAGAGAAAGTGCACAAATCTCCCGTAGATATGAAATTGGCTGTTTCAGTCATGATTTGGTATCACAGAAACCGAGTTTTTCTCCCTGTCGTGAAAAATAGTTTATTATTCAATAAGCATGTAATGTATGCTATTACTCATGAGAATGAAGTTTGCATCATGTTCGAACGCGAGCAAATCATTCGAATGAGTACTAGCCATTACATGCGAGTAGAATACTATACATTACCCACAACATTCCGTCTTCACAAAATGTATTTGTTTTGAAATGATAAGCAGAATATTTGCATCTGACAAATACAAAAAATTGTTTGTTTATCAATATAGACAAATGTAGGAATCGTTGTTATAGCAACCATCACTAGGCTAGGTACTGTTGTAACAAAATTTTGAAGTGATTTGAAATTTAGCAGATAATCTTAAAACTGATCATTCAGCTACAATTTAAGCTTAAAAATAAAAGTATGAAAAATGAGAAAACTAGTATTTATGCTTCTTTGTGTGGAAAAAATTACTTATTTTTTACAGATAAAATTGGAAGTTGACATAACGAATGAATAATATTATTTTTTCGAACTGCCAACATTATTTCATTAGCAACGGTAACGGTTATTAATTGATAATAATCGGTTGACATATGAATATATTATTTGACAGTTGTAGATAAAATATTTAAATTGTAAACTAAGTTTGGTGATACAATTTTCCGAAACCGATAAAAATATTGTATAGTCCACAAACTGAGTATCCTTGTTATTATGTATGGCTGTGTGTAATACTATTCAAATTGAACGAAGAATAAATGACACTTTTCAATTCACCGGCGCCTCCACCACATTTTGTCATAGGTCATGTGTCATGTGGAATCGTAGAATTTTCTGAGTGAACTAAGTGAAAAATTTGATTATAAGTCGGAATTCCGAACTGAATGTCTTTCAAAAGTTCTTGTGACTTTTAAAGCACATTTTATTACTATCAGCATATTTGAATTTTTTTATTTAATGGAGTGAATTCCACGCAAACAAAAAAGTACTAAAAACAAGATTTTAACTAAAGATATAAATATGAGAATTTACCGAACGATAATAAGACCAATAACAATGTACACTGCTGAGACTACGACAATGACAAAAAAGATTAAGAAGATTTAAGAATAATGGAACGAAAAATATAATAAGAAAATATTAGGACCCATGATAATAACAGAAAACAAATACAGACTAAGAATGAACTATGACATAGAACAAGAGTTGAAAGGAGAAAACATAGTGAAAAAAATTAAGCAATATAGAATCAGATAGCTTGGATATACCGGGTGTAGAATTGAAATGTAGAAAATTGAGATTTTTTATATTGCCATATAGGTATATTTACCTATCGATAAAACCAGAAAGTCTTCTGATATTACCCAATGATATTAGCAAACTGAATGATAAATCCCAACTCCGAAGGAGGAGGGGTTGTACCTAATGTCAGTTTGCTTGAGTGGTTTTGGTTAAAAGAAATAAAAAATGAGTGCTTAAAAATAAAAATTTATCAGAAAAATTCAGAGTGGTCGCGTGGTATTTGATGAGACAAATTCCAAAGACAAAGTAAAATGTAACTTGAAATATTAATTTACTGTTACACTGACAGTGATTGACAGTAACAATTCTTTATTTCCTTGGTAGCTGGAGTTTTATCGGGATAACCCGAGTAACGGGGTTTTACCGGGGTAAAATTCCCGTTACCGGAATAACGGAATTTTATCAGTATAATACTGTTCCTATTGGTTGAATTTTCAAGTGTTTTTCATTATAATTGGTTAAAAACTAGTCGTGGGAATGTATCAGTATAATACTGTTTCTATAGGTTGAATTTTCAAGTGTTTTGCTTTATGATTGGTTAAAAACTAGTCGTGGGAATGTATCAGTATAATACTGTTCCCATTTGTTAAATTTTCAAGTGTTTTACATTATGATTGGATACAACTAGTCGTGGGAATTTATCACTTGAAAAAAGTTACCTTCCTATTTACCCATCGTCAAAACGATAAAATTGTTTTTTTCTTTATGGCTTACTTTACATTGGAGAAAAATTATCGCGAATAAATTTGAACCAACCCTTATTAGAAGTATACTCACAAATAATCTTGTTCCCGTTTCCAAGATCAACATTATCCACCCTGTACTTGGCAGCCAAGTTGCTCAGCTGATCCTGTTCCGCCTCTTCGTCCTCCAGGCTGGAGTAGCTCGCGGTGGTGGCATCCCCATCACTAGAGCATCGCTTCCCTTCGCCCTCTCCACTTGCATCCTCCTCGTCGTCGTCCTCTGGGTCTCCGTCAGCCTCGCCTTCCACGTCTTCTGAAGACGAGTCGGACGAAGATGAAGAGTCGGAGGATGTGTCCGATGGAGAGGGGCACGGGGAGCTGGAGCTGGAAGAGGGGGTTGGGTGCGGGTGCGGGGGGTGGCCTTGTTTGTTGTAGGCTGAAATCAAATAATTAAGGGGGTGTAATATCTGAATGATTTGGTGGATAAATGAGTTTGTACCAGCCCAGAAGAATATTATTTGGCCAAGATAAAATCATACAAAAGAAAATTGTTTAATTCACCATATTATCAGTTGTACCTACCGTACATAAATTTATGTAAGGGAGGTATTATGTTTATGTTACGAATTGATTAGATTTTGGGAACAATTCATCTACAGTAAGTGGTAGATTATTTGAAGTCCTATCAGGGATTTTAGGTATATCTTAATAAATAAACGAGATAGAGTATATACAGGTTGGTCCATCGGTCTGTATTTTTTATTTTATGCTATTATATTAAATATTACCGAAAAACTTTTCAAACAAAAATTATTTTTAATTACAATGCCAATCTATCTGCAGCATATGTTTTCCTATCAGGTGTTCCAGTTTCGCGAAATGATATGCAACTTTATATTTTTTATTTGACACACCCTATATATTTTAGTAAAATTTTAAAGAACATTTGTTTCTCTTTAAAACAGTTCTATTTCATTATAGTTCTAAAACGATCAGTACAGGAACTATTCATGTATTTATTAATGAAGAATCACACACGGAAAGTGTGCCATATGACATTAAAAAATTAAATAAATTTATAAAAAATGTATGAATTGAACATCAATTCAGCAAATTAAATAAAATATAACAAAAAGCTGATAAACTGGATAAAAAGCAAATAATTATTATATAAGATCTGGTAGCAACTAATCTGTTTAAATACATTCATTCTTTCTGTGTACTTTAATAACAAAAACATGAATAGTCTGTATTGATCATTTTAGGACTACAATGAATAAGAACTATTTTAAAGAGAAACAAAAGTCTTTCAAATTTTGCAAAAATATATAGGTGTTCCATTTAAAATCATAGCGTGCCATATCATTTCGTGAAAATGGAACATCCGATAGAAAAATTTATACTGCAGTTACATGGGCATTTTAATGTAAAGTAAACTTTGTCTGAAAAAAATTTGGGTAATATTTATAATAATAGCATAAAATAAAAAATACAGACCGATGGACCATCCTGTATATAAATTATTTTTTTATCTGAAATTAAGCGGATCGACTGCTACGATCATTACCGCTGTAAAAAATTAATTATAGCCTACCAAAATTAAATAAATAAATAATGGATGTAAAAAAACAAGAGAAAGAAATGAACTATAAAATGTCATTGATCAAACCGGTAAAATGAATAAACTTTATAAGCTTATCGACACTATCCGTCTTATTGGAGAGAACTGACGCAAGAGTATTTGCAAGACTGAGGAGATTTCTGACGTTGTGATATTTGACACAATGCAGAAGAAGAAGATAAAGTTGAGTGGCCTTAATATGACCTATTCTCATAATAAATTAATTATTTCAGTTGTTATTTTTCCTTAAAATATTCTTAAATATAACAGAATTTAAGAAACAAATAAATTGAGAACAACAATTTTCCATTTGTTAGATCAAAACAATTTTTTAAGTTATTTTAAAAATCTTAATTAGGCCAAACGATATGATTCTTGATGCATATATGTAGGTAGTATGTTTTCGAGAGATGGACGTATTGACCGGTAGATTGAAAGGCGGGTGTTTGCAGGGTGCAAAGTATTGGGTGCTCTGGGTACATTTGCTCGAAATGTGAATGTATCTAGAGATGCTCGATTGAATGTTTAGAATGGTATGTTAGTTCTTTCATTGATGTACTGTTCTTAATGAGTAATCGTATATGAAATACATTGGTGTATGATGAGTGTGAGATTGAGAAGAATGTTGTTAAGAAAGTGGGAGTGAGTTAGTTGAGGTGGTTTGGCCATCTCGAAAGGATGGTGAAACTAATATGTGTGTGTGTGAAATTGAAGGTGAACGATTGTGTGGGCATCCGAGGAATAAGTGGTTAGGAATGATTGATGGCTTGTTGTTTGAAGGAATGATTCCGAGAGTGAATAGGTGAGCATTTATGAACGTGGACGAGAAAGTGGTGTGCCAGGATAGGATTGTTTAATTGTTGGTTGATTGTGTTTTTAGGTTCATGCTACCCCATTGAGTGGAATATAGCGTGACGTTATATATGTACGCTTGAATGTAATCACTAAAATATGGTTAATACTGGAACGGTAATTTGTAGGCCTCTATGAAAGCGAAAAAAAGAACATGAGACAGAGAGATGTTGTATATAAGGCTACCCTTTTTTGTCTAACACTTGTTTGTAGAACGGTTTCTAAGAGTTTGCTGACGGGTTGTTATGTTCAAACTTTGTACAACAACTAATAGTCTCTCTTGACTCACGATTTCAACGTTAGTTAGCATTCCAGTATTATTATATTTCAGTAGTTGTAATGTAATGTATACGTTAAATATATCAAACCGTGATCTGCTCCAAGCAGAGTGCCATACTCAGACCTGGGTAAATGACATTATGATAAATTTATTTATTTAAATAAATACTTACTGTTTTGTAATTTCTCCAAGATCAGTGGGTAGAATTCTTTAGCGGTCACGTTATTCGGTTCATACTGTAGAACTGAAACATAAAACATAGGTTGAAATAAAATGCAAAATTGTTTTGTAACGAAATATGTAAATTTAATGAACACAACATTATATTGATGAACAAAATCATTATTATCCGCTTAATTACGTTTTCAATGTTTATGATTTCATGACCCTTCATCCGAAAAAATAGCAACATGTGTGCCAGTTTAATTCGTGTTGTTTTGTAAATATATGTCACTCAAATTGGATAAAAATTATAACATACGGGGTATAGAATTAAAATGTGGCTTATGGGATTTCAGTATTTCACAATATGTCAAATTAAAATCAATGTAAAATAATTTGACCTTTCAGGAAACAATTTTAGAATTATTGATTTATTTAGCAGAAAGAAAAGGAATATTATATTGAACAACTAGTGTTACAATGACCTTTTTTGTAATACGAGTATTACAATTTGGCATTGTAACACGAGTTACTACTACTTTTCCTATTTTACGTTCATAAATTCAATAAAAATAAAATAAAATTGTACGACATGTTTAATATACCACTGATCACCAAGGGGCTTTGCCCGCGGGGCCTATCGGGTCCCAGGCCGCAACCTCGACGCAGGGGCTCCGATTCAATACTTTTACGTGAGCAATGACAGCCCCAAGTTAGAAAGACTGTTAATTTTACAAATAATAAATTCCCCAAAAAAAGTTGCACAAAATTCAATTTTGTAGCATTGTTTTTGAGAAAAACAGTGTCACAAAATTGACTTTGTGTATGTGAAATAGGAAATTAAAATAACACTATTATACGAGGGTCGTCCCAAAAGTACCCGTCCTGACATATAGAAGGCCATTGTTGTTTAAAAACAATTGCTCCGGTAGAAAGTACCAACTTTGTAAAGCTTAAGTTTGATATTTGAAGACGCTACTTTATTAAGTATTTGTTTGACAGCAATTAATATTGAACGCTATCAGTAAATTTTTAAATATGGAAAAAATTAGTCATCGTTATGTGATACAATACTTTCATTTGAAAGGTCTGAGTCCAACCAATATCAAACCCGAACTAGATTCTACTCTGGAGGAGTCTGCTCCTTTTTTTACAACTATAAAATATTGAGTGGCAGAGTTTAAACGAGGCCCTACGAGCTGCCAAGACAAACATCGCAGTTGTCGACCAAAAGAGGTGACCGCGCCGGAAATGGTGAAGAAAATCCACAAAATTGTATTAGATGACCGTCGACTGAAAGTGCACGAGCTAGCAGGAACAGTAGGCATTTCAAAAAGTGCTGTACACCGCATATTAACAAAAAATTTGGACATGAGATAGTGGTGAGCAAGATGGGTGCCGCGTTTGCTCACAATTGAACCAAAACAGCGTCGTGGGGATGTTTCAATCGAGTGTCCTGTGATGTTTCACAGCAATAAAACCGAGTTTTTGCGCAGATTTATAACCATGGAAGAAAAATGGGTTCATCACTTTACACCTGTGACGAAGGAACAGTCAAAACATTGGACTAGAAGGGGAAAATCGGCTCCAAAAAGGCGAAGACAGTTTCATCTGCGGGCAAGGTCTTGGCATCAGTTTTTTAAGTTGCGCGTGGGATAGTTTTCATTAATTACCTTCAAAAAGGAAAAACAATCAACGGCGAGTATTATGCGAACTTATTGCAGCGTTTGAGTGATGAAATAAAAAAAAAACGGCCGCATTTGGCGAAAAAGGAAGTGCTGTTCCATCAAGACAATACACCAGTTCACACGTCCGTAATCACGGTGGCCAAAATCATTAAGTTTAAGTTCGAATTGCTTCCTTATGCTCCCTATTCGCCAGATTTAGTCCCCTCAGATTATTTTCTCTTCCAAAATTTGAAAAAATGGCTCGGTGGTAAAAGATTTGCCAACAATGAGGAGGTGAAGTTAGCGGTTAATGACTATTTTGAGGTGCTCACCGGTTCTTACTATAAACAGGGTATCGAAGCTATTGAACATCGCTGGAAAAAGTATATCGAGCTAAAAGGATTCTATGCAGAGAAATGAAGATAGTTTTTCACAAATTTTTTATGTTTTCTTTGTTAGGTCGGGTACTTCTGGGACGACCCTCGTATCATTACAATCTTTTACGAAATTTCTACAGAAAATCATACGATACGGTAAATTTAGTTTTTAAAGATGTCAAATACTTTTCTTTTTTGCAGTTTTTCTTATAAATATTAAAGTTAATTAGGTTGATATATTGTGAAATACTAATATTAAGTAACCAAATGGGCCTTATTCCTCATTTTGACATTTTAAAATCTGAACAATTTTTGTATTGACTCTTTTGTTGTGAAGTAAAAAAGTAAAAAGATACTTCAATACAAAAATATAGCATTGAAATCCGTAAACGCTACATTTCAATTCTACATCCTGTATATGTAAGGGAGGTATTATAATAATAACTCAAAATTTAATGAAGGTATTATTTTAAAATTATATATTTTGATTTTGAACCGGAAGTGGTAGTTTACTTGAAGGCCTATCAGGTTTTTAAGCATATCTCAGTAATTAATTGAATTACAGTAAATTTTATTATATTTGAAAAGATGTGGAATAATATTAGCTAAAAATCTTTTTTATATTTTATACCGTTTTATCGACATAAACTAACACAATTCTACAATAATTCCATAACTCTAACCGTATTTCCAGAGCCAATAAAAATTATCTCTGAAAGCTCATCTTTATTGAGCATGCGCCATCGTTTGTTTATGAAGAATTTCCTATACGCATTACGCCCTAAACATCTCCGTATCTTCTTCTCGCATCATTTCCGTTTCCTCCATTCTATGTTCGTTCTTCCACTAAAATAAATAACTCCATCCGTCAATCTTCATATCACGAAAATACCGACGCAGCCGACGCGGACGCCGACGCCAACACACCTCGGAAAATAAAACTGCGACGTATGAATGTTACAGACCGGGCGGAAGCGGGGGTGGGGGGTGTATACTCTTGCGATAAAACAAAAACAAGACAAGCAACTTTTGTTTGTATACGATGATATATATTTTTTTCTGAGAGTGTAAAAAATATTCTAAGGTTTTCTTAGAAAGTTGTATAACAAAATATATTACAAGAGATCTGCTATAAGCAGAGTGCCACACTCAGATATGGGTACATTGCGTGATAATATATCTTTATTAAAAATGAAAAATATCTGGTGTGGACACCACACTACTTTCTTATACAAATAAAACCAACTGAACACGTATGACTTGTTCGTTGCGTATGACTTTATTTTGACAATTACTTGATATATAGAAATTAAACCTGCTTAATTTTTTATTCTCATTGTAACTATGAATTTATTTTAAAATAGAAATTAATTAATATCTTGTCTTCAAAACTTTGTAACTAATAATACAAAAATTACTTTCATAATATTTCACAAGACACATATTTTTGACACTTCACAATTATTTGACACGTTTGACACATAGATATTACAAATGTTTTGTTCCCATTGTAACTAAGATTATAGAAATATATTCTTAAATATATAATTTAACTTTTCTCAAAATTAGAAGCATGTATAAGAAAAGTGCAAATAACATTTTATATTCCAAATATTTTTGCTAACATCTTTCTTTTGAAATTTTTTCTCACAGCTGATTCTATTTTAAAAATAAATGGAATTTACTGTTTTGTGTGTCCAGTAAACTTCCTTTTCCGGTTTTTCAATTTCATTCAAAATCAACTTAATTTTTTCATGCAACTTATAAATTCTAAGTTTCGTTTACATATATTGTTTCGTTCATGAGATATTGCGCACACGGACATCCATCCATTCTTCCTCCGCACACACAGACATCATTGAGAAATTGGTCTTAACGGATTCAGTGGACCGTAAAATATATATTTCCGCAAAAATCTCGTCAACGATTTTTTTCATGATTCCAATACTTCCTTATACTTTGTATAAGAAAATAAAAATGAAAGTTTTTGTGATTCTATGAAGGAAGAGTGACTTGGTTTTGATTATGCATTCACACTCAGCTAGCGCAAACTCCTCAAAAAATGGCAATTTTTGGTATTTTTTTCATATTTCATCAAATAGAGAAATAGACCATACTATTAACGTTATGTATGCAGTTTTTCATAGATAAATTACTGCTGGGACGTTAAGTTTTAATTTTAGTATATGGGGATCATCTTTCGACGATGAGAAAGCTCAGTTTTTGCCCACTGAAGATATCGACTTTATCGCTTTTTAAAAAAATTAAATTTAGCAGTTACACTTTAGAGTAATACGTAAAAGTAATTAGAGAACATCTAAAATTTACTGTGGATTTATAATAAAAAGTCGATAAGTAGACCTAAAAAATAATGGTTTGCCTTAGTTAGGTGACAACTTGAAGACAATGTTTGAAGACTGAGCGAAGCGAAGGCTCTAATTTAGTCTGACATCGGTAATTTCTTATCCTTATGGTTCCCCCTCCACTAACATTTCATCCGCACTAGCATTTCATACGCAAAAATATACCGAGATCTACATAAGAAGAGTGCCACACCTTTCTGATTTTCTCAGATACATTTTTATTTTTAAGCACTCATTTTCTTTGCTTTTAAGCAAAACCACTCAAGCAAACTGACATTAGGTAAAACCCCTCCTCCTTCGGAGTCGGGATTTACCATGCAGTTTGTTTTTGTGATTGTTGCTAAGCAAAAAAAAAACGTGCAAAAATAAACATTTATCGATAAAATCAGAAGATCTTACCCACGATAAATTGTCTTTACCGTTCTTGATACTTAATATAGATACTATTGGGGTTATATAGAATCTTAAGATCCACAGTAAGATGCGTTACCATTACAAAACACACTACACAATTCCTTCTACCATTCTACAAGTTCAGTAACCTAACATTTCGGGCCTCTGGATTACCCTAATCCCTCAGGAGCCCTACAAATCCAGAATCCCCATCAACGAAGCAGTTCGGGATGTTTAGGGTAGTTTCAGTTTAGCACGTTTGTTTACTGTTGCGAAGCTATCGCGTGAAAAATGGCCAATGTTGTACAAATGAATTTGACTAGACGACTGGGCAGGGGATGGTGACTGGTGGAATTAGACGCAGTGGGATTCGAATGATCGAATGTGTAAGTTACGATGTGAAGCACTGGAAATGGAGTTATGATTTAAGGCGGGATTAATGGAGAATGTGAGATGTGTGATTGGATTGTGTGTTAATTGAGATGTATAGTTTTGAATAATTTGAGAGTTAATTGGATTCATATTCGCGTTAAATCAAAGCGCAGAGCAATGAATTTTAAAATAATTTAATAAATGCATGTAATTAAATGTCACAAAAAGGGGTAAATAGCTCCGTGGTAACGTATCGGACTGTGGATCGTGAGATCCTCAGTTCGAATCCCACTGCTGACAGTTACAAATTTAAATTTACCCCTGTGGTTCCCCCTCCACTAACATCCTTGGGGGCTATGATTTGACAGCTGGTAACCGCACTTCATACGAAAAAATATATCACCTACCGAGATCTACGTAAGCAGAGTGCCACACCCGTAATGGGTAAAAGGCGTGATGATATATTTATTTTATTTTATTTATTTAAATGTCACACAGATAAATTAATACATTACACGAAAAAAGATAATTTGTAACAAAAAAAATCTGGTGTGTGCACCACACTACTTTCTTATACAAATTAAAACACTGAATATTGTATGACTTGTTCCTTACGTATAACTATTGTGACATTTATTTGACATATTGATATTATACCTGTTTAATTTTGTGTTCTCAGCTATGATATTATTTTAAAATATTAATTAATGTCTAGTCTTTAAAACTTTCTAACTAATAATACAAATATTGCTTTTATAATATTTAAAACGACACATATTTTTGACACTTTACAATTATTTGACACGTTTGACACATAGATGTTAAAAATATTATAGTTTTTGTTCCCAGTGTAAAGGCCTGTGTCCACGGTGATAGAAATCGGTCCGAGATCTCGGACATAGTTCTCGAATCAAAAACTTGTATCGTGGACACTACCAACTTGGACGAAAAAATTGAATAGAAAACTATGATGAAAAAACGCGTTCTGTCCGATTTTTTCATACTAGTTGCTAATTTCATATAGATGTTACCAAATTAAAATTTTGACGTTTAATGTTTAAAAAGCTGAAAAATTTTCAATCAAAGCTGAAAATTAGGATTTTGAAACAGTTTCTAAAACATGAAATATATTTTTTATTTATATCTCGTATAAACAATTTTAATTTACTTATGTCAGATAAATTGCTTGAGTTATATTTTATTAGTTTTTAGTATTGGTAGAATTGACTTGAAGCTAACTTCATAAAATCGACTAACCTGACATCTGTTGTCATATAAGTTCACTATTTATGATATAGAACTATAACCTAGATCTCGGACCTATTTCTATCACCGTGGACACAGGCCTTAACTAAGATTACTGAAATGTATTACTAAATACATAATTTAGTTTTTCCCAAAATTTGAAGCGTGTACAAAAAAAGTGCAATTAACATTTTATATTCCAAATATTCTTGCTAATATCTTTCATTTGAAACTTTTTTCACAGCTGATTCTATTTTTGAAAAAAATTGAAATTTATTGTTTATTGTTCAGTAAACTTCCTCTTCCGGTTTTTCAATTTCATTCAAAATCAACTCAGCTCTTCATATTTTCATGAAACTTATAAATTGCAAGTTTAGTTTACATATCTTGTCTCGTTCTTGATATATTGCGCACACGGACATCCATCCTCACACACAGACATCATGGAGAAATTGGTCTTAACAGATTCAGTGGACGTCAAAATATTTATTTCCGCAAAAATCTCGTCAGCGATTTTTTCGTGATTCCAATACTTCCTTATACTTTGTATAAGAAAGTAAAAAAGAAGCGAGGCCGACCAAAAAAAAAAAAAAAATGATCTGGAAAAATTTGGAATTAAAAATTGGAAAACCAAAGCAAGAAACAAAAAGGAGTGGAAAGAATTTATACAAGCTCAGGGCCTGCAAGGCCTGTAGAGCTAATATATATAAATATGTTATTATAAAAATTTATAATAAATAGTACGTTACTGAAAACGAAGGCGTTAATGAAGCTCTTCATTCACGAAAAATGAGTGGGATAAGTGACATTTAACTCACAGGCGTAGATAAAATATTTTACACATAATTACAAATTCTGGGCATTAATAGGTTAGGCAGATTTAATTATTTAAATTAATAAAATTATTTAAATTAAGAAAAAAACCTATAATAAGTATCAAAAGGTTAGAACTAGTAAATTGTTTACTAGAAAATAAATTAAATAGGTACTCCTCCAAACTTAACTTGAAATTTATTACCTATGTATAATTTAAATATGAATAAACTCAATGCTGTAGTACGCATCGTAATATGTCTTATATTTATCGAAATATGGCAATTTGTAATATTTTTCAAAATACTGAAATATCCCCAAAAATGACTTAAAATTGCTATTTTTTTTTATTACATTTCTTTATAATATTCGCGCCAGGAAACCCATTGCAGCAGAGCGCATCGTCATATCTCTAATATTTTTCGAGATATGACGATTTTTTATATTTTCCGAAGAGCAACTTTGAGGGGCTGTAACTCGAAAACTATACAAGATATCGAAAAATATCTCCAGTTTTGTGTTTTTCGTGCCATTTATAATAAATTAGTAAATTTTGAAAATTTTGAAATTTTTTTGAATTTTATTTCAAACTTTCGATTTGAGATATCTCGACAAATATGAAAGATACAGACTTGCTTGTTCACCAATCGATTCAGTTCGACGAAATACATAAACCCTGAAAATTTCAGATAATTCGGACAACCGGTTGAAATGTTAGAGCAAAAAGTCTGAAAATGGCCAAATTCAGGCCAAATATTTGACTTTTTGGACAAAAAACGCCATTTTCAGGCTTTTTGTTCTAACTTTCCATCCCGTATAGCGATTTTTATGAAACTTTGCATACTTATGTATTTCGACGAGCTGAATCGATTGGTGAACACTGCAAATCTGTATCTTTAATATTTGTCGAGTTATCGCCAATCGAAATTTTGAACAAAAATACAAAAAAATTTCAAAATTTTAAAAATTTGCTAATTTGTTATATAAGGCACCAGAAACGTTGAACTGATGATAATTTTTAGATATCTCGTGTAGTTTTTGAATTTCAAGCCCTTAAAGTTGCACTTCGAAAAATATCAAAAATCGACGAATCTCGAAAAATATTAGAGATCTGACGATGCGCTCTGCAACAATGGATTTCTTAGCGCTTATATTATAAAGAAATGTAATAAAAAAATATTACAATTTTAAGTGAGGATATTCCGTGAGTCAAATTTTTCTATCGGTATGTGAATCTGTATTGAATGATTAATAATTACAGTGTCTGTTATTTGTTTGTTCCCATAGCAACTAAAATTAGTTTATTAAACATATAATTCAGTTTTATCAAAAGAAGCAAACAAAATCTGGTGTGGGCACCACACTACTTTCTTATACAAATAAAACCAACTGAACACGTATGACTTGTTCCTTGCGTATGACTTTATTTTAAAATAGAAATCTATTAATATCTAGTCAGCAAAACTTTCTAACTAATAATACAAATATTACTTACATTTATAATATTTCACAAGACATATATTTTTGACACTTCACAATTATTTGACGCGCTTGACACATAAATATTTAAAATGTTTTCGTTTATTTCCCATTGTAACTAAGATTATTGAAATATATTCTTGAATATATAATTTAGTTTTTCTCAAAATTAGAAGCATGTACAAGAAAAGTGAAAATAACATTTTATATTTTAAATATTATTGCTGACATCTTTTAATTGAAACCTTTTCTCTAAGCTTATTCTATTTTTGAAAAAAAATGAATTTATTGTTTTCTGTGTTGTAAAAACAAAACGACAATATTTTTGTTCTTGTCAATTTATTGACCAATACATTGCGTCGCGTAATACAGGCATAAGTCAATTGACATTTGTCTAAACAATCCCTTAAAATATAAAAATTAAAAACTCTGAAACAACTGAATAATAAAAGTCAAAACTTCGGTTATCCAACATAAAACAAAACACAGCTTCAATAGTAATACCACCCATAGAAACAACACAAAAAACAAAAGCGACTCACGTCGCGCCAATATCATTTCCTCATCTCGCCAATCAACCCCTGGACGTCTAACAAATTAGCTTCGATACGATTTAGAAGATCGGATACAAGTTGTTTAGTAACTAATGGGCTATCTCCCGTGACCCCTGACCTTTGCACTTGCCCCCAAGTTAATTACCCGTAACTACGCCCTTGGAGTTCCGATGCAATCTACTGTCATGCCGGAAGCTGTTAGCTGTTTACCCAAAGCTAAAATAGAATCGTAAAATTGAAAATTTAATAACTTGAAATTGAACGATTTTAACGGCGTTCGTGCATGGAACAGATAAAATTCTGTTTTGTATTATTTCTCTGGAATATGAATAAAGGATGAACGTTTTAAACTTGAATCTCGAATTAGGTGTCATCGTTATCTCAAATCGTAAAAATGAAAAAGAATTTTGTATCAAGGTATTGAGTGCTCTGGATACATTTCCTCAAAATGTTAATTTATTTAGAGAGAGATGGTCAATTGAGTGTGTATAATGGCGTGTTAGTGCCTACATTAATGTATAGTTTTGAATGTTGACTGTGGATAAAGAAGCATGTACGACGTATAACTGTTTTGGAAATGAGGTATTTGAGAGGATAGTGATTGGTGTGAGATTGAAAAGAATGTTATTAAAAAATCTGATGTGGCCAGCACATAACCTCCCGCCCAATACTACTCTTAAACGGTACAAAATAGTATTTGATGATACAGAAACATACCTTCTTATTTGTTTATTTCTACTTATATTTGAGAATTTTAATTTTCTTTCGTATATTTATTTAATTTTTTGACATATATTTCACTAAGAAAGCAGCTTCACAATCACAATGACATGTGTCACATTTCGTAAAACATTGAAAATTTTCCATGGTGTACTAGGAATGCAAGATTTGTGAAATCTAATTTCTTTATATTTTATTATCTCTAAATCTAATGAAAATTATTAAAATTAGTGTAATCAAAAAAAATGTAGAATTAAATATTCTTCAACTTTCAAAATAACATAAAATGTTGAAAAAGGATATTTAACCGTATTTTTCACGAAAAACTGTTAAGGGCTTCAAGTAAACTGCTACTTCAGGTTGACCAATTTTATCCAAAATCTAATCAGCTCTTCATTTAAATATAAGAAGCAATAATTCAAAAAATTGTATTTTTTGGTATTATAGTATTTGAGTTATGCGAGACGAAAAAATTGCCACAGACTACACACACACACACATACATACATACATACATACATACATACATACATACATACAGACATACAGACATCATCGCGAAAATAGTAAAATCGTATTGTAGGGACCCTAAAACGTGCTTATTCATTGAAAACTCACTACCCAATTTTCTGACCAAAAACAATACCTCCCTTACCTAGAGGTAGGCGGGAGGTAAAAAATGGGAGTGAGTCACTTTAGGTGGTTTGGCTATCTCGAAAGGTTGGTGAAACTAATATATGCGGGTGAGATTGAAGGTGAACGATTGTGAAACGTCCGAGGAGTAAGTGTTTGAGTATGATTGATGGTTTGTTGCGTGAACGAATGATTCCGACTGTGAAGAATAGAAGAGCATATATGAATGTAGACGAGGCGAAAATGGTGTGCCAGGATAGGATTGTTTGATTGTTGGTTGATTGTGTTTCTGGGTTCGTGCTACTACACTGAGTGGGATATAGCGTGATGTTATGTATGTATGTAATTATATATGAACAGATTTTTTGTTTTAAGTTTTGTAAAATTTTAACGTTTCGAATTACTATTACTATGTAATTTCTCCTCAGGAAAACAAGTCAACAACATAAACAAGTAAATAGAAACAGTAACTAAGTAACAACAAATTATGATTTATAAAACAGAAGAAGCTAAGTCTAGATCAACTCGTAACCTTCATTCCGATTTTCTGTAGATTTCTATAGCTTCTGTTATGAGTCTGCCATTGGCACATTGCTTTAATTTTTGTTTCTTCAAAATTTGTCGGCATTGCTAGCCACAGCAGAGTTTTCTGCTTGGTTAAGACAAATGGCCCGTTTGTTCTGTAATAGTTGTGTTATCGTTCTGCTGCGTTCAATGTAAGAGTTTCCAAATTCACATTCATTGTCAAGAGGATTTCAGATACTAAGATGTTATTTCTTGCCAGTATTCTTTCAGTTTTGTCTGTAACATTTTGTACGTAGGGCAGAGAAACAACTAATAGTATATTAGGTACCGTGAACTGTAAGTGATACTTATTAGGTCGAGAATGTAGTTTGGGATGTCGAGACCCGTAGGGTCGAGATTTCCTAAACATTCAAGACCTAAAAAATCACTTAATGTTCGAGGTTATTAAAATATTTTTTGCAATACCTGCGTAAATATAAGAAAAAGAAAAATAGGTATCAAAATTAACAGCTGTCAGATTGAGGTTAAACATAAAATTTGAATGATATATATTTACTTATCGTTCACCATGAACGGTAAGTTTCACTTACCATCCACCGTGGACGGTAAGTAAATGACGTAACCATGGAAACCAATTGTGCAATAAAAGACCCACTTACTGTGTTTAAATTTTGTTATTAATGGGTAACTTACAGTACAGGTATTGCAAAAACGTTTATTATTATCCTCTGAGTCAAGGTAGTTCTTTATTCGTTGTGGAACTTGACGGCTGGTAACCGCATTTTACATGTAAAATATATAACTAACCAAAATCTGTGAAAGCATAGTGCCATATATAAAATGGGTTAATGGCGTGATGATATATTTATTTTATTATATATCGTATTCCATTTACTGTTTCAACTTTCAAATTTCGTTGTATTTGTGTGCAGTTAAGTAAAACAATATTTGCAATGACCATATATCGTTCGAATATTCAAAACCAATCAATGTTTGACTAATATTTGATAATACACAGACAGTTCATGAAATTAAATTCATGCCGTGAAATTAACTCGACACGGGTGGTGTTATTTCATTAATTATTAATCATAACCCGAAATTGAAATTATAACATGCAATCTACGGTTCCAAATTAAAGCTTATTTCGTCTAACATACATACATACAAAACATTAATGTTTAATGCTGTATGCACAAGAACGACTGTTTTGTTTTTGTTTGCCTTTTATACATTTTTAGGTACGTATTTAATAGATATTGTGTAAGATAAGTTCTAAAGCTTGAGGTGGATTCGAAAATAAATATTATTAAATTGGTTGCTAACTTAATAATAATATATTAACAATTACGTATGTACATACATCATGCTATATTCCACTCAGTGGGGTAGCACGAACCCTGATACATAATCAACTAATAAGCAAACATTCCTATCCTGACACATCACTTTTGCCTCGTCTATATTCACAGTGCGATTCATACATGCTCGTCTATTCTTCACACTCGGAATTATTCGTTACCGCAACAAACCATCAATCATACCTAACAAATTATTCTTCGGACGCCCACGCAATCGTTCACCCTTAATCTCACCCGAATATATTAGTTTCACTAACCTTTCACTCGATATTCGCTCAAAATCAAAACACCGTAATTGACTCACTCCCACTTTCTTAACAACATTCTTCTCAATCTTACACTCATCATACACTAATGCGTTCCTGACACGATCACGTCTCGTATACCCTCACACTCCTCTCAAATACCTCATTTCCACAGTAGTAACACTTCGTTCATGCTTTTTCATCCATACCCAACATTCAGAACTATACATCAATGTAGGCACTAACACACCATTATAAACACGCAATCGAGCATCACTAGATACATTCACGTTTTGAGCAAATGTATTCAGAGCACCCAATACATTGCACCCTGCAGACACCCGCATTTCAATCTTCCGGTCAATACATCCATCCTTCGAAAATACTTCCCAAATATATAAATTTATTCAGTTATTTTAATTTCACACCATTCGCTGAAATAATACAATCAGACATCAAATAATTCTTCTTTTTAAAATAATATAAATAAATCCGGTAAATGTATTACTTATGTTGTATGGTACTATGACTACTAATGGCTAATGCAAAAACATATATTTTAATTTTGGTTTAAATAAATAAAAGCAAATCGAAGTTACAGGTCATTTAGAATATTTGATATTGTAGTGAAACGTATGATTTGCTTTTGTTCAATTAATCAAAGATTAACATTTAAGTTTTGTAGGTGCAACCGGCCCTAAGTAAAATATTAATCATTTATTTATAATTAAACTTAAAATAGTATATTGTACAACGACCATGGAATGGTACTCATTTCCTACGAGTATGAAATTAACATTCCATGCGAGTTGTACACTATACTTTTTCTACGACCACGATATTATTTCAAAATTAATTTAATTTTAATAATAAATTTGCCCCGCTTTAACCATTCCAATATTTGACAATTCTAAATAAATATCCTAGCAATGGAACCTGTACTTAAATGAACTGATCTGTATTGATATACTCACAAAACAAATTCATTTCGCACGATGCTTGCAATGTACCTCATATCCCTAGCAACAACAAACATACAATGAGCAGATTTCTCAGTGGTCGCAGAAAAAAATATATATATAAAATATATCACCGAATATTTATCATACAAAATTTCAAAGCGTTACGACTTGCATTACTCTAAGATTTCTTCTTTAAATTCAACTATGGTAATTTTTTTTTATATTTCGAAAATTAAAACAGTAAACTTGTTACTTACTGAGCTTGCAGTACTTGAGGGCCGTCTCGTAGTCCTTCAGCATCACCGCAGACAGGAACTGAAATCAAAATTATAAAGTTTAATCAGACTCCTAAAATTTAATTTACCGAAGATACAAATTGAAATCTAAAAAGTTTTTATGTAATTTTATGGAAACCCGAGTAAAATATAAAAATGTTGTTATTGAGTTTCTTTCGTGCATGAATTAATAAAACTTTTTTGAAAGATGCAATTAAAAATTCGTTTCTGTTTAAAAGTTTTTGAAGCTAACTTTTTCATTGGGGTTAATTATTAACTGTGCCCTTGCTAAATAATTATTCTAGGGGTTATTAATTTTCTGTAAAAACTTTCATTTGCGAATTGTTAATTTTGTGGTTGTTAAGTATTTTTAGTTAATATTGATAAATGTATTGTGTTAAATTAACAATTTGAACAAATATAACAATTTGTAAAATAAAAATTTTGTTAATTCTGAATTTTTACAAGAAAAATTGTTGTTTTTATTTATTTGCTGGATTTATAAAATTAATAGTTATTTACATGTGAGCAAAAAAAAAAAATAGGAATTACCCACTAGAGAAATTTAAGCACACGAGTGTGATAATTTTATATTCCACTTTGCCCACGTGTGAAGTATAACGTTTTATCCAACACCTCTTAATAAATGACAAATTTATTAAAGAAATATTATTTGATAGTGACATATGCTCCAAATTTTTAAATTTAAATGTCAATCGAAGTAGTAACTAAGGTGTCGTGTGTTATTATTATTGTTATAAATTTAAAAATACTCACTAGTGACTTTCTTCAAAATTATACCCACTAGTGGAGCAATTGAACCGGAAAATCGAAATAACACCTAATTTTTTTTTTCACAGATAAATTATCAATTTGCCTAACAGGAAATTTTATCCAAACATAAAGTAAATGTATAAGAAATAATTCGATCCAGTCTCATAATAAAATTGTAGTAAATATGCCGAGTTCTCGTGTTAGGCTGAACAGTATTTCTCATATAAGTTAATATGTCATAAGTTAATCTATATAATTCTGCAAATCGTTCATTAATAATTCGGAAAGGATCGCTGTTATTTTTCATTATTCTTCTTTCTATATTTAGAATATTAATTATTTCTCTATTCTCCGCCTCCGCTATTATATTAGTAACAAGTACTAAAAGTACAGGTAACATCTACACATAAAATTAATATAATACTTATAATATGAATATTTTAATTTAATGTATAGATTTACCTTTCTTTCAATTGTAAAATATTTTATTGGAGAAATAATATACTCCATTATTATTTTCATCTGTCATACACGTGACATTTCAATAAAAAAAAAATGAAAAATAGTCAATATTTTTGAAACGATTGATAGCATTCTCAAAAATTCACGAAGATGATTTCTATTATCGAAAACTATATGGCGTGATACCAAAATAGAATTCTACTCGCTCCATTTCTATAACGACACGAATGTAGAATTCTATATGGCGTGATCCCACTGCTGGACTACTTCGCGAAATGGAAAAGTGTGTGGATAAGTGAGGGAAGTACTTTGAACGGGACAGAGACCAATAATATGTAAAATAATAATAATAAAGCTTAAAAAAATAATGTTCAGTTATTTTCTCTCCTCTCTCTTTTATTTCTGCGGCCTGGAGTTCCTGCTGACCGTCTATTATCGCCCCAAGGATTCAATCTTTCCTTTATATTTAATGTACCGTCTGTCGGCTGTCGCCCCCCCCCCCCCCTCCTTTTGTCGGCGACCGCACAAAAGTGTGAAACCGCGGCAAATGAACAATTCGATTACGGGCGAAATGGAGCTTGAAGCAGTAGCCTCCCAGTTTGTGATCGGTTCACAAAGGACAGCTACAGCTCATGATTGATTAGATCACTTAATGGGAGATATGGCAACAACGGATAAGGGCACCTAGGTGAGGGATTTGCGGAATAAAAGTAATTAATTGATTTAAACGGATTATTTTTTGACATTTCTTGAAACCAATGTTCATCATTGTTCATTGTTTATCACGTGCCTGTGTTTTAACCAATTCTGTCTTTATTATATTGAGAATAAAGCTCTATTGATTTTTCTTTAATCAAATATAATTATTTTTCCGAAATCGGTACTAAAGTATACTATATCACTCCGCTAGTTTACCTTTATGGACTCATCTATCAAACTTTTAGTACTACTTAAAATAACAAATGTATTATTCTACAATACTATTGGTGAATTTATTTATTATTTACTTTTGGTAATAATTTATCGGACTTCATGCAGATTACATGCAAACCACATCTAAGAACATGTAAAAAATAATAATAAAAATGATATACAAATATATTTGACACTTTAACAGTATTTTTGCTATCACAGCCATCCTCGTATCAACAGCTAGCTGACGATTTACAAATACATAATGCTATTTATTTATGTTTTAATTAATAATTTAACGTTTTCAGAAAAAAATATTATGTATATGTCGGAACTAAAGTATTTTTTCCGAAATCGATACTAAAGTACATGATGATGCTACTCAAAATTAGCCTAAATAGTAGCTAAAGTTATACTTTACAGACTCTTATGTTAAAATTTTACTTCACAGACTCTTATGTCAAACTTGAATTTCAAACCTAAAATACATACATACATACTCACATACATAACATCACGCTATATCCCACTTAGTCCAAACATTCCTATTCTGACACACCACTTTCGTCTCGTCCACCTAAAATAACAAATAAATTATTCTATAATACTATTGGTGAATTTATTTATTATTTTCCTTTGACAATAATTCATCGGATTTAATGCAGATCACATGCAGACTAGGTCTAAGAATATAAAAAAAAAAAACACTTTGACAGTACTTTTGATATCACAGCTATCCCCGTCTCAACAGCTAGCTGACGTTTTACAAATACAAAATGCTATTTATTTATGTTTTTATTTAATAATTTCACGATTTCTGAAAAAATATAATGTATATCTCGGCACTAAAGTATTTTTTATTGCTCACATGGTTTATTTTCCGAGGCGATAGCGTAATAAAAATCATTCTTTAGTGCCTTGATATACAAATAACTATTTTATTACTCATATGGTTTATTCTCATCGGGTATCGCCTTGGAGAATAAATTCCATATTCGTAATAAAAAATTATACTTTAGTGCCTTGATATACAAATAACTATTTTTCACGCTGTTATTGTCGCTATACAAATCTAAATTGTTATACAATCTATGTATTGCAGTATTGCACAGTACTTTTAGGTAAATGATAATTATTCGAAATATATTTAAAATATGTACTGTCTTGAAGGGATCACTATACTATTTCGAAAATCTGCACCTCACGCTCTTATAATTGAGACGAATGTAGGAAGAATAAGTTATTATAATGATAGATTAGTACACATTGCATCTTAGCTAAAACTCACGGTATATAAGTACAATAGTTATTTACTTTACAAGTGGGCAAAGTAAGGAATTACCCACGAGAGTAATTTTAACTATGATAAATTGATAATTTTACCGAGTGGGTAATTCCACTTTGCCCACGTGTGAAGTATAACGTTTTATCCAACACCTATTTTTGTTTTGAACAATTTATTTTTCAAAAATTTAATTATTATTTAACATAGATTACCGTAAATCTAAGTGATAACTACTATGATAAATTGATGCACCTGTTAGATAACTAACATATCATCACATTAAATAATTATATACAATAAAGTTTAAAAAAGTTAACATGGTCACAAGGAGTGAAGTGGAGAAGATAGGAGTAAAGGTGTAGTTAAATTTATGTGTTTGCACAAAGCAAATACATTTTAAAAAATTTGAAAAGTTATAAACTAAGAATAAAACTAACTAAAATTAGAACTTATTTTAACAATAAACTAATTAAAACTAAATAACACTAAGAATTCTGACAGAAAATTTAAAGATTATTATGAAATACACCTATTAATAAATGCAAAATTTATTAAAGAAATATTATTTGGCAGGGACATATGCTTTAAATTTTCTAATTAAAATGTCAATCGAAGTGGTTACCAAGGTGTTGTGTGTTATTCATATTGTTATAAATAAAAAAATACTCACTAGTGACTTTTCTCAAAATTGTACCCACTAGTGGGAAATCTGTTACTTCCCTTGTTTAAAATTGCCATACTTATAGAGCATTTATTGAGATGTGTTGGATAAAATAAATTATATAATATTATAAATACATCATAAATACGTAATTGTTAACTTGCCACAAAAAAAAAATATCGCCCCTGTCATTACAAACCTTAAATCCCTCATATCCCAACAACACAATTCCCCCGTCAATCCCCCATAAATTCTTCAGCAGGTGTTAGACATAATCGCCCTGAAACACCAGGATTTATTCCATTCACCTTGGACCAGCAAAGCACAGAATCAACTCACGTTAACTGAACGTGAACCACTGAATCTAGCAGCTCATGAATTTGCTGAGTGGTTAACCACATTCGCTGCTGCTCACTGACGTTTCGGGGGTTCAGGGTTTGGCGACTGGCGAGAAATAACTAAATTTACCGGCGCGTTACGCGCAAGCATTCATGAGTGAGAGTCAACTGAAGACTAATCGCTCTGCAAATATCTGTGGTTGGGAGATTGGGGTGCGGGCAAATGTGTTGTGCTGTTAAATGGAGTAAGAACGGAAGTATGGAAAGTAGCGGCTTTCCTGCTGGAAGAGGGACAGTGTGCGCGTTCAGCCGAACCTAGCGGCTAGCTAGCGTTTGCTAGTGATAGATTCTAGCAGATGAAAAGTAGTATGAACATGAACGGAATTTTGCTGATGCTGTCATCTTATGTCAGTCAAGTTTGGTGGAATTAATCTCAAATTCTGATCAAAAAAAAATCCAAAACAGTCTTTTAAAATTGGTAATTAATATTTTCATAGATTTTTTGCAGACATGATTAATGTTGATGATCTTATAAATGAATTTTTGACATTTGACAGTTCTAGAAGGTTTGCTAGATCATCTGGAGCAAATTTATTTCGCTAGGGCGTTAGTCTAGCTGCTGAAATCTAGCGGTTACCTAGCGATACGTTCAGCTTTGACCGCTAGGTTAGCAATCTAGCTGCTAGGTTCGGCTGAACGCGCCCAGTATCAAATATTTATGATATAGAAATATATATTGAAAAACGGGTGTCCACTGGGTACATTTGCTCGAAATGTAATTGTATAATAGAGATGTTAGATGTGTATAATAGTGTGTTATTGGCATACATTGATGTATGGTTCTAAATGTTGAATTTGCATGAAGAAGCATGAATGACGTGTAACTATAGTGTATTTGAGAGTATGTATGACGAGACGAAAGAGGTGTGTGAGGATAGTAATAATTAGAGAGCGGATTACATGCACGATAAAACTGAATTATATGCGCATATATATGCACAGATTTGTAGGGAAATATGTACTATATATGCACAAATATGACAATATATGCAGCAAAATATGCAAAAAAATCTTAAATTATTAGATAAAAAGTATAAATGAATGCATTATGAATTTTATTGCACAATACAGTCTTAATCCTGATTCACAATTAACAAATATACTACTAATATACATATAAACTAAGTCTAGAAACTTGATATTATAAGATTATGATATTTACATAATTACAATAACAAATTATTCAAAATTTTCTAAAAAAAAAAGTAAAACATAAGTAAAAGATATATCCAGCTAAGAATTCGCGGTCTTTTATTCATTGTACCCACTTTTATCAGCATTCGTGTATACAATGAATACCTGCCGTTCCCGTTACAGAGATTTCCCTAGAAATATTAGAGTTTATTGGTTTGTGTATTTGCTTATTGTATTGTTTATTGCTTTTTCCGTTGTATTCTTCTATTTATTGCGGTCTCCTCCAATATTTGGGAATTAACAATGTGCATTACCAAAAATTTCAGATTGTTTATCACTAGACAAGGTCTTAAAAATATTGAAATATACAATTATATGCAAATTTTTTAAAAATATGCACATGAATGCCCAAATATGCAAAATATGCAATTAGTTATTAGCATTAATTAACTCTACTCAATGTAATTCGTCCAAAAATTTATTTTGTTTAAAGATATGCAAAAATTTAAATATATGCATTTGGCATATAATCCCTTCTCTAGTAATAATGTTTCGAGTAGATTGATTATTGGTTGATTGTGTTTCAGAGTTCGTACTACCCCACTGAGTGGGATATAGCGTAATGTTATGTATGCATGGATATATGTCTAAATATATCATAACGCTCTTTGTCCATTTTGGGTGTTGCACTCTGCTTTTGCAGATCTCGGCAAATTATATACCGGGGATTTTTGATATTAGTAATAATTAAAAATAATAAGTCAGATTATATTGTCTTTCATCGATAAACTGTTCTTACCGTTTTTGTTACTTAATATACGATCCCAGAATCATATCATTAGGCCCAGATAAAACAATAGATTGAAAAATTGTTTAATTCACAATATTTATGTGTTCAATTTTATCATGTTACGAATTAATTAGATTTTAGAAAACAATTCACCCACAGTAAGTGGTAGATTATTATAAGGGTTTTGGGCATATCTTAGTAAATTTCATTGGAATCAAAGGAATGTTGAATAATATTTACTATATTCTTTATTTGAAACATTTTTTATATTTTGTTGTGTTCGTGGTATCAGCCAATACCTTCGGACCAAATAAAATCTTTATGTTAGTGTTTTTTGATAATTTGTTTCTTTGAAATATTTTTTAAAATAACAGAATTTAAGACACAATTAAATTGAGTATAACAATTTTCCTTTTGTAAGATGAGAATAATTTTTGTTAAGTTAATCTAAAAGTCGTAATTATGCCGAATGATGTGATTCTGGGCTCGTACTGTCTATAGATATGTAGTGTAATATTTCATTGTTCTGGTAAAAAAATAATGCAATGGGTAAAATTTTAAGAACTTCTGGAACAATACCAAAAATAAATTCTTCGTTTTATAAATAGCCGTGTATTCTTGCAATCTATAAACAAGTTTTATACCTATTAATTAGCAACGACGCACAGAGTACATGAACAATTTGGTTGCAGTCAGTTAGTAGTGCGTGGATTTTCTCAGTGATTAGTGCCTGTGTGCTGTGTGTATTCTAATGCAATATTTCGATACAAAAACATTAAAATGTAAGTGTACTTGATTATTTACCCTATAAGTACATACAAAGTAGAGTGCAGACATACTTAATTAAAATAATAGGATAGCTGATATTTGATTCGACGCAATACGTCATTTTTAGATAAGATGCAACATTTACTTTTCTGTCATGAAAGTATTATTATGAATACCAGTTTATATATCACCGTAATATTCAATGACAATGTTAAATGAACTTATCATAATTTATGGATGTTTACTAATGCAAAAATAATTCGAATGGTTACTTGGTACAATTGTGATTGTAGGTTTATATTAATCTATATTCTTTACCCGTCACAATACATCCCTTACACATATGTGTGGGAGGTAATTAATACACATCTTTTGACAGTTTGCAAAAGCAAAATCTGTTCACACTTCAATGTAGACAATAGTTATTTACTTTACAAGTGGGCAAAGTAAGGAATTACCCACGAGAGAAATTTTAGTCGAAGGCTGAGTGTGATAATTTTATCGAGTGGGTAATTCCACTTTGCCCACGTGTGAAGTATAACGTTTTATCCAACATCTCTTAATAAATGAAAAATTTATTAAAGAAATATTATTTGACAGTGACATATGCTTTAAATTTTTAAATTAAAATGTCAAACGATTAGTTACCAAGGTATTGTGTGTTATTATTATTGTTATAAATAAAAAAATACTCACTAGTGACTTTCCTCAAAATTATACCCACTAGTGGTTAATCAGTTATTTTGCTTGTTTAAAATCGCCATAGTTATAGATCATTTATTGAGAGGTGTTGGATAAACATTATTGAGTCACCCATTGCTTAAACCGTAAGTTCATTAGTAAATAATTTCTAAATATGTAGAATATTTGTTTAATTAAATGAATACCTTAAATATTTATCATATATGCTATACCGGAGGTCGTTTATGTTTGAAAATGTTTTTGTCATGTAAAGAAATCCATGGGTATTCAGTATTTAAACAGAGAAAGACGAACGAAGAGCCACAGGTGATTCGATCTCTCCAATACTCCGCGAATTCTGGAATTTTACAACAATGTCTGGAATTTATCCCTTAAATCCTTCCATACGATATTCCTATTCAATCAAAAATATAACCCTGCAAAACTTTTATAAATACATGAATTTTTCATGGACTAAATGAATTATCTAAAAGAATATGTCCAGCTGTTGCTCTTTCTGAGTTCAAATCTCCGAATCTACTTGTATAAATAAGTAAATGAAAACGTACCTCTGCCAAGAACTCGGTGGGCGCGGAAATGCTTTCGTCGGCGTCTGTGTACTCGCTGAGATCCTCCGTGCTGCTGGACGTCGGCTTCAGCAGGCCGCCCATGGCACCTGGTGCAGTGCTGCCGGTCGCTGCCGCGCATAAGTTGCCGTTATCTTCGGTGCTCATGGCGCTAAACCTGACACAAATAAAATACATAAATATATCATCATGCCATTTGTTAAATAGATATTTGAAAATTGAGGTTGTACACATCAGAAAAAGTTCCCAATAAACAATTTTTTCTACGACCACTTAGAAATTTGCTCATTGTATGTTTGTTGTTGCTAGGGATATGAGGTACATTGCAAGCATCGTACGAGATGAATTTGTTTTGTGAGTATTTCAATACAGATCAGCTCATTTAAGTACAGGTGCCATTGCTAGGATACTTATTTAGAATTGTCAAATAATTGGAATGCGCTCGCTTTGCCATAATATTCGGCTCGTCCAATAGAGACCTAAATTATGTACTTGTTACATAAACTACTATTATTATATTAATTAATGCATCCGTAAAACATTTTTACTCATTTAAACACAATTCATATGTTGTACTTCAATTTCACGAAATATCACTAAAAATTGGCATATACTTTTATTATATTTCTATATAATATAAACCCTGAAAAACTGACTGGTGCAGAGCGCATCATCATACCTCTTAAATTTTTCGAGATATGACGGTTTTTGATGTTTTTCGAAGTGCAACTTTGAGAAACTGCAACTCAAAAATTACGCAAGATATCGAAAAATACTCTTCAGTTTTGTTTTATTCGTGCATATTATAGAACAATAACAAATTTTTGAAAAATTGAAAATTTTTGAATTTTTTTTTCAAAATTTCAATTAGCGATATCTCAAATAATAAACGAAACACAAAAGTTGCAGACTAAACCATTGGATTCAGGTCATCGAAATACATAAACCCTAAAAATTTCAGAACATTCGGTTTGTGGGTTGAGATTTTAGAGCAAAAAGTCTTTAAATGGCCTTTTTCAGGCCAAACGTCAAGTGGTAACCCTTTGACTTTTTTCCCCAAAAACGTCATTTTTACACTTTTTGCTCTAACTCTATTACGCGTAAAGCAATTTTAATGAAATTTTACATACTTATGTATTTTGACGAGCTGAATCGAATGGTTCTGTCTGCGAGTCTGTATTTTATATATTTTTCGAGTTATCGGCTATCGAAATTTGGGGAAAAAAATCGAAAAATTTCAAAATTTTCAAAATTTGCTAATTTGTAATAAAATGCATGAAACGCACAGAACTGAGTCTATTTTTCAATATCTTTAATAGATATTGAGTTGCAGCCACTCAAAGTATCATTTCGAAAAACATCAAAAATTGCATATCTCTAGAAATTTAAGAGATATTACGATGCGCTCTACAGCATTGAGTTTCTTAGGGTTTATATTATATAGAAATACAATAAAAGTATATGCCAATTTTTAGTGATATTTCGTGAAATCTGAAATTGTGTAGTACTTTCTTAACATGTATTTGTTGTCAATGGTAAATGAACTTGTATTAAATTTTCTTACTTGTACAGATATTATAAACATTTTTTAAATTATAACCACAATCCTCGTTTAAATAATTGGGCCATATTGTGTAGTTCCATATAATGTACCAATTTACTGATCTACAGATATGTTATCCTCAGGAGTGAAGCATCAAATACAAAGTAATCTTTAAAATGTTAGAATATGACCATCTTCATAAAAAAATCTGAGAAAGCAGAGTGCCACACCCAAAGTGGGTAAATAAAACGATGATATACATTTTCATGTAATTTTCCCCAGAAACAAAAGAGCCCTCTGTCGTAATTCATACTTCTCCCCAATTTCCAATCATAATTTCAAATCCGCTGTCATTTCATAAAATGACATATTACCATAGCAAGCAGAGTTCGAAATAACCATTCAACTGGTAACTGCCGATAATACTGGCATCATTTCCAGGGTGTAATTAATCACCGCTAGCTTCGATATTCGATTGAGTGACCAAAGGGTTAGCGTACTCTTAACCACGCCTCTACATCTACTAATCCGCCGGAACCCGGAGTTGACGGTGCAAAAACTCCCAACACGGAACTACCGAGCTCCGGAACCTGATGAAGGCTTTATCACTACTTACAGCTTGTTTGTCACGGAAACACTGCAGAAAGAAATACGAGAGGTGGAACGAAAATAAAATAAATTTATCATAGGTAATACACCGAGAGCAAATTTATAGGTGAATTTTCGAATAGCTCTTGCTTATGAACGGACGGCTGAGTGTCAAAAAATATAATTAAATTCCGACAGCGTAGTTCGACGGATTTAAGTGTCATTTTTTAAACGAGTTGCTCTTTCTACCCTGGAATTATAAGGAATTTTAACAAATAAATTCATGGCTCGACTTATATTCGGTTGATTATTTCTTGAATTTCAACAAACACATGTCTAGGATACAATGAATGCATAGATTTTATCAACAATAATATCACAAGGACATCATTACGATATATGGTAGGAAACCCCACCGTTCTTTTCCCGAAATAGTGAGGAAAATGTGTTGTTCCTATCTAGAGAGGAAAATAAAGAAGTGTTACCACTATGAATGTTACTTACAAAAAATATATTATAAAAATTATAAATAAATTCATAATTTTATTGAAAATCCTTATTTTAGTGATATACATACTTTAAATTATCTTACAATTATATCTTATATTTTTCTTTTTTTTTTATTAAATCACAATTTGACTACTTATTAAAGATATTTAAGATTGGTTCATTGGCAACACTGCTACTCCGCCTTGTGTCTGATAACCTAACTTTTAATGTGTCCGTCTGTCAGTTCGTCTTCGAACTCGAGGGGGAAAAAGAAGCGCTTTCCTCTTTAGTTTGACAAATAATTATTTTATACTACCGTTTGAAAATGTCTTTGATTTCAATATGCATTAGAGTTAGGAAAAGTTGTATTTTCGCTTACTAGTGCGGAAATGTAAATCAATTATTATTGTAACAAAAACTTTTTTTATTGTAAATATTAACAGTAACATTCTTACATTTCGAAAATATAACTTCAGGAGATTAGTTTGAGAAAGTATTACTATTTCAATTAACTACTTCCGAGACTACTTTTTTTTACATGCTATCTACGATTCAATAAATTTTTCGAAACGTCAAATTGACACAAATCAAACAATATCAAATTCAAAACTTAAAAAATAACTATTTTCAAACGGTAGTATAAAAAATCTTGTGTACAACACGTAGGAAAAGTATTAATTTTCGTATACGGTGTGTTTTTAATCTCGGCTACGCCTCGATTACAAATTTCACACCTAATACAGAAAAATATTACACATAAATTTAAAAAAATTGTAGAAATAGCTATATCACAGTTACTGAAAGACGGTTGAGGGCTGTACCTTTAAGCAACTTTCTATAGAAGTACTTGAGACAAAATTATAAGTATTTATCAATGATTAAAGGATATTCAGTGTACGATTATTATTATTATTATTTTCATTTCCATACCGTAAATATAAGAAAAATGTAAATAAACTAGCTGTCAACAACTTAGCAACAACACCTGATAATTTCCCAGGAAAGTTATCGGGGTAACGGGATTTTATCGGGGGTAATATCATAAGACCTTCTGATTTTATAGATAAATTTTTATTTTGCACGAATTTTTTTTTGCTTAACAACAAACACGAAAGCAAACTGCATGGTAAATCCCGATTCTGAAGGAGAGGTTTTACAAAATGTAAGTTTGTTTGAGTGGTTTTGCTTAAAAGCAAAAAAATGAGTGCTTACAAATAAAAATTTGTCTGAGAAAATCAGAAAGGTCGTATGGTTTTTGATGAGAGACAAAGCAAAATAAAACTTGAAATATTAATTAACTGTCACACTCACAGTTATTAATAATAACAATGGTTTGTTTATTTGGTAGCAGAATTTTATCGATGTAATGGGGTTTTAACGGGATTTTATAAGTATAATACTGTTCCCATTGGTTGAATTTTCAAGTGTTTTGCATCATGATTGGTTAAAAACTAGCCGTAGGAATTTATCAACTGTAATATCTCTTGAGCCTTGATAATTAGGAATTAATTTTATCAAGCAACGTTCTTGAGGTAGTTGTGATAAAATTATGAATATTTATTATGGTCGAGGGATATTCGTGGAGATTTTTTTTTTCGATGATTATTTCCACCTTCCGCGTTTTTCTTTAAAGTGATACAAATAGAAAAAAAAATCTTTTATGCATAACAAAATTTCAGTTTCCATTTTGAATACACACTCATTCATTTCGTCATAAAACTGCTTTATATACAGTCATTTAAAACTGAAAATTAACTTATCTAGCGAAAGTTCATCAGAGCGTAAACTTTAATATCAAACATTTATGCAAATTCACTGTTCATTCATATCTCTACGTCCGCTTCAGCCCTCTACGTCTACCAACCTAACGGCGTACAATGAAGCAGCGGAATCCAAATGTTCATAACA
Organism: Poecilus cupreus; assembly: GCA_963942605.1. Classification (NCBI taxonomy): domain Eukaryota; kingdom Metazoa; phylum Arthropoda; class Insecta; order Coleoptera; family Carabidae; genus Poecilus; species Poecilus cupreus. The sequence continues at coordinate 4,038,996 of OZ012721.1, read as the reverse complement.
CCTGTGCCAAAAGATTCAAACAATACAATTTGGTATGTGTCTTCAGCAGAAATGCGCGGTAACTGCGTATAACGAATCTAGAGCATTGTTGATGTTGCAAATGTTTTAAATAATTTTAAGTAAACAAATAAACAACATAAACAAGTAAATAGAAACAGTAACTAAGTACAAATTTCGATATTGCAATAATTTTGTTTCTTCCAAATTTATTAGCATGATTAGCCACAGCAGATTTTTCTAGTTGGTTAATGTTCTGTAATTCATTCTGCTAGCCTGGAAAATGTAACATTTTCCACATTCACATACATAGTCCAAAGGATTGAAGCGGGATATGTTGTAATTTGAAATGCAGGGTAAAAGATACTAACATAAAAAACGCTGTTTTCAACTATTCAAATTGTCATATTCATGTTACTGTCGTGTGTAATGGCAAATATTTGTGAAATCAAGATAAAATTGCTGATTTAAGCTTGCAAAAACGTAGAAAACGCTGTTTTCAACTATTCAAACTGTCATATTCATGTTTCTGTCGTATTTTTGTGAAATCAAGATAAAATAGCTGTTTTAAGCTTGAAAATATAGAAAACGCTGTTTTCAACTATCCAAACTGTCAAGTTCATGTTTCTGTCGTGTGTAATGGCGTATTTTTGACAGTATTTTTTTCAATTTTGTCTGTAACATTTTGAACGTAGGGCAGAAAAGCAAACAAACGTTTATTATTCTCTTCCGATTCAAAGTTGTTCTCTATTATTTCTGGAAAATCTTTTCAAAATATGGTGGAGGAGCCTCTTGTTCCGATTCGGGCTGAATTAATAACAGATATATCACTAACATTTTAGGGGGGCAGTACTTGACGGCCGGTAACAGCGCTAAATACGTAAAATTAATATCTAACCTAAATCTGAAAGAGCAGCGTGTCACACTTAAAATGGGTAAATGGCGTGATGATATAGGAGTATTTGCTGTAATTTTTGTTTCTTCAACATTTATTTCAATCACTACAGCAGATTTGCAAAAGATACCAAGATGCTATTTTTTGACAGTGTTTTTCCAATTTTGTCTTTAATATTTTGCAAGTAAATAAATTGAATGAAGTGGAACTTATTTTGTACGGCCATCCTCCTAGGTACACATCAATTTGCTGACCTATACAATTCATACTGACATATAATAGTAGTAGTAGTCACGAGCTGTAGGCGAGTGAAACAAATCATCCGATTGAATAATGACCATAATCCCGAATATAATACTGTACTTTTTCGACTCCTGTGAATGCGGAATTAACTTTTAAAAATCGAAATTCCTTGAAAACACACATTGAAAAACGTCAACATAAAAATATAGAATAACAACTGACTACACTGTCAACTGTCAGATGGCCGTAGCTTGGTGATACATATCACAGCTTTAAAATAAACATTTCTGATTATATAATTGGTCGAGAAGAGTGAATTATAATACTCATAATTCACTATTAAAATTAATCGAAAAAATTGAAATAATGGGGATATATTTAATAAAAACAATTTAGTCATTTTGTTTCCAGCCGTCAAGTTATCCCTCGCCCTTAAAATATATTAGGGAAGGTGTAAACAAAGGGGTAAATTTAAAACAGCAACAATCAGTTATGTGATTCGAACTGGAGATCTCTTTAAAATATCGTCCAACCATCAAACTATGTGACCGCTCAGATACTCTAGAGAGTTAAATAGTTACTTTAGTGCCTCTTCCTGAACGCTTCCACGCCTACCAACCACTCCACCGCCCTTAATATCCCTAACTAGGCGTTTTAAGTGCTGTAGCCACATGGCGCCACAGTTTGAGAACTGCTGTTCGGAAGGGTGCGAACCCTAGGTAATGGCTTGTTGTGCAAGCATTTAGTTTCATGCGTCGATAAATCTCTCGCGCTAAATTTCCCTGATATATTAAAATGTAGCCCTTAATCGCTCGCTTGTTCGCGGAAACAAAACGATAACGGTTTGTTGTTTCGTATTTGTTATCAATATCGCTGATTTAGATTTAATAGCGCCGGGCGGGCAAGCGCCATTAGTTTGCTTGTTGGAGCGATTGATATTTGATAGATATTACTTTTTTTTATTCGTTGTATTTCGTGTTCGCTAACAGAAGAACTGTTTTAAGAAACCAATTTGTGATAAATGAATTAACAAGAAGGGAACTGTTTAAAAATTCAAATATACAGGATGTTCAGAATAGCGGTGATAAACTCTTTGATAAGTTTATAATCCTAATGCAAAAAATTTGTACTGCCCTTAGTATAGTCACATGAGCTATTCAAAAGAAATGTAAATTTGACAACATAATCACAATTGTTATAGCAGTCAAAATTTAACAAATTATTTTGATATATTTTACCACCCGCCACAATTTGGTAGTGAATTTTCAGTGGATGAGCATATTTTAGAAGAGCTGATTAGTTTTTGGTGATAATCCAATAACTGGAAGTGGTAGTTTACTTGAAGCCTTATCAATTTAATTTGAAATATCTCAGTAAATTATGGATGTATGATTATTTTTTGATGTTTTTTTAAACCAATGAAGTGCTTTATTGTATGTCACTTGTCTGCGTTTTAACCAATCCTGTCATTATTATATTGAGAATAATGCTCTTGTGATTATTACCGGCAATATTCTCTGCAGCTTTTTTGTTTTTGTTGACAGATGTCAGATGTCAGATAGGTATCATCAACACAAGTAAAAATGAGCATAAAAGATAGATTTAGTGCTGTACCTGATGATGAAATAAAAAAATAATCAAATTAATATAACTCGAGAATTCGATAAATTAGAAAATAATTCTCCAGTATCTTTCTCAAACTTTTCGCCAAGTGGCTATTACCTGGCAAAAAGTTTTCGAAATATCTGTCAAATTATTTTCAATTTATTCTCACTCTCTTATTATATTATTACTGAAAATAATTCTCCAGTATCTTTCTCAAACTTGTTCCCATTTGGCAATAGCTACGAAAGCCCGTAGTTTTTGAAAGATCTGTCCATTTATTTTCAATTTATTCCCACTGTCTTGTATTATTACTGACAATATTTTATTAGAATAATATTTTAAATATTATTATCTACAATTATTGTTTGAAACATTTTTCTCTTATTGTCTCCATTAGCGAATTGCAACATGTTAAAGAAAAATTATATTTTCACATTTTCGTTTAAATCTGATAATATGTGCTTTAAAAAAAAACAACGGTTTTAGAATGTCATTTTTTGACATGTGTTATAATATAAGAGTAATTTTTTTAAGGGATGAGCTTTTCTGGATATTGGTGGTCCGTGTTCTTGGATTGTTTAATATGAAATCAATGGCGGGAGGTATTGTGATGTCCACAACAAATTTTTTGTGAAAGGTTGTCATATGCAATAAAATAAAAAAATATCCTGAAGAATCTCATGTATGTGGAATATTGCTGAACAATCTATTTTCGGTCGGTTTCGTACTCGTACACATTAATAAATCATTTTCTGTACGTGTACAATTTTTCATAGATTTTGATTCATACAGGAATCTGTAGGATGCTTTTTATCCTATTTATCCAGGGAATGCAATACATCACCTGCATTATTGAATTCACCTGTGGATTTATAAGATATATGACGAAAATAAATGATATTTTGAATAAGAAAATAATACATATTTCATACAGGTATTCATTTGTAATTGTATAGTTTTTCATGACTTGACGGCTGGTAACCGCATTTCATACGCAAAAATATATCACCTACCGAGATCTGCGTAAGCAGAGTGCCACACCCTTAATGGGTAAAAGGCGTGATGATATATATATATATATATATGATATTTATTTTAGTTTTTCATACTCGTATTTTCTAGTGTCATTTCGAAATGTTAAATTTAGTTATCTGTTGGTTAGGATTTCACACCGCATTTGGTTCATTTGTTTTTACCTCTCGCCACATCCTGTAAGGGAGGTATAGGAAACATACTAAAATTTCTGTAGTGAGTTTTCAATGGATGAACACGTTTTAAGGGCCCTAGTAGAACACGATTTTAATAGTTTCGCGATGATGTTTGTCTGTTTATGTGTGTGGATCTCTGGAGTTACGGTTTGTCAAAAACTAATGAACAGAAATTTTTGATATTTTGTAAATGTCAACTGCATCCCTGGAAAGAGCTTTATAATTTAAAGATAATTTTTGTTATTCGAATAAATAAATAGTTATTTGTCAAACTAGAGAGGAAAGTGCTTCTTTTTCCCCCTCGAGTTCGAAGTTTGCCTCACTCGCTGCGCTCTTGAGGCATTTCGAACGAGAGTGGAAGAAGAGCTTTCCTCTCGTGTGTGTAGCAGTGTTGCCAATAAGCCAATCTTAAATATCTTTTATAAGTTGTCAAATTTTGATTTAATAAGATAAAGAAAAATATAAGACATAATTGTAAGATAATTTAATGTATGTATATCACTAAAATAAGGATTTTCAATAATATTTATTTATAATTTTTATAAAATATTTTTTGTAAATAACATTCATATTGGTAACACTTCAATATTTTCCTCTCTAGAGAGGAACAACACATTTTCCTCACTACTTCGGGAGAAGCACGGTGGGGTTTCCTATCATGTCGTGAACAAACATTATTATCTACAATTGTTGTTGAAAAAACAAAATTCTTAAAAATGTCATTTTTGACATGCGTTACAATTGAATTTTTTTTAAGAGATGAGCGTTTCTTGATAGTGGTAGTCCGTGTTCCTGTATTTTATTGGTTAAGAAATCTATGGCGGGAGGTATTGTGCTGCCCACAACAGTTTATTTGGCCAAACTGTAGATAAGGGACCCCACCTCCGATTTGAATGAAACTTTGTGGAAAAATCACCCAAAAAATTAGAAGTATGGGAAAAATAGTGGCAAGTGGGGGAAACCTTTTGACCGTTTATTTTTACGGCGAATGGATTATATGTATCATAATAATTCACCTGTAACACTTCGCAATTTCGCGTTTTCAAAGAGATGAATTGTGCAGTGTTGAGAAGCTCTGGCACTTCTTGCCGCGGTAGTTACAATTAATTAATTTAAGTAATTAATAGTAATTAATTACAAGAGAACCCTTCCGACATCCCGGTCTGCCAGCCGGCAAGAACAATTAGTTGCTGTCGGAATAAATACGTTTTGACTGTATTGACATTTCAGAGTTAATTTTCGGTGTTTAATTTACTTCAGCGGTTTGGAATAAAATCAGGGCCACTCCATGCTTCCCAAACTTTCTTACATAGGATTAAATACGTCAGAGTCTTTAATGTTTGGAGGAGATTAATTGTCGATGGACTTCGTTGAAGGTTTTATGGAATATAGCGTGATGTTATGTATTTATGCCATTAGAGCAGATCTGTGATATATTTTTGCGCGTGCATTTGCGACAAATAATAACCCCCAAAGATGTTAGTAGAGGGAGAATGGTTAAATGTAACTTAACAGTAAACAAAGAAGGTTGAATGACCTGTTCAATATTGAAACGTGCGTGCATGTGCAACAAAGAGATTGTTAATATTTTATGAATAATATTGCATGTTGCACGAGATTCTAGATTTTAAAATTGGAAACAGATTATGAGGTATTGTAGCTGGGTGGTTTTACCACTAACAATAGTTGACGATCGCATTAAAAATGAAATAATTTTAGTTTATTAATACCTCATTTATGTTTTGTTGATTTTCTTTATAAATTATATTAGAGAAAAGTGCTTCAAATAAAATGATTAGAACTTTAACTTGAAGCAGCCTTCTTCAGGATAATTAAGGAACGTTTGGCTGCTCTACATATATGAAAAAATACTAAAGGAATAAGTATAAATATTTTAGCAACTAATTAGTTTATAAAATAAAAAGTCTGTTAATAATTTATTGTACACAACGATGATTACGTTTACTAACAGATATTTTTTTTCTGTTTCAGGAAGTCGTGCAGCCCCTGGAGTTTTCGGTTTCAGTTCAATTGAAATGTAAGTAGATTACAATATTTATTAAATATGGTACACAAATTACACTTTATGCTAGGAAGAGCTATACGAGAAGTAAACAAATTATTTCCATTTAGGACCGATATTCCCATCTACGAATAAAGTACCGAATAAATTATTCGCCAAATAAATGAAAAATGTCGCATCGAAATCATAGCTCAAATGATACTTATTGTTCTAGCCTGGCATTTTTTGATGCGTATTTTTTTATTTATTCGATGAATAATTTATTCGGAAGTTTATTCGTAGATGGAAATATCAACCCTTAATAAAATTGTTGGAATATGCTACAAAAATGTTTGCAACTTTAACTATGCCCTCGAACAATTATTTATTATTACTAAACTTTAGATTCGTAATGTACAAATTATACAAGATGTTCGGAAAAGTGGTAATAAAGTTAAGGTAGAATGATTCTTTTATTAAATCAAAGTTTTACTTTCATACATCCATTATCATTCAAATATAATTTGATCGGACTGGCTGGTACCACGAGCTCCGTTTTTGGGTGTTTTAAGAGTAGTGTTTTAGCTTCGGTTTTAGCTCTGTACAATGTTCTGAAATTATATTATATAAAAAATGCTTCAAATAGAAAATGGGTACAGAGAGTCTACAACTTTTATTTGAGGTTTTTTTTTTTATAAACTAATTTTGTAACATTGTACAGAGCTAAAACCGAGGCTAAAACACTTCTCTTAAAACACCCAAAAACAGAACTGTTACCAGCAGTTATTTTTAAAATAGCTCCGTGCTAACGCATCAGTCTGTAGACCATAAGATCCTCAGTTCGATTCCCACAGTGAAAAATTTTCACCACACAAAATTACCCTTGTAGCTCTTCCACTACTACAATCCTTGGAAGTTGTGATTTGACTGTTGGTAACTTTACGCTCAAAAATATATACTACCGACATCTGCAATGGGCAGAGTGCCACACCTAGAAATGGATAAAGTTCTTGATGATATATTTATTTATTTATTTTCTAATTATTTTTAAAAATTGGATTATATTTCTGCCGGCATCTACGTATGAGAGTAAAAACCCTTCACTTCTGTTGCAATTCTAATTCTCTGCACTAATTTTCATACTTGAATCCTTACCCAATTCTGGGTCACATCTCAGTGTCAGAGCCCTCTCGTGTCTATTTCCCGCGCGGTGGTGTTTAAATCCCGCCATTTGCCACGTCCGATACCGGGATATAGCCCAATCCCTTGAATATAGAATATCTTTCGCCTTCGGGTACGACGTACGTTTCCTGCCTGTAACACAGGGTTGAGCCTTTCTGAAGCTTGGGATTTGGGAGGTACAAAGTTTTTTGCTGATAGATTTTTCGGATTTGGCAACTATTATGATGTGAGAATGGATCCTGATAATTTTTATTTGTATTAATTCTGTTATTGAGATCCTTACAGCAAAAGATCTCCATTAATTCTGTACATTTTTTGGGGTTATTGATGAGTTGATGTATGTCAAATGTTAAAAGTGTTGATGTCATATGTCAATAGTTAATTTGACATATTTAGTTAATTTGTTTTATTATTGTAAAAGACGTGGAAGCCTAGAGATATAAAAAAAGTTGTTGATTAACAAAAAACTAATATTCTGATTTGTAAAATTTTGAGAAATAAAAATTGTGTATCAAGGCACTAAAGTATAACTTTTATTACGAATATGAAATTTAGTCGAAAAGAATAAACCATATGAGTTATAAATAATAAATACTTTAGTGCCAAGATATACATTATATTATTAATTAAAAACATAAATAAATAGCATTATGTATTTGTAAAACCTCAGCTAAATGTTGCGACGGGGATGCTTGTGATAACAAAAGTACTATCAAAGTGTCAAATTTGTTTATAATTTTCATTATATTTTGTATGTTCTTAGACGTGGTCTGCATATGATCTGAATTAAATTCGATAAATTATTATCAAAGGTAAAGAATAAATAAATTCACCAATAGTATTATAGAATAATTTGTTTGTTATTTTAGGTTTGTAATTCAAGTTTGACATAAGAGTGTATAAAATAAAATTTTGACATAAGAGTCTGTAAAGTTTTACTTCAGCTACTATTTTGGCTTACTTCGCGGAGTGATATCGTTTACTTTCGTATCGATTTCAGAGAAATAATATTTATTCAAGTAATTCGGATTTTTCGAGCGTGATTAATAATTTATTTAATTTTTTAAAGGTAATTCAGGGGTAAAAAGGGGTTGTTATTTGTCGGAACTGAACACGCAGAAATCGTAAAGTAAGTGAGTTTCTCAAAATTGGGACAATAATAAAGAATGATATTATAAGGGTGAAGTGCAATTATCGTATTTAAGTACCTACCCAGTTATGTAAATTATTGAAATGGATTCATTATAGCAGTGATCAAAACTTTTGAATTGTTTTTGCTGTTTGAACAAGATTCAATATTCAAAGTTGGTAATAATACCTACACCAGATAAAATTCAATATTTACTGGGGACATAAGAGGATTTCAATAAATTAAATGTGAGTGAACAAATGAATGCATCACACGGAACAACGTTCATTGTTTGTTTTAGAGTTTTTCACTTTTATTGAGAACTTTTACTGTACCAAAAAAAATATAAACACATTAATTAATTATACTTTTATAATTAACGAACTGTACTAAGGAAAAAAACTCATTAAAAATTAAATAAGTAGAAAATCTGATGTGTGCAACAAATAACCTCCCGGATATACAACTTTTAAACTATACAAAATAAAGAAAAACGTTTCATATAAAAATTGTAGTTAATATTATTAAATATCTTATTGAATATAACAAATTTAAATTTAACTTAATTATTTACTGAGATATGTCTAAAACTCTTAATAGGCCTTCAAGTAAACTACCACTTCTGATTGATGGATTGCTATCAAAATCTAATCAGCTCGTAACTTGAATATCCGAATTTTAAATATGACATTTTAAAAATAATATTAAATAAAATAAAATATTTCTACACAATTTAATCCAAAAGTCCTTTATAATTTTACAAAAGTTTTATTTATTACAACAGTATTGTATTATTTTCTGTAAAATGGGCCTTTTGCATGCATGCTTAAACAATTTGAAATTGACAGTGACAGATTAAAATATTTAAAACAAATTGCAAGCTCAATACGTCAGTAGCAATAAAAAGAGTAGGCGGAAAATTAGAAAATATTATTTTTAATTACATTAAATTGCTGTATCAAAATAAAATAATCTATATTAAATAAGATGTAGGGATATTGGCAGTATTGTAATATAAAATTTGGATGCATAATTTTTTGCCGGACACTTTTTATTTATAAAAACTGATTTTGCATGTTAATTGCCTATGCCAACAAAATAAATAAATTTTTGACATTTGACAGATGAATGATTAATTTGACGGGTAAAATATCAAATAGACAGAAAAACGATAAGCATTTATTTATTTTTGTTTCAATTCCATGGCTATTTGATATTTTCATCGTAATTTTCCATGTTTTCATATTTAATTTCTGTCGTTGCAAAGCAAGTAAAAGTAATTCTGTTTATTGATTTAGATGCAGAATTTTATGCTCTACAACAGGTATTTGAAGCATTTTTGCCTAAAATAATTTGGGGAGCAATGCGCACGGAAAAACTGTTTTTTCATGTTAATCGCCTATGTACACAGGTATGATGCTCCACCCGGTATAAATTAAAACGAAATAAGATCCTCAGAGACATGCTTTAATTACAAACCTTTACACCATTCATCTTTTGAAACACAAAGAAAAGTCTTTTTATCTTGTGTACGATTCCATCCACAGAAAATACTTTCATAATCTTTTAATTCAATTTCTGTCTAATCCCTCAATTAATTTTATTTCTTTATGTTTGCAAGCTTTGCACAATTGTCATTTTCCAATGTTTTAACTACCGTAACAATGTTTTCATTACCATAACCTAACATTTACCGAAACAACAGCAACGGGCGAAAACAAAAACATCGAGTAATCCCCATTCGCATTAAAACACTGCATATGTTGTTTTCAGGTCTGTACGTTAGCACAATCATAGTTAAAGAACGCGTAGAATAGTCTCCACATTCATATGTAAATCCAGCTTGGCCGTAGAATTTAAAAGCAGGCGCTTGTATTGCACGAAAAGGTCTACGCCATGAATGTTGAATGTTGAATGTTGATTTCAATCTTGTTTTGTTTGTTGGTTCAGTTCTGAATGTATAGTACGCAGGTGGTAATCCATTGTTAAACCTAGTGACAATGTTAAGTTTGAGTAGTTTACTGCCACTGAAATATAGTAATATTGTAACGCTTAGTTTGTAAGTTTTTATGAAAGCGAAAAACGAGCCTAGGCAGATAGATGTCGTATGGTCACTATTCTTTATTAGGCGTTTGTTGAGCGGTTGCTATGTAATAGTTATTTGTCAAACTAGAGAGGAATGCTCTTCTTTTTCCCTCTCGAACTCGAAGATTGTCTCATGAGCGCAGCGAATGAGGCAATTCGAGTGAGAGTGGAAGAAGAGCTTTCCTCTCGTGTTAGACACAACATTTTTTTCACGACATGTTTCTGAAAACGATTTGCTCGGACCTTAAATATACTTTGATAACACAACACACAATTGACACGTCAAACCTTAGCTTATCGAACAAAGGCGGTGTAACAAAATGAACCAATCTTAAATCTAAATTAAAGTTGTCAAATTGTGATTTAATCTAGAAAATAAACATAATTGTAAGATAATCCCTAAAAATAAGGATTTTTCAATAATAAAAATAATAAAATTAGAAATTAATTATAATTTTTACAATATATTTTTTTGTAAATAACATTCATATTGATAACACTTGTTTATTTTCTTCTCTAGAGAGGAAAAATACATTTTCCTCACTATTTTAGGAGAAGAAAGGTGGGATTGCCTGGTGTGTCGTGAAAAATAGTTATTTGTCAAACTAGAGAGGAAAGTGCTTCTTTTTCCCACTCAAGCTCGAAGTTTGCCTCATGAGCGCAGCGAATGGAGGAATTCGAACGATTTGCTTTATTCTCGTGCTAGACAAAAAATTTTTCACGATATGTTTCTAAAAAACGATTTGCTTTGGAAACACAAATGACACGTTAAAAGTTAGGTTATTAAACGCAAGGCGGTGTAGCAGATTTGCCAATGAACCAATCTTCAATCTAAATTAAAGTTGTCACATTGTGATTTATTCTAGAAAAATAAAAAAATAAAACATAATTGTAAGGCAATTTAAAGTATGTATATCACTAAAATACAGATTTTCAATTAAATTACATATTTATTTATAAATTTAACAATATATTTTTTGTAAATAACATTAATGATGTTAACGCTTCTATATTTTCCTCTCTAGTGAGGAAAACACATTTTCCTCACTATTTCGGGAGAAGGACGGTGGAGTGCCCTGGCATGTCGTGAAAAAATTATATTATACAGTTTTGTCCAAAGTTGATAGATAATATTTAATATTATTCAATTCTCATTAAGTTCATATTTCAAATATTCTTACAATTACTCTTAAAATTCTTTGGTAACATAAGTCTCGAAAATATCTATACTCTGTTTCAAAAAGAAAATAGTGCTGAGAAAAATATAGCGATGGTGTATTTGAAATAGCTGGATTTTGAAGTGTACAATGAGTATAACCTTTTTAATTCGTAAATATTATAAAATATAGAAAAAGTTTAAAAAAATTGCAGTCAATTATTCTATATCTTTTTGTATATTATATAATTTATCCTAAATCAATTATGTACTGAGGTATTAAAAAAAACTGATTCACTTATTCAAGTTATGACCAATTGGCTCCTCCACCATTTTTTTAAATACAAACTGCATTCTATATGATTTTCAAACGGTATTAGTTATATTCCTACGATGAACAGACACATTGATATCTATTAAATTTCTTTTTTTAATTGCCCCTTATTATGTTACGTAGTTGCCATGGGCAAACCCTTGTTACAACCACTAGCCAGTACCCGATAGCTTTGTCGTTGCCAAGCTAATTGTATTCCAACATGAATGGTGACGGAAGCAAATACCGATCCAAATCAGGCCATGTGAATTTTTTTAGACCTGACCTGGATTCGAACCAATGACCTGTGTGTCCAGAGCACTCTTGCCACTGCGCTATTCCGCTGTTTGATTATTTATTAATAAAAGCATGAATAGTTTTTGTACTGATCGTTTCTCGACTGTAATAAACATAAGCAGAGTTTTAAAAACAAACAAAAGCTCTTTATAAATTTGTAAATATATATATGAGCTTGTAACTACTGCAAAAAGTAGTTGTGATTCTAGAAGACAAAAAAGTATAACGTAAAATAAGCTTAAGTATAGTTCATATTTTTTAACCATTTAAGTGATAATTATTATACTTGACGCTGCTAGTAACCAAGCTGGCGACAAGGATTATCATATTTTTTACTGTTCAAAGAGATGAAAACATAGTTAAATTATTAACTAAGATTATGGTTAGTTTCTACAATATTCCGCTGTTGTAATGTTAACTATTTAGCAACTTTTCGAACCGGAAAATGGACAATCGATAGTAATATATTCCCGAACAAACTTCTACTTCCGGAAAACAAGTAAAACACATCAAATGTTCGACTAGCTGGACTATCCATCAAAGTTACAAACAGAACCTAACCTAAAAAAAAAATATCACCTAACCTAACTCTCCCTATTTGTTGTTTTATTTTATTTTAGTAAAAGTTTCCAAAACTTCACGGTTGTCCGTTTATATGTTATCCGTTTTACTTTAGTTTTTCTGTCGTGCGACAGCCACAGGTGCGGATCGAACTGAAGACAGCAGCACAAAGGAAGTTGACAGGGGTTGCCAACGCAACTCTGCATATATTAAAAGACCCTACGGCTTAGATTCTACTTCGAGTGTTTTAGTTTATACTGCACGTGCCGATCGAAGGAAGCCTGTAATTATTTAGAATGTACGATAATTCAGCCTCGGGTGAAATTGTGTAGGCGGGAGCTTAGCTAAAGAGACTGAAAGGTTGTTTAATTTTGTATTCGTTAGGGATGAGCTGATGAGGGCTCTGTACGCCCACAATGTCGGGCTGTGATAACTAACAAATTAGTAATTCATTCTAGTTCACATTTCTGTTTAGTAATCAGTGTTTACTACATTTCTTTGAAAGATAAAATGCGTAAAATGCAATATTTCAATCAGTATCTTCATATTTTTTTTTTTAGTTTTTAAGTTGGAGCAATGGGGTCGTTCACTAGTGTCACAAAATAGAAAATAAGTCATTTATATTATTACTAGTCCCAAATTATCGTACTAGATATAACAGAAGTTTAAAAAATGTTATTAATTATTAAGATATTTGAGTTTTAAAGACCTCTACAATGACGACAAAGTATTATAGCGCATATCTAACCTATTCTAAATTATTTGTACTTCTCTTATTATTGAGCTGAATAGTTCGTAACTAATTTGAAGGTTTTTTGTTTCACTTTGAATTTGTAAGTATATTTTAAATACATACAAAATATATTATTTATTTCTAACTAATAAATATTACTTTAGGTGGACTCAACGAAATTAAAGGTTTGTTGAATTATTATATTTATTTATATTTTAATTATGTACCCTGGAAAGCTATTTTAAATCCATTTAAATAATTTTCTGAAAAATAAATTAGAACATTCATGTGACTACAATTATTTACAATCTCTACTGTTTGAGATCCACCAACACATCTACAATAACGTCACAACATTTAAAAAAAATCATTGTAGATTAATGAATAACAATTAAGACTTTCTAAATGTGCAGATAGTCTTCAATTTAGATATAGTTTAATAAAAAAAATTAATGCTGAAAACCCCCATTTTAGTTATTTTTTCTGGGGGCATCTTTGTGGGCCTGTAACTCAAAAACTAAGCGAGAAACTTCAATTATCTCTTTGGTTTTATGTTGCTGGTGCACTTTAAGATAAATAAGAAAATTTTGAAAATTACGAAATCTTGATTTTTTTTTCGAAATTTTCAATGAGCAGTATCTTGAAAACTAAGCAAGATACGAAGTAGCGGATTTAACCATTGAATTAAGCATGTCTAAGTATATAAAATTGAAATTTTAAGATTGTTTGGACAACGGGTCAATCTTGTAAAGCAAAAAGTCTGAAAATGGCATTTTTGGGCATTTTTAGACTTTTTGCTTCATCTTTTCTTGCAGCTATCCGATTTTAATGAAAATTTACATGCTTAAGTAGTTCGGCAAGCCGAATCCAATGTTCAGGTCTCCGATCTTGTATTTCGTTTCGTTTTTGAGTTATCTCCCATAGAAAATTTTGAAAAAAAGGCAATATTTTCGAAATTTTCAAAAATTCTAAATTGATCATAAAATGCACCAGAAACTCCAAACTGAAGACATAATTGCGATATGTAAAATGGCTTTTGAGTTACAACCACCCAAAGTTGACTTTTGAAAATTCGGAAAATTCGATGTAATTTGAAATCTAAAATGGATATGAAGATGCGGATTGAAACATTCTTTCTACACACTATGATCAATATATAAATATAATAACGGAATTTCGGAATTTTTTATGGTTTAACAAAAAATTCCATTTACGTGCAGACTAATAACTAATAATATACCGCGAGTTTTTTTGAATCAGTATACATAGAGTATGTGTCATTTTAATTATTGTAAATTATCCGTTTGTTTACTAATAAAATAAACGTTTTAATATATTGCTGTCAATCATTTTAATTGTATTTAACTATGGTAATTAATGACACGCCCGGTTTATTCATAATAATAAATTTATTATTTATTTCTGACCTATTATAGAAATACGAGATACCATAAAAGTTTTACTGTTTCAAATTTAAAATTTTATGCTCAGATTTTTAAAGCACATAAAATTGTAATAGGCAATAAAAATAGATCAAATACAGTTTTAACTTACTTTATAATAAATATTTAATACACACAACTCAAAATAAAGTTGCTTTATCGTCGACGAAAACAGCACTTAACTCTTAAATTGTTCTCTGCTAAATATACTGCTTTAAAACTATTATTAATTGATAAAATAGGCAGTAAACACTTTTAAATTTAAATGAGTATTTACTGTTTTTGTATAACAGTACATTATATATCAAGGGACTAAAGTTCGTTATTACAAATAAATATAATTGCTACTTTTCGATGTATCTGTTAATCAATATTAATTAATAAAGGCAACTAGAAAATACATTTTTTTTCTTGGTGACACTGCCAATGGTCTAGAATTACTTTATGTCCCTAGGGAGTACTTGTAATTTTTATTTTTTCGGTAAATAATGCAGCACATTAAATAATGACTTTGATAAGAATGCAGTTAGCTTTATTTATCAGTTGTATGTAAAAATATTTTAATTTGTCAATGTCATAAAATTCAAGATTGTTTTGTGCTGTTTCTAAAATATCTAATTAATCTGTTCCTATTAAATAAAGATGAATAAAAATCACCGAAGTTTGTTGAGAAGAATAAATAATAATAAACCACTAAATAAACTTGTGATTACGAATGCTAGACGACGCAGTATAAAATTTCAATATCAAAGGAGCGTGCAGTCCTGTGTTGAAACTCCTGTGCAGTCTCCTGCAATTAAGTCCTGTGGAACTTTGATAATAATAAACCTTTACAGTCCTGTACGGGACACTAATGGAACTCTACTTCCGCTTGATCGGTTTTATCGAAATCTAATCAAATGTGAAATAATTTCTCTCGGAAATTTATTAGTATGACCTGAAGTTAATTGCATTTGTTTCTTGAAAAATTTTTAGTGACACGTTTATCAAGGATTGGTTTAAATATAAATATATCATCACATCGTTTATTCATTTTGGGTGTGCCCCCACAAGGGTAAAATTAAAATGGAAACTGTCTGCTGTGGGATTCGAACTGAGGATATTATGATTAACCGTTCCAACGGAGCTTTTTACCCTATACAGGATGGGGACTAACTTAATCGGTCATATGCGTTTTAAATGTTAAATAATACTGATGCAATTTCTTGTTTCCGAGAGAAATGTTTCAAATAAATAAAAGTTGAAGAGATTTTTTTTTGAATCAGCGAACAAATTTCATTTTACTTATTTAATGAAGGCTAGAAAGAAGTTCAAAAATATAGAAAATTGTTTTTTTCTGCGATCACTACTGAAAATTATACTTTCTCCATACTAAGCAAAGCTTGAATAATAATTTATTTCGCACAGATGGAATAGCATACACAATTATTCCACACATTAATGTGACCAATTTACTAATAATATAATACTGTATGATATTAATATGTCAAGTATTATTACATTTATATAAATTTTCGTTTTCTATAACAAGATTACAGAGACTATTTCTCTCATAAAATTTAAGCCAATCAGAATTCTGACATTTATGAATGTCGTCCAATCAACGTAGAATTACACGATAATTTTGCACTAATACAAATGATCGATAATTCGCACAAGTGCAAATTACCAATGTGATTCTGACTTGCTGTCAAATGAAGTTTTTAAATTTTGCTTTATTTTTTTTGAGAGAAACAGCGTTTGGCTAAATTTTAATCGGGAAATAGTCCTTCGAATATCCTTCGTGCATGTAATTGTCGATAATTTGACATGCACTTGGAATATTATTTATGAAAATACAAAATCAATTTTTTAATAAAATGTGTCATTGTCATTAGTTTTTATATTACAATCTATATATTTATAGTTGGTCTCACTGCACACATCTGCGCGTGCGCCGCTTTCATGCTGTAATCATAAACGTTAAATAATTTGAGTTTGAGATGTCATTTCTTGTTTCTGAAGAGTAAGAATTATTGTTATTAAATCTTGACAAAAGTGTAATCGTAGAAAAAGTATAGTATGCAACACGTGCAGAATTATCTATTACACGCTCGTATGATTTCAGTACGCGTGAAATAGATAACTTTCTGCACTTGTTGCATAATATACTAATCCAAAATCGATACTAAAGTACACGATATTACTACGAAGTTAACCAAAATAGTAGCTAAAGTTACACTTTACAGATTCTTATGTCAAAATTTTACTTCACAGACTCTTATGTCAAACTTGAATTACACTTAAAATAACTAACTAATTAATTATTCGATAATACTTAAGTTAATAATTTAATATTTTTTATTACAAATTTGGGATTTATTCAACAGAGGCGATAGCCGAGAAAAATAAACCATATTATACTTTAATGCCTTTATATACAAATAACTATTTATTGTTGTTAAATTAGTGAATAAAACTGTAAACAATATAAACCCATAACCCAAACAACTACTGAGCTAATTCTTTAGAAGTGTGAAATACGCCGTAATTTCACACTAATTAAATTTAAACAAAAGATAAATTTACCCGGGAAACAAAAGACAGCAGCTAATTTCACATTCAACAATCGTCTATCATATTTTCTTTCTCCTTTTGTAAAATTTAGGTTGTGAACTGGTCCAATTAGCATTCATTTTCCGCGTCGGGCATTAATACTAATTACGGCCCTTGTTTATATGCTACTTACAACGGAAATTTGACCTTGGCCAGAGGGAAATGATTAAATTTTCAGGAGATATGAAACGGACGGGTACCTGGATCGAGCAGGCGACCCCTTCCTGCTGGTAGGGTTTCGGTAGACACCATTTTGTATATTCTTATTTGGACCATTCCCATTTTTGTAGTTTTCAATATTGGTTTGTTTAATTTGAGGTTTCTCGTGGACTACTCCGTGTTGTCTAGCAAATTAAAAAAGAAATTAATAGAGGAAGGTATCCAAATATGGAATAGGATCTTAATATGGAATAACGCTATTTCTCTTATTGTTATTTAAACTTTTATACAATTATTATACTGTTATAGCTATTAACATCCGTGGTTTGTTCAATAGTTTACCGGTTTCAGAATATGAAGACGTTAATGTGATTAATAAATATTACTCTATTCTTTTAATAACGCCATAATTTTAGACCGTGATCAAGTAAGTCTGTTTGTTTTTATTTAATACCATGGTTACACTTGTTTTGTATCATATTTATAATTTTTTTTTTACTTAAACGTCAAATGTGTGCATAATGGCTAAATAAAAAGTGGATTTTGGCGATGCTGAATAGCCTGAAAATATTTGAAACGCAGCAGGTGAAGCTCTGAACAGCCTAATTTCATGTGTATTAATAAATAACATTATATTATCATTGTGTTTTATTTTAATTTTCTTGACTGTTTTGACAGGTCAGAATGGTAATATTACCGTACTGCATAGAGTTATGACATACTTACTCTGCCTATTTTTGTGCATCTAAATATAGGTTTAATCTCCTGAAACCGGTAAATTATTTTTAACCCTCTATTGCATGAATTATTATTTTTTTCAAATAATGACCCAAAAACATTATTTTTTACAAAAGAAATATTATTATATTTAAAATAAGTGTGTTACATAAATTTTTTTCCAAAAATAAAAAAAATTTTCTTTTTACAGTTTTGTTCACTATTGGGAACATTATGAACAAAATCAACTTACAATAGAACTTTGGTCTATTGGGTCGTCTTCGCGTACTATACAAAATTGTTTGATAAACAACCTCTACTAGGAAAACATCAGATAAAAAAAATTTTTGGAAATTTTGTAAAGGTGTATTTGGCTGTAATATATCAGCAGGTAATAAACTGCTTCCTTCAAATTTTACATTTTATATCTCAGTTTCTGTAATTATCCTTTTTCCAGTAAAAAATTTTTTTTATGTTGGTCAAATTGGAAGGAATAACCTAATTGGCAATTGACAAAGTGTATATAATGTTCCCAAATGTTACAACATGATTGCCATGAATGTAAACTGCATAAGAAAACAAAAAAAATTTTTTTAATTTTATGTTCCCGTTCGGGAACAGTATGCAATAGAGGGTTAACACATAAGACTGTTACTAAGTTCAGCGAAAATGTATAAGTGATTAAGATTACTAATAGTTACATTTTACTCATAAGCGTGTGTGTAAATAAAATAAAGTTTGAGTTTTCCAAATATATTTTGAGTATGGTTGATTGAACTAAGAGAGAAGCGAACTTTTCCAAAAATATATTTAACTGGTTATATCTCGAGCCTATCAATTGTGTAAGCGAGCTTTGCCGCAATTATATTCTATAAATAAATTTTTTTTTTATTTGTTTGGAGGAGATTGATTGTTGATTGACTGTATTTCTGGGTTCGTGCTACCCCACTAAGTGGGACATAGCGTGATGTTATGTATGTAAATAAATTTATTTGTTATATTCTAAAAAAATTTTCCTGCTATATATTTTGTCAGAGTACAGAGGATTGCTAAAAAATTAATGAAAGCGAGCCTTGCCCAAAATAATTTCATTGTTTTTTATGGGGTAAATAGTTCCGTGGTAAAGTATCAGATTGTGTATTGTGACATCTTCAGTTCGAATCTCACAGTCGACAGTTTGTCATTTTAACTTTACCCCTGTGATTCCTCTTCCCCTTATATCTTTGGGAAGACTTCATTTGACGCCTGGTAACCGCACTTCATGACCAAAACTATATTACTTACTGAAATAGGTCTTTTTTATTTATGTAAATTTATTTTATATATTTTAGAATAAAAAATTGTTTTGCCAGCTGTGTATTACTAAAAATTAGAGGAAGCGAGTTTTGCCCAAATTTTAGTCTAGTATTTAATTTGTTTGCAATGTTATAAATAACAAGTTTACTTCTGATTAGCAGACAAAACATTGGGACAATTTAGGCGTTATATTTTGTTGACCTAAGCGAAAGAAGTAAGCTTTGGCACAGTATCCACATACAGAAAAACGATTCAAAACAGACTTTTCAAAATTAACGTAATTGATATGTATTTAAGCGCTTTAATTTATTTAGTATAAAATTTGGAATGTCCAAATTGTAAAGGCACTATTTAGAATCTCCTAAACAACAGATAACAATCAACATTGGCTGGCAGAATAGAGTGCCATGGGCTGTAACAAGTGAAGTGTGCTCTGAAGCCTACTTGATTTTAAATTCTGCTGGCTGTTGAATTATGCATTGGTTCACTGAAGCGATGAAACTAAAAATAGGAGCTGCTAGGTGCTCGTATATAAGTTCACCCTATGACTTTTCCTGCCTGTGGCCTCGGCCCTTAGATCCTGCGGAATTGATTAAGGTTAGTTGCAGGAAAAAGGACATTTGGGAGTTTCGTAAAGTAAGTGAGAATCTTATAATTCCTCCATTTCAAAGAATTTTAATCTTTAATTGGTGTAAAATATACTAAAACAAATTTAAATCAAATTTGTAGCCAATATTATTAATTTGTGTCTTCTTGATTGCAACATAATTAATACTAAATCAGTTATTTACATTTATAAAATTCAATTGGCTCCTCCACCATATTTTTAAACACTAACTCCTGTTTAAATAATTGAAATAAAATATACAAAGAAACTTGAAGCTAATATTATTTTACACATTTTTAACTTCACATTTTTTTTAAAGTATGATAAAAAAACTGATGTGGCCAACACATAATCTCCCGCCCAATATAACTCTTAAACTGTACAAAATAGTATTTGATGATACCTAAGAAGGCACTTAAAAATTTTAAATTTTTTACGAAATGTGACACATGTCATTGTGATTGTGAAGCTGTTTTCTTAGTAAAATATATGTCAAAAAATTAAATTAATATACTTTACTAAGAAAACAGCTTCACAATCACATTGACTTATGTCACATTTCGTAAAAAATGGATAATTTTTAAGTGTTTCCATGTTGTTACATGGAATGCAAGATATGTGAAATTTAATTTCTTTATCCAACAATATTGAATAGATGTCCTATAACTACGGCGATTTTAAACAAGGAAAGTAACAGTTTACCCGCTAGTGGGTATAATTTTGAGAAAAGAGTAATTTTCTATTTATAACGATAATAATAACATACAACACCTTGGTAACTATTTCGATTGGCATTTTAATTTAGAAAACTTATGTCACTGTCAAATAATATTTCTTTAATAATTTTTGCATTTATTAAGAGATGTTGGATAAAAATACTTCACACGTTGGCAAAGTTGAATTACCCACTTAATCAAATTATTACACACTGTCTTCGACTTCGTGTGCTAAAATTTATCTCATGGATAATTCCTTACTTTGCTCACATGTAAAGTAAATATAACTATTATATTTTATTGTCAATAAATCTAATGGAAATTAATAAAATTAGTGTAATCAAAACAGATGTAAAATAATAATAATTTTACAATTTTCAAAATAACATACATTGTTCAAAAATTAAATTTAACCGTCTTTTTTCCCCGGAAAACTGTTAAGGATTTCTAGTGAACTGCTACTTACGGTTGACCAATTTTATCCAAAATCTAATCGGCTCTTCATATAAAAATATGAAAAAAAAACTGTACAAAATTGTATTTTTTGGTATTATAGTATTTGAGTTATGCGATACGAAGAAATCGGTACCGACCACACACACACACGGACATACACATACACACATACATATACACATACAAACATATAGACATCATGACGAAAATAGTAAAATCGTATTGTAAAAACACTAAAACGTACTTATTCATTGAAAGCTCACTACCTAATTTTTTTACCATAAATAATACATTTCTTTATGGTATATTTGATAGATGAATATTATTATTTCTTACAATACTCAACATGCTTTCACGTCCAATCCAGAATAAGGGAAGAAGAAAATAAATGAAAAGAATAGTTAAATTTTAGATCTCGGTAAGTGATATATATTTACGTATGAAGTGCGGTTACCAGCCGTCAAGTCATAGCCCCCAAAGATGTTAGTGTAGATGTTAAATTTGTAACTGTCGGCAGTGGGATTGGAACTGAGGATTTCACGATCCACAGTCCGACACGTTACCACGGAGCTATTTACCCCAGTTAAATTTTGAAGAGCAAAAAATTTAGAGTTCTTACTAAAAATTATAGTATCCTTATATACTATGAAGCTATGTACTATACTATGTAAGGCTCAAGACGGGGATAGAACTAAATGCGTTATCACCACATCATACATCTGAACCTAATACCGTTGAGTGGTAACACTGCTGCTTCACGATTACGGATTACGGATATCAAGTTATCGCTTGGCTGGTTCACAGCGCATCATCTGCAAATACATCCTGTGCGGATGCCGAAAGCTGAAACGGCGGGATCATTAAATGTAATGCGTAAGCGCATCTGATACCACTAACCCAAAACTGATACACGTTCTTATTTAATGCAGTAGCGGAAACGTCGCTTTCAAGTTAGAAATCAAGAGGAGAAATCTCGTAAATAAGTGCTATTAATAGAATAGTAGTACGAGACCAACCGGGAATGTATTCGTACCATCTGAAAGATATTGTTATAATTTAATAAACGCAATAAATCAAGGAATAAGTTTCAATATAAATCTATTTTATTAATATGAACTGTCAAGTTAAAAACAAAACAATAATTATTCAAATTTCAAAATTAACATCGTAGTATGTAAAATAAATAAAATATTAGAAGGCTGAGACAGTGATCATAACAGATATGATATAATCAAATGTAAATTTTTCACGCTGTTATGGTCGCTATTCAAATCTAAATTATTACGTTATATATGTATTGCACTATACACTTAGGTACATGATAATTTTTCGATAGATATTTATAAGATTTACTGTCTTAATGAGATCACAATACTTTTTCGTAAATCCGTACCTAATGCACTTACACGGATTAAAATAAAAATATTTTTCAATCATATTTACAATATTAAAAGTGTAATGATAAAAAAATATTCAATTACTTATTGACTAGATTTTTCCGTGGGCTTATAAATTAAATCTGTTTTAATGTAATAGTTATTTACATACCAAATGCGGGAACGTTTGGATCTCGGATGAGTGTTTGGCGGCGCGAGTTTGCGAGCGCTGCCATAGAACAAATTTAAAGTGAATACTGTAAATATTATAAATATTTTAATTGTTTTCTAATATATTAGACAAATTAATTTGTGTGTTTATATTTATAGTGCAACTTTGACAATTATCAAAATAACCACTAGAAGAACTTCATTTCTTTGTATAGATTGTTATTAGTTTTATACTTTTCGTACAAAAAATATTGTACAAACCTCTTGCGTGAACTCGGTTCCCGGATTCGTTCTATGGCGGCGCTCGCAAACTCGCGCCGCCAAACACTCATCCAGGAACCAAGCGTTCCCGCATTTAGTATGTAAATAACTATAACATTTCAGAAAACAGGTTTAGTTTTATTTATTATAGTATTGTAGTGTTCTCTGTCAAAATTTCGTAGAATATTGTTCATTTCTTTCTGTTAAATAAAATAATGATATTTAACATGCAGTTGTCAAAAAAATTTATTGACATACTTTTTATTATTTTTTTGACAACTAATTTCATTTTAAAGATTAGGTACTTTCTATTTTATATTGATGCTTCACTCCTGAGGATAACTTATCTATAGATCAGTAAATTTAATACAAGTTCATTTACTATTGACAACAAATACATGTTAAGAAAGTACTGCACTATTTCAGATTTCACGAAATATCACTAAAAATTGGCATATACTTTTATTGTATTTCTATATAATATAAACCCTAAGAAACTCAATGCTGTAGAGCGCATCGTCATATCTCTTAAATTTATAGAGATATGTCAATTTTCGATGTTTATCGAAATGCTATTTTGAATGGCTGCAACTCAAAATCTATTAAAGATATTGAAAAATGGACTCAGTTCTATGCGTTTCATGCATTTTATTACAAATTAGCAAATTTTGAAAAATTTGAATTTTTTCGATTTTTCTTCCCAAATTTTGATAGGCGATAACTTGATAAATATAAAAGATACAGACTCCCAGACAGGACCATTCGATTCAGCTTGTCAAAATACATAAGTATGTAAAATTTCATTAAAATTGCTTTACGCGTTATAAAGTTAGAGCAAAAAGTGTGAAAATGACGTTTTTGGCGAGAAACGTCAAAGGATACCCCTCGACGTTTGGCCTGAAAAAGGCCATTTTCAGACTTTTTGCTCTAAAATTTCAACCTACAATCCGAATGTTCTGAAATTTTTAGGGTTTATGTATTTTGATAAACTGAATCCAAAGGTTTAGTCTGCAAGTTCGTATCTTGTTTATTGTTTAAGATATCGCTGATCTAAATTTTGAAAAAAAAATCAAAAATTTTCAATTTTTTAAAAATTTGTTATTATGCTATAATATGCACGAATAACACAATACTGAAGAGTATTTTTCGATATCTTGCGTAATTTTTGAGTTGTAGTTCCTCAAAGTTGCACTTCGAAAAACATCAAAAACCGCCATATCTCGAAAAATTTAAGAGATATGATGATGCGCTTTGCACCAGTGAGTTTTTTAGGGTTTATATTATATAGAAATACAATAAAAGTATATGCCAATTTTTAGTGATATTTCGTGAAGTACCTCCATATGAACTGTATTTAAATGTGTAAGAAGAATGTTTTATGGAAATAAGAAATATAATAAATTTACAAGTGAAGACGGTAAATATTATAAATATGTTAATTGTTTTCTAATATATTAGATAAACGTCAATTTTCTGCTGTAAACTGACAGTTGGAAATGTATATTTTCTGCTCGGTCGTAGAAAAAATATTTTATACGCGGTTCAGACATAATTGATTAAGGCACTGAAGTTTTACTTATTACCACAAACTTGTCATTTCTTTGCCGAGGCCTACATAAGTGATAAAAATGAACTTCAGTAGGTATCGCGATATAAATTTAATTTTATTTGAAATATAAGATTGGAAAAAATCTAAAATCTTAGTATAATTTATTACTTTAGTGCCAATTTAAACTTGTATAGCGACATAATAGCATGAAAAAAAAAATACATTTGATTATAGAATATTTTTAGATGGTACTCTGGGTTCGAGATAAAATACTTAACAATTTGTTTGTGATGTGGTTTTAATTAATTCAGCCCGTTGTAAAGATATTTAAAACAACTGGTCCAGCAGTTTCTGATATATTTAGGTGCCATTTTGTTTATAAGATGGCGGTCCACAATTTAACTAGCCTATATCTCAGCTCGATAGATACTTAATAATTTACAAAAGGTTTCGTCTGAATCGTTTCAGCCGTTTTCGAAATAATTACAAAGAAACATAAATAATAAAAAATACAGGTCTACTTTTGAAATCGGCTATTACACTTCCATGAATATAAAATTCCGTCATATCAATAATCGTAAAAATTCTCAAACTATTTTACGATACATTTACGGTCGAAGTTCCTTTCACATCCGCTTGAAACAATGCACGCGAATATTTTGCTCTAGCAGAAAATTACATTTGAATAAATTGAATAATATCAATTCAACTCGGTGTACTTGCGAAACACATATTTTTTTTGTCTTATTACATCGTACAATTTCCATAATGCCCTTATTCAAATCAGTATTTCACGAGTGAGGAAATGTATGCGAGCTCGTACCCGGGAAATGTGAAATTTTCCAGATATTAACCCAATAATCCAATGACATCTTCACTCGGCTAAATTTAAGGAATTATTATCATTTAGAATAATTTTGAACGTGACCCAGATATGAATTTAGAGTAGGTACAATGTTTGCAATTAAGCCGGAAGTTTTCGGTGGTTTTAAACAAATTCAATTTACTGAGCATGTTTGACTGTTTGTTGTTTCGACAGTGTACAATTTAATTTTTGACCTCTGAGTTGTTGTGGACGAATTATCCTCATGCGCCCAACACATAAGTTTCCCCTGAACGGTATATAATAAAAAATAAACTGTTGTGGGCCCCACAATACCTCCCGCCACAGATTTCTTATAAAACAATGCAGAAACACGGACCACCACTTTTAAGAAATGCTCATCGTTTACAAAAATTTTATTTTCAATTATGACACATGGTAAAAAATTACATTTTTCTAAAACCGGAGTGAAAGTATTTATTTATTATTTATTTCCCTGACTAGTCACGAAAACATTTAAACGTTTTGTTAGCTTGGAAACAAGAGTAACGCGCTATTAAATAAATATAGAAAATCAGATTAAAATTTTAAATTAATATTAATTTTTATTATTATCAATGGTTTCAGAAAACAATTAATACATAACTTTTCGTCGTAATTGGTTGAGCTATTTTAGAGATATAAAGAAATAATAATACAGATAAAATTTAGAACTGTATTCCATTTTCGATGTTATATAGTGTTTTTAAGACAGTGGACAAAGATTTAAATAATTTATATCCTACTTTAAAAGATTCTTAATGATTTACAATAATTTTTCTCTCCATCGTTTCAAGATAAATAAACATGTAGGTTTGTAGGTGAAACATTTTAATCATTTAGAACCATCATATACTGAGAGCAGAACTGAGCAGTATTACAAATACTTGTATTTGAAATAAGTATTTAAAATACTTTGATTGTATTTAGTATTTAGGCTAAAATACTTTTCAAATATAAGAATGTATTTTTTATTTAGTCAACTTTAAGTATAAGTATTTGGTATTTGAAATACTTATGAGAGTTTTGATAGATATGTTCAATGAATATTTGAAATACCTAAATGGTATTTTATCTACGATAGTGTAAAATTAATATTTAGTTGTTAGTTTTAAGTTTGTAAAACGATTTCATTAGTCACGGGATGCTGATTTCTCGCCAAATTTGCAAAATTTTGTTATCAAGGGAAACTTCTCATTTAATATTGTGGGCCTAATTAATAAATAAAAGTATTATTTTTAATATTATTCGGGTTTTTCATTATGTCGTAGATAAAATATTGTACGATACACATGCGTAAAGCGTCTTTAGTCACTCAGGAGTGTTAAAACACTCGCTGCGCTCGTGTTTTAATTGACCCATTTGTGACTAAAAACTAGCTTTACGTACTTGTATCGTAAATAACTATTAAGTACATAAACAAGTATTTAATACACAACAAGATATATTTAAAATACAATAAAATATATTTGAAATATTTTTTATTTTGGTTTCTGAATTATTTACAGTAGTTGCCTAAAATCTATTAAAAATTAATTCAACTTTAGAAACACACGCATATGAAGTTAAAACTAACAGTAATGACGTGAACATTCCTCTTTTTTTAATTTGAAGAGAAAATGAGCAATAATACTATATTACAATAATTGAAAGATTTTTTCTTTCGCCTCAATGGTAAATACACCTCGGCGTTATGCATTGTCCGATAAAAATTTCGTAAATTTTGTTTTAAATTTACAAATAATTTATTTTTTAAATAAATTAACGGAATTTGTTAACTGTATTTTGTATTTGAAATAATTATTTTATTAAAATACTGGCATTTGAAATCCAAATTTTTGAATTTTGTATTGGATATTCTTGAAATACATTTGGTATTTCAAATACTTTTGCGATTAAATAGTATTTTGAATTTGAATTTTACAACTACATAATTACAGTATTTTGTATTTGTATTTCATATACTTTCTTTGAGTTTTTGCTCAGCTCTGCCTGAAAGCAGTTAGAAAGAAGCGGTGCCTTTTCTAGAAATGGTTAAAGTGGTACCATTTAAATACACGAGGCAAAACAAACAAGAATCTCCATATTATAGTGGTAAAACAAAAGAAAGACCCAGTGACCTTTACAGAATAATATCGCGCATAAAAATGAAACAGTAAACTCTTTTCCAAGCTGTTATAAGCGTAAAGTTCGTAACCCAGCTTCAAAGAGTTACGAATCATTCTCAAAATTTAAAAGTCACTGACTTGTAAACCATCCGCGATCCATCTTCTCCTAATTATAATTTAACCAGATAATCTCTGATTAAAATTCGCAAACTACTCAAACTTCCAAACAAAGAACTGAAAACAAAAAGCATCTTGCGAAAATGAAAAAACAAGGCAAACAAATCTTTGTCGAGCGTCGTATTTTTTCCACATGGTCGACAAATTCTTATGAGAGCTTAAAACAAAAGCCGGGCGGACTAAACAAAAATCCATCGCTGACAGAGGACAGCGGAGCTTCGCAGAAAGGGTGGGGGTGAATTACGGCATTTCGCTGAGAAAGGATTAAGCGCATGGAATTTACAAAAGCTTTTATGAATTCTGAATTCAAGGGGACTTTTCATTGTGATGTGGGTGTATATTGCATGCATGCGAAGTTTTGACGTAACGATATTTGTTTTTCAGCGAAAATTTAATTTAAAAACGGATTATTTTTTTGCTATGAACTTTTATTCTGAGCCAAGAAAAATATTTTTTCGCTTTTCAGATGGTATAGTGTTTACATTTGATTAAGGGTGACTGACTAGTCGCTGACTAAGTTAATATTTTTTGTTGTCAAACGTACAATATTTAATACTTTCCAGGATGTTCAGTTAGGTGTGCCATCTTGATATTTCGAAAACTGTAAGAGCTACGAGGTTGAACATACAGGCTATTAAAAAAATAGAGGTAACGGATTTAACGGTGGATAATACATTTCAAAACAATAAAAAAAGTTCATATAAACATATATCAGCCTAGTTTCAGAGCTATAGCGATTTTAATATTTTAATTATTTATTTTATATAATATTATATTTTTTATTATTTATGTTTCATATGTCCTGTGTAGTGTTAAAAAAAAATATGATGTGTTCAGCACATGACCTTCCGCCCAATACAACTCTTAGACGGTACAAAATAGTATTTGATGATACAGAAACATACCTTCTAATTATTTATTTAATTTTTTGACATATATTTCACTAAGAAAACAGCTTCACAATCACAATGACATGTGTCACATTTCGTAAAAAATTAAAAAAAAATTTAAGTGTTTCCATGGTGTACATGAAATGTAAGATTTTTGAAATTAAATTTTCTTTATATTTTATTATCTCCAAAACTATTAAAAATTAATAAAATTAGTGTAACCAAAGAGATGTAAAATTAAATATTCTACAACTTTCAAAATAACATATATTGTTGAAAAATTAAAGTTAAGCGTGTTTTTCACGGAAAACTGTTAAGGGCTTCTAGTAAACTGCTACTTCCGGTTGACTAATTTTATCCAAAATCTAATCAGCTCTTCATATAAACATAAGAAGCAAAAATACATTAAATTGAATTATATGAAATTATAGTATTTGAGTTATGCGAGACGAAAAAATTACCACAGATTACACACACACACACACACACATACATACATACATACATACATACATACATACATACATACATAAATACATACATTCATACAAATTTCAAATTTTTGACCAAAAACAATACCTCCCTTACCTAGAGGTAGGCGGGAAGTAAAACACCCAGTATATTTTTATTTGAAGGGTTAATACGAACTAACATCTATTTTGAAGCTATACTCCTAACGCTGTAATCCTTATTTCTCCCGAACTACACCTTGAATCCTTCCGAATATCGTACCAATCCGCAATCCATATTCCCTGTGTTTACTACATAAATCCTTCACCGCAGACAAATTTCCCGATTCGATTCGCTGCCTCGTCTATTTTCCCAGTTTCTCAGAATTCTCAAATATCGAAAATTTGGTGTCTGCCCTCTGTTCGGTGTTCTGTCTGCTGGGTGTTTGCCATCCGACTATTTCAGGCCGCAGGTCAAGGCTAACTTGATGGAAACCAAACGCAGAGGAGGAATATTGAAAGATACGGGGTTTATGATATTTATTTTGTAGTTTATTTGCTGGCAGATATTTTGTTTGACTTTCAAACTAAGATTTGTTTCCAATATAAAAGTATACAAGAGGTTTTTTTTAATAATTTTATGTGTGGTATGTTGGGAACTTGTTTATTTGTAAAACAAAACCTAAAATAATGTTTTGCCTTCTGCACATATATGCAAGGTAGATATTCTGATGGGACAAATATTTTTCTCTAGATAAAATCTACATCAACTTTTGCTCTAAAATAATTAGGGGAGCAAAGAATTTACCGTTGAAATCCCTATGCTGCGTCGTCCGAGTTACCACCCTGTATGCGAAACGATATACATGGGCAACATCACATTTTTAAAACTATTTGTATGCTATAAACAAAAGTAAATTAGTTTACTATGCATTAATACATGTGCACATCAAATTAATTATTAATTATAACCAATGAAATAGAAATACATAAACAAACAACCTCAAATTAATTATAAATTTATATCAGGTCTATACGGATTTCAAACAAAAAGTGATCTAAATATTAATCTATCTGTATATTAAATTAATTACATAAATTATGTACAATTTTAAACAGTTAATTAGTTTATGTTTATAACAATTAAGTTCTATTATATATTTTAATTTGTAAATAATTGATTGATTGATTATATTATCTACCGAGATCAGATATGCGCAGTGTTACCAATGTTAACCAACAAACTGCAATAAATATTTCGCCATTTACAACAAAAATGACTAAAAAACAAGATTTTAACCTTCAGATGATCAACTGGAGTCAATTTTGTTATTTTTTCGAGGAGTTATTTAAGCTATTCTTGAACAGAATAATAATAATAATAATTGCAATGAGCGATTTCAAAAGTGAGAAATTAGAAAAAGAAGAATTATGAAAATACTAACAAAATTTTCAAGACGGAACGGTAAGTATAGTATATTCTACAACTAGTAATGGAATGGCACATATTCTACGCGAGCAAAAACGTTACGGTTTGCGAGTGTGGGATATGCCATTCCATTACAAGTTGTAGACTATACTTTCTATAACAAGATTTTGGAAATTATACAAAAAATACAAATTTACTGTTGAAAGCGTCAAACTCAAAAAATTACATTAAAACAAACATACGTAACCATAATAACTGAATCAAGATACTTTTTGCTTGTGTGGAATATGTGCCATTCCATTACTTGTTGTAGAATATACTATTTCATAACTAGTCGTCGGAAAAATATTGTGTATAATTCGAGCGCAAAGTATTTATGTCGCTCTCACATGATTTCAACGTTCGCCTGCGACAAAACATTACTTTGCCCTCTAAATATACAAATAGCTATACTGTTTTGTTTAATATAGCAACTGGTAAAAACAACATACCGCCTTGGAAAAAGGTATGGTAAGTTGATAAAAAAGACCAATTGTGCAAAAAATAAATAAAATATCATGGCAATGACATGGCTGCGATCGTTTATTCCGGTTCACTCGATAACGCAAGTTAAGCAAGGCTGCCCGCGGTTAGTAGTTGGATGGGTGACCGCTTTGCGAAAACCCATACGAATGAATAGTGAGTGTCGTCATCACACCACCGAAAACGAGGAACCGAGGTGGCATATAACCTCAGTTGTTGAGTTCGCTTTACAAAAAAAAAAAATCTAGACAACAACCAAAATTACTGTCAGCTACCTACCTAACTAATTTAACAAAAAATGGCGGATGATATAATTTTTTTTAGCACTATACAAATATTAAGATTATAGTAAGTGATCCTTGCACAATATATTCTACGGTTCCTATTTTATAATGCTGCCTAAATTATCTGTTTACTAAAAACCCATAAAAAAAATCGTACCTTGAATCAAAACCCTGCAGCCTTGCAATTCTGCCATATGTCAGTGCAACTGAAACATAGTGATCCATAAATCTAAAGGGGACGTAACTATTTCCAACCTCGCAACGTCACGCGGCGTAACAAACGACAATCGCTCCCCGAAAACTTTTTCAGCAGATTTCTTTCAACCGCGAAATGATACAACTCAAGTTTATGAAGACATTCTGAAGGCCGATACCAATATCACCCGCCGCCAATGGTCACTACTTCACTCGATCAGCGGGTGGTGGGAGGTTATGACGTCATTCCGTGGAAACAATCCAGCATCGACTACCGCCTGTTCGACTTTCATCCGGTTCCGGTACACACAACCGCGCGAAATTTGATGCCAGTGGAGCTTGAATTTCTTTAGGGGATTTTATGATATTAAAACCTCTGTCGGGAATTTTGGATTTGTTTTGTTTATTGGAGATTGCTTCAGACGAGACATCGAAAATATACAGTGTACAGGGTGTCCTAAATATACAGGGAGAGTTTTTTAAAACAAACAACCAGTTTTTCTGGAGAACTAATAGAAAATAGAACTTCAGGTGGACTGTTGAACAAAATAAATTATGGTTTTTTTTTATTGATACTCCTGTTATCAATTTGTCAACAATTGTTGTCAATGCAAAAGCCATTGTTGACAGGAGTATCAATTTAAAGAAAGCAGTAACTTATTTTGTTCAACAGCCTACCTGAATTATCAAATTTATGTTAATGTTTTTTTATCTTTAGGTATAGGAACATATTATACAGGCCCCGAAATTGAATTTTGCGGCTGTTGTTATGGTAACGGCTGCGAAATCCAAAATGATTATTTTTAACCTATTTCGCGGCTATTGTTACTGGTAACGGCCGCGAAATATAGTAAAAAAACAATCATTTTGACACTTGAGAAGTGACATCATTTTTCAAAACTAATTGTTTTGTTTTTCAAATGTCAATCACATAGACACTTTCTATTTACAACAAAACTGTTTAAAATTTGTAATTACATATTTTTTACTGTTGCACAAAAATAGTGCGTACACCTTGTCCGCGAAATTCTTTATCGTCCTCTAGATTGTCCTGTCTCGGCCGCAAGCGACCTTGGCGACAATTTTTCTCTCGGTACGCTAAAGAGTGATTTTGCGGCCTTGGTATACAATAAGCATTACAAAATTTTAAAGTTCTTATATTTCTCTTTAAATAAATTCTTATTCATTATACATTAGTACAGAAACTATTCATGTACTTATGATTAAATAATCACACAGAGTGTATGCTATAAAGTTGTGTATGAATATTTAAACAATCAGATTAGTTGCTGCCAGAACTTTAATAATTATTATTTACTATTTTCACATAGTTTAACAACTATTTTTTGTTTAGTTTCTTGAACTAATGTTTAATTTTTTATAAATTTATATATTGTTTTTAATTTCATGACATTCTTTATGTGTGTTATTCTTCAATAAAAAATATGAATAGTTTCTGTAATGATCATTTTAAGAATATAATGAATAAGAACTATTTTAAAGAGAAACAAGAGGTCTTTAAAATTTTACAATAATATATAGTTTGTTCTATTTAATAATATACAGTTGCATATCATTGCGAGAAATTGGAGCACCCGGTAGAAAAACTAATAATGTAAATACGTATGTATTTTAATGTAAAATAAACTTTGTCTGAAAAAAATTGCGGTAATATTTATAAAACTCGCATAAAATAAAAAAATACAAACCTTGTATGTACGGGAGGTAAAACCTTTTAATTACCATTCAGCCATGTTCTACACGCAAATCTCCCACCATTCAAACCAAAACATCCCCTTCCTTCCTCTCCGCCCCTCCTGTATCCAACACGCAATCACCCCCTTCAAAATATAACATTTAACTCTTGCTAAGCACGTCTCTATAACGTACACCTATCTGGCGCTGACAAAATACGCAAACCTCCCGGTTATAAATCGGGGTGAAGCACCCTCTGTCAGGGGCAGAGCCTTCACTATATCATCTCTTAACCGGGCTCTAAACGCTGTCAGTGTTGCCACCCCAGCGGCAGGCGCCCCCGCGGTTAAATATCGAACGTCGGGACTTGTTACTGAAGCAAGTAGATGATGGTGCTTGGGGTCTTAGATGGTGGTGTAATCTCGTACGAGTGTTAGATTGAAGAGAGTATGTAAGATGCTCTAATTTCGCACAATTAAAGCTAGTTGATTTAGTCGCAATTTACTTGAAGAACATAGCGGATAAAATGCGTAAGCCATAACTATTGGATCCGTCATTTTGAATTTTACAATTTTGACACCAAATTTGTAATCAGCGACCCCGAAAACTCTATTATACAATTTTATGGCTGAATTTAGTGAACTTTTCCAAAATGTGTTCATCATATTGGATCCGCCATTTTTGATTTTACAATTTTGACTTCAGATTCGTAATTAGCGACCCTGAAACTCAACTCTCTCGTACTTTCGGTCCACGCTGCACGTGCGTTTCCATAGTTACTACCCGCTCGCATTTCCGTTACACGCTGAACATGACAATTTTTTTCCATATGCGAAAAAGGTAGCACAGAATGTACCGAACTATTTGATAAGCTGATTATATAAACTAAACACGATTATTTACTTAATAATTAGAAATATTCACCAAAAAGTATTTTGAATGTCCTCAGTTTACTGACTGGTTCAATAATAGTTATTTACTTTACAAGTGGGCAAAGTAAGGAATTACCCACGAGAAAAATTTCAGTACACGAAGCCGAATGCTGAGTGTGATAATTTTATCGAGTGGGTAATTACACTTTGCCCACGTGTGAAGTATAACGTTTTTTATCCAACACCTCTTAATAAGTGAAAAATTTATTAAAAAAATATTATTTGACAGTGACATATGCTTTAAATTTTTAAATTAAAATATCAATAAAAAAAGTTACCAAGGTGTTGTGTGTTATTATTATTGTTATAAATAAAAAAATACCCACTAGTGGCTTTCCTCAAAATTATACCCACTAGTGGGTAATCTGTTACTTTGCTCTATAACTATGAAGATTTTAAACCAGGAAAGTAACAGATTACTCACTAATGGGTATAATTTTGGGAAAAGTCACAAGTGGGTAATTTTTTTATTTATAACAATAATAACACACAACACCTTGGTAACCACTTCGACACACATTTTAATTTAAAAAAATTTAAAGCATATGTCACTGTCAAATAATATTTCTTACATATTTTTTTTTTATTATTAAGAGATGTTAAATAAAACGTTATATATACTTCACAAGTGGGCAAAGTGTAATTCCTCAATTTGCCACTTGTAAAATAAGTAAATAACTATTAAACTCTTTTCTTTCGTGAATATACTATATTTTCTTTTCTGTCGTTAGTTGTTAATTGATTACTATGGATACAAGTTATATATCTCGCCGTACTGTTCCAGATAAAATGCAACATGTGTTGTCAATGTTAAATGAAATTGTCATCATACCTTATAGAAATTTACCAATGAGGAAAAAATTCTAATAGTTACTTTGTACAATTCTGGTTATAGTTTGAGATATGTTTGTGATGTGTTAATTAATTATTTATTTACTGAAGTTAAGGGTTAAAAAATACATAAAATGGTGGAGGCGCCTATTGTGTAAATCAGCGTATATTTTGCACGCCTTCAATGATTCAATTTTCAAACAAAAGAAAATGATCTCAATATTGTTCTTTAAAGGCACAGGACAAGTAAACAACAGTATTCTTTATTTCTTTTTATATCACAAATATCTGAAGAAATACTTGAGACATATGATTCGATTCACGAAAATTTATCTAATAAAAAACTTTCAGTCTGCATATCAAGTGACACTTGTCGGTGTTTTGTCTTTTGTTCTTTTTATTATTCAATTCTTTTTTGTTTCAACAGTCGACTTAGAGACAGACAACACACTTGTACTCGCAGATAGAATGAAATTCGGAAAATATTCTTCGTCAAATAAATATGAAATATATTAAATTTTTGTGTCATCTTTGCTTTCTCCTTTACTGTAATATTTGAAGTATTTTCAATATTAAAGCACGTCTAGTTTTAAATTAAAACAAATAACAATCATGGGCTAATCATATTAAAATTTAATATTACAAAAGCAGCAATTTGTACAGTAATTTCAAAACATCAAAGTAAAGCTGAATTCTAAAAGCGCGTCTAAAACTATTTGCAACACAATATAACCTAGTTTAGGTCGTCTTACTACAACAAAGTGAGGTTAGGTAAGCTTCACGTGAGACGTTTAACAGTTGGTTACACTGTAACCGCGCTATGATGGAATGTTTGGCGTAAACAGGACCGCCAACTGTTCAGCTATAACCGTAATAAGTAGCCTGTTAGTTTTATACGTAAACGTTATAATAGTATACTATGATACACGTGTATATGTAAGCTTTTAACGTACGTACGATGAGTTTATGAGCACGACGCGAAGCGGAGAGCTTTTAACGTCGCTAGTGCTTTAAAAGCACATATACACGTGTGTCATATGCTATTTTTTATTATATCTTCATCATATTCTGGAAAAAACTGGGAAGCAACATTTTGATTTTGATTCAATTCATAATTTTGAGCGTGTGGCGTTTGACGTATGTCGTTTACATGGAAACTTGTTAGCATTTATTGTTTACGTTTACAGTTTTGACAGACATTAATAGTAATTATTTTTGTTGTTGCTTAGCAACCTTTAAAGCACCGTGTGTTTTAATCTTGCGTTTGCGAACGCTGTAGCGTGTTTTAAACACGGATTATGATGCAGGTATAATGAAAAATATTTTATCTACGATCGTTGTTAAAAGTGGCCCTTTTAACGGTTGCTTAGCAAGTTAAAAGTGTCACTTTTTAACACTAGTGTTAAAAGTAACACAGCAATGTGTTAAAAGTGATTTTATTGTTACTTCTAACACGTTGCTAACGAATTGTATCAATAAATCAACAAATATAACCCTACCTGTCAAAATATCATTCTACATTTTTTAGTATTTTCTAATACACTAGGAAGATCGTAGATAAAATTTTGTATGATATACGTGTTAAAAGTGATTTATTTCGTTCGTGGATTTTTTCACTTCCCCACTTACTCATAACATTTATATCATAAATAACTATTCAAAGTCAATAGTATTATTTCTTGTTAAATTATTTAATAAATAAATAATTGTAAAAGCTGTGTATTGGGAGATCCTCAGTTCGAATCCCACAGCTGACAGTTACCATTTTAACTTTATCCATTTGGTTCCCTTTCCACTAATATATTTTTATCAAAAATATCTATTTGCATTTATCGCACAAAGTTATGTTGTTACTAGTGTTTAATTCGATGTTTGGCAGCCCTGGTCGGTAGTCGCGTGGACATTTCTGTCAGCATGTCTTCAGTGCTACCAACCGTAACCCTTGGCATAACCCGTAGGATTTTGAATTAAGCCTCGTGAATTTCTCAATTCGGGAAGGGAATTTCACGACGATAGGTTTCCAGCCTATACAAACAGCTTGTTGATGTGTGTATAGACTGCTGACCTTGATGTTTGACTTTTGACCTGAAAACGTTGGGTTAGGATACACGTAAATGGAACATGACAGATTTGTCAAAATGTTTTTAATACCATGCCTTGTATTTTTTTTCATTTTTAATACCAAATATCTATAATACATCTGCAACAAATAGAACCGTTTGGAAATATTAAAAATATTTTCACAAATCTGTCAACAAAAATGTTCAAGTTATTTGTTAAATGTGAATTTTCTTTTGTTTATATTTTGTGAAGGCGACTGATTTAATTAACACAATTTATGCTTACGTGCAGTTTTTCATTCAAAACATTTTTTATATTTATACTTTTGTTATAAAATCCTTAGGAAACAAACTGTCGATATAATACGAAAATAGCATTGTACTTCCTATGTAAGATAAAAAAATTCACAACGCGGTATATCATTCGATGTTTCATTATTTTCTTTCCAATTCATCATTTATTAAATGGTATTCATGTATATGTTTATTATTTACCACGAAAAGTTATTTTAATTTTATTTAAATAATTTTATCTTTAAAAGTGGCCCTTTTAACAGTTGCTTAACAAGTTAAAAGTGTCACTAAAGTTAAAAGTAACATAACAACATGTTAAAAGTGATTTTACAATTACTTTCAACTAATTACTAACGATATGTATCAATAAATCAACAAATATAACCCTACCTGTCAAAATATCATTCTACATTTTTTAGAATTATATCTATATAATACACGATCGTAGATAAAATTTTGCATGATATTCGTGTTAAAAGTGATTTATTTAGTTCGTGGGGTTGTTTCACTCGGCTTCGCTTCGTTTCACAAACTTCTTACTCTTACTCATAAAATGTCACTTTTATCACTTAGGTCATAAATAACTTTTCTAAACAATCAACTAGTACATTTATGTGACTACTTTTATTTACAATCCTTACTGTTTGAGATTCACAATACACAACTTTGACGTAACAACATTAAAAAAAAAGTCATTGTGGTTTAATGAATAATAGCAGATAGTCCCCAATTTAGATAAAGTCTAATAAAAAAGGGTTAAACGAGTACTTCTGCTTACACACAAGTACATTAGATCAAGAATATGTCTGCCGTATTAGATCCCCCATTTTGAATTTTACTATTTTGACATTAAATTCTTAATCAGTGACTCCAAAAATACGATGAGTCATCCCGCTCGCACTTCCGTTACCTGCGTTTCCATGGTTACCCGTACGCACTTCCGTTACACACTGAACGTGGCATACTTTTTTCTTTTAAGAGCCATCGGTACTTACTTCTAAATGCGTTTCAAAAAATAAACTTTTTGCAAATATTTCGCTGGTAATCTTATGTCAGACAAGGTCCAAGAAGTGGAAGAGTATACGATGATATGTGACAGGGGTAGACTCTTATTACTTTCCAAGTTATGAATTTCCGTTTCGCGACCCAACTGCACTCTGACATCGGCCGGAAACGGAAGTAGAATAGACCGTGAATAGAGTTTAAAATTGCGCGATATTTGAAAACTTCTGAAAGTTCTGTCAACCACTAAATGAAAACAGGAAATTGAAATTTTATATGCTTTTTCAATTTGGTTCTTTGTTAATTTAAAGAGGTGAATGGTAAAGGTGTCATCACGCGATCACGCGAGGAATCCTTTGCGGCTGTTGTAAATTAGAAAAGTTTATGGTTGTGAGGAATGATTGCATGAAAACTATGGCTTGTAATATAACTTTCTTCTCGTCAAAGATTTCATTTTGGGGATCCTATGATACGACAGCTAGGACGGGAGAGGGGGGTCTTGGCAAAAATTCAATAACAAAAAAGTTGCAACAACTTAAAACTGAATCAATTTATAAACAGTCGTTACAAACTGCAGCGGTCAATTATGTTTTAAATAGGAATTGGAAATACTTTAATAGTTATTTTCGATACAAGTACGTAAAGCTAGTCTTTAGTCACACTCGTGTTTTAAGACCCTTAAGAAATAAATTCCTATGACAACGAGGAAATAGAGATTCTTCCGAATTATTTTTAGCGGTATTATATTTCATCAAGACAAAAATAAACTTCTCTTGACCATTTTTTGTCTTGGGCTTGATTTTCAAAACAAAAAATTAAAAGTTTCTTCTTGCTAATTTTTTGAAATGTATTTCTGGTCTTGTTCCAATAATTCTTGATATTTATGATTCTTGATATTTTAGGGGAATACCTTTTCTCTATCACTTTATCCAATCCGAACGCTCAAAAACGTCCCGTTGGCGTCTGCCCATGTCCGTCACTTTTAGTTAAATGTTTCCTACAAGTTTATCGCGTTGCGTTGCACTTCGATATTCTATGGTCTATGCAATTTATTTAAAACAATGAGTGTTAAAAGAAATATAAATCAGATTTACTCGGATAGTGATGAAACCGATCTAACAGAATCTAGTTAAACTGAACTTGATCCACCTTATTCCACTAACCGAGAATCGGAATCCATTTTAACGCATAATAGTATATTCTACAACAAGTAATGGAATGGCACATATTCCACGCGAGCAAAAAGTTTGTATCCCGAGCCAAAGGCGAGGGCTACGGTTTGCGAGAGTGGGATAGGCCATTCCGTTACATGTTGTAGACTATACTTTCTATAAAAAGGTTTTGGAAATTATACAAAAATACAAATATAAAACTGTTGGAAACGTCAAACTCAAATAAATCAAATTAAAACAAACAGACGTAACCATAGTAACTGAATCAAGATACTTCATATGTCGCGCTCAGAAGCGGTTCTGATTCGTCGAAAATATTCCATACGCCGCGTATGGAATATTAGTGATTCCATAACAGTTTTTAGTAGTGGAATGCCCAGTTTCCAAAACAGTGTTATAGAAAAATATTTCTCCCTCTCGATCTAAAAATAAAGTAACAGATTTTTTTTTCAAAATTAGCATGGAAAAGAATACAAAACGATATACCCAAATGCAAGAAAACAAAATACTCCTAATATGTATTAAAATTTAATTAAATTAAATATATACGAGTTAATGGGATTAATAGCTTCGTAAAATATTTGTTTTGAAAATCATAGTCATAGATTCAAATTTTTATATTTTAATAATATATGCGGAATGCAAAATTTTTTTATCAAGATGAAACTTTATTGTCTTGTCTTGGGAAATGGAAAATGCCTTGGTCTTGATCAAGAGCATATCTTGATTCTTGTGAAATACTAGCGGTATTCAATAGATGGAATTTTAATTTGCTGCAACTTTTTGGTTACCTATTGAGTTTTTGTCAAAAGTTTATTAAACAAAAATAATATTTTGAGCCCTTCAAGCTATACTTTCAATCTTTTCCTTAAGTTATGAATCACCCTGTATTTGCCACCATTACAACTCTCACACTTCTTCTTCG
This sequence comes from Poecilus cupreus, assembly GCA_963942605.1. Taxonomy (NCBI): domain Eukaryota; kingdom Metazoa; phylum Arthropoda; class Insecta; order Coleoptera; family Carabidae; genus Poecilus; species Poecilus cupreus. The sequence goes on along the minus strand of OZ012721.1, from coordinate 3,998,418 downwards.
TCTGTTGCTGCGGATGATTCTTCAAGCATCTCCTAATTAAACTTGTTAATTTTTTTGCGGGAATCCACTTTCGGGAGAGACGAAAAGATCAAAATCTAAATCTGGTTCTTGAGATATGAAATATTTAACTTGATGTAACAAACTTTATTCATTTCCGACTGAGTTAGAATTTATCTACTCGCTGTTCTCATCAAAGAATTTGTCCGAACAATTTCAGAAAGTTCAACTCAATACAAGAACTTCTGGCGTTGTTCCCGAAAGATTAGAACTCATTGATTTCGCCATAAAAAGGTTGATGACTGATTTTATTTTTTCTATCGAGGGATGGGAGATGGGTACATCATATGAGCGCCGAGTGCTCGTTTTATTGCTTTTCCAATAATTCTGGGCAAGAACAGATGAACACCGTTCTAAAGTCACTTTAACGAAATTAGGTAACTTTTAAAGAGCGACCAAGAGAAAAGTGCACGACAGAAAAACGCGCGATATACTCGTATTATGCCGGATGTAGAATTTAAGTGTAGATTACAGGGATTTTAATATTTTGATATTGCTACAAATATTTATCTATTCACTTTACAGAATAAACTGTTGTAGGTACCACAATACCTCTCGCCATAGTTTTTTTTATTATCAAAAAACGACCATCCCTTAAAAAATTTGTTTTCATTTATAACTCATGTCCACAAATGACATTTTTCAAGCGTTGTTTTTTTAAAGCACAGATTATCAGATTTAAATGAAAGTGCCGAAATATAATTTATCTAGCATAGTGTGTAAAATTGATGTTAAGTTTGTAAAAGGGTTGTTCAACTGTAATTACACAAGAACTTTTTATTTTGCCGGATAAATTTCTGTGTGAACGAAACCTTGTTACCTAGCAATTTGACTGTTTTAATAAAATGCTCGAGTGTAATTCGGCGAGATAATTTAACGACATTATTTATGAAAAGGTTTATTTAAAAGTGCAATTGGTGAAAGTACAATTATTGTGTATCATATTTTTGACAAATAATACAAATGACATGAATGTAGCTAGAATTTTAATCTGGTTGCTAGGAGAAAGGTAAATAACGTTTTATCACTTTCAAAAAGTTACCTTCCTATTTATCCGCTGCCAAAACGGTAAAATTGATTTTTCTTTATGGCTTACTTTATTTGGAGATAAATTATCAGTAACAATATTCATTAGTCACGGGTTGCCAAGCAACGAACCGTCGGATAATTGACATGTAATCAGGTGACATTGTGAATTTTTATGTTGGCGTTTTCAACGTGTGTTTTCAACGAATTTCGATCATTTTCAAAAGTGATTTCCGAATTTACAGGAGTAGAAAAAGTATAGTATTGTATTAGAGGTTATGGTTGTTATTCACTCGGATGATTTGCATCACTCGCCTACGGCTTCGTGAATAATGACTATCATAATCCCTTATATAGAAATATGCTATAAATACGCCAAAGCAAAAATTTTGTTGTCATGACAAACTTCTCATTTAATATTGTGATCCTAATTCATATATAAAAGTATATTGGGTTTTTCATTATATTTGTAGATTAAATATGGTACGATACACATATGTAAAGCATCTGTAGTCACTCAGGGGTTTAATTGACCCAGTCATGACTAAAGACTAGCTTTACGTACTTGCATCGTAAATAACTATTTTCTTTAACTTGTTATTCGTAAATGATGATAGTAAGAGACAAATGTTTCAAACAACAATTATAGTAATATTTGAAACATTATTCTCATAACAAAAAGTGTCACTTAACTATAATTTAGTAAGATATTTCAAAATAACTTGATAAGACTTCAAGTAATCTACCACCAAAAAGAAATCAGCTCTTTCCAAGGGGATATTTTCAGGTCAGCAGTTTTTTAGAATTCTAGGGAACCTAATTCGTGCGCATCCACTGAGAACTAACTACTGAATTTTAAGCATGATTCCTATACCTCTATTACAGGTATGTGACGGGAAGCAAAAGGGCATGCAATGCTAATAACAATTCTTAAACATCAATAAGTTTCTACTGCTACTAATCCCCTTACAAACTTGCATCAGCACAATTGCAATCGGCAACTTCACTGTAATGCACGCGTAACGACATCGGCGTGAAGTTAGCTACCTTATCTCCACCTCGCTAACTTCACAGCGAAAGGTTCGCTCATTAGTGCGGCTATAAACGCAATACAAGGCCTTGGAGTCAATTCCCGAAATTGGATATTTCAGAGAGAGCAAGAAACTTAATTATCTTGCTATAAATTTACGCCCTGTAATATCTGTTCGCGCCCTGTTCTTGAGATGCTATAAGGGCTGGAGTTTGACGTACAAAGGGATTTTTATCAGGGTGCTGTGTACATAGGGTTGTTTGGAGGGTAGATTTTAAATTGCGATTACAGACGACGAAGTTTCTGCGCAAGGCATAAAGCTGTCACGGTGGATGACGAACAGTTATTTTATTGAAATATTTAGCATTTTTACCTCCCATCTCCCGTACGTATACCCTGATTTTTAGCCACTTTTAGCTAAGATGCAACACTTTTGTTATTTAAACGGTCTCAACTGCTGAGGTTACATTCCGTTTCAACACCTCGTTTTCGGTGGTGTGACAACGGCACGTAGTGTGCAACTCATGTGGAATGTCCAGTTCATACTCGTATGATTTTCAGCATTCGTCTTCGACTCATGCTACAAATTTTCATACTTGTAGGAAATGAGTACCATTCCATGCTTGTTGTACAATATAACAATGGGCGCATTCAGCCGAACATAGCGGCTAGCAAGCGTTTCCTAGTGATAGATTCTAGCAGGTGATAAGTAGTATGAACATGAACGGTATTTTACTGGTACTGTCATCTTATATCAGTCAAGTTAGGTGGAATTAACCTCAAATTCAAAACAGTATTTTAAAATTGGTAAGTAATAGGTGTCAAATACTTCATATATTTCACTACATTTTAAGTTTTTTTTGCAGACATGGTTAATATTGATGACATAACAAATGAATTTTTATAAATTTGACAGTTCTAGAAGCTTTGCTAGTTCATCTAGCGCAAATTTATTTCGCTAGGTCGCTAGTCTAGTAGCTGAAATCTAGCGGTTACTTAGCAATACGTTCAGCTGTGACCGCTAGGTTAGCGATCTAGCTGCTAGGTTTGGCTGAACGCGCCCATTGTCAACAAAACAAAACTACGTGCTATCATTATTTTTTGTTTATTATGATCAAGATGACCTGATTGATTTTAAGAAAGAAGAAAAGTAAGAAAAAGTCAGCTTTTGTCGAAAAATGTAATACAGGTATGAAATAAATCATTGCACATCACACGTCCGTTAATGATTTTCACGGTATTCGTTTCAAAATTCCTGACTTGTCTTCTTCGTCGCCTTGTCCGGAAACATCTTATTCATAAGGTAAAAACTCATTTCCCGGACTTATAACGTAACTAACTATGCTGATAATAATAATCATGCCGATCTCGGTGGTGTAGTGGCTATGTCGCTAGCCTAGCACGCCAGAGGTCGTGGGTTCGAATCCCACTGAAGAGCATGGTCGTTTGTGTTGTTCATATAAATTCATAATCATCTATTCATGAGGCGGCATATGACCATAGTAGTTAGTCCGCCTCTCATCTTCATAATAATTTTTAAAAAAATCATATTGTGTCAAATCAATTATGGTTGAAAGGATGCACTGTAGGTATCTTTCATAGAATATGATTATCCTTAAACTATGTAAAAAGCAAGCTGGTATATTTATTAATATATTTAACCCTTTAAAGTTCAGTGACTTCAGTTCCTGACTGAAAATAATCCATGCCATTAATATTCCTGACTTTATACTGAGGCAGGAGCTCTCTTTGAAGCTCAGCCATAAGCGAATAGGTTGCACTATTTACATAACAAAGAACCGAAAGGAATATATTATCCATCTTTATACGTCTATCTAGTTTCTAGTCGGATCTGAGATGTTATTGATTTAATTTGAACGTCAACGATATGCATAATTCGTAGAAATGGATTGGCCTAAAATTGTAAAAAACTGTACAGGCGTTTTTCTTTACTTCCACAATATCTTGTTAATTTTTGTTGTCAAATAATGAGGGTTTCAATCCATAATTCCGAATATAATACTGTACTTTTTCTACTCTGGTAAACATGTAGATGAGATAGAGTATGAAACAATAGCATATTATTATATGTGGGATTATGATAGTCACTATTCACGAAGATGAAGTTTGTAAATCATCCGAATGAATAATGACCATAATCCCAAATAATACTGTACTTTTTTAAGGCTGTAAATTTGGAAATCACTTTTGAAAATGATCGAAATCGGTTTAAAATACGTTGAAAACCGACATCAAAATACACAATGACAGCTGACTACACTGTCAACTATCAGACGGCCGTAGCTTGGTGATCCACATCACGACTTTAAACTAAACTAATTGATTTCTGGTTCTGTGATTAGCCGAGAAGAGTGAATTATGGGTACTATAAATTCATCAAAAAAATTTTAATAATGGGGATATATTTATACAGGAGTACAAAAAAGTATATTACTATATGAGGGATTATGATAGTTATTATTCACGAAAAAATCATCCGAGTGAATAATAACCATAATCCCGAATACAATACTGTAATTTTTTTACTCCTATAAATTCGAAATTAATATATAAGTGATAGAAATTCGTTGAAAACACACGTTGAAAAACGTCAACATTAAAATACACAATGACAACTGACTACACTGTCAACTGTCAAACAACCGTAATTTGGTGATCACGACTTTAAAATAAACAGGAATAATTGATTTCTGGTTCTTTGAATGGTCGAGGAGAATGAATAATGAATCCATAATTCACGAAAATGAATTATTACTACTATAAATTAATCGAAAAAATTGAAATAATGAGGATACCTGTATATATCATAACTTCAGGTACATACGTTAATGGTATATGTTATTTGATATGCTGATTAGGAATCAAAAATAATTTTTTTTTAAACCGCAAAATTATTTTCCATGTTTCCCAGTCCAAAATTTTTCGTTGTCACTGCCACTGGGTGGATGATAATGTTAATAATTATCGTTTCATTATAAATAATTAAATTTTGTTTGTTTATTTTACTAGTATTATGTAATTTAAATTGTTTATTACCTACTTCATTGTTTGTTTTTAATAGGAAAGCGAATTCAGTGCAGTACTATAAAAAATGTTTTAGGTATAGCGTGTTCGAATTTGCCTGGCGATTGACTTGACTTGCTAATGGGATAAGCCAGCCCTAGCCAGCGGGGTGCAAGTTTGTCTGATGTTCAGGAGTGGATTATTATAATTTTTGGCTTAGATGCTTCAAATCTCCGAAATTTTTAATACAATTATCTTTTCAATTGTTTCCCCGAAAACTGTTAAGTAAGATAATTTTATACATATATACCTTCAGAAAACGACATTTAAAATTCATTGTATTAAAATTTTTCATATTTTGATATTACTTGTGTCTGTTTGTGTAAAACTCATTTGAAAATATTATCCAGTACAACCTTGTAAAGTAGTCCCTCATAAATTTCTTTAATCCTCTTATGGAATACCTGCTGAGAAACACTAATGGAATCAATCGCCAGGCAAATTTGTACAAGCTATAAACAACCCTTAATTTTTTTAATTAAAAAAAATTCTTTTCGATTCGTAATCAGCACATCAAACAAAATATACTATTAACGTATGTACTCGAAGTTATGAAACGCCCTGTATACGTAGGAGTATAAAAATAAATTTTTATAAATCTATAACTGTTTCAGAGTAAAATTGTATGAAAGATCTTAAATTTGACCTATTTTTCATTAAAAAAATAATTTGTGTATGTAAAATTGTCGGCTAATTTTTCACGTTAAAACTTTGGGACCTACATCGTTAGGGCTCTGTGTAACATCCATTATACATACACCCTGGTAATAGATAAAAAAATTATTCTAATGCATTGTTTTTTTTTTGCAGATTTCGCAGAACGCTGATGAAAGCATCGTATTTGAGGTAAGTTTGTAATTTTAATTTCACTTTGAAAAAGTAGTTAATATACCCAAGTAAAAATAATTGACAAGGACCTTGCAGCCTTGCAATGGAAAGGGCATCAAGGAAATTACAACTTTACAAACAAATGTTAGACAAAGAAGGGTGGCCTTACAACATCTGTGTCTCAGGCTCATTTTTCGCTTTCATAAAAACCAACAAATTAGAATTCCAGTATAACTATATTTCAGTGCAATCATTACTGAGGTAACTCTAAATGAAAACTATCTTTAACGATAACTTAGAAAACCCTTCGCTTTGTATCTAATTATCCCGTGTAACTACTCTACATGATTGCCAACTTCATGTCATGAAACTGCGTCGTTAGTTCTACTCGCGTTCATTGCTAGCTTCGTGTTTAAAGAGGAAAAATTTAAAGCAATTATTGCACTGTACGCTATTCACTTAAAGTCAATTTTGTAACTTTTTTTAGATCGCGTCAGTCGAGAAACCTATTTCTTACAGTACGAGTGGGTTTTATTAAGAAATCTTGACATTTGAGAAAATTAGAAAAACGAGAGATGTTTTTATAGTTTGTAATTAAAAGGAAGATTAATGTGAGAGGAAATGAAAGAATTTTTAGGGCTCAAAGAGTATATGTCGCATTTGGAAGATATTTATTCGTTTAATGAACTTGAAAATATTTTAATTTTAGTGAATTACTAAACTACTTAGTAGAAAGGTTCGTTACGCCAATCATCAATGCGACTTACGGATAATAGTTATTTTAATTTAAACGCATCACACATCACCGTTCACTCTATCCCTTGTGGTTCCCCCTCCACTAACATCATTGGTGGTTGAAATTCTACGGAATTGCACGCGCAATATAGTTATTTACGTTGTAAGTCCGGTAAAAGAGTTTTTACGGTACGAATAAGCTGTTAAGGAATTTCGAAATGAATACTTTGAAAATCATTAACAGACGAATGGCGTAAACGTTGATTTCATAACTGTGTCGCATTTTTGATCGAAAGTTTGCTTTCTTGCTTTCTTAAAAAAAGTCAGGTCATCTTGGTCTTAATAGAAAAAAAAGATGATAGTAACCAGTTTTAGTTTGTTCACATTTCTAGCAACATTTTTCAAAAATGAATGCGAAAAACGATATTATGGATTAAATACTATTAAAATATTCCTTAACAACAATACAGTACGGTAAAAAAAACAATACCGTTAAGTCCCATTTACCGGATTGAAACCAGTCCGGTAAACAGGCAAATGTGATACAGTATGAAATAATAGTATATTATTATTATATGACGGATTATAATAGTCATTATTCACGAAGATGAAGCGAGTGATGTAGATACATCATCCGAGTGAATAATGACCATAATCCCAAATATAATACTGTATTTTTTCTACGTCTGTAAATTCAGAAATAACTTCTGAACATGATCGAAATCGGTTGGAAACAGACGCAGAAAAACGACAACATCAAAATACATAATGACAACTAATTACACTGTGAACTGTCAGACGGCCGTAGCTTAGTAACACATCAGGACTTTAAAATAAACAGGAATAATTGATTTATGGTTCTGTAATTGGTCGGGAAGAGTGAATTATGAATCAATAATTCACCATCGTGAATTATGATTACTATAATTAATCGTAAAAATTTGTTTAATATTTCTATGTGTGAGTAGTACTAGTAATAGTTCTGTAGTGAAACCACATGGTCTTCCGTTCGATTCCCACAGCCATTTATTCAGACGTAAGAATATATCACATACCGAGACCTACAAAAGAAAAATGCCGCACCCAAATTGGGTAAATGGTATGATGATATTATTACATTGATTTTCAAAGGTATGATGATATACAATTCAAAGTAAATCCATAAGTAATTATAACGGCCTTCCGTATAATTTCTTCATTAATAAATAAAAAAGAAAGATAGTCAGTATACTAAAATACACAACAGAGTAGGTAGCGTGACGAAATAATTTTCACATTTTCTATACAGCTGTCGTTTTCACAAATGTATTTAATTTATAAATAAATAAGTTTTTTCTTCAAACGTCATAAAAGTACGTTGTTATGTATTTGTATTCAACAAGTAGAAGTGCAACATTGTCGCCGCTGGCGTAAATGTGTCTCTTTGGCAACACTTCTACTCCGGCGGCGGACAAAGTAAAATATTATGAAAAATAGTTAGGTAGGTAAATATACAAAAATAACAACAGCATATTCTATGGCAACTAGAAATGCTGGATAAGACAGAATATTTTTTTACAAGCTGATTTATAAAAAAGATTAGCGCTAACTCCATTTTTATTATTACTTGTAACTTCATTTTCCATTCTCAGAACATAATTATTTTAACTAAGGTTGTTATCAAGATTAGTTAGCATAAAATTTGACACATTTTGATAATATAATTAATTTAGAAACGTAGTTACAGATGATGAAAAAATGGAGTTAACGCTAATCCCTTTTATGAAAATGCCTCAAGTTTTAGGCAGTTTTTAAAGATTTATAATTCTAGTTTATATGTGCATACAAAATATCACAATTACTTATAATAACACAATATTCTATTCATTAAAACAAAAACAATTATTCAATTCAGAGACAAACTTTTGGTATTTAGCATTTGTTAGCAATGAATAATTATTATAATATTTATTCTGCACGTTAATTTCCTTCCATAAATAATAATTAGAAAAATGTACAAAGTAGAATATATTTAAATTTATGAAGGTAATATTTTAAACATGTATATTTAAGAAGCGGGTTGTTATAATTTAATGAACAAGAAGTTCATAAAAAAAGAATTATGAATATGAACATAAAAAGCACAATAAAGTTTTTGCAAGCTGTTTTTTATTTTTATTTTGTTTAACTGACATTACATGGACTCGTAACTGAATATAAAAATTTACTTTGCAAAACATTACTTTGTGTAGCTCACATAATTTTAATTGTTTGTTTATTTACATTTTCCTTTTCCGAAAAATAAATAAAATTATAAACAGAAAAACAAAATATTTTATGTAATTTATACCATAATATCGTTTTTGATATAATACTCTTACAAATATGTAATGAAAAATAACCCGTTTTTAGTGTGGCACTCTGTTTTCCCAGACCTGTGTGTAATATGTTCTTACTGGTACAGTTCCGACAAAAAACGACCCCCAAAAATTTTAGTGGAGGGAAAACCACAAACGTAAATTAGAAATGGCAACTGTCGGCTCAAAACTAAAATTAAAATGGGCTTTAATTAAATTTGTTTGTAATGTAGTTATAAAGGTTTTAAAATTAGAAAGACGATCTGTTTCATCGTAGAATTAAATGAATTGTGTAGTCAGTGATCACTACATTCATTAGCTAAATGAAGGTGATTCTTTCATCGACCGTTTGATTAAATTATCGTATATTGGGACGCTTTGCCATTCCCAACGGGATTGGATAGGGATAACCTATAAATTCAGATAAAATAATTCATTTTGTACAAGAACTATTATCATTGTTGTATTATTGTAATATATCCTTTCCTTTTTACTTTCTTATACAAAGTATAAGGATGTATTGGAATCATGAGAAAAATCGTTGACGAGATTTTTGCGGAAATACATATTTTGACGTCCACTGAATCCGTTAAGACCAATTTCTCAATGATGTCTGTGTGTTAGAATGAATGGATGGATGGATGAGTGGATGTCTGTGTGTGCAGTATCTCATGAACGAGACAAGATATGTAAACGAAACTTGAAATTAATAAGTTTCATGAAAATATGAAGAGCTGAGTTGATTTTGAATGAAATTGAAAAACCGGAAGAGGAAATTTACTGGACATACAAAACAATAAATTCCATTTTTTTACATAGATAGAACCAGCTGTGAAAAAAGTTTCAAATGAAAGATGTTAGTAAAAATATTTGGAATATAAAATGTTATTTGTACTTGTCTTACACATGCTTCTAATTTTGAGAAAAACTAAATTTAACAACATATTTCAATAATCTTAGTTACAATGGGAATGAAAACTATAACATTTTTAATATTTATGTGTTAAACGTGTCAAATAATTGTGAAGTGTCAAAAATATGTGTCGTTTGAAATATTGTAAAAGCAATATTTATATTATTAATTAGTAAGTTTTAAAGACTAGATATTAATTAATAGATATTTATTTAAAATAAAATCATATAGTTACAGTGAGAAGAAAAAATTAAACAGGTTTAACATCTGTGTGTCAAATAATTGCAAAAAAAGTCATACGCAAGGAACAAGTTGTAAGTGTTCTGTTGTTTTTATATGTATAAGAAAGTAGTGTGGTGCCCACACCAGATTTTTTCAAACATCTCCACCCTTAATAATTATCCTTGACACAAATTCATACATAGAATAGATTATTTAGGAATTTCTTTCTTATACCAACTAGTATTATTCAAATGTATTATTCAATTTCATGGGAAGCACAGACATAAAATTTATCAATTTATGTAGGTTGAAGATCTAAACAATTAAAAAATGTGATATTTGCAAAAATGCGGCACCTATCCCAAAACAATTGCCGCATTCAGAATAACAAATGAACAAATTCTCCCCAGAGCGTGAAATGCAAACTCGTGTTGCTAATAATTAACCTTTACCGAGTACAATAACTGTGTAAACACTTGACATTCTGTGGCATTCATCTGTTTCTGCTCGCGAACGCTCAAATCCAGAAATGTCATATATAATTTCACGAGCTCAACGGCGACGTTATTTATATGCCGTTGTGTATCATCCTCTTTTTATAATTGCGTTGTACTTCCGGCGTAGACGCGGAAGAGGGATAAACGATAAAATGAAACAGATTTAAGGGAGGAATCATTTTTTAGGAGACAGCGAAACCGTAAACCATGTAAATCTACCGGGAAAATGAATTTTGAATTGTGTGATATTTCCTGAACCTGCAAAAATATATCCTGTCAAAAATACCATGCTAATACTCACAAATATATTTAACAGTTTTATGTAAACCACTTCTAAACAAAAATGAAAACAATGATTGATGTCAACTTACTGTCGCTGTCATAATAATTTAAATTTTATGCAGAAACAACAAGACACAAGAGTTTCAATCACGAAATTATAAATACCAGATACGGAATATATTATAAATAGCTACTTGATTTACCAATATATTAAAGAAAAACCTTATAATGTTTCAAGTAAAGTACCACTTCCGGTTGGCAAATTTTCATACAAAATCTATAAGTGCTAGTTTGTTTTCCGGAAATTTACCGCCTGGACTATTGAGTTTTTATTGCTACGAAAATTACCACAAGTCGAAGACGAGTGGTGATTTTCAAATAGCAATAAAAACGAAATATTCCAGAAGGTAAATATCCATAAGAAATAAAACTAGCACGAAATAGATTCAGCTAGAAAATCGTATTTTGTTTTAACTGACAGAACTATCTTAAAAAATCAAATTTATTCAGTTGAAACTATTGTAACAAAATATAATGTAAATAAACAATAACGATAAGAAAAATTTGAAAAGGTTGCAAATTTAAAACGAAATGTCAACAAATAACATTAACACTCGTTTTTCAGGAAAGTCCATTAAATAAATAGACCAAGCACTTAAAAGTACCTCCCCAAAATACTCGAAAGCGTATGTGTGGAAACAATTCCGTGAATTTCAGGTTGGAATTCTATAACAATCTGTCACATTTATCAAATATTTGCAGAGCTGTCATCTGGTGCTGGAGAGATCAGAATTGTATATTTATTTGTTATTCCATTAATAATTAAATTTCTGGACATTACTCTTATCCATTACCTACATCTAATCAAAATGATTTCCAATAATTATGCTCGGTGTATTTAAACCAATCAGAAGTTAAAATTTGTTATGTATCTACCAATCAAATTTTGACTTTACAAGAAATTATACACCGTGCATGACCAATCAAATTTCGATTATACTGGAAATCTTTCTCCTGCATATTAGGAGTAGAATTTTCAGTATAATCGAAATTTGATTGGAAGTTACGTCCAAAATTCTCACATCTGATTGGTTCAAAAATGTAAAATACGATTTTCACCGTAATTAATTGGGCTCTTCCTTAGGGTGTACAAATGTAAAATACAAAATTTTATTATTTGCTGTTCAGTAGTACTTGAGAAAATGCGCCTGAACGAAACTCTACACATCCATCCATCCACACATACAGCCATCCTCGTAAAATAGTAAAAAAGAGTTCTAAGAATATAAAACGTGCTTATTGACTAAATTCACGTCATTTTTTTATTATCCCTCTCTTTTGGCGAAAGACAAAAATGATTGAACGAGTATATTCATAATTTGAGTCTAATTAATACTATTTTACAGTCGTATTATAGATCATGAGATCATCAGTTCGAATCCCACTTGGATCATTTATCGGTTTGTCGAGGTTTGTTTCGTACAGTTCGAGCTATTTGAATTAGGTAGACAATGCAGTATTCCACAGAGAAAAATATATTTGAAGTGTCAACGTAATATTGACATATTTATTAGAACAAGTTACGATATAAATTGTAATTTTGTAGCACAGCTCGTAAAGCAAATTTATGTTACAATATTCTGTGCTCATCTACAACCATTAATCCTACATATATGAGAAAACATGATGTTTGGAATTTATATAAATATGCAACAAACAAACAATATGTTCTATATAATATATTATTTAATGAACATGAACCAAGGGATTTTTCCAAAGAACTCTACACAGGATTCGAACCCAAAACATGTTCACCCCAATTGAAATATCCTGTTACTAAAATATCTACACATTTTGAGTCGTAGTGAAGTAATGTTTACAAATAATTTTAATAAATATATCATCAGACTTTTACCCATTATCAGCATGATTCTCAGCTTTCATATAGATCTCAGTTAAAATTAAAATGGAAATTATCAGCTGAGGGATTCGAACTGAGAATCTTGCAAAACTGAAATCCGTCTCTGGGAGATGTTCAACAAGTGATTATATTATTATTATTATCACAGTTTATGAATCTAAAATTATTTGAACCACACAATATTATTTACAATCTTCTCCGTGAAGAATTATGAGAAAACTCGCTTTAATTAACAAACGTCTTAAAAGAAATTTTACAAAGAAAGCTAGTAATAAAAGAAATTAATTATGTCTAGGTGTGATATATTTCGCACAAATTTAATTTATTGTTGCAAAAATTACCGAGGAAAATCTCCTGAGACCTTCAATTAATTGCGAAATTAATGAAACTAGTTAGACAGAAGACGAAAATATTTAACATCAAATCTTTTTTTTTGCCTCTGTCTCTACTAGTATAGTAGTTGTAGTAGTAGTAAATATTTTTTGTTACCTTTGGGTATTTTTATTTACATTACATGCGACAATTTTATTTATTTATAATACATCCAACCAGTGTGTGGGTTTTCGTCACCTAGTATCTGTTGTGTAGATTTGTCATTTCTTAGGTCTTTTGTATAGTCTCTTCTTTAAGTGATTTATTATTTAAAAGTCTCTCCTACATATTCTGCATTGTCTGTCATCTCGTATCCAATAATTATTACTTTTTTTTGTTGCCTATACTAGACCTTGCAATTATTTTTAGATTTGTATTTTCTTTTGTCATTTATAGTGGTCTGCTTGTAATCAATATATTAGCTAAAATAGTACCTAAAGTAAAACTTAACAGATACTTATATCAAAATTTTAATTTACAAACTCATCTGTCAAACTTGAATTACAAACCTAAAATAACAAACTTATAATTCTATAATACTATTTGTGAATTTATTTATTATTTACCTTTGATTATAATTTATTGGATTTAATGCAGATCACATGCAGACCACGTTTAAGAACACAAAAAAAAATAATGAAAATTATAACCAAATATTTATTACTTTGACAGTAATTTTGTTATTACAAACATCCCCGTCGCAACAGCAAGCTGACGATTTACAAATACATAATCCTATTTATTTATGTTTTTAATTAATAATTTAACGATTTCAGAAAAATTATAATGTAGGTATACCTCGGTACTAAAGTATTTTTTATTACTCGTTGTTTATTTGTAATAAAAAATTATACTTTAGTGTCTTAACATACAAATAACTATTTTTCACGAGCGGGAGAGAAACTCAGTTTCTATGACACCAAAATCATGACAGAAACAGTCAATACAAGACATTTGTGCACTTTCTCTCCCATCGTGATGGAAAGTGCCCAAATAATGTAAAAAATGAGCAAAATTAAGCAAAACAAAGGTAACTAACTTAATTATCACAATTCGAATAATTTTGAAATACATAAAAATGGGGTAATAGCTCAGTGGTTACGCATCGGACTGTGGATCGTGAGATCCTCAGTTCGAATCCCACAGCTGACAGTTGTCAATTTAAATTTACCCCTGTGGTTCCTCCTCCACTAACAGCTTTGGGGGATATGACTTGACGGCCGGTAACCGCATTTTATACGCAAAAATATATCACCTACCGAGATTTGCGTAAGCAGAGTGCCACACCCATAATGGGTAAATGGCGTGATGATATATTTATTTTATTTATAAAAACCATCATAAATATTGGGGTCGTAAAAAATAGTATATACACCGCAGGAGAGAAGTGTATTTTTCCCTTGTGGTATTGTGGCCCTCGCCTACGGCTCGTGCTTCAATTTACTCCGCAGGAAAAATCATACAATTAATGTATGAAATACTATTACGAATTCATATAAATAAATATATCATATTTCTTTCAGTGACGATATATTTTTATCGTTAGAAGTTCCGTCCAATTATTCCGCAAAAGAGATTACTTATAAAATGTCATTTCAGTAATGTATTTTTCATCAAATTATGAACCTCTAATACAAACCAAATATGTATATTCCATTTCCCTCAGTTCAAATTAAATTGGATGCATGTAAATGCATTTCATTTCGTTTTGGTTCCCCCAAAAACTTTTTTCCATGAATATACGAATCAATGTTCATAAATTAATTTTTTCATTTCATGTAACATTATTACATTTTTTCATTTATATGTAAATCAATTATTAGCCCGCCTTGTAATCATGCAAATTTTTGTAATTTATTTAAATTATTTGAGCAAGCTGGTTGATTTAATAATTACAAGGCCTACTGTCTTGTACTCAGTTAATTAGTAAATCTGTAGCAGCATAAATACTAATTAAGTTTTATGAAACTTTGGGCTTAAAATTAACTATTCTACTGGCCATGACCAACTATTTCAAGCGTCGATTAAATTTTCAGGGGTAGTTGGAACAGACTGTACCTCAATTATTCAAATTTTCAACATATTATACAGGGTGCTTCTAAATTAACTTTTACACATTACACTTTAATAATCACAGAAATGCAGTAAATATTGGAACGCGTACTTGTAATCTTTACGTAAGCGAAAAACGAACCTAAGACAGACAGATGTCGTGGGTCATTTTTCTTTGTCTAATACTTGTTTGTAGAACGGTTGCTATGTAAAACCTTATACAATAAAGACAGATAGCCCTTAACTAGCTGTCGCCTTGGCTCGCATTTTCAACGTCAGTGAGTGTTCCTATATTATTATATTTCAGTGCATAAAATACAATAATAGTTATTTTCCGACCACCACTATGAAAAGTACATAAATTCACACGCTGAACTATTACTGAAAGTTGATCATTGCATATCACTAGCAATGCTGTGTGAAATGAAAGCTCGTTAGCCAATCAGATGCGTCCGCAACTGTGTGATATGGTTTTATTACACGCTGCGATAACTGAGAGAACTAACCTAAAATTTGTATTTAAAAGTTTGACAGTTGCAGACAATTTCTTGAATTTACACAGAAGGTTGGACCCTGATTTATCAGATTTTAACATAATTTTTGGTGAATTCTGATAGCAATGATGTTAACGTAATCTGTGTTAATATTATTATGTAAATTTATATTGTTTTTTTTTTTTTACTTAATTGTGGTCGTCAGAAAAATATCGTGTACAACACGTGCTGAAAGTATTTCACACTAGTGTGATTAAACCATTCGCCTTCAGCTCGAGGCTCAAAATTCACACTCGTGTGAAATATCTAACTTTCAGCACTAGTTATACAATATACTAATGTATCACTAGTCCAGAAACTGCATTTTTGCGAGTGCGAGTATATTTTAACAGGCCGGATAGCAAATTACGAGCACTCGCAAAATAGTTTCTTGATGTGTGATACACATTATTTTTCGTGTCGATTTTGTCATAAATTTTATTTGTCAAATATGAAATACTAGAAATATTTATGTTGGTAACATTACACCATTCCTAAACAAGGATAGGTACAAGGGATATATAAATATATACAATTCAATTGTTTTTTATTTTAATGGGATCTTTCACCATTTTTAAAATTTTTTTTAATGTAACTTTATCTAAATTGAAGACTATCCACACTTTTAAAAAGTCTTAATTATTATTCATTAAACCGCAATGATTTTTTAAAAATGTTTTGACTTCATTGTAGAGGTGTTGCTGGATCTAAAACAGTACAGATTGCAAATAATTGTTGTTATATATTTTTTTACTTATTTTATTATTACTATTACAATAAAATAGAACATTTATGTGACAAATTATTTAAATCTCTACTGTTTGAGATCCACCAACAACTCTATAATGACGTCACAACATTTTAAAAAAATCATTGTGGCTTAATGAATAATAATTAAGACTTTTTAAAAGTGTAGATAGTCTTCAATTTAGATTGTTTCATAAAAAAATAATAAAAAAATTGTGAAAGACCCCATTCAGTAACATTTATTTAAATGATATTTATTTATTGGTTGTGCACTGCAACTTAAAATAAAATTGTTTTTACTTATATATTTGAGCTTATAATTAACAAATATTAATGAAAATATCTAACCTCCAAAACAAAACCAACGCACAAAATTGACAAACAGTTGATGCCAACTCTAATACATTCAAACGTTCCTAGTTTTTGCCAGTCTAGGCCTGAAACCAAGCAGTTTCAGGACGATTTTGAGATGTGTAAAACTATTGTTTTTAGACGGAGGCACGAAAAATAATCTTAACCTCGTTCTTGTGTTAGTTAAATACTGTAAGCGCCGTGTATTTGCAACAACCTGTATATCATTCCCTCTAGTATTATGTGGTGAAAAGTTGCGGTTATAAGTTTGTAAATTTAATTTGCGGATTACTGAAAGTTCCCACATGCTACATACTAATATAGGTCATGCATATTTGCAATTATTTTTGATTGTTTGCAGTCACGAACGATGGCTTCATTTGATAAAAAGTTGACAAGAGAAAATATAAAAATAAAACTGCTAATGAATTGCTGTTAGGAATCTGAGCATGCAATTCTTGTATTTAATTTTTGTACGGGATGTTAGGAAAATTGCGACTGTATATTGTTATTAGAATTAACGATTTTCAAGTACTATTGTGTAACTACATCTTAACCTAGTTTAAACTTTATAATTAATAAAATAAAATGCTATTTTTAAAAAGTCGAATTTGTACAGTTAGGTACAGCAGAAACAAGGGATTGTGAAAGGTGAACTATATTTGACATTTTGAAACAGCATTAAAGCAAAATAAAATCGATTAAGAATGTTTTATACATTTTCCTTCCTCCACATACCTGTAAGGGAGGTATAGGATTGATGCTAAAAATGAGTTTTCAGTGGATGAGTGGGATGAATATGATTTTAATAGTTTCGTGGTGATGTCTGTGTGTGTATCTCTGGAGTTACGAATTCTCAATAATTACTAAACAGAAAATTTTGATATTTTGTATATATTAATTGTATCCCCTTGAGAAGAGCTGATTAGTTTTTGGTGATAATCCAATAACCGGAAGTGGTAGTTTACTTGAAGCCATATCAAGTTATTTGGAAATGCTAAAAAATCGGTAGAGTTTTCAGCGGATAAGCACGTTTTTTGTCTCTGGAATACTATTTTAATATCTTCGCGATATTGTTTGTGTGTATGTGTGTTTGGATGGATAGGTGAATGTGCGAATCGCTGCAGTTACGGTTTCTCAATAATTGCTGAATTCAAAATTTGTATATTTTGTATTTCCTATTTGTATCCCTTTAGGAAGAGTTGATTAGTTATTGGTGATAACCCAATGACCGGAAGTGGTAGTTTACTTGAAGCCCTGTCAAATTATTTTAAAATTTGAGAGAAATTTTGTTATTATTTCAACTATTATCTACAATTTCTGTCACTAGCACAATTTAGGAATTACAACACGATAAAGAAATATTAAATTTTGACATGTTCGTTTAAATCTGCTGTGAGTTCTGAAAAGCAACAAAATAATAAATAAAAAATTTTATATTTGACATGTGTCATAATTGAAAAATACAGGTGCTTCTTAGTGTAATGTTTGATAATAAATTTGTTACAAAATTTCCGCACATTTTTATTTCTATTTTTATCAAATTGGCTGGTACCACGAACTCAGTTTTAAAGTGTTTTAAGAGAATTTTAGAACATTGTACAGCGCTAAACCCCAGGGTAAAACACTTCTCTTAAAACATCCAAAAATAGAACTCGTGGTACCAGTTATAATATTTTTATCCTAAATATGTATTTATATCATTTCTAGAACATTACAAAACGTAAAATACGGCATTCCGCTTTTGAGCAGTTTTACGATTGATAGATGCGTATTGGTGTATAATTTAATAAAAAGTCTATAGCGGAAAGTAATGTGTTGGACACATTAATAAATATAAACTACAGTCACAATGAATTATTTTGTCCAGCAGTATCTACGTTATTTATATACATGGAATATTTCGTAATATTGTTTTCATTTGATGAAAACAATATTAATTAAATTTTAATTGCAACATCCAGTATATGTAGTTTAGTTTAAAAATAGGTTAATTTTTAAGGTTTCTAAGTAGTACATACTTAACTAAATTATTAGATTAACACAACAATTTTTATAGAAAATAACATTTATTTCAAATAAAAATAATACAAGAACAAATAAGCACAAATAGCAACAGAAAACAGGATAAAATTTAAACTAGACATATGCGCATTAAAAAACAACATGCCATCACAACAAAACACCGTCGTGTCATCATCCACTAACCTATATCCAGCCGTGAAAACTCGTACCCCTCAACAACAAACAATGTCCAAGTAAAAAACAATCAACAGAGATGCTGTCACCTTATGTTTGCAAAGATACAAGAGTTGTTTTCACCAACAGGTAGACCGAACCTATCACATTCGAGTCTTGAATCTTACTAAGAGTTGGCTACTGGCATTGGCGGCGCCTGCGCACTGACCACCCGGCTCAATCAATACAATACGGTCATACCGAATGAGCGCTTGTAGTAAAATTGTGTAGGGTTATGTTTTTATAGTGTGTTTTGTGCTTCTGGACAGATTTGAGGTTAGGTGACTCAAAGTGTAAGTGGGGCTCATATTAGGGCAAAAACTGGAACACACTGTGGATTAATTTTCGGGTAAGAGATGCCAAGGAATTTAATTTTGGTGCGTAATAGTTATTGTTTCATTATAGCAGGGTTGGTTAGAGCGCAGTGTGACGTCATGTTATTGCGCCATTTTTTTCTGGATGAAAATTGCGGAGCACTTGGCTCATGAATGACGCCCGCAAAAAACAAATATTGCTAAATTTTTTAATCTAATATAGTTTTTAAATAAACACAAATATCTTCTGGAATTGGGTTATCTTCTTCGGCCATCTTGAATCAGAATGGAGGTAAAAACAACTTACCTTCAAGTAGTGTGATGATTCCAACACATAAACTCCCACGTTAGCAACTTTTGATATGTTTAATATACGCTGATTTCTGAAATGGGCGCCTCCACCATTTTTATTATTTTATAAACGCATAACTTTTAAACAGTACAAAATAAAAAAAATTCAAATAAAAATTGTAACAAATACATCTTTTTGAATATGCACAGTCCCAGACGATCCACCGTATTTTTTTTTTTATTTAATAAATATCAAATTTGTTAGCAAGTAACAAATTATTTTTGTGTATTTCGTAACATTTTTATTTGTATGTGCTTTGGACTATATTACATTGAAGCAGAACAATAAATCATAGTTATTAAAACAAATTAAGTTGTTATAAAGGATACAAACTTTCTTTAACAATTTCAAATTGATAGGTTAGCTAAATTTACTTGTTATTTACGAGTCTATTTGTAAAATTTTATAAATCCAGCAAATAAATCAAAACAACAATTTTTCTTGATAAAAATTCAGAATTGGCAAAATTTTAATTTAAAAAATTGTCATATTTGTTCAAATTGTTAATTAATACACTATGAGGCTTATTCTGTAACTAACCTGTTAATTTTTAACGAACTATTAAAAATTTTGACCAATGTGTGGCAAATGAAATTTTCAATTTTTATTCAGTTCCGTCTGTTATCATTGGTTAACTTTTTTAATAAACTGTTAAAAATTAACAGGTAAGTTACAAAATAATTAACTAAAAATACTTAACAATCGCAAAATTAACAAATCGCAATTCAATATTTTTACTGTGTAATTAAATTGTAACTCAAGTATTTTCTGAGATATGCTGAAAAAACATTATAGATCTTCAAGTAAACTACCACTTCCGTTTTATGAATTGATTCCAAAATATAATCTAGCTTATGATTTGATCATGTAAAATATGAATTTGAAATTTGACGTTAATAGCTAATAAATACATAACGTCTCGCTATATCCCACTCCGTGGGGTAGCACAAATCCAGAAACACATTCAACCAACAATAAATCTCCTCCAAATATTCCACCACTTTCGTCTCGTCCACATTCATAGTGCGATTCATACATGCTCGCCTGTTCTATTCACTTGGAATCATTCGTTCATCATTCAATCATACCCATCCATTTATTCTTCAGACGTCCACACAATTGTTCACCTTCAATCTCACTCTCATATATTAGTTTCACCAACCTGTCGAGATGATCAAACCACCTCAACTGACTCACTCCCAGTTTCTTAACAACATTATTCTCAATCTCATACTCACCATACGTCAATGTATTCCGGATACGATCACGTCTCGTATACCCACCCACTCCTCTCAAATATCTCATTTCTACAGCAGTTATACGTCGTTCATGCTTATTCATCCACGCCCAACATTCAGAACCATACATCAATGTAGGCACTAACACACCACGATAAACACTCAATTGAGCATCTCTAGATACATTAACTTTTTGAGCAAATGTACCCAGAGCACCCAATACCTTGCACCCTGCAGACACTCGCCTTTCAATCTCCCGGTCAATACGTCCATCCCTCGAAAGCATACTACCCAAATATACAAATTCATTCACTTGTTCCAGTTTCATACCATTCACTTAAACATTACAATCAGTCACCAAATCATTCTTCTCAAATACCAACACTTTACATTTATCGACATTCAACAACAGATTTAAACCTTTCCCTACTTCATTTATGTTTACAATCATTCTTCTCAATCGCTCCTCAGTTTCACCCAACAGAACAACATCACTCGCTTAAGAAAACGCAGGCACTATACGTCCACCATTACGTACACCATCCGTTCCATTCAATGCCTTTCGTAACAACACATCCATATAGAAATTAAACAACCAAGGAGACATTTCACAACCCTACCATATATACTAACAATTAAACATTCTTATTCTGGCACACTACACTTCGTCTACATTCAAAGTGCGATTCAAACATGCTCGTCTATTCTTAATAATTCCTATAGTTCTTATAATTCGTATAAGAAAATAAAAAGACGGTTGAGACACTCAGTAGATAAAACATTGAAAAGAACTAAAAGAATTTTGATAAAGCAGTCGAAACTTTTAAAATTACTTTTTGCAAAACTTTTATGACAAAACTTAATTGTCCAGACGTAGTGACAAATACTGTCTCAGAAACTAAAAAACTGCTAGAACTATTGGGATAAAACTACCAATTTCAACTTCTCGGGAAAATCAATTAAATTTTTGACGAGTTCATCGTTATCTAAATATTTATTAAACGAGATGGTGAATTAATTGGTGGCAGCGTTAGCACACACACAGACACACTAAAATAAACTAGAATTTTTAATGAGTTCATAAATAATTTTCAATTATGTATAAATGCTTCGATAACTTCTCGTGTGAAAAGAACAATATATACAAAAAAGTTTCAAATACAAATTGTTATTCTACATTTTTTTGACTATAAAAAATGTATCCTACAAAAAATTTATCCTAAATTAATTATTTACTAAAATATACAAAAAAAACCTTGGCTAGCAACAAAAATCAAACCAACATCAAACTTGACCTTTCGTAATCGAAATATTAATTTTGACAATAATGTCACAGTAAGAGAATTCACACAGTAGCGACATTTACTGTCGGCATATTTGATGTTTATGTCGCATCGACTGGTAACCTTGAGCCGAGCGGCCATATTGGCAGTAACAGTTTACCGCGGTAAATTTGAATAGCTGTCAATTGCAAATGAGATTAAATCTAAAAATATTATTTCACCTGCACTATAAAAGTTTCTACAATCTTTATGGTAGAAATAAATTTTCTTCTCTGTTGGGCACTCATTTTATGAACTTAACATGTATGATACACTGATACACAGATAAACTAGCGAATAAATTTAGCAATTTAAACAAAAAATATCGCATCAAAATCATAGCTTAAATAATGAGTTTTTTCTAGCTGTCATATTTTGATGCGATATTTTTTGTTTATTCCACTGATATATTTCATTCTCTAGTATTATTCTAGTACTAGTTTACGTACAATTAAACAAGCAATTATTTTTTACTTTCTTATACAAAGTATAAAGAAGTATTGGAATAATGAAAAAAATCGCTGACGAGATTTTTGCGGAAATCCATATTTTGACGTCCACTGAATCCGCTACGGCCAATTTCTCAATGATGCCTGTGTTGTAATGGCGAATTTTTGTGAAATCAAGATAAAATTGCTGATTTAAGCTAGCAAAAACATAGAAAACGCTGTTTTCAACTATTCAAACTATCATATTCATGTTTCTATCGTGTGTAATGTCGAATTTTTGTGAAATCAAGATAAAGATAGAGGGGTGTGTGCAATATCTCATGAACGAGGCAAGATATGTAAACGAAATTTGGAATTTCGTGACCGATTGTAATGTTTCACGAAAATATGAAGAGCTAACTTCATTTTGATTGAAATTGAAAAACTGGAAGGAGAAGTTCACTGGACACAAAACAATAAATTCCATTTTTTTTCAAAAATAGAATCAACTGTGAAAAAAATTTTAAATGAAAGATGTTAGCAAAAATATTTGGAATATAAAATGTTATTTGCACTTTTCTTGTACATACTTTTAATTTTGAGAAAAACTAAATTATATATTTAATAATATATTTCAATAATCTTAGTTAAAATGGGAAACATTTTTAACATCTATATGTCAAATAATTGTGAAGTGTCAAAAATATGTGTTATTTGAAATATTATGAAAGCAATATTTGTATTATTATTTAATAAGTATTAAAGACCCGATATTAATTAATACCTATTTTAAAATAAAATCATTGTTACAATGAGAACAAAAAATTAAACAAGCTTAACATCTATGTGTTAAATAATTTTCAAAATGAAGTCATACACAAGAAATAAGTCGGCTTTCTAGATATGTATAAGAAATTAGTGTGTTGCCCACACCAGATTTTTTGTTATGAAGTTAGTAAGCGGACTAACTACTATTGATCATGATGAATATGAATTTATGTGAACATAAACATCCATGATCTTTAGTAGGATTCGAACCTACGACCTCTGGCGTGCTAGGCGAGCGATACAGCCACTACGCCACCGAGATCGGCAACAAGCAATTAAGCAGTTAATTATTTGCCAAATACTTTCAGCTTTCCATTCGCATTTCAAGGGCAGTTACCACCCTAATAAAACGCAAAGAACGCATGTAATAAAAATTCTTTCACCCCCATTAGGCAATTACAAATATTTTCGCGGTGTTAGCGATTTTAAAGGTTTTCACGTGTTGTGAATACAAAACTAAACAACGTAGAATTCGGTGTCAGATTTCGGTGGAAAGAAAAAAACAGCGCACGATGTTTGCATGTAGATTGAAGAGCGAGGGGTCGAGCGGGTTTGCAGGGGAGCCAACACACAGTAATGAAAACTGACACATGTCAACATGGGCTCAGGGGAGCCACAAAATGCCGTCGCTCATTTTTTTGGCAGGGAGTTTTGGTTTGAAATGTTTTATGCCACCAGACAGGGGATTACGATGGCTTAGCAACGTTGCATGATTTTATTTAGCACCAACACAGATTTTGGAATTGGTCATGGACATATCTGATTAAACTGTACAAAATAGAAAAATAATATGATGACTTTATTTTGATAATTATTATAGATGATAAACCTGCTTAATTATTTCTTCTCGTAACTATAATTTTATATGAAAATAGGTATTAATTAATATCTAGTCTTTAAAACTTTCCAAATGATAATACAAACATTGCTTTTATAATTATCACATGACCATATTTTTGACACTTCACAATTATTTAATAAGTTTCACACATAGATGTTTTAGTTTTTCTTCCCATTATAACTAAGATTATTAAAATATATTATGAAATATATAATTTATTTTTTTCTCAAACTTAGAAGCATGCTCAAGAAAAGTGCAAATAATATTTTATATTCCAAATATTTTTGCAAACATCTTTCATTTGAAACTTTTTTTCACAGCTGATTTTATTTTTGAAAAAAATGAAATTTATTGTTTCGTGTGTCTAGAAAACCTCTTCTTAAGGTTTAATTTTGTGTTCTCAGCTATGATGTTATTTTAAAATATTAATTAATATCTAGTCTTTAAAACTTTCTAACAATAATATTTTTGACACTTCACAATTATTTGACACGTTTGACACATAGATGTTAAAAATATTATAGTTTTTGTTCCCAGTGTAACTAAGATTACTGAAATTTATTACTAAATACATAATTTAGTTTTTCCCAAAATTTGAAGCATGTACAACAAAAGAGCAAATAACATTTTATATTCCAAATATTCTTTCTAACATCTTTCATTTAAAACTTTTTTCCCAGCTGATTCTACTTTTGAAAAAAATTGGAATTTATTGTTTTGTGTTATTGTTTGTTGTGTTCAGTAAACTTCCTCTTCCGGTTTTTCAATTTCATTCAAAATCAACTCAGCTCTTCATATTATCATGAAACTTATAAATTTCAAGTTTCGTTTACATATCTTGTCTCGTTCATGAGATATTGCGCACACGGACATCCATCCATCCATCCATCCTCACACACAGACATCATTGGGAAATTGGTTTTAATGGATTCAGTGGACCTCAAAATATATATTTCCGCAAAAATCTCGTCAACGATTTTTTCATGATTCCAATACTTATACTTTGTATAATAAAGTAAAAATGTAATATTAAACATCAATTGCTGATTCAATTTTCCCATAACCAATTTGCAATTGAAATGAGTCGGATTCTTTTTATCTCAGTCATTAAATGCTTCGGTTTGGCGGTCATGGCACCTGTGATTTGCGATTGTCGGAAGGCGTTCATCTTAATGAAAAATTCACTGGGGCATTATTTCCATTGTAGCTGCTTGAATCAAAGCTCGCAGGAGCAATAAAAGTCACTGTACAGTTGCTAGGCAACCGTTAGTCTGGGGTAGCACACCACACAGTTAACTGACAAGACATGACACCCAGAAGGCGTATTTGCAACTCCTATATCGCTACAGTGCAACCAACAAGAATATTGCATTAATAAAATATGTGGTTGAGATTGAAGGTGAACGATTGCGTGGGCGTCCGAGGAATAACCGGTTGATGGTTTGTTGCGTGAACGAATGATTCTGAGTATGAAGAATAAACGAGCATGTATGAATCGCACTATGAATGTGGACGAGGCGAAAGTGGTGTGTCAGGATAAGAATGTTTGGAAGAGATTGATTGTTGGTTGACTGTGTTTCTGGGTTCGTGCTATTCCACTAAGTGGGACATAGCGTGACGTTATGTATGTATGTAAATAAGTACTAATATATTTGGGGATTGTTTTTAAGTATTAAAATACGTCAAACTGAGATCTACTCCAAGCAGAGTACCACACTCAGAGTTAAGTAATTTGTATATTATTCAATGAGCATGTAATGTATGCTATTACTCACGAGAATGAAGTTTGCATCACGAGCGAAGGCGAATGATGTAAATCATTCGAATGAGTAATGGCCATTACATGAGAGTAGAATACTATTCTTTTTCCACAACATCAAATATTTGTTTTGAAATGTTACGAAAAGTAGAATTTTTCCTCTGACAAACACAAAAAATGCTTGTTTATCAACATAAAAAAATTGTAGTAACCATCGCTAGGCTACTTATTGTAAAAAAAATTTGAAGTGCTTTGACATTTAACAGAAAATCTTAAAACCAAATTTCAGCCACAGTTTAAGCTGAAAAAGAAAATAAAAGTAGGAAAAATGAGAAAACTAGTGTCTTTAGCTTTTCATGTGGAAAAAATTACTTATAAATCATTTTGATTTTACTCTTTTGACAGGTAAAATTTGAATTTGACATAACGAATGAATAATATTATTTCATCGAACTGTGAATATTATTTCATTAGCAACAGTAACAAAGGTCATTAATTGATGAACAACGGTTGAATTATGGGTATATTATTTGACAGTTGTGGATAAATTTATTTATATAATTTGTATCAAGTTTTCTCGATGGTTATGTTTGAAGATTGTTCTTAAATATTTCATTTCAGTCAAGACTTAAACTGCGAAGCATTCGTATGAAAAATAAATGTCGCACGTTCTTGTCTTTTAGCTATCGATAGAATTCACAATTTTCAATTTTGTATCACTTTTCATTTTTAAGGTCCAGAACTATTTTTTTTTTATAAATATTGCTTTCATTTTTTTTTTATGTTGATAACTTGTTTGTTTATGATTGTTAAGTTATCTATTCGAATTACACTCGATCATTTTATTTTCTTCGGATAAATTTCAGTTTGGCAACTCAACCTTGTCACCTGATAGCAATTTGACTCGAAAACTGTTTAAAAATAAAATCACTCCACCTACGGTGTCGTGATTTTATTAAAACAGTTTTCTTGTCAAATTGTTAGGTAACACGGTTTCGTAACAAACAGAAATTTATCCGGCAAAATAAAAATCTTTTTCCTATTTCACGTACACAAAGTCAATTTTGTGACACTGTTTTTCTGAAAAACAATGCTACAAAATTAAATTTTTTGTGCAACTGTTTTTAGGGAATTTATTATTTGTAAAATTAACAGTCTGTCAAACTTGGGGCTGTCATTGCTCACGTAAAATTATTGAATCGGAGCCCCTGCGTCGGGGTTGCGGCCTGGGACCCGATAGGCCCCGCGGGCAAAGCCTCTTGGTGACCAGTGGTATATTAAACATGCCGTACAATTTTATTTTATTTTTCTTTTTATTGAATTTATGAATGTGAATTGCGTAATAATTACAGTTGACAATAAACTAACCGTTCTGTGTGACATAGCAACCGGAAAAAATAATATACCGCCTTGGAAATAGGCATGGTAAGTTCAATACTATATCTACATATAACTCAAAACAGTAAAGTGTAGTGTAATAACAGTGTACACATGTTTGTTTTTCACATAGCACGTGTTCGAGGACCAATCACAGCACAGAAAACCACGTGGATTTGTGTCCCTTTAAAGAAAGGTCTCATGAAATAGATTCGCGTTCTGCCGGCAGGTAGGGTGTGTATCTATGCCACCTGGTTTCAATATCGCGTTTAATTAAGAATGGGGAACATTTTCGAGTCGAGACTTCGAGACGCAGCGGCACGAACGCATAAATTTAATCTGACTTTGACAGTGAATTCTGCTTGAGCGTAGGGTACGCAACGCAACAGCTACAAACTTTCCCAACTATATCCGATTTCAAAAAGTAAATACTCCGAATACTCCAGCTTGCGCTGCGCTACGCTAACGCCGTGCTAAGCTCTATTAATAAATGAGTCGTGTAATTACACCGAGTTATGCGAGTTCCTCATCCCGCGTTTGTCAAACTTTGTCGTATTATTGTTCCTTTAAGCTTTTCCCCTGCTTATAATACTGTCTCGAATAATAATGCAGCGTTTGTACACCAAAACTTTGTATATATATTTCTCATTAAGCGGACAGCAGATTGACTGCTCAGTTACCCAATTTTAAAGAAAGCTATGTGTTCAACATAACTTGTCGCTTAATCAACTGTTGAACGGTACAAAATAAACAAATAAGATTCAGGTAAAAATTATTACCAATAGATATTATTCTACATCTTTTTGAATATGACACTTGATATGGCATCGGGATACCATCAGATTGCGATACATGAAGACTATATTGCCAAGACGGCCTTTGTGACTCCTGATGGTCATTATGATTACCTCCGTATGCTTTTTGGGCTTGCAAACGCCCCAGCCGTTTTTCAGAGGGCGATTCATAAAGCCTTAGGACCTCTGAGACATACTGTCGCGTTGGTTTATCTTCACGACATACTTATTCCTTCAAAAACAATTGAAGAAGGTCTTGAATCGTTACGCATGGTTCTACAAGCATTAAAGTAAGCTGGGTTTGCTTTAAACATAAGGAAATGCAATTTTCTCCAAACGTCCATTGAATATCTTTGCAGAGAAATATCTGCTGATGGAATAAGGACAAAGAAAAATACAAACTTTGGTAGAGTCACCAGCTCCCACCAATGTTAAAGGCGTTAGACAGTTCATGGGTCTCGCTCAACAAACTTAATTATTATACTGAGATATTCCTAAAAAAACTGATAGGTCTTCAAGTAAATTACTACTTCCGGTTGATAGATTACTACCAAAACAGATATCATATCATATCCGTCCGTTCATCTATCTATCCACACAGAGTACTAGTACTATTACTAGAAAAGAGTGTGTTATCTTTGTTTCTTCATTAAATTTATTGTTTCATAACTAATGATAAAAACTGGAAATTATAAAAGACTTCTTGATTAGGTTCTGTAATAGTATATTACATGTGAGGTGGGAAATGTTTCATTCCAGCCGAGGGCTTATTATATGACCGAGAGGCTTAGATATAGAGCAAGGCTGTAATGAAACTTCCACCGAACTATGTATACTATTTTATTCACAATCATCCTTAATTATCCAAATCAACTTCTCATTCTATATGTATATCCAACAAACAAAGGTGGTGTAGGTAGTAGTCTATGAAAACAAATGTTTGAATTTATTTCAATAATTTGACGTATCAATAGTTCAAGAAACTCAAATCCTAATAAAACAGCATTGCATTATAATTATGTTATTGATTTATGTTACGAATAATCAGTCATTGAATTCAGGATAATTTTAATATTTTTGTACGCAAAGTATATAATAAAAAGATGAAATATATTATAAATTAAAAATCAATGTAAGTAGATTACACATTCTTCTACTATTGAAAAGGTTTTATTAAATTGTTTCATATATTTCTTAGAAATGTAAAATACGAATAGCGTATTTTAGCGCTCTGCGAAGAGACCAGAGATTCTTCGTAATTCAAAAGTTTTTTTTATAATTTTACCCCAAACATGTTAGAATTTAAATGTGGGATCCATAAAATAGTTATTTGTGTATCAAGTGCGGATAGAGCATTGTTTGTTGCACGCGCCTCGATCAACAACTCGACAAGTGCACCGAACAAGCTCTATCCGACGAGATACACACAATATTTTTTCTACAATCGTTGCACAATGTCAAGCTGTAGAAAAAAATAAATTTTCAAAATTATCTTTGGCCACGCCTATAACAATTCAGTAAAATTGTAGTTACCCATGTCACCGTAATCATAACAACATTTATGAACAAAATAAAAATTTTCAAAGAAATCATAATTT
This sequence comes from Poecilus cupreus, assembly GCA_963942605.1. Taxonomy (NCBI): domain Eukaryota; kingdom Metazoa; phylum Arthropoda; class Insecta; order Coleoptera; family Carabidae; genus Poecilus; species Poecilus cupreus. Next base: position 3,968,343 of record OZ012721.1, on the reverse strand, counting down.
GACAAATGGACTACATTTGACATATGGAGTACATTGGACATAAAGTCTACAGAGTGAATACGTTTATGGTGATTAAGTTAAAGTGTATGTACGTATATGCCAACTGTATTTGCAATAGCAAGGTTATTACCAGAAAAATCCAATGCATCATTTACTTCTTTTACCTAATTTATTTTTGTTTTGTTTTTGTCGCGCTAGTGCGACAATATGTCACTTTGTCGCCCTAGAGCGACATTTTTGAACATTTCCTAACCAAAAATGGAATAACAAAGTCGATATTGTGCAACGATTGTAGAAAAAATATTTTATTTAACTATTACAGTGCATAAGTTTTAGTAGTATTTAATTAAATTTAGTAAGGGATAGAAACCCATTGTTTAAAAACCCTGAAGGTTAAGTACCTAATCCTTCACAAACGGAAAAAATTGTCGAAGTAGACGTGTCATGTTTTCCAGTGCTTCAAGTAAATTTCCTTTTGAAAAACCGCCGCTATTGTCCTCAAAATACCTTGCAGCATTTCTTACTTCCTTTGCTCCCACACAACCCCCCTCCCCCCTCCCCCCATTAACTTTAGAGCATTAACAGTGAATATATGCGCTGCCAGCTCTTTAGACATTCTAAGTCGATCTTGAGCCTGAACGGTTCTCCAGTTCACAATTCTCCGCACACGATATCGTACGCTATACGTTGGTTTTTTGTACAAATACAAGTGTATACGTACGAATAATGTTTCTCCTTTTACCAAGCGTTCCTGCTTGAGGTTTTCTGGGAACTTGAAAGTGAATTCTGGAATGCTTGCTTTGGAAATTCGATAGCATCTGAGCCTGCTGATGGGTGTTGAGACTCAGAAGTTGTATATTTTGTACATTTTATGGCGTACACAACTATTTTTAACTTTACTCATTAGGGTTCTTTAACATTTTTGTTTAATTATTCTTTTATGAAAGAATGCATGAAACTATATATGTTAGATTATATTTTACAGCTTACAAATGTTTAGTTTTCGAGATGTTGTTTCAAAACAGTATCCAATTTCAAATCTTCCTCGATATACGTCAAAGCTACGTCATTTATTTACAGCTCGTATTTATTTATCGTATAGTAGTAGGTATACATCATATATCTACATCATAACAGATACAATAAACAGAAAAAAAAAATGAGAAATAAGAAACTAACGAAGTCACAAACTTACAAGATGATTCATACCGTACGTGTGTGTGAAGGGCCTAATATGATGTCTTATTCTTAAAAAAAAGTTATAATAAAGTTAAATCAATTAATAAACAATCGTTACAAATTAAAGCGTTTAATTACGATTTAAATAGACTTTGGGAATAATTAAAATAAATGAAAGTTACAACTATTTACATTTTTCTTTTATTGCTCTAAAATTCCTGTTCACATGGTTGAAAGTCACTTAAAAACAAAAACACAAATAAAAAAATAAATTGCCGTTAAAATTAATTTAAGTCAATTCATTAAACATCAAAGTGTATGTAAGTACAAAATGGGTAATACTTTCTATAACGAGGAATGTAGATATGATTATGGTTTATGGAATAAGTTTCATTAATTAAAAAGATTTATATCTACAATTCACCGCATTTGCCATTAGTATTAGTATTATTTTTTAATGCATCATTTAAAATTAAAATAACAGCAAATTGTCAGATTTGAATGAAACATATTTCTATGGCAATGAGAAAATAATAATTATCCCAATTATTTTCAACGGTTATTCAATAGGGAGACGTTAATTTAAAAGAATGTTAATTTGCTGTAACTTTAAGTAATTGAATTTTTGTCCAAGGTTTATTAAAGAAAAAGCATTATTTTTGGCCTCCTATCTACACTTTCAATATTTTCCGTACATTATGAATCACCCTGTATATCCAAATTAATGACGTTTCTATAGGATGTTTTTATACATAAGACAATATTTGAAAATATATTGAAAAGCAATAACATTAAAAAATTCAATATAATGCAAAGATGTAATAATTCTCGGTTTTATCGAATTTATCGACTTTAGTGTCCATAGCCTATCCGTTGCACCAAATACATTAACATACCTGCAACTCGTATATTATTTCAATTACAGTTGTTGCACTGCCAACTTTCAGTCGAGGGTCCATCGATTTTCAGCATCATATCGCTGACGAATTTTTAGTGGGACACTAATGGTATAGTTGACGTACATTTGGTAAATTTACAGATTTAGTTTTCGGATATATTTTTTATTGAAATTTTATTCATTAACTAATTTTCCTAAACTTGTACGATTTAATTCAACCATTGTCAAAATATTTTTTTCTTTCGCATTATTATATTGCATATCCTTGTTTTCTGCACAAGCCCCCCCCCCCCCCTAATACATTCTAATAATATTTACACGGTTCTCGACTATTAATATTTTCATAATGACAGTGACAGATTAAAATATTAAAACCAAATTGCAAACACTATACGTCAGTAGCAATAAAAAGAGTAGGCGGAAAATTACGAATTATTATTATTAATTTCATTAAATTTTGCTATCTAAATAAATTAACCTGTATTAAATAAGATGTTGGGATATTGGCAGTATTATAATATAAAATTTGGATGCATAATATTTTGCCAGGCACTTTTTATTTTCAAAAAACTGATTTTACATGTTAGCAACATAAGCAACTAGTCAATGGTACAAAATAGAGAAATTTTCACGATTTTATCTTATTTAATTATTTATGCTCAACATACTTAATAGACCACATTAATTATTTTCATTTATTTTTGAAACAAAATTTAAAAAATCTGATGTGGCCAGCACATAACCTCCCGCCCAATACTACTCTTAAACGGTACAAAATAGTATTTAATGTTACAGAAACATACCTTCTTATTTGTTTATTATTTTTATATTTGAGAATTTTCATTTTCTTTTGTATATTTATTTAATTTTATGACATATATTTCACTAAGAAAACAGCTTCACAATCACAATGACATGTGTCACATTTCGTAAAAAATTGAAAATTTTTAAATGTTTTCATGGTGTACTAGGAATGCAAAATTTGTAAAATCTAATTTCTTTATATTTTATTATCTCTAAATCTAATGAAAATTAATAAAATTAGTGTAATCAAAAAACATGTAAAATTAAATATTCTTCAACTTTAAAAATAACATAAATTGTTGAAAAAGGAAATTTAACCGTGTTTTTCACGAAAAACTGTTAAGGGCTTCAAGCAAACTGCTACTTCCGGTTGACCAATTTTATCCAAAATCTAATCAGCTCTTCATTTAAATATAAGAAGCAATAATTCACAAAATTGTATTTTTTGGTATTATAGTATTTGAGTTATACGAGACGAAAAAATTGCCACAGACTACACACACACATACATACATACATACATACATACATACATACATACATACATACATACATACATACAGACATCATCGCGAAAATAGTAAAATCGTATTGTAGGGACCCTAAAACGTGCTTATTCATTGAAAACTCACTACCCAATTTTCTGACCAAAAACAATACCTCCCTTACCTAGAGGTGGGCGGGAGGTAAAAATATATCCGAAGAGAAGTTAACAACTTATAGTATTGATATGAAACGATAAGTTACTTCAACGTAATTTTTACAATCCTTCTTGATATGTACAATGATATTTCATAAAACAAATTGAATAATTTCGTTTAATTCTAATCGTACATTTACAAGTACAATTTGTTTGCGTTAGGATTGTCGGATCGAATCGTTCTATCCGAACACCCTGTATTATTACTGATTATTTAATTAAATTACTCAAAACTTTTATCAACATACATCAATATTTAGGTCCTAGTGCTAAAATAATATGATTAGTTAATCAATTTCAGGAACTTGATTTTATCTTGAATGTTACAGAAATATGTAAACAATGTCAGATTCCCTGAGGTCTACTTTCAGAATTTTTCTAATTTGAATATTTTCTTGCTTTTGACAAAAATTCCAAACATATTTTAAGTTAATATAGCCCCAAGGGTTTCAAGATACACATGCGTTTCTTAAGTTTGTTACGGAAAAATAAGTATTACAAATTCTTCTCGTGCATCATGAGATCTTCAGTTCGAATCCCACTACCGACAGTTGCCATTTTAACCTTACTCCTATGATGATAAATGTGTATATTTATGGTTATTAAAATCACTAATGGTTCTTTGTATGTCGAATTTTTTGTTTCTCCCGAAAAATAATCAGATAAGAATGGCTCTTTCTTCGTTGACGTCGCCGATAAAGAATGTTTAGGCGACGGCGAGCGTCGCGGATGGACAAATTGGACGAACGCGAAGGCGAAGAAGAAAGAAAATGATAAATGAAACGAGAGACGCGACGTGACAATGACCGCGGAGAGAAGACGTGATAAAGAGTATTGGAATAGATTTGCAAGAGGTGACGTTTGGAAATTGTGGTAATCTTCTACGTGGAATCGATCGCCGACGTGGGGAATCAAGCGTAAAAGAGGGAAGTGATTACAATAAATGCAACTGGAAAATGTCAATTTTGCATTTCAACTTGTGAGAGCCATTGCAGTAAATGCAATACAGAACTGTTTCATCATTTTCGATTAGAGGGAATCGTAGTTGAAAACTGCTGATTCTACTTTTTTGTAGAGAGAATTATACAAAAAGTGTGATTGTGGAAATCTAATAATGTTGAATATTGGAAAATTTGTTTTGTATGTGTCAGTAAGCTCTCAAATTTCATAACACGAGGTACATTAAAAGCACTAGATAGATTTTTCATTTTATATACATTTTTACCTCCCTACTGAAATACTATAGTATGTTCCGTAAATAAATATGTATATAATCGAAACCGGGCTGTGGATAACCGTATTTGCTGACTTTTGGGTCTACGAAACCAAAAACCATTTGACATTTATGGAAAAGACAAATTAAAACTGATATTTTACTACTTATTTTTTCGGTTTCTATTTCTCTTGTTCCTTACTCAATTATCATTGTGAAGTTCTTGTTGACAAATTATGAGTTTAGTAAGTGAAGGTTAGTTAAAAAGAAAAAATTTGGTGTGGTCACCGCACTACTTGTTTATACAAAAAAAAAAAAACTGATCACGTATGACTTGTTTCTTGCGTATGATTTTATTTTGACAATTATTTAATATAAAGATGTTAAACCTGTTTAATTTGTTGTTCTCATTGTAACTATGAATTTATTTTATAATAGATGTTAATTAATATCTAATCTTTTAAACTTTCTAACTAATAACATAAATATTGCTATAATATTTCAAAACAACACATATTTTTGACACTTCAAAATTATTTGCCATATAGATGTTAAAAATGTTTTAGTTTTTGTTCTCATTGTAGTTACAAATATATAATTCAGTTTTTCTCAAAATTAGAAGCATGTACAAGTACAAATAACATTTTATATTCCAAATATTTTTGCTATCATTTTTCATTTTAAACTTTTTTTCACAGTTGATTTTATTTCTGAAATAATGTAATTTAATGTTTTGTGTGTCCAGTAAACTTCCTCTTCCGGTTTGTCAATTTCACTCAAAATCAACTCAACTCTTCATATATTCCAAGTTTCGTTTACATATTTTGTTTCGTTCATGAGATATTGTGCATACGGATATCCATCCATCCATCCATCCATCCATCACACACAAACATCATTGAGAAATTTGTCTTAACGTATTCAGTGGACGTCAAAATACGTATTTTCGCAAAAATCTCGGAAGCAATTTTTTTGATGATTCCAATACTTCATTATACTTAAGGCCGATATTTCCATCTATGAATAAAGTACCGAATAAATTCGCCGAATAAATGAAAATTGTCGCATCGAAATCATAGCTCAAACGATACTCATTGTTCTAGCTGCCATTTTTTTATGCGTATTTTTTTATTTATTTGACGAATAACTTATTCGGAAATTTATTCTAGATGGGCAGACCGGCCATTGATATAAGAAAGTAAAAATATGTCATGTTCAGTGTATAATGAAGTTTGTACGGGCAATAACCATTCTCAGTCAGTAAATTTGGCAGACTAATGGCGGCGACCCTGATCATGTCTATACCCTTGTATATAGAGGTACCCTAGATAAAGCTATCAATATAAAATTTCAAATTTATATTTTGCATGGTCATAATACGACCTGATTAAATTTTGGGAACAATACATTAATCGGAAGAGGTAGTTTACTTGAAAACTTTTCAGGTTTTTAGGCATATCTCAGTAAATAAAACAGCTAAAGTAAATCTATAATATTCAGAAAGCTGTATAATACCAATAGCTATAATTTTTATTTGAAACTTTTTTGTCTATTTTGTACCGTTTAAAAGTTATGCGTTCAAATAATACAGAAAATTGGTGGAGGCGCCATTGTAGAAATCAGTGTATATTTTGCACACCCCCATAGTATAAACAAATCTGAGTATATAATTGACTTATCTTAAATTTCGTTATAATAAAAAATATATTGAGTGCTTTGAGGTTAAAATTATTATTTTTTTTTAGTAAAAGTTGTAATAATAAATTGCCAACATAAAATATAAAATACTAAAATACCAGCGTCCCTGTTCGGGCGCCAATTTGTAATATGAAATGCCACCATAAAATATAAAATACTAAAATACTAGCGTCCCTGTTCGGGCGCCAATTTGTAATATGAAAAATGCCAATTATTGTGACATGTGAGAAAAACAGCATGTAAGTATTTAAATTTTTGGTAGATTTATAATTCCCGCCGATAAAAATTATGTCTGGGGAGATTTGAATTTGCCAACGGATGATTTCTCAATGATAGAACAAAACTTCACTGACAGCTGATTATGTAGATTCTTCGGGCGCCATTTGTAACTAATCTGAGTGAATCAACTATCCTGACTAGGTCCGGTCTCTCCGTAAATAAGTTTTTAGTGAAATAAAGACATTTGTTTTAATAATGGTAAATAATAGTATTTTATGTATCTAGAACGAAAAGTGAATCTTTAAGGTATGAGCATGTTGTTTACGGCCGAGGCGGGTAGCCGAGGCCGTAATTACTTGCGAAGACCTTAAAGTCACTTTTCGTTCGCGGTACATACAAAATTTTATTTCATACTGGTTACAAAAGTTGTTAAATTATAGAATTTATTAACAGAAATGATCAAAAATTCCTAGAAATATGAGTTGATATAAGTAGGCTAAATAACAATTTCTATAGGAACAAGTATTTGTTTATAAATAATGAACCAATTAAAAGTCAAATTTTACTTTAAAGTCCTAGGACTTTAAAGTTTCACTTTTCGTACGATAAATAGTCCGAAAAATGTAACATAAGTAACCAGTATGACATAAAATTAATTATTATTGTTCAAAAAGGTAAGTTACAATTTTAAGGTTAGCTTAAATTTATTTGAACATTTTGCAGTGAATCTGAAATATGGTGAGGATGTAAGGAAATACCTTGGATATGTAGAGGAGATTCACCTGACAGTGCAAGTCTAGGTGAATCGCAAATATGTGTAGGTGACTTGATTTGTTTCTTTGGGTAAAAAACTTTCACAATTCGTCCGACAGTGCAAGTCTAGACGAATATGTGCTGGAGAACAAAGATGATATAAAAACTGACAGGCAAGTCGAGCTCTTAAATCAGGTCAATACTACTATTGCGGTATTCGACATTTTTTTTGTACCTTTTATGCCGAGTTATTAATTCGACATTGGTAAGTGTCCACGAGAGGTAATTAAAGACGGTGCGAGCCATCTGTTGGGAAACGGCCGCATTTTGGAAGTTTGACCTTTCTTTCGCAATAAAGTAACTGTCAGATTTGACGTGTGAACATAAAGTATGGTTAAGTGAATGTGTTTATGTGACAATTTAAATTTTAGATTCTTTTCTTAATTAATTAACCTAAGTAACAACATATTTACATGAGTTGAGGCAATATGAATTGAATATGAACATCAATAATAAAAGTGAACATTTACAATACAGTAATTACTTTGAGGTAAGTTAGTTGCTTAAATGTAAAATGTTTATAACCTATACAAATGTTTATTTTTGTAGGAAGAAAAGAAAGGTGACAAATCTGGTTTGTCACAAAGTTCTCTCAACAATGTAATATTTTCATGCTGAAAGTTCCAATCCGAAACTTGAAAACTTCGCCTTAAAAGGACAATTAACCTTCCTCGCATAAAAGCGTTCTACAAAGTCGCATTACGAAGTTTATTGGCGGGCGCGAACATTCGAACGAACATAAAACCGGAAAATAAACAACAAACGACATAACAGCAGCGTAACGGTAACGTACCGGTAAGGCTAGGTGCTCAGTTCTTCAGATAAATTTGCAAACGACACGACTGTATAGTCTCATCTCGACACGATTCAGCGCTTAGCGAATCCTAATGGCTTGAAATTTTTAAGGTATGCTTAAACACTTCTAGAAGGTTATAAACACTGTACATTTTTGCAGCTTTTGTTTATACTATATTAACAAATAAAGGAAATACATCATTACGCCATGTACCTATTTTGAGTGTGGCACTCTGCTCAGAGCAGATCTCAAAGCAATATATTTTTGAACGTATAGTTTCGACAAATAATAACACCCAAAAATGTTTAGGAAGACGTCAACTATTCTTATTACTTTCTTATACAGGATGTAGGACTGAAATTTGTTTTACAGCAAAAGTATAAATACAAAGGATATTCAGAATTTAAAAATGCATTCAGTAAGGCTTATCTGTTTTTTTACTCATTAGTATTTCACGAGGATGTATCAATTAAAATAAAATTATAATGTGGCCTTCGAAAATTAATCAAAAACGATAATTCAACTCCAATGTAAAGTAAGCCATAAAGAAATAGTATATTCTATAACAAGTAATGGAATGGCACATATTCCACGCGAGCAAAAAGTTTGTAGTCCGAGCCGAAGGCGAGGGCTACGGTTTGCGCGTGTGGGATATGCCATTCCGTTACATGTTGTAGACTATCTATAACAAGATTTTGGAAATATACAATAAATACAAATATAAAACTGTTGTAAACGTCAAACTCAAATAAATCAAATTAAAACAATCAGACAGAACCATAGTAACTGAATCAAGATACTTCATATGCCGCGCTAATAAGCGGCTCTGATTCGTCGAAAATATTCCATACGCGGCGTATGGAATGTTAGTGATTCCATAACAATTTTTAGTTATGGAATGCCTAGTTTCCAAAACAGTGTTATAGAAAAATAGTTATTTACTTTACAAGTGGGCAAAGTAAGGAATTACCCACGAGAGAAATTTTAACTCACGAAGCCAAAGCCTGAGTGTGATAATTTTATCGGGTGGGTAATTTCACATTGCCCACGTGTGAAGTATAACGTTTTATCCAACACCTCTTAATAAGTGAAAAATTTATTAAAGAAATATTATTTGACAGTGGCATATGCTTTAAATTTTCTAAATTAAAATGTCAATCGAAGTAATTACCAAGGTATTGTATGTTATTATTATTGTTATTTATAAAAAATACTCACTAGTGACTTTTCTCAAAATTATACCCACTAGTGGGTAATCTGTTACTTTCCTTGTTTAAAATCGCTATAGTTATAGATCATTTGTTGAGAGGTGTTGGATAAACAATTTTATCGTTTTGACAGCGGATAAATAGGAAGGTAACTGTTTGAAAGTGATAAATAGTTATTTGTCAAACTAGAAAGGAAAGCGTTTCTTTTTCTCACTCGAACTCGAAGTTCGCACAATAAAACTGTTTAAAGATAATAATATTTGTAATTACATATTTTTTATGGTTGCACAAAAAATAGTGTGTACACCTTGTCAGCGAAATCTTTTATCGCCCTTTAGATACTCTCGGTATGCTAAAGAGTGATTTCGCGGCCTTGGTATACAAATAGCTATTGTCAAACTTGGCCATTTTAACATTCGTGCTGATTTACCTAGTTACCTGGTGTTGCCAAATTTACATTTTTTTTAAATAGCTTATGAGGCTTTACTAAGAGTCCTACAAATTTTTTGTATTCGGATTATTTACTTAAAATTAATCAAAGAATTTTTCAACCTGAAACTTATCACCTCTTTTTTGAACATTTTTCATTAATCATAGTTGCAGTAAGAACAGAAATACTGAAACATCTATTCTACATACTTAAACGCTAAATATTTTAATTCAGATACCTATACTTATACAAGTATAAGAAAGTCGTACAAACTGGAAAACCGCTATATTTACAAAGTTCTCATCTCCTGATAAAACTCCTGATAAACTCAAACTTTAATTAAGCATTATCCACAAAACGAGGCGAGATTTCACTGTAACAGAGACTGAACTACTATTCCAAAGATTCGCTCAATGTTATCGCATATTGAGCGGACGGTTTGAGCACAGCAGCTGTGAGCTGTTGCCTTTAGGTCTTCCATGATTGTGCATTATGTGTTGACGTTTAGCCTATTACCATTCCGAAATGAAATCCTGATTAATTCAGCCGCAGCTTTGTGCTTACGTTTCAGCGAATTGCTCATTTACGGAAAGCAATTCGGTGTGGCTTAGATATGAGCTGCTCCCTCACTCACAGATGCCGAGAGGAGGGCCGTTACTCTTTTATAAATTGTACTATAGGGTGGCAATGTATGAATGTAACATTTTTCTGGAGCATTTGTTAATATATGAATAAAATATCGCTTTTATAATAATGAAATTGAATATGTTTTGTAAATATTTTTGGTAGCCAAAGAATAATAAAATTAAAATCAATATTTGTTATGACAATGGGGTCTTCCACCATTATTTAAAAATTTTTTATGAAACTTTATTTAAATTGAAGACTATCTACACTTTTAAAAATTCTTAATTGTTATTCATCAAGCCACAATTATTTTTTTTAATGTTTTGACGTCATTGTAGAGGTGTTGCTGTATCTAAAACAATACAGATTGTAAATAATTGTAGTCATATATTTTTTACTTATTTTATTATTATTATTATTACAATAAAATAGAACATTTATGTGATAAAATTTGTTTAAATCTCTACTGTTTGATATCCCCCAACACTTCTATAATGACGTCATAAAATTAAAAAAAAATCATTAATGAATAACAATTAAGACTTTTTAAAAGTGTAGATAGTCTTGAATGTAGATAGTTTCATAAAAAAGATTTAATAAAAATGGTGGAAGACCCCATTGTAACAAGATCATGGAAAATTAAACAAAAACGAAAAATATTTGTCATTTCATAAAACAGTTTTGGGGTTATTTATGTATCTACGCCCGTGAGTTAAATGTCACGTATGCCACTCATTTTGCGTGAATTAAGAGCTTCATTGCCGCACTCGTTTTCATTAACGTACTCTTTATTATAAATATTGATAATACTATCTTTATAATTCTTTAAATTAATTAATATTTATTTAATTAATAATTTTGAAGCTTATTCTCCTATATCCGACGAAATACTTTCTAAATCACTCATTTTCACGAAATGCTTCAAATATTTATGAAAAACAACTACATAATTGTTTAATGTTAAATTGTAGTCGTCATGGATAAAAATCATTTTTACAGAAACTACTTGGATTAATTTTCTACTTGTCAAAAAAATAAAGTCAAATTATTTTTATTTTTTATCTTTGGGTGGTCGTAGATAAAATATTGTACAATATACGTGTGATAATGCATTATTAACATACTTATGTAATTACACAACTCGGCTGTCACTTCGTTGTGCAAATTTCACATCTTAATAATGCTCTTATCCTAGTTATATTGTAAATATGTATTAGTATTATAGAAAGAAATATATCATTACAATCTTCTACGAAATCTCTACTAAAAAAAAAAAAAATACAACACTGTAATAAATAAATCTAAATCTGTTTTTAGAAATGTTAAATATTTTTCATTTTTATTTAATTTTCCATGGCTGTATTACAATTTTTCAAATATACTTTTATTAATTTTAACTTGATTGGATTGATAGTGAAATACTAACATTTAGGTAACCAAATGGACCTTATTGCATGCATTTTAAAATTCTGAACAATTTTTGTATTTACACTTTTGCTCTAAAGTGAAAAGTAAAAATTTACAGCAATATAAAAAAAAATTGCAATGAAATCCCTATGTTCCACATCTCAATTTTACAGCCTTTATATACAGAAGGGGGAGGGGGTAATAAATATAAGCATAATTAAAGTAAATATTTAAAATTTTCATCAAATAGACGATCACGGACTACACGATTATATCTCATTTTAAGGTTGTTGAGTTCAAAATCTGTAAAAATCACATCGTGTGAAATGGATAACATTCTGCACTTATTTCAAAATATCTATTATTATCCTATACAATGTTAAATGCCTGGATCTATGGTAGAAGTTGCGTCAGCAAAAACGCAAATCTGCAATTATTCAAGGCTTATTATTCCCAGCATTATTATCTGTCATCTGTTGTATAATCTTTTAAAGCGATTGCATTTAATATGGCGAGATAACAGCACGGATTCCCAAATGATATTTTAATGTTTCGTTCGTTTCAAAGATAAAAATCTGCACAGAATTACTTTCGCCCTTTCAATTACAAAAACAATTTAGTTTACCACATTGGCGTACGTAAAGAATTTCATTAAGCTATCCTTGGGAATGTAACAAATGTGAATCGGTTTAACTGACATTACTAAGTATTACACTTAATTTTAATTGCAATGAAAAAGAATATTGCAATGTATAACTAATCCAAAAGAAGAATAATATTTTTGAAGCAATGTTATAATTACAAATATGCTGTCATAAATATATTTTGTATAAAAATTTTCTGTCATGAAATATGTCATTCCTATCTATATCCCCGTCCCAAACAACTTCCTATTGACACCCTCACTCTAATAAATCTTTCCTCCAATATTCCCCTTCTCTTTCATTGAATATGATAATGCGAAATATATTTTTGGGCCGTGTTCATTTCTATACAGCAGTTTGAATAATTTATCTACGTAAAATGAATTTTAATATGCACTTACTTGATCATCTCGCTGAATTGAACTTGGAATTTGATTTTGGAATGTTCTATACACTTTGAAAGTGATTTTGAAACGTTTTATACACTTTGAATTTTGATTAATTACACTGATATAAAATGCAACTGTTTTCACAGACAACTATTTGTACGTTGACTTGATAATAACATTTTTATTTAGAAAAATAATGAAATATACATTTAATTAAACCTATATTGTATCTTGAAAATATGCGAGCAAAAATTTACATGAGTTCGTCCGTTTCAAATTGTTCGTTTTAATGTTTTACAAAAGTCGAAAGACAAGCATAATGCAGTGTATCCTATATTTTCTAAATTGTACAACTAATTTCTAATTTTTTTTAATTCACAATTCATACAGTAATATGTCAATTCCAAACATTTTAGAGGTTGGGAAATGCGTCATTCCTTACTAATATGACAACCTCTTGGGTGGGAAGTGACAGGTTTATCCCATGGGTGGGGAAGTGTTTATATAGAATTGCCTAGCAACACAGTCATAAATCTCTGAAAGTAAGTTGAACAGTGCTGTCAAACATTAAAATTACAGTAAAACAACAATAATTACAATATTAATATTGAACAGAATCATTTTTATTGTAAAGTAATATAAAATTCTAATGTAATTAGGATTTGATTTTCCTGAACTGTTGACACATATAAAATTATCATCACCTTTGTTTGTTGGATATACAAGTAGAATGAGAAGTAAATTTGGATAATTAAGGACGATTGTGAATAAAATAGTATACATAGTTCGGTGGGAGTTTCATTCCAGCCTTGCGCTATATCTGAGCCTCTCGGTCATATAATAAGCCCTCGGCTGAAATGAAACATTTCCCACCTCACCTGTAATATACTATTACGTACTATTAATTTTTTTACCTGTCGCACATACTGTATTGGTCCTAAAGATACTAACTTTCAAAATTTTGAAGTACTTTTCATGGCAGAAAGGAAATTTAAAAATAATTTACAGAATTATAATTCATTTGATATAAGTTTATTTTACATAATATGGCGGGAGGTCTTGTGGTGATCACAACTGATTTTTATTTGTAATCGGCACTAAAGTGCTCAAAAATCGTCATTAAAAGCTCAGAAATCGTCATTAAAGTAACCCATTATACGACGATTTTGTGCAACCCAGTGTTGGCAACCGTTAAATAATTATTGTACAATTAGGATAATTTTGGCAGATATATTGACGTACTATAGTAAATTTGGATGTAACATGAAACAAAATTTTTAGTGTTATTTACGATTACTTCACTTCTCGAGGTTGGCAACACTGGCTGACAGATGTATAAACTTAACCTATATTGTAATTTTTTTACAGTTTTTTTCGAATTTTAGATTTCAAATAAAACTTAATATGTACAACGACACTGAAGTTCCTTTTTATCACTCCCGTGGTTTATATTCCTCGGCCCTGCGGGCCTCGGGAACTAAATTCCATATTTGTGATAAAAAATTGAACTTCAGTGCCTTGATACATAAATAACAATTATTTAAACTTTTATAACTTATTAAACAAAAAATTTGATGCTGGTAAACTCATGAGAATTTGAGCTCGTATATTGATTTAAGTCTAGCCTTGAGATTATTCACAAAATAGTACCATAGAATTCACCGAACTATTCGGCAAACTTTTCATAACAATTAAGAAATTAAAGACGATTATTTACCAAAAAGATTGGTAATTTCTCATAAATACTTTCTATCTTCAAACGTTATAAAAGTTATGTTATGTATCTATATTCAACAAGCATAAGTTCAATAGTTTTGTAATGTACTATTAACATTACGATGTCTACATACATGGAATGTCATGTCTAATAGACCGTGTTGCGGACATAGGTCTATCCATGTTGTGTATATATAACGTACTCGCGACATAACTGTGTTGGCTGGGTACATCCTTAGTTCGGTAAATTCTACTGTACTCCTTTTTCCAGTGAGTTAAATGTGATTAGAGAGTTCTCTAAACCTTCTCTCCTTTCAGAATCCTCTGAATCTCCTCCAAAGTCATCCGACTAGTCTCCGGAACAAACAACCACGTGAAGCCCACTCCAATGACACAATTAACTCCGCAGGTCCAATACATCACATGGAGGCCGAAGGTCTTCTGCACTCGGTCCATCGCCCAGATGATGCCGAAGTTCAACATGATGGACAGAAGGCCAGTGATGGAGGACGCGGTGTTCTTCACGTTCATTGGAAATAGCTCTCCGGAAAGAAGAAGAGGAACCAGACCCACACCCATGCGGTACACCATGGTGTAGGTGAGTAGGCATGATATAGGGAGAAGGTGGGGGGAGGTGAAGGTTATTGGAGTGGGGATTGGGGAGAGGGAAGCGTAGCCGAGGAGAAACAACGAACATCCTGATGCTGAAAAATATAAATTCTTTGAAACTAAATATCATCACTACAATTAATGAAATTAGAGTATGAAAGGTGACGTTTACAAACATGTTATTCTTATCATTTTAGTGGAGTAATTTAACATATTATGCTACACAGTGAGGTAATTTGATGCGTTTATTACTTCACTCAGTAGCTGTCGAACCGTCGACATAGTTTTAAATTAAATAATTGACTGTAAGTCCGTTTTTTCATTCTTCCCATATTTCCTCATCATAAGTCGATCATCGCATCTTTTTCGTCAAAATACATAACGATTATGTTACTTTCAAACTGTTTTTCTTGCGCAAACCTATTAATAGTTATTTACTTTACAAGCAAGGTAAAACGGTTTTTACTGCTAAATGAAGAAAATGACCGGCGAGCCGATTAGGCGAGCCTGCCACTTTCTTGAAGCAGTAAAACAGTTACCTTGCGTGTATTGTACAACATTTTCTCGAACACAAAGTAGGGTGAAGATTTCGTTAGAAATACACTACGTCAAATGGGAATAACAATTTTTAAGATAAAAAATGACCGAAATTGTAGTTAAACACCACGAAAAATAGAAAAATAAAGTGTATTGTGCAGTAAAAGCTAAAAGGGTTTAATAATAAGTCCCGTAAAAATATGAACGTAACATTATTTTCCGAAACTAGACAAACGTTTTATTTATAAAGTAAACCAATTTGGAGTGCGACAAAACCTTGAAAAAACTAACAAAAGTAAACAACATGAATGCGTTTACAATAAATAATATGCTCTGAATATTTTGTACCAGACGGTTATGTGCATCTAAGTAAAATTTTAGGTTATAATAGGAATTTGCTCCGAAATCTTTTCACTTTGTATTTAACTAAGTTCATAAATTAATTTAAATCTGTATTTAAAATTAATGTTCCTTATATTTGTTCATTTTTAGTTGTTTGTTTATTTAGTCGATTTAGATCAAGAAACGTACAACTAACTTATAACAGTACAACAACGTAGCAATGCAGTTTTTGCATTTTTCTCCCAAAACCAGCCATGCAGGAACAAACAACACTCATCACTTGTTCATCTCCTGTAATTTTCCTATTAATTTCATGGGGGATCACCTCGTAAATTCGACGTTGACATACAGAAAGCCACTACACCCACAGCCACTGTCACTTTCATTTAATTTTGTCCCGCATTTAATCAATTGTCAAGTAAATAAAATACGTTCAGCTACTTTAAAATTTAGTTTTCAGGAACTGTTGTAGTGAATTCGCGAATCGTGAGACTCATTTTTATTATTTTATTCGCGAATCTTCACCCTAATCCTTGACCCTAATTGACGCCATCTTGGATAGGCCACGCCCCCATGTTAGATCACATTACTATTAGCTATAATTTTTATTTGAAACTTTTTTCTTTATTTTGTTTCGTTTAAAAGTTGTTTAGACGGAAGATTTTTCTATAATGCGTACCGTCTCAATATCAAATACCCCACAAACTTTAGTAAATTTCACATGAATCTATCAAATGTGTTAAGTTGTAATTATAGACAAACACATAAAAGATAATTTAAAGATACCATACCCAAGAAAGAAATAATAAGTATGGCCTTCTTCCCAACGTAGTCAATAAACAACGCAGTGAGGGTACACGACACCACCGAAATAAACGACGAAACCACAGCCACCCTATACGACTCCAAATTCCCTCCAGATAACTTCAAAATATGATGAATGCTCACATTGATCCCAACAGACCCTTGCAGAGCATTCAAACCAATAATAATAAACAAAGCCTTCCTATTGCTTCTCACGGTGAAGACGCTCCAGAAACTTGAGTTCTCTTCGTCTTGTTTCTTGACAATTTCAGTTACTTTATCCAGTTCATCTTCAACATTAAAAAGATTTCTCAAACTGCGGAAGACAATTCTTGCTTGACGAGTTTTTCCTCTTAGTAGGAGGGTATATGGAGATTCTGGTACCCATTTTATAGCTATTAGCTCTGTGAGGGAAACGGCTACCCCTATTAAAGATGAATAGAATATTGTCAAATAGGGACCAAAACTGAATATGAGTAAAACTCCTAGATTTGTCATGATTAGCACTAGACTTCCAAGAAATCCCCGAATTTTAGGATCTGATATTTCGCAGATATAATTCACCGAAACTTGATAGACCAATCCTCTTCCCGTTCCTGCGAAAAACCTCGCTATCATGAACAATGTTGCTGATTGGCTAACGCCAATTAATATCCAGGATATTGTCATGATTAGAACTGATGAGATTACTCCTACTTTTTGATTCATTCTAGGATAATCAGCGAATGATAAAATGTTGTATGCGATTGACCCATAGGTAAACATTTGAGTAATGTATGTAGCTTCATCTTTTGTTATTGAGAAGTTGGGTTCTAGTAGTTTGGGTACTGCTGATGACGACCAACCATAGTGCATTCCTTCGACGAGGAGACCAACGCTTACTAAAAACAAAATAAGATTTAGTTAGTAAGCATTCGTAGATTTCGGTGGGCGATATATTTTTAATGTAAAAGGCTGACAAATTACACCCCCCTCCTTCAGAACGTTCAGGGGTTCACTATCTCTTCACAACTTTGATCAAATATCTAAACTGATTCAAATTTCGTCGTTAAACGTTTCTCTTTTCGTTCGACTTTTCGGTACAACCCATAGGAAATCGGGTATCAAATTTTAATTTAAGATTAAGGGCTACGGATTAATAATTTATAATAATATCATGTATAATACCTGTTTTATATGACGCAATTATTGGTCAACAAATTGACTAAGTTTTCTTGTCAATTTATTCTTGTTTATTCACCAATCATATCTAATCACTAATCAACATTTAAATCAGTTATTAATCGCTTATTCCTCGAACGTCCACGCAATCATTCACCCTTAGTCTCGCCCGCATATATTAGTTTCACCAACCTATCTAGATGACTAAACCACCTCAACTGACTCTCTCACTTTCTTAACAACATTCTTCTCAATCTCATACTCACCGTACACCAAAATATTCCGGACACGATCACTCTCCTCTCAATCTAATTTCCTCAGCAGTTATACGTCGTTCATTCTTTTTCATCCACACCCAACATTCAGAACCATACATCAATGTACGCACTAACACCCCATTATAGACTCTCAATCGAGCATCTATAGATACATTCACGTTTCGAGCAAATGTACCCAGAGCACCCCATACCTTGCACCCTGCAGACAACCGCCTTTCAATCTCCCGGTCAATACATACATTCTTCAAAAACATACTACCCAAACATACAAATTCATTTACTTGTTTCCTTATTTAATTATTAAAATGTCATTAGAGTTTGTGCATAATAACGAAGGTAATAATTTTTCGTTGTGTGGATAAACAATGGTAAATTCTTAGTGTACAATTATTTGCTCCCCTCACTATTTTAGAACAAAAGTTTGTTTAGATTTTATCTACAGAAAAAAATTCTGCATCTATAGATACCATTGTACATACATTTCCAGTGTCCGGAATAGGAGAAATCGAAGAAATTAAATTTATCATTTTAACAAAAAACCATGATGTTATGGAACAATCAAAACAATCAATAAAAAATCTGATGTGTTCAGCACATAACCGAGCCCAATACTACTCTTAAACAATGCAAAATAGTACTTGATGATACAGAAACATACATTCTTATTTATTTATTTTCTATTTATATTTCAGAAATTTAATTTTATTTCGTATTTTTATTTAATTTTTTGACATATATTTCAAAATCAAAATTACATGTGTAACATTTCGTAAAAAATTGAAAATTTGTAAGTGTTTCCATGGTGTACAAGGAGTGCAAGACTTATGAAATCTAATTTCTCTATATTTTATTATCTCTAAATTCAATGAAAATTAATAAAATAAATGTAATCAAAACAGATGTAAAATTAAATATTCTACAACTTTCAAAATATACGCGCTAACATTTACCCTATTACCCCATTTGCCAAATTACAATGCTGTAATCATCTATTGTTTTGTTTTAATTTCCGGCATAAAACCATTTAATCATTTCTACTTTTTCTTGTATTGAGTACATTATAACAACGGTTTTTATTAATAAGTTTAAAAGGTTTCCCCACTTCCGAACAATGGAAATTTATCAACCAATTTATGAATCAACAGATTCAGAATTTTTTTCTACAGATAAAATCTAAATAAAGTTTTGCTTTCAAATAATTTGGGGAGCAAATAATTGCACACTAGACTTTACCATTTATAGCTGTCGCTTTTTTGTCGTTCGCATTTTTTATGATAATTATAAAAATCGCCCAATTTCAACAACTGGTTCTCAGGAACCTAGTGCAACGGTAAGGGATAAAGTAGTTTTAAACCTGTTCGTTTATTTTTGCTCAAAATTATCGAAAAAGCAATCAAACATATGATGAACTTATTCCACGGTAGAAAGAACAAAATTAATCAACAATTTTTTTATGGCGATAACAATGAGATCCAATCTTTCAGGAACAACATAAGTAATATACCCACACACTCCTCTGATAAGAAATGCAATCATATATCAAACTGTAAGTACGATAGTAGTAGATATGCAGTGGAACAGAAATCACTACCATCTTTCCGAACGAAATTTAACGGCTGGTAACCACCCTCATACATATTTCTTAACTAATGCACTAGTAGTTAGTCACTTGCTACCCACTATCACCCTTAACTAACAATCACCAGAAAATAATTTCTCACGAAACATATTTTTTAAACACTGTACTGTCAGTATAAATCTGCCTCACTCAAGTTTAAGTGTAGATATCTTAAAGTATTATACCTATGAAAGCAGCCAAGTACTGAGTAAAGTAGTCAAAATCGAATAAGTTTACTTTTCTAAACCACGAAATCATTCTGGTTTCGTTCAAAAATAAATGCAGACCAACTCAAGTTCGTCATAGTTGAACATAATTTAGATATTGGCAAATTGTTTAGATAATAAATAATAGGCTTCTGATATGCGTAGGCAATATTTCAATGTCGTAGTATTTTTTCGTGAGACATCAGCGATAACATAATTAATAATTTTTCAAGAATGTGGAATTTAAATTTAATTAAGCCTAAACTAGCATCAAATTGCCAATAAATCACATGAAATTTGGGAAATGAAAAATCTTATAGGTTGATTAACTAAATTAAAACTTTATTTATATACAATAACAATGATTTGCTAAACTCCAGTAACATCTCTGATCCATCCTCGGAATGCTGCGATATTAGTGTAGACTCCTGGTTTATTAGGCATGGCACAACCGTGGCCCCAGGAGACGACGCCCACCTGGCGTCCGTTGTGGACGAGGGGCCCACCGGTGTCTCCGTTGCAGGAGTCGACGCCCCCTTCGCTCACCCCCGCGCAAATGTCCCTGAAGAGACACAATCATTAACTGTATAATCGCATTTCTAAATTGTTAAAAACTTTCACCAATGAAAATATATGTTGCAAATGAAATTTTCAATTTTTGTTTAGTACCGTCTGTTATCATTAGTTAATTTTTTTTAACAAGCTGTTAAAAATTAACAGGCATGTTACAGACTAGGCCCGAAGGACGCAGTAGAGTGTTTTTGGGAGAAAAAGTTTTCATTTTGGAACCGGAAAAATGACGGAAATGTTTATTGGTAATTTTCTTAAAAACATCATTGCCATGAAACAACAGTAATTAAGAGTTTACTTTACTAATTCCCGGTTTTATAAAGAAATTTAAACTTCACTTAAATTTACTTTTATGGTACATTTACATCAAGTTATCCAAATGATAATAAAATTTTTTACGACGAAAGTAAATTATAAAATAATTTCAAATGAGGTGCGATGGTTAAAAACAATAATTATTTATATTACTAGTGAGGTAGAGAGGCCTTATTTACCCATGAGTGCCTATTCATATGAATGGGTTATGTTCATAACTTACGTGTGAAATACAAGACTTTATGTACGCTACAAATATTTAAAGAAAAATGAAAATATTATTTTCAATCATTTATTTTTTTCAAAATCAGGGGAACATAATAGATCGATTTTGTTTGCTTTTTTTTTTTTCTACGACCACTTAGAAATATGCTCATTGTATTTTATTTGTTTCTAGGGATATGAGATACATTTCAATACAGGTGTCATAGCTAGGATACTTATTTGGAATTGACAAATATCTGAATGGTGAAAGCGGGATAAATTTTTCATTAAAATTAAATTAATTAGGAAATAATATCGTGGTCGTAGAAAAAGTATAGTATACAACTCGCATGGAATGTCTGTTTCATTCTCGTAGAAAATAGGTACCATTCTATACTCGTTGTACAATATACTAAGTAAAGTAGAGCGCACTAGTGGGGTAATCGACAAAAATGCATCAAATTACCTTTCTGAGTGAGGTAATATCCAAAAACGCATCAAATTATTCCAGGGAGTGACTCCACTCAAATAATGGGAATAATATATTTATTATATCAGTGACGTAGAGAAATAAATTTTCTTTAGGACTAGTGAATAAATATATCAGTGGAATAAACAAAAAATAATGTATGAAAAGATGACAGCTAGAATAATGATCATGAAATCATTTAATCAATTATTTAAGCTATGATTTTAATGCGATATTTTTGTGTATTCCGCTGGTAAATTTATTCTCTAGTTTATCGAAGGTTGGATATACCGGTCCGTAAAAGTTAATTTAAGTGGCAGTTAAATTTCTTTATAAAACCGGACATTAATATATGAAAAATGTTATTACAATATTGTTCAAAAAAATATTATTTAATACAGTGTCATAATTGTTAAATTTCCAAATCTGTCATCATCCGTCACAATTTTTAAAATTTAGTTTATCAAAGATGAGATTCGAACTGAATATCTTATGAAGATCCACATCATTATAATTACTTAACAGCAATCATAATTGAAGTGTCTTTGTGTAATGCAGTTAAATTGTCAAAAACATACCTCTCTGTGATTGGTCTCGTGGGATAATCAGCCTTGCATTCGTCCAATGAAACAACTGGAACGTCCACAGCTTGTAAATGTTCCACCATTGGTCCGCTGGTCTGTAATAATATTGAAATCCTCATAAGCTGTCTTCACTTTTAAGTTTACCTCTATGGGAGTTATTAAAAATTATGCCAGACATCTGTATCTACTCCAAACAGAGTGTCACACTCAGAAATCATAAAAAACAATATTTTAACGAAATAAATATGTCGGGATTCAAATATTATATTTGACTTCTTACCGTAGTGTATCCCCATCCGCTGACAGTGCATAGGTCACCAACTGGGATGGTTTCGTCGCGCTCAGCCAATGGGATTGCTGCGTCTTTGAACGAATCCTTAACCTAAGAAATATAAAGACTCGTTTGTCATTAAGAATCTTAAAACGGTTGTAAAATATATATTTATTCATGTAGAATGGCTTCTTATGCGCTGTAAATTTTGGGTGTCTAGTACAAAACTATAAAGAAAGAGTAAAACTGCAGTTGATGAACACCTCTAAAGTTGGCTGCAAAAAAAGTAGAACCACAGTATTAATTTTTAATGGAACCTTTTCATGCATATTAACTCGTTTTTAGGTTAGTTTGTCTTTTATTCTAACAACCCTATCTTTTCGGGTCCCAATATCGCTGCGCTAGCTACGAAGTTTCTCATACACCTAACTCATTCATACCACATTAAAACACAGTATTATCATTACACACTTAACGGCCTTAAACAGACAGAAACCATCAAAAACACCACAGTTCCGCAGCCAACTTCAGAAGTGTCCATTAACTGAAGTCAATCAAAGTTCATATAAATATGTATCTGGAAATTCTTACCTACCTTTATAAGTGCAATATCATAATCTTTGATGACGATATCATAGTCGGGATGTTCGTGGATTTCTTCAGCAACATGCACCTGACCTCCTTTGCTGAGTAAACTGCTTCCTGATACCAGAGTTATAGTTGCTGGATCTTTCACACTTTAAACACAAATACTTGAAGCTATTTTTTCATAAACATATATTTTAATTGGGTATAAATTTACATGAAAATATATATCATAAAGTAGATTCCGGTATTCTGATAAGTTTTCGCGTGAAGTGCGGTTACTGGCCGTAAAATTACGGCCTCCAAGAATATTATGTCCATAAACGTTAACTTCCTTAAAATTATAAGTAATCCTTGAATATACAAATTTCGTTGCACCAGTCAAATTTCAACACTTAAATTGTCTTAAGGAATCCTTAAAATAAGTGTCCGACATTGGCCACTTAACGTCTACTAACAAAGGAACCAGATTTGTATTTGTGGTAAGAAAAAATGTTAAATTATTATGATATTGATTACGACGATGATGATGTAGAAGATATTCGATTTATAAATAATCTCCCGAGAATAATATATGAACGAGCTAATCATTTTCCTAATTTGTTGGATGGACAATTTTTTGAACGATTTCGTTTAAGAAAAAAATACTAGACTAATAGAATCTTATTTCTGTGATTGCTAATATCACTAAATAGTATTATTACAAATTTATTAACTTACTTGATAATCCTTCTCGATACATTAATGAATTTCCCGAATGTTTTAAATGTCACAAATAATGAACAAATCTTCTTGACAGTTCGTATTAATCTTACTAGATTCTTACATTAGAAAATGAAAATTTCGTTAACATTAGAATGCCCGGACAGGTCAAAATGACCGTTTATACAATTTGAATTATTCTTAGTCACAGACATTCTGAGTTTTCTAATGTTAAGTTACCAAAGATTCTTCTTCGTTTTTTAAATTCAGTTTTAGATACAGAATGTAGAAATAAGCAGTGACTAGCTAAGCAATGCCTAAATTTTACGTCAGCAACAAACTTAAGATATAAGGATTCCTTAGTAATAAGTAATGCTTAGTAAAGTTTAATTAAGGAAGGGCGGTGCAACTGGGCATTAGTGGTGTAAGAATCACAGGGATAATTTTATGGGACAAAAATTTTGAAGGATCTTTGATTCGCAGTCCGATGGATCTATTTAATTACCTTCAAGGTTTTTAATTTTAAGAGGGAGCAATTAATTTTTTCAAATCAAATCCAAATTTTTTTAAAATCATAGAAAGTAAAATTAATCAAGATAGTTCAAATATGTAATCAGGATGTTTAAAAGTAGTAAAAAAATTATGACGGAGTAATAGTAAATATACCTACCCGTCGACGCATTGAGCAGCGGTTAAGGCCCAATTTTTTGAAATAATAGACGCTCCACATAAATGTGAACCCAAGTTCCTTAATGAAAGCTAAAAAATAAATAACAAATAAATATATCACACCATTTATCTATTTTGAGTGCGACAATTCGCTTCTGCAAATCTGGGTAAGTTATGGATAAAATTAAATTGACAACTGTCGGTTGTGGAATTCGAACCGAGGATCCTATAGTCCACACTACATTGGGATATTTGCAAAGAGTATGGAAGAAGACGTTCAAATTATTTTATTTTACTTTTAGCTTTTAGGTGTATAAGTGTGTTTTCTGATTGGGTTATTTCGAATGGATGAGGAATGAAAGGTTGGTGAGATTGAGGATGAATAATTGTGTGAGCGTCCGAGGAATAAATGGTTAGGTATAATTGGTGATTTCGAGTTTGAAGAATATACGTGTCTGTATATATAAGAGTGGACCAGGCGAAAGTGGTATGTCAGGGAAAACAAAAACATAATTAAATTGGTCTACTGTGGCAACTTTAGTCTAATTTAACCGAAGTCATAGATCTTATAGTTCTCGAGATTTCAATGGTGAACCTCAAAATTGAAAAACCCTGTATATGTATGTTTATTTACCTGGTATGGAAAATTGGAGATGTCAGCATCATCTCCACCAATAATACGGCCATTAAAAACAGATGCAGCCTCTGTAGAAAACAAAACAATTTTGTAGACATTAAATAATTTAAATAATAAGTAAAGAAATGGGCAAACCTGAAAGGCTTACTGTCAGTATCACAGAAATAACAGCGAAACGAAGCATGGTAAAAAATAATGTTGAATCGTTCAAAATGAAAATTCTTACGGGTATATAAGCCTTCATTTATCGCGTTCTGAAATCTAATCTTAAGAGCTAAAAGCAAATTAATGCTTTAAAATTATATTTCCACTTGATATTAATTGTATTTATTATGATAAACACTTATTTTGACACTGCTATCAATTAATCGCAATTATTTTTAGGATGATAATCATAATTTACCAATTATAGACTTATCGAGGAAAACAAAATATTGTTAGTACTCTTCGGAAAATTTGGTACTTGTATCTTACAAGATACAATAAAACAATTTGCATGTCTGAGAAAATAACTTTATTTTATGGACAAAACATTTTTTGTTATAGGTTTTATTTATCTACAAGCCAGCTGTCTGCTTGATCCAGTCAAGCATCTTGAACACATCGGCGTAGATTCCGGGTTTATTGGGAAGGGCACAACCGTATCCCCAGGATACGATGCCAATTTGGGCTCCGTTCACCACCAAAGGACCGCCTGAATCGCCTAGACAGGTGTCCTTTCCGCCTTGAGGATAACCAGCACACAGCATCCTTAAAAGGAATATTATATTCAGGTATTTTAACATCTTAGTTTAAATGTAAATACAACTGCTTAAAAGGTTTATTATGTACGATATATATTTTCATACCCAACCATTTTTAATATGTATTTATTATTATAAATGTTTTATTCTTTGGTTAGAAAAACGTAGTTTCATTCATTACACTGGTGATATTTTCTATGAAAAGATTTTTTTTTCGATCGGACGAAAATTGACTCCTTTCTTGTGTGTTTTCGAACCGCAAAGTGCATTAATCGGCTATTTTAGTGTCGTTGCTAAATTACGATATATAACAGTACGGGAATATCTTTTTTATAACACTGTTTTGGAAACTGGGCATTCCACTACTAAAAATTGTTATGGAATCACTAACATTCCATACGCGGCGTATGGAATATTGTCGACGAATCAGAACCGCTTATTAGCGCGACATATGAAGTATCTTGATTCAGTTACTATGGTTACGTCTGTTTGTTTTAATTTGATTTATTTGAGTTTGACATTTTCAACAGTTTTATATTTGAATTTTTGTATAATTTCCAAAACCTTTTTATAGAAAGTATAGTCTACAACATGTAACGGAATGGCCTATCCCACGCTCGCAAACCGTAGCCCTCGCCTTTGGCTCGGGCTACAAACTTTTTGCTCGCGTGGAATATGTGCCATTCCATTACTTGTTGTAGGATATACTATTCTATAGGTAACACTGTTTTGGAAACTACACATTCCACAACTAAAAATTGTATTGGAACAACTATCATTCCATACGCCGCGTTTGGAATAAATTCGGCAAATCAGGCCGCATTTTAGCGCGATATATGGAGTATCTTAGTTTGGTTGCTATGGTTATGTCTCTTTGTTTTAATCTCATTTATTTGAGTTTGACGTTTTCATCAGTTTTGTATTTGCCTTTTTTGTATAATTTCCAAAATCTTGTTATAGAAAGTATAGTCTACAACAGGTAACGAAATGGCATATCCCACACTCGCAAACCGTACAAAATTGTTGCTTGTGTGGAATATGTGCCATTCCATTACTTGTTGTAGAATATACTATTCCGGGCACTAGCAAAGTCTTCCCGTTCGATTTAGCTTTTCAAATAAATTTGACGCTTGTGAAAATAAATAAACACACCATGGATACGCTATTCTAAGATATTTTTATCAAAACAATGAAATATTTTATGTCTTGTTAGTTTTCTGACGTTTATATAAATAAATAAAATATAAAATAACTAATTATTAAATATAAACCGATCGAAAAAAATAGTATGTGTACTACGTAGGAAAAGTAAACTTCCCGAACTCTAGGTGATGCAGGACGAGCCACCATCGTCCACGAATATATCACTTTTCCTTCTAAATACACAATATAACATTGTCAAAAACATGTAATTCTCCTACAGAACTCTAAGTATTTTTATATATTACTATGAGCCAATGTCAAAAAAAGTAATAACAAATTTTCGTACCTGTCAGTGATGGTGTTATTGGGGTAGTTCCTCTGGCATTCAGTTCTGTTTACAATTGGAAGTTGCACTTTCCAAAGTTTGTCTGGTAAATTGTTTGCACCCCCCTAGTACAACAAAAACACTCAATTATTTATCGACCTTCAAATGTACTAACAGGGTCTATGGTCCAGTACAGTTTGTGATTTAGTAATAGTAGATAAATAACTATTTTGTTTGTGACTTACAGATGTGATACCCCATCCAGTAACATTGGCTAGGGTTCCAGCAGGAATCGTATTATTGGCCAACTTCACGGTTTGGACTTTCGCGGAGCCAATGGGAAACGCCGGGGATACCTAGAATAGACGTTGCTATATAGGCAAGTAGTTTTACAATTATAACATCTAGCAATTTGTACATTGTATCATATTAGTAGGCAAACTGATATACGTGCCCGGCAAAACTTTTCCCGCCCAAGTACTTGGTGTACTAGTACAACACAGCACTTTTCTAGTACATGCTTCTAATTTTGAGAAAAACTAAATTATATATTTAATAATGTATTTGAATAATCTTAGTTACAGTGGAAACAAAAACTAAAACTTTTTTAACATGTCAAATAATTGGCAAAATGAAGTCATACGCAAGAAACAAATCATACGTGTTCAGTTGATTTTATATGTTTAAGAAAGTAGTGTGGTGACCGCACCATATTTTTTTATATTGCTGTCTTTTTTATCTGTTCACATTCCAGCAAAAATTTAAATATAATGGTTGTTCAGAATTTTAGAATGCATGCAATGTCTGATTTTGTTACCTAAATATCAGTATATCACGATATATCAAATAAATTACATGGGGTAAATAGCTCCGAGGTAACGTGTCGGACTGTGGATCGTGAGATCCTCAGTTCGAATCCCACTGCCGACAGTTACAAATTTAAATTTACCCCTGTGGTTCCCCCTCCACTAACATCCTTGGGGGCTATGATTTGACGGCTAGTAACCGCATTTCATACGACAAAATATATCACTTACCGAGATCTGCGTAAGCAGAGTGCCACACCCGTAATGGGTAAAAGGCGTGATATATTTATTTATTATTTATTTATCAAATAAATTAAAATTAATATTTATTAGAAAAATTGTAACACGCCCTTGGAAAATTGAACAGAAACGTAAAATAGGTAGTAAATAATTCATAATAATCGTGAAACACTAATATTTAGTAACAAATCGGCCTTATTGCACGCATTTTTTATTTCTTAACAAGTTTGATATTTTTACTTTTGCTGGAAAGTGAATAGGTAAAAATATACAGCAATAGCATTTAAAAAATCTATACGCCACATTTTAACACATTACGCTTTCTGAAACACAAACAATCAATAATTATTCATTCCTATCCTGGCACACCACTTTCATTTCGTCCACGTTCACACAACAAACCATCAATCATACCTATCCACGTATTCCTCGTTCGCCCATGGAATCGTTCACCTTCAATTTCGCTCGCATATATTATTCACCAACCGAGCATCACGGATCTCTAGATACATTTAGGTTTTGTCCATACTTAATTCTTCCTCCAGTAATATCTTTGGGGGTTTGCCAAATTATACATACCTTAATAAGAGTGTAGTCATAATCCGTGGTAACGTTGCTGTATTTGGGATGCATGACAATCTTCACAGCCCTGTGTTTAGTTCCTCCACTGGTACGAAAGCTGGAACCAGCAACTAGCTCGAATATTGAACTCGGGTAGCTAAAATTACCAGAATTATAATTAAAAGCAGAAAGACATTATTTTTGTATTGATAATTAAATTAAAGAACAGATATTATTTAGGGTTTCTTACAATTGCAGTTCTTCATAGAAAAAACATAATGGTCATATTATTTTGAAACTTTTTCCATAATGCAAACTTATGAGAAGAAAGTACAGAGCATTATAATGACATTGACTTTACTTACCCATCTACACAGTGAGAGGCAGTTAAGGCCCAATTAGCAGAAATAATTGACGCACCACAAGTGTGATTGCCTGATCGCCTAACGGACAACTGTAACCAATTTAAATTTATTAAAATCAATAAAGAGTACATAAACTTAATATATTAAAAGTACTGTATTTTAAGACAGTGCCATTCAGGGGAATGCAGTAAATAGCTCCAAGGTAACGTGTCGGATTGTGGATTGTGAGATCCTCAGTTCGAATCCCACAGCTGACAGTTTCCAATTTTTATTTACCCCTGTGGTTTCTCCTCCACTAACTTCTTTGGGAGCTATGACTTGACGGTTGGTAACCGCACTTCATACAAAAAAAAAATATATCTCTTACCGAGATCTGCGTAAGCAGAGTGCCACACCCATAATGGGTAAAAGGCGTGGTGATATATTTATTTTACCATTAAGGAGAAATTAATATTTCTTCGTCTTCTATGGCACGACAGCCCTAGAAGAACCAGAACCTCAAGTACCGTGTAGGTAAATGAAAGCGAAAAAAGAGCCTGAGACAGATAGATGTCGTAGGGCCACCCTACTTTGTCTAACATTGGTTTTTAGAGCGGTTACTATGTATAGCATAGTGCATAGTCTTTTCCAAAAGTGATAAATAATATTTAACAATGCATTGTTCAACTATTTGAAAATTCTTTTAAATACCTACATAATAGATAATTGAACTTATTTCTATTAATGTATTATTTAATTTTTATATTAAACACCTTATTTAAAAATCATTGAATGTTAATTTCTTTATATTTCTTAACGGACTATATAACAGAAACTGGTGGCTCAACGGATCACCCTCTCGGCTCGCGTTTTCAATGTTAATTGACGTTCCAGTATTATTATATTTCAATGGTTCATAATAATATTTTAATTACCTGATACGGAAAGTCCTCAATGTTGGCTGTTTTACCTCCGATAATTCGTTCATCCTGATATGCGCTCACTTAAAATAAATAATACATATTTTTATTTTTGTTTCAAAGTAAAATATTAAAATTTACCTGCACACAACAGCACAGAAATAAGAACAGTTTTCAACAACATTTTGCTAGTGATAATTCGGATAAACTAAATAATACTTTATGAATGAACCAGCATTTATATTTGATAAATAGTTGCTAGGTTAAATCGTAGTAATCTTGTGGAATAACCAGTCAAAATTATTGCTAAACTGATGTTAAAAAATTCGTTGTTATCTCGGACATCTTGATTGGTATCTATATAATTTTTTGATTATGAAATGATTCAGATATTTTTACACGTAGTAAGTACTATTTTCAATTCTATTTTGTATATCTACTAAACTTTATCATATCGATATCTTTATAAAATTAATTAATCAATTAATGATTCAGTTTATAACATACTTCTTTGTACTATTATAGTTCATATGTACTGTTTTAAAAAAGTTTAAACTGCGTTCATAGTAACTTAATAATCATTTACAATTACCTCTTAGAATTACTAATTGAAGTTTCTTGAAACTATCAACTTAAAAAATGAATTATACTTACAATTACCACTTATTAATCGTAGTTTATATACCAAGGGAGTAAAGTGCATGATTTAATCCCGAGGGTGAAGTTTATTTCACAAAACATAAACGAGCGAAATAATCACCTGAGGGATTAAAGGCACTTCAGTCCTGTGGTATATATACTATTTTTGCACTTTCAACCCTCGTTTCAGAAAAAACATTATAAATAATGATTAATTTTAAAGGATTTAAAATACATACTCGTATGTTGAAAATGGATGGATGGATAGCACTAATCAAATTTTAGCGGTTGCCTAGTTACCATCAATAAAGTGAAATAATTTTTTTTTATTTTGAGTGACGTTTCAATGTTGATAATTTGAAGAAGCCACAGTGGAAATACTGCCGATAAAATCTAGAAAAACATATAAAAACTATTCGAAGCTATCAGCAAGTGGTGTGACAATAAAGAAGTTAAAATACACGGAAATTTGCTAGTATATTTATATGAACGATCAAAAAATTGTGCAAGCTATTATTTGGGCGATAATCGATGTTGAAGGGAATGTTAGTGGTTAGAAATAATACTGTAATAAGGTAGTTCCCGAAAATAATTAATTTCTTTAAAAGGAGAAATGGTGGCTGCTAACCTAAAAATCCACAATTACAGCGGAATAAGTTGATCAATTATTAAAATATGCACTAGACAAGGTATTTTTAATAACCAAAAGTATTTACTTTGATCAAAAACGTTTACATATACTCTGTAGTTATCAACTTTATAAAATAAAATTTATATAAAATAATTTTGTAAATATTTTACTTCTTCACTTGTCAATTTAATCCCTTGGGTTTATATATTGAAATTTAATCCTCTGAGATTAATAAGAATAAATTAGGGCATTTAAACCCGGAAGTGCAAAATTGTATATTTTACATAAAGGAAGAAAAATGTATGATTTTTCCCGCGGAGTAAAACGAGCCGCAGGTGAGGGCTACAATACTACAAGGGAAAAATGCACTTTTATTCTGCGGTGTATATACTATTTTTTTTCACGGCCCCAATATTTATAGTGGTTTTTTATGTATTTCAAAATTATTTGATTTGTAATGTAATTTATGATAGTTACCAGTTATCTTTATTTGTTTAATTTTGTTCATTTTCCACATTATTCCAGCACTTTTCCTAACGACTGGAGAGATCATAGAAACCAGGTTTGTCTCTCGTTCATGAAAAAAAGTGTTTTTTTTTTAATTTTTTACTAATTTATTACCATGTTTAGTTAGTTAAGGACTACAGTACATTAAAATGTTTATAGTACATCAAGTTATCAAGAAAATATAATACAATTGAAAATACAATAATATAAATTACAATAAAAAATTACTAAAGTTTAGGTATTCATCGAAACTTCTAAACTGTCTCTTAGTAAGTATTTTTTTAAAATGATTTTTAAATTTCTTTTATAATCAATCGTCGAAAAACATTGTGTATAATTCGAGTGCAAAGCATTTATGTCGACAAAACATAACTTTGCACTTTAAATATACAAATAGCTATTATATACTAGTTTTCTGTATACTAGTGATTAACGAGTTGTTTACTAAACTTGTTACATAATATACTACAAAAAGATTCCAAATGGCATTGTGTATTATCTATGGGAAGAATTTTAATAATTGAATTGCTGATTTGTTTTCACTTATTTTGAATATCAATAAATATATCTTTACGCTTCTAATTATATTCAAAATTGACCCTAATATGAACCGGGGTTCAGAAGGTCTGCACGTTATCATCAAATATACAAACTCAGAGAAATAATAATAACATTCAAATAAATATGTTGTAAAGACGTTTATTTTCTTTATAATACAAATCTTAAAATTGTTTTAACAAGAAATAGTTCCATAAAATTGTAACATAAATAGTTTCAGTCTTAAATTATATCAAAATAAAATTAAAAGAAAAATAGAACAGTCGTTATGAGTAACATAATCAAGAAAATGATTTGGCGGCCATCTTGCGCTATTGCTCCATCTACAAACAAACAAAAATAATTATTAACAATTACAATAATTGGTGACTAGCTGAGGATCATAAGATCCTCAGTTCGATTCCAATCGAAACTGCACCCACAAAAATATACTAAACCGAAATAATATATTTAATTTTTTATCTTTATTTCCTATACATATATACTTAACATCGCGCTATATCCCACTCTGTGGGGTAGCACGAACCCAAGAAAACAGTCAAACAACAAATAAACATTCCTATACTGACTTTCGCCTCGTCCACATTCATACTAGCTCGTTTGGAATAATTCGTTCACGCAACAAACCATCAATCATACCCAACCACAACCATTTATTCCTCGAACGCCCTCGAAATAGTTCACCTTCAATTTCACCCACATATATTAGTTTCACCAACCTTTCATTCTTCCAAATCTTACACTCACCATACATCAATGTTTTCTGAATACGATCACGTCTCGTATACCCACATACTCCTCTCAAATATCTCATTTTTATAGCAGTTATACGTCGTTCATACTTCTTCATCCACACCCAACATTCAGAACCATACATCAATGTAGGCACTAACACACCATTATAAATACTCAATCGAGCATCTCTAGATACATTCACGTTTTGAGCAAATGCACCCGGAGCACCCAATTCCTTGCAGACCTTTCAATACGTCCATTCCTCGAAAACATACTACCCAAATAGACAAATTCGTTCATTTGTTTAATTGTTCCCAATAGGTTTGTTCCATGTGGTCATTTCTGACAAGTTTGTGACAAATTTCAGTGCGCCTGCGAAAAATGTATTTGTCACAAACATGTCACAAACTTATCAGAAATGACCACTTGGAACAAACCTATGTCTAATATCTACACGAACGATCATTTTTTAACGAATTATAAAGTGTACTTACTGTCCGCCACACATTGGGTGTTGTCCTCTGACGGATGGTAACCATAATCACACATGCAAGATCCTTTAAGACAAACGACTTTCTCACTGTGTAGCATTGTCTGGCAATGTTTCTTGGTCGTACACTGATCTCCTATTCCTGTATCAATCAAAA
This sequence comes from Poecilus cupreus, assembly GCA_963942605.1. Taxonomy (NCBI): domain Eukaryota; kingdom Metazoa; phylum Arthropoda; class Insecta; order Coleoptera; family Carabidae; genus Poecilus; species Poecilus cupreus. The sequence goes on along the minus strand of OZ012721.1, from coordinate 3,934,242 downwards.
TTATATAAAGTTAACTATAAATAAACTGACGTCACTATATTATCGCTCGTCTCACGGTCGCCTGTCTTATGAATCATTTTCTGTTTATTTTTAGTTTGATTAGTGGAATTTGACACCTGATATTGATGTCAGAGATCTGTAAGGTCTGTCTGATTAAAGCAATTAAAAAAAAAAATGTTATAAAAATACATAATAATTTGATATACCGTGAGTTTCAGCTGAGAAGCAATATTTACTTTTTTTCATTGATGTATTACTATGGATATCACATATACAGGGTGGTGAATCGAAGGACGCGCCATAGCGTTTTCAATGCTATTTTTGAAATGTTCAATTTTTGGCTTCCCTAATTACCTACTTCACATCAAAATAGTTAAGTAGTTTATTGTAGAGGAAGAATTTCTACATTTTTTTACACTAATATTTATAATTTTATTCTACCTGGAACTAGAAACATGACGGAAATGTTTATTGGTAATTTTTTTTTTAAATCATCGGTGCCATGAATAAATCAATAGTATATTGTTTTATTAGGAGCAAATGTGATACTTTACTTTGTGTGCTGAGCATATAAGTACGAACGACGAGCGAAGCGAGTCGGACAATTACATGCGAAGCACACAAATTCACATTTACTGTAAATAAGACATGCTATTTTTTCTTTAAAGATCGAAAATAGAATTATAAATTATTAAAAAAATGCCTAAAATTCAAAAAATATTCTGTATTATCCAGCATTTCTAGTTGCAATAGAATATTCAGTTTTGTAATTTTTGTTTACTTGTTTAATTTTTAATTGTCAAATTATTCAATTACAACCTAACTATTTTTCATAATATTTTACTTTATCAGCCACCGGAGTAGAAGTGTTTCCAAGGAGATACTTTTATGCCGGCGGCGACAATATTGAACATCTGCTTGTTGAATACAAATACATAACAACGTACTTTTATGACGTTTTAAGAAAAATGTACTAATTGAAAGTTAAATAGCTTCGTGGTAACGTGTCGGACTGTGGATCGTGAGATCCTCAGTTCGAATCCCACTGCCGACAGTTACAAATTTAAATTTACCCCTGTGGTTCCCCTTCCACTAACATCCTTGGGGGCTGTGATTTGACGGCTGGTAACCGCACTTCATACGAAAAAATATATCACTTACCGAGATCTGCGTAAGCAGAGTGCCACACCCGTATCGGTAAAAGGCGTGATGATATATTTATTTATTTATTTATTTATTTATTTGAAAGTTATTGGTTTTATCTGCTGTCATCAGTGATTAATTTCAAGTGTTTTGATTAAAAATGTATAATTTGGAATAAATATTAGATAGTGAAATGGTTTTATGGTCAAAATAGTATACGACAAATATGTATTAAATAAAATTAACTTCATTAATATTATATTTATTTTGTTATTTTATGGCACTGATCATTTTAAGAAAATTAGCAATAAAAATTTCAATCATTTTTCTGGTTTTTATTTTATTTGAGTAAAAAAATCAATAAGTTTTGACTACAGCATAATTGCTTTTGTGTTTTAATTGTCAGTCTCTTACCTCTTATTAATTCACATTTCATGTTCTGCTCATCAAGGATGTGAGTAGGAGAACATATGCAGGTTTTATTATCACATATTCCTCCTTCGTCTAACAAATCAAAACATTGTCTATTTGATACGCATCCTTCTTCTGGATCCTCGATAACTGTAACAAATATTGAACAATTACGTATTATTTAAACAATATTTAAATGCCCTCAATTGTTTACTAGATATGCACAAAAGATAGGTCTTCAAGTAAACTACCACTTCCGGTTGACGAATTGCTACCAAAATCTAATCAGCTCTTAATTTTAACATCCAATGCTAAATATGAAAATGATTTTGCCGCCGAATGCTTGTAATGGTACACTGTATTTTTTTAATCAATCACTGAACTATATTTGTCCCTTTAATGAAAGGTCTCATAGAATAAACTATAGTAATAATCCCGTACCTTTCAAGCACTCTCTTGGTCCATTTTGGAAGTAGCCTGTCTCACACTGACAAATCTTAGAACCTGGGACACATTTGGCATTTTCTATAACGCAATCGCCGTCGTCTAGATTACTGCAAGGGTAGCCAAGATCTGCAAATAAATTTCACTCACAGTTTATTTTGTAACAAATTTATTTACATAGGATGTAAGACGCAATGCAGGCCATATGCTTTTAATAAGGAATAACAGTTTTTTCGTGCGCAATAAATAAATGTTTGAGCGCTTAAAATTATGCATGTAAATCAGTAAATAAATCACTTCTATGGATTGTAACTATAAAAATGAAATATGAAATCTAGAAAATTATTATTTAATAGTGTTCGTCATGGAATAAAACAAAATGGCAATAGTGCCTATATTGTACAAGAAGCATGGAATGGTAATCATTTACTACGATTCATACTACAAATCATACGAGTATGAAATGGACATTCCTTACGAGTTGTACACTATATTTCTTCGACCACGATATTATTTCCTAATAAATTTAATTTTAATAATAAATTTGTCCCGCCTTCACCATTTCAATACTTGACAATTCTAAATAAGTATCCTAGTAATGGTACCTGTACTGAAATGAAATACTCACAAAACAAAGTAATTTTTCATGATGCTTGCAATGTACCTCATTTCTCTAGCAACAATAAACATACAATGAATATATTTCTAAGTGGTCGTAGAGAATTAGTAGGTATATTGTACAACGAGCATGGAATGGTACTCATTTTCTACGAGTAAGAAAGTTTGTAGCATGAGCCGAGTACGAAATGGACATTCCGTGCGAGTTGTACACTATCTATACTTTTTCTACGACCACGATATTATTTCCTAATTAATATAATTTTAATAATAAATTTGTCCCGCTTTCACTATTCCAATATTTGACAATTCTAAATAAGTATCCTAGCAATGGCACCTGTACTGAAATGAAATGACCTGTATTGAAATACTCACAAAACAAATTTATTTTGCACAATGCTTGCAATGTACCTCATATCCCTAGCAACAACAAACATACAATAAGCAGATTTCTAAGTGGTCGTAGAAAAACAAATTTGAAATGTTTTCCTGTCAAATATTATCTTGATTATGGCATTAATGCCCGGTTGCACCAACGTTAATTAAATTTTAAACTTGGTTTAAATAAATAAAAGCAAATTGAAGTTTTATGTCATATGTAGTAATTGACATTGATGTCAAAAATTAGATACGCTTTTATTTATTTAAACCAAGTTTAAAATTTAACTAACGATGGTGAAATCGGGCATAAATGTTTGCTTTGCTTTTTAAAATATTACCAAAATATTTCTTAGCGAATACTATGAAATAGCGATTTAGTAAATTTTCATATTTAATTTAAACAGTTGCATACCAAAGTAAATTAATTTTGTTTACCTTTACATGCAGATTTTTAAGTTCTACAACATTTATTTAAAGGATTTTTGTCTAAATAATAATTTGGCTTGCATTTAGTGTTACACCATGCATGTAATTACCCGGATAGCACTTAACGTCTTCTTTAAGATAATGTTCCTCGCAAACACATTCACCGTCAATACATTTGGAATGAAGTTTATCTTTGCAATCATCTTTGCACTGTCCAACAGTTGCTGTAAATAAAACTCACAATGTTTAAACAGTCTTTGTACTAATTATGACATATTTTGCTCACTTTCCAATGGCTTGCAATATTTGAATTCTTCGTCATATTTGCTGTTAGATTTACAAATACATGTTGTAGTTGTAGCATTCACATCGCTCTTGGCACAAGTAGCATACGGACCAAAAGAGTAGCAGTTTTCGTCGGAACCACAGCTGTGAAGGTTGAACTCTCTTGTAGCTGAAAAAAGTGGAAAAAGCTTTCAGAACTCATAGTTATAAATAAAAAGTAAATAGAAACCAACTAATTGACAACAAATTATGATTTATAAAATAGAGGAAGCCATGTCTTGTTCAACTCGTAGTCTTCAAATTGCTTTGCTGTATAATAGTTGATGAGTAAAAACGTGCAGTCGAATATAAAAAATAACAAAATTAGATCTCTAGAATTGTATTCCCATTAAATCACTTTGTTCTGATATCACCGTGTATAGGTAATGTTAATATTGTACTTTAGTAAATAAAATAAATAATTGTAACTTACGTTTGAAACATTTATTGCTGTACGGGCTGTAAATAAAGTATTTCGGACACTGGCAAACATTTTCTTCATTGCAGGAAGAATGCTTCACTCCACATTCCGGTTTTGCTTTTGTTTTGAGGCAGCTTGATCCCAAACCTACATTATTATGAAGTATCACTTTACTTTTGACACAAGTCTCATACATTATTTTTTACAATAATTATACAAATTCAATAAATAATTTTTTATTATACCTGCATCATAATCCGTGTTTAAAACACGCTACAGCGTTCGTAAACGCAAGATTAAAACACGCCATGCTTTAAAGGTTGCTAAGCAACAACAAAAATATTTACTATTAATATCTGTCAAAACTGTAAACGTAAACAACAAATGCTAACCAGTCTCCATGTAAACGATATACGTCACACGCGCAAAATTATGAAATGAATCAAAATCAAAATGTTGCTTCCCAGATTTTTCCAGAATATGATGCAAGTATAATAAAAAATAACGTATGACACACGTGTATAAGTGCTTTTAAAGCACTAGCGACGTTAAATGCACTCCGCTTCGCATCGTGCTCTTAAACTCGTCGTACGTGCTTTAAAAGCTTACTTATACACTTGTATCATAATATACTATTCTACTCCTATTTAAATATATTCCCATTATTTCAATTTTTTCAATGAATTATACTACCCATAATTCATTCTTCTCAACCAATCACAGAGGCAGAAATCCACAATTCACGGTTATTTAGTGACGTGACGTGGATCACCAAGCAACGGCCGCCTGACAGTTGACATGTCAGTTGTCATTGTATATATTTATATTGATGTTTTTCAATGCGTGTTTTCAATCATTTTCGATAATTTGTTAGACGCTATTTCCGAAATTATAAGAGTAGAAAAAGTATAGTATTAGATTCGGGATTATGGTCATTATTCACTCGGATGATTTGCATCACTCGTCTACGGTTCCTTATCTTCGTGAATAATTACTATTATAGTTACTCATATAATAAATAATATTCTATTTTTCACGAACGGGAGAGAAACTCGGTTTCTATGATATCAAAATCATGACAGGAACAGCCAATTTTATATCTAATGGAGATTTGTGCACTTTCTCTCCCGTCCTGAAGGAAAATGCTCAAATAATGTGAAAAATGAACAAAATTAAACAAATCAAAAGTAACTATGATAAATTATATTACAATTCAAATAATTTTGAAATACATAAAAACCATCATAAATATTGTGTTGTGAAAAAAACTTGTATATGCACCGCAGGAGAAAAGTTTATTTTTTCCCTTGTCAATGCTTCTATTTAATCCGCGAGAAAATCATACACTTCTCTCCCTTAATGTATACTATACAATTTTACAATATACAAATTCAATAAATAATTTTATCCAACACCTCTCAATAAATGCTCTATAACTATGGCGGTTTTAAACAAGGAAAGTAACTGATTATCCACTAGTGGGTATAATTTTAAGAAAAGTCACTAGTGGGAATTTTTTTATTTATAACAATTATAATAACACACAACACCTTGGTAATTACTTCGATGACATTTTAAATTTGAAAATTCATAGCAAATGTCACTGTCAAATAATACGTCTTTAATAAATATTTCTTTTATCAAGAGATGTTGGATAAAACGTTATACTTCACACGTGGACAAACTGGAATTACCCACTCGATAAAATTATCACACTCTTCGGCCTCGTGTGCTAAAATGTCTCTCGTGGGTAATTCCTCACTTTACCCACTTGTAAAGTAAATAACTATTATCAAATACTTTTCTTTCATAAATTTCAGTACTTAACATTACTCAATGTTTTCAAAAGAAGCCATAGAAGATTTTTGTTAAATAATTTTAGAATCATACCTCTTACGCAGTTTCCAGAGTTTTTGTCATAGATAAAACTATCTTTACAAGTACATTTACTTCGGAATTCGGGGCAAAATGAATTTGTGATATGTTTGCAGTCAGTATTATTGAAGCAAGATTCATCTGTAAAAGTAAAATATTAGTTATTTATGTATCTAGAACGAAAAGTGAACTTTTAAGGTACTAGCAAGTTGTTTACTGTATTACTTGTGAGGACCTTAAAGTCACTTTTCGTTCGAGGTACATACAAAATTTTATTTCATACTGATTACTAATTTGATAAATTATAATATTTATTAGCAGAAATTATCAAAAATTCGTAGAAATATGAGTTGATATAAATAGGCTAAATAACAATTTCTATAAGAACAAGTATTTGTTTATAAATAATGAACCAATTAAAAGTCAAATTTTACTTTAGAGTCCTAAGACTTTAAAGTTTCACTTTTCGTACGATAAATAGTCCAAAAAATGTAACATAAGTAACCAGTGTGAAATAAAATAATTTATTGTTATTTTTTGATATTATTACCAATCCTCAACGATACTTGTAGTTCAGGTACATTCCTATTCAAAAGTTTTTCCACTGGCTTCTCTTTTGTATCTATAATTAAAAAATTAATTATTAATTAATGAAAAATCTGCTGTGATCACCACGCTACGTTCTTATATTAATCTTATACAGGGAGTTTCATAACTTCAGGTACATACGTTAATGGATATGTTATTTGATATGCTGATTACGAATCAAAAAGAATTTTTTTTTAATCGCAAAATTATTTTCCATGTTTCCCACTCCAAAATTTTTCGTTGCCACTGACACTGGGTAGATAATTATGTTAATAATTATCGTTTCATTAAAAATAATTAAATTTTGTTTGTTTATTTTACTAGTATTATGTAATTAAAAAAATATTTTTTAGATTCGAAATTAGCATATAACAACATATACCATTAACGTATGTACTCGAAGTTATGAAACACGCTGTATATGATAAATACATTTGATATATTGTCTATTTGTTTTCAAATTTTTACCTCCCGCACTTACAAAATGTAGAATAGGAATTTCATGTTATTTTTTTATTGCTGTATCTTTTACCTATTCACATTACAACTAAAGTGTAAATACAAAAGCTATTCAGAATTTAAAAATGCCTGAGATATAACCCATTTGGTTATCTAAATATTATTATTTCACTAAATATCAACCAAATTCAAATTTTGTTTGTAATATTTAGTATCGCGAATTTACCTGGTACACATTTATTTTCTTCTTTCTTGTAGATAAATCCATCATTACATGTACACTTATTTTGTCTGAACTCAGCACAAAATGAATTTTTCAATAGTTCTTCACAGTCCTTTGTGCTTTCACATTCAATATTAGGAGCTGAAACATTTAAATAAAAGGATTTTTAAACATTTTGTAACGGACTTGTAATATGTACACACCATCAGTGCAAACTCCAAGAGGGCCATATTTAAATTTGCAATATTTGTCTTCATTTTGACAGTCCAAGTCGAAGAAACATTCACCGTCATCTATAAAAAGGAACTGTTTTCAATGTTTCAATAATTGTTTTACCTCCCGCCACATATGTGTCAGGGAGGTATAGGAATCATGCTGAATATTTGGTAGTGAGTTTTCAATGGATGAACACGTTTTAGTGTTTGTCTATCTGTGGGGATCTCTGGAACTACGGTTTCTCAAAAACTACTAAACTAAAAATTTTGATATGTTGTACTCTTATATTAATTATATCCCCTTGAGAAAAGTTGATTAGTTTTTGGTGATAATCCAATAACCGAAAGTGGTAGTTTACTTGAAGCCCTATCAAGTTATTTTTAAATATCTCATGTCCGATTGCACCAACGTTAGTTAAATTTTAAACTTGGTTTAAATAAATAAAAGCAAATCGAAGTTATAAGTCATATGGAGTAATTGACATTGATTGCAAAAGTTAGATACGCTTCTATTTATTTAAACCAAGTTTAAAATTTATCTAACGTTGGTACAACCGGGTATAAATAAATTATAGTTTAATGACAATTTTTGTTATTTGAATAATGTTTCAAATTGATTGGCGTCAGGTTAGGTTATAAGAAGGATGTCCAAAAATTTCCTACAGACCTGGAACCAAGCGATTTTTACTTGTTTCCAAACCTAAAGGATTTTAGGCGATGAAGACCTCAAAGAAGCAGACATCCTTGATTTCTTTCGTTTTTATTTACTTATACCAAATCGTTCTTTACTTTCTGGACGACTCTCGTATATAGCGTGCTTTTTTGTTGTGCGCCATTTTGATTGTCCTTTTTAAAAGTTGCCTTTATCTTAATAAAGAAAACTGAGATTCTCATTCATAAAAATATAATGAATTGTGCTATGATCTAGAGAAATGAATTTAAGAATAAGCTATCGCTCTCTCACCTTCCGCCGATTTTCGGCAGTCGTACTCCCCTCGCAAGTAGTACCCATCATTACACCCACATTTGCCTTCGTTGCACTTCATGGCAAAGAGATCGACGCCATCAAAACACGTTTGGTCCTTAGTACAAGTTTCGTTATAGCCGTGGTATTTCACACACTGGTTGTTAAGGTACACGTGGTTAGATTCACAGCTACACAGTTCTTTCTCATTGCATGTAGAGGGCCCCGAAATTAGGGTAGAGCACTGGGTGCTGTCTTCGCAGGAAGAACCTATACCTGCCGCAACTGAAACAGAAATAATAATATTAATAATCTTTTTCTACTCCTCTACCTGTATAAATATATCTCCAATATTTAAAACTTTTCGAATAATTATAGTAGGCATAATTCACTTCTATGAATTAGGAATTCATAGGGGCATATTCTGTAACTTATCTGTTAATTTTCAATGGCCTGTTAAAAATTTTAATCAATAAAAATATATGTGTCAAATGAAATTTTTAATTTTTATTCTGAGCCGTCTGTTGTCATTGGTCAATGTTTTTAACAGGCTGTTAAAAAGTAACAGATAAGTTACAGAATAGACCCCATAATGGAGTCTTTCACCATTTTTTTTTAATTTTTTTTTTTTATGAAACTTTATCTATATTGAAGACTATCTACACTTTTAAAAAGTCTTAATTGTTATTCATTAAACCACAATGATTTTTTTTTAATATTGTGACGTCATAGTAGAGGTGTTGCTGGATCTAAAACAGTAGAGATTTAAACAATTTTTATGACATAAATGTTCTATTTTATTGTAATAATAATAATAAAATAAGTAAAAAATATATATGACTACAATTATTTACAATCTGTACTGTTTTAGATCCTGCAACACCTCTACTATGACGTCACAACATTTTTTTTAAATCATTGTGGCTTAATAAATAATAATTAAGACTTTTTAAAAGTGTAGATAGTCTTCAATATAGATAAAGTTTCATAAAAAAAATAATAAAAAAATGGTGAAAGACCCCATTCACTCTTCTCGGCCAATCACAGACCCAGAATAATAGTATATTATTATTTTTATTAAGCGATCTCAACTGCTCAGGTTATATGCCGCCTCGGAGCCTCGTTTTCAGTGGTGTGACAACGGCACGCAGTGTTCGCTGGTATGGGTTTTCGCAAAGCGGTCACCCATCCAACTACTAACCGCGGGCAGCATTGCTTAACTTGCGTTATCGAGTGAACCGGCTTTAACGCTACCTGTCAAGCCGTTGCCTTAATTATATTATTATATGAGGTATTATGATAGTCATTATTAACGAAGATGAAATCATCCGAGTGAATAATGACCATAATCCCGAATATAATACTTTACTTTTTCTACTCTTGTAAATTCGTTTAGCAAATTATCGAAATCGATTGAAAACACACGTTGAAAAACGACAACATCAAAATACACAATGACAACTGACTACATGTCAACTGTCAAACGGTCATTGCTTGGTGATTCACATCACGGTTTTAAAATAACCATGAGTTATGAATTTCTGACTTTGTAAGTTGTCAAGAAGAGTGAATTATGAAACATAATTAACTGTCGTAAATTCATATACCATAATTCATTTACCAAGTTACAGTTGTTTGACATTTAACAGTGTAGTCAGTTGTCATTGTGTATTTTGATGTCGTTTTTAACGTGTGTTTTCAACCGATTTCGATCATTGTTAAAAGTGCTAAATGTACAGTTAAAAAAATCAACAAAAAAAAAAATGATCATGATTGTAAAAATAATGAAAAGATTAAGTTTAGATATTATAATAAAATTTTTAATTATGATAAAATTTTTTATTGTATTTCATTTAAGGTGATTTATATAAAATAATTTAACTATTTCAAAAAAGTAGCTTCATTTAAACCAAGTTGTTGGCCAAACGCAAAAAGATATTTTAAGGATCAAAAGCGCATCTTAAAGGTCACATAATATAATAATTTGATGAGTAGTCAGACCCAGAAAACTTATAAAAAGCCTATGAAACAGCAATTTGTTTATGAAAAAGTTTTTTTTTTAAATAAATAATTAAATTATTTATTATCGAAATAGTGTTTGAAACGAATAAAACAATGAAAAAAAGAAAACCCCGGGGGCAACCACATCTATCTTATCTTATAATAACTTACTGTCTAAACATTTGTCTCCAGAAGAGCTGAAGACTTTTCCAACTTCACAGACACACAACCCACGTTGACAAACTGCAAAATCTATACAATCGGCGGTACTTGAACAAAATTTGTTTGTCTGTCCAAATACACCTAAAATTAAAATAAGATAATTGACAATAAAATAAACTAATGTCAAAATATTTAATAGCAATTACCTGTCGCTACTAAACACAGAGCAACGCACCACAAAATGAACTTCATAATTAATTGATTAGTAACAAAATGAGGAAATAATTCACAGACAGTTTAAAATGAAACACAAACACCTGCGACGAACAGGTGTGAAATGTTTTTACGTGGTTTAATATTATCAGATTGATAAGTAATGTTTTATTGTTCGTATGGTTGATAGTTTAGCAAGATTTATCTGATATGTATAGAGATAAAGTGATTATTACTAGGTCTTGTACGAACAGATGTTACTTTTAGATATTAAGTTAACTATTTAACCTTTGATACTCCGTGACGAAATCGGGAACTTTTGATGTTACTATGTGAATGACCCTTTTTTTGGAAGCTGATTAAGCGTGACTTTCAACAACAATACTTATTTGAAATATTAAATATAACCCATAAGCTTTAAAGTAATAGAGAAAAAATCTGGTGTGGGCAAAACACTACTTTCTTATAGCATTATGTCCTCTTTTTGCGTATGGCTTTATTTTGACAATTATTTGACATACAGATGTTTTTGTTCTCATTGTAACCATGATTTTATTTTAAAATATTAATTAATATCTAGTCTTTAAAACTTTTTATCCAACATCTCTCAATAAATGCTCTATAACTATGGCGATTTTAAACAAGGAAAGTAACAGATTACCCCCTATTGGGCTTAATTTTGAGGAAAGTCACTAGTGAGTATTTTTTTTTATTTATAACAATAATAATAACACACAACACTGTGGTAACTACTTCGATTGACATTTTAATTTTAAAATTTAAAGCATATGTCACTGTCAAATAATATTTCTTTAATAAATTTTTCATTTATTAAGATGTGTTGGATAAAACGTTATACTTCACACGTGGGCAAAGTGGAATTACCCACTCGATAAAATTATACTCAGTCTTCGGTTTCGTGTGCTAAAATTTCTCTCGTGGGTAATTCCTTACTTTGCCCACTTGTAAAGTAAATAACTATTAAAAATACAAATATTGCTTCTATAATTTTTCAAACGACACAATTTTTTACACTATTATTTGATATACCGAATGGTGAATTAATTTATGTAATATATCAAATACAATGTTAATATTTTCATATATCGATATGTCGTTCCTTATTGGATGAATACTTCAAACAAACCTTGTAGATAATTGAATTCTGCATCTAAGTCACTAATCATATATCCTATACCTAAAATTAAAATTAGGGTCACAAAGTTCTAAATAACATCTTTAATATGGAAAATTAAAATTTAGGTAGGCTGTTGAACAAAATAGTTATTTTTTTTTATTGTTACTCCTGTCAACAATGGCTTTGCATCAGCAACGTGACCAATTAATAATATGAGTATCAATAAAAATAAAACAGTACCTTGTTTTGTTCAACAGCCTACTTGAAATTCTATTTTCCATCTTAAAGATGTTAATGTTTTTTTCAGTTATAGGAACATGTTATATCGTTGAAACATAAATCCTTTTGGCTATCTATTCCTATACAAAAAGGAACCCCTTTCCATTTAGAAAGTTTATGTAACTTTCATGGGTATTTATTTTTTCTTTAAAGTTATTAGTTAGCCAGCATAACTGATTGGTTGGTATAAAAAATTCACTCTGTACACATATAAAACTTTTAGTTTAAAACATTTTATTTATTATTATTCAGACCATAGTTTTATAGATTAGGATGAGAGTCTCAAAATTCAAGAGCTTATGTTTCAGATATTATCAAACATCAACAAATATTCCCTAACCATACCATGTATGTTTATTTTTTTCAGGTTCACAATTATTTTTTTGTCTAATACATTGTTTTTATGTTTATAGGGACTCGTGGACAACGTCACCGGAGCCTTAATTACCTTCAACAGGGTCTTCGGAGCCGATATCAGCTTTGATGTAGGTACATTATTTAAGTAAATTATTTTACAGTAATACAATTATATTCATACTTTATTTGAATGTTCATATAGACCTCCATATACCTGGAATCATCTTCTGCTTCTGCATCATCATCGTAGAGCTGCTGGTATTCTGACCAGTCTCCCTGGACTCTGTATCATCGTGGACAACTTCACCAGAGGCAATATAATGACTGGACGTTTACAGAAACATCTTCAGGAGCAATATCCGTTGCTAGCAACAACAATGTAAGAATATTATTATTTTTGTTTAGCCACATAATTCATACTTGCAACAGATAAACTCTTAGTAAAAAATAATTAGTAAAATTTATTTGTTCTTTTGCCAAGTTTTGTTATAATTTCATGATGTGTTTTAATTGTTGATAATTTGTTTTTGTTTGACATATAGCTCGCAGTTGATAATTCCATACATTCAAACACACGCAAATTAATTTTTTTTAATTATTAACTTTAATGAATATTTTCTTACTAAGGGTTGTTTCATATGTTTAACTTACTAAACTAATTTCTGTTCTCTTGTAGGTACTAGAAAGTGTGTCATCTGATAGATCTTCTTTGGCCGTGATGATCATTCGATATCAACTTGGAATCATCACTAGTAGCAGCTGTCAAATTTGAAAACCCTTCTGCAGTTCCTTCTTACTTCAAAATGTTGTAATTTACTTATTTCAATATTTATTAATAAAACATGAATTATAATAATGTTTTAAGTCTTTATATTTATCTATAATTGTTTTAAAGTATTTATTAACATTTGGTCAAGTTTGATATTTACATCCCTAAATTAGTCGTAGAGTTAGGAAATATCACATTTGTTAATTTAATATTATTAATTTACAAAATACAGGCAATATAAAAATGTTTGTCTATTTATTATGGCGGATATTTTTCTGTTGTTGATTATTCTTAAACAAATTGAACTACAATTGTCAAGTTTGAAAACACCCTTAAATTTGTAGTAGAGTTAGGAAATATCACATTTGTTAATTTTTTATTGTTAATTAACACGATACAGGCAATATAAAAATGTTCCTCTATTCATCATGGCGGACATTTTTCTAATGTTGATTATTCTTAAACAGTTTGAACTAAAACTGTCAAGTTTGAATTTTTCATCCCTAATTTAGTCGTAGAGTTAGGAGATATCACATTTGTTAATTTATTATTATTAATTAACAAGATACAGGCAACATAAAAATGTTCGTCAATCATCATGGCGGATATTTATCTATTGTTGATTATTCTAAAATAATTTGAACTAATATTGTCAAGATTGATATTTACATCCCTAAATTAGTCGTAGAATTAGGATATATCACATTTGTTAATTTACAAGATACAGGCAATATAAAAATGTTCTTCTATTCATCATGGCTGCCATTTTCCTATTGTTGATTATTATGAAACAATTTGAACTACAATTGTCAAGTTTGAAATTTAAATCCGTAAATTAGTCGTAGAGTTAGGAAATATCACATTTGTTAATTTAATATTGTTAATTTACAAGATACAGGCAATATAAAAATGTTCGTCTATTCATTATGGCGGATATTTTTCGGTTGTTGATTATTCTTAAAAAATTTGAACTACAATTGTCAAGTTTGAAATTTACATCCCTAAATTAGACGTAGAGTTAGGAAATATCACATTTGTTAATTTATTATTGTTAATTAACACGATACAGGCAATATAAAAATGTTCCTCTATTCATCATGGCGGACATTTTTCTAATGTTGATTATTATTAAACAGTTTGAACTAAAACTGTCAAGTTTGAAATTTTCATCCCTAATTTAGTCGTATAGTTAGGAGATATCACATTTGTTAATTTATTATTGTTAATTAACAAGATACAGGCAACATAAAAATGTTCGTCTATTCATCATGGCGGATATTTTTCTATTGTTAATTATTCCTAAACAATTTGAGCTACAATTGTCTAATCTGAAAATTTCATCCCTAAATTAGTTGTAGAGTTAGGAAATATCTCATATATAAATATATTATTGTTAATTAATAAGTAATTGACAAATCAAAAATGTTTATGCTGTACTGGTGAGTTAAATGAATTGTTTATTTTGTTAAAGTGTTATATTTTTTGCAATAAATAATTAAAATTATGTTTGTGTTTCATATATTTATCCTTCCTCATCCTTATTTTATTGAATAACATTTTGAATTAAGGGATAATGTCTTCCCGTAATGAGAAAATGACGTCACGTTTGTCAGAAGACTCTGAGCTACAAATAAATATCACGAAAAAAAAAAAAAAAAAAATATATATATATATATATATATATATATATGAACCAACAAATAAATAATACGAAAAAATATTTATATATTATGAACGAACAAATAAATATCACGAAAAAACATATATTATAAACCAACAAATAAATAATACGAAAAAATATTTATATATTATGAACGAACAAATAAATATCACGAAAAAACATATATATTATGAACCAACAAATAAATAATACGAAAAAATATTTATATATTATGAACGAACAAATAAATATCACGAAAAAACATATATTATAAACCAACAAATAAATAATACGAAAAAATATTTATATATTATGAACGAACAAATAAATATCACGAAAAAACATATATTATAAACCAACAAAAAAATAATACGAAAAAATATTTATATATTATGAACGAACAAGTAAATATCACGAAAAAACATATATTATAAACCAACAAATAAATAATACGAAAAAAATATTTATATATTATGAACGAACAAATAAATATCACGAAAAAACATATATTATAAACCAACAAATAAATAATACGAAAAAATATTTATATATTATGAACGAACAAATAAATATCACGAAAAAACATATATTATAAACCAACAAATAAATAATACGAAAAAATATTTATATATTATGAACCAACAAATAAATATCACGAAAAAATATATATATATATAGATAGTGCTGCCGTCTCTTAGCAAATTCGTGAACTATTATGAAGTGATGTTTTCAAGCTCCGCATTTTGAATCTATTCGCAAAGTGTAATAGTGTTCGCCCGTGTCCAATAGATGGCAATATGGGTATTAAAATTAAACATATATAAGACAAACCCTTATTACCTTTCAATTTATTAAATCATGGGATGGATTTTAAATGAAAGACATGTCATTTTAATAAATATTTATTTTATCGTTTATTATATTACATTAATATTTATTAGTTTTAAACTTATTTAAATATACAAATTAATTTATTTATTGGTACAAAAATAACGATATTCGTCCAGGGGTGAAGACGCTGGACCCACGAACAGCAGGGCAAGCAGAAGATGACCTCCAGACGATGATGATACAGCATCAGAAGATTGTTCCGGGTCCATGGAGGTCCTAAATCATGTATTAATATACTTGTATTACTGTAAAATAAATTTACTTACGATTCTTCCCCCGACTGGAACCCGGACCCGGTTCTCCATTGATAATAAGCGCTTAAGGCAGAAGTGCAGACGCTGGACCCACGAACAGCAGGGCACGCTGAAGATGACCTCCAGGTCTTCTGCCAGCCCTGCTTATGTAATTAATCAAATGTGCTAATGCTGCTCTAAATAATGGAATTATTAGTTCTAATGCAAAATTGTTTATGAAATCGTATTCAGCACACTCAAATAAGGGATATACAGTAACTTCTAGCCCTTTAAAGTTAATATTAAGGGTGACTATAATATATAATTTTTGTACATTAAATTAATCTATAATGTATAATTTTTATGCATTAAATTAATCTATAATATATAATTTTATGGATTAAATTAGTCTAAAATATATTGAAAAAAATAAATATATCATCACGCCTTTTACCCATTATGGATGTGGCACTCTGCTTACGTAGATCTCGGAGTGATATATTTTTACGTATGAAGAGACTGAAACTCCTCTGGCATTAGCCTGACATCCTTGGAAAACTTCCAAAAACCTGGGACAGAGAAGTGGTGTCGCCGTTCCATAAATAAAAACAAATACATTATAGTAAATCATTAATTAAAAAGATAATTAAATAAACTTGTGTTGACTACAAGAAGCGAAGCTCTCTTGAAGACTCTTCAACTACATCTCCCAGTCGTAGACTCTTGACTGAAATAAACAAAACAAATAAGAAATTGTGAAATAAAATGAAACAATGTATGTGTAAAGTAGAAAGTAAACTCGTAGAAATCCAGCGAAGACAACTGACTGGGTCTGTTTCATCTTCATTCCTGTCTTAAGAAACAAAACATATACACAAATGCAAACAAAACGAACGATGAAAACAACGAAGACCTATCTTAAGAAAAAGAACAATTAACAAATAGAAATTATCCACAAGAAGCCATGTCCTACGATGGAAGAATCATTTTCATCGGCGGTCGACTCTGCAACTTCATCCTTCGGGGGTTGACTCACCTACTAGCTGCTGAATCCCTCTCCGGCAAAAACCCAAAAAATCGAGTTAACGGTGGTTTCCTATAGATTCAGCCCTAAAAAGTTCAATGGTTTATTATTGCTTGTCACATTTCCTTACAGTAATGTAAATGTATAAAATGAAACCAATTCAATAATTATGTTATTTTATTTACAAACAATTCAGTTTTTAATGCAAAAGAGTGCAAAAACAAACGTAATTATAAAATTACAATAATTTACTTATATGGCAGTTTACAATTTTAAATACAAAATTCGGTAAAAAGCGTTGCTCTTCACAATATAAATATATAATAAACATGTAGAAATTCTTATATAATATATTCTATATATTTATAATTTGTTAACACATGAGTTATTTTACATAATAAGAATAATTCTGACCAGATATACTCACTATAAACACAAATAGAAGATGGCTCATCTTCGAAATAATAAAACAAGGGGGACCGCAAGTCATCCTGATTTACAATCACAAATACTATCAAATATAGTATCACTTTAATACCAGTTATTGTTTCAACAATCATGCTATCCTAGTAGATATTATTGTTATGTTTAGAATATGTTACGAGCCAAAACTGCGGGGCTGCTATTTTCTATGCTACAAAACAGATTCCGTCCCGAGGGAACTTTCGTGCGTGAGATTAGAATCCAGACTAGCGCAGTCGGAATCATTCGAATGCGGACTGGAATAATTCGCGGCTTCCTGAAGGCGCATCAGCATACTCAGAAGAGGATCTCCATCGGAGTCTGCTTGAGCACTAGGTCCCGACTCGAGCCCTACATCCCGAGGGCTGATTCTTGTAAGCCCTGAAGGAGGTGCACCAGGCCATGGATAGGTATCCAAAACGAATTGGGTTGGATCTGTCCATGCTGCACGTCTTCCATAGAGTTGAAGACCCTCTCTAGCTGCTTCTCTCAAATAAGGGGCTAGGGAATAGTTCCATACATCGGAGAACCATGCTCTAGCTGCGTCTAACTCCAGAGGACAAGAAAGAAATAATCTAGGTCCAATTGCAACATCTCCTGAAGAGTGTGTTTCTAGGAAAGTGTTTAAATGTTGCCAAACTCGAGGTAGCCAACCTAGAACTGCAGCAAGTTCAGGTTGAGGTCTTCCTTGATCCAATTCTAAAGTTGCTAGTCTTCTTCGAAGAACCCGTCCTAATAATCCTCGAGCTGGTTCCATATGAGGTGCAACTAAAACCCATCTAAACCCATGTTGCAACTGCAGACTAGTTGCACTACAAGCAGCTTGAGCCATTGTACCTGTAGAAATAATACTTTGTAAGTCAATTATATTGTATGTCACATGTAAAACTTAACATGAATTAAACAAATAATTAAGATTTTAAACGATGTTTATTTTGCAAATTTTAAAAATTGACAGGTAGACTCATAAAAGGAATTAGTGTTCACTCCATTTTTTCATTATCTGTAACTTCGTTTCTAAATTAATTATATTATCAAAATGAGTCAAATTTTATGCCAATCAAACTTGATTATAACCTTAGTCAAAATATGTATGTTCTGAGAATGGAAAATAAAGTTACGAGTAATAATAAAAATGGAGTATTAATTTTTTCTGAAACGATTGATAATAGAATTTAATTTATAATGTATCTAGTAGCGCGTTTTTAAGGTAACAGAATATTTAAAAGTTTTCGTGACTGTTTTTAAAGTATGCATTATACGATGCAGTTTTTCTTTTCAAGACTGCTCTTAAAACGTCTTAAATCGTTTATATATTTTCGTTTTTTGCCTGAAACTGTGACACTGACCAGACATTTAATATGCTATTTATAAAATATAGAAATTACAAAGCAGCCATGGAATGGTTATTTCTGATCTGTCATTATTAATTGTAAACACGAAATGGTAAAAAATAGATGAAAATGTGGAAATACCTCTAAATATCTGATTGGAAGCACAAGAAGCATGTTTGAATTTAATTCCAAAGAAGTCCAGAGACATTTATAACAAAGGATTATGTGAATTTAATCAATAATTATTCTCTCCGTGACTTCTCTATTATTCTCTCACTGAGGACATTATTAATTTCAACTAATCATAATTACAGCATTCTAGGCGCGAAAATAATACTTTCGCACCGGTTTCAGAAAAAATACATAAACCCGAAAAACACATAAACTCCCAACAATCAAAAACAGAACTAAAACATTACAAAATCATGACCTACTTCTTGACTATTTAAGGAAAATAATAAAAGTAAGTAGTAGGGAAAAAGCACTACATACCTAACAAGCACGGTAAGTTCCGTGGTAGCGAACCTAGTGCTTCAGCTAGAGGTCCAGCTCTATGGAGGTTATCCAGGACCACCACGCAAGGTAGCACACTTCCGTTTTCCCCTCCAGCAGCTGCTTGTTCCCCTAGATGCGTCAAATACTGTCGCAATTCTTTTCCTGATTTATTATCAACATTAAAAGTAGCAACAGCTTCTGCAGGATCCCTGCCTTGACTCTGTGCGTGGAACTCCGCTAATCTCGCCGCTAGGTGTGACTTGCCCGTTCCTGGGGCCCCACAGAGCACCAACCGTCGATGCTCTGCCAGGAGGCTGACCAGTCTCTGAGCGACACCTCTAGGTATCAACGCTTCGAAGGCGAGGGCAGCGACAGGTTGCAAGACGACGTGGAGGGTGGCCACCCGGCCTACGGCGTAGCCGACGGGGAGGAGGTCTGGTGGAGGGATGTCTGGGCCTCGCTCGGCTTCCCCCAGGCGGTAGGAAGCTACGGCGTCGCCTCCCAGGCCGAGGCCGCCTCCTGGGTCCAGGCGAGCTACGTGTTGCTTGAAGGAGCGACGGACGATGCTGTCTAGTTGCGCCCAGGATGTTGAGGCGCCGATGGATGTATGAGCGATTGCCACCTGAAAGATAAAAATGTATTTTATTGTTTGGAACAAATGATTGTATTTTGCGGACATTCAAAATTAATTATGTTGCAGAATATGTTAAATTAGAATAAAGAGAATCAAAAGAAATATTTTTAATATTATTGTTTAATGTTGTGTTGGTATTTAAAAAAAAAAATCTGTTGTGGACACCACACGATTTGCTTAAACATATAAATATAATAAATATATAATAGAGGATTCAATTATGTTTATTATTATAACAGTTATTATTAATGTAGGCACTAACACACCATTATAAACAATCGAGCATCTCTAAATATATTCACGTTTCGAGCAAATGTAGCCAGAGCACCCAATACATTGCACCCTGCAGACACTCGCCTTTCAATCTCCCGGTCAATACGTCCATCCCTCAAGAACATACTACCCAAATATACAAATTAATTACTTGTTCCTGTCTCACAACATTTTCTGAAACATTACAATCAGTCCAAATCATTCTTCTCAAACAACACTTTACATTTATCGACACTTCATAGCAGATTTAAACCTTTCCCTACTTCATTTACGCTCACAATCATTCTTCTCAATTGCTCCTCAGTTTCACCCAACACAACATCATCCGCATAAGTTAACGCAGGCACTATACGTCCACCAATACGTACACCATCAGTTCCATTCAATGCCTTTCGTAACAACACATCCATATACAAATTTAACAACCGAAGAGACAGTCCACAACCCTGTTTCACACCAACATCTATACGAAACCAATCACTTAATCCACCATCAACTCTCACCGCAGCCTCACTTCCTTCACACAACGCTGGAATCGCTCCCAACAAATTACCATCCACACCGTACTCTACAAGTACGTCCCACATAGTCTCTCGAAGAACACTGTCATACGCTTTCTTTAAATCGAGAAAGCCACAGAACACCTTTTTGTTCTTCTCAAGTGACGTCTCAACAATCATTCGAAGAGAAAAAAATTGATCTACACAATCTCTCTCAGGCAAAAAACCTCCTTGCATATCACTTAACTTCGAAATTGTTAAGGCTCGCACCTAATGAATTAAGTCAACATATTTATAATAATTTAAACACTGACGTTTCGACTATTAGTCAGTCTACTATAAATTGGTAATTAATAAATTATAAAATAATTTTTACAGTAATCTATCAAACGTCCAAAACTGGCTAAATGTGTGGCCTTAGAAGAAGTATATTGTACCTAACGTGCAATAAATAACTTTTATAATAATTATAGTTCATGTATTTGATGCATTCTTTTCTCACCTCTCCAGTGGCGCCACTGGCATCACCATCAGCACTATAATGCTCATGGTAATACCTATCAAAGCACTGCGGTTGTCCCAAGTACACCGATATGGTAATCCTCTTTCCATCTGGTTCAGGTTCAGGCGCAGGTTCCTCTGGACCCATCACATCCGCCACTGGGTCCACGCCCCGGTCCGGACAGTCCGGAGGCAGCGTCCCGCCCACCATGCGCTGCAGACGTTCGTTGTTCTGTTTTAGGCTGAGCATCTCGCTCTGCAAAAATAAAACCAGTCAGATAACATTGTCACAGAATAGTAATTATTAAATACTAACCCTCATCTTCATGACAGTGTCTTTCAAGCTTTCAAGTTGATGTGCGGAGCTGAGAGCTTCTAGTCTGATATCCGTAAGCACCAGGTCTTTCTCTCGAAGTTGTTTTTGCAGCTCGGCTACTTCGTTGTTTCCTGGCCCGATACCGCTGTCGGAGATGGCTCCGGATGTTGGCGCCGGAGCTGGGGGACTTGCAGGTCTCTCTTCGCCCTCGGATTGAGACTGGACCTTCGTGATCTTAGCGTTACGGGAGAATGCTTTTGTAAATGAGGAACGGAGCTAAAAGAGAGAGAATTGTTAATTGTAACATATATTACTTATTTTGTTTACAAAATTTGAAGAACATACACTCATAAATTGTTGTTTACTTTACAAGTCGATAAAATTATCACACTCAGCCTTCGGCTTCGTGTTCTAAAATTTCTCTCGTGGGTAATTCCACTTTGCCCACGAGTGAAGTATAACGTTTTATCCAACACCTCTTAATAATTTAAAAATTTATTAAAGAAATATTATTTGACAGTGACATATGCTTTTAATTTTTAATTTAAAATGTCAATCGAAGTAGTTACCAAGGTGTTGTGTGTTATTATTATTATTATAAATAAAAAAATACTCACTAGTGATTTTCCTCAAAATTATACCCACTAGTGGATAATCTGTTACTTTGCTTGTTTAAAATCGTCATAGTAATAGAGCATTTATTGAGAGGTGTTGGATAAAATAATTTGTTTTCTTTTTGTATGCATTCGTTGAAGAAAATTTTATTTCTTACAAAATGATTAGGTTCAATTCAAAAATATAAATTTTAATATAAATTTTATTTATCTTCTCTTTTCTGCATTGAAAGAAAATGAATATATTTTTAAATTTTGTTTTAAACATTATGAAAAAGAAGTCGTTTTAATTTTAAACAAAACGTTTTTATTTAAAACAGTATCATTTTGAATTAAAACTACTCTTATTCAAACTATTTCGTCCCTATAATGAGTCTCAGTTGAATACTTTATTATGTTCCTTCAAAACTAAATTAATTTTTATATAAGAATGAATATTTATTAAACCTACAAAAGTTATCACGCGAATTCTCAAACAAGTGTGTTTTGTGTTATGTGGTTACGAATTGAAAACAAAACAAAAATCTTCAAATTAAGTGTCAACCACTGAAACATATTAATTCTAGATTGCGTACTTTGTAGGCTTTTGTGTAAGAGAAAAACGTACTTGAGACAGATATACAACGTGGGTTATCTGTCTTCATCTAACACTAATTTATAGAGCGGTTGTTATGAGTTTGTTATACGGTTGCTATGCGTTTGTTGAGTGGTTACTATGTGAAAACATGTTGTACAGTCTTATCCAAAATACTCAACAATGTTTTGTTCAATTATTTGAAAATTCCTTTAAATTCAAATACATAATAGTTAAACTCATTTTATTAATATATTATTTAATTTTTATATTGGACAATTTATTTCAAAATTAATGAATGTTAATTTCTTTACATTCTTTTTTTAATCAAATTTCTAAGCGGACTATATGACAAAGATAGGTTTCCCACGTATTACCTGTCTCTCTCGGCTCGTTACGTTCCAGAATTACTATATTTCAGTGGTGCCAACCATTTGATACTTCGACAATTTGACAGCTCAATAATAAAAGAAGTACAAAGAATTTAGAATAGATGTGTAAGACGGAAGACAGAGAAACATAATACATTGACGCCAAAATTGTTATCTTTAAACCTCAAATATCTTAATAATTAATAATATTTTTAAACTTCTATTAAAGCCAGTACGATGTTTTTGGGTCTAGTTATAATATAAATGATTTATTTGCCATTTTGTGATTCCAATAAAGACCGTATTCATAAAGACATTGTATCGTTTTATCTGTAATAATTTGTATCCTTTGATGTATGTTCTATCAATTTAATTCAATTCCAAGTACTGCTGTAACAAAACTAAAAATTAAGAATTAATTTAACATGAAAGCTGATATAGCCTCACAATACCAACATTGACTGAACATGATCTAAATCTCAATAAAAACTAAATAAATCCTTGTCTCCGGCATCGAATTACTCTCATTCGTTAATGTTAACTATGTCTCGATAGTTAGAGCTCGTAACACTCACCAATAAAATCACCGCAACGCTCAATTGAAACCATTTAACCTCTGATGCAAATAATCAGAAGCGTCAGATTTAAATAATGCAAGGCGGAGACCAGGCACCGTGTCAATAGAAAAATTAAATCAAGATGATTCGTAAATTGGGAGAGAAGAATAAGCACACTGCCTTGAATTTGAAACACGGTTAGAATATTATCATTGCCAGAATAAAACGATTATAAAATAGTACGAGCACACCCCAAAATGTATTCGTACTACCGGAAAAATATGATATGAACAATAGTATATTATTCAATGAGCAAGTAATATATGTTATTACTCATGAGAATGAAGTTTGCATCACGAGCGAACGCGAGTGATTTAAATCATTCGAATGAGTAATAGTCATTACGTGCGAGTAGAATACTACCTCTGCTGTATATATCGGGAATTTTGGTGCCCAGTTAAACAAATAACGAAATTGTTTTTTCCTATTTCACGCACACAATGTCAATTTTGTGACACTGTTTTTCTCAAAAACAATACTACAAATTTGAATTTTGTGCAACTGTTTTTGGGGAATTTATTATTTGTAAAATTGACAGTCTGTCAAACTTGGGACTGTCATTGCTCACGTAAAATTATTGAATCGGAGCCCCTGCGTCTAGGTTGCGGCCTGGGACCCGATAGGCCCCGCGGGCAAAGCCCCTTGGTGACCAGTGGTATATTAAACATGCCGTACAATTTTATTTTAATTTTATTTATTTTTTTTGAATTTTTGAACGTGAAATAGGAAAAGTAGTATGAACAACTCGTGTTACAATGCCTAATTGTAATACTCGTATTTTGCGTAACTCGCCTGCGGCTCGTTTACGCAAACTATACTCGTATTACAAAAAAGGTCATTGTAACACTAGTTGTTCAATATACTATTGTTTGTTAACAATTAGAGCAACAATGATACTTAGAAATTGTGTTGAAAATTGTTTGATTAATAAAAATATCCAATCAAAACCGTGTATTTCTGGTCACGTGCGCAAAAGTAACCAATCAGGTCACAATTACACTGATAATTTCCCCGGGAAATTATCACTTGTTGCTTACTAAGTAACAGTTATTGACAATCGGTTGACAGTTAATTCAATATTTGATTTGTTAATTTTCAAATGTCATTTTCACGGTTTGTAAATGAAAATAATAATAAATAATCGCAAAAAATTTTTTCACCGAATATCCCTCGACCATTGATAAATACTCATAATTTGATCATAACTACCTCAAGAACGTTGCTTGAAGGTAACAGCACTCCGCCTACGGCGTCGGGCTTTCGGTAACTGTGATAAAATTATTTCGAATTATCAATGGCCTAGGGATATTATAGCTGAAAATTACCTTGCAAAGGTAAAAATGAACGAGGCAAGGTTTCAACCTCTCTCTCAACACAAAATATTACGCCTCTAAACAAAATAAATGTAATATAATTTATACTCCCAACTAAATTATTATAATTTTGCTTCTCACATAAGCACACACGAAATATGTGAAATCAAATATTGATTGCAAGTTCATGGAATCTCATCCAAAGGCTCAAAATTTTATTTACAGAAATAATTTCATGACAAAATTTCTTATAAAAATTTCTATTTATACGAATTATATATCCACTCACCCATCCCTTCTTCTTCTTCTTCTCCTGCTTGTCCAGGCTGCACGCGGAAGACAAACTAGACACACTATCCGAAGACGGCTGTCTAGCCAATCCTGAAGTGAGGCCAGCTTGTACACTCTGCGTCCGAAGGCTCTCCATGGCAGCTCTTAACTCTGCTAACTCGGTGTCTTTGCGTTCTGCAGTAGCTGTGAGGTGCTGGAGACGCTGCGTCATGGAGGAGAGACTCTGCTCGAACGCGGACACCACGTGAGCCTGCGGAAGATAAAGATTGTTAGTGAAAATTGTACAACTTAAATAACATCAATATTATTGAATATACAGGAAGTAGAATTGAAATGTGGCGAATAGGGATTTAATTTTTATACTCGTATTGCTGTATCTAAACAACAAAATTGTAAATTGTTCAGAAGTAAAAATGCATGCAATATATCTCCTGTGGTTAGTAAAATATTAGTATTTCAGAATATATTAATCAAATAAGAATTAATATTGACCACGAATAATTAAACAATAAATATGTGACATTTCATAAAATAGTTATAGACTTATTCATTATTACAGTTTTTCGTAGGAAATAGTATGACATAATTAAAGGCGAATTTAAGATTTCATTTCTTTCTGTAAAATAAATAAATCTAAAGCTGTTTTATGAAATATCTAATGACTTTTTACACGGCACAATTTACTGGTTAATAAATTGGCTAAGTTTTCTTGTCAATAAATTGCCAAAAATAAAAATATTGTCGTTCGTTGTTTTACATACATTAAGTTGTCCGTCAATTTATTGTGACAATTTCAGTAATACCTACACATAGCTGTCACCTATGCTACTAATATATTTTGTTCAAGCTATACGTACAAAAAGACAAACTAACCAAAACATAATCAAGTTTGAATGGTTGGCAATGACTAAAATTCCTCTAAAAAATTGTCAGTTTATTGGTGAAGAAAAAATTGACGCTAAGAGTCGTATTTACAGTATTTACATGCAACAATAAATTACTATTTATTATTCAATATTCAAAAATCTATCTCTCTTGTCTATGGATAAGACCATATTTCGTGGTATGATCTAAAGAGGGGTGGTGGCGAGCGCAGTGTAGAGAGAGTAAAGGCAGAGCTTCAGATTGTACACTTTACTTTACAAAAGTGTCACAAAACCTCAATTTTACCCGTTCAATTGGGAACGCTCTCAGATGGCAGAATATGTGTAACACAAACAAAATATTTTTCGTTTAATTTTCCATGGCCGTGTTACAATTTTTCTAATAGATATTAATTTCAATTTGATTGAAATATCGTAAAATACAAATAGGTAACCAAATAGGCCTTATTGCATGCATTTTTAAATTCTGAACAATTTTTGTTTTTACACTTTTACTGTAAAGAAAATATATAAAAATTTACAGCGATTTAAAAAAAAATAGTATTGAAATTCTTATGTCACATTTCAATTTTACATCCGATATAATTTAGTTTTCCTCAAAATTGGTAACAGATACAAGAAAATAGCAAATAACATTTTTTGTTTTATATATTATTGGTAAGATCTTTCATTAGAATTTTTTTTGTAACTGTTCTTATATTCGAATAAATTGAATTAATTGTTTTGTGTGTCAAGTAAACTTGCACCAAAATATACTCAATTGTGCACATTGGCATAAATAAATATAGCTCAGTGTATATCTCGGTATTATGACATATTATTGAGCGTGAAGTTCGGTTACCAACCGTCAAATCACGGCTCCCAAAGATGGAAGTGGTGGAGGAGCCACAGGGATAATTTTAAGTGGTGAATAATTTTGAAAATTTGTCAACTGTGAGGATCGAACGGAGGATTTTATGATACACAGTCCGATGCGTTACGACGAAGCTATTTACTCATTATTATGAAACTTTATAAAAAATTGTTACTCTATCTTTTAGTTAGTTATTAAACATAGATACACACATCCAGTCATCCACACAGATGTAATCGCTTTTCTTTAATTCCTTTTTAATTGTACCCTGTGGTTTATCCTCACTAAAACCTTTGGGTTCGTAACCGGGCGGCTGGTAACCTTATGTCATGCGATCTGTAAAAGCTGAGTGCCACACCAAGAGGGTGAATGAAGTGATGATATTTTTATTTACTCTTTTTGGGTGTGCCACGCTTTTTCACAACTCGGTAAATGCTACCATTTATGCGCGAACTGCGTCGACAGTCCCCCAAAGAAGTTAGTACAGCAGAAACCACAGTGTTATCTACAATAATTATCTATTTAAAATTAAATAAAAAAACTGAACAACACTGTATAAAATAATTCATAAGTCGCCCAAATCTAATAATAATCCAAGGTCCCTCCTACCAAATATTATTTGAGCAGTTGAACCTGCTCACCATGCTTCACCCAAACCAGAACCACTTGTTCTTTGCTAACATAACATCTAATATTCCGCCTGTACAACAATCAACACATGAAATCACACTCAGCATTTCACAATAACGCGCTATGTGCTCTGGACGTAGGAAGTTTGTTTTAATTACTGTACGATTTGAAAGACGCATCTGTTGCTGAGTCAAGGTGACTGCTAAGGTCGGAAGTCAGGACCTGATGCTGGTGATAGTTGGTCGAATCGTGATGATCGACATTGGGCGATGCACGTGCGCCTGCGAATTTATGGACATGGGGAAATTTTAAAATGGAAAAGTGTCATAAAATAAATAAATGTATCATCAAGCAATTTATTTATCCATGTTTTAGTGTGATACTCTGCTTAAAGCAGATATATTTTTTGCGAGTATTTAAGGCATTATACTAACTAGCAAATCAAAAGAAGATATTGGCTTTCCTCGCAAACAAAAAAATTATTTAAAAACAAGATTTTAACTAAAGGTGCAACAATGAGAATAGGACCAATAACAATGTACACTGCTGATACTATAACAACGACAAATAAACTATTGTAGACATCACAATACCTCCCGCCATAGATTTTCATCAAATAATTCAGGAATACGGATCACCACTATGAAGAACACTCATCCCTTCAAAATATTTAGTTTTCAATTATAACACATCTTCAAAATGCACAGGTTGGTTGATTTAAACGAAAATATTATAATACAATTTTAGCTTAAATAGCTTATTTAGTAACGGTCAATAATGATTACTGACCTAGATGAATACCTAATTAAAACTGTCACTTTTCACAGAAATTTTTGCTTCTGTATTTATCTAACTCATTTAATGCAAGTAAAATATTAATTATGAATTTATAATTGCAAGGAAAGTAATAGTCGAGGTAATAGTTATGAATTTAAAATTGCCCCAATCTTTAAGTTGGCAATTCATATTGAATAATAACTACTTTTTCTACTCCTGTATAAATACATCCCCATTATTTAATTTTTTCGATGTATTATAGTACCCCTAATACACGACAGCGAATTATAATTCATAATTCACTCTTCTCGACCAATCACAGAGCCAGAAATACATAATTCACGGTTATTTTAAAGACGTGATGTGGATCACTAACCAACGGCCGTCTGACAGTTGACATGTAGTCAGTTGTCATTGTGTATTTTGATGTTGTCGTTTTTCAACGTGTGTTTTCAATCGATAATTTGCTAAACGCTATTTCCGAATTAACAGGAGTAGAAAAAGTAAAGTATTATATTCGGGATTATGGTTATTATTCACTCGGATGATTTGCATCACTCGCCTACGGCTGGTGACGCAAATTTCATCTTCGTGAATAATGACTATCATAATACCTCATATAATAATATAATTAAGGCAACGGCTTGACAGGTAGCGTTAAAGCCGGTTCACTCGATAACGCAAGTTAAGCAATGCTGCCCGCGGTTAGTAGTTGGATGGGTAACCGCTTTGCGAAAACCCATACCAGCGAACACTGCGATCCGTTGTCACAC
The DNA here is from genome assembly GCA_963942605.1 of Poecilus cupreus. NCBI lineage: Eukaryota > Metazoa > Arthropoda > Insecta > Coleoptera > Carabidae > Poecilus > Poecilus cupreus. Next base: position 3,904,811 of record OZ012721.1, on the reverse strand, counting down.
CACCGAAAACGAGGTTCCGAGGCGGCATATAACCTCAGCAGTTGAGATCGCGTAATAATAATAATAATATACTATTATTCTGGTTCTGTGATTGGCCGAGAAGAGTGAATGGGGTCTTTCACCATTTTTTTATTATTTTTTTTTATGAAACTTTATCTATATTGAAGACTATCTACACTTTTAAAAAGTCTTAATTGTTATTCTTTAAGCCACAATGATTTAAAAAAAATGTTGTGACGTCATAGTAGAGATGTTGCAGGATCTAAAACAGTACAGATTGTAAATAATTGTAGTCATATATTTTTTTACTTATTTTATTATTATTATTACAATAAAATAAAACATTTATGTCACAAAAATTGTTTAAATCTCTACTGTTTTAGATCCAGCAACACCTCTACTATGACGTCACAATATTAAAAATAAAATCATTGTGGTTTAATGAATAACAATTAAGACTTTTTAAAAGTGTGGATAGTCTTCAATATAGATAAAGTTTCATACAAAAAATAAAAAAAAAATGGTGAAAGAAAAGGAGTGGGAAGAAGAAGACAGAGAAAAAGATCAAGCAACAGAGAGTCAGATGGCTTGGGGATATATGGAGAGCAGATGAAAAGGATGCAATTAAATCAGTAATAAAGGAGACCAAGAGGAAGAAGAAAACGAAATAGCCTCAGATCAACATGGCTGAAGGAAGTAGAAGAAGATTTAAAGCAACATTGACAATGTAAAACAAAAGTTACGAAGATTTAACGAAAAAAAAATGGAGACTGATCCAGGATTAACAGAAGTAATTTTATGTAGTATATGATATAATTTTGAAATAAGCTATTTACATTAATTCTTGTTTTATTTCTACTGCACTAAACGCTAAACAAATGAACAATTAGTAGCTATGTAATAAAGTCTTGAGTCAACATCTGCAGTGCGAAAAAGACTTTTATGTAGCGTTACTCTGAATGCAGTAAGTTTTCTTTTTCAAAGCATTCTTCACAAACAAATAAACATAAATAATCATAATTACATTAGAAGTTGCCATATGTGGATGCTTTTATTTAATAGTAATAAACTTGTATAAAATATTATATTTACATTAGAATTACACGAATTACACGCCTAGGTGGTAATTAGCCAGGCGCTTTACTTATAATTTATTAGTTTTAATAAAAACTTAATTTGTTCCACGTAAGTGCTGGACAACATATTATATTTTTATCATTTTCTTGACACACTGACATTGGAAATGGTTCTATTTATTATCTTAACATCACAAACAATTCATAAAATCATTTATTAGATATTTTATTAATATTAATGCTATTATTCTTTTTGTAAATTTGAAATATCAAGGGCAAAAATACGGATATTTCAAATACATCCTTTAAAATCATAGAGAAAGTAAATGTTTAGCAAAAAATAAACAAAAACATTAAAACAGAAGGTTAAAAACCAATAACTTTGTGTCGAATTAAAATTAACATATTTTGAACTTGATAAGGCTTAAGGCTTCTATATTTAGGTATGTTTTCACATAAAATAAATTACATTCTGTACTCAATTCTTAATATATTTCATTCTAAAAATATATTAAATAAATAAATAAAATAATATTGGCGCCAGGTCAAAATAATTGATCTCTCATTACACTAATTAAAACTAACAAAAAATCTCCATAAATCAATTAACAAATCAATACTAACTTTCCAATTCAATCGACGATCAATCAATGTTATAATCTGTACATTTATTCCAACGTACGACACATCAATTTATTCAAATTAGCAAATTAATTAACGAAGGCTACCGGGTGTTTTATTTTCGCGCAATGATATGCAACTTTATATTTTTAAATGGAACAGTCTATATATTTTTAAGAAATTTTAAAGATTATTTGTTTCTCTTTAAAACAGTTCTTACTCATTATAGTCCGAAAAGAAACTGTTCGTGTTTTTATTAATAAAGAATCACACAAAAACTATGCCATGAAATTGAAAACAATACATAAATTTATAAATAATATTCGAATAGAAATATATCTACCGAAAAACATGAATAGTTTCTGTACTGATCACCTCCCGCCATAGATTTCTTATCAAATAATACAGGAACACGGACACTATAAGGAAACGTTCATCCCATCAAGAAATTTTAACGGGACAGAAAGTGCATAAATCTCCCGTAGATATGAAATTGACTGTTTCTGTCATGATTTTGATATCATAGAAACCGAGTTTCTTTCCCGATCGCGAAAATAAATCTGTTGTAGACACCACAATAACTCCCGCCATAAATTTCTTATCAAATAATGCAGGAACACGGATCACCACTATTAAGAAACACTCATTCCTTTAAAAAAATGTCAAATGTCAATTTTTCAAGCATTGTTTTTTTTTAAACGAAAATGATAAAATATAAATTTTCTTTAACATGTTTCAAACAGCAATTGTAGATAATAATATTTGAAACATTATAACAAATACCAAAATTGTCATTAAACTACAATTTACTGAGATATTTAAAAATAACTTGATAGGGCTTCAAGGAAACTACCACTTCCGGTTATTGGATTATCACCAAAAACTAATCAGCTCTTCCAATAAATAAATAAATATATCATCACGCCTTTTACCCATTACGGGTGTGGCACTCTGCTTACGCAGATCTCGGTAGGTGATATATTTTTGCGTATGAAGTGCGGTTACCAGCCGTCAAATTTGATTTGACAGCTCTTCCAAAGTGGATACAATTGCTATATACAAAATATCAAAATTTTCAGTCTAGTAGTTTTGGAGAAACCGTAACTCCAGAGATCCACACAGACTTACAGACAGACAGACACACGCAGACATCATCGCGAAACAATTAAAATCGCATTCTAGGGACCCTAAAATGTGCTCATCCACTGAAAACTCACTAACGAATTTTTAGCATGATTCCTATACATCTCTTACAAGATGTGGCGGAAGATAAAAAAAAAACAAGCCGATCTCGGTGCCTAGTACACCAGAGGTCGTGTGTTCGAATCCCACTGAATTAACAAGGTCGTTTGTGATTCATCCATTCATGAGACGGCATATGACCAAAGCAGTTAGTCCGTTTTCCATGTTCGTAAAAAAAGGAGTTCTTAATTTTGCAAAAATATATATATCGCGTTCATTCCGTCAAATAACATACCCTATAGAATTTTAAAAATATAAATTTATCATTTATAATTTAGTTACTTCAATGTAACAGTTCCGGTTGCACTTAAAACTTCCTAAAATAAGTTTGTAGTCTCTGGTGATCTTAAGAGCCAAGGGTGGTTCAATTTCCTTAGGTTGTTGAGCTATCTTTATCCACCTATCTTCATAGCTTTCGTAAGATATTTTCCATGCTTCCAAGCAGCAGAAGCCGAAGTAAGAAGTGCTTCATGTAATGTTGTAGTTCACTGTTGCCGTTGACCCGACACAAACCAAGATAATGGTCCAAATTTAACCTAATTAAGCACTCGAGTCGTTTGTACCGCCTTCGCTATACGAAGTAGCTTGCCTTAACTATCGCAAGGAACAGAAGTTCTAAATAGGTAAGGCAGTAGCATAAAACTGCAAAAGGAATTCCCACGGCAACACATAAATATATCATCACAAATGCGGTTACCAGTCGTCAAATGGCTACCCTCAAAGCTGTTAGTAAAGGATGAAACACATGGGTAATTGTATGGGTAAATGGCGTGATGCCCAAAAGTAAATTGGGACAACTATAAAAGCGCCAATCACAATTAGGTGAGCGATCAGATAATATGAATGATTGGTCCCACACAAAAAAGTTGTTCAAAATATAAAAATGCATGTAATAAGACCCATTTAAAAAAATAATCTAAAACTGTTTTATGAATTGTAAAATATTTTTCGTTTTTGTTTAATTTTCCATGGCCGTTGTACGTGTACCATATTTCTGTAAAAATACTATTTTTTTAGAGATTTTATTTATCAGCTATAATAACCCTATAACATTGATTTTTAACCAAAAAATTTTCAGTAATAATATAACAAGAAAGTGAGAATAAATTGAAATTATTTTGGCAGATTTTTGGAAAACTTGTTGCCAGGCAATAGCCACGAAAGCCCGTAGGTTTTGAGTGGCTATTGCCAAATGGCAACAAGTTTGAGAAAGACACTGGAGAATTATTTTCAATTTATCGAACTGTCAAGTTATGTCATCATCAGGAACGGCACTAAATCTATCTTTTTTGTTCATTTTTCACTTGTATTGGTGAGATATATTTCCTATTCAACACATCGAGTTCGCAACTGTATATTCAGATGATTTTCGAAGCTCGAGTTGTGTATGTTAAGAATATACAACGAATCAACCAATTAAACAAATTATTCATTTATGTCAAAAATATTAATTGTTTGTTTAAATTCATGGATTATTTGATTACATATGATTCATTTGTTTGCAACCGAAACAATACTAAGCAAAGCAAATAACCAATATTATACAGCGTAACTAAAAAAAATGGAACTATCTCATTGGTCTATTTTCCTATGAGTTGTATAATCAGTATTATAATGACAGGATTGGTTAAAACATAGACACTACAATAAACAATAATGCATTTCATTGGTTTTAAGAAACGTAAAAAAATAATCAATGGAATAAATAAATAATCGCATCAAAATTATAGCTTAAATAATGATTATTAAATTCTAGCTCGTATCTTTTGATGCTATATTTTTTTGTTTAGATACTCCACTGCTAAATTAATTCAGTAGTTTACTAAGGTTGGAAATACCGGCCCTAAAAGTCAAGTAAACAGTAAAACCTCGTATAAAAATAAAAATCGTATGATTCATGTGAAAAAGGCAAAAACACATTTCAATTCTATACTCGGTATACATCTATACATGTAGACCAATCCAAAACTAATTAAGTAATTATCAAATTCATGGCAATATTAATAACATTTTCTGGTAATTACATAAACACAAAACCTTACAACATAAAAAGCATGTACACGAATGTTCTGCGTCCATTTAAAAACACTTTCTTGCGGTTAATTGGAACTATTAGCGCGCCGCTATTTCACCGGTGATTTAGTAACTTGTTTTTTATCTTCTCGAGTTACTTTAAAAGACACGCATTATTAAACATTTAAAAATACTTCTCAATTTATTATTTGCCGTTAAGTTAATACGCGAAACGACAATAATTGCGTAGCGGTAGGTATGAGATTTGAAATTGTTTAGCTAGCATATAATTATAGATTGTCAGCGAGTTTTTATAATTAATTATTGGTGAAAGCTCTTCGTTTGTTTTCTTGACAACTATTAATTTATGTAATGCATTTCTGACAGGAAAAAATGCTGTTAATCTTTCTTAAAACGAAAGAATGCGAGCACCATTCTAGTTTAGATATAAATATTTTGAAATATACGAGGTCTGTGCAGAAAATAACATTTTGAATTACGCTCCAACGGAGATTTGGAATTAATACTAATTTTGTGATTATTTTATAAACATAATTTGAGGGCTATCACTATCAAATTACGTTGACATACATTTGTTGAACGGTTGTTATACAAAATATTTTTACAGCCTAGGCCTAAAAGTGACACTTCACAGACTTTTAGCAGTCCGTAGAGTCACCTTTAATGTCAATTGGAAAAAATAGTTATTTATGTATCAAGGCACTGAAGTTCAATTTTTTTATCACGAATATGGAATTTAGTTTCCGAGGCCCGTAGGAACGAGGAAAATAAACCATGTGAGTGATAAAAAGGAACTTCAGTGCCGAGGTACATATTAAGTTTTATTTGAAATCTAAAATTCGAAAAAACTGTAAAAAAAATTACAATATAGGTTAAGTTTATACATCTGTCAGTTGTCAATTGAAACTGACATTCAGTGTTGCCAACCTCGAGAAGTGAAGTTATTGTAAATAACATTCAAAATTATGTGTTTTGTCCTCAATTTCGTCATCGGAATTAATTAGTTAATTCTTCTTGCAAATTTTGTTTCATGTTACGTCCAAATTTACTATAATACGTCAATATATCTGCCAAAATTATCTTAATTGTACAATAATTATTTAACAGTTGCCAACACTGGGTTGCTTAAAATCGTCGTATAATGGGTTACTTTAGTGACGATTTCTGATCTTTTAATGACGATTTTTTAGCACTTTAGTGCCGATTTCAAATAAACTAATATTATTTTCCATCAATAAATAAAGTGATAAAGTGTAATATTTGAGTTATATTTCATATTTAAGCAATTACAATAAATTTAATAACAATTTATGTTAGTTTTATTTCCTATTGACTACAATCATATTCAAATATTGCCTTTCTAACAAATGGCCGCCGCGGCTTCACTTATTAAGTTGTTTATTTATATTGATTACGGTATCTAGTTTGTATATAAATATTTATGGTTACACCTGATATCGTGTTGGTACTACTGAAATTGACACAATAAATTGACGGAAAACTTAATGTGCGTAAAACGAACGGCAATATTTTGACCAATTAATTAAAATCAGTCACAACACTTAAAGGCCATTTCAAATTAAATTATCCAGGACTATTTCGCGAAATGGTTAAGTGTGTGAATAAAGGACAAGGACTAATAATCTTTAAAATTAATAATAAAATTTGAACTTCGCATTTTCTGACCCAAAAGTAAGCTAATTGAAATCCAGGTTAAATTAATTAACAACATTAAAGTTTCTAGTACAATAATAATAAAAACACTCTATTTAATGATAACAAAAGACATCATCATAGCAGGCAGTTAAAAAGACAATCGTCCACATGAATCAACATCCGGTTTTGTTTCTTCAGCTCTTCATATTATTTAAATTGGTCCATCATAACATGTGCTGTTATGACAGATAACTCACTCCATCATGTATAAAGAAGACCACTGCACATATATGTGTGTGGGTGAGTTAATGCATGACGTGTATTTAAACAGTAGTTCCAAACATCGCTGCCGTGAAGGACCCGGGTTATCTTGTGATCTTTTTCAAGTCGTTAACAGAAGATTTGGGTCATTTTTTTCATTTTAAATTGCTTCTTTCATAACGCTAATGCGTGTTTCGGTGCTGGGATGTGTGTTTTAAATTATGGTTATTATTTTGAAATTATATTTTGTTCAATTTTCGGAGGAAAATTAAGGAACTACTGCTTTTCTTGCACTATATGTTTAGGAAAAGGAACTTAACTTTTTAACGCGACTGTAAACAGCAGAGGGTTGAAGCTTATTGAGGCTGTATAAGCTATTCAATCATGTATTATTTATTATTCTACGACTTTTAGTTTCAAAAATATCCAGATGTAGATTTGAAATATAGCGTATAGGATTTCAATGCTATTTTTCTTATATTGCTGTATTTTTTACCTATTCACATTACAACAAAAATTTAAGTACAAAAGTTGTTTAGAATTTAAAAATGCATACAATAAGGCCTATTCTACAGGAAATAATACAACACTGTAACAAATAAATCTAAAATTGTTTTAAGAAATGTCAAATATTTTTCGTGTATGTTTAATTTTTGGCAGTATTACAATTTTTAAATTTTAAATAATTTTAATTTAATTGATTTATCGTGAAATAATAATATTTAGGTAACCAAATAAGCCTTTATTTAAAATAGAAAAAAAAACGAAAAATATTTGACATTTCAAAAATTGATTACGATTTATTTATTTATTTAAGAGCTGATATTTCCAATCTCAATTAACTAGAGAATAAATATATCAATAGAATAAACAAAAAATATCGCATCAAAATCGTAGCTTAAATAATGATAATTATTCTAGCTGTCATCTTTTGATGTCATATTTTTTGTTTAATCCACTGATAAATTTATTCACTAATTTATCTGAGGTTGGAAATGCCGACCCTCACAAAAAAAAACAGATAAGAAATGAACTTAATATTCACCATTTTTATCATTATAATCTTCAACAACGAAATTTTCACAGAAAATAATACAGCAATAATAAATAAATTTAAATCTGTTTTCTAAAATGTAAAATATTTTTCGTTTTTGTTTAATTTTCCATGGCCGTATTATATTTTTTCTTGTAAATATTAATTTTATCTTGATTGTTATATCGTGGAATACTTACATTTAGGTAACCAAATGGGTCTTATTGCATGCATTTTAAAATTCTGAACAACTTTTGTTTTTACACTTTTGCTCTAAAGTTAATAGGTAAAAATTTACAGCAATATCAAAAAATAACATTGAAATCCCTATATTCCACATTTAATAATAATAGTTATTTATGATAGAGTTAAAGGTGTCATTTTCTGAGTAAGTGGGAAAGTTTGTGAAACGAGGCGAAGCCGAGTGAAACAACCCCACGAATGAAATAAATAACTTTTGTTTTAACACGTATAGCTACAACATTGTATCTCCGATCTTTCTAGTACTTTAGGGAATACTAAAAAAAATTTTAACACTAGTGTCAGAAAGTGACACTTTTAATTTGATAAGCAACCCGAAAGGACCACTTTTAACAACGATCGTAGCTAAAATTATTTAAGGAGATATGCTTCAAAATCTTGATAGGCCTTCAAATAAACTACCACTTCCGGTTGAGGGATTGCTACCAAAATTTAACCTGTTCTCAACTTAAACATTCAAATCCTACATATCAATTTTGAAAATGATATTGTAATTATATTTTGAGTTATCGCGGATGGAAAATCGTCACACAAACGAGAAAATTGTGAAAACGTATTGTTGGGACCCAAAAGTGAGGTAAAGGCAATAAAACTCCAGTGCATAAATTAAGAAGCAATAAATCAAGGCTAATTTCTTTGAAAACGTGCGAGAATCATTTTTCATCGAAGGCTTAGGTCAGCAGATAATTATTTTCTTTTTGTCCATTAGCGCAAAAAAGCAAAATCAAATTCTTAAAAGCTGTAATTATGCTGAGATGAAATTTCCTGTTACACCCAATAATACCTAGGCATAGCTGACTATTCTTCGGCTTCCGATGTGGTTAAAGATTACTCAGTTCTTATTTAGGCCTCGTCCAAATCGACCGTTAATTTGAACCTTCTAAATTCTGATCGAATAGAATCGAAGCTAAGATTATATTAAGAAAAAAAGTTTTGCATGTGATACTTTGGGTGCTGAGCATGTAAGTTTGAACGACGAACGAAGCGAGTCGAACAGTTACATGCGAAGCACCCAAAGACACATTTACTCCGAATAACATATGCTATTTTTTCTTCAAACATAGAAAATAAAATTATAAATATTATAAAATGCTCAAAACTTCAAAAAATATTCTGTCTTATCTAGCATTTCAAGTTGCCGTAGAATATGCTGTTTTGTTATTTTTGTTTATTTGTTTCATTTTTAACTGTCAAATTATTGAATTACAACCTAACTATTTTTCATAATATTTTACTTTGTCCGCCGCCGGCGTAAATGTGTTGCCAAGGATACACTTTTACGCCGGCGGCGACAATATTGAACTTCTGCTTGTTGAATACAAATACATAACAACTTTTATGACGTTTGAAGAAAATAAGAATATATTCTAAAACAGTTATAATTGGTTTTAAAAATATTATTAATTATAAAGATATTTGAGTTGTAAAGAACGCAATCTGGCGTCAAAGTATTCTATTCTAAATTACTAAATTATTTCTACTTCTCTTCTCTTCTAGTGTAAGAATTCACACAGTAACGACACACAATATTTTCATAATCCTTAGTGTAGTTTAGTGTTCGCTGATAGGCTATAGAATAGAAGAGAAAATATAATATGTCAGTGTCAATTGTATCTGTCAAATATCAAGCTACAGTATTTCTGTCATGTTAAGTTCATAAAATGAGTGCAAAACAGAGAGGTAAACTTATTAGTACCATGAAAAATTGTAGGAACTTTTCTAGTGCAGGTGAAATAATATTTTTAGATTTTATCCCCTTTGCAACTGACAGTTATTCAAATTTACCGCCGTATACCGCAGCTGCCAAAATGGCCGCTCGGCTCAAAGATCAAAGGGACCGACAGTGAGTGTCGCTACTGTGTGAATTCTTATACTGTGATTGAACTGTCAGATTATCGAATTGCCAATTGGCTGGAACCTTATTTGAAGATTTTTATTTTGTTTTGAATTCATAAGCAAATAATACAAATCACACTTGTTTGAGAATTCGTGCAGTAATGAAACCTCGTGGTTAGGTCGACACAACGAAGTTAAAGACATGTTGAATGACGTGGGGTATCAAAATTTATTAGTGGTAATCAACAACTAAAATAATCTTACAGTTTATTTATGTTTCTTCCTGGAATAAATAGTTTTCATGTATATTTTAATTATTTACCATGAAAAGTTATTTAAATTCCATTTAAATGATTTTCTAAACAATAAAATAGAAGTTTTATGTGACTACAATTATTTACAATCTCTACTGTTTGAGATCCACAACACACAATAACTATGAGGTCACAACATTTATTTTAAATTCACTGCAATTTAGCCTTTTTAAAATTGCTAATAGTCTTCAATTTATGATAAGTTACATGAAAGAATAATTAAAAATAGTGATTATATGGATCAGAAAAAATCTATGGAATGATTCCAAAACAAGAATGGCTGAAATATGTCGGCACTGAAGGTAATCTTAAAGCCTAGGAGGTCTCAAATGAGCATGGTCTACTTTTCGATGCAACAACTAGAAAATTAAAATTGATTTTTGTATCTGTGGTACGCTGTAGTACCGTTATTAATCATTATTGATGACTGTTATTATCTAAAGTTGCTTATGGTATTGATTCCTGATAAGAAACCATTTTCAATTACCGTCCAATTACAAAAATTTGAAATGAATGGATTTTTAATCTGGTTACTTAAATTTGAACACTTTAACTGAAGTATAAGAGTTATTATTGTAGGATACGAAGCCTGTTCTGAAAACTAACGAACTTTATTATTATTATTATTATTTTTTATTAAATTTACAAGTTTACAAATAATTATTTTTTTCATGACATAATAGGAAATCCCACCTTTCTTCTCCAGAAATAGTGAGCAAAATGTGTTTTCCTCTCTATCTATCTCTCTCTCTAGAGAGGAAAATAATGAAGTGTTCCCAATATAAATATTATTTAAAAAAATGTATTTTAAAAATTATAAATAAATTCCTAATTTTATTGAAAATCCTTATTTTAGTGATGTACATACTTTAAATTATCTTACAAATATGTCTTTATTTTCTTTTTCTAAATTAAATCACAATTTGACAACTTTAATTTAGATTTAATATTAGTTCATTGGCAATACTGTTACACAGCCTTGTGTCTGATAACCTAACTTTTGACATGGCAGTTATGTATTGTCAAAAAGTATTTAAGGTGCGAAAAATCGTTTTTAGAACATGTGAAGAAAACGCTTCTTTTACTCTCGCTCTAATTGCATCATTCGCTGCGCTCAAGCTCGAGTGGGAAAAACAAGCGCTTTCCTCTCTAGTTTGACAAATAACTACTTTTATATCTTTATTATTATTAAGAATATGTCGTAGCTTCAACAAAAACACCTGAAGTCCGCTCAAAACAAAAGCACATCGCAGCAAAACAAACGATCAACGGAGTGAAGAGTGCATGCGTGACTTCATCTTCGAAACGGAATAAAAAACGAGCGACGTAAAAACTTGCACATCGCGTGTTTCGTGTTTTGTGATCATAGCCCCTTTACATAGGGCTGGTTTTTAACATGAAATAGCCCTTTTCCTTTTCTGGATGAACAGGGTGAAAACAAAGGGAGACAAGGGCTTGGCACAACGCGGCACACCCTAACGTTACTTAATTTATACATAAATCTATATTTAGGAGTGAATCTAGCAGGTTAAATGGTATTTAACCTATGAATCATGTCATAATTATATTTTATAGACAGTAAATATTTTTACCTTCCGCACATTTATGTAAGGGAGGTATAGTGAATCGATTAAGCATGTTTTGTAGTATATTTAAAGGGCTACCAGGATTTTTGATCTCAATAAATGAACGCGGTAGAGCAAATATTGTAACATTCAAAATGTAAAATAATGTTTGCTACAATTTTTAATTGAATCTTTTTTCTATATTTTGTACCATTTAGAAATTAAAATTCCGGGAAGTTATGTGGTGACCAATTCAGATTCTACTTCAGGAATCCATTAACCGGAAGTGGTAGTTTACTTGAATGTCTGTAAGGCATTTTGAGCATATGTCAGTAAATAATTAAGTTAAAGTTTTAATGCAATAAAAATGAAATAAAATAATATTTATTGGAAATCGTCACTAAAGTGCTCGAAAATCGTCATTAAGAGTTCAGAAATCGTCACTAAAGTAACCCATTATACGACGATTTTGAGCAACGCAGTGCTAGCAACCGTAAAATAATTTGTGTACAAGTAGGATAATTTTGACAGATATATGACGTATTGTAGTAAATTTATATGTAAAATGAAACAATATGTGCAAGAATAATTAACTAATCCGATGAAGAAATTGAGGACAAAACACATATTTTGAGTGTTATTTACAATAATTTCACTGTTCGAGGTTGGCAACACTGAGTGTCAGTTCCATTTGACAACTGACAGCTGTGTAAACTTAACCTATATAATATTTTTTTAAAGTTTTTCCTAATTTTAGATTTTAAATAAAATTTAATATGTACTGCGGCACTGAAGTTCCTTTTTATAACTCACATGGTTTATTTTCCTCGGCCCTATAGGCCTCGGCAAATACATTCCATATTCATGATAAAAAGTTAAACTTCATAGCCTTGATACATACATAACTATAACTACAATTTTTATTTTAAATTTTATATTCAATTTTGTACCGTTTAAAAGTTGTTTAGGCGCAATGTTATGTGTTGGAAAAATCAGATATTTTTTTAAACCAAGAGGATCAACTATTTTTGATATTTCGAAATGGAATTATTTATATTTTTACTTTTTTATATTTTGTATAACCATTGCCTCAATGACGTCTGTGTGGATAAATGGACGTTGTTCAACAACTCACGAACGAGGAAAAATACAAAAATAAAACTTCATAATTATAAGTTTTATGACAATGCGTAGAACGGACAGAATTTTGGTTATAATTGCTGAACCGGAAGTGAAAGTTTACTGGGCACACTAAACAATTAATTCAATTTATTTCCAATATAAAAAACAGTTTCAAATGAAGGATGTTACTTTTATTTATATATATATATATTTTTTTGCGTCCAATTTAGAAATAAACTGAATTATATGAACGTCCCAAAACATCGAATTCCCCTAAAATATACATGCCTCTTGTACTGTGTTAAAATAAAATTACTTCTTATTATTAAAAGCAGTAAATAAATAATACTACTTCACTAGTTTCATACAGTCAACCTATTTTCAGATGTTTCTGAATACCTGACGACTTTCATTTGTTTTTTGCATTGCTTATAATTGCTTGACAAATGACGTTACTATAGAAGTATTCAAAACTACAAATTAAATTAATGGAAATTCCATTTTTGGCTGTTAATTTAATATTTAAATATCATTCGAAATAATAATAGTCAAATTATTATTATTGCAACATATACTATTTGTACTATTTCTTTCGCAACTGAAAAATATTTTGTCATAATGTCGTTTAGTAAAGAAAGAGTAACCCCCAAGGAAAAATACCACGAACGACTATGAATGCACCAAGTGGCATAAAAACCAGCAGTGACGTCATAATGACGACATTCACATGCAGCCAGAAGCTGCATTCTGTCGGAAGGTGCACAGAGAAAAACATTAGGCTGCTTTATGTCTTTGTACGCGAGATGATGAGTACAGTGCAAGAAAGAAATGTCTGAGAGATGCTACAGTACTGGTGGACGATCATAGAATGTGCAGATAATATCGGGTGTATAATTGAATTGTGGCGTACTATTTTAGTATTGCTGAAAATTTTACCTATTCACAGCAAAAGCTGCTCAGAATTTAAAAATGTAAGAATAAGGCCCATTTGGTAACATAAATATTAATAATTCAGGATATATCAATAAAATTAAAATCATATTATTAGGAAAAACTTAAACAAAAACAAAATTATTTCATAAGACAGTTTTAGATTTATTTATTTAACAGAAAAAAAATGAACTCTCAAATTCGTCTTGATATCATTAAAATCTTCTTAGAAATTTCTACAGAAAATTTTACAGTACTGTAATAGATAAATATCTGCTTTCTGAAGTGTCACATTTTCCATGACAGTATTACACTTTTTCTAGCAAATATTCGTTTTAATTTGATTGATATATCGCGAAGTACTACACTTATAAAATTAATTCTTGGTTCAAGAAAATTTTCAGTTTTCTTTTTGTATGCATTCGTTGAAGAAAATTTTATTTCTTACAAAATGTTTAGGTTCAATTCACAAAAATATTAATTTTAAATATAAATTTTATTTATCTTCTTTTTCTGCATTGAAAGATAGTGAATATATTTTAAATTTTGTTTTTAAAAATAATGAAAAAGAAGTAGTTTTAATTTTAAACAGAACGTTTTTATTAAAACGACATCATTTTGAATTAAAACTGCTCCTATTCATACTACTTCGTCCCCATAATGAGTTTCAGTTGAATACTTTGATATGTTCCTTCAAAATTAAATTAATTTTCATACAAGAATATCTTTTAAACGTACTAAAGTATTAAATGAAAATGAAATCGGATTGGCACTATTCAAATCAATTTTTCCTTTCATTTAAGAGGAATCTGTATGTTCTAAGAAAACATTTTTATCAGTGTAATATTTAGATAACCAAATAGGCCTTTTGCGTTCATTTTTAAATTCCTGACAAACTAACTTTTGTTGTTAAGTGAATAAAGTGAATAAGTAAAAGCAATATAAAAAAAGCATTGAAACCCCTATATACGTCACATTTCAATTCAACACTCGGTATAGTTTATACAATAAATACTACATTATATCACCGCATAATTAAATGATTGAAATGAGTTTTGATTACTTTAAAAGTAAGTAACGTCCACTAAGTGATAATGCTAAGTGTAATTCATATTTTAAATCGCAACTTAAGCGATTATGATTTAATAGTATATTACGTACAGTGAACTGTAAGTGATAGTTTTTAGGTCGAGAATGTAGTTCGGGATGTCGAGACCCGTAGGGTCGAGATTTCCTAAACATTCGAGGCCTAAAAAATCATTTACAGTTTGAGGTTAGTAAGTTATTTTTTGCAATACCTGCGTAAATATAAGAAAAGGAAAAATAGGTATCAAAATTAACAGCTGTCAGATTGAGGTTAAAAATAAAATTTGAATGATATATATTTACTTACCATCCACCATGAACGGTAAGTTTCACTTACCATCCACCGTGGACTGTAAGTAAATGATGTAACCATGAAAACCAATTGTGCAATAAAAGTTCCACTTACTGTGTTTAAATTTTGTTATTAATGGATAACTTACAGTACAGGTATTGCAAAAATATACTTTTTACTTTAATATTTACTAAACTAAGAACAACTACAATTACATATTACATAGGAGTTTTATTTTAGGGTCTATTGAGAAAATCGTCACTTCCGCTTTGTCTACAAGTAGTGTTGCAATAAATAAAATGTACAGTAATACAAAACGAAAACCAGAATATAATAAATTCCTACTCGTATATCGTGATGAAGTGTAGTTGTTCAGTATTCTAAAACTAAATAAGGAAATATAATTAGTCGATATTAGCAATAATAAATACGAAGAATAATTAACCAAGAATCTGGTGATAATTAGAGCATCAAGCTTCCTGTTTAATTAACCAAAAGCTGCAGTGTTGCCAACTGCTTCACAAAACCAATAATTTATAATAAGAAGGTTCGCCGATGAAAACAACAAATTCAAGAAAATGCTTGACAAGTAATTATAAACTTATTATGAATTGTACCACGTATGAACTTTTTTCATTTTGTTTGAAAATTATTTACAATTATTTTAAAATTGCAGCTAATGGTAAATGAGAAGAAAAAGTAATTTAAATAACATTTCCATCAAGGCTTAACAGATTAACAGTAATTTCTGGATGTCAGGGGACTTCATTCCAAGAAACCAGAAGCAAATAGTTCCGGGTTTCATGCTTAGATTGCTATGTTTAAAAAACAGAATTGACGTCTAATTTGAAGTTAGGAAAAGGTCCCCCTGATTTTGGTTCTTATTGTTTACAAAACTAGTTGATATTTGTAAACATCGTCTCAAATAATTTAAAGATTGACACCACAGTGTTTCTGTTATCTTATATGAAATATAATGAGTACAGGAAACATGCAAAATTCAATACATGATTTTAAAACCAATATACGTTTTGACTTCTCCTAAATTCTGATGTGGCTGCACATAACTTCCTGCCCAATACAACTCTCAAATATAGTATTTTATGATTCAAATACCTTATCTGTTTTTTTTTCTATTTATATTTAAGAAATTTAATTTTCTTTCGTATATTTATTTAATTTTTTGACTTATTTCACTAAAAAAAATTTTTAAGTGTGTCCATGGTGTACATGGAATGCAATCTAATGAAAATTAATAAAATTAATGTAATCAAACAGATGTAAAATTAAATAGTCTACAATTTTAAAAATAACATAAATTGTTGAAAAATTAAATTTAACCGTGTTTTTCACGGAAAACTGTTACGGGCTTCCAGTGAACTGCTACTTCCGGTTGACCAATTTTATCCACAATCTAATCAGCTCTTCATATAAATATAAGAAGCAAAAGTACACAAAATTGTATTTTTTGGTATTATAGTATTTGAGTTATGCCAGACGAAAAAATCGGCACAGACCACATACATACATACATACCTACATACGTACATACATACATACATACATACATACATACATACATACATACACACGCACATGCACACACATACACACATACATACACACACATACATCCAGACATCCTGGCGAAAATAATAAAATCGTATTATAGGGACCCTAAAATGTGCTTATTCATTGAAAACTCACTCCCCAATTTTTTGACCAAAAACAATTCCTCCCTTACCTAGAGGTAGGCGGGAGGTAAAAAGGACTGAAATCCCTACACACTATTTCATCTTGAAATTTCATATTTAAAATTGAATGTTTAACTTATGAGCTGATTAGATTTTGATAGCAATTTATCAAACAAAATTGGTAAATTTACTTGAAGACCTATTAAGTTTTTTGGGTATATCTTAGTAAATAATAGAATTACAGTAAATTATGGCGTATTCAAAAAGATGTACAATAATATTGGCTACAATTTTTATTTGAAACTTTCTTCAATCAGGAATACAAATTTTCAGGAACTTTGTGTCATAATTGAAAAATCAGAAGCGTCGGATTCGATTTTAACCACCAAATTAATTATTCTCTCACATCTAGTGATAATGCGAACTTGCTATTATTTTACTAAGTTAACAACTATCTTAACATCTTCATCTTACGCACCTCGAGGCTGGGACAGCTGCGATATCGGCTCCTCCTGGTGGCCAGCTCCCACCAGGGCACGGCTGGCTTGCACCTGGCGGTCACACATCCGATGCGCGGGTCCTCGGGCACGGCGGCCAGCGCCGGGGCGCGTGGGGGCGCTCTAGGTGGGCCTAGGCGAGGCCGCCGTACCGTCGCGAACCCGTCGTGCACTGTGCTGCATGGCATCACCATGGCTCAACTACCTCCACGTGGAGGACATTGTTACCGAACTTCTGTTTGTTTATTTAAAATGTTTTAGTTGTTATTTGGTAGATTTTAAATTGAATTTGTTGTTGATAACTTGATATTAAAACTGAAGAAAGACTAGAATAAGGAAAGCATCTCTAAATACTTATATACAGGGTATGACACAGATTCTCAAATTATTTTCGATAAACATGCTTCAAATAAATATTGTAGAGCTTAAAATTCCGCACGTAAATCAGTAAATAAAATTCATTTACTTGGGTTGTAATTGCAGAAAGTAAACATGAAAATTTACAAAATTACTATTTAATTGTGTACGCTATAGAATAATACAAAATGTGCAATGTTTGCCTGTCAAATATTTTGATATTATTAACTGTTTGATTTGAATTCATAAATTTTTCATGTTGAATATTTATTTATACGAGCCCAGAATCATATCATTGGGCCCAGTTGAAATTATATAAAAGAAAATTGTTTAATTCACCATATTTATATGTTAAATTCTATTATTTTTATCTCCCGCACATACATACGATATATGTAAGGGAGGTATTATGTTTATCTTACGAATTGATTAGATTTTGGGAACAATTCATCAACAGTAAGTGGTAGATTATTTGAAGGCCTATCAGGATTTTTGAGCATATCTTAGTAAATAAATGAGATAGAGTAAATTTCATTGGAATCAAAATATGTAGAATAATATTACCTACAATCTTTATTTGAAATATTTTCTATATTTTGTGGTCATCAGATTCAAAAACAGTGTTTGTGGTACCAGCCAATACCTTTATACCAAATGAAATCGTTATGTTAGTGATTTTTGTTAATTTGTTATTTTTTTCAGTAGGTATTTTTCCTTAAAACATTCTTAAAAATAACAGAATTTAAGATACAAATAAATTGAGTACAAGAATTTTCCCTCTGTAAAATCAGAATATTTTTTTTTTAAATTATTCTAAAAGTCTTAATTGGCTTAATGTTTAGAATGTTGTATTACTGTAGATAATAATACTGTATGCTACTAGCCTAGTCTAATATGAATCAGGTATATTTTTAACGTCTTGAACAATAATTGATAAAGAAAATCAAACAATAAAAAGATTAACTGAAACAGCAAACTCGAAACAAAATAAATATGATTATACGGATTTGATAAAGTGATAAACGGTATTACTAATCTATACATGAACCCAATTTTTATGATATCAGCGTATAAACTAATGATAAAATTGATATAAAAGCAGGATATTTTTAGATTTATTTGCAGTTACACTGCACGGATGATTCTCGATAAATAAATAAATACAATTTGACTTATTTAATCTTATAAGCGAGTGATATTTTTTAAATATACTTCATAATTTTTTCTACTCTTGTATAAATATATCCCCATTATTTAAATTTTTTCGATTAATTATAATAGCCATAATTCACGATGGTGAATCATGATTCATAATTTACTCTTCTCAGCCAATGACAGTTGATAGTAGTCAGTTGTCACTGAGTATTTTGATGTTATCGTTTTTCTATGTTTTCAACCGATTTCGACCATTTTGAGGAGTAGAAAAAGTACAGTATTATATTCGGGATTATGGTCATTATTCACTCGGATGATTTACATCTTCGTGAGTAATGACTATCATAATCCCTCATATGATAATATTCTATTATCCAACACCTCTCAATAACTATGGCGATTTTAAACAAGGAGAGTAAAGCCGAATTCATGCAGCCATTTTCATTTTCATTTAATTTAAATTTATTTTAATTTAAAATATAAATACGTATTATCAAATGTAAGCATTCATGCAATCATTTAATTTATGTTCTCATTTTCATTTTCATTTAATTTTATTTATAAGATAACCAACTTTTATCTTTTAAATGAAAATGATAAATTTTGACGTTTGTGATTGAAAAGGTTATATTTTAAATCGTTGAGAATTGAAATTCTTTGCTAAAATATGAATGATTTTGATGATTTGACTCAAGTAGAACTGATCAAAAATGATAAAATGTACTTTTCTGTATGACAAAAATGAAATTTTATTTTAACATAAAGAAGTAACATAAATTTCAATTTTAAAAGGATATTGAAGAAATCTTTTTCCCTATAGTATCTGTTTGTTGAACAAACGACTTAACTTAAGTCTTTGTTTCTTCATTTTTAAATGATATGATAAAGCACATATTTACTTGTACATGATCATGATCACTATTTTAAAAAAATTCCATGCTTGCAAAACACAAATCGCGTAACTATTTATGTATTTGTTATTCCAATATTTAAGATTAACAGACATAAATGAAATAATAATGTGACACATGACGTACATTCATTTTCATTTAATTTAATATTGTAGTGCTCCATGAATGATACATTTAAAAAAGATAATTTAGAATTAAATTAAAATTTAAAATTAAATTAAATGAAAATGAAAATGGTTGCATGAATTCGGCATTACAGATTATCCACTAGTGGGTATAATTTTGAGAACAGTCATTAGTGAGTAATTTTCTATTTATAACAATAATAATAACACTTAGCACCTAGGAAACTACTTCGATTGACATTTTAATTTTTAAAATTTAAAGCATATGTCACTGTCAAATAATATATCTTTAATAAATTTTGCATTTATTAAGACATGTTGGATAAAACGTTATACTTCACACGCAAAGTGGAACCCACTCGATAAAATTATCACCCTCAGCCTGCTAAAATTTCTCAGTAATAATATAACAAGAGAGTGAGAATAAATTGAAAATAATTTGACAGATCTTTCGAAAACTTGTTGCCAGGCAATAGCCTCGAAAGCCCGTAGGGCTTGAGTGGCTATTGCCAAATGGCGACAAGTTTGAGAAAGATATTGGAGAATTATTTTCTACTTTATCGAACTCTCGAGTTATATTTAATTAGATTATTTTTTGATTTCACGCCACTAAATCTATCTTTTTTGATCATTTTTACTTGTGTTAATGATAACTATCTGACATCTGACATCTGTCAACAAAAACAAAAAAGCTACAGAGAAAATTCCCGGGAATAATCACAAAAGCATTATTCTCAGTATAATAATGACTTGATTGGATAAAACACAGACACGTGACATACAATAAAGCATTTGATTGGTTTAAATAAACGTCAAAAAATAATCAGTATAATAATGACATGATTGGATAAAACACAGACATTTGACATACAATGAAGCATTTCATTGGTTTTAAGAAACGTCAAAAAATAATCTCGTGAATAATTCCTTACTTTGCCCACTTGAAAAGTAAATAACTATTACTCACTTTCAATTTATCTAAGAAAAAAGCTTCGTTACAACGTTACACCAAATTTTATTGCATCACAAAAGCACCAAATCAAAAATAAATCTGCTGACCAATCCTCATAGCATGTACATAAACAATAGCAGCCGACATAGCCGAAACAGTTGACGAGCACACCATCAGTGTCCCCATCTCATGGAAGGCATTATAAGTAAACTGTACAACTTCATTCAAACACCCTCTAATCCAGTGACTCTTGTCCTCCAGGTGACAGAAGCTGTACTGGGAGCAACAGGATATGGGCAAGGAATCATGCGGACCAATTGACAGGACATAGGTGGAGTTGTGAACGTAGTCGTAGGGTGAGTTAATACCGCAGCAGTGCATGCGAGACTCCATCTGGTCCATGGCAGACCTGGAGGTGGAGTTGGTGACGTATGAGGTAAGGGTTTTGGAGATGCTGCGTTTGATGCTACAGGATTCTTGGCCGTCTGGAGAAAGAGAGGGAATCTTAAAGAGGTTAGGGAATACTCAATCGTTTGTTGGGAAAGGTGGTGGTGGGTTTTTTTTTTTAAGCAAAGAGGATGAATACAGATTTGCTGGCTAACTAATAACTTAAAAGAAAAAATAAATACATAGGCTTATACAGCAAGGAGGGGGATATAATTGTACGGTTGGTAAAATAAAATTGTTAGGGGTTGTGGCTGGGGAGAATGAAAGTTACATTTTCTTAAATGGAAAGGGAGATTGGAATTCATAGCTCGAAGTATTCCATTTTCAAATATATAATAGTATATTGTGTCATTAGGAGTAAATGTGATACTTTGTGTGCTGAGCATGTAAGTTTGAACGACGAGCGAAGCGAGTCGAACAATTACATGCGAAGCACCCAAAGACACATTTACTCCGAGTAACACATGCTATTTTTTCTTCAAACATAGAAAATAAAATTATAAATATTATAAAATGCTCAAAACTTCAAAAAATATTCTGTCTTATCTAGCATTTCAAGTTGCCATAGAATATGCTGTTTTGTTTATTTGTTTCATTTTTAACTGTCAAATTATTGAATTACAACCTAACTATTTTTCATAATAATTTACTTTGTCCGCCGCCGGCGTAAATGTGTTGCCAAGGATACACTTTTACGCCGGCGGCGACAATATTGAACTTCTGCTTGCTGAATACAAATACATAACAACGTACTTTTATGACGTTTGAAGAAAAAAGTATTTTACACCCAAGTTAAAATTAAGGACACAAAGTTAAAAAAAAACATTAACATCTTTAAGATAGAAAATAGAACTTTAGGTAGGCTGTTAAACAAAGCAAGATATTGTTTTGTTTTATTAATACTCCTGTCAACAATGGCTTTGTATCGACAACAATTGTCGACAAATTTATCTGAAACACCCCAAATAATTTTTATTTTTGTATCGTTTAAAAGTTTATTTAAATTTAAATTTAATGGTTTTTACCACATAGTAGTATATTAGGAGTAAGGGCCGGTATTTCAATCTACGAATAAGGTACCGAATAAATTATTCGCTGAATAAATAAAAAATGTCGCATCGATATTATAGCTCAAATAATACTTATTGTTCTAGCTGTCATTTTTTGATGCGTATTTTTTTATTTATTCGACGAATAACTTATTCGGAAGTTTATTCGTAGATTAAAATATCGGCCCTAAATGTGATACTTTGTGCGCTAAGCAGGTAATTTTGAACGACAAGCGAAGCGAGTCGGACAATTACATGCGAAGCACCTAAAGTCACATTTACTCCGAAAAACACATGTTATTTTTGTTTTCAAACATAGAAAAAAGAATTATAAATAATTAAGAAATGTAAAACTAAAAAAAAAAATCTGTCTTCTCTAGCATTTCTAGTTAATAGCCATAGAATAAATTGTTTTGTAATTTTTGTTTCATTTTTAACTGTCAAATTATTGAACTACAACCTAACTATTTTTTTATAATATTTTATTTTACTTTGTCTGCCGCCGGAGTAGAAGTGTTGCCAAGGAGACACTTTTACGCTGGCGGCAACAATATGAACTTCTGTTTGTTGAATACAAATACATAAGCACGTACTTTTATGATATTTGAAGAAAAAATTATACTTGTAGTTCCTCCTTCCCTAACATCTTTGGGGGTTGTCATTTTATTGTTAAAAATAATCAACCCGAGATTTGTTCCAAGCAGAGTGCCACACTCAAACATGAACAGAAAATTGCTACCACATTACAGCTCCCTATTACAATCTTTAGGGGCTATTATTTGACGGAATTGCACACGCAAATATATGCCGTTATCTGCTATAAACAAATGATATATTTATTTTTTTTACGATTGTCGTTAAATTTTAATTAAACAGTTGATGATAGTCTATGAAAAGTTTACAAGCAATAAAACGAAAGTGTAATAATCAAGGAACAATAACATTTTACAAAACACAAAACGGATTAGCGCTCACTCCATTTTTATTATTACTCGTAACTTCATTTTCCATTTTCAGAAGGTTGTACTCAAGATTAGTTTGCATAAAATTTGTCACATTTTGCTAATTTAAATAATTTAGAAACGAAGTTACAGATGATGAAAAACTTAAACCAATAGTGCAAAATTAAATTGGCTAGTACAACGAGCTCTGTACAATGAGGAATTTCACCATTTTTTTAAATGAAACTTTATCTATATTGAAGACTATCTACACTTTTAAAAAGTCTTAATTGTTATTCATTAAGCCACAATGATTTTTTTTTAATGTTGTGACGTCATTATAAAGTTGGTGGATCTCAAACAGTAGAGATTTAAATAATTTTTGTCACATAAATGTTCTATTTTATTGTAATAATAATAATAATAATAATAATAATAATAATAAAATAAGTAAAAAAATATATGACTACAAATTATTTACAAACTGTACTGTTTTAGATCCAGCAACACTTCTACAATGACGACACAACATTTTTTAAAAATCATTGTGGCTTAATGAATAACAATTAAGACTTTATAAAAGTGTAGATAGTCTTCAATATAAATAAAGTTTCATAAAAAAAAATAATAAAAAAAATTGTGAAAGACCCCATTGCACAATGTTCTAAAATTATATTATAAATAAATGCTTTGAATAGAAATTACATAGAAATATATTATTTACCATTATTATTAGAAGTATTTGTTTATAACATTATTTTCGATAATAGTACAGCGCCCAATCTGAGACTAAAACCCTTCTCTTAAAACACCCAAAAACAGAGCTCGTTTTACCATTCATTGAGCACAGTCTAACTGTTAAACAGTACGATAAATAAAAATAAAATGCAATACCTATTAACGTGAATCCACCAAAAACCGCTTGAACCATAAACGCAAACAACACCATATAGAAATACCCCATAACGATGTTATACCCCATGAAGAGCATCGCCACGAAACCAAGAAACGCAATACTAGCTGTCATGACTCCCACCACCATCACCGTGAGTGCCACCGTGCTGTACTTGTACCCGGTGGCCTCCGACATGGCTGCGAACTTATCGTACTTGCACAGCCCCAGGTAGATGATCGCGACGCCAGTCATGCAGACGATGACGGCGGATAAAGCTGCAAGAGCTTTCAAAGCTGCGTTTGGATCTTGCTTGCACATTTTAATATTGAATTTTACGAAGTAATTTTTGAAATGTTTGACACGTAGAAATAATTGACATGGGTAAGCTACTTGATTCTTTAATACTAAAACAATTTACTATCTCAGGTATAAAAAAAACAGAACTTTTTGAATGAGGTATTATGGTATAATTAAATGTATATAAAGTAATCACTAGAGAGCGGATTATATGCACAAAAAAACTGAATTATATGCGCGTTTCATAACTTTGAGTACATACGTTAATGGTATATGTTGTTTGATATGCTGATTACGATTCTAAAAGAATTTTTTTTAAATTCGAAAAATTAAGGGTTGTTTACCTAAATCATTTTTTGTAGTACTGTACTGGATTCGCTTTCCTATTAAACACAAACAATGGAGTAGGTAATCAACAATTTAAATTACATAATACTAGTAAAATAAACAAACAAAATTTAATTATTTTTAATGAAACGATAATTATTAACATAATCATCCACCCAGTCGCAGTGGCAACAAAAAATTTTGGACTGGGAAACATGGAAAATAATTTTGCGATTTAAAAAAAAATTCTTTTTGATTCATAATCAGCATATCAAATAACATATACCATTAACGAATATACTTGAGGTTATGAAACACCCTGTATATGCACTGATATTTGGAAAATATGCACTCACTATGACAATATATGCAGCAAAATATGCAAAAAAAAAAATCATAAATTATTAGATAAAAATTATAAATGAATGCATTATGAATTTTATTGCACAAACAGTCTTAATCCTGATTCACAATTAACAAATATAATACTAATATACATATAAACTAGGTAAGTCTAGAAACTTGAGCATAATATTATGAGATTATGACATATTTACATAATTACAATAACATAGTTTTCAAAATTTTCTAAAAAAATCTGATGTGGCCAGCACATAACCTCCCGCCCAATACTACTCTTAAACAATACAAAATAGTACTTGATGATACAGAAACATACCTTCTTATTTATTTATTTTCTATTTATATTTGAGAATTTTAATTTTCTTTCGTATATTTATTTAATTTTTTGACACTATTCACTAAGAAAACAGCTTCAAAATCACAATGACATGTGTCACATATCGTAAAAAATTGAAAATTTTTAAATATTTCCATGGTGTACTGGGAATGCAAGATTTGTGAAACCTAATTTCTTTATATTTTATTATCTCTAAATCTAATGAAAATTAATAAAATTAGTGTAAACAAAATACATGTAAAATTAAATATTCTTCAACTTTCAAAATAACATAAATTGTTGAAAAATGAAATTTAACCGTGTTTTTCACGAAAAACTGTAAAGGGCTTCAGTAAACTGCTACTTCCGGTTGACCAATTTCATCCAAAATCTAATCAGCTCTTCATTTAAATATAAGAAGCAATAATTCATAAAATTGTATTTTTTGGTATTATAGTATTTGAGTTATGCGAGACGAAAAAATTGCCACAGACTACACACACACACACATACATACATACATACATACATACATACATACATACATACATACATACATACATACATACATACATACAGACATCATCGCGAAAATAGTAAAATCGTATTGTAGGGACCCTAAAACGTGCTTATTCATTGAAAACTCACTACCTAATTTCTTGACCAAAAACAATACCTCCCTTACCTAGAGGTAGGCGGGAGGTAAAAAATAATAAAAGCTGAGTAAAAGATATATCCAGCTGGGAATTATTGGTTTTATATTCACTGTACCTACTTTTACCAGCATTCGTATATACAAGGAATATCTACCGTTACCGTTACAGGGAATTCCTTAGAAATATTAGAGTTTATAAGTTTGTGTATTTGCTTATTTTATTGTTTATTACTTTTTCCGTTGCATTCTTCTATTTAATGCGGCCTCCTCCAATATTTGGGAATTATCAATGTGCTTTAGCAGAAATTTCAAATTGTTTATCAGTAAACTAAGTCTTTAAAATATTGAAATATGCAATTATATGCAATTTTTGTAAAAATATGCATAAGAATGCCCAAATATGCAATATATGCATTTTGTAATTAGCATTAATTAACTCTAATCAATGTAATTCGTCCAGAAAATTGATTTTATTTATAGATATGCAAAAATTAAAATATATGCATTTTGCATATAATCCGCTGTCTAATAATCACATTCGAATAATTTATGTCATAATATAAGGGTAGTCCAGAAAGTAAAGAACGATTTGGCAAAATAAAATAATCTGTTGTGGATACCACAATACCTCCCGACATAAATTTCTTATCAAATGATGCAAGAACACGGACCACAAATATCAAGAAACGCTCATCCCTTAAAAAAAATTGTTTTCACTTATTATGACACATGTCAAAAATAGACCTTGTTGTCCTGTTATTTCAAAAAGCACAGGTTAATAGATTTAAACGAAAATGTCAAAATATAATTTTCTTTAACGTGTTGTAATTCGTAAATGGGGACAGTAAGAGAAAAAAGTGTCAAACAATAATTGTTGATAATAATATTTTAAATATTATTCTAATAACAAAAATTGTCATTTAACCATAATAAACCATAAAAAAACTAATCAGCTCTTCCAAAGGGGATACAATTGATATATACAAAATATCCAAATTTTTATTTAGTTATGCCAAATCGTTCTTTACTTTCTAGACATAAATAAAGCATGCGTAAAACAATTTTTATTTCATAATTTTATGTTAGAAAAGAACTAATAACCAGTAAAATTAATAAAGTTAAATAAAAATTCTGAAAAGATCTTGTAACTACTGTAAGCGCAACATATCAAAGTAGACCGAGCTGCATTTGTTTTCTAGTCACGTGCGCGTACGCGGTACAAAACTCTGTGTTTTGTTTCCGATATTTCCAACAAATCACCCGGTATATACAGCCACATTTACATACAATCTACTTGAACGTTTCGTTTAACTACACCGCGTGCATGTCAATACATCCTGTATATGTCGAAGCTAACAGAAACAGAACAGAAGAACGGCAGCAAAGCTCATTAGTATAGGTTGTTTTTTGTTTCTCTTTGAGTGTACTAGAATGGTTTATTATTGCACGCGTAATGGTGTAATGAGTTTAATACTTTAACGAAATTTGTAACATATTGTTGTCAAAATATCTATAATTTATGAAAAATAAATTAATCAGGCATTATTCTTTAAAATACCTAATTGGTTTGACTGATTGCTAATATTTCTACTCTAAATACATAGTTTATTTTATTAAAAGTCTGTAAGACATTTAAAAATATCGCGACTAAGGGAAGTAATCAATACAAATTTAATTGAACCTCTAACTAAATCACGGTGTTTTAGCAAATTCTCCTTTGTTTTCCTCTTTGTCAATTGACATTAAAGGTGACATTTTACGGACCGCTAACAGTCTGAAAAGTGTCATTTTTATGCCTAGGTTTGTAAATAGTTATTTGTATATCGAGGTACTAAAGTATAATTTTAAATTTTTTATTACAAATATTAGCCGAGGAGAATAAACCAAATGAGTAATAAAAAATACTTTAGTGCATAGGTTTACAGTATATATTTTTTTCCGAAATCGTTAAATTATTTATTAATAAATAATGGGTAAAAGGCGTGATGATATATTTATTTATTTATTTATATTTATTAATAATATAAATAAATAGCATTGCGTATTTGTAAAACGTCAACTAGCTGTTGCGACGGGGTTAGCTGTGATAACAAAAATACTGTCAAAGAGTCAAATTTGCTTATAATTTCATAATTTTTTAAAATATTATTAGACGTGTTCTGCATGTGATCTGCATTAAATCCGATAAATTATTATCACAGAAAAATAATAAATAAATTCACCAATAGTATTATAGAATAATTTGTTTGTAATTTTAGGTTTGTAATTCATGTTTGGCATAAGAGTTTGTGAAGTAAAATTTTGACATAAGAGTCTATAAAGTTTAACTTTAGTTATTATTTTGGCTAACTTCGCGTAGTAATATCGTGTACTTAAGTATCGATTTCAGAAAAAATATTTTGTATAGCAACCGCTCAAAAAACGCATAGTAACCGTCAACAAATTCATAGCAACCGTTCAACAAACGCATGGCAACGTAATTTGACAGTGATAACCTTTAATTTTATATAAGAACAAAGCACAAATCACTGTCACCAACCTAACAAAAATGTTACCAGACAAGGAGCCACAGGGATAAAGTAAGGTAAAGTGGTGTAAATTCCACTAAGCGAGTATAACGGCTTGAGTGTGCTACAAATGGAAAACAGTTATGATAGCAAATTAGTGTATTACGTTTTGGGAAAATTAAAATCAACGGCTTATAGATAGCAAACAAAAACAAATGACTACTGTCATCAAAACAACAGTATTTTAATTAAGCCAGCTTCGATTTTTTCATTAGAAGGGTGACTGTCCTTTGTCATAAGACACACCCTGCACTTGTTAGTACAGAGATGTACTTCATTATTTTCTCTTTGAAAAAATTTAATTTGACGTACATCAGTTTTTTTGTTTAGACAAAAAGCGTAATTGAAAACAGATGAACTCAAAAAGTGCGGCAAAAAATTAATACAAAAGAGTTTTTTACTCCACAAACAAGATACAGAGAAAGATGCCTTTGAAATTAAAAAAAAAAATTAATATTAGTGAACCTGAATAGGAGAACACATTTAGAATTAATTGTTTATTTAACACAGTAATAAATAAATCTAAATCAGTTTTGTGAAATGTCAAAAAATATTTTTTTTAACCATTTGAAATTGAATATTGCATTAACGGTTTATATCGGCAATTGCAGAACAGCGGTATTCAAAAATAGATCAAACAAAATGTGTTTTTGTATAGTTAAATTAATGCGTAAATCGTTTTTTAAGATTATAAAATTGTTTTTATGTTCCTTATAGTTTTATCATATTTAAAATAAACAGATTAAATATTCGGTGTCTATGTAACATGAAAGCGATATTTTGAACCAAATAAAGATATGCTACTTGTATTCTACGCTATCAATATTTCTTAAAACGCACAAAAAATATTTAATATATAATTCCTCGGTAGATAACTTAAAATGAACCATTGGCAGAAATATTTTACGCATAATAAATTAAAATATATTTTCGCCTAAAAACACTAGTTTTACACATCTGAAAATTGGCCAAAAACTACTTGGTTTCAGGGCTCGGCCGGGAAAAACTAGGGAATTAGGGTTGGCATCAACTAGCTGTCATTTTTGTGTTTTTGATTTTGATCAGTGTTACATGTTTGCAGGTTAGAGTTTTCCATAAATTTTAGAGCTAAATTGTTAATTGTAAGCTCAAATGTAATTAATTATAATTAAATTTTCAGTTGCAGTACACAATCAATAAATAAATATCAACTAAATAAATGTCACCGATTTTTTTTCAATAAAACAAATGAATTGTTTATATTTACAAATCCTCGTATCCTTGTTTACGAATGACTTGATGTTACAACATAAAAAATTCCTAGTATTTCATTTTTGACATTTAATTTAATAATTTTATTTATCCAATAACTCTTAATAAATACTCCATAACTATGGCAATTTTAAACAAGGAAAGTAATAGATTACTCACTAATGGGTATAATTTTGAGAAAAGTCACTAGTGAGTATTTTTTTATTTATAACAATAATAATAACACACAACACCTTGGTAACCAGTTCGATTAACATTTTAATTTAGAAAATTTAAAGCAAATGTCACTGTCAAATAATAATTCTTTAATAAATTTTGCATTTATTAAGAGGTGTTGAATAAAACGTTATACTTCACACGTAGCCAAAGTTAAATTACCCACTCGATAAAATTATCAAACTCAGTCTTCGGCTTCGTGTGCTAAAATTTCTCTCGTGGGTAATTCCTTATTTTACACACCTGTAAAGTAAATAACTATTAATAAATTTATGACAAAATAGTATCGAAAAATAATGTGTATCAAACGTCCAGAAACTGTTTTGCGAGTGCTCGCAATTTGAAAACCTCGCCTTCGGTTCGAGCTGTCAAAATATACTCGCATTCGCAAAATGCAGTTTATCGACTAGTGAAACAAAAAATTATTAAATATTTAAAGAAGCTTTCGAAACTTATAATATTATTTATTACTGTATAATTGTTACTTAGTGACGTTTCAGCAGCAAAGAGCTAATTTACCCGAAACGTCGTTTAATAATAATTATACAGAACTAATCTGAAATATTGTATTATTTAAAACATGTTTGTTTACAAACAAATTCAAATTAAAATCCACACCTAATTCGAAAGTAATCCACATCACAACGAAAATCAAAACTGTAATGTTTAATGCACACGCGCGCGAACTCACTCGCGTCACTAGTTCGTCACTACCGCGACACTATCTCTCCGACTACTACCATCAGACTGATCCGTTCTCATTCTCTACAGCTGGCGTTGTGGTCACTATGGCTGCCATTTCCCAAATGTAGTATAGTATAGTCAAGTGCATTGAGCAGGTGGACCAGCTAAGCCATGGGCGTGGATAGCGATGGTTAGCGAGGGATCGAATGGCGGGAGGAGGAATTGATTGGGTGATTGGAATGCGATAACCTGACTTGTTGACATATTTCAGAGCGGTGTCTTTAAATGGGATATAACGTTTGTTGGGTATGTTTTTATAATGCTTGTAAGGAAGAGTAGCTGCATTTCTTTTTGTAATATAAATGAATATATCATTACGTTATTTACTCATTTTTGGGTGTGGCACTCTGCTCAAAGCAGATCTCGGTATTATGATATATTTTTTCGCGTGAAGTGCGGTTACCAGCCGTCAAATAATGGCCTCCAAGGATGGTAGTGGCCACAGGGGTAATTTTATATGGTGAAAATTTGTCTGCTGTGAGACTCGAACCGAGGATCTTATGATCCACACTCCGATGCGTTACCACAGAGCTATCTACCCCACATATTAAATATTATATGAAACCATAACTCCTGAATAATGCAGAGATTGAAAGGGGGGTATCTGCAGGGTACAATATATATTTGAGTGCTTTGGGTACATTTGCTCGAAATATGAATGTATCTAAAGAAACTCGATTGAGTGTTTATAATGGTGTGTTAGTGCCTACATTGATGTATGGTTTTGAATGTTGGATGTGTGGGTAGACAGTTAATTTTGCGGTTGTTAAGTATTTTTAGTTAATATTGATAAATATATTGTGTTAAATTAACAATTTGAACAAATATCACAATTTGATTAATTAAAATTTTGTAAATTGTTGTTTTTATTTATTTGTTATTTCTATAAAATATAACAAAAATACTCGTCAATAATAACAAGTAAATTTAGCTAACTTATCAATTTGAAATTGTTAAGGAAAGTTTGTATCCTTTGTAACATCTTAATTTGTTATAATTACTATGATTTATTGTTCTGCTTCAATATAATTACTAAAATATTTACTCAAAAGCACATAATGTTAATAATTATTATATTCACAAATATATTTAGTTATGAAATACTCAAAAATAATTTGTTACTTGAAAACAAATTTGAAACTTAAATTAACAAAAATTAACGGTGGATCGTTTGGGACTAAAAATTTTGTTTAAATTTTGTCAATTTTGACTATAAATTTTTTACTGTGTATACAAGACGTGATCGTGTCCGGAACATTGACGTATGGTGAGTGTGAGATTGAGAAGAATGTTGTTAAGAAAGTGGGAGTGTCCAGTTGGGGTGATTTGGCCCTCTCGAAGGGTTGGTGAAATTAAGAGTGAACGATTGCGTAGAATGATTTTGATTGTGAAGAATAGACGAGCATGTATGAATGTAGACGAGACGAATGTAGTGTACCAGGATAGGAGTGTTAGATAGTGTTTCAGGGTTCGTGTTGCCTCGCTGTGTGAGATATAACGTGATGTTATGTATGTATATGTATAGAAAGTTTATAGTTATTTACATTACAAGCAAGGTAAAACAGTTTTTACTGATGAATGGAGAAAATGATCGGCCAGCCGATCAGGCGAGCCTGTCACCTCCTTGAAGCAGTAAAACGGTTACCATGCGTGTATTGTACAACATTTTACTTGTTACTCATTTGTAAATCAAAATAAAAATTATAACCAAGTCCTGTCAGTTACACACAATTGTTATGTCAAAAATTACTTGAAATGATTTCTTATAAGCCTTGTAAGCATTACTGGGGCAACGTACATTGTTTACCTTGTTTACTAACTTGTAAAATATTTACAATGCAGCTGTCATTTAGTTACTTGTAAAGATTCATTTTCAAAGGCGATAGAGGGCTTGGGTAAGTGGTGTTTACAAGTGAGTAACAAGTAAAATAAATATACCATCATGTCATTTATCGATTTTGAGTGTGCCATTCTGGGTAAGTGAATTAATTTGGCGCGGTTACCAGCCGTCAAGTCACACCCCCAAAGATGCTACTGAAGGGGAAACCTTAATGGTAAATTTTAAATAGCAACTGAGGATCTCACGATCCGCAGTCCGATGCGTTACCTCGAGTTATTTACACAATAAAAAATAAATAAACAAATTATTTATGTTAGAATGTCCAGGAGGAAGAAAAAGAAGAGGGCCAAGCTTCATGAGAGCGGCGTAACTCCACAAGAAGTGTTAATATCTTGTAGATTTTTCCGTTGTTTATTTAGCGCCTAAATCCTAATTTGCAGCACAACTAAGAATTTTAATCGCTTTTTAATGGCGTTTTTTAATTACAAGAGGACTTAAGTATAATTCAAGTAAATTACATAGTTAAATCTTTGGCCATCGCTAGCGAAAAAGTTGAATTTGTAAACGTGTGAAATAACAATAAACAAAAAAGGAAATTGATGAGGCAGCATATTAAAGTAGATGGAAAAATAATTATTTGTGTTGAAAGACTAAAACTGTTTGTTTAGAAGAAACCACTTTTGAAAATTGGTAACTTGATATGGCACTTCAAACGTTTGAAATATGGCTGTAGGGTGAAAGAGAACAGACACGCCCTGTGCCCTAAACATACAAGGGATGCATGTTACATTTCGAAGAAATACGCTGCGAAAATTACAAGAAAAACAGCAGATTTGTAAATAGAAAATATCCTTAATTAATAGTATATTGTGTTATTAAGAGTAAATGTGATACTTTGTGTACTGAGCTTGTAAGAATAAACGACGCGCGACATTACGCCAGCGGCGACAATGTTGAACTTCTGCTTGTTGAATACAAATACATAAATAACAACGTACTTTTATGACGTTTAAAGAAAAAAGATTTTTTGTTTGTTAAACGCAGCTACCAATATTTTCCACAAAAAAAATTGTGGGCACCACAATACCTTCCGCCATAAATTTCTTATCAAACAATACAGGAACATAGAACAGCAATATCAAGAAAGGCTCATCCCTTAAAAAATGTTGCTTTTCAACTATGATGCATGTCAAAAAATAGTATATTCTATAACAAGTAATATAATGGCACATTCTACGCGAGCAAAAAGTTTGTAGTCCGAGCCGAAGGCGAGGGCTACGGTTTGCAAATGTGGAATATGCCATTCCTTTATATGTAATAGACTATAATTTCTATAACAAGATTTTGGAAATTATACAAAAATACAAATATAAAACGGTTGAAAATGTCAAACTTTAATAAATAAAATTAAAACAAATAGACGTAACCATAGTAACTGAATCAAGTTACTTCATATATCGCGCTAATATGCTGCTCTGTTTCATCGAAATTATTCCATATGTGGCGTATGGAATGATAGTTGTTCTAATACAGTTTTTAGTTGTAGAATGTGTAGTTTCCAAAACAGTGTTAAAGAAAGATATTTTTCAAGCGTTATTTAGTTTTTTCAAAGAGTATAGATTAGCAGAAATAAACGAAAATGTCAAAATATAATTTTTTAACCTGTTGTATTTCGTAAATGGTAACAGTAATGTTTCAAACAACAATTGTAGATACTAATACTTAAAATAAAAAATAAAACAAAAATTGTCATTAAACCATAATTTACTGAGATATTTTAAAATAACTTGATAGAGCTTCAAGTAAACTATCACTTCCGGTTATTGCATTATCACCAAAAACTAATCAGTTCTTCCCTTTTAGACCAGTGGTTCTTATTAAATAAAAATAAACTGCACCAATTATCTCATTGTATTTGTATATTGTCTTTTGTATCTATTGGTAACGAGTTGTTGATATTAATTACGTTTGACAGTTACAATTTTTCATATGTATGTTTTTAGTGTTAATAAAAGTATTATTGTTCATCATTATTAATTGGTTTCTTTGCCGATTTCCATTAACCATCTCAGTTCTCAAAATGCGGGGTGCAACTTTCTTATTTTAAATGGCAACCTATATTTTTTATTTGCATATTCGATTCAGTATTTTTTTCTGAATTCAATGATATTCACATGTAATGACCAAATAATACAAAATATTTAAATATGCCTATACAAAGTTTGCCATGGAAGAAAACAAATAAATCAAACAATTTATAATATTAGTTTTTTGAAGTGTACCTCTGTATTTCTGTATTGTAACAACAAAATTAATAATTATTCCCATAATTACAGTTTTTTCAATTATTTCTGCATTTGATTTATAAATGAACACCCTGTATATATAATATCAGACTGACAGACAGACAGACACACACAGACATCACTGCGAAACTATTAAAATTGTATTCGTATCCTAAAACACTCTAAACTTACTACTGAATTTTTAGTATTTTTTTCAGGATGTCGCGAAAGGTAAAAATACATAGTAAATAAAATAAATAAATAAATAAATATATCATCACGCCTTTTACCCATTAAGGGTGTGGCACTCTGCTTGCACAGATCTCGGTAAAAATACATAGTAAAAACAAAATATAACACTAGAAATTTAGTAAAAACCGTGTCCTGAATACACAATATACCAAACCGAATTGATTGATTTTATGTTTGTCGGGTCCAGTGTAGGCTTCATTCAAGAATATGTAAATTAGTGAACTCATTTATAAAATAATAACATAATTAATCACATTTAGTGGCAAAGAATATAACCTACACAAACTGTAATTCTTTATTTCGTAGGTTTTGACAATTGGCCCACTTGAATTCAACTGTTTTTAATTTTGTTATTTGATATTTGATAGCTCACTGTTAAGAAAAAATGTTAGCAAGGCCAACTATAGTTTAAATGGCATGAAATTTTCAAAGGATTATAAGTCGAAATTTAACCGTGAAACCAGTTTGCAGCGTGAAGTCATCTGTTTATATTATGTCATATTACAAGAAAAAAACTTGCTCGTGTTAAAATTTGCATAAGTCTTCTATAGTTTACTGCAAAGCAATAAATACTAAATACAGCAATTTTATATTTGTAGTGTTTTTACCTCCCGCTACATCCTGTAAGAGAAAGTAAAGGAACCATGCTACCCAGCAAACACAGTTATGTCGCGAGTACGTTATATATATACATACCATGGATAGACCTATGTCCGCAACACGGTCTATGAGACATGACATCCCATGTATGTAGACATCGTAACGTTAATGGTACATAACAAAACTATTGGTATAAACAACTTTGAATATACGAATGGAATAGTTGTTTTTGTACATTTTTGAGTAAGATCTCTTTGAAAATGTTTATTTATTTATAAATTAACAATCTTCTTTACATAAAATACGCTACGGAAATATATAACCACTTAGCAAAATTAAATTAAATATATTTCAAAGTTGTTCAGTGTACACTATAAAATATTTAAAATTTCTTTGCTATATTTTTATATAAAATATATAAAACTTTCTAATTAACTGTGAATATGTTATAAGTACGTTAACATAACATATACATGTTGTAGGTATGTACCATGTCCAAAACCAATGTGATATACCAACAATATAATTTTATGCTCTCTTAAGAGATGTCCAACATGGTATATGTACATTACGTTATTAGTACGTATATAAATGATATTCTACTTAGGTTTCAGATAATACATACCAGGTACATCAATGTTACAACTGTGTTTGCTGGGTAAAGATTCGGTAATAAGTTCACTATTTTATAAATGATATCTGCTCAACAGAAATTTTTTATATTTTGTATTTTTCATTTCAACCACCTTATGCTGTTTTACATGAAGCAATTTATTAATTAAAATTGGCAAAAATATTGTCGTTCATTTTATACACGTCAAGTTTTCCGTCATTTTTCTACAAAATTTATATCTTCATTCATTGTACACATTTTTATTTCAACTCTGTATTTTATTCTTAAATATAAATAAAATAAATATATCATCTCGCCTTTTATCCACTATGGGTGTGGCATTCAGCTTACGCAGATATAAGTGATATATTTACCACCCGTCAAGCCAAAGCCCCCAAAGGTGTTACTGGAGATGGAACTACAGGGGTAAGTTTAAAATCGCAACTGTCGACAATGGGATTCGAACTGAGGATTTCACGATCCACTGTCCGATGTGTTACCACGGAGCTATTTACTCCATTTTTATTCTAAATAAGTATTTATACAATTTCTAGAACATTACAAAGTGTAAAATATAACAATCACCTTTCGAGCAGTTTTATGTTTGATAGATTCCTATTGGTGTATAATTTCATAAAAAGTCTATGGCGGCAAGTAATGTATTGGCCACATCAGATTTTTTGTATCATACACTTGAACCATTTATTATTTTTAATTAACATAATATACTGTCATGTCGAAAAATATTCGTGCGCATTTATAAATATTAAACAGTCAAAGTAAATTAGGTATACATGTGTGTCAAAAAGATTGACAAAAACATACAAAACAAAAGATTAACTGTCATTTGATGCATTTTGAAATATCCGTGTAGGCATAGCGTGCGTTGATAGTCGTTATCTTGCTTTTATTTTCAGTTGTTTCCACTCCAGGGAAATAAAACAAATGCAGCCCTGTTATATTATTAAAAACACATTTTACAATTTAATTTTCTGATAAAGAACACATTGTTGTATCAGATGGGTTTTCGGGAAATCTAGACATTAATTTTCACTAAGACGATGGTTCCGGATGTGAGGGAAGTAATGAAGAACATACGTCACTTCCTGGTAATTAAATTTTCATAATAATTAATTGGGGTGTGGCTCTGCATACACAACAGGGTGCACGTAATATTCAGTCAGCCCTTAAAGGGGGTGAAATTAAAAGATAAACTCTAAAATTGCGGGTGGAAATAGGAAGAAAACCTGAGAGTTTGAAGAAAGAATAAGGGATAATATTGCTGAAGAAATACAGGTTGTTCAGAAAAGAACGATTCTTTGATTAATTCTGAATCGAGAATCTTAATGCAAAAAAAATGTACGGACCTTCGTAAAAAAGAGAAGAGAAATATGAATTGAGCAAATAGAGACAACTAAAAAATGGATATTTTACAATACAGAGAATGGCGAATCAGTTATAGATAACCAGAGACAGAAACAGCAAATAGTTATTAAGGTGGCCGTCTAATACAGTCCAATCTTAATTTCATTCGTTTGATTGAAGGAATTGTTATAAACAAAAGCACTCTGGTTTATTGATTTTTGGAAATGCATATCTATCGTTTGCACTTATATTCGAATATTACATTTTTTACCGGTTTCAGGAGATTAAACCTATGTTTACATGCACAAAAGTAGGCAGGGTAAGTATGTCATAACTCTATTCTGTAGGGTAATATTACCTTACTGACTTGTCAAAATAGTCAAGAAAATGAAAATAATACACAATGATATTATAACGCTATTTATTAATACACACGGAATTAAGCTGTTCAGAGATTCACCTACTGCGTTCCAAATATTTTCAGGCAATTCAACATCGAAAAAATCCACTTTTTATCTAGCCATGAAGAACACATTTGACGTTTAAGTAAAAAAATAATTTTAAATATGATACAAAAGAAGTGTAACCATGGTGATAAATAAAAACAAACAGACTTACTTAATCACCTTCTAAAATTATGACAGACGTTTTTCATAAAAGAATTTCAAAAAATAATATTTATTAATGACATTAACGTCTTCAAATTCTGAAACCGGTAAACTATTGAACAAACCACGGATGTTATGAGTCATAACAGGCCTTAGATGTCTTAAAATCCTCGCTCTACGAGCTCGGATTTCAACTGACATCTGCGGCAGTTACGATACTCATAACATCACTAGGAATGTTAATAGCTATTATTTGTTACTTTTACTATACTTTGTATCATTTAGAAGTTAAAATTTTCATTTAAATATAATGTTTTGAATTATTGTATATAATTCTTCATCGGGAAAACAAATGAATAACAAGTTTATGTTATCAAATAATAAAATTATTCATTTGTTTTCCAGATGAAGAATTATGTACAATAATTTGAAACGTTGTATTTAAAGAAATTATTTTCACGAAACTAAATCCAAAAGTCTTTCATAAAGATGATTTTGCTAATAAATTGTTAAGAGTTGTCAATAGAGTGCGTCACATGTTGTTTCACAAACCCTAGGCGAGTGATGAAAATCATCCGAGTGAATAATGACCATAATCCCGAATATAATACTATAATTTTTCTACTCCTGTAAATTCAGAAATCACTTTTGAAAATGATCGAAATTAGTTGTCAACTGTCAAATGGCCGTTGCTTGGTTATCCACATCACGTCTTTAAAATAACAGTGAATTATGGATTTTTGACTCAGTGGTTGGTCGAGAAGAGTGAACTATGAATCATAATTGACTGGCGTGAATTATGGGTACTATAATTCATCTAAAAAATTGAAATAATGGGGGAGTAGAAAAAAGTCTATATTATATTGGATGACATCATTAATAACTATGTAAACATTTTTTGTAGATTTTCAATAAATAATAAAAGCAAAATCTAAAATACTTCACACCCAGATCTGCTATAACCAGAGTGCCACACTCAGACATAAGTGAATGGCGTGATGCTATATTTATTGATTCTTTGAATTATATTAAATAAGAATGTCGTCATGAATGACGCGTCAATGCGAATGAAGAATTCATTTCTGATTGTTCAGCAATACATATTAGTTTTTCAACATCCGCTTTGTGTTACAGAATGCTTTTCAAGAGTTCAACACATTAATTTTTATATACGCACATTCTACAAGTTCTGCATCTAAGTCATCGGCAACTACAGTTCTGTAGCAGTGTTATGCTATATGTTGACATGTATTATAACTCCTTATAAAAACATATGGGTGATTCGCGTACACGCCAAGAAAGAAGTACATGGATTGGATTCATAGAATTATACACGTAGAAGTTAATATACCTTGACGAAACGAAATGTGTCCCCTGACCAAATGCATAAGGAATGGCGTGAATATCATACTCAGCTTATGAAGTTTTTTGGAACAAAAATATTATTTTTAATGAAAATAAAATTTAATCAAAATATGCGTAAATTTATAAATTCACAGCAACAAAGTAATAAGAATCACTGGTGGCTAACGAATTTAATATTATTATTAAAAAATAGTTATTTATGATGTAAGTGTTAAAAGTGATATTTTATGAGTAAGTGGACAAGTTCGCGAAACGAGGCGAAGCCGAGTGAAGCAACTTCACGAACGAAATAAATTACTTTTAAAACGTACATCATACAAAACTTTATCTACAATCTTTCTAGTATATGTATTTAAAAATTTTTCAAATTTATTCTTGTATATTTTCAATCTTTTAATGTTACAACGAATAATTATAAATAATAGATATTTACGATATAAGTGGGATAAGATAAACTTAACATAATTTGACTTTATTTTTTTTGACAAGTAAAAAATTAATCCCAGTAGTTGTTGTAAAATGTTGTTAATCCATGACGACCATAATTTGACATTAAACTTTGAAGCATTTCGTGAAAATGAGTGATTTATAAAGTATTTCGTCGGATGTAGAAGAACAAGCTTCAAAAATTATTAATTAATTACATATGAATTAATTTAAAGAATTGTAAAGAATGTATTATCAACCTATATAATAAATTTATTATTATTAATTATAATAATATTGGACAAAAATGTTATAGATCTCGTGCAAAATAGCCCATTTTACGCCCGTGTGAAATAGGTTATTTGTTACAGAAAAATAAAATTACAGTCTGAAGTACTGCGGTCCTTTCGGCATAGTTCTGAATTAATCTTGAAAAACAGTTTTTAAAATGAAGACATGAATGAATTTAATTTCTAAATGTCATTCTTCTATTTTTTGGTTATTAGACAATAAAATGATTTAAATTCCTGGCAGAGCACTTATTACATAGCTACGTTATTACGCACCGTATCCACTTTAATCATAGCACACTTAGATTCCCGCAGTTCATAATAAACACGCTTTCTTTTCACGAAATTTTAATTGAAATTTAGATTGAAATATCTCTCAACGAGCGCCGAGTGTCCCTCCATTATTGACGCGGTAGACGTTCTTTTGTTATTCAGGATGCATGACTCACTAGATTATATTCCAGCGAGAGAGTTGCGTTCAAATGAACTCTGTTGTTTTGGTTTATGTGCATCGAAGTGTGCCTTAATGCGATGTTTTGCTGTTATTAAGTGTAACGTTGATGTTTTGCTGTTATTTTAGACAATTCAATTGTTTCGTGATTGGAATGTAACGGTAACAGATCACCCAATCGGCAAACGATTAATAAATTTATAATAAAAATCTGTTGTGGACACCACAATATCTTCCGCGATAGATTTCTTATCGAACAATACAGGAACATGAGCCACCACTATCAAGAAACGCTCAACCTTTCAAAAAAATTAGTTTTTAATTATGACACATGTCAAAATAGTATATTAAAGAAAGAATTTCATAATTGTAATTTTATTTTGTGAGAATTTTATATTTTGCTCCTTTTATGCTCTTTTTCCAGGTTTCAAAATTCAGGGAATTTTGTGTTAGTTGGTGACACTGATGTGAAGTTTGAAAATTCAACAACTAACTTGACTTTTGTAAGGAAACATTTGTAACATTTCTCTCTCTGTCCTATCTCTTCTTAATACTATTCTTAACTTCTGCTTTTAAATTCAAAATTATACAAAAATAATGTTCTTACAATTTGTATTTATTTATTTAGCGAAGTGCGACAATTCATATTTTTTGACATGTGTCATTTCAGAAGAGTTATCAACCTTGAAATTGTAAATTGTACTGCTCTATTATAACGCTCGATTGAGGTGTTTCGAAACTCCTTTGAGTGTCGTAACAGCTTTGTTAGATAGATTTTAATATTTCAAAATAATAATTTTTCTTTGACATGTTGTAATTTGTAAATGACGACAGTTAGAAAAAAATGTTTCAAACAAAAATTGTATATAATAATATTTGTAACATTATTCCAATAACAAATATTTTCATTAAACCATAATTTACTGAGATATTTGATAATAACTTGATAGGGCTTCAAGTAATCTATCACTTCCGGTTATTGGATTATCACTATAAACTAATTTGCTCTTCCCAAGGAGATGCAATTAATACATACAAAATATAAAAAAAAATCTGTTAAATAGTTTTTGAGAAACCGTAACTCCAAAGATACACACAGCCAGATAGATAGATACACACACAGACATCATCGCGAAACGTGCTCATCTATTGAAAACTCACTACAGAATTTTAAGCATGATTCCTATACATCTCTTACAAATATGTGGCGGGAGGTAAAAAGGTTCATACAGGGTATTAAAGAAATAGAGATCACGGATTTCAGAGTGGATAATACATTTCAAAACAATAAAAAAAAAAGTTCATATAAACATACATCCTGAAATATTTAGTTCCAGAGCTATAGCGATTTTATTATTTTGAGATGTATTATTCACTATTAAATCTGTTACCTCTATTTTTTTTGCACGCTGTATAAAATATGTTAGAAAAAATATTAGAAATAAAACAATT
This sequence comes from Poecilus cupreus, assembly GCA_963942605.1. Taxonomy (NCBI): domain Eukaryota; kingdom Metazoa; phylum Arthropoda; class Insecta; order Coleoptera; family Carabidae; genus Poecilus; species Poecilus cupreus. Next base: position 3,862,176 of record OZ012721.1, on the reverse strand, counting down.
CATTTGCAAATTTCTCGTATTTGCTTCCAATTTCGAGAAAAACTCGCTAATCAGCAATTCCAAACAATCGCTAAAAATGCATGGTCACGTAATCGGCACGAGTTCAAGTTCTCTGCAATCTAAGAATCTCAACTTCTTCAGCGATAAGAAATGAGTTACCGCCTGCTGGAGGATTAAATCGGCGATATAAATGCGGAGGAACGTCTGTGTACCGGTAACACAGGTAGCTGTATAGACGGCGATACCGATGTCGTAAATTCTAAACTTTTACCTAACCATAAATACTGAACCGTAAAACTGTGGGACTGTGAAGTGAAGAAGAAGAAGAAGATCTATAGATTGCAGTAACTGTGAAGACTTATATACCTCAATAAACCCATATAATGTACACTCAGTGACACTAGTTGAAATGGAAATATTTGGTGTCCAACACACGACTTTCTTATACTTATACATATCGGGGTGTAGAATTAAATTTGTGGCGAATAGGGGATCAATGCTATTTTTTTTATTGCTGTATTTTTTTATCTATTCACTTTTCAGCGAAAGTGTAAATGCAAAAGTTCAGAATTCAAAAATGCATACAATAACAGAAAATAATAAACACTGTAATAATAGCTATTTGTACAACAAGTAAGGAAAAGTATTATTTTTCGTATTAGCTGTGAAATTTGTAATCGAGATGTCGCTGAGATTAAAAACACACCGTATACGGAAATTAATACTTTTCTTACGTGTTGTACCCAAGATTTTTTATACTACCGTTTGAAAATAGTTATTTTACAGGCAGATTCATCAAAAGAATTAGCGCTAATCCTATTTTTATTATTAGTCGTAACTTCAGTTACCATCCTCAAAACATATTTATGTTAACTAAGGTTGTAGTTACGTTAGGTTAACATAAAATTTGACACATTTTGTTAATTTAATTAATTTAGAAATAAAGTTACAGAGGTTGAAAAAATGGAATTAGCGTTAATTCTTTTCATGAATCTGCCAGTTAAAGTTTAGAATTTGATATTGTTTGATTTCTGTCATTTTGACGTTTTGAAAAATGTAGGAAAAAAAGTAGTCGCGGAAGTAGTTAATTTAAATAGTAATATTTTCTCAAACAAATCTCCTGATGTTATATTTTCAAAATGTATGAATGTTACTGTTAATATTTACAATAAATAAAACTTTTGTTACAATAATAATTGATTTACATTTCCGCACTGATGCGTAAAAATACAACTTTTCCTCACTCTGATGAATATTGGAATCAAATACATTTTCAAACGGTAGTATAAAAATTAGTTTTTTGTGATTTCATTTATATTTACACTCTATTTGTAAAGAGATACTCAGTACATTATAGTGAATAAGAGTTAGATGATATGGGAAAGTAACTGCCCATTGAAAGTACTTTACTTACACTTACTAAATTACTAATAATTTTATGAAAATACTTAATCTTGAGTAAATATTTATTTTTCGTTTGCGTTTAAATTCCAGGGCTATGCTATGTTAGAATTTTTCTTTTAATTGGATCGATATATCGTGAAATACTAATATTTAATGTTATTGCGTAATTCTGAACAACTTTTGTATTTACACTTTTGCTGTAAAGTGAACAGTGTTGTAACAGATCATTTTAAAAATCATCTGAATCAAGATCTTCACATTTAATATGTTCTAGATCAGATCATAGTAAATTTTTTACGGTCTATTTTTTTAGACAGATCAGAAAACATAAAACGATCTAGATCAGATCAAAGATTTTACGAGTTGATCTAGATCAGTCACCACACTGAAAATGAATAGGAAAAAAGATAATCTTACAATCGATTTTTTTCATGATAGTTATTCTTCTTTATACTAAGCATAAGAACAGTATTTTAAGTTTCATATTTATTTTGGGAAATAAATCGTCGCACCCCTACTGTAATAGGGTAGTGTAAATTAAAATAGATGATTTAAACCCCTACTTGTTTATTAAATATCCATTAAAAAATTAGGAGCAATAAAAATTCATCACTCAAAAATTAGACAAGAGTCTTTGATATATTACAACACTATTAAATTTAAAATCAAATGTACAATTTACATTTCTAATACAACGTCGTTTACTATTAACGCTCAACGAATCGAAGCTTCTTTCGAATCTCTAATTTCCATAACCAAGTAACAATTGACGCCCGCATTTGCGATTGTTCCTACAGAATATATTCAACACCGAAGAGTTTATTTTAAAATTCTAATGAATGTATTAAAATGCCAAACAAAGAATTTTCAATCAAGGACGAACGTAATATACATATTTTACTCAATCCACGTGGTTTTACGTAACCGTGATCTGCGTTTTCATATTTCATCTGTTGTTGTTTTCATAATGATTGATATTTACAATTTTCATATATAGGGTAATCCAAAAATAACTATTTCTTTTTACCTCCCTCGTATACAGAGTGATGACTGACTCAGGCGATTTATATGTTAAATAATACTTATGCTATTTCCTGATTTCTTAATATTTTAGGGAAATATATTTCAAATAAAAGTTGAAGAGCTTTTATATCTGTATCTGAATCAGTGAACGAATTTACTTTTATTTATTTAATAAAGGCTAAAAAGACGTTCAAAAATATCAAAAATGTATTCAGCCCAGCATCCATGAAGTATGCTGATTAATTTTTACAAAGACAAAAATAGTATATTAAAGAAAGAGTTTTATAATTGTCATTTTTGTGTGAGAACAAAATAAACAACAATTATGAAACGAGTTCTGTATACTATTTTTTTTATATTTTGCGCATTTTATGCTCTTTTTTAATGTTATCAACTATGTAATATAATTAGGATTATTAAGATAATTAATTAGGCAATCTTTACGATAATTGATTATGTAGAGAATTTATTTATATTACGTGGTTCTATCGGAGTGTTATTCATTCTCTTGTATACTATTGTGGAATAAAGGTGTATAGTGAATATCATGGAGTATTCTTGAGTTGTGTGCGTGTGTGTGCCCTGATAATACTAATAAAAAAAATCCAAGTATCAAAATTCAGGGAATTTTGTGTTAGTTGGTGACACTGATGTAACGTTTGAAAATTCAACACCTAACCTTACTTTTGTAAGCAAAAATTTGTGACATTTCTTTTTCTTTCCTATCTCTCCTTCGTACTATTCTTAACTTCTGCTTTTAAATTCAAAATTATACAATAATAACATTCTTACAATTTGTATTTATTTATTAAGCGAAGTGTGACATTTAATATATTTTGATATGACATTTCAGTAGAGTTACCAACCTTGAAAATATAAATTGTACTACTCTGTTATTACACTTGATTGAGATTGAGATTAAGCAAAATTTTAAACAAGAAAATAAAATACTTGTATTCTTTTAAATCGATTAATTATCTACAGATTACGAGAAATTAAATATTAATAATTAGTAGAAGGGATACGTGAAGTTGTTTTGGTATAATTTTATAGGTTATTTATATTTATATTTTATAATTTTCTATTATGGATATGATATATTTATTTTTTTACGACTAATCAATAATGGGTTTATTTCTTGTGCGTTTTTGATAAAAAATGATATATTTATTAATTATTATTATTATTACTCTACGCGCGATGATACTTTACCCACTAGAGGCGTAGCCTAAATCGACCAATAGGAACAATTGTCAAGTCTTTACCCACTCATCTGTCAATTCTTTAACCACTCACTATGAAACATTTTATTTCGTGTGTTTTAATATAAAATGTTTTTATTATCTGTTTTCATTAAAATTACCAGTACCTTAAATCATATCTCTATAATATAGCAGTTAAAAATTAAAATAAAATTTTTCAGATTTATTTAACAAAAAAATATTATATTTGAATTTCCTGTTTATGGCGCAAATAAAAAAAGAATAATAATAAAATGTACTCACATTGGTGCTGAGTTGTGACGTCAGAGTATGAACCTTTTCCTGTGCATCCATCAACTCCCGTCGCAGTTTCCGGATCTCATGGGCTTGCTTCTCCTCTGCTGAAGAATACAGACTTGATGCTGTAGATACTAAGCTCACTGAAGAACCATGCACTGCAACAAACATTTAACCATTAAAAATTTATAATAATGTTTAAGAGAAGTAACGCAAACTTCTTGAATTATAGAGTTGTAACGGAATTATCGGCATTTAAGATTAAAAGATCACAAAATTCATACACTCATTGTTAATTTTATTCAATTCTTGGAATTTATAAGTTTTATGAAAAAATGAAGAAGATTTTGAATGAAATTGAACAACCGGAAGAGGAACTTTACTGGACACAGAAAACAATAAATTTTTTTTTTTCAAAAATAGAATAAGCTTACAGAAAACGTTTCAAATAAAAGATGTTAGCAATAATATTTGGAATATAAAATGTTATTTTCTTGTACATGCTTGTAATTTTGAGAAAAACTAAATTATATATTCAAGAATATATTTCAATAATTTTAGTTACAATGGGAAAAAACGAAAACATTTTTAATATTTGTGTCAAACGTGTCAAATAATTGTGAAGTGTCAAAAATATGTATCTTGCGAAATATTATAAACGTAAGTAATATTTGTATTATTAGTTAGAAAGTTTTTCTGACTAGATATTAATAGATTTCTATTTTAAAATAAAGTCATACGCAAGGAACAAGTCATACGTGTTCAGTTGGTTTTATTTGTATAAGAAAGTAGTGTGGTACCACACCAGATTTTGTTTGCTTCTTTTGACAAAACTGAATTATATGTTTAATAAACTAATTTTAGTCTATGGAAACAAACAAATAACAGAAACTGTAATTACTAAACATTCAATACAGATTCACATACCGATAGAAAAATTTGAAACTCACGGAATATCCTCACTTAAAATTGTAATATTTTTTTATTACATTTCTTTATAATATAAGCGCTAAGAAACCCAATGTAGCAGAGCGCATCGTAATATCTCTAATATTTCTAGAGATACGTCGATTTTTGGTATTTTTCGAAGTGCAACTTTAAGGGCCTGTAATTCAAAAACTACACGAGATATCTAAAAATTCTCTTCAGTTCAGCGTTTCTGGTGCCTCATATAATAAATTAGCAAATTTTTAAAATTTTGAAATTTTTTTGTATTTTTGTTCAAAATTTCGATGGGCGATAACTCGACAAATATTAAAGATACTGATTTGGAGTGGTCACCAATCGATTTATCTCGTCGAAATACATAAGTATGCAAAGTTTCATAAAAATCGCTTAACGGGATGGAAAGTTAGAGCAAAAAGCCTGAAAATGACGTTTTTCGTCCCAAAAGTCAAGTGTTACCCCTTGACGTTTGGCCTGAATTTGGCCATTTTCAGACTTTTTGCTCTAACATTTCAACCGGTTGACGGAATTTTCTGAAATTTTCAGGGTTTATGTATTTCGTCGAGCTGAATCGATTGGTGAACACTGCAAGTCTGTATCTTTCATATTTGTCGATATATCTCGAATCGAAATTTTGAAAAAAAATTCATAAAAATTTCAAAATTTTCAAAATTTACTAATTTATTTTAAATGACACGAAAAACACAAAACTGGAGATATTTTTCGATATCTTGTATAGTTTTCGAGTTACAGCCCCTCAAAGTTGCTCTTCGGAAAATATAAAAAATCGTCATATCTCGAAAAATATTAGAGATATGACGATGCGCTCTGCTGCAATGGCTTTCCTGGTGCGAATATTATAAATAAATGTTATAAAAAAAATTTACAATTTTAAGTCATATTTGGGGAAATTTCCGTAATTTGAAAAATATTACAAATCGCCATATTTCGATAAATATAAGACATATTACGATGCGTACTACAGCAATGAGTTTATTCATGTTTAAATTATACATAAGTAATAAATTTTAAGTTAAGTTTGGAGGAGTATTTAATTTATTTTATAGTAGACAATTTATTTGTATAAGAAAGTAGTGTGGTGCCCACACCAGATTTTATTTTGAAGTAATAACACAAATAATCAAACTGTAAAGCACTTTATTTTATTCCTAATACAAGGAGAGGTAGTTATTTATTTTTATTTAATTGTCTTTGTGGACGTGAAATAGGAAAAGTATTATTAAAAACACGTGTTACAATGTCTGATTGTAATATACCATTGAAGAAAATTCTCTCACCATCATCATTCTTGGGAATGCTGTGTCTCGGTGTGGAGTGTGTAGGCGACAAGGGGAACGTCCTCGCGTTTCCTGGTGCAGGGCTGGTGGGCTGCGACCAGTGGCTGAGGATGCTTCCCACCGGGAGGCAGTAGTAAGGCTCTGTGTCCGTTTCCGCGTTGCGGTGCAGCATGGACGGGTAGAGCTTCTCAGATTTGGTGGATCTGCAACAGCGGAGCATGGTAGAGAAGGTAGAAGACGAGAGCGGACATTGAAAGCGAGACGAGACTGTGTGTGTGGGTGTTTTGCATTGACAGACACTTATAAAATAAATAATAAGTAGAATGAAGTAATAGTAAACAACAAAATAATTAACAACAAAAATGTGATATCTTAGTGACAAAAGAAACGACCTGAACAAAGGAACTACGCTTCAATGTACTAAAAAATAACAAATTCTACTACTGAATTAATTAATATTCAATTATTGGCTTCCCTAATTATTTTATGTAAAAGAGTTAAATAGTTTATTGCAGAGAAAAAAATTTCTGCATTTTTTGACACTAATATTTATAAATTTATTCTACTTGGAACCGGAAAATGACGGAAATGTTTATTGGTAATTTTCTTAAATCATTGAAAGTTATTGGTTACCAATTGAAAGTTATTGGTTATATCTGTCATTTGCTGTCATCAGTGTTTGATTGCAATTGATTTTCAGTCAATGCAAAATACAAGCACACAAATTTATGAGAACGCGAAAACCCCATAAATACTGGAAGCATTTTTCTGTACCTGGGAAATGTCCGATCTTTCAGATAGCTAAGTTAAAAACAAACAATCATTTTAGACAAACCCAGAAATCCAACACAGCACAAAAGATTTTTACTCTTACTGTTACTTGCGTTATTACCATCAAGAAATCTATTACCACAAAACACTGAAATATAATAATACTGGAACGCCAACTGACGTTGAAAATGCAAGCTAGAAGAGAGTAGAGACAGCCAGTTGCTGTACAGTTGATGCGAAAATATATAGTTATTTGTCAAACTAGAAGCGCTTTCTTCTCGTGTTAGACACAGCATTTTTTCACGACATGTATTTAAAACATTTTGTCGGACCTTAAATATACTTTGAGAACACAACTGACACGTAAAAAGTTAGGTTATCAGACGCAAGGCGGTGTAGCAGTGTTGCCAATGAACAAATTTTAAATCTACATTAAAGTTGTCAAATTGTGATTAAATCAAACAGAAAAATATAACATAATAATTGTAAAATAATTTAAAGTATGTAAATCACTAGGATAAGTATTTTCAATAAAATTAGGAATTTATTTTTAAGTTTTACAATATATTTTTTGTTAATTACATTCATATTCCCTCTCTAGATAGGAAATAGTTATTTGTATATGTAGAGCGCAAAGTTATGTTTTGTCAATAAATACTTTGCACTCAAATTATACACAATATTTTTCCGACGACTGATTGAATAAAGATAAATATTGATCATTCCTGTCATCCTGACATAGTATGATGTAGCTGTTCTTTTACTACGTAGCCATGGTGATGAATTAGCAAAAAAAAAAAAAAATTTTTGTAGTTCGTTGCTATTGGAGACGAGAGACAAAATAAAATTCCTCAGAAAACATCAACTTTGCGTTGACAAATGCAAGCGTCAAAGGCAACTTTCTATAGCAGTCATCGGAAAAACACATTTCCTCATTATTTTGGGAGAAGAAAGGTTTCTTGGCATGTCGTGAAAAATAAAAAATTAACAATCAATTAATATGAACTAAAATTGTATCATGTTTTTACATAGCAACCGTTCTACAACCAAGCGTTAGACAAAGAAGAGTGGCCCTACATCATGTATCTGTAGCCTACAAATTAACGTTCCAGTATTACTATATTTCAGTGCCACAAAAATCTAATAGTAATATAAAATGTTTGCCTACCTGATGCTGTTGCTTCTGCTGAGTCTCGAAGGCGAATCCCGGAGTAACCTTGCATGGGTCAAACTGCTTCTGTGTCCAGGCAAACTAGATAAACTTTCCATACTGTCCGTTTCCGTTAAACGGGGAGCTACCGAGTAGGTGTTACTGTAATAAGAAAGAAATATGCCATTTTACTACCGCTTGCTTTATAATACCGGAGGAGGTTAATAATGAATTGTTATTGACCTACAAAATGTCACATTTTTGAGCTCTAAAATATTTCTGTCTGTTATTTATTTGTTTTATTCGATCATTGTAAATATTACCGAAATTTTTGCGCAAAAAAAATCAGATTTCCGTTGTTTTAATGTTACATCCTGTATATTATAGGTTTAGATTTTACAGGCAACAATGTATGAAAATTCACATTTTTTACCCATGTATATATTTCGACGAAATGCAATTTTTCAAATCATTTTTTTTTTTCAAACATTGTTACCATTTTCTAAAATGAATTATCACTTAAATAAAACAATAACAAGGAAATGAAACTAAATATATCATCACACCATTTACCCAAGTCTGAGTGTTGGAGCAGATTTCGATTTGAGATATTTTTGCGCGTGCAATTCCAACAAATAACAACTCCCAAAGATGTTAACGGAAGAAGAAGCACAACAATTTCATGTCGATTTTCAATTTAATTTATGATATATCTTGTGCTTTATATTGTCAAAAACAAAAACAAAACTTTGTTAATTATTTAGGAGAAACTTAGTTTTCGTTTGATAATATTGTTACCTGTTTGTATAATAGAATGCAGATGTATCAAAAGATTAGAACTCGAAAGTGAGAACAGAACTTTACCGTGTTGTATGTTTTCCTAAGTACAGTTATGATGCGAAGGCTGCTTTACACATAGTAAAAAAAATTTGATTTGCGATTTGTTAATTTTGCCGTTGTTCAGTATTTTTAGTTAGTATCTACAGATAAATATATTGTGTGAAATTAACAATTTGAACAAATATGAAATTTTATATATTAAAATTTTCTCAATTCTAAATTATTAACAAGAAAAATTGTTGTTTTTATTCATTTGCTAGATTTATAAAATTTAACAAATGTACTCGTCAATAATAACAAGTAAATTTAGCTAACTTATCAATTTTAAATTGTTAAAGAAAGTTTGTATCCTTTGTAACAACTTAATTTGTTATAATAACTATGAATTATTGTTTTTCTTCAATATATTTACTAAAATATTTAATCAAAAGCACATAAAAATAAATGTTAATAATTACTATAATCACAAATATATTTAGTTACAAAATACGCAAAAATAATTTGTTACTTGCTAATTTGAAACTTGTTAAATTAACAAAAATTAACGGTGGATCGTCTGGGACTAAAAATTTTTGTTAACATTTTGTCAATTTCTCCTTTATTTACCACCAAGGTCCAAATAATGTCAGTTTTACGTTAAGTTTGAGTTTTTGATTTATTTGTTTGACACGCTTCAAGTTTATATTTAAATTTTTAAATGTTTCTGTACTTATTGGACAAATAAATACTTACAATGCTATTTTAAAATGACCTAATACTGTTATCGTATTTGTAAAGCCAAAATATAATCATTAAAAATTGATTCTTCGGTTATCAAAACACGTCTAGACTCTAGACGATGATTCAAAAAATATTTGTTGCATTACAATTCTAATATATCATCATAATAGCAAAATATTATCATACCGGGTGATCTAAATCACTGGCTACAATAAACAAACACGTATTTTTCTGCAGCTGTCGAAAAAGCCGGCATTTTTTACTATAAAAAAATATATTACTGGTCATTTTTATTTCCTTTATTACATCAATCATAATGCTACATTTGAACTAAGAGAACGAATTTGCAACGATAAAAAAACTTTCTACTGTAAATAAATAATAAATACTATTCATGTTTTGCTTTTTGTATATATACAGGTTGAGTTATAATAACGTACAGAAAAATTAAAAGTGTAGGTAAGGGTGGGGCAAAATAATGTCTTATTCTTAATAAACTTTTGACAAAAAGTCAATAACAAAAAAGCAAATTAAATTTCAATCCATTAATAAGCAGTAGTTAATTAAGTTTTTAAACGAAATTGGGAATAATTTAAAGTAAGTTTTCCGAAACTTAAATTTCTTTGGAAACTGACAGTTCTAATTGTGTACCTCGGTCAAGAAAAGGTAGAGAAAAAATTTCACGACTCACAATTGTATGTTACTACGCTAGTGGTAAAAACAGTAATTTCTCGGGATATAATGTGTTGTTTATGCAATCACTCACCTATGCCTAAGCCACGGAGCATACGGACTATTCGGATCAGCAGCTTGTGTATCAGACAAACTTCCATCACTTGCTTTAGGCCTATTCTGTCTTAGAATCAAACTATATTCTTGTCCAGCACTTTTAGGTAGGCTCTGACTACCTAGCATCAGACGTTCCCTCACTGATTGACTCAACTGACTTGCTGCGTTCCCTGTTAGTGAGTAGCTCTTATACTGGGGGTTAGCTTCTGGAACAGTAAAGGAAATAGATCAATAGCTTAAATCAGAATTTACCATAAACATATCATCACGCCATTGGCAAATTTGAGTGTGGCACGCTGCTTTCGCAGATCTCGAGAGGTGAAATATTTTTGGGAGATGAGGTTAAAGTTTAATGGGAACTGTCGGTTGTGGGATTCGAACTGAGGATCGTATGATCCATGGAATGTTTATGAAGATTGTGATTGTTAACTTACTGTGCGGTTGCAAGTCGCTGGAACAGGTTTGGGTCCCTCCAGAAACTTTGACTTTTGTACGGGGCACAGCGGACACTTGAGCGGTTTTGTTATTATTGCCTTGTTGGGGCACGCCCCCTAAAATACAAAAATATAATATTAATAATGCATTTTATTTGATATCAATGTCAAATTTCATATGTTCATGTTACAAGCTGATTACGATTTTGACAATAATCCATCAACCGGAAGTGGTAGTGGTAGGCCTATAAGGTTTTTTGGGCATATCTCAGTAAATAAGTGAGCAAGAGCTTTTCGTAACGAACAATGGAATTAAAATTTAATTAAAATACTTGTAAACTTACAAATTCCCAACAGCTAAGACATATCAACCAATGGTTGCTGACAGTTGAATGAACAATTTGTACACACATTTTTCTTTCAAGTATTGGAAATTTTTTTTTTATTTTAAAGATGGCTTTGCTCGGGGAAAGTCAGTATTTTTTGTATATTCTAGCGCACGAGTGTGCGATTTGAAAGTTTCTGGTTGTCATTGCGACCGTCTAATGTTGTTTCAGAAGTTTTCTTTCAAAGTATCCTATTCACTTTGCAACAATAGTGTAAATACAATGCATGTATTTGGTTACCTAAATATTAGTATTTCACAGCATATTAAACAAATTAAAATTAATATTTATTAGAAAAATATATGTAATACAGCAATGAAAAATTAAAAAAAAAACGATAAATATGACATTTCATAAAAGTTATAAATTTATTTATTTATCCAACACCTCTCAATAAATGCTCTAAAACTATGGCGATTTTAAACAAGCAAAGTAACAGATTACCCACTAGTGGGTATAAATGTGAGAAAATCCACTAGTGAGTATTTTTTTATTCATAACAATAATAATAACACACAACACCTTGGTGACCACTTCGATTGACAGTTTAATTAAAAAATTAGAGCATATGTCACTGTCAAATAATATTTCTTTTATAAATTTTACATTTATTAAGAGGTGTTGGATAAAACGTTATACTTCACACGTGAGCAAAGTGGAATTACCCACTCGATAAAATTATCACACTCAGCCTTCGGCTTCGTGTGGTAAAATTTCTCTCGTGGGTAATTCCTTACTTTGCCCACTTGTAAAGTAAATAACTATTACTTATCAGAAAAAATGAACTGTTAAATTCGCTATTCTATTACAAATTTCTGCATTATATTACAATTGTTTCTAATAAATATTCATTTTAATTTGATTGATATATCGTGAATTATGAACATTTTGTTAACCAAATGGGCCTTAATGAATGAATTTTTTATTTTGAACAACTTTTGTATTAACACTTTTGCTGTAAAGTGAATAGGTAAAAAGATACAGCAATATACAAAATATATAGCCGGTATAGTTTATTGCGGGCCGGTATTTCTAACCTCAGATAAACTAAGGAATAAATATAATAAACAAAAAATATTGCATCAAAAGATGACAGAATAGTAATAATCATTTAAGCTATGATTTTATTCTTAGTTTATCTGAGATTGGAAATACCGTAGCCCATATTTAAGAAATTAAAATATAAAAGTATGTTATTCAAAACCGCATGTAAAAGATAATGAGGAATTTAAATATAAATGTTTTAAATTTAAATAGATTTTTATTTTCAACAATGGTTGAACTATATTTTAAACCTGACAAAAATAATTGTCATTCAATAAATTACGCAGAAATATATGAAGACATTTGTTTTCCTGTTAAAGAATTATGTAGAATAATTTGAAACACAATTACAGAATTTAATCCAAAACTCAACTTTACTATAAGTTGAATTTTTTCAACTTAAAAGTATCTAATATTAAAATCAAAATGTAATGTTTACACATTTTCCCTACCTTGTTGCGGTGATACAACGGTTCCATTTGTGGTGCTATTCCTCTTCACATACCCAAAACTCTGCGGCACCCGCACCTTCGTACTCTTTTGCTCCTTCTGCCCATGAGGACTGCTCCCACTCCTGCGCTCCCGCTCCCGCCGGGCGCTCGTGGGGCTGGCCGGGGCCGGCGCCGGCGGCGGCGGGGGCGGGGACCCCACGCCCGGGGAGTCCGTGTAGCGCTTCCAGTGCTTGGCGTCCGCCGCGGCGGTGGTGGGGGTGGGGCGGCGCCGTGGGCCCGATGGAGGCGGCTCCTCCAGCCGGGCCCGCCGCGAGGATTGTTCTGTCAGCACGCTGAGGCCGGCCACGCGACCTGGTACCCCACTGGAAGAATAAGGGTTGTTATTGTTTAACATGAAAATATCTTTTAGACGGTGAAAAATTGAGAAATACAAATTGGAGTTTATGTTATTTTACATCTTTTTTATTACTTATTTTTTCTTCAAATAAAATATTCATATATATTGGTACTACATACAAGATACAGAAGTTAATCATATATGGTGCTATTCACACCTTGATACTAAGGGCTACTAACTAGGACATTTTAAGATTTAACACTGTTGCTATGAAAAAATTGTTGATATCTAAGGTAATCAACAACTTTTGCAAAGTAACACTGCCAAATTTATAAATGCCCTAGTTAGTAGCCCTTAGTATAGACCTGTGAATAGCACCCATTAATATTATTTTGCAGCGTACAATAATATAATATATTATTATATGAGGGATTATGATAGTCATTATTCACGAAGATGATTATCTGAGTGTATAATGAATACTATACTTTTTCTACTCCTGTAAATTGGGAAATTACTTTTGAAAATGATCAAAATTCGTTGAAAACACACGTTGAAAAACGCCAACATAAAAATATACAATGATAACCTGATCACATGTCAAGTGTCAGACGGCCGTTGCTTGGCGATCCACACCACGTATAACAGTGAATTATAAATTACTGGCTCTGTGATTGGCCGAGAAGAGTGAAATATGAATCATAATTCACTGTCGAAAGTTATGGGTACTATAACTCATCGATAAATAATGGGGATATGTTTATACACAGGAGTAGAAAATATTATTTTACGCCGTACAATAATATGTTAGTTGTCTCATACACCACTGATGGCAACACTTTGGAATGCTTGAAGGAAAAATAGCATTATGTCTCTAAGTTGAACATTCTTTTTGCGTTTCACTTTCAATTCCTAGTAACATAATATACCTACTATTAATTATTATGTGTAAAAAAACAGGCCAACTATGTTTATAAATTTATTCAATTTATTTCCAAATAGTATTAAACAATTTAAAACAATTTTAAAAATCCTTATTGAAAAAAAAAGAATACTGTAACATAATAGTTGTTTGTTTAACTAGGCATCAAAATACCAGATTTACAACAGAGGCTGCAATTTCATTGACTAGGCGAAGAGATTATTTATCATACATATTTTGATTATCGCCGTCAAATAATATTGCTTTAATAGGCAGTAAAAGTTTTTACAGATTTTTAGCAATAAAAGTATAATCGCACTTTTAATGCCAGTCGCTAAAAAAATAAAAACAACATTTATAGATAACTATATGTCGCTCTATTGTACTATGCTACTATTGCAATGATTATTAATTTTGTAATTATTGGAATTTACACATGCCTTTAGGCTAATTGGATATAAACTGTTATTATTACTACTAGAATTATAATAAAACTTACTTTAACTCTATTATTAACTAAGATATGCTCAAGTAATCTACCACTTCCGGTTGATAAATTACTACCAAAATCTAATCAAATTGAAAATATTAAATTTAAAATTGATTACTTTATTAATATACACACACAGACGTCATAGTGAAAATAATGAAATCATATTCTAAGGACCCTAAAACGTGCTTCTCTGTTGAAAATTCACTACCGAAAATTTTGACCGTCACAATATCTCCCTTACTTGATCATCATATTTCTTAGAATTAGAATTCAATGATATCATTAACAGTAATATACCTCTTTTTGGTTTCAATTAATATAAATAAGATGTGCGCGAGGTAAATACATTACACAGAAAAAGAAAACTAAGAATATAATAGCTAATTATTTTGGAACATGATTTATAATAAAATTGCGACAATTATTATCAAAAGAATGTATTAATAATACACTTCCTGTATGCAAATATACTTAAACAAAAAGATAATATATCTGTTTACGCTAATAGCTTTGCTTTAAATATTTATTTAAATATTATATATTTTAGTTTTTGACAGCTTTTTAATTAAGAAATCATATATTTATTATAGGTATTAAATGTTTTACATTGCATATTAAACTAAATAAATAAATAATAATAAATAAATAAACTGTCTTTCTTAATAATAATACAATTATTGTAGAACGAAGTTGCACAGTTTGATTACTGGAAAACGAAAGTGATTACAACAATGAAATATCAAATATATTTAGGTTGACCAGACGTACTCATTTTAGAGTATTATACTCTTTTCTAATTAATATCCTCTTTACTCTTACTTAAACAAAAAACACTCACAATATATTCTTTCATATGTTATAATATGTTACAAATATCGAATGTTATAAAACTAAAAAAATACATTTATCAAAACGCTGGATAAATACAAATTTCGAAAGTACATATCTCAAATATACAAATGTCAAATAATACCTACAGCAAATTTTCATTAAAATGAGTGTTGTGATTCGAGTTTGTCAAGTGTGAGTTGTGCAGGCTTAGGGTTTATTTATTAAAAGTGCGGACGAAGCGAGCTTACCTACAGATAATTTCCATTATCATAACATTCGATATTTGTAACATCTCAATCATTTGACATTTGTATTTTCGATAAATGTATAAACCCTGAATTAATTTTTCAACATTTGTATATTCGAGATTTGTAACATACAAGCTATTCGACAAATGTATTTTCGAGATTTGTAACTTTTCCAACATCGACATTTGTATTTTCGATAAATGTACACTGTAATCGTAGTATTTAATATTTTTACATTCAAAAAATATATTTAGGTTGTTTGTAATTACGGGAATTGTTTTGTTACTCGTTATTTTATTATCAACTATTAATATTTGGTTAAAGTTATAAAAATAAAATAAGTACTGGATTGATGTTTCAGTCAATGTACCATCATGCACTATTTCTATAATAAGAAACTGGTATTGTTGTAATAAACATACGTAGTATTGTTGTAATCAAGCAAGAAATATTAAAAATACAAAACTTGTAATATATTCTTACAGCAAATGATTGGTCCCACAAAAAACATAAGTCTCGTTCGTTACTTACTCCAATTAAAGTCACTCGCCGTTTAATATCAATTCCGTCGATACGGTGCGCGTTTTTAGCTGTCAAATCGCACCGCAACACAACATTGTCCCTCTTCTCACAACTTTACATTCTTCTGTCTTGACACTGTCACCAACCCACGCACAATAATTTCTCTCACGTCTTCGACAATTGTAAGACGTTTCTGAATATTTATTCCTACTTAATTCTAATCGTGTTGAGGACAGACGGTTAAGAACAACACGAAGAGTTCTGAACGTCTGGCGTCGCCGTAAAATCAATGTGAACGCGCTTGCGCGCCCCCTGACAGCTGGGTGAGCTCGCGTGGTGACGGAGCAGGTCGGGGATGATCGGGTCGCGTGTGTGGTGATTCATTCAGTAATCAAACCGTGAAAGGCGGCCGGGTGTTGTGTACACCCTCTATATTGCATATGTGCAGCGTGTTACAATAGTATGCGTAATGTTGGATCTAGTTCTTTGGTTTTATTTCGGGGGTGCCTTTTGAGGACGCAATGTTTCACTGTATCACCCTAGCTCTGTTTTGAATTATTTATTTATAAATATTATTATTTTATAAATACTGCAGTTGATAAAAATTTACCTATACAGACCATCGTCATATTTTTTGGGAATTAACATCTGTGCAGTGACAGTAGAACAGCCACACTCCCAGAAATGGGTAAATGAACCAAATTTTTTTAGCATTATAATCCTGCTATAAACATACACTACTATACTATATACAGGGTGTTTCTTAACATATACGCTTAAATGTGAGGAATAGTAGTTTATAATTGGTAATAAAAGAAAATGAAAAAAAAAAAAATTAGTAAAAGTTTTTAATTACGGAAGTAACGAATAAAGTTTAATAGTATATTCTACAACAAGTAATGGAATGGCACATATTCCACGCGAGCAAAAAGTTTGTAGCCCGAGCCGAAGGCGAGGGCCACGGTTTGCGAGTGTGGGATATGCCATTCCGTTACATGTTGTAGACTATACTTTCTATAACAAGATTTTGGAAATTATACAAAAAATACAAATATAAAACTGTTGAAAACATCAAACTCAAATTAATAAAATTAAATCAAACAGATGTAACCATAGTAACTGAATCAAGAATACTTCATATATCGCGCTTATATGCGGCTCTGATTCGTCGAAATTATTCCATACGCGGCGTATGGAATGATAGTTGTTCCAATACAGTTTTTAGTTGTAGAATGTGTAGTTTCCAAAACAGTGTTACAGAAAATAATTTTATCCCACACCTTTCAATAAATGCTTTATAACAATGGCGATATTAAATAAGGAAAGTAACAAATTACTCACCAATGGGTATAATTTTGAGCAAAAATCACTAGTGAGTAATATTCTATTTATAACAATAATAATAACACACACCTTGGTAACTACTTCGATTGGCATTTTAATTTAGAAAATTTAAAGCATATGTGTCTGTCAAATAATATTTCTTTAATAAATATTTTAGTATTAAGAGATGTTGGATAAAACATTATACTTCAAACGTGGGCAAAGTGGAATTACCCACTTGATTAAATTATCAAACTTAGCCTTCGGCTTCGTGTGCTAAAATTTCTCTCGTGGGTAATTCCTTAATTTGCCCACTTGTAAAGTAAATAACTATTAAACTTTTGTTCATTGTCTCCGTAATTAAAAAACTTTTACTAAATTTTTTTCATTTTCTTTCATTGCCTATCATAAACTATCATTCCTCACATTTATGCGTATAGGTTAAGAAACACCTTGTGTAGAATGAAATAGAGAGTAATAAATCAAAATTTGCAAAAGTTGTATTGGATTTTTGTAAGCTATACGGCGAATAAATCCACCAGAAAAATAAGATATAACTTTCCTAGAATGATCATAGAATGCCGCTTGCTTTATATCTAGAACGAAACTTACTTCTCCAACAATAACGTCCAGAAACACAGTCAACCAACAATCAAGCATTCCTATCCTGACACAACACTTTCGCCTCGTCCACATTCATAGTGCGATTCATACATGCTCGTTTATTCTTCACACTCGGAATCATTCATTCACGCAACAAATCATCAATCATACCCAACCACTTATTCCTCGGACGGCCACGCAATCGTTCACCCTTAATTTCACCCGCATATATTAGTTTCACTAACCTTTCATTCGACATTCGCTCAAGATGAACAAACCACCTTAAATGACTCACTCCCACTTCTTAACAACATTCTTTTCAATCTTAGACTCATTATACAGCAATGTATTCCGGACACGATCACGTGCCTCTCAAATATCTCATTTCTACAACAGTTATACGTTGTACATGCTTCTTCTCTCACACCCAACATTCAGAACCATACATCAATGTAGGTACTAACACACCATTATAAACACTCAATCGAGCATCTCTAGATACATTCAGGTTTCGAGTATATGTACCCAGAGAATCTTGCCCCCTGCAGACACCCGCCATTCAATCTCTCGGTCAATATACAAATTCATTCGATAGTTCCAATTTCAAACCATTTCCTGAAACATTACAATCAGTCACCAAATCATTCTCCAACACTAATACTTTACATTTATCGACATTCAACAAAAATTTAAATCTTTCCCTACTTCATTTATGCTCACAATCATTCTTCTCAATTGCTCTTCAGTTTCACCCAACACAACAACATCATCTGCATAAGCTAATGCAGGCACTATGCGTCCACCATATCAATAATTAACTTTAATTAAATTAATTCAATGATGTCTAAAAACAATAAATACATTAATCATAAATCAAATTATGTTTGTTGATTCCTTTGAAATAAGTTGTTTCAAATTCTTTTAATGTTGTATTAGCTCAAAAGATAATAATAAACTATATGTATGACAAAAGTTCAAAAGAATTTAAAATGATATCACACTTATTGTCCTTGCAAACATTCAATAGATAGATAACTCTGATTTATTTACAAAACAAAGTATACCAAATATCAAATACCAAGTGCCAAGTCATATTTGCGGAATCCTTATCTTCAAAAAGCAAAACACTCTCGTCATAAAAAATCCCTCATATTCAATTCACCCCCTTACTGGGGGAACACACTTTCCCCCTGAATCGGGAAAATAATCAACAGCGAATGACGCCCGTTATCTACAAAGGTCAATGCTCAACGCATGGCGAAGTGCAAAGATCTCTTTATTTATTGAGAAACAAAAAGCCATTAATGTAGCTATTATTATAACCTTAACGCATCAGCAGGCAACGTAAACAGTTGACGTTCGGTCGTCATGACAACGATGTACAAACAAACAAGTGAATCGTGTTTCTTACAATTTTACACATTACTGGACATAGTTGAAATTGGATATGTCTGACTTAAATAATTAAAAGCATATATAAAAATATACAGGTTGTTCGGAAAATGACCGATATGCTTCAGACAGAACGATTCTTTGTATAATTCTGAGTCAATAATCCTAATGCAAAAAAAAATGTACAGACCTTCGTACAGCCACACGAGCTACTTGAAAGAAATGTAAATTTGCAACATCGCATTAAACAATTGTCCTAACGGTCATCAGGTAACTATGCAAATCACTACGAATGTTATGTCAACATTTGACACATATACAGATTGGGACATATTAGGCGATTTCGACTGGCACTGGTTACTTGCCGGTTACGTGTTTGGTTGGTTTCAAACAATGACGTCACACTGACCGAACGGTTACTGAAAACTCGCGATAAATTTTGACATTAATCAAATTTGACAGAAAATATGAAAAATATGACAGCATACTAGTTTAAAATCATAGCAAGTGAAATTCAGCCAATCAGAATACTAACCGTTGGACGAGCCGAGCTCTCGAGCATGTTACTGATTTGACATACCAAAACTGTCACCGTTTACATATCACGTCATATAAGTGACAGTCGAAATCAATTGGTTACTCTATTTACTAACTATTCCTGAGACCAAGTACTAACCGGTGCCAGTCGAAATCGCCTATTAGGTTTATTCCAAGTGGTCATTTCTGACAAGTTTGTGACATGTTTGTGACAATTTCACTGCACATGCGAAAAATGTAAACAAGATAACTTTGAAACATAAGCTTCATTTTTTTTTGTAGCGAAACATGTATGAATTTCTTTATTTATATTATATATATATATTTAAGGTTAGCTGTCAAAACAAAAAATGAGTATGCACATGCGCTTCATTCCAATTGCCGTTTACATTTTTCGCAGGCGCATGAAATTGTCACAAACTTGTCAGAAATGACTAGTTGGAACAAACCTATTCTGTAATTTACCTGTTAATTAATTAAATAATTAAAAAAAAATTACCAATAATAACAAAAACAAAGAATAAATATTGAAAATTTCATTTGTCACATATATTTTATTGGTTATAATTTTTAACAGGTCGTTAAAAATTAACGGGTAATTTACATAATATTACTATTGTCGGTTTATGGCTAGTTAAAAATTTATAGTTCCAACCCTTAAATTATTTTATTGTTGAGGTTTATATTCATAAGGATTATTTCAGGTACTCATTCAAATGCTACATATAAAAAAACCTGGTGTGGATAGCATACGATTTTCTTATACATATAAATAGTGTAAAATGTTTCAGTTAATTATGTATTTGTTTCAAAATTTTGATATCAAACTCCAAGGAATTCCAATATCTATTAAAAGACAATTGACGATCGCTCAAAAGTATTTTTTAACTATTATAAAAAAAATTGACGATGTCAAAAATTAATTTTTGTCATTTAGAGACCTTCAGTTTGACACCAAATTAGACAAGATTCAATTAACTATTGTAGAAAACAATTGAGGATCGGACCAAATTAAATTTTGATATTATAATTTACCCTCTTCTGCGAGACCTTTAATTTGATACCAAACTCGGTGGGATTCAATTAATTTGTATGAAAAGCAATTGACGATCGTTAAAAATTAATTTTTATATTTTAGGTCAATCCTTCTCTCTAAGACCTTTAATTTGACAAAATTTAATTAACAATTATGGAAGACAATTGAGGATCGTTTAAAATTAATCTTTTTACTTTAGGTAAAATTTTCCTTTAGAGACCTTTAATTTGACAAGATTCTATTAACTATTATAAAAACAATTGACGATTGTCAAAAATAAATTTTTAACATTTCAGTTTAAGTCTTCTCCCGAAGATCTTTAATTTGACACCAACCTTAACCAGATTCAAATAATTATTGTAGAAAACAATTGAAGATCGTTCAAAATTAATTTTTTTATATTTTCTTGTTCCCGAGACCATTAACTTGATATCAAAGTCGGTACGATTTAATTACCTAACTTGTATGAAAAACAATTGACGATCGCCCAAAATTAATTTTTACATTTTAGTTCAAATCTTCTTTTTGTGACCTTTAATTTAATACCAATCTCGATAGGGTTTAATCAAAACAAAAAAGGGCCTTAAATATGTATTTCCATGAAAATTTCATTTTTCATTTTTGAACCAATCAGAAGTGAGAATTTTTGACGTGTATCCATCAACAAAATTTCCAGTATTATCGAAATTTGCACGGTGCATAATTTCCAGTATAATAAAAATTTGATTGGATATGTCAAAAATTCTCACTTTTGATTGATTCAAATACACCGTGCATAATTTTCGTGCTATAGATCTATAGATTTGATTTCCTATTGAAAATTCCTTGTGGAGTATTTCGTTTTTATTGCTACTTAAAAATCATCAATCGTCTTCGACTCGTCTTCATTTTCGTAGCAATAAAAACTCAATAGTCCTGGCAGTATATTTCCGGAAATCAGACTAGCACTTAATAGATTATGTATGAAAATAATTTTTTTCTTGACTGCTATGTAAAAAAGTTAATAACAGAAGCACGCTTTGCTTAAAATAGATGACCACCAAATCAAGGTGATTGTTGTATTACCTATGGAATTAAAGTAACAAAATGTCGTGTACATCATGTTTTTAATTAATGAGGCAGTTAACAACTGTACCTAATTATTCACAAAAGGTTGAAAATATCCCATGTTTAACAACATGTTTAGAGCACTAATACCCGAGTAAAATTTTACGAGCATCCTACTTCTTATTTCGGAGTCAAAGCGCTATAAATTTATTACGATCTTCAAGAAGTCTGAGAGTGTAATACGAAGCGAATATAATCCTGTTTATAACCTTTGATCGCAGTATTTATTAAGCATTCCAATTGAAGTTGAAAGTTACTCTCCGTTCTGTGAAACTGTGATAAAGTTGAAATGTCGAGACATTTTCGTATAAATATTTTAGAGCTACGTAGACAGGTTACTATTAATTCCGCCCTTGCACTTCTGGAACTTTCGCCAGGATATTTATTATTCAAATTATATACACAACCTACAACGTTTGATCGGAGAGTGTCTTGTTAATTATTTTGTAAAAGTGCACTGCAATGTTTATTATTTTCAAAATCTACACAAAATATCTAATATATTTAAAGAACTAAGTCGTTGTCACACCACCGAAAACGAGGTTCCGAGGCGGCATATAATCTCAGCAGTTGAGACCGCTTAATAAAAAAAAGAACTAAGTTCTCATACTCCATAGAATTAAGAGGAACGAATCAAGAGTTCACAATTTGTTTACCAAGCTATTTGCTCAAAAAGTAAAAAATGAACGTTGTAGCTTTTTTACGATCACAATATTGTTGCTTTATTAATTAAAATATCATTAATTAGTCATCGATGAAGAACAATTAAGAACCATTTTAGGATCAGTTAAAATTGCAGAAAATGTA
The DNA here is from genome assembly GCA_963942605.1 of Poecilus cupreus. NCBI lineage: Eukaryota > Metazoa > Arthropoda > Insecta > Coleoptera > Carabidae > Poecilus > Poecilus cupreus. The sequence continues at coordinate 3,839,263 of OZ012721.1, read as the reverse complement.
TACTCAGAATAAGATGAACCATAGAACAAGAACTAAGAGAATTAGGAGCCTATCCCGTAAATTACATGTTAGTAGTTAGTAGTATACGAGTATTATTCAATGAGCATATAATGTATGATATTACTCATGAGAATGACGTTTGCGTCACGAACGAATGCAAGTGATGTAAATCATTTGAATGAGTAATAGCTATTACATGCGAGTAGAATACTATACTTTATCCACAACATTTCGTCAAATTTTAAAATATTCAAATAATGGTTCGCCTAATTGTTTCTCAGCTTCGGCTCATGTTGCAAATTTTACTTATGAGTAAAAGCCATTATTATACGCTCATTGAATAATATATTATTTAATACCGGGAGTAGCAAATAGTTATTTTTGTATCAATGTATTAAAGTTGTACTTTTTATCACGAAAATAAGCCATGTAAATGATAAATGCCACAGTACATATTAAATATTATTTTAAATATTCATTTAAAACTAAATAAAAAATACTAATTTGTATATCAAGGCACTAAAGTATAATTTTTTTACGAATAACGAATTGATTCTCCGACCGAGGCGAATAAACCATATAAGTAATAAAAAATACTTTAGTGCCGCGGTATACATTAATTAAAAACATAAATAAATAGCATTATGTATTTGTAAAACGTCAGCTAGCTGTTGCGACGGGGTTTGCTGTGATAACAAAAATACTGTCAAAGTGTCAAATTTGGTTATAATTTTGTAATTTTTATATATTCTTAGACGTGTTCTGCATGTAATTTGTATTAAATCCGATAAATTATTATTAAATTAAATTAAATAATAAATAAATTCATCAATAGTATTATAGAATAATTTGTTTGTTATTTTAGGTTTGTAATTCAAGTTTGACATAAGAGTCTGTAAAATTTAACTTGGCTATTTTGCCTAACATTGTGTAGTCATATCTATCGATTTAGAATTTATGATATAAGTATTAAAGGTGACATTTTATGAGTAAGTGGGGAAGTTTGTAAAACGAGGCGAAGCCGAGTGAAACAACCCCACGAACGAAATAAATCACTTTTAACACGTATATCATACAAAATTTTATCTGCGATCTTACTAGTACTAGTACTACTATTAGTAAATACTAAAAAAATGTAAAATGACATTTTAACAGGTAGGGTTATATTTGTTGATTTGTTGAAATACAAATCGTTAGCAACGTGTTAAAAGTAACAATAAAATCACTTTTAACACGTTGCTGTTACTTTTAACACTAGTGTTTAAAAGTGACACTTTTAATTTGCCAAACAACCGTTAAAAGGGTCACTTTTAACAACGGTCGTAGATAAAATTTATTTTATATATTAAATCTATATATCTGTCAGTTTAAGTCAAACTCAGCGTTGCCAACCTCTGACATTGAAGTTATCGTCAAGAACACTCAAAAATTATGTGTTTTGTCTCCAACTTTTTCAACGTAGGTAATTAATTAGTTCGTTCTTCTTGCACATATTGTTTCATTTTACGTACAAATTTATTATCGAATATTCCTTTTTGTACAATAATTATCTTACGGTTGCCAACACTGCGTTGCCCAAAATCGTACTAGAGCTGATTTCAGAGATTTTAATGACGATTTTGGCATTCTTTAGTGTCGATTTCAAATAAAATAATTTTAATAAATATTATGGTTATTTGTTTACTTGGGAATTGATCCCCGCGGAATTAAATCTGAAATTTAATCCTTTCCGAAATAGAAGTGACACTTTATTCCACGAAAAGAAAGAATAAAATAGGGCATTTATACATGTAAGTGCAAAAAAATATTTTCACTCACCCATTGCTCAAATGCGCCGGCATGGTCTGCAGTCTCCTCGCATACAAAGTCCCACCTTCTGACATATACCCATCACAAATCTCATTCCTCACTATTGGGTTTCTTAACACTTCTCCATCACTCAAATATCCATTAGCAATAGCAATCTCACAGTAATCAGCTCCCCCATCAGGCTGCACCCTCTGGTGGGGGTAGTGCCCTCTTGGCCCCCTCGCCGGCAACGTCAAATTACTACAATACCCCCTAAGAAGCGGCCTCATCGGCTGAACATTCATCGAAGTAGGCTCTTCTTCTTGGGAGCCCTCCCGAAGATGGCCAACATTTTGTGGGTGGTTCTGGGGTTCTGGTTTTAAAGGAGGAGGTTCGGATGGTGGTGGGGGCGGGGGAGGTGTCTCAGTGACTTCGGAGAGGTACCCCTGGGGTTCTTTTCTGTTGGGGATAATAGGATGTTCGGAACCTGATTCTGAACTGGGTTTGTAGATGACGCTACTTTCGCTGGAGTTGCTGTGTTGGCCGGTAGAGGCGCTGTGACTGGATTCGGATAGTTGGCTGTGGACGTCGCTTGGCATTGGGGATACCATGGCCACGGATGGTTGTTTTGGACCGGCTTGAAGACCAACCTGGAAAAGGGAAGATTTTTTTTACTATTTTCTTTAATTTATGTAAGTCTCACAAATTCATTCATCTAAATACGCGGTCGATAAGTAAGTTATCATCATCAGTAGATGCAAGAGGGATGAAAACAAGAGAATACTATACCGGGTGTATTTTTTTATGTTGCTGTAAATTTTCACCAACAAAAGTGTAAATACTAAAGTTGTTCAAAATGTATGTAATAACGCCCATTTAGTAACCTAAATTTCACGATATATTTATCAAATTAAAATTAATATTTATTTAAAAAATTGTATTACGACACGGAAAAATTAAACAAAAAAGTAAAATATTTTACATTTCATAAAACAGTTTTAAATGTAATTATTTATTTAACAGCAAGAAATATAAAGAAATTAATTCTTAAATTCTATCACTATTCACTACAATTTTCCATAAAATTTCTATAGAAAATAATACAACATTGTAATAATAGTATATTATACATTAAGGGAGAGAAGTACATGATTTTTTCCCGCGGCGTAAAATTGAAGCACGAGCTGTAGGCGAGGGCTACAATACGACGGGAGAAAAATATACTTCTCTTCTGCGGTGTACATACTATGTTTTCCACTACCCCAATATTTATAATGGTTATGGTTACTAGGTATTCAAAAAATATTTAAAAATTATTTGAATTGTTATATAATTTATGGTAGTTACCTTAGTTTTGTTTTGCACAACAAATGCCATTTTTCGAGTGCTTTCCTTCCCGACAACGGGATATAAAGTGCACAAACTTCCCGTTGATATGAAATCTAACCTAACCTGTCACTATGAAGGTACAAAAACAGAGTTTTTCTCCCGTTCATGGAAAAATAAATTTAAAACAGTTTTCTGAAATGTCAAATACTTTTCGATTTTATTTGATTTTTCATGACCGTTACAATTTTTCTAATATTAATTTTAATTTGTTATATCGTAAAATTCTACACCCGGTATAGTATTCTCTTGTTTTTATCTCTCTTGCATCTACTGATGATAATAATTTAGTTATCGAAATACGTATTTAGATATTTTCTCATTAATTTAAAGCTTAGGGGTTATATTTAAATTTTTTAGATTGTTCTAACCTTAGAATTTTACAATTTATGCAGGGTATTCGAAAAAGTTATCATAAGCTTGAGGTAGAACGATTCTTTGTTTAATTCTCAGTTGACAATTCTAATTCAAAAAATTTGTACGGCCCTTCGTTTATTCCACACGAAGCCATCAAACTTGTATTTAAATGTGTGAATAGAATTAAGCGAAATTTTCTATTTTTTTTTTTTTTATGGAATATTATTACAGTTTACATTCAAGAAGAATTGTCTTTTTCTCCGTTTGTCTTCTTTTAACTCCTCTTCAGACGTATTTTTTAATTTTATTACATATGGCAAGGTTTCACAAAAAGTTTTTTGTTTGTCAAATAAATGAAAAATAATTTGTCAAATTCTGACGTTTGCCAGTTTGATATTTTCGATTGAATTCATTTAATTTTCTATTTTTATCACTTCATAAATACCCGAAAACAGCATCGTTTAAATTGAAATTTGTATTTATTATAATCTTGCACTTAATAAAGTAAACAATTTTAATTCCTAATTTGATTTTTCACTGATTGTACCTATGACAATGGGGCCTTTCACCATTTTTTTAAATGAAACTATCTAAATTAAAGACTATCTACACTTTTAAACAGTCTTAATTGTTATTCATTAAGCCACAATGATTTTTTTTTTAAATGTTGTGAAGGCATTGTAGAGGTGTTGCTGGATCTTAAACAGTTCAGATTGAAAATAATTGTAATCATATATTTTTTTACTTATTATTATTATTACAATAAAATAGAACATTTATGTGACAAAAATTATTTAAATCTCTACTGTTTGAGATCCACCAACACCTCTATAATGACGTCACAACATTTAAAAAAAAATCATTGTGGTTTAATGAATAACAATTAAGACTTTTTAAAAGTGTAGATAGTCTTATATTTAGATAAAGTCTCAAAAAAAAGACCTCATTGTAGACAAAATATTCGTAATGATTTGCATAGTTACCTGATGATCGTTAGATCAATTGTTTGTTTCGGCGTTGCAAGTTTACATTTCTTTTAAGTAGCTCGTATGGCTTTACGAAAGGCCGTACAAGTTTTTTGCATTAGGATTATAGACTCAGAAGTCAGAATTAGTCAAAGAATCGTTGTACCTGAATCTTATCACCACTTTTCCAAATATCCTGTATTAATGTAAAGTGTTATACCTGTGAGCCTTCCCTGGACATAGGAGCAACTGAGTTGGTGTTTGGTGATGATTTTAGAGAAACCGGAAGTGGATGTGGGGGTCTTTCTTCCTTTAATGGAGTCTTGCTGGTTCCTTTAATAGCTGCAGTTGGTTTTGGAATTCCTGTTCCAGGACCAGGTAACATTGTGGAAGCATTTTGAGCAACAGGAGCCCTAAAAAGAATTATGTACATGTAGAAAGAGTAAATGTAAAACTTAACCTACAAATTATACAAATTTCCCGTTCAAAACAAATTAAAACAAGACATAATCCATTTATCTTTCTAAAAAACCAGTCCGCACCATCTCTCTCTCCCATCCTACGCTAACTTCACTCCATTCTCATTAACTTTACAATTTTAGCCAATATTTTTCCGCTTAAAGTGACATCTCCAACTTCTCCACCCACCTTGTGTTGTTATGTTGGTCAGCCTGCGTGGGCTGTACCTGCTGGGTAGCCTTGACGTTAGGGACTTTAAGTTTGCTTTCGGATTGTTTCGCAGCGCTCAGGTTGGCAACCTTGTTGGCGTGTTTCTCGATGTCTGCGGCGATCTTGGTAGGCTTGGATGATAGTTCTTTTTTGTTGGCATTTGGACTGTTGTGTTTGACGGGAGCGGATTTCGTCGGTCGTTGCTGTTTCAAACGAATGTTGCGGGTTGGTTTTAGGTCTGCTGCTGGCTCTAAGCTTACGCTGCTGTCCGATCTGAAAAAGAAACGCCGTTGATTATACTTTAATATTTAATAAATGTTAACTATTTAAGCTAAACTACACACTACATGTTGTGACATTGGAATCTAACGGTTGGCAAATGTATATGATGATAGATAGCACTTTTTAAAATTATTTTTTGTTTTGTTTCTGCGTAATCTTGATCTATATTTTACAACTTGATTGTAATTTTGGTGTTTATATAGTATATTGTACAACGAGCATGGAATGGTACTCATTTCCTACGAGTATGAAATGCAAATCATATGAGTATGAGATGGACATTCCATGCGAGTTGTACACTATACTTTTAAATAAAATTGTCCCGCTTTCACTATTCCCATATTTGACAATTCTAAATAAGTATCCTAGCAATGGCAACTGTACTGAAATGAACTGACCTGTATTGAAATACTCAAAAACAAATTCATTTTGCACGATGCTTGCAATGTACCTTATATCCCTAGCAACAACAAACATACAATGAGCAGATTTCCAAGTGGTCGTATAAAAAATATTTTGAAAACTACGCATTTATATTGGAATAACTATCATTCCATACGCCGCGTTTGGAATAAATTCGACGAATCAGAGCCGCATATTAGCGCGATATATGAAGTATCTTTGTTCGGTTGCTATGGTTACGTCTCTTTGTTTTAACTTTATTTATTTGAGTTTAACGTTATCAACAGTTTTGTATTTGTATTTTTCGTATAATTTTCAAAATCTTGTTATAGAAAGTATAGCCTACAACACGTATATCCCACACTTCGGCTCGGACTACAAACTTTTTGCTCGTGTGGAATATATACCATTCCATTACTTGTTGTAGAATATACTATACTACTACTACAAATTTTACACACCTTTCACTCCTCGCAGACGACACCCCACTGCTACTACTCGTCCTCTTCCCCTGTCTGTACCCTCCCTCCTGCTGCTGCTGTCCATTCTTAAACATCTTCAGCTTATCCAGCATGCTCCCCTGTTGCTGTTTCCCCCCTCCTGGTGCTTGCCCCTGGTGGTAGGGGCTCGGTATGGGTCCTCCTGGTCCAGGGGGTGTTGGAGCTGCACCTGGAGGACCTCGAGGTATCATGGACAGCCCTCCTGGACTGGAGGCGCGGCTGGAACCTGCCACGGGCCGGACTTTGTCTGGGGGACATCGCCGAGAAGGGAGCGCGGACCCGGGGAGCGGGATGGAGGTGTTGCCTTTGTGGACGCCTGTTAGTTGCCTGGAAGATAATCATAATTTTAAAATCTTTGTTATTTTGTGGAATTACCTTAGCTTAAAGTGAATATTTTTCATGTCGAAGCATTTTGTCGTTTCGCTAATCCTGATAAATTTTATTTGTTCTTCCCGCATATATACTGTAAAATTATAACCAAGTCCTATCAGTTACACACAACTGTTCTGTCAAAAATTATTTGAAATGATTTCGCATAAGCTTTGTAAGCATTACTGTGGCAATGTGCAATGTTTACTTTGTTTACTAACTTGTAAAAATTTTACAATGTAGCTGTCAATTAGTAACTTGTAAAGATTAATTTTCAAAAGCAATAGAGGACTTGGGTAAATGGTGTTTACAAATGTGTAACAAGTAAAAATATTTTAATATTTTCAAACTGTTATATTAATTGCTAATTAATCAAGCAGTGTCTAAAATATCAATATGGTGGGATGATATTTAATTAGCTGGAAAATATACTTAATGATGATGATACAAAAGGTTTAATAATTAAAAATATATATTTTAGAACTTCTTTCATTTCTAAAAGTGTGTTAAAGATATGTGCTGGTATTTTTGTACCAAGAGCTCTGTTTTTAGGTGTTTTAAGAGAAGTGCTTTTAGCCTCGGTTTTAGCGCTGTACAATGTTCTAAAATTATTTTATAAAAAATACTACAAATAAAAGTGGTAGATAATACACTTCTCTGTAACTTATTTCCATATTTTTTTATAAAATAGTTTTAGATTATTATATACCGCCAAAACACTTCTCTTGAAACACCCGTGGTATACCAGCCATGGTATTTGCCTTTTTACATACGAGCCCAGAACCATATCATTTGACCCAGTTAAAATCATACAAAGGAAAATTGTTTCATTCACCACATTTATATATTAAATTCTATCACTTTTACCTCCCACACACACACATATATGTATGGAAGGTTTTATATGTGTATGTTCCGAATTGATTAGATTTTGGGACCAATTCATCAACAGTCAGTGGTAGATTATTTGAAGGCCTAACAGGGTTTTTGTTCATATATCAGTCAATAAATGAGATAGAGTAAATTTCATTAAAATCAAAAGGATGTATAATTTAGAATTTTTATTTGAAATATTTTTTATATTTCGTCGTCATCAGATTCAAAAACAGAGTTCGTGGTACCAGCCAATACCTTTGGACTGAATGAAATATTTATGCTAGCAATTAAATATTCTTAAAAATAACAGAGTGTAAGATACAAATAAAATGAATACATCAATTTTCCTTTGTGACGTCAGAACAATTTTTTTAAAGTTATTCTAAGGCCAGGTTGCACCAACGATACTTAAATTATTAATGTCGAATTAAATTAATGAAAAATTAAAAGTGACATAATTTTGTTGCAGCAATCCACATTAACGTTCATATATTAAACGAACCAATAAATTAAGTATCCATCTTTCTGTACTTAAATTTTGGAGCATTAATATTTAATACTTATCAATATTTGACATATTCCATTATGTAAATATGTGTTTTGCCGATTCATATTAAAGGTGACACTTTAAGGACTGTTAACAGTCTGTAAAGTGCCACTTTTATACCTAGGCTGTAAAAATATTTTACATAACAACCGCTCAACAAACGCATAGAAACCGTCAATAAATGCATAGCAACCGTTCAATACACGCATGATAACGTAATTTGACAGCGACAACCTTCAAAATATCAATATAAAATGATCACTAAATTAATATTAATTCCAAATCGGCGAAAAAATTATGTGTTCAACTTGCAATCAAACACAGATTTATAGCTTCGGCAGCATTCATTGCATCGGTTTCGTCTCGTCAATGAAACGGCAGTCTCTGCTGTAAATCTTTTATTTTGATGCCTAGTTAAACAAATAATTACTATGTCCATATATTTAACAAGATAATGTAAATAAACATAAAATTATAATTAAATATGAGGTGGTATTTGTTAAATATAATATTTTAAAAAGAAATGTCATCATGTTATCATCGTCCGCATCATCTTAAGATGGAATTTATAATCTAGAAATATTATCACAACCAAGAATTTTCAGAGATAGAAATAATCCCTTCGAAATGTATGATGAACTGGACTTTAAAATGAACTACGGACTATCAAAAAACACAGTTGTTATTAATATACAGGGTGTTTCAGGACTAGTGTAACAAACTTTAACAGCTTATTCTTGAGGTCATTTTGAGCCAAAAATGTCATATGAATATAGGTTCTATTCGTTCTAGTTACCAAAATACAAGAGGTTGAAGTTCTATAAATAACACGAAATTTTCTAAATTTTGTAATCAAGGTACTTTCGGAAAACAAGAGTTTTATTGAAAAGTCATACCTTATTTGTCTCAATTAAAAATTGTTGTACTTTTGATTGTATTTTTGTTTCATAATGGATGGTTATAGTACTGCTGAATATGCAGGTATGATTTTCATTTATGGATCATGTAATGGTAATACCCATAACGCGTCTAGAGAATACCAAGACAGATACTCAAACAAACGCCAACCTTCCCATGTTGTTGTTATTTATTTATTTGGCTATTTAATTGTGTCATTGTGTGTTTTGTTCTCTAAATTGTATTAGTTAATATTAATAAATAAAATTAATTAAGACAAATAATAAGGTATGACCTTTCAATAAAACTCTTGTTTTCCGAAGTTCCTTGATTACAAAAATTTCGTTTTATTTGTAGAACTTCAACCTCTTGTATTTTGGTAACTAGAAGGAATAGGACATATGTTCATATGACATTTTTGGCTCAAAATGACTTCAGGAATAAGCTATTAAAGTTTGTTGCACTAGTCCTGAAACACCTTGTATATTATATTAGAATAATACTGTATCATATTAGCAACAAAAATATTCCTGTAAGTCAATTGTTAAACTGTTCTGTCTTAATTGGTCCAAATGACATGATTCCGAGCTCGTAGGTAATCTATAATAATCGCCATTGTTGTTTTCCTGTCATTTTAGAACAACTTCAACACTTAAAACGCTTCCAAATTTCCCCTTTACGTTTACAACGATTTCGTCCATCTCCTGATGGTAAAGAGCGAGATCTCTCACCTCCCCAGCCTTGCCATTAATTCACCGTCTCTCCGCGATCTCAGAATCTCCTTCACGCTGAATAGAATCGTAACGAATAGCTTGAAACTCTCCTGCGTTCGTTTTTATCGCTCAGAGACACAACAAGTTTATTTCCCAGCGGATTCGCCGACGTGTCGTCTGTTCCAAATGAAATATTATCATTCCGGTGGTTCAGGTAAAGCTTGATAGTGGGCCTGAGACCATACAGGAATTTATTGCGGATTCGACGGTGACGAGATTTCGGGGAACTTTGCGAGGTGGGTGACGCATTGGACAGCTATCTGAATTCTTTTTTGAAGACGAAGTTTTGCGTCTTTCTAAATGGATGGACATTTTAAATGTCGAGACTGTGGGAAGTAATCAGAAATCACGGTCAGGTTGTACCTAGTTGATTGTTTTAGCAAATTCTTTTATGTTTTCTTCTTGTGCGAAATCATAGATATTTATATACAAACTTGATACCGAACTCAATATAAAGAAACAACTCGATAAGTGAAGCCGCAACGGCCATTTGTTAGAAAGGCAATATTTGAATATGATGTAAAGTAAATAGGAAGTAAAACTCAAATAATTTCAAATATACATAATCATTCTAGAAAAACTGTATGACATTCAATGTGATTGAATAATATATACCTGTCATTGGCTATGTCAAATGTTATCGCGTCGGTTATTTTTAGGTTAATTTTCTACAAAAAAAAAAGATCAAATAACAGTATTCAACAATATATACTGTGTGTCCCACGTAAATGTCGGCATAAGCAGTTAACATGTAAAATCAGTTTTTTGTAAATAAAATGTGTCCGACAAAAAATTATGCATCCAAATTTTATATCACAATACTACCAATATCCCTACATCTTATTTAATATAGATTACTTTATTTTGATACCGCAATTTAATGAAATTAATAATAATAATTCCTAATTTTCCGCCTACTCTTTTTATTGCTACTCACGTATAGTGCTTGCAATTTGTTTTAAATATTTTCACAAATTAGAAACATAATCAGATCGCCCTCTCTATGGTTACGAGTCTTGAGCATAAGTGCTGCACCCGCGTGGGAGTGGTGTGCCACTAAAATTAGACAAGGATGACAATAGAAGGATAGTAGATTGCTTTTTAGCCTCCTTGATATTTTTTATTTTATATTTATATGTATTTTTATTATTTCGAAATTATAACAATAAATGTATGGAATAAATTTATTCAATTAAATACTGTTTACATACATTTAAACGTGTAGACAAAAAATATAATATTAAAGATTCCTAATAAAATTTAATTTAATATTTAAAAAAGAAAGTTTATAAATTTACTATGAAAAGCTTCTTTTAAAATTTTAGAAATGAGAATTTAATATAATCATTAGAAACCTTTTAACTTTACTATAAGATAAGAGTTTATTACCACTTTTAATAGGATGTTCAAGTTTAAGAACGAATTTTAACAAATTATGTTAACAATATTTTTACTCTAACCCAACTTTTCACATTTAACAAATATCTGCATTTGTGCTTGCAATTAACAGCGAATTTCAAAGTATTTGTAGTTAGAGCCGAACGATTGATTGGTGATGATTATTATTGTTATCTGTGATTATATGAATAAATTTGTTATAAACTAAGTGTCACTATAAACATATTTAAATTGTAAAAGTGAATTTATAGGAGAAACCAGGAATTATTCTTAATAAGAATCAAACTGTACTTAAAACAGTAATCATTCTCGCAAAAATTATCTTGTCAAATTACATTTAATAACCAGCACTAATCATTATTCCTTTATGATTAACCGACGCCTGTGATACATCCAAATACTTGTGTTATATAAATACTTCTCAACGTGGTGGAGATATCCAAATATTGTTGTTCATCCTGAAACAAATATACCTATTTCATAAAAATGAAATTTATTACTTCTAGAATTAGTATACCGTAGACTCGCATCATCGATATTCGTCTTCACAACTTGGTTAACATTGGAGTCCATAAATTTATGAATTCATTATAAAATTTTCTTTATTTTTCGTTCTTCGTAATCTCTCCTCTTCAATTATTTACATTTATATATTCTTATATTTGATTTCAGTATTACATATTGTCTTGTGTCGAAAAACGTCTAATTTTTTTTTGAGCCAATTGTATTGGTGTAAAAAGAAAATCCTTTGTTAAACAATTAGTTATATAGTTCAGTCTGTGCACTCGGTCTCTTCTTGTAATACTGCTAAGCCTAGTCCTAAGTTCTCGAATGGTACTGTTCCCGGTCACAATCTTCAGTCGGTTCTTTACAGTTTCGTCGTAGAATGTGCATTCCCGGCCACTCAACTGAGGCACTGGTAATCGCATTTTTTTCAAAATACCTACAGTAGTTTAAATTATTAATAATGTTTATTTTAAAAAAACGAATTTATTACTATACCATGCTCGGATGTCTCACGTTTTTTCTTAAAAGGTCTTTTAATGTTAGTTTGTAAATGGTCATGCCCATTTGTTCATCGTTGGGTTGAATCATATTTTTCTGCTGGTCGGTTTGTTATGTATTGTCCGGTTGGTGGTGATGGTATCGCGTCAGGTCGAAGAGCTTGAAGCATTGGGACCAGGAAAAGGTGCATGAATCAGGACAGACGGATGTGTTCAGAGCACTTAGGTATTTTATCCAACTTTACGTCTAACCCAAGTATATCCATCCAAAATTGTTGCATTTCCTTCCGTTAGGCATCTCTTTATACAACAATAATTGTAATGTTCTAAGATAGGAAGGAGAGAAATTGATTGAAATAAAGGAATTGGATTATACATAATGGATAAACAGAATATTAAATTTTACACTTACCCGTTGTAAAGTACCTATTGCACAATAATAATTAACAACAATAGCAAGGAGAACGAATTGTCAACACACATAAATTTTGACAAGTAAATTCACTCTGATTTCTTCTTCTTTTTCCAAAGTAACTCGATTCCAATAACATGTTTTATTATATGTGCTATATAAAGTGGCGCCTCCCAACTTCGTGGCGTGGTGTGCCACTAATCATATCATTGTGCTGACTTTTGTCATCCAAGTTGCCTCCCCCTGAATATTTTAATCTATCACTGTCAATTTCTGGCGATGGAAACCATTCGGCGTTCATTCCTGTGGTGTATTCAGATATTTGTCTTGCACTGCGCCCCCATAATACATTCTAATAATATTTACACGGTTCTCGACATTTAATGTATTCATGATGACTGTGACAGATTAAAATATTTTAAACAAAATGCAAGCACTATACGTCAGTAGCAATACAAAAAGTAGGCGGAAAATTAGGAATTATTATTATGAATTACATTAAATTGCGTTATCAAAATAAAATAATCTGTATTAAATATGATGTAGGATATTGACAATATTGTGATATAAAATTTGGATGCCGGATACTTTTTATTTACAAAAAACTGATTGTACATGTTAATTGCCTATGCCAACATTTACGTGGGACACACGGTATATGGATTTATAGCATCGACAGCATTCATTGCATCGGCTTTGCTTCGTCAATGAAACGGCAGCCTCTGCTGTAAATCTGGTATTTTGGTGCCTACTTAAACAATAGTTATTTGTATATCAAGACACTAAAGTATAATTTTTTTTATTACAAATATGGTATTTATTAGAATTAGTAGAATAAACCATGTGAGTAATAAAAAATACTTTAGCGCCGAGGTATACATTATATTTTTTTCGAAATCGTTAAATTATTAAATAAAAACATAAATAAATAGCATTGTGTATTTGTAAAACTTCAGCTAGCTGTTGAGACAGGGATGGCTGTGATAACAAAAGTAGTCAAAGTGTTAAATTTGGTTATAATTTCATTATTACCTCATCTACCTCTAGGTAAGGGAGGTATTGCTTTTGATCAAAAAATTGGGTAGTGAGTTTTCAATGAATAAGCACGTTTTAGGATCCCTACAATACGATTTTACTATTTTCGCCATGATGTCTGTATGTATGTATATATGTATATGTGTGTGTGTGTGTGTGTGTGTAGTCTGTGGCAATTTTTTCGTCTCGCATAACTCAAATACTATAATACCAAAAAATATAATTTTGTGAATTTTTGCTTCTTATATCAAAAAATTAAATAAATATACAAAATTAAATTAAATTTCTCAAATATAAATAGAAAATAAATAAATAAGAAGGTATGTTTCTGTATCATCAAATACTATTTTGTATCGTTTAAGAGTAGCATTGGGCGGGAGGTTATGTGCTGGCCACATCAGATATCATAATATGTTCTTAGACGTAGTCTGCATGTGATCTGCATTAAATCCGATAAATTATTGTCAAAGGTAAATAACAAATAAATTCACCAATAGTATTACAGAATAATTTGTTTGTTATTTTAGGTTTGTAATTCCAGTTTGACTTAAGAGTCTGTGAAGTAAAATTTTGACATAAGAGTCTGTAAAGTTTAACTTTATCGATTTCGGAAAAATAACTATAATTTATTTATTGTGTATAGTTTGATGATTGACAATTTTGTGAAAAGCAGCTTCTAGTTTAGTGCTCGTATAATATTTTACGATTTAAAAACGCAGATTTATTATATGTCTCGTAAAAGAACAAGTTACACAAGCAGGTTGAGTGATATGACCAAGTATAAAATGCATGTTTAATCTTCTATATTATAACCTATTTGATATTTATGGATACTTGATTTTAATACTCATAAATTATAGTTCTTTTCTCGTAGTTGTCATTTGCATAATAAATTTACAGGCAACTACAACGTAAGGATTGTTTGGTTCAAGGAACCATAAAAGCTTTCTTAAAACTCCAATAATAAGTATGAAACATCTGCTGGACCCTGATGACTAAGACGAATTATTTTGGGACCAAAACTTAAGTTAATAAATCAGAAACAAGCCCAAAATAAATGTACTTAACTATTATTGTGCTGAAAGATTTTAGGAATATTTAACTATTTAAACGTCCAACGTCTGCATTTCGCCAATAATCCCCTCTAGACTACAAAAAGACAAAAACGCGATTCCGGATTTCCATAAAACCTAAAAAAAACAAGCATTCAATATTCACGGTGCGCAGACAATATTAAAGAGAAAACTTACAAAGTGACATTTTTTACAAAAAAGAGGATATCCGTTTTTCACGCGGCTGTAGTGGCCCTGAATGAATTATGTAAATGAAGGGACAAGGGTCGGATCTCATATAGCACGCTCTATGCGTGGTACATAGTGGACATGACGTCACGCTTGACAGGTCCGCCATACGAGACATGGGTTCCTGGTTGGTTTGAGGGTCTCATTTTGTCCTTTCCCATTTGGCCAAGCAAGAATAATTCATACGGTTGAAGTATATATAGCTTTGTAGATAAAAATATTTAAATATTACAGGCTTATTTGAGTGTTTATAATGGTGTGTTAGTGTCAACATTGATGTATGGGTCTGAATGTTGGGTGTGAATGAAGAAGCACGTAAAACTGCTGTGGAAATGAGATACATGAGAGGAGTGTGTGGGTATACGAGACATGATCGTATACGAAATACATTGGTGTATGGTGAATGTGAGATTGAGAAGAATGTTGTTAAGAAAGTGAGAGTGAGTCAATTGAGGTGGTTTGGCCATCTTGAGCGAATGTCGAATGAAAGGTTGATGAAACTAATATACAGAGTGATTCATAACGTATGGAAAATATTTAAAGTGTAACTAAGGTGTGCTGTAATTTTCTCGTTATTGAGTTTTTGTCAAAAGTTTATAAAGAAAAATGCATGTTTTTGGACCATCCTAGCTACACTTTCATTCTTTTCCATACGTTATGAATCACCCTGTATGCGGGTGAGATTGAAGGTCAACGATTGCATAGACATCTGAGGAATAAGTGGTTAAGTATAACTGATGGTTTGTTGCGTGAACGAATGATTCCGAGTGTGAAGAATAAACGAGCACTATGAATGTGGACGAGGCGAAAGTGGTGTGTCAGGATAGAAATGCTTGGAGGATATTGACTGTTGGTTGACTGTGTTTCTGGGTTTGTGCTACACCACTAAGTGAGATATAGCATGACGTTATGTATGTATGTATGTAATATAACTTTGAAAAACAAGAGTTTATAGAAAAGCCATACTAATTTATTTATCTTACTTAAGGGTGATTGTGTGGCGAAAATTTGTCACCTTTGGGAATCGATAACAATCGAACTAAATACCTCGGAAACAAAATGGCTGACAGATAGCTTTTTTTCAAACTATTTAGACCTACACTTCAACCTGAACTAATGCAAATTAATAAATACTATGTTTAAAAACATATGATGTGTCCAGCAAATAATCTCCCACACGTACAACTTTTAAACGGTACATTCACTTGACATCAAAAGTGTAAATATGAAAGTGAAACAGAATTAAAAATTCGTGCAAGAAGGCCCATCCCAGCAAACACAATTATGTCGCGAGTACGTTATATATACATAACATGGATAGTACTATGTCCGCAACACGGTCTATGAGACATGACATCCCATGTATGTAGACATTGTAACGTTAATGATACATAACAAAACTATTGGTATAAACAACTTTGAATATACGAATGGAATAGTTATTTTTGTACATTTTTGAGGAAGATCTCTTTGAAAATGTTTATTTATTTATAAATTTACAATTTCCTTCACATAAATTACGATACGGAAATATATAACCACTTAGCAAAATTAAATTAAATATATTTCAAAGTTATTCAGTGTACACTATAAAATATTTAAAATTTCTTTACTATATTTTTATATAAAATATATAAAACTTTCTAATTAACTGTGAATATGTTATGAGTACGGTAACATAACATGTACATGTTGTAGGTATGTACCATGTTCAAGACCAATGTGATATACCAACTATATAATTTTACACTCTCTCAAGAGATGTCCGACATGGTATATGTATATTACGTTATTAGTACATATATAAATGATATACTACTTAGGTTTCAGATATTACATACCAGGTACATCAATGTTACAACTGTGTTTGCTAGGATTTGATTACTTAAATATTAATATTTCACGATGAATCAATTAAATTAAACTTGAGATTTATTAGAAAAATTGTAACATGGCCAAGGAAAATTAAATAAAAAAGAAATATATTTGATAATTCATAATTTTAATTTAGTTATTGATATGAATCGTGTAATAATATTTAGATAGTTAAACTTATGATGTAATATAAAGAAATAATATTTTACACCCGGTATGATACATAAATAAAATAAATTTTTTAAAAAACTTTAATATTGAAAAATTTGTAATAATAATTATAGGCCTATATTTAAATCGCCGTAGGTCCTTTCAAAGGCTATTTAAATATTAAATACCATTAAGAATTTTCCAATTTAAAAAGTAATTTATACAATCCTCACAGCATTTTTTAATTATTTTTGTAATTAAAGAAAAATATTTGAACAATACAAAGAATTTTAATACAAACAATGAGTTTTTCATGTTAGTATTTATCGTGCAACACAGTTGTTATTGTCATTACAATAACAAGAAATGTTTTCCATAATTAGTTTAGAGATTATTCACTGTTGCTGACAATCAGTAAATATTATCATTACAAATGATGAAACAATTGAACATATTTACTGTTTTTCGATTAGCATGTGCAGCGAATCATCCAAACAATGACTTTATTGTTATTAATCGTTAAACAATGCACACTTCAAACGACACAAATGTTATTGCAATTTATATAGTTCTATACAAAATGTAGACAAAAAAATTGACATGGCAACTCATAACCTTATGTCTAATCAATTTTGAAACACTACAAAATAGAAAAAAATCTGAAGGGGCCAGTACATAACCTCCCGCCCAATATTACTCTTAAACGATACAAAATAGTACTTGATGATACAGAAATATACCTTCTTATTTATATTTCAGAAATTTAATTTTATTTCGTATTTTTATTTAATTTTTTGACATATATTTCAATAAGAAAACAGCTTCACAATCAAAATGACATGTGTCACATTTCGCAAAAAATTGAAAATTTTTAAGTGTTTCCATAGTGTACAAGGAGTGCAAGATTTATGAAATCTAATTTCTTTATATTTTATTATCTCTAAATCCAATGTAAACAAAACAGATGTAAAATAAAATATTCTACAACTTTCAAAACAACACAAATTGTTGAAAAAGGAAATTTAACCGTGTTTTTCACGAAAAACTGTTAAGGGCTTCAAGTAAACTGCTACTTCCGGTTGACCAATGTTATCCAAAACCTAATCAGTTCTTCATTTAAATATAGGTAAGAAACAAATATTCACAAAATTGAATTTTTTGATATTATAAAGTGTTTGAGTTATGCGAGACGAAAAAATTGCCACAGACTACACACACACATACATACATACAGACATCATGGCGAAAATAGTAAAATCGTATTGTAGGGATCCTAAAATGTACTTATTCATTGAAAACTCACTACCCAATTTTTTGACGAAAAACAATACCTCCCTTACCTAGAGGTAGGCGGGAGGTAAAAATTAAACATAAATTATGTTAAATCTTTTGTTATTACATACCAATTATTTATTGAGATATGTTCAAAATGCCTTATAGGCCTTCAATTAAACTAATAATAAACTAAATTCACCAATAGTATTATACAGGGTGTATCTGGCAAACGGACTCAACATAACTTTTTTATTATGGAATAGAAAAATTTTATTCATATAAAAGTTTTATTATATTAAATATAATATTCATTGACAGGTACAGAATTTATTTATAAAGTCAGGTTTACATGATACGACTACCAACTTTTATTTTTCAAATGGAAACCTAAAATTGTTTTACTAAAATAAAAACCGCCATTTTTTCCTTTTCAACGATGTACTACCTGTCATAAATTACTATGAAAAAATTCGAGATAAATAAGATAATTGAAAAATATCAGCGAATTGTTCGGTAAATTTTAAGGAACCCCCTGTATACAATTCTGTAAACTAGTTTCAATTCCAAAATAGTTTGTTCTAAAAATAACAACAAAACCTTTCTCCAAAATGTCACACTCAATCAATAACCTGTAAACTGCATCGTCAAGTCTTATCCGTTCATATTGTCTTGTTCTTTAAACCAGCGCACTCTACTCAACCAAAAGTGAAAGCGCAATTTAATATCAACATTCGAACTCAACACCATTGATACCCTACTAGTGAGAACAGAACGCGCATGGCTAGTACATACAACTATATAAATTAAAAATATTTTGAATCCTTAGAAATTACTATTTAAAGTTGGAATAAATAGATATTATAACATATTTTATTTGAACGTTTCCACTTTTAGAGAAGTCATCAACTAAAATATATAATCATTAATTGTCGAACAATATACAGGTTGGTGAATCAAAGGACACACCACAGCCCTTTCAATGCTAGTTTTGAAATGTTCAATTATTAGCTCCCCTAATAATTTTACATCAAACAAGTTAAATAGTTTATTCAACACCTCTCAATAAATGCTCTATAACTATGGCGATTTTAAACAAGGAAAGTAACAGATTACCCACTAGTGGGTATAATTTTGAGGAAAGTCACTAGTGAGTATTTTTTTATTTAGAACAATAATAATAACACACAACACCTTGGTAACTACTTCGATTGACATTTTAATTTAAAAATTTAAAGCATATGTTACTGTCAAATAATATTGCTTTAATAAATTTTGCATTTATTAAGAGGTGTTGGATAAAACGTTATATTTTACACGTGGGCAAATTGGAATTACCCACCCGATAAACTTATCATACTCAGCCTTTGGCTTCGTGTACTAAAATTTCTCTCATGGGTAATTCCTTACTATGCCCACTTGTAAAGTAAATAACTATTATTGTAAAAGAAAAATTTATGCATTTTTTACACTAATATTTATAATTTTACTCTACGTGGAATCGGAAAAATAACGGAAATGTTTATTGGCATTTTCCTTAAAATCATCAGTGCCATGAAATAACAAAATAAATATGATATCAATTAAAAGTTTACTTTATATTCAGAAATCAATATTGCAGTACATGATATCACTCCGTGAAGTTATCCAATATAGTAGCTAAAGTAAAACTTTACAGACTTATGTCAAATTTTTTTTTTATAAATTCATATATCAAACTTAAATTACAAACTTAAGATAACAAATAAATTATTTTATAATACTATTGGTGAATTTATTTGTAATTTAACATTGATAATAATTTATCGGATTCAATGCAGATCACATACAGACCACGTCTAAGAACATATAAAAAAAAAAATGAAAATTATTACCAAATTTGCCACTTTGACAGAACTTTTGTTATCACAGCCATCCCCGTCTCAACAGCTAACTGACGTTTTACACATAATAATAATTTAACGATTTCGAAAAAAATGTAATGTATACCTCGGCACTAAAGTATTTTTTATTACTCATTTGGTTTATTCGTAATAAAAAATTATACTTTAATGCACAAACCATACACAAACTTTATTTTTTATATTTAGCATCATTTTAAGAACTGTCATTTTGACAGCGTTTTGTTTGTGTTTCGCCCATGTGATTTTCATAGTAGTTCAATGAAAACATCAATAGATGGCAGCACGAAAATTTGCTTCTGTATAACCCTCCATTGGTACATTTGTTTTGTTATTTTATGGCACTGATGATTTCAAGAAAATTTGCAATAAATAGTTCCGTCATTTTTTCTGTTCCAGGTAGAGCAAAGTTATAAATATTAGTGTCAAAAAATGTAGAACTTCTTACTCTACAAAAAACTATTTAACTATTGTAAAATAATCAGAGAAACCAATAACTGAACATTTCAAAAATAGCATTGAACACTATGGTGCGTCCTACAATTAACCAGCCTAAATTCAATTCCTTTCACTCTCTCTTAACTTGCAGCACTCCACACTCTATTCTAAAACTTGTACCTCACTAGTCGTCAACAACCAACAAAAACAAAACAAGTAGTGACAACTGAAGACAAACAACAGATAAGCTACCTGCGCACTTCAGGAGACGTCGGAAGGCTCCGAGACTTTCTTCCGGACGAGGTGTTGTTCCCCATGATTCTTCACACCCGCACACTTTAACACTAAGAGGAGGGACACTGCACAAAGCCTTGAGGGACGCAAATGTCACAGAGAAATGTTCAACGTCCTTGCACAACGTCGAAAACGGCGTTTAACAATCATTGTTTATTTGAGACACACGACAGTTTGAGAGTTAATTTATTATCGGAGATCATACCACAAGACACCTTACGATAAAGTTCTCGATTAATGTATGACTGAAAGAAATACCTATATTGAAATAGGGATTTTTTTGAAATTGCTGTAAATTTTTTATTATTCATTTTACAGCAAAAGTGTAAATATCTAAATATTAGTATTTCGTGATATATTAATCAAATTAAAATTAATATGTATTGGGGCCGGTATTTCCAACCTCAGATAAACTATAGAATAAATTATCAATGAAATAAACAAAAAATATCGCATCAAAAGATGACAACTAGAATAATAATTATCATTTAAGCTATGATTTTGAGTCGATATTTTTTGTTTATTTCATTGATAAATTTATTCTCTAGGTAACTAAGTTTGGAAATACCTGCCCTTAGGAAAAATGTAGCATGATCATGGAAAATTAAACAAAAACGAAAAATGTTTCACATTTCTTGAAACAGTTTTTGATTTACTTAATACAGTGTTGTATTATTTACAGTAATAATACAGTAACGCATCGGACTGTGGGTCGTAAGATCCAACACATAAAATTAGCCCTGTGGCTCTTTCACCACTAGCATCCTTGGAGACCGTGATTTGACAGCTGGTAACCGCACTACACGGGTACAAATATATAATAATAGCGATCTGTATTGAGCAGAGTGCCACATTTAGAAATGGATAAATGGCGTGATAATATATATATATATATATATATATATATATATATATATATATATATATATATATATATATATATATATATATATATATATATATTTATTTTATTTAAAATCGTCATTAAAAGCTCAGAAATCGTCACTAAAGTAACCCATTATACGACGATTTTGAGCAACACAGTGTTGGCAACCTTAAATAATTATTGTATAATTAGAATAAATTTGGCAGGTATATTGACGTACTATAGTAAATTTGGACGTAACATGAAACAAAATTTGCAAGAAGAATTAACTAATTAATTCCGATGACGAAATTGAAGACAAAACACATAATTTTGAGTGTTATTTACGATAACTTCACTTCTCGAGGTTGGCAACACTGACTGTCAGTTTCAATTGACAACTGACAGATGTATAAACTTAACCTATATTGTAATTTTTTTACAGCTTTTTCGAATTTTAGATTTCAGATAAAACTTAATATGTACCTTGGCACTGAAGTTCCTTTTTATCACTCACATGGTTTATTTTCCTCGGCCCTACGGGCCTCGGCAACTAAATTCCATATTCGTGATAAAAAATTGAACTTCAGTGCCTTGATACATAAATAACTATTATTTACAACCTGCGACGAAAATAATACAACGCTGTAATAAATAGAACTAAATCTGTTTTATTTATTTGATTAATTTATTTGATTGTTATACCGTGAATAACATTTAGGTAACCAAATGGGCCTTTATGCATGCATTTTTAAATTCTGAACAACTTTTGTATTTACACTTTTGCTTTAAAGTGAATAGGTAAAAAGATACAGCAATATAAAATAAGCATGAAATCCCTATACACCACATTTCAATTATACATCCAGTATATTTGTCCTGATAAAAAATGAAACCTCAACTGGATTTGGTACAATGCTAAACACATAATTTGTAAGGCAAATAAAATATGTAAATAGCTCTTTCCCTTGAATATCCAATGTCAATCAGGTAAAACAGTAATAAAATTTTGATAAAATGTCTCATAGTTTAATACAGTACAAAGAACAAATCACCGTTTACTATACTACAAAACAATATGATTTTAAACTTCAAATATTGCTGTGTATCTAGATAGTCCACACTTTGAAATATTTAACTTAGGGCCGCTATTTCCAACCTCAGATAAACTATGGAATAAATTATCAATGGAATAAACAAAAAATATCGCATCAAAAAGTGACAGCTACAATAATAATCATTTAAGCTATGATTTTGATGCAATATTTTTTGTTTATTCCATTAATAAATTTATTCTCTAGGTAACTAAGTTTGGAAATACCGGTCCTAAGAAACATTGAATAATGTATTAAAAATGTTCAAAATTAGTCGAATGTTTTACACCAAACCCAATGCCCTATCGCAACAAAAACCAACCTTATCAAAACAAGCATAAAGCCATACCTTGTTTTTTGTGGAACTCCGATAAAACATTCTTTACCTATCACAATTTTCAGAAACAGCTACACAAAAATTGAATAATAAAATACAAACAACTTTACATATACAGGGTGCTTGGATAATAATTTAAAACGTCGCACACAAAATACAAATCACCATTACACTCATCACTATTCACCGCCCTCTCATTGTTCTCATAACACTTCACAGTATTTTCGGGCCTTTCTCAATATATTTCTCTCCATTTTCACCAAGTTCGTCACCGAGTGCGTCTCGAGGATGACTGCGTTTCCCAGCAGCTACGCACAGCACGCTCTGGACAATGCGTGCAGGCTCACCGTCACTGCTCACTGGATGGAAGAGCGTCGAGCAAGAACTGCATCTGCCACGTGCTTCCCTACCCCACTGCACCGGGAGCGAGAGCACGAAGCGTATTTTGGGGTAGAGGGGTGAGAGAGAATAGGAGGATTAGGGTGATTAATAAGAGGGTGGCGCTGAATGATATTCCATACTTGAAAAGTTTGTATTATTTGGCTGTTTGTATTATATTTATGTAACAAGTATATAATGTAGCGTTTTATGCACGAGGCAGTTTAGGGGTTAAAAGGAGCGCAGCATTGCGAGGCACATACAGATAAGTAAATGTACGTGTCATATACAATATTTGCTTATTATTTTTCTGTAGTTTAGAATGTCATTTGTATTTAACACATGACGTTGATATAAAAAAATCTGTTGTGGGCAGCACAAAACCTACCGCAAAAGATTTCTTATCAAACAATGCAGGAACACGGATCACAACTATCACGAACGCTCATCCCTTAAAAAAATTTAAGTTTTCAATGGAGGGTTTTGATTTTGACGTCACAGGTAAGAAAGAGAAAAATGAGGTAAAAGTTGAGATGGAAGTTCATAATACAAACATCCATGTTTTGACGTTTGAGATGGTGTTTTAACAAGGTTATGTTTTTATTTTGAAGTTTCTTATTTAGGAATCTTAAAAAATTAAACGCTAACCATATATTCTGTATAATAGTAACGGGAGTCACTATTGCACAAACCATACACACACTTTATTTTTGATATTTAGCATCATTTCAAGAACTGTCATTTTGACACCATTCTGTTTGTATTTCGTCCACGTGAATTTCATCGTAGTTCAATGAAAACATCAATAGATGGCAGCATGAAAATTTGCTTCTGTATAACCCTGCATTATGATACATGTCAAAAAATGACCTTTTACAATCATTGTTTTTTTTTTCAAAAAGCACAGGTTAACAGATTTAAACGAAAATTTCTCAATATAATTTTTCTTTAACTTGTTATAATTCATAAATGGAGACAGTAAAATAAAAATGTTTCAAACAATAATTGTAGATAATAATATTTGAGACACTATTCTCATGACAAAAATTGTCATTATATCATAATTTACTGAGATATTTCAAAATAACTTTTTAGGGCTTCGATCAAACTACTACTTCCGGTTATTGGATTATCACCAAAAACTAAAGAGCTCTTCCAAATTAATATATACAAAATATATAAAATTTCAGTTTAATAATTTTTGAGGAACCGTAACTCCTGAAATCCACACAGACTGACAGACAGACAGGCATCAACGCGAAACTATTAAAATCATATTTCAGGGACCCTAAAATCGTATTGTAGTGATCCTAAAACGTGCTTATTCACTGAAAACTCACTACACAATTTTTAGCATGATTCCTTTACCTCCCTTACAGGGTGTGACGGGAGGTAAAAATATATTTTGACATTTTCGTTTAAATCTACTAACCTGTGCTTTTTGAAAAACCAAAACAACACTTGAAAATGTCATTTTTTGACATTTGTTATAATTGAAAACTAATTTTTTATTTTTTGAAGAGATGAGTGTCATTGATACTGATAGTAATGATCCGTGTTCTTGCATTGTTTGATAAGAAATCTATGGCGGGAGGTGTTGTGGTGCCCACAACAGATTTTTTATTGCAGATAGACCATCAAAAACCAAGTAAATTTTATCTCGAGATATTCCAGATGGTAAATTAAAATAGGACACTCTGTATATCACCATACTGTCCTAGATGAAATACAACATAGGTTGTCAATATTAAATTAACATGTGTTTTGGCAAAGCTCGCTTCGCAGAGTAACTATACAACCTAATACTATAACTACTGGTATATAGCTATTTCATGAATGAGGTAAATAACTATGGATCATGAGATCCTCAGTTCGAATCCCACAGCCGACAATTGTCATTTTATGTTTACCCCTGTGGTTAGTGTACACTAGGGGGTTATTATTTGACGGCAACACAATTCTGCTCTGCACCCAAGTACTGTTTGAAATAACGCACCCGGGCACCCAATGCAGGCTGCACACTACTGTTGCTCCCCTTCGTTTCTCCTGCTGCTGTGCTCTACCCCTCTCTCTCGCACGCATGGTGACGGTGGCCCGTGCCGCCAGGCCCGCACCAGGAGGGGTGAGTATCACCACAACACATTACCGTGTACACACAGCGTACAGGGCCGGCTTTAGTACTTGTGAGCGAGTGGGTGGTCTGTGGTCAAGTGATTTATAATGTTGTGGTTGAAATGTTAGATGGGCTAAGAATGAAGATTAGGAAGATTAAGAAGATTTAGGAGAGGAATTTGTGCAATTATGAGGGTTTTAGTAATAATGAGGAGCTTTGTAAAGTATAGGAAGAGGTGTTAAGTGAAACCACATATGTAAAAAAAAACTTTTTGATCGACGAGAAATGGGGGATGCTTTCTAGTCGGCACGCGATTCTTTTTTTATTGGATAGAGTATTCCTCGATTGGATTCATTTAAATTTGAAAAAATCTAACCCTAAGGGTAGAAAAATAGTGGATGATTGATTGTTCACCCACTGAATTTTTACCTGTTAATCGATTCTACTACGCATAACTTTGTACTGGCTTTTCCGATTTTGATAATTCTTTTTTTTTATTGAATAGCTAGTGTATATTATAGAATTGGTTCCATTTATTTTTTTTAATTCTTCCCCTAAGGGTAGAAAAATAGGTTGCCACAAAAAATAAAAAAACTGGTTGACAAGCGTTCGGATACTTGACGTCCCACAAAAATTAATAGTTTTTATTTGAAATCGGCACTAAAGTGCTGAAAAATCGTCATTAAAAGCTCAGAAATCGTCACTAAAGTAACCCATTATACGACGATTTTGAACATTCCAGTGTTGGCAACCGTTAAGTATTGTAAATATTATTGTACAAGTAGGATAATTTTGGCAGATATATTGACGTACTACAGTAAACTAATTAATTCCGATGACGAAATTGAGGACAAAACACATAATTTTGAGTGTTATTTACGATAACTTCACTTCTCGAGGTTGGCAACACTGACTGTCAGTTTCAATTGACAACTGACATATGTATAAACTTTTTTACAGTTTTTTCGAATTGTAGATTTCAAATAAAACTTAATATGTACCTCGGCATTGAATTTCCTATTTATCACTCACATGGTTTATTTTCCTCGGTCCTACGGGCCTCGGCAACTAAATTCCATATTCGTGATAAAAAATTGAACTTCAGTGCCTTGATACATAAATAACTATTGTTTCCAGATTTCTAAAACAGTAATTAAAAAATAAATCAATAATTAAACCCTATACGTAACAAATCGCAGTGAATCCTACTCTGCGCGGGTTTCCCGCACCCCCCATTTGCATCTCAATGGTCCGGTTCGATTCGGTGCGAGACGAGGGGCTAATGACAGACCAGCGTGCTCTGTGCAGAACGTGCCGGTGCCACACACATACGCACAAATCATACAACATTGCGTCTCCAACAGAATCGTCGAGTATATTTTTGCCACACATCTGTGCTGCAGAAGAGGTGGAGGTATACCTTGTTCATAGATCATAGTCCTGAGATTTATAAGGCTTACAGACAAGAGGTATAAGTAGAGCCACTAAAGGTGGCTCTGGTATAAGTCATCTGCTCACAAATTTTACGATGATATATTTGTTTAATTTATCATATTATATTGATTGGTCTTTTTGTTATTTTTTTGTCTGTCTATTTTTACTAGGTGTAGAAGTGAAATATGGCGTATAGGGATTTCAATTGTTTTTATATTGATGTAACTATTAACATTGCAGCAAAAGAGTAAATACAAAAGTTGTTCAGAATTTAAAAATACATATACATTCACGATATGTCAATCAAAATAAAATTAATATTTATTAGGAAAATTAAACAAAAATGAAAAATATTTGACATTTCGGAAACCCTTAGATTTTTATTACAATGTAATTTTTCTACGATCACTACTAAAAATTACACATACTCTACACTAAACAATGCTTGAGAATTGTATATTTCGCACAGTCGTGTGTAATAGAGTTGGCAATTATTCCACACGCAAGTGTGACAAACTTACTAATAATATTATAATGCATGATATTAATATATCAAGTATAATTACTATTATATATCATAACATAATTAATAATTATTTCAGAGTTTATATAATTCTTTGTTTCGAGATTACAAAGACTATTTCCCTCATAAAATTTAAACCAATCAGAATTCTGACATTTCTGAATGTCGTCCAATCAACGTAGAATTACACGATAATTTTGCACTAGTGCAAATTATCGATAATTCGCACTAGTGCAAATTACCAATGTGATTCTGATTTGCTGTCAAATGAAGATTTTAAATTTTGTTTTATTTTTTATGAGAGAAACAGCGCTTGGCTAAATTTTAATCGGGAAATAGTCCTTCGAATATCCCTCGTGCATGTACCTAATTGACGATAATATTATATATGAAATACAATATCAATTTTTTAATCAAATATATCTTTAGTTTTTATATTTCAATCTATCGATTTACAGTTGGTAACACTGCACATATCTGCGCTTGCGCCTTCATACTGTAATCATAAACGTCAAATAGTTTGAGTTTGAGATGTCATTTCTTGTGTCTCAAGAGTAAGAATTATTATTATTAAATCTTGACAATAGTGTGATCGTAGAAAAAGTATAGTGTGCAACTCGTGCAGAATTCACGCTCGTGTAATTACAGCACTCTCACAACTCCCGTGAAATAGATAACTTTCTGCACTTTTTACACAATATACTATTTATCTGTAGATATTTCGTCGATTTTAATGATATAATGGCGAATTTGAGAATATTTTCTTTCTGCTAAATAAATAAATAATGATATAAATATAATATCTATTTAAAATAATAGTTATGACAAAAATACTAACGCTGGTACCACGAGCTCTGTTTTCGTGTATACTAAAAGAAATGTTTTAGTTTTGGATTATTACCAAAAAATTATCAATTCAGCAGTTTTTGAGAACCCGTAACTTCAAAGATCCACACACACACACACACAGACATCATCGCGAAGATATTAAAATTGTATATTAAGGATCCTAAAATGCTCATCCATTGAAAATTCATTACTGAATTTTTAGCTTGATTCCTATACCTCCCTTACTGCATGTAGCCGGAGGTAAATATAACATTTTAGGAGAATGTTGGGTGCCAGGATAGGAATGTTTGATTGTTGGTTGATTGTGTTTCAAAGTTCCTATTACCCCACTGTGTAGGATATATCGTGACAACTGTAGACATTTCGAAACAAAATGGCGAGCAAACAAACAGATATACTAGTATTAAATTAAGCGCAACTTTCTAACGCGACTGTACCGAAAGGTAAAGATTTGGAGGACTGAACCTTACTTTGTAATAAAAAGGACTTGATAAGCTATGCAACGAAATATAATTCATCACTATACGATAAATACTTTCAGAAATATAAAAGTTTTACTGAACGCGGAGCAAAAACTCATTCGAGGATTAGTGAACAGGCTATGCTCACATGCTCGACAAGGTAGCGTGACCGAGGTTCGAACGGTGACACTTCAAGGTCGCAGGGGTGTCCAGCACACGCGCACGCGCACACGCACCCGCAGCGCAAATGCGACTGACATTTTATATATTCACGATACGAAATTTGGAGTTTTGGAATGATAAATGATAATAGGGCAAAGTGCGAAATTGGGATTTAGAGTTTAGGGAGTAAGGGAAAGCAGTGGTGCCAATACACGCTGAAGAAATTCAGAAGAGGGGCGAAGTTTTATTTCTGTAATTTTAAATTTCAGCTGGTGTATTTCTTATTTCTAAATCACAATTCGAAACATCTGGCTTTGCGTAATGGTAAAAGTATTGGTTTTCTATTTTATGTACATTATATCTAAGTTGTGAATTTGCAGTTGATGGGTTCGCTTTAGGATAACTCTAAGAGATAAAGAATATTACACCTAATGTCTTCAAAGACTATTTACCCAAATGGTTCAGAAAATATTCTAAACATAAACCATTATACCCTTAGTGAATAATAATTGACAATAAATAATAATACAACATTATTACCAACATAAAACATAATGGCTGGTACTACGAACTCTGTTTTTGGGTGTTACTGTTTTAGCGTCGGTTATGTCGCTGTACAATGTTTTATAAAAAAATACTTCAAAAGAAGTTACAGAGAAATAATCAAGGGTAATAACATAAGAGGTGAATAATTATTGAAAATTTAGTGTTTTTGCAAATTATTACGTCAAAATTTCGCGATGAGCGAAATTTGTAATAATTTTCAAAAAATTTTCTAAAAAGAAATATATCTCGAATGATATTTGGATAGATTATTCAACAAGATACACTATTTTTATCAATTTTATTAATGGAACCACTTCCAAAACGTAAATTATCACATATTTTTATTATAGGTACTGACGTTTGAGCGAAATAATTATTTATTTCGGCCCTAAAATGCTCAAAAATCGTCATTAAAAGCTCAGAAATCGTCACTAAAGTAACCCATTATACGACGATTTTGAGCAACCCAGTGTTGGCAACCGTTAAATAATTATTGTACAAGTAGGATAATTTTGGCAGATATATTGACGTACTATAGTAAATTTGGACATAACATGAATCAACATTTACAAGAAGAATTAACAAATTAATTCCGATGACGAAATTCAGGACAAAACACATAATTTTGAGTGTTATTTACGATAACTTCACTTCTCGAGGTTGGCAATACTGACTGTCAGTTTCAATTGACAGATGTATAAACTTAACCTATATTGTATTTTTTTACAGATTTTTCTAATTTTCGATTTCAATTAAAACTTAACTGAACCTCGGCACTGAAGTTCCTTTTTATAACTCACATGGTTTATTTTCCTCGGCCCTACGGGCTTTGGCAACTAAATTCCATATTAGTGATAAAAAGTTGAACTTCAATGCTTAGACACAAAAATAACTATTATTTAAAAAATTGTTGGAAAACGGGATATATTGCTGTGACCCGTATATTCCCTGATATATTGTTTTGATTGGTCAAAATAGATGACGTTCAAGGCTCTTATTGGCTTATCTACTACGGCGTTGAATAATCATATATATTATCTATCACCTATTTGAAGTATTCTTTTTAAAATAATTTTAGAAAATTGTACAGCGCTAAAACCGAGTCCAAAAACACTAGCTAATAAGGAAGGTACGAATTAGTGACGTCACAACTGCTACATATTAACCGTTAGCTGTGTTCACAACACGCAATTTATAAAATAGTCAGCGATTACATTGCGCTAATTTTGGTTAGCGTAGACTTAGTAAGGTTCAAACTTTTAGTAATTACCGGCAACGACCAATGGAATGGAAGAAGAAAAGCGACAGATATAATTTCTTTATGCTCATTTTGATTAAATTTTGACAACGGTACACTCAAAAAATAATGTAATAATCTGATGTGGCCAACACAATTTTAAACTGTACAAAATAGAGGAAAAAAAATTAAAATTGTAATAGAAGCCAGTATTATTTACATAAATAATAAATATGTATTCTTATTTGGCAAAGTTCAGCCAAGTATAAAATATATGATTATGTTAGAACTAAAATAAATAAATACTACGTGCCGTTGTCACACCACCGAAAACGAGGTATAGTGCTTGCCAAAATAAATGGATATGGGCGGAAGCCTATAATCGACAGACTTACTACAGTGAGTATAGAATTTGGATACCTGTAACGCTAGGGTGAAATTATTTAAAATATTGTATTTTTAATCATATTATAATCATATTACATAGAAGAATGCAATTTGTATAATTTTATATATGGGAAAAACAAAATTTATAATCTGAAAAGAATTCACGGTTAATAGTAGAATGAATTAAGAAATTTTTATTAGTTGCAATTTTTAGCGATGACTAATTTTTACTGCTTTCAAATACGTGTCTGTACTTTTAACCTCTATAATCCTCTTATAAGTTATCAGATAATTTAAATTTGATAGTAGTAGTAGTTTCTGATGAAAATGATATTAATTGTCAACAGAGGTCGCAGAGTTCAAGAAATTTGGATGCGTCATCGAACTTGTGTACATTAACTTGCATTTTGCAAAATATTGTAAGATCAGAAGTGAGAAATTGTATAATATCTACGAGGTGTATACCTGTCTCCGGTAAACAATGGATAATGTACCTGTCCTTTATTTCGTATCGTTTATCTTTCTCATTCGAGAGAACGTATGTCGATTTTTCATTCGGTTCTGGTACCTGTGAGGGTCTACCAGGTAAGTAAGCATTTATTTTGGCGAGCACTATACCGAGGCGCATATAACCTCAGCAGTTGAGACCGCTTAAAAAAGACAAACAAAAATTTATAGGAATTTCACAATCCACAGTCCGATGCATTTAATATATTATAACAGGAAATCGATCTCCATTATATAGGTATTCACTGGCACGTATGACTTCCGGTTTAGCCCATTAACCCATTTAAATTATTATTATCCTTTTATCCTTTAGAATAGACACTAAACTACTCGTACTTAGAAAACGCAATACATGTCACGGCTTCTAATACCAGAACGTATATTCGTCCACGGACCCCAAAATAGATTTCTATGAATGAATGTTTGCTACACAGATCAAGCATGATATTCTACATAAATTGTTCTTGTTAACCTGAAATAATATTTGCTTTTAGGCCAGAAACATAACTCAGAAAATTAGTTACAAGCATTAAAACAGAGCCGAACTGAAGGAATTTAGGTTAGAGTGGTTTTTTTCTGTTATGCAGGTGATTTCACCTGTGGTGCATATTTTACTGTCACCTTTTGTGAGATATGAATGCTATGAATGTTGAAGCAGATTTATCATTGTTTGTGTTATTCTAAATAATTATTATTTATTCACATGTAGATAGTTAGAGACCTCGCATGCGACAGTTCACGGGTTCAATTCCCGCCCACTAACAACCAAAAATACTGTTCACAGTTGTCACTCCTAATTTTGTTATTATTTATTTCTTATACATAATATAAACACAATATAAGAATTCGTACAGTAGCGACACTTCAAATATTTCATGATCCCAATATTTCAGTGGTGCGCTACCGAAAATATGGCCGCTCAGTGTCCGCTGATAGGCTGATATCGTAGTAACCATAGAAAAGAGTATATTATGTCAGTGTTAGTTGTACCTTTCAAATATCAAGCCACAGTATTTCTTTCACGTTACGTTCAGAAAATGAGTGCAAAACAGAAAAGAAATAGTTATTTGTCAAACTAGAAAGGAAAGTGCTTCTTTTTCCCACTCAAGCTGGAGGCAATTCGAGCGAGAGTGGGTAAAACGCTTTCCTCTCGTGTTAGACACAACATTTTTTTTACAAGTTTCTAAAAACGATTTGCTCGGACCTTAAAATACACTTTGACAACACAACTGACACGTCAAAAGTTAGGTTATCAGACGCAAGGCGGTGTGACAGTGTTGCCAATGAGTTAATCTTAAATCAAAATTAAAGTTGTCAGATTGTGATTTAATCTAGTAGAAAAATTTAAATATAAGACATAATTGTAAGATAATTTAGTAAGTATGTCACTAAAATAAGGTATTTCAATAAAATAAGGAGTTTATTTATAATTTTTACAATATATTTTTTTGTAAATAAGATTATATTTTCCTCTCAAGAGAGGAAAAACGCATTTTCATCACTATTTCGGGAGAAGAAAGGTGGGGTTTCCTGGAATGTCGTGAAAAAACTTATTTCTATCATAAGAAATTGTACCAACTTTTATCGTGTAGGTGAAATAATATTTTTAGATTTTATCCTCTTTGCAACTGACAGCTATTCAAATTTACCGCCGTATACTGCTACTGTCAATATGGCTGCTCGGCTCAAGGACGTCACTCGATGCGATATAAATATCAAAAGTGCCGACAGCGAGTCTTGTTTCTGTGTGAATTCATATAATGTGAACATAAATACTTTCATTTTGTTTGGACATCAGCCTATCAGCGGAAATTAATCGTCCATTTTGGCAGTGGCGCACTGAGACATGCACACTGAAATATTGGGATCATGAAATATTCTTCTGTTATGAAACAATCCGAATTCCAGTTTAACGCAGACCCATTTACACTTACAGTTTACGATACTCGCACTTAGTGTATACGCAGCCACTTGCACCATTCGTGTTGCTATCATTTTAAATACACACAGACACACACTGAAGCATTTTAGATAAACCCTCACAAAGTCCCTCTTTGTGAACCCCTGGCCATTTGTTTTGATCGTGTAGTATTTCTCATCCAAAGCCATCCTGATTCTGATATCCTCTGCATGGTTTGCAAACAAAGCGATGCATTGAAGCGATGCTAAAGACACTCAGGATTATCTGCATACAGTGTGTCCGCGAATTCACCAAGACATTATGATATTTTAAAAGTATTATTAAGGGTTTGGTTCATATCTCTGCTAAAACGGCCATTTTAGATCGTTGCACATTTGACAAAAAAAAAAAACAGAAAAGTTTCGAATGATTGGAAATTGGATACCACTCATTGAAATTTAGGCAGATGCATGTGTTCCCGTATACGAAGTTTGTAAATGTAAAAAAATGTACAATTTGTGGAAATTAAAAAGTATAAAAAATTAAATGAAAATTTAATTCTTGAATACACAACCTCATATAATCTAGAAGAGAATACATTTATCATTGGAATAAACTAAATATATCGCATCAAAATCATAGCTTAAATAATGATTAATATTCTAGCTGTTATCTTTTGATGCAATATTTTTTTTCTACAATCGTTGCACAATATCGACATTGTTATTCCATTTTTGGTTAGGAAATGTTCAAAATTGTCGCTCTAGGGCGACAAAGTGACATATTGTCGCACTAGCGCGACAAAACAAAACAAAAATAAATTAGGTAAAAGAAGCAAATGATGCATTAGATTTTTCTGGTAATAACCTTGCTATTGCAAATACAGTTGGCATATACGTACATACACTTCAACTTAATCACAATACACAATAGTTATTTGTGTATCAAGTGCGGATAGCGCATTGTTTGTTGCACGCGACGAGAAATTGTTGATCGAGGCGAAGCCGAGTTCAACAACTCGACAAGTGCACCGAACAAGCTCTATCCGACGAGATACACACAATATTTTTTCTACAATCGTTTAACAATGTCAAGCTGTAGAAAAAAATTAATTTTCAAAATTATCTTTGGTCACGCCTATAACAATTCAGTAAAATTGTAGTTACCCATGTCACCGTAATCATGACAACGTTTATGAACAAAATAAAAATTTTCAAAGAAATCATAATTTGACACGGAGTACATTTGACATATGGAGTACATTTGACATAAAGTCTACAGAGTGAATAAGTTTATGGTGATTAAGTTGAAGTGTATGTACGTATATGCCAACTGTATTTGCAATAGCAA
This sequence comes from Poecilus cupreus, assembly GCA_963942605.1. Taxonomy (NCBI): domain Eukaryota; kingdom Metazoa; phylum Arthropoda; class Insecta; order Coleoptera; family Carabidae; genus Poecilus; species Poecilus cupreus. The sequence goes on along the minus strand of OZ012721.1, from coordinate 3,804,229 downwards.
GGTTACCAGAAAAATCCAATGCATCATTTACTTCTTTCACCTAATTTATTTTTGTTTTGTTTTTGTCGCGCTAGTGCGACAATATGTCACTTTGTCGCCCTAGAGCGACAATTTTGAACATTTCCTAACCAAAAATGTAATAACAATGTCGATATTGTGCAACGATTGTAGAAAAATAACTACTATTTATTCCTCTGATAAATTAATTCACTAGTTCATGTGAGGTTGGAAATACCTGACCTTAATCAAATATTTGGATGAAAACCCAAAAACTTTGAATGTTTGAATATTCGCTAACCTTTGTAATCTTGTCCAACCAAACATCTTTATCACAGACAAACCTAGGTTAGTCTGTTTCTCTATTATTGGGACGGCCTGTATATGAACACAGAAAGGTTGAAATAAACGTGTGGAGTCGTTTACTCGCAGTAGGCCTCGTTGATTTATTTAAAGAGGGTGTACATTTTACGTTAGGTGTTGTGTAATTTAAAGAGAAGAATTGCAAGGGTGTTGAATTTAATGAGATGGTTCTTTTTACTGGAATTAATTTTGTAAAATGACTCAGTTTTATGGAATGATTGTAGAGTGAGGGGTCTTAGAATTATTTTTGAGACAAATTGTAATTTTATTTGATTTAATTAATTCAAAATCGTTAGGATCTTGTTATTACTTCTAGTTGATTTATCCGAACAGAGGTCGCTACGAAAATTTCATCTTGCATTTACCCATTCTTGTTTGCAGTCCCGACAAATAAAAACCACTAATGCGAATCTCTGCTGTTTGTAATTGTTAAAAATATACTGAAAAGTCTCTAAACTGAGTGCCACACTTTCAGTCCATTAAAAGCACAAAACAAATTAGCATTTCTTTGAAGATGCATATTTATCCAACAGCACCATCTCACAGCGAGCTCCAGTACTGCATCTATTTGCGTCCAAAAAACAAAACTATTTAAATTGGCATCTCTCATTGTACCTTTTTTATTTCCACCCCTTCAGCCGGTCCTGAACGTAAACACAGACACGTTTCACTCGCTGCTGGTATCTTGTATTGGAATCGTTTCCGAAATGAACGGTTTTAGCTCCTTCTGGGCTATAAATACGTATAAGTAAACTTTAACTATCTGTGGAAAGAAGAATGTTCGAAAAAATTTTGGGGATTGAGATTTGAGGTGTTGGGAGTAATTTTAGACTAATTAGGAGGCTGGATATTTATTGTGGAAAACAATCAATATTTAACTATATTTTGTTTATTATTTAACGCATCGAACTTTAGATCCTCACACTCATTTATAAACATAACTTGTTTCAAGAAAATTTTACTTTTTTATGCATTCGTTGAAGAAAGTTTTATTTCTTACAAAATGATTAGGTTCAATTCAAAAAAAAATAGTAATTTTGAGTATACATTTTTTTCTGTTTTAAAAGAAAATGAATATATTTAAATTTTGTTTCTAAAAATAATGAAAAAGAAGTCGCTTTAATTTTTAAGAAAACATTGTTATTTAAAACAATATCATTTTGAATTAAAACTACTATTCAAACTACTTCGTTCCCATAATGAGTCTCAGTTGAATACTTGGATATGTTCCTTCAAAACTAAATTAATTTTCATACAAAAATATTTATTAAGCCTACAAAAGTTTTCAATGAAAATGATTTCGGATTGGCACTATTCAAATCAATTTTTCTCTTCATTTAAGAGGAATCCGTTTGTTCCAAAGAATAGTATATTCTACAATAAGTAATGGAATGGCACATATTCCAACGAGCAAAAAGTTTGTAATCCGAGCCGAAGGACTACGGTTTTGCGAGTGTGGGATATGCCATTCCGTTACATGTTGTAGACTATACTTTCTATAACACTGTTTTGGAAACTGGGCATTCCACTACTAAAAACTGTTATGGAATCACTAACATTCCATACGCGGCGTATGGAATATTTTCGACGAATCAGAAACGCTTATTAGCGCGACATATGAAGTATCTTGATTCAGTTACTATGGTTACGTCTGTTTGTTTTAATTTGATTTTATTGAGTTTGACGTTTTCAACAGTTTTATATTTGTATTTTTTGTATAATTTCCAAAATCTTGTTATAGAATAGTATATTCTACAACATGTAACGGAATGGCCTATCCCACGCTCGCAAACCATAGCCCTCGCCTTTGGCTCGGGCTACAAATTTTTTGCTCGCGTGGAATATGTGCCATTCCATTACTTGTTGTAGAATATACTATTCTATAACAAGATTTTGGAAATTATACAAAAAATACAAATATAAAACTGTTGAAAACGTCAAACTCAAATAAATAAAATTAAAACAAACAGACGTAACCATAGTAACTGAATCAAGATACTTCATATATCGCGCTAATATGCGGCTCTGATTCGTCGTATTTATTTCATACGCGCCGTATGAAATGATAGTTATTCCAAAACAATTTTTAGTTGTGGAATGCGTAGATTCCAAAACAGTGTTATAGAAACATTTTTATCTGTGTAGTTCAAATCCCACCATTGACAGTTGCCTTTTTAATTTACCCTTCTGACATCTTTGTAAGCCGTTACTCTACAGCTGATGAAATATGCGGGAGGTTATGTGTTGAACACATTGCTTTGTTTATAATGATTAAATTTCTTGTTTATTTGCTAGAGATAAACAATGTATGTTTCAGAGGTTATTCAAACAACAATTTTCAAATTGACAAGAGACAATTATCCAGTATGGTCCTAACTAGATTACAAAACTTTTTATTTTCAAGGGTTCCAGGTACTTCAGTGTCTTGTGCTAACAACAACCTTCTCCCCCCCCCTCCCGCCATTTAGTGCAAGTGCCGTAGACTCGCTTAATTTTCCGGTACATAACCATCATCCTTATCTTGAAAAATTTCGCAGGGCCCGCCTTACTTCCCTGTCGTTTCTTTCAAGCGCTGAACTTCAAGTTCAAATGAATGGATCACATTAAGATCATATCTCGACGAATTTAAACACTGGGGTGGAATCGCATTTTGTGATTATAATTATGTAAAAGTAAATATATCATCACGCCATTTTACCCTTTTCTGGGCGTGGCTGCTTCAACAGATCCCGTTATGAGATATTTTTGTGACACGCTAAAAATCACGCACCCGAAAAAAGTCAATGGAATGGAAATTATAAAATTTGTCAAAGTGAATTTTAACACAAATAATTAATAAATATTCTGGAGAGATAAACGTAAAAAAGTTTGAGTTTGAGATGTCATTTCTTGTTTGAGAAGAATAAGAATTATTATAATTAAATCTTGACAAAAGCGTGATCTTAGAAAAAGTATAGTGTGCTACTCGTGCAGAATTACCTATTTCACGCTCGTGTGATTTCAGCACTCGATTTATTCTCACAACTCGCGTGAAATAGATAACTTTCTTGTTGCACAATATACTATTAATGTAGAAGAAAAATTTCTACATTTTACTATATAAATTTTTTCTTCCAAATTATACATTTTTAAAACCAGTAACTTTCAATTGGTATATTTATTTTTTTTATTTCATGGAACTCATGAGTTTAAAAAAATTACTAATAAACATTTCTGTCATTTTTTCGGTTTCAAGTAGAGAAAAATAATAAATATTAGTGTCAATAAATGCAGAAATTCTCCTTCTACAATAAACTATTTAACTATTTTGATTTAAATAATTTGGAAAGCCAATAATTGAACATTTCAAAAATAGCATTAAAAACGCCATGATGGTGTGTCCCTCAATTCACCACACTGTATAAGAAACATAAACTTCTTTGTAAAAGAAATAAACAAATAAATAAATGTTAAGAAAAGAGCACATTTACATTCACAATGCATACACAAACATTTTTAATGTTTTGTAAATAAACTCAGAAAGAAAAACAGCGCATGCGCCGAAGCGCAACTGTTTCAAAATATGTTTGGAGATGACGTAATCATAGGGTTGCACCCCTCAAACAACTGTGAATCGTATTTCGCCAGAGGGTCAGAACAACGAAGATATTTCGAGTTGACAAAAAATAAATTAATTAATTTAAGCAGCTTTATATTTCGCACGACTCAAAAGAGATTCGTCAATATTTTATCCCCGAATTAGACAATACGCGAAACAGACGTTTGATCCGATATCAAATAGAAAAATCTGACTTGTTGTCAATGTCAACGCCATATACCTTTATGTGCGCTCTACCTACACAGGCAGTTATGGAAATTACAAAGAGTTATGTTAATATATACCTAATGTAAACCATTTCCGTTTCCCTGACTAAATAACTTTATATACTTTGTTAGAAATTGCAATTTGGTTATCTTTACCTGCGCCATGATTTTGACAAGCAGCGCCATTTTGTTTCACGATGGCTTTAATCGAGTTTTATGTTTTAGGTCTTCACATATAATTTCAGTTTATTTTTAAAAGGATGTTTAGAATAATTATGAAAGTTTTAGTCTCCCCTTTCACTAACATCTTTAGGGGTTGTTATTTGCTTAAACTGTACCCCCTAAAATATATCAAACCGAGATCTATTCCGAGCAGAGTGCCACACTAAAATGGGTAAATGGTGTAATGATATATTTATTTATTTCTAGATATAGTTTATGATAAATGTTTGGGTGAGACGAGCCGTCAAACTCGGTTTAAAATAAAATTAAATATTTCTGTTTTAATATTAATATTTTTTACAAATCAGGATCACCCTTGGGTTCTTCATTTTTGCAGCTTTAAAACGATATACAAATATTTTTAATTTTGTCTTGAAATTCCGTATTCTCTAAAGTATAATTAAGAAACAACTTCCTAAAATATTTTTAAATTAATTAACGCTCAATTAATTCTCAAGTGTGTTACGGACCATTCCTTAAAAAAATATTAAAGAGATTAATGAAATTTTAAAACAGGTAAAATTTAACATTTTGAAATCATTTACACTTACATTTCTGTAGTAATGTGATTTTAAATTAGGGGTACACTTTCTAAATTATAATTAATACAACATGTTTAACAATTACACTAAAATTGAAAAGTTGAATAAATGCACAGAAAAATTATAAAAGACTTTTGGATTAAGTTTTGTAATAGTTACCTCCTATTTGTTTAACTAGGCACCAAAATACCAGCTTTACAGTAGAGGCTTCGTTTCATTCACGAGGCAAAGGCGAGGGAATAAATACTACCGAAGCTGCAAATCTGTATTTGATGCCGTATTGAACACATTATTTTTTTGCCGATTTGGAATTAATATTAATTTAGTAATTATTTTGAAGGTTACCGCCACCAAATTACGTTGCCATGCATTTGTATAACGGTTGTTATGCATTTGTTGACGGTTATTATACGTTTGTTGAGCGATTGCTATGTAAAATATTTTTACAGCCTCGGCAATAAAAGTGACACTTTACAGTCTGTTAACAATTAGTGTAAAAAAAAATCACATAAATAGTTACTTACTAATTTTACAGGCTAGGTATAAAAGCGACACTTTGCAGATTGTTAGCAGTTCGTAAAGTGTCACCTTTAGTGTCAATCGGCAAAAAAAATTTTTAATATGTTACATATTAAAATCAAACACACGTGCATATTCATATAGCGGTCAAAAATATTCTCTAATTTAATTCTACTTCATGTTTCGACCAATCATCTGCAAGAATACTCTCGTCCTATCATACTCAACGCTATATTCTAAAGGGCCGGCATTTCCAACCTCAGACAAACTAGAGAGTAGAGAATAAATTTATCAGTGGAATAAACAAAAAATATCGCATTAAAAGATGACAGCTAGAATAATAATCATTATTTATTTAAGTAATGATTTTGATGCGATGTTTAGTTTATTCTAGTGATAAATTTATTCTCTAGTTTATCTTAGGTTGGAAATACCGGAGCCTATGAAATATATGTTAAATTATCCATTTTATTTTTTAAACTGTACAGAAATGTTATATTAAAACTGTGACTAATATTGTTGTACTTTTCTCTGACATAACAAAAATATTGCAAATCAACTATTTATTGAAATATGTACGGTATAACTCAGAAGCCTTCAAGTCAACTACAACTTCATTAATGTGTTTGAGTTTTATTTCAAAAGTAATAGTTATTTGTATCACAAGGTTGGAAACTGCTATTTTGAGAGTGCGAGTTTATTTTGATAGGACGAGCCGTAGGCGAGTCCTACAAATACGAGCACTCGCAAAATAGTTTCCAACCGAGGGATACACAAGATTTTTCGCCAACATTTATGTAAATTTAATAAATAAATTTAATTTATTACTCATTTTATTAATGACAGGGAATTTTTTTATGTTGCTAACTTCACAATATTTGAATGTCCAAAAATATCTGCATATTTTAATTTGGATTTTACACTGCAAATTCAGTTATAATTACTTACAAATATGTTTAAAATCCATAAATATTTTGTTTTTTTGTATTGCAAATACTGAATTGTAGATATATTGCCATAATATTTTTAAGTCAATGTAATACTTTGACATTTCTAGCGTCAGAAGTTAGCTAAAATTAATGAAGTGATGCCAACATATAACCATAAAAAGTTAGCAATTTTTGGCGAACTAGTTCGACAAAAACATTATTTCCGACCGCTTTAGAGATATGTAATTGTGTCAATGTCGGACGGCGGCGCGAAAAATAATTTACGTTGAATATGAATAGATCTTAACGCCTAAAGGTAGAAGCAACCAGCTTATCCTACCTGTTGGGCGTCATCTCCTGCTGTTGGGCGTGTTGCCGCTGCACGTGCTGCTGCTGTTGTAGCTGATGCTGTTTGGTGGCCTGTTTGTAGCGGGATAAGGCGAAGAATAATGCCAGCACGGCCTTCAAACGTCCGTCACGCAGCTCCGTGCTGGACACGCCGTCGATTCCCGACACATGCTGAGCGCGCAAAGACGTCAAGCATGCGTTTATGTTGTCCAACTGGAAACAAAGAAGAAACTAATGAGAGGATTCCTGTTAAATTATGATGAAATTCAATGTTTTGAATTACTACATGTAACTCTTCGTCAGGAAAAACAAGTAAATAGAAACAGTAATGTCGAATTCATGCAGCCATTTTCTTTTTCATTTATTTTAATTTTAAAATTTAATTTATCTTTTTTAAATGTATCATTCATGGAACACTATAATATTAAAATAATGAATGCATGCACCAAAGCACGTCATGTGTCACATTTACGTCTTTTAATCTTAAATATTTTTATTATACGAAAAAAAGTTCAATTTGAAGGGAAGGGAAACTATTACTACAAATAATTTAATTGGAAAACTACATATTACAGAATTTAATAAAACATGAATATCTAAATAGTTAAATGTCTCTTATATAAATAATTTTGTTGTATGAAATCTGCAAATTCATATCACTCTGGATTATTATTTAAATTCGTATTTGATTACCAGCTTTCGTAATAGAATACCCGAAAACTTTAAAAGTTAAAGGTAAATTATAAATTGTAATTGTAATTTTAGAATAAGCGCCTCCACCATTTTCCCTACTCTTGTAAATAACTTAGTGGCTTAAATACGTTTTGTGACATTAATAATTAAAATTAAAACTTTGTTATTTCTTGATAGTATTCTTTCAATTTTGTCTATAAGATTTTAGATGTACGGTAGAAAAACAAACGAACGTTTATTACTGTCTTCTGTTTCAAGATTGGTCTTACAGTTAAAATTATTGGGCTTCCAAATTATCAAGAGATGGCGTTGATCACAATTCACAAAAGGTACATGTGAAATTCATTTTGTATATCTTATGATGGCGAATGCGTACTTTAGTGTTGGTAGTTTGCATTTATTGGCAGCAGAACTGTTGCCAGACACACTGCAATTTTTCCTGTTTTTCTAGTTTTTTTTTGGAGAAAATGCAATCTTAACCTATAATCTACAAATACAATGTACCTTTAATTTTTATATCTTATTTATAATACCGTTTAAACAAAGGTTAACACTTGCATTGGAATACTCTTAAAATAATTACTATTGTTATTAATTTAAAAAAAATAACTATTAATTTCAAAATCCAATGAAATGTTTGTACCTTAAGGCTAGTTCAGCTTTCTATCACTAGTTAGCGTATATTAATTTTGGATGCCCAATACATACACTTAAAAAGTAACAAATTATCAAAGTTGTACATTTATTCTTTTATTTACGATCGAAGCACTCATATGTTGAAAACAAGTTTCAGTTTATTTTCAGTTTTGTCAGTGTCAGTATTTTGTCTGTGATTCTTTTACAACGTTTTAAATTCTTCGTACTAAATTGTTTATTGGAAAGGAATGTTTACTATTTTGTATTGATCTGCGTATATTGTACAAATTGTAAGTATTTATTTAAATGTTTAAATATATAAAAGAGAGCAGAGCTCTTTCGGTATTTTATGCTACAAAAATTGTCACGGTTTCCTTATTTATTGTTGACGTTCGTATTATTCTATAGTTGTGGTTTACACTTCTATAGGTTTTTCCAGATACCCTGGATTCAAAAATACTAGAAGCATGTCTTGTCAAAATAATTGGTCCACTGTAGTATCTTGTACTGAGTGACCTATTTGTTTTGTGTTAATGTTGTTCTGGTGTTTCTAAATCCAGTATTGCCCTTAAGATAATTATGTTATCATTTCGAGGGTTGTTATTTGTCGGAAGCTTACTTACTTACTTACAATAGTTATTTACATACCAAATGCGGGATCGGTTGGTTCCCGGATGAGTGTTTGGCGGCGCGAGCTTGCGAGCACCGCCATAGAACGAATCCGGGAACCGAGTTCACGCAAGAGGTTTGTACAATATTTTTTGTTCGAAAAGTATAGAACTAATAACAACCCATACAAAGAAATGAAGTTCTTCAAGGAGTTCTTTTGATATTTGTCAAAGTTGCACTATAACTATAAACACACAAATTAATTTGTCTAATATATTAGAAAACAATTAAAATATTTATAATATTTACCGTATTCACTTGTACATTTATTATATTTCTTATTTCCGTAAAACATTCTTCTTACTCATTTAAACATAGTTCATATGATGTACTTCACGAAATAACACTAAAAATTGGCAAATACTTTTATTGTATTTCTATATAATATAAACACTAAAAAACACACTGGTGCAGAGCGCATCATCATATCTCTTAAATTTTTCGAGATATGGCGGTTTTTGATGTTTTTCGAAGTGCAACTTTGAGAAACTGCATCTCAAAAATTACGCAAGATATCGAAAAATACTCTTCAGTTTTGTGTTATTCGTGCATATTATAGCAAAATAACAATTTTTTTTTAATTGAAAATTTTGGAATTTTTTGTTCAAAATTTCGATCAGCAATATCTCAAATAATATACGAGATACGCTCGTGAAGACTAAACCATTGGATTCAGCTCATCGTAATACATAAACCCTAAAAATTTCAGAACATTCGGATGCTGGGTTGAAATTTTAGAGCAAAAACCTGAAAATGGCCTTTTTCAGGCCAAACGTCAATGGGTACCCTTTGACGTTTTTCTCCAAAAACGTCATTTTCACACTTTTTGCTCTAAATCTATAACGCGTAAAGCAATTTTAATGAAATTTTACATACTTATGTATTTTGACGAGCTGAATCGAATGGTCCAGTCTGCGAGTCTGTATCTTTTATATTTATTGAGTTATCGCCTATCGAAATTTGGGGAAAAAAATCGAAAAATTTCAAAATTTTCAAAATTTGCTAATTTGTAATAAAATGCATGAAACGAACAGAACTGAGTCTATTTTTCAATATCTTTAATAGATTTTGAGTTGCAGCCACTCAAAGTAGCATTTCGAAAAACATCGAAAATTGACATATCTCTATAAATTTAAGAGATGTAACGAAGCGCTCGACAGCAGTAAGTTTCTTAGGGTTTATATTATATAGAAATACAATAAAAGTATAAGCCAATTTTTAGTGATATTTCGTGAAATCTGAAATTGTGCAGTACTTTCTTAACATGTATTTGTTGTCAATGGTGAATGTACTTGTATTAAATTTCCTTACTTATACAGATATTATAAACATTTTTCAAATTATAACCATAATCCTCGTTTAAATAATTGGGCCATATTGCGTAGTTCCAGATAATGTAACAATTTACTGATCTACAGATAAATTATCCTCAGGAGTTAAGCATCAATATAAAATACAAAGTAATCTTTAAAATGTTATTAGTTGTCAAAAAAATAATAAAAAGTATGTCAAAATATTTTTTTTGACAACTGCATGTTAAACATCATTATTTTATTTAACAGAAAGAAATGAACTCTCAAATTCGTCATTATATCATTACAATATTCAACGAAATTTTGACAGAGAACACTACAATACAATAAATAAATTTAAACCTGTTTCCTGAAATGTTTTAGTAATTTGCGTAACAAGACCTGAAAGTGATACTTTACTGGGTGAGCAAGTATATTCCAGAGCTTTGGAAGCTGCGAGCCCAGTGAAGACACTTTCAGGTCATGTTGGGTACAATATTTTTTTCGCGATCCTGAAAAAAGAAATAATAATTCTTATACCTTATTGCAATATTGGACACATGAATAAAAATTAAGTAAATAAAGAATTGGAAATTTTTGTTACGTTCCAATTTCGTATTCCATTCCTTTTTTTTTATTTCCATATCCTTTAGATCCTTTCGCCTTAATTTATTTGTTTCCTTTCCTTTGTTAACCTAAAAATGTTTCCGATTCCTTATAATCAATTTTCCGAGCTAATATATGTCAATATAAAAACGACACAATATAATAAAATATTTTAGGTTAAGTGTCCACGCGTCATGCATATCTATCTTTTTTCATAGCGCTCTCCGATTGGCTGTTGCTGCATTGCTTTGCTGTTGCATTGCTTGGGTTTGGAGTTTACAAACTTCTGCAACGCAACAGCGCTACAACAGCAACAAGTCATTGTGAACTAGCACTATAGTCAAACATCAAACGCTAGCAACGCATCAGCAAGGCAATAGCAATAAGTAGCTTAAGAATCTTCCTGTTTCAAGTTTGCCATTTTGTATCATCGACAGTTGTCTGTACAATCTAATCCATGTTCCCTGTGCCTAGTCGAAGATGATGTCCAACCTCTTCTCGTTCGCGCTGCTGGATGCGTACGACCAGATCCCGCTGTGCATTCGCTTCGGCTGTGTGTTCTTGTTCTTGAGCTGGCTCCTGATGTCGCGCCTGCGCTGTGGACTCGACGAGGGCAAGCCCCTAGCAGCTGCCATGCTCACTAAGTGGGAGTACGACGATGATGAGTTTAGTGATCAAGAAATATTGCCGGATGAAATTCGGGAGAAGTCTTTATGATTTTGATATGTTTTGTATTAAAACTGATTAAATTGTTTGTGTAGTATATATTACTATGTTTATACATATTTTATATTTATGAATAAAATTTTTTTGAATATGACGATGTTACCATTATTTAAGTCATAAGGCAATGTGGTCTGCAACTCTGTAAGTAGCGCATTGACGTGAGGACGTGACCAAGAGACACCAACAGTTTTCACTTATATGGCGAATTTGGGTTCGCATTGCGCGAGCCATCTATCGGTACTAGCTGCACTTATATTTGCTTATAGAATATTAACCTAGGCTATATGTTTTAATTAAAACAATGGGGTCTTTCACCATTTTTTTTTATGAAACTATCTAACTTGAAGACTATCTACACTTTTAAAAAGTCTTAATTGTTATTCAATAAACCACAATGATTTTTTAAAAATGTTGTGACGTCATTATAGAGGTGTTGGTGAATCTCAAACAGTAGATATTTAAATAATTTTTGTCACATAAATGTCCTATTTTATTGTAATAATAATAATAAAATAAGTAAAAAAAAATGACTACAATTATTTACAATCTGCACTGTTTAAGATCCAGCAACACCTCTACAATGACGTCACAACATTTAAAAAAAAATCATTGTGGCTTATTGAATAACAATTAAGCCTTTTTAAAAGTGTAGATAGTCTTCAAGTTAGATAAAGTTTCATAAAAAAAATTTTTTAAAAATAGTGAAAGACCCCATTATTAAAATCTATCACATCTGTTACATTTTTTTCAGAAAAATGTAGAAAAGCCGTTCTTGATTTTCATCGTTATTTGAAGTAACATTTCTTCGATGTACAGTGATACAATATTGATATTAAATATTAATTTTAAGTGTATTTATATCCTTATTTTCCACCAATCATTTATCGTTTAATAACAAATTGCACGATTTTTAAAATCGTACGTGGTTTTAAGAGGAGTTATTACTTTTAGTTTTAATATTTTTCATAGATTATGTCCTTTTCTCTGTATAGTTAAATTTGCATGATCTGGGAGTATAATGTGAAAATAATTAACGTTATATGAATTCTGGATAGAACGAGATTGGAAAATACACTGATACAAATTAAATATGTAACTTGATTTTTGTTGTCTTCATTAATAGTATATTATGATACAAGTATATAAATAGGCTTTTAAAGCACGACGCGAAGCAGAGTGTTTTTAATGTCGCTAGTACTTTAATACTATATTATGATACAAGTGTATAAGTAAGCTTTTAAAGCACGTACGACGAGTTTAAGAGCACGACGCGAAGCGGAGTGCATTTAACGTCGCTAGTGCTTTAAAAGCACTTATACACGTGTGTCATACTCTATTTTTTATTATACCCGCATCATACTCTGGAAAAAACTGGAAAGCAACATTTTGATTTTGATTCATTTCATAATTTTGCGTGTGTGACGTTTGACGTATATCGTTTATATGGAGACTGGTTTGCATTTGTTGTTTACGTTTACAGTTTTGACAGATAATAATAGTAAATATTTTTGTTGTTGCTTAGCAACGGCGTGTTTTAATCTTGCGTTTACGAACGCTGTAGCGTGTTTTAAACACGGTTTATGATGCAGGTATAATAAAAAATAATTTTAAATATAAAAAATATGTATAAATAATAAATGTGGCAGATTCTCACGGATGTGGTAGCTACATTTTCAATCTTTTCCATACGTTATGAATCATCCTGGGTAATCTGAATTTTACAAAATTATTGACGATGTATTGTAAAAACAATAATATCTTTTCCTTTTTGCATTTTTAATACGAATTGTGCATAATAGTTCTACAACGATTCCTTGAGTTTTGGTAAGCTGAAGTGTACTGTTTTAGTTCTTTAGGTTCTGGTTAATTTGAGGAATAACGATAACCAGCATCACTTAGCTGCCGTCCAAGCTACATACATTCAAGGCGCACACACGACAATATTTCCTTTAGTAACAAGTGTCCGAACGTCCGAAGGTTTTTGACACCACGACTGCGTATCCCACTCACACACGTGTTCCACGTATGTGACGTCACGTTCGCACGCACTCGTAATCATCTCGCCGGTTGGCAATTGTTTCAAATAACAATGCAGTTTTGTTTTGAGTAGTGTTTGCTGAACTTGAGTAGCGTATGGTTCAATGTTACAAAGAAACCGGAAGCTGCGTTTCGTTATTGTTTTGAAAAGCGATACTGTTTGCTTTATAATTTCCATGCGTTGGTCGCTAATGCTGCTGTTAGTAAGTTGCTACATAATGTTCGCTCTGAATTTAATCATAGAGTATTGAACAATAAGAGAATTTCTGTTCACGGTAAGATAGTAAAAGATATAAAATAGAAAATTAAGACATTGGCTAGACGAGAAGTTTATTTCGTTCTACTGTTTTGTTAAAGTCCACTCTCAAAATGCAATTTACTCTTAGTCAATTTGTCGATTGCTTCAGGACCGACTTCGAATATTTTTTCGTATATCCGAGCAAAACACTAATTTTATACATCTCAAATTCGTCCAGAAACTGCTTGGTTTCAGGCCTAGGCCGGCAAAAACTAAGGTCTTTGTAAGATTAGGGTTGTCATCAAGTAGCTGTCAATTTTATACGTTGGTTTTGTTCATTGTTTGAATACTTTGAGGCTAGAAATTTCTATAAATTTTAGAGCTAAATTGTTAATTGTAAGCTCAAATATAAGTAATTATAATTAAATTTTCAGTTACAGAGTACAACCAACAAATAATTTTCAGTAATAATATAACAAGAGAGTGAGAATAAATTGAAAATAATTTCACAGATATTTCGAAAACTTGTTGCCAGGCAATAGCCACGAAAGCCCGTAGGACTTGAGTGGCTATTGCCAAATGGCGTCAAGTTTGAGAAAGATACTGGAGAATAATTTTCTAATTTATCGAACTCTCGAGTTATATTTAATTAGATTATTTTTTGATTTCATCATCAGGCACGCCACTAAATCTATCTTTTTTGCTCATTTTTACTTGTGTTGATGATACCTATCTGACATCTGACATCTGTCAACAAAAACAAAAAAGCTACAGATAATATTACCGGGAATAATCACAAGAGCATTATTCCCAATTAAATAATGACAGGATTGGTTAAAACTCAGACACGTGACATAAAATAAAGCATTTCATTGGTTTAAAGAAACGTCAAAAAATAACCAACTAAATAAATGTCGCCGAACTTGTCAAAGAAACCAAATTAATTGTTTATATTTATAAATTCATAGTATTCTCGTTTACGAATGGTGTAATGTTATCAACATAAAAAATACTAAAATTTAATATTTGACAAATAAATCTGTAATTTTAATTTATTTATTTACAGGTCCCTAGTTTTTTTCCGGACGATTTTGAGACGTGTAAAATTACACTGAGAGAAAAAATTTAGTAAATTTAAATAAATCCAATTTTTAGTAACTAAATTATTTAAATCAAATATATTTTTTTTCACGGCCGGGAGAGAAACTCTTTTTCTATGATACCAAAATCGTGACGGAAACAGCCAATTATCAACGGGAGATTTGTGCACTTTCTCTCCTGTCGAAGGGAAAATGTTCAAATAATGCTATTTGTTGTGAAAATTGAACAAAATAAAACAAATCAAAAGTAACTAGGTAACTACCATAAATTATATTACAATTCAAATAATTTTTAAATGCTGGGGTTGTTAAAAATAGTTATTTATATATCAAGGCACTAAAGTATAATTTTTTACTACGAATATGGAATTTATTATCCGATGTAAAAGCCGAGGAGAATAAATCATATGCGTAGGTACTATCGTACTATCAAAGTGTCAAATTTGGTTATTATAATTATCATTATTTTTTATATATTCTTAGACGTGTTCTGCATGTGATCTGCATTAAATTTGATAAATTCTTGTCAAAGGTAAATAATAAATAAATTCACCAATAGTATTATAGAATAATTTGTTTGTTATTTTAGGTTTGCAATTCAAGTTTAACATAAGAGGATGTGAAGTAAAATTTTGACATAAGAGTCTGTAAAGTTTAACTACTACTTTGGCTAAATTTGCATAGTTATATATCGTGTAGTTTAGTATCGATTTCGGAAAAAATAATATATACACAGCAAGAGAGATATGTATTTTTTTAATGTGTAATATCTTATTATTTGTAGCAACCAAATATTTATTAAAAATAAGTGTAATTCACTATTTATTTGAATTTAACAAATTTATTTGAATTAAGTATATAATTAATAAAGAATACAATGAATTTTATAATTGATAATAGCCGATTTCGATATTTAGCATATCTACTTATTTGAAACTAATATAAATATAGTAAATATACATAAATAAAACTTTTTTTTTATTTAAAAGTTCGTAATTGAATAAAAAAATTATTTGTTTTTTGTTGAAAGTAATAAATTTTTCCTTGAGTGATATTTCTGAAAGGAGGCACAAAAAAATATTATTTGCAATTATGTTGTTTTTATTTCCAAGTAAATTACAGTTGCTATAGAATAAGCAAGCGTGTAAAACATCTGTTGTATAAAACATGCATCAAATTTCAAAGTGATTCTGCGCGAATACGGTCCTGCTCGCGCCTAAGCCTACGGTACTCAGCGACATCTTAATCTGAAAGTATTATCCGTTACTTTTTCTTTTCTTAAACTAGTTTCCGTACAACCTGTAAAAACGTTACGCTAATTCTAATTTATAGCGCTGGGCTTTTTGTAAAAATAACATTTGCATTTCTGACGATACGACTGCTTGTTAGATGTCTTGTAATTATTAATTTTTGTTGTTTCATGGCGGATTATTTTTGTAATTAATTAAGTTTGTGTTTATCTGATGACACTCAGCAACGGGGAAACGACAAATTAAATTTTTCCGCCTTGTTTTTTGTTTGGAATTATTAACACTAATTAGTGACGAATTGACATAAAATATTTCACGTCTTATTACCTAATTTTACATGTGGTATAGTGTATGTATGCTCGGAATTACAAAGAAATTTCATTGTCATTTAAATGGATTTTTAATAGTTATTAACTTTACAAGTGGGCAAAGTAAAGAATTACCCACGAGAGAAATTTTAGCTCACGAAGCCGAAGGCTGAGTGAGATAATTTTATCGAGTGGGTAATTCCACTTTGCCCACGTGTGAAGTATAACGTTTTATCCAACACTTCTTAATAAATGAAAAATTGATTAAAGAAATATTATTTGACAGTGACATATGCTTTAAATTGTCTAAATTAAAATGTCAATCGAAGTGGTTACCAAGGTGTTGTGTGTTATAATTATTGTTATAAATCAAAAAATACTCACTAGTGACTTTTCTTAAAATTATACCCACTAGTGTATAATCTGTTACTTTGCTTGTTTAAAATCGCCATAGTTATAGAGCATTTTATTGAGAGGTGTTGGATAAAATAAATTTATTTGTTTTTAATAAATGCACATCATTTAAAATTATTTTCCGACATATTTAACATTGCTGTCAAAAATTTGATTGTCATTTGGATAACTAGACATAAATTTAGTATGGAAGTAAATTTAACTGGAGTTTAACTTCCTTTATAATACCGGGCATTAGAGTAGAGAGTATTAAACAACAACACATGCTGAAAGGATATTTCTCAGTCGTGTAATTAAACTTCGGCTCGTGGATCAAACTTCACACTCATGTGAAATATCCAACTTTCAGCACTAGTTATACAATCTACTATTTTACGGTTGTACAAAAAATAATGTGTACACCTTGTCCGTGAAATCCTTTAGCGTTTCTGAGATTGTCCTGGAATTATAATTTTTCTCTCCATGCGCTAGTGATTTCGCGGCATTGGTATACAAATAAATATTTACTGCCTCGGCTGTAAAAATATTTTACATAGCAATCGCATAATAACCGTCAACAAATACATATCAACCGTTCAACAAACGCATGGCAACGTAATTGGCAATAACCTTCATAATATGTATTAAAAATAATCACTAAATTAATTAATTAAGAAATGGGCAAAAAAATAAAGTGTTCAGCACGGCACCAAATACAGATTTACAGCTTCGGTAGCCTTTCCTGTAAACCTGGTATTTTGGTGCCTAGTTAAACAAAAACCTATTATGATCCTTGTATTATTTTTTTTCATAGGAACTTTAGGTATATTTTCAGATACCCAGTCAAGTGTTGAATTTGAAAATTCCAGAAAAACAGTAACTTAAAATAAGTGGATGACTGCAGTAAAGTTATAATCTGCGAATAACAATGAATTTAGTGATCTTTTCTGCATCAGAAAAAAATATTTGCTTGAGACAAACTGCAAGACAAATTTAGAAAACGCAAAAACCTGAAGAGACAATGAAATAACCTCAATTGCATTCTGAAAATCTGCTCCATTACCAAATTAGCTTTTGTAGCAAAACACAACAAAATCCTCTTTTCATTTCAAACAATTGAACAACAGCGTCGCGACAAATCCAATCGCTCTAAATATAATCACGTTAATCACTCCATAGTCGTATCATTCAATCAGAATCTAATTATGTGTAACAGTAGTTAGCGCTACATTTCGACAGACTATTAGATTAGGTAGCTGTAGCTCATAGTTTGGCTTGTCGTGTACAGGGCCGGCTTCGCACTTTGCACCCCCGACAATGGGGTCGTTCACTAGTCATAAAATAGAAAATAAGTCATATTATGACTAGACTCAAAAACATCGTACTAGATTAACAGAAGTTTACAAAATATTATTAATTATTAATATATTTGAGTTTTAAAGACCTCTACAATGACGTCAAAATATTATGGCGCATGTCTATCCAATTCTAAATTATTTGTACTTCTCTTATTATTGAGGTGTCAGGTTGTTGAAGTGTCAAAATAGTTGGAAAATAATTTGAAGGTTTATTTGTTTCACTTTGAATTCATAAATATATTTTAAATACATACAAAATATATTATTTATTTCTAATTTATAAATATTACTTTAGGTCGGCTCAACGAAATTAAAGGCTTGTTGAATGACATAGGTTAGCAAAATTTATCAGTGGTAATCAAACATTTGACTAAAATAATCTTACAGTTTATTCATGTTTCTTCCAGAAATAACTGGAATTCAATTACATTTTAATTTTTTACCACGAAAAGTTATTTTATTTGAAATTGGCACTAAACTGCTCAAAAATCGTCATTAAAAGCTCAGAAATCGTCACTAAAGTAACCCATTATACGACGATTTGAGCTACCCAGTGTTGCAACCGTTAAATAATTATTGTACAATTAGGATAATTTTGCAGATATACTGACGTACTATTGTAAATTTGGACGTAACATGAAACAAAATTTGCAAGAAGAATTAACTAATTAATTCCGATGACGAAATTGAGGATAAAACACATAATTTGAGTATTATTTACAATAACTTCACTTCTCGAGGTTGGCAACACTGACTGTCAGTTTCAATTGACAACTGACATGTATAAACTTAACCTATATTGTAAATTTTTTACAGTTTATTCGAATTTTAGATTTCAAATAAAACTTACTATGTACCTCGGCACTGAAGTTCCTTTTTATCACTCACATGGTTTATTTTCCTCGGCCCTACAGGCCTCGGCAAATAAATTACATATTCGTGATAAAAAATTGAACTTCAGTGCCTTGATACATAAATAACTATTAATTCCATTTAAATAATTTTCCGAACTATAAATTAGAATATTCATGTGACTACAATTATTTATAATCTCACAAAGTTCAAAGAAACATTAACATTTTTATTATGGGAAATAAAACTTGAGGTAGGCTGTTGAACAAAACAAGTTATTGTGTTTTTTTTATTGATACTCCTGTCAACAATGGCTTTACATCGACAATAAATGTTGACAAATTGATGACAGGACTATCAATAATAAAAACAATAACTTGTTTTGTTCAACGGCCTACCTAAAGTCCTAAAATGAAATTTCCACATAAAAAAATGTGACCTTAATTTTTATTTTAGGAATGGAAACATGTTATTTTACCAACCGCACAATTATGTCTGCCACTTTGCTGTAGAAGCCTTGAAAAAAAAAACAAATAAATAAAATACAGAAATAATTGCAGAAACTGTAATAATTTTCTTAAATTTGTGAATAATTATTAATTAATAAACAAGATACAATATGAATTTATTTCTGCATTTGATTTATTTGTTTTTTTCCTTGGCAATCTTTGTATAGGCATATTTATAGTGGTATTCTGAGCGTTTCCATAACTTCTATAAGTGTGATCTTAAGGACTTATAGATCTTAAATATTAGAGTGGTATTCTGAGCACATCTATAGCTTATAGGTTTATCTTAAATATCTTAAGTTATCTTAAAAAGTTACGGTTATTGTTCAGTTTGTCATAACTTGTTATAGAAATAATAAATAGCTTGCAAATGCATAATAATATGCAAATTTTAAAATTTGCGTATTTATTATAGGAAGATGAATATGAACTGTAAGTAATATTTACGTTATATAATTAAAATTTATTGACATTTGTTAATATTTGAGGTTACCAATGATAAATTTTTAGTAATCACATGCGAATTATAAGAAAAAATATAAGGGATGCAATGAACCCATTTGAATTGCAAGATAAGCATTTGGTTTGCCAGTTAATTGTTCCCATTTTAGCACTAAATAATTTTCACCTAGTGTGAGGTTTTGGTATTTGATCTAAAGGCGTAATCTCCTTTCCATGTATTGTAAATATGCCACATATTGCTCTTTCATCGTATTTTTTGTTCGTTTTCTTTTGCTGTAAAATAATTTTATCATTTTATTATAATGTGAATCGACAGAAATATACAAAATGACAAATAATAATAAATTAAAATAATTTTATATTTTTATTATAATCTGAATCAACAGAAATATATAAAATGACAAATAATAATAATTGTATCTTAGCTCATTTTGAATTGTAATCAACACAAACCACACAAACAATTTTGACATATATCGTTCTGTCAACTTTTGATAACTGTCAATTGACAATGAATCAGTGTACTTAACCCCAGAAAAATAAATACTGTTTATTTGCATTTAAGAATTTAGAAAACTTGTATTTTTATTTATTTTAATAGTATTATTTCGTTTTTAATAAAAAATATCGTTAAATAATATAGCTGTAAATAAAACATTATCCGTGTTTTTTAAGTATTAAACGTAGATACTTGTTTTATTTTCCAAAGAGTGGCAGTCTTGGTTTTAAGATATCTTAAAGTCGTAGTTATAGAAATCAGAAGTTATAGACTTGCGTTCAGAATACCGATTTATGAAAATCTATTAGACTTCAACTTATAGATTTCTCTTAAGCTATAGATCTTAAAAGTTATAGATTTTTAAGATAATGCTCAGAATCCCACTATAAAGTAGAAATGATACATTTTTTATTTTGTATTTTTCTCAAATAATTTGTATTATGAAGTTAGTACACGTGGATATCATTGAATTTAGAAAAAAATACTGAATCGAATAAGCAAATAAAAAAAAGTTTGCCATTTAAAATAAGAAAGTTGCAGCCCGCATTTTGAGAACCACTGGTCTAAAAAAATTATTGTTTCGCTCATTTTAATTGTCTTATAATATAGAAATTGTTTACTAATTTAACCGAACTCGTAGCTCTTATAGTTCTCGAAATAGCAATATTGTACCACTTAAAATGAACACCCTGTATATATTTATAAATGTGGCACTCTGCTTGGAGCAGATACATTGCAGACAAATAAAAGATCCAAAAGATGTCCTCACAATTTTGTTTGGTAGTTTGGAATGCGTTAGCGCAACGTTGTTACGTTATGTTGCGTATTAATCTTCAATCGAACTGATCGATAATTGATGGTTCCGTTGGATGGCCCGATGTGTTTCGGAACTGGGTCACTTAGACCAACATATTTTTTGTTTATCGTTTGTTGATTCACTTTACAAACAGCAAAAAATTGTAACATAGTTTTTGCTGAAGCATGTCAATAAATAAATATATCCTCAATTCTTCTCCACTTATATCTGTTACACCCTGTATATTTATTTTATTTGAACTGAATATACTCTAGAATTAAATATCAGATAATTAAATCATGGCGTTAAGTAGGTTATTAACGGAATAATTACTATATTCCCCGGAAGAGGAAAAGGAAATTAGAAGAAAATGTGCAACAACGCATATGATGATGCTATTATTATGCCAGTGCTTATAGAAAGTCATAACGTTGTTTTATTTAGATTTACAATAATTTATTATAATTACACAAATATAATACTATTTCATTTCTTATCGCAAGTCTAATCGCATATTTGCGTGAAAAACTTCTATTATTACTACTAATATATTCAATTTGAAACTTTCCCATGACAATATTTCTACAAGTTTATTATAAACAAAAATTTATTTCAAAATGGAAGATAAAGTATTCCAAACCATACAATTAATAATATATAAGAATGGATATTTATTATTAATTAAAATAACGGGTTATAGTATCACTTATAGGTATGCAGGAAGTTGCTAGTATTTCTTATAGCTGGCCTTATATTTAGCGATGCTGCTTGATAAAGAAAACAATAAAATATAACTGTTGTTACTAAATCATTTTACTAAGTAGCGTGTTTGGTTTGAACCCAGAGACTCCACCAGTCTAAGCCTAGAACTTGTCGCTGACTTCATTTATATTTCGATAAATAGGTCGACAAACCGATGTGCGTTCCATAATTAGGCTAACACATAACCTCCCACTTAAATAACTTTAAAACGGTACAAAATAGAGAAAAATGTTTCTAATAATAATTGTAGTCGATACTGTTCTACATAACAAAATTTACTCTTACTCAAATATTTACTGAGATTTTCCCAAAAATCTGATAGGCCTTCAAGTAAACTACCACTTTCAATTGATACATTGCTATCAAAATATAAACAGCTCGTAGCTTAAACATTTAAAATTCTAAATATGAAATTTTAAAGTGATATCGTTGTTATATTTTGAGTTATCTTAGATGAAAATTAGTGAAAATAGTGAAATGTACGAAATTCAAAACGTACATATCTCTTGAAAAGTCAACCTACATGTGCGGGTAGTAATTAGTACCAAAGGATGTCAGTACTGATTTGTACTTTAGGTTATTTGGTAATAATTAATGTCAATAATAATCGAAATAGAAACAAAACAAGAAATAAAAAAAAATCTTAGGCAACACCTAAACTCTTAAATAAACAAATTTTAAACAAAAAAGAAAAATTATACTATATTATACAAAGGGAATAAATTGAAGTATGAGCCGTAGACGAGGGCTACAATGCGACAAGGGAAAAATACACTTCTCTCCTGCCAACATTATTTATTTATTATAATGAAGCCCCACTTTCGGTTGACAGATTATTATTAAAATGTAATCAGTAATATGAACATGTTAAATTTAAATTTGACATTAATAGTTTGATTCAATTTTGAGTTATCCTGGATTATTTATGCGAGAGGGAATAATAGTATGAATATTATTCAATGAGCATGTAATGTATGCCATTACTCATGAGAATGAATGAGCGAACGCGAGAGATGTAATCATTCGAATGAGTAATAGCCATTACATCCGAGTAGAATATTTATCCACAATATTTCGTCATATATTTGTTTTGAAATTATAAGTAGAATTTTAGCTTTGACAAATACAAAAATCTGTTTGATTTTCAACATAGACAAATTGTAGCAATCATCACTAGGCTACATACTGTTGTAAAAAAATTTTGATGTGATTTGACATTAAGCAGAAAATCTTAAAATCAATTATTCAGCTACAGTTTAAGCTTAAAAAGAAAATAAAACTATGAAAAATGAGAAAATTTGTGTCTTTGGCTTTTTATGTGGATGCAATTACTTAAAAGTCATTTTGATTTTACTCTTTTGACAAGCAAGATTTGAATTTGACATAACGAATGAATAATATTAATTCATCGAACTGTCAATATTATTTCATTAGCAACAGTAACAATAGTTATTTGTTTAACTGGCTGCCGTTTCATAGACGAGGCGAAGCCGAGGCAATGAATGCTGCCAAAGCTATGAATCTGTGTTTGAAGTCGAGTTGAACACATAATTTTTTTGCCGATTTGGAATTAATATTAATTTAGTGATTATTTTATGTAGATATTTTGAAAGTTATCGCTGTCAAATTACGTTGCCATGCGTGTGTTGAACGGTTGTTATGTATTTATTGCCGGTTGCTATGCATTTGTTGAGTGGTTGTTATGAAAAATATTTTTACAGCCTAAGTATAAAAGCGACACTTTACAGACTGTCAATCGGCAAAAAAGGTCATTAATTGATAAACAACGGTTTATTTTGGGTATATTATTTGACAGTTCTGGTTAAATAAAATAAATATCTCATCGCGCCATTTTCTTTTTGTCTGAGTGTGGCATTTTGCTAAACGCAGATCTCAGACGATGAGAGTGGAGAATTATCTCATAAAATCTTTTATTTATTCCATGTTGTGTTTATAAATATAATATATTGCTAATCTAATCGCATAGTGTAGTGTTTTAATATAAATGAAAATGTATTATTATATTAAAAGCAATATGTAAGTAATGCTTACAATTTCTTCACGTTTCTTCAATAAATAGTAAATCAATCTATAAATAGGAATAGCTGCTACAAATAAATCATTTATACGCAGCTGCCTCGCATATAAAACACTTAAAACATATAAAATAATAGTTTCCTATACACTATAATATCGTATCGTAAGTATAGTTATATGGCTTGTTTTCACATCGTAATTGCTAGAAATCTTATCTGTAACGTAGACGTAAAGTACGGCACATAACGTAAAGCCATAAAGGTGTATAACGTAAAACAGCGGTACCGCACATGTTGGGCTCGCGTGTCCGCGGGGTATAAACATTCAATAACTGTGTTTGGTAGATGTGCGTTTGTTTGTTTGTAAGGACCCCGCTGTTCACTTTATATTGAGTTGGTGGAACCGGAAGCGCATTTAGAAACTGTCATTGCGGTGAGAGCATACTATTATTTTTCATATAGTTGTGAAAAAAAAAAAAACAAAAACTGGAGGAACCATGACTTATTCGATTTATAGAAAACCTAAATATTCATTTGCTTTCTAATCATCATCTTTCTCAAACATTTTGTTCCATGAAATGGTTTTATGGATTACCAAAAATTCATAAGAAAAACGTACCCCTTGACCTATAGCCAACTGTATTAATTCATGTACTTATGAATGAGGTCCTTCACTACAGCCACAAAAAGGCAAATAAATAGTTTATTTCAAATCGGCACTAAAGTGCTCAAAAATCGTCATTAAAAGCTCAGAAATCGTCACTAAAGTAACCCATTATACGACGACTTTGAGCAGCCCAGTGTTGGCAACCGTTAAATAATTATTGTACAATTAGGATAATTTTGGCATAAGACTTTTTAAAACTGTAGATAAACCATTTTTTATGAAACTTTATTAGAATATAATGACGATCAGTGAAAACCCGATGTGAAAATTTCATATATTACCTGAAATATGATTTTTCAAAGTATGTGTGACGTCAGTAGTATTACTCCAGTCGCACTAAAACAACGATTTTTCATGATAGTAGATATTATAAATTTTTTAATGTAAAAATAATATTTACATATTATAAGTCTTAATTTACAACAATTCAACTTAATATAAATAAAAGTAAAATTAATTTGGCAACTTTAGAGTAAACATCATACGAAAGTTTGAGAACAGTGGCGCTAACCTCAACACACAATTTTATTCAATAGTTTTTCAACACAGCACAATAAAACAAGTAATAGAAGCCCAACAAATAAAATTTCAAATACCAACAAACAAAATAAATAAAATGACATTTCGTAGTTCTATTTCAGTCCACAATAGGCGTTGGGCGCAACGGCAAACGCTCGTCTTGCACGTTTCATATTTCTGGCCAATAGAATCTGACGTCAAAATATGTTCAATTCGTTATATCGCTTTACTGCAAAATATTTAAAAGAAAAATAAAAATTTACTACTAATTATTCGGTAAGTGTAACACGATATAAATTTGTCATATTTCGTTTATGTTTTATGCGCCCATTCAGATAAAGTTTAATTCGCAACTGAAATGGACCTGTATCCATCTGGTGGTAAAAATATAAACTGCTATGAGGAGTAATAGTATGTATGACGCATTTAACGGAATGTTAATAAAAGTGATCTTTGTGTAGTTGTTTAGTGCAATATTTTTCCATTTAATTTATTTTCTCATTTATTTGTTCTTCACCTATCAAGCAAGAATATGTGATTTAGCTTCCATTTATTTTCGAGAAAGGGTGCTAGTAAAGTGTAAATATTAATCAAATATGGAGAAATTGAATTGACCGAATAATTAATAAATTAAAATTAAAATTAAAAAATTAGAAAAAAAAAATAATGTAGGACTCCATTCTGGAATAATACTCTGAGTGAATGTGCTGGTTGTGTTGTTGCCTCCTGGCTGATGACGTGTCCTCGTTGCATGTAAAGGTATACTTCTAAGTGCAGTCGGTCCCAAGCCCAGGATATACCTGTAATACCTCAGCGAGGCGCGGTAAACTACCTTTAATTTACGAGCAGGAGGAAATGGTTAATCAGACACTTGACTCGTTTCAAATACAAATACTCCACGTTTATGTTTCCTTGCTGATTGTCTCATCGGCTACTTTGACAGTTGAGCTGTTAATCTCCTTCCAAAATTATCTTTACTACACTTATTTATTATTATGCAGAAACCACAAATTGCATGGCCGGTTTAGTTTTTGAATTAGAACCATAGCTACTGTGTAACAGATTATTGCAGATACCTTATATTATGTAATCTTCATAATCTGCTGCATTCTGCTTATATTTAGTTTTTATTTTTCATCAGCTGTCTGGGCGATCAGGCGACGGAATTCCCGCTCTTTGCTACGTCATACTATCTCCCTCTCTCTCATACATACATGACTAGCAGCACCCGAGTACGACAACGAAAAACCAACAAGCAACACAGAAATCGAGGATTCATTTCGGACATTCTCACTTCGTCCCGAAGCAAAAATTTTCCTACTTCAACCAGTGAGATTTTTATTAATAATTATTTTTTTCTATTTTGTACTGTTGTACATCAAATTATTTTATCTATGTAGCAGTTGTGATGTCACATTCGAAACAAAACCTTCGGTATTATAATGAATTGTCATGCTGCATTTTAACAGATCGTCATATATTTTAATAAAATAATATTATAAATTATGTTTTCCTTATTTACTTAAATACGGACCCAGAGACATATCATTTGGCCCAATTATGAATTTTAGAATAACTTAAAAAAAATTGTTCTGATCTTACAAAGAAAAATTTTTATACTCAATTTATTTGTATCTTAAATTATGTTAATTTTAAGGAAAATATCTGATATGGTCACCACACTACTTTCTTATACATATAAAACCAACTGAACGCGTATGACTTGTTCCTTGACCTTGTGTAAGACTTTATTTTGACAATTATTTGACATATAGATCTTAAACCTGTTTAATTTTTTTCTTCTCATTATAACTATTTTATTTTAAAATAGGTATTAATTAATATCTAATCTTTAAAATTATCTAACTAATAATACAATTATTGCTTTTATAATATTCCAAATTCGTCTTCCGGTTTTTCAATTTCATTCAAAATCAACTCAACTCTTCATATATTTTCATGAAACTTATAAATTCCAAGTTTCGTTTACATATCTTGTCTCGTGCATATAAGATATTGCGCACACAGACATCCATCCATTCATGCATCCATCCATCTATCTATCCATTCTCACACACAGACATCATTGAGAAAATTGGTCTTATAGGATTCAGTGGACGTCAAACAAAATATATATTTCCTCAAAAATCTCGTCTGCGATTTTTTTCATTATTCCAATACATCCTTATACCTTGTATAAGAAAGTAATAAAATTGAAATAATAACAAATTAACAAAAATCACTAAAATAAAGATTTAATTTGGCTCAAAGATGTTGGCTGGTACTGGTACCACGTACACTGCTTTTGAATCCGATGACAACAAAATATAGCAAAATATTTCAAATAAAGATTGTAAGGAACATTAATTTAAATTAAAATAAAACTGTAATAATTACAAATTAACATAAATCACTGACATAAAGATTTTATTTGGTCCAACGGTATTGGCTGGTACCACGAACATGGTTTTTGAATCTGATGACAATAAAATATAGAAAAATAAAAATTGTAGAAGTTAATATTATTCTACATCTTTTTGATTCCAATGAAATTTACTTTACCTCGTTTATTTACTAAGATATGCCCAAAATCCCTAACAGGCCATCAAATAATCTACCATTTTCTGTTTATGAATTGTACCCAAAATCTAATCAATTCGTAACATAAACATAATAACTCCCTTTTATTCAATTCAATTTAAGATATAAATATGATTATTTTTTGACATTTCTTTAAACCAATCAAATGCTTTATTGTATGTCACGTGTCTGCGTTTTAACCAATCCTGTCATTATTATACTGAGAATAATGCTCTTGTGAATATTCCCGGCAATTTTCTCTGTAGCTTTTTTGTTTTTGTTGACAGATGTCAAATGTCAGATAGTTATCATCAACACAAGTAAAAATGAGCAAAAAAGATAAATTTAGTGGCGTGCCTGATGATGAAATCAAAAAATAATCTAATTAAATATAAGTCGAGAGTTCGATAAATTAGAAAATAATTCTCCAGTATCTTTCTCAAACTTGTCGCCATTTGGCAATAGCCACTCAAGCCCTACGGGCTTTCGTGGCTATTGCCTGGCAACAAGTTTTCGAAAGATCTGTCAAATTATTTTCAATTTATTCTCACCCTCTTGTTATATTATTACTGATAATTTAAACAATTTTCCTTCGTATGATTTGAACTGGGCAAAATGATATGATTCTGGTCTCGTATAACCCCTATTAAAAATTAGTAGCGCCCTCTGCTAGAGTTAGCCTTCAACCAACACCCACAATAAATAAGTAAAATATATGCTCACGCCATTCATTTACCCATGTCTGTTATGGATGTTAGAGGAGGGATACAACCGTGGGTCGAACTGAGGATCTCTCAATAATCTTTCAACTAGAACTAACCGAAAAGAGCAGGCACCAAACTCTTACCCAGTTCTTGATTCCTGTGTCTTTACTCTATATGGTCTCGCCAGGTACCTCATGCACACGACCATATAAGTACTTAAGACAATAGATTCACTGACTCCACTTGAAGACTGAGTTGTCTTGACCATTGTGCAAGAGGCAAAGCCGAAGAAAGAAAGAGGTAAGTTGAGGCTACAACCATTTGAGAAGAAGTGAACTAGTTGGATAATTATTTATTTGTTTGATTTTCCTCTTAAGTTAAAGATATAGAGTTGTGCTAATACCAGTGGTTTGTGGCATTGATAAAGGTTTTGTTTTTTGGTGTTCTTATTACAATAAAGATAATGAGGTCATAATTAGATGATGTTCATTCGTTGATTACTTGTGGTCAATGTTTAGGAATGATGATTCATTTTTGTTGACTTAGCTAAAAATTCTTGTAAACATTATCGTTGTAATTCAACTTTAGTGAATGTCTAAATTTCTGTCATTGAAGCTGTAGCATACACATTATTCGTGTAATATTTATTTACAAACATATTCAATAACGACTTACAAAGGATATACACTCGAGAAAAAAAAGCGCAGCACTTGAAAATGCACCAAAAATGGCTAAATTTCAAAGTGCTATAACTCGGTTGAATTTAGTTGGAATTGGATGATTCTTTGAGTTTTAGAAACTTTGAAATGTTCTCTTCAATGATGCCAGTCAACATGATATCAAATTCATTACACCCCCTCCCACCCCAATATAAAAAAATTGTCCTGATGTCAAAAAATGTCCAACTTTGACAGCTCGTACGCAGTGCCAAAAAAATCGTGGACTCAATTGGCAAACTGGGCAATACAGTTCAAAAATTACCTTTAAGTTTCGAGTACTTACGACAATTTGGCGCGAAATTGTGAATTATTCAAAAATTTTCCAGTCACGTTTTGAAAACGAAGACGTTTTAAAAAACTTTTATAAACGCGATAAATGGACATTCAATACGCAAAAAGTATTGCTCTTTCGTTTAAAAGGCTATTGCACACAGATTAAACGGATTGAAAGGATTTGGGATACAAAAATACAAGTAAGAAGAAACAAGGATAGACATAATAAAACATGGGAAAAGGAATAACCAAAACAATTAAATCATAATAAATTTTTGAAAAAATCCTATGAATTTTTTCAGATTTTTTGCCATTTTCAGACTTTTTGCTACATCTCTTCTTACAGTAGAGCGATTTTAATAAAATTTTACAAATTTATAGATTTAAACGAGCTGAATCGAATGATGTGGTCGCCAGGGCTGTATCTTTTTTGTTTGACGAGATATCGTCCCCGGAATTTCCCTAGAGCAAATTTAAAAAATATATATTTTGTTCTAAATTTGTTTGTTCATTAAGTTAAGTATGATACTTCCAAAACTGGAGAGATTTCTTTGATATTTCACTTGATTTTTGAAATACGGCTCTGGAATGTTTGAATTTTGTGAATTTTCATAATTTTTGCCACTTTTTACATTATTGACGATAACTTTATGAACCGAATAAAGTTTTGTTTTATTTATTTGATAGTATAAGAGTTGCGCTACATGATAGGCTAGAAAGTATTAATTAGTTTCTTCACAGGGTTTTAATTTCAGGATGGTGAAACTTATATCTTTTGTGAATTGTTATAGATGTTATATATTTTATCACGTTTCTAGTTGTAAGGCCACTTTAATCAGGCCCTACTATACACATTATTGAATAATATAGTCTAAAAATAGTCATATACATGTACACCTAAATGTCATTGTTCAATACAAATAGTTATTTAAGCTACAAGCAGAGACCTTATAAATATAAATAAATTTCACCAAAATCAACCCAATTTTACGCTTTATTTATCTCATTCTTGGGTCATAGAATATACAGGCACACATCCATCCATCCATCTATTAACACAGCGGTAGAAATCATCGAGGATGCTAATCAAAAGATTCAACCGCACAGGTTTAAGTAAGTTAACAATCTCCCCGTTCCAGTGTGCGCATTTATTACGGAACAGCCTGTAGTTCAACTCTACCTTTACAATGTTTTTTAAGCGGCGCGTTGGGCAGCAGGCGGTGCATACACACATCCACCTCGCCCATATATGGCCACGTCTTACATCTTACAAGCGTTCAACGGACTGCCATAAACGTATAGCTGCTATACTGCTCAGCAAAGAGGTAGAGAGCAAGCCATGGGAACAGTGCACCGCGGAGAGAAGAAAGGCAAGAAAAAATGACTTTGTTAAGAGAAGGGAGATCAGTAACCCTACGAATAAGACTGTAAGATGACATTCGTATAGTTTTGAATCAATTATTTGTTTATAACTTTACCAAGATGTTTGAGCATTGTTCTAAGTCAACTATCATGTTTAAAATAAACGTCAGAGGTGATGTGCTCGTTTATCACAAACTTGCTACCATATCCAGATCCATAATAATGTTTGCTTATTATTAAACAATTGAAATTGCCAGATTCTTTTCGTAATTTAAAAGTGAAGTTATATTGTAATTAACATAGTTACTGTTAAAGTGATTGACTGCAATGTATTAATAGTTATTTACATAAGAGTCAGAAAAGTAATGAATTACTGTCTAGGAGCCATATTGAAATACGAGGCATTTTGTGTCGAGTATTTTATGGCTCCGAAGAAAATATACACATTTTTCTGACGAATTGTGTATTAACTTTTTTCTGAAAACTCAATTTTTTTTAAAATTAAATCTGATTTTTTGTATGTATCTAGTAGTACGTTTTTCTCGTTTCTAAGACAACAGACCATTTAAACGTTTCCCTGCCTAGGCAGAGAAATTCTACTTTCGCTCCGCATTTTAGGCGCGAAAATAGTACTTTCGCTCCGGTTACGGAAAAAAGTATTTTTTTTAAGCATAAATAAAAAGATTTATTGCTATAAATTCTAAAAGCTGTTTCAACTAATTGGATGTGGATAGTATGCAATGATTAAAAATATTACTTCATACTAATTAAGTATAATTTATTAAGTACTAAAGTAATTAAAATAAATGTCATATGCCCGGTATTATAAAGAAATTTAACTGTAATTTAAATTTACTTTCAAGTAAAATTTGATTTAATAAGTGCTTATCATTTGAAATTATTTTATGACATACATACTGTCAAAAATTTGATTGTCATTTGGATAACTTAATGAAAATTTAGTAAGGAAGTAAATTTAACTGGAGATTTAAATTTCTTTATAATACCGGGCTTTATTTGTTTAAACTTGGAAGTGTTTCTATAATTATAATTGATTATTAATAATCCATGTAAATTATCGCTTTGTTCACTTATAAAAAAAATACACTTTAATACATTGCTCTCAATTACTTTAACTGTACTATAACTAATAATGATTCGCACCCTATGTATATTGTAAAAAAAAAAGATTGCGATATTTGTGAACACTGTATTAAATACTCAACGAGAAATTTCTTGGGTACGACCCTGTCTTGTCTTTATTACATGTTACACCATAATGACGTTGAATTACATAGCATTATGGTTCATTATTAATTATATGCAGGTAATTTTAATTAAAAGAAATATATCATTAAATCGTTCAACATTTAAAATATTCCGAAACAAGTAAATTGAAAAGAATCGAGTGCAATTGCAGTTGAAATTAGAAATATAGTTTATTGTTTTTGATTATATTTCTATAAAGAGTTTAAAATATAGTAAATTTATTAATGAAATAAGCAAGTGAAATTCTATATTTTTATATGATGTTTTAATAGTATTTTTACTATATTAAAGATATAGGCGCACTATATGCAATGCTAGCTTTCAAAAATATATTAAAATTCAAATAAATTGAGAAAACTTTCAGAACTCATAGTAATAAATGAAAATATTTTTGTATTTAAGTTCTATAATACCTAAAAAATATTGCGAGAAAACAAAATGAGACAGAGAAATAAATAGAATATGGAAACATTGATAAAAAATCTGATGTGGTCAGCACATTACCTCCCGCCCAATACTACTCTTAAACGATACAAAATAGTATTTAATGATACAGAAACATACCTTCTTATTTATTTATTTTCTATTTATATTATTTATTATTTGAGAAATTTAATTTTGTTTCGTATATTTATTTAATTTTTTGACATATATTTCATTAAGAAAACAGCTTCACAATCAAAATGACATGTGTCACATTTCGTAAAAAATTGAAAACACACACACACACACAGACATCATGGCGAAAATAGTAAAATCGTATTTATTTAAATCAGTAACTAATATCGCTAAGATATTTAATTATGATAACTATATATTATGAGAAATAAATATATACGTATTGTTACAGTAAGAAATTTTTACCATTCAGTTTATAGATACAGTATAAAAACAAAAGTTTTTTTCAGAATTTATAAATGCATGCAATGAGACCCATTTGTTTATTTTATTGTTAGTATTTAATTTAATAATTATTAGGTATATTGTAACACTATATAAAACTTTATTGACAGTTTTGGTAACACTGGTAAGCGGCGACTTTAATTTAAGATTTGGCGCTATTCAAAAATACAACCATAACTTAAAACTAATTGTCTAGATACCTTAATTAAACCAATATTTAGTGGGTCCTCCCTGTGGGCATAAATTAAACCAAACCCTATTATTTTTTAATTTGCTCCCAAAAAATATACAACAACAATAATTGACATCCATCACTGTAATTAAAATTACAATTTATTAAAGTTAATAAAGCAAAAAGTTACCGTATAAGACCTTAAGAACTACTTTTAAGAAACGGTATCTTCAACTGGCCAGACTAAAATTTATTCGTTTTTTTTTTCCTGTACGAATTTATCTAAAATATTCGCTTCACTTTTTGCCGTTTCGAGAGAAACCAGGTCAAACAATTTAAATATGCTGTTAATAATATTGAGAGATGTTCTGGGGTATTACGAGTGATATTATTTATTTTTATTGCAAGCAGAAGCATCGTTAAATTGCTTGTAAAATGAAAGTACTTACTTGGAATTATTTAATACTTGTATGTAAAATGTTTCCATTTTTTTATGGACTTCATAAATATGTTTCGGATTATTGCACTGTTTTAGAAAGTTTTTATTTATTTATTTTATTGCTGATACAAACAATTAACCATAAATGGTAGCGCATCTTATAAAATAACTTCTGTTTTATTGTTAAAAATACAGGATGTTTAATTTATATGGTACACTATTGTTATCTCAAGAACTATAAGAAATGGGAAGTTGGTAAAGTTAGCAAATAATTTATATTTTTATTAAACTGTTGTGGCTACCACAATACCTCCCGCCATAGATTTCTTATCAAACAATGCTTAAACACGGACCACCACTCTCAAGAAACGCTCATCTCACATGTCAAAAAAAGACATTTTTTAAACATTATTTTTTTTATAAAGCACAAGTTTGCAGATTTAAAAGAAAATGTCAAAATATATTTATCTACGATCGTTGTTAAAAGTAACATAGCAACGTGTTAAAAGTGATTTTATTGTTACTTTTTTTTTAACGAATTGTGTCAATAAATCAACAAATATATGTCAAAATATCATACATTTTTTAGTATTCATTCATGCACTAGGAAAATCATAGATAAAATTTTGTTTGATGTACGTCTTAAAAGTGATTTATTTCGTTTCAGGGGTTGTTTCACTCGGCTTCGTCTCGTTTCACAAACTTCCCCACTTACTAATAAAATGTTTTTTTTTAACAAATATCATAAATAACTATTTTTTAACTAGTTGTAATTTGTTAATGATGACAGTAAAATAAAATGTTTAAAACAACAATTGTAGATACAAATACTTAAAACATTATTCTCATGAACAAAATTATCATTAAAGCATAATTTATTAAGATATTTAAAAAGAACTTGATAGGGCTTCAAGTAAACTGCTACTTTCGATTATCGGATTATCACCAAAAACTAATCAGTTCTTCCTAGGGGGATACAAATATAATATATAAAATATCAAAAATTTTAGTTCACTAATTTTTTAGAAACCGTAAATCCAGAGATCCATACAGACAGACACACACACAAAAATTAAACTATTAAAATCGTAATCCAAGGACTCTAAAACGTGCACATCCACTAAAAACTCACTACATAATTTTTAGTATGATTTCTATACCTCCCTTACAAGTATGTGACGGGAGATAAAACAATATTTTGCTACTTTCATTAGTCTTATAATGGTTAGCTAATTTAACTGACTTCGTTTCTCTAATAGTTCTCGAGATAGCAATACCACCCCATTTAAATTGAACACCCTGTATAATTAACAAACGCAGACTCGCTCCAAGCAGTGTACCACACTAAGACATGGGTAAATAGCGTGGTGATGATATATTTATTTTCAACTAATTAATTCAGAAAAAGTGTCTAGCACAAACAATCTGAAAATAATAAAAGCAAAAGATCTGGTGACATGGTGTACATGTGCAGTGTATTCGTGATTGTGCAGACGTAAAAAATCTGTCATGTTTGTCTTCGTCATCTGAATGTGCCAGATGCATTGTGCACTTCACTGTGTACCAGTGCCGTTCGTCAACTATGGGCCAAGCACAAGTTTCTTCATTGGGCAGTCGAAAATTGATCACAAATCACATATGATTTTCAATATAATAAAATAATTAGTCAGACACATACGCATTTACATGGCGTAAGTATTAAATAATAGTTATTTGTCAAACTAGATAGGAAAGCGCTTGAAGTTTGAGCGCAGCGAATGAGGCAATTCGAACGAGAGTGGAAGAAGGGTTTTCCTCTCGTATTAGACACAATATTTTTTTCACGACATGTACATACATTTTGACAATACAACTGAAACTTTAAAAGTTAGGTTATCAGACGCAAGGCGGTGTAGCAGTGTTGCCAATGAACCAATCTTAAATATAATTTTTATAAAGTTAACAAATTGTGACTTAATATAGAAAAAGAAGAATATAAGACAAAATTGTAAGATAATTTAAAGTATGTATAAATAAAATAAGGTTTTCAATAAAATAAGGAATTTATTTATACAATATATTTTTTGTAAATAACATTCATATTGGTAACACTTCTATATTTTCCTCTCTAGAGAGGAAAAACACATTTTACTCACTATTTCGAGAGAGAATGGTGGGGTTTCCTGGAATGTCGTGAAAAATAATATTGCCATTCCTGCAAATTTTAATTTCATCAAAATAAAGTAAAGGTTGCAAATGAAAATTGCAGCCAATATTATTATACATCTTTACGAATACAATAAAATTTACTGAGATAGTTCCTAAAGACCTTAAGGGCCTTCAAGTAAACTACCACTTTCGTTTAGTGGATAGCTCCCAAAAATTTGAACTTTGTCTTTGATGTTTTCATTAAATTTTGAGTTATTGTGACCAAAAAAAAAAAAAAATAGGTCAACGTGAAAATAATGAAATCATATTCTAAGAACTGTAAAAATTTTCTTGTTTTAATATGTGGGTAAAAATAACGTCCCGTGTCTACGCCCATGGTACAATAATTCGGAATAGAAGTGAATGTAGTGTGAGCTCGTGTGTATTATACAGTGTGAGTGCGAAATAACGCGTCGCGTGGATATAAACTGATTAATTACTCCGCACACACGCGCACTGAAAGGTCCTGTGTGTGTTTACTTTAATGATGATTTGTGCGCCTCGGGAGTGGTGTGAAGTGCGACGGTGGCGACCCCACCAATTAAAACTTGTCTTCGCAGCCTTTTCACGCTCATTATTTCTGTTTAGTCTTCGAATTTTTATTTTTTAATTAACGCTTGTGTTTATTAATCAAATGCTATTGACTTGGCGACACTAACGCTTATGCTACATTGTTCAATTAGGTATCTGCAAGTGCAGATCCGGGTTCGTCCGTGAGAACTGTGGCTTCGGAGTTCGCTTGTACATTCGGTGTAAAAAGTTGAAATAAATAAATAACGATATTTATGCAACCATTACATAATTTAGGGTTTTATGCACGGAACATATAAATGGGTCAATAAAACCCTATTATGTACGTGTTACATACAATATTTTATGTTCGACTGTAATGCGGATTAGTTTTGTTTAGCTTAGAACGACAATTATATTTTATATAAAAAAAATGATATTTTATATAAGAATGCTTTTTCTGTTGTTTAGTTGTATATTGCTTTAACTTTATTGGACTAGTTTACAAACAGGCCAAACAATATCATAAACAAGTAATTATAGTACAACCCAACATAATAGGTACATATTTATGGTTTTATGGACGAGGCGCATAAAAGGCGAGTCAATAACAACCTTTTATGCATAGCAGGCTGAGATTAAGAAAATTTTAAAAAGATGATTATTTGCAAGAGAAAAAAATTTATTCCAAATTTTAAATATGATTATAATTAATTTATATTAACAGTATAATGTTATTTATTATGCCAATATATTAATATTTATCGATGAAACAATAATTATACACTGTAGTACTGTGTGGATCTATTATATAATAATATAAATTGACGAAACATAAAATTATATAAATTAAATTTTGATTTGAAGTCAGAAAACAAATGAATAAGAAAACTGATTTTATTTGTATATAAATTGGGCACCATAATAACTCCCACCATAGATTTCTTAACAAACAATGCAGGAACACTGACCACCTCTATCAAGAAACGCTCATCCCTTCAAAAAACTACGACCCATGTCAAAAAATCACATTTTTCAACCGTTTTATTTTTTCAAAAAACACAGGTTAGCAGATTTAAACGAAAATATCAAAATATATTTTTTCTTTAAAGTATTGTAATTCGTAAATGGTGACAGTAAGAGGAAAATTTTTCAAACAATAATTGTAGACAATAATATTTGAAACATTATTCTAGTAATAAAATTTTCTTTTATAATAATTTACTCAGATATTTCAAAATAACTTGATAGGGCTTCAATTATACACCACAACGGTTATTGAATTATCACCAAAAACTAATCAGCTCTTCCAAAGGGGATACAATTGATATATACAAAATACAAAAATTTTCAGTAATAATATAACAAGAGGGTGAGAATAAATTGAAAATAATTTGACAGATCTTTCGAAAACTTGTTGCCAGGCAATAGCCACGAAAGCCCGTAGGGCTTGAGTGGCTATTGCCAAATGGCGACAAGTTTGAGAAAGATACTGGAGAATTATTTTCTAATTTATCGAACTCTCGAGTTATATTTAATTAGATTATTTTTTGATTTCATCATCAGGCACGCCACTAAATTTATCTTTTTTGCTCATTTTTACTTGTGTTGATGATAACTATCTGACATTTGACATCTGTCAACAAAAACAAAAAAGCTACAGAGAAAATTGCCGGGAATATTCACAAAAGCATTATTGTCAGTATAATAATGACAGGATTGGTTAAAACGCAGACACGTGACATACAATAAAGCATTTGATTGGTTTAAAGAAATGTCAAAAAATAATCAGTTTAGTAGTTTTTGAGAAACCGTAACTCCAGAGATCCACACAGACTGACAGACAGACAGACACACACACACATACAGAAAAACTATTAAAATCATATTCTAGAGACTCTACAGCGTGCTCATCCTCTGAAAACTCACTACCAAATTTTTAGCATGATTCCTATACCTCCCTTACAGGATGTGGCGAGAGGTAAAAATGATGTTCCTATTTAATAAATTACCTATTAAATCAATGAAACTTATTTTATGGTTTATTTTGATAATAAGCCTTTTTACTTTATTATTATGGACTACTTAGTTCATAAAGAGCCACTTTATAGCCGCT
This sequence comes from Poecilus cupreus, assembly GCA_963942605.1. Taxonomy (NCBI): domain Eukaryota; kingdom Metazoa; phylum Arthropoda; class Insecta; order Coleoptera; family Carabidae; genus Poecilus; species Poecilus cupreus. Next base: position 3,765,863 of record OZ012721.1, on the reverse strand, counting down.
AAACAATATCATAAACTAATAGTTATTATATTACAGTGGAACATAAAATAAATTTATTACCATACCGCTTACGCATCTGGGGTGTGGCACTCTGCTTTCGCACACCTCGGTAAGTAATTGTTGTATACTATTATATATTTTGATAACCAACACGATAAAATATTTCTAATCACACATCAATTACCAATAAACTATGACTATTTAGAAGTAAATAATTTAAAACTTGGAAAATATGTTGATCAGTTGAGGTAAAACTCCACTCTTCGTATGTTCCCTGGCATAATTTAAGTAGAAAACATGAACTTTGAACATAATTTTCACAACTGCAGCTATTATTCTGTTCAGTGGCTATGGCAATTCCGTTTCTCGTCATTCACATAGCCTTGTAGCTGGTCGGAGCGCTCTGCGAGTAACCTCTGTTGCAAGAGGCTTTGTACGCGGTTGTTGTCGATATTTTTAATCCATTTATGTTGATAATACCTGCATGAATTGTGTCAGTTCACTGTGAGTTTTCTATTGAGAGTTATGAAATATTGCAGAGTTTTACTGCATTTAAATTTAGGACGATTACAGGGAATTACACAAAATTATGAAAGCTGGAAGGAAAATATCATTTCTATTTTGCTAAACTCATACTCATAAATCTATTATTTATGTATTCATTTGTCATGAAAAAGGACCCAATTAAACGGGCAAGAGTTGATACAAATAATAAATGGATTAATAATTTGATATCATATTGGGTCTTTCACCATTATTATTATTATTTTTTTTTTATGAAACTTTATCTATACTGAAGACTATCTACACTTTTAAAAAGTCTTAATTGTTATTCATTAAGCCACAATGATTTTTTTAAAAATGTTGTGATGTCATAGTAGAAGTGTTGCTGGATCTAAAACAGTACAGATTGTTAATAATTGTAGTCATATATTTTTTTACTTCTTTTATTATTATTATTACAATAAAATAGAACATTTATGTAACAAAAATTATTTAAATTTCTCCTGTTTTAGATCCAGCAAAACCTCTACTATGACGTCACAACATTTTTTTTTAAATCATTGTGGCTTAATGAATAACAATTAAGACTTTTTAAAAGTGTAGATAGTCTTCAATATAATATAAAGTTTCATAAAAAAAAATTAAAAAAAAAATGATGAAAGACCCCATTTTCGTTAATTTATATTGCTAAACGGTATAAAATATAGAAAAATATTTCATATAAAATGGTAGCCCATATTATACTACATTTTTATGTATAAACACTTCCTGTTGACGGATTCCCGCCAAAATTTAGCCAGCTCGTAATTTGAGCAATTTAATTCTAAGTATAAAATATCAAGATATTTCTATGGGGTAAATAGCCGTGATAACGTGTCGGGCTGTGGATCGAGTGATCCTCAGTTCGAATCCCACAGCCGACAGTTGCCAATTTAACTTTACCCCTGTGGTTCCCCTTCCACTAACAACTTTGGGGACTATGACTTCACGGCAGGTAACCGCATTTCATACGCATAAATATATCACTTACCAAGAACTGCGTAAGCAGAGTGCTACACCAATAATTGATAAAAGGCGTGATGATATATTTATTTATTTTATAGATATAGATGTTTTTGTTCCCATTGTAACTACGATTATTGAAATATATTATTAAATATATAAATAAATAAATATATCATCTGGCCTTTTACTAATTATGGGTGTGGCACTCTGCTTACGCAGATCTCGGAAAGTGATATATTTTTGCGTATGAAATGCGGTTAACAGCCGTCAAGTCATAGCACCCAAAGTTGTTAATTGGGGGAAACCACAGGTGTAAATTTAAATTGGCAACTGTCGGTAGTGGGATTCGAATTGAGGATTTCACGATCCCAAATCCGATGCGTTACCACGGAGCTATTTACCCCATTATTAAATATATAATTTACTTTTTCTCAAAATTCGAACCATGTACAAGAAAAATGTAAATAATATTTTATTTTCCAAATATTTTGGCTATCTTTCATTCGATACTTTTTTTACTGCGGATTCTATTTTTGAAAAAATGGAATTTATTGTTTTGTGTGTCCAGTAAACTTCCTCTTCCGGTTTTCATTCAAAATCAACTCAGCTCTTCATATTTTCATGAAACTTATAAATTCCAAGTTTCGTTTACATATCTTGTCTCGTTGTCTCGTTCATGAGATATTACGCACACGAATATCCATCCACCTATCCATTCTCACACACAGACATCATTGAGAAATTGGTCTTAACGGATTCAGTGGACCTCACAATATGTATTTTCAAAATCAGCGATTTTTTCATGATTCCAATACTTCCTTATACTTTGTACAAGTAAAAAAAAAACAAAATATATTTGATAAATGTTGACGTTTCGAAATTGAAGGCGCTGGAAATTAAAACATCCTCTACCTACTAATTTAAGGTGAATATAATAAAATATTTTAAAAAGCGCCATTCTATTTTTATATTGAATTTTTTTAATAGCTAACTTAGAATCGAAAGACGTTTTTTTATTATTATTTTCTATATTACCCACAATTAAATTGTGTATTTTTATTATTTCAATGGTTCGAAAAGGTCAATGCCGCATAGCTAGTCACGTACTGAGGTAAGTAACATATGACATTATATAGCTAAATCTATCTTTGAAATGAAAAATTAATCATGTAAAATACCGTGACTGATCAGTTCGATTTAGCCGTGAGCTCCGTTTTAGATAATTGATTTGTTTGAATCGTGCTTTGTCATAAAGTGAACTCATTCTTAGTAAATCTGTATTTGTACATGAATGTGCAGCACATAAAAGACTGAGTCACAATGTATGACGATTTTCTTCGACAATAACTCAAAATTAAATGAAGCTATCATTGTTAGATTTCTTATTTAGATTTTATTTGTTTACGTTACAAATTGATTAGATTTTAGGACCGGAAGTGGTAGTTTAATTGAGGGTCTATTAGATTTATTGTAAATATCTCAGTAAATAAATGAGTTAGAATATCGATAAGCACGTTTCAGGGTTCCTAGAATACGAAATCTGCAACGGATTGGGTTTAGTTAATTCAAAGACAGACAAAAATAAAATAAATGTATCACATTTCAATGTTAGTTTTTGTTTCCACGAATAACATCATTCAATTGTCCCGTTTATAATCACAACGAAATCTTTCATAAAAACAATGACCAATCAAAAATTCATTTGTTTCCAGCACAACTGGAGCAAATAAACGAGTCAGTCGGCACAAACAAAGCGCTATTCACATTTTTTCTATTTCCTTTTTACATTTTCGATTAAAATTAAAATGAGTAGACGGCGAAATAATGAAAATAATGCAACTGTTCACCTGTCCTTCATTTTTTATTTATTTAATATTTATCTCTATGAATGGTTAAATGGACGTTCGCTCTTATGTTTAATAGTTCAAGACCGAAAAATTAAACTCCATAATTGATATTTCAATATTACCGTATAGTTTACGATAGAAGGGTTATTGACTGTACAGGGTGTTTCATTTAAGTGTGCCATGGTTGAAAACTTGAGAATTATAAGAGATACAAAGCTGGTTAAATTAGACAACAATTTTCTTTTGTTGGGTGCATAATTTAAATTTAAATGACAGTGATTTGAAATAAACACATTTTTATGGAAACAAAAAAAATAATTATTATTTTCAGCAGGTGGGCATTAATTTAAAAGAACTTTAATTTGCTGAAAGTTTTTAGTTATTGAATTTTCGTCAAAAGTTCATTAAGAAATAGTTATTTGTCAAACTAGAGAGGAAAGCGCTTCTTTTTCCCCCTCGAGTTCGAAGTTTGCCTCATGAGTGCAGCGAGTGAGGCATTTCGAACGAGAGTGGAAGAAGAGCTTTCCTTTCGTGTTAGACACAACATTTTTTTCACGACATGTTTCTAAAAACGATATACTCGGACCTGAAATACACTTTGAGAACACAACTGGCAGACTGACAAGTTAAAAGTTAGGTTATCAGACACAAGACGTGTAGCAGTGTTGCCAATGAACCAATCTTAAATATCTTTAATAAGTTGTCAAATTGTGATTTAATAAGAAAAAGAAAAATATAAGACATAATTGTAAGATAATTTAAAATATGTATATCACTAAAATAAGGTTTTTCAATAAAATTAGGAATTTATTTATAATTTTTATAATAATTTTTTTGTAAATAACATTCATACTGGTAACACTTTCTAGAGAGGAACAACACATTTTGCTAACTATTTCGGGAGAAGAATCCTATATTTGCAAATTTCTGCAACATAATTCTCTTAATATTTAAATAATCATAGTTTCTATGAAAACGAACAAATAACTGAAATATCTATTATATATGTTAAAGAAGTGCCATGTGAAATTATTAAACATCATTCTTTATTTATATGTCAATATTATAAATAATAATTGAATGTCAAAAGTTACTTGATTAAATTTAAGCGCAGAAGAATGTTACAAGCCAAAATATAAATAACGCCCTGTCAGAAATCCAGTAATTACCAGCAAAACACTTTCCATATCCAAATTTCTCTCGAATTAAGTTAGCCTTGGCTGAAAACAATAACCTAAATAAGCAAAATCACTGTGGCATTTCTGTAAAGTGTAAAATATTATTTATCTCATGCAGCAGTCTCCTCCTTGCATCATCGTGCCAAGTCGCGGTTGCTCTTGTTAATTGACAGATTCCAAGAAACATAATTTATTCGCCATATTAAAATGCATGATGTGATGTCACTCGGAGATGGAAGCGTGCACGAGAACCTGTTGCTCGCTTCATGTTGGCATCAGAAAGTGAGGTTGTGTCAATACAAAATGAATAAATAGGAAACACAATCATCTGATGTACCCTACACATAAACTCTAGCTTAAACAACTTTTAAACGGTACAAAATAGACAAGAAAGTTTCATAGAAAAATTGTAGCCAATACTATTTTACATCTTTTTTATTATAACTAAATTTACTCTAAGTCAATTATTTATAATGGTGTGTTAGTGCCTACATTGATGTATGGCTCTGAATGTTGGGTGTGGATGAAGAAGCATGAACGACGTATAACTGATGTGGAAATGAGATATTTGAGAGGAGTATGTGGGTATACAAGACGTGATCGTATACGGAATACATTGGTGTATGATGAGTGTGAGATTGAGAGGAGTGTTGTTAAGAAAGTGGGAGTGAGTCAGTTGAGGTGGTTTGGACATGTTGAGCGAATGTCGAATGAAAGGTTGGCGAAACTAATATATGTGGGTGAGATTGAGGGTGAACGATTGCGCGGGCGTCCGAGGAATAACTGGTTGGGTATGATTGATGGTTTGTTGCGTGAACGAATGATTCCGAGTGTGAAGAATAAACGAGCATGTATGAATCGCACTATGAATGTGGATGAGGCGAAAGTGGTGTGTCAGGATAGGAATGTTTGGAGGAGATTGATTGTTGGTTGACTGTTTCTGGGTTCGTGCTACCCCACTAAGTGGGACATAGCGTGACGTTATGTATGTATGTATGTATGTCAATTATTTACTGAGATATGCCCAAAAAACCTGATATGCCTTCAAGTAAACTCCTACTTCCAGTTGATGGATCGCTAACAAAATCGAACCCAAACATCCAAAATCTAAATATGAAATTTAAAAATGATATCGTCTTTATATTTTAAGTTATTGTGGATGACCCCCAAGCATACATACACACACACGTCTTCGTGAAAATAGTGAAATAGTATACTAGGAATACCTAGCTTATTTTAATTGAAAATTTCAACTATCTGTCATTAATGGTATGGATTTATGGATGGATACCAATTTGTACATCCACGTACTGTCCAAATAAAATGCAACATAGATTGTTAATGTTAGATGAATCATTCTTTAAAGGTGTTTATTAATGAAGAAGATATTCGAATGGTTACTTGATACAATTTTGGTTATATTTTCAGAAATGTTTGTGATGTTTGCTAGTTTATTTTCCAAACGTCCTAGATCAAATCATTTCACAGTTTCGAGAATTTCTACAAAATTAAAAGTGATACAAATTTAGATATGTATCATAAGAAAAAATCTGGTGTGGGCACCACACTACTTTCTTATATAAATAAAACCAATTGAACACGTATGACTTGCTCCTTGCTTATGACTTTATTTTGACAATTATTTCATATATAGGTAGATGTTACCTGTTTAATTTTTTGTACTATTGTAACTATGAATTTATTTTAAAATAGAAATTAATTATTATCTATTCTTCAAAACTTTCTAACTAATAATACAAATATTACTTTTATAATATTTCACAAGACACATATTTTTGATACTTCACAATTATTTGACACGTTTGACACATAGATATTAAAAATGTTTTAGTTTTTGTTCACTCTGTAATTAAGATTATTGTAATATATATTCTTAAATATATAGTTTAGTTTTTCTCAAGATTAGAAGCATGTACAAGAAAAGTGCAAATAACATTTTATATTCCAAACAATTTTGCTAACATCTTCCATTTGAAACTTTTTCTCACAGCTGATTCTATTTTTGAACAAAAAAAAATGGAATTTATTGTTTTGTGTGCCCAGCAAAATTCCTTTTCCGGTTTTTCAATTTTATTTAAAATCAACTCAGCTATTCATTTTTTCATGAAACTTATTAATTCCAAGTTTTGTTTACATATCTTGTCTAGTTCATGAGATATTGTGCACACGGACATCCATCCAGCCATCCATCCATTCATCCTCACACATAGACACCATTGAGAAATTGGTCTTAATAATGTAATTTATTACTCATGAGAATGAGTAATATATATTGCGTGCTCATTGAATAATATACTATTATAAATTATTTGTTTCATATATAATTTTCTCTTCTTGAATACAACTTTGTTGTAATAAGTTACCTATTCTTTCCTAATGTGATATTAAAAAGTATAATAAACACGGAATTTCATATGATATTTTCTTACAAAACTTGATATCGTTTTTAAAGTAAAGTAACCATTTCCTAATTTACCATAATCTACTGGGCTCTTCCTGAGGGTATACAAAAATGTAAAAGGCAAAATTTTATAATTTTTTGCTCAATAGTATTTGAAAAAATTCATGCAGACAAGCGCAATATTTTGTCATTTCTTCCGCAAATATATTAACAAATAATAATTTGTTCCTGTACCTTCTTTCGCGGATTTCATAGCCCTAATATTTTACTTGCTTCAGTGAAGTTGTTGATGTTCAGTCAACAAACAACTGCAAGGATTACAGTGACCTCCGAATCAATAAGTCTCTTGACTCTCAGTAACTTCGACAAAACTTAATAAATTTCTCAGCGAAAAAACTAAATACTTTTGATTAAGCAAACAGAAAGCAACAAATGCAAATAAACCCGTTCGAAAGAGGAAGAACCTACATCGTCTTACTTAAGCAAACAAGCAGACCATTTGCGAAGCGAGCACTTCGCATTTACTTAACACATCTTATCTCACAGCTAATCTCGTCTCGTCCACTATTTAATTTGCACTGTTCTACACTGAGTTTACATGGAATTAACCCACATTTGCGCGCGAGCAAAAATCACTTCGACCTTGCGAGTTTTGTTAATAAGTTAAGTAGTTATTCGGAAGGACATGCAGTAATGAAGTAAAGTAATTAAATACTGTGTAATCGATACAAAATTCTTGATTTCTCGGAAGAAATCATGGCGGTGATGTTATTTAATATGATGTTTATTAGTTACAAATTTTTTGTTGCATTTTTTAGTACCCTTGGAAAAAGTAGTATATCTTTAATGATTTCAGAAAAAAGATGTTATGTTTTTAACTTGTTTACACATTTAACATGATGATCTGCAATTTCCGCTCCGGGTACATGATATACTGATTGCCCAAATATTAGTATTTCACGAAATATGAATCAAATTAATACCAATATTTATAAGGAAAATTGTAACTTAGCCAAGGGATAGTCAAAAACGAAAAATATTTGACAGTTCATAAAACAGTTGCATACAAATTTTCGCGCCGCCGTCCGACATTGACACAATTACATATCTCTAAAGCGGTCGGAAATCATATTTTTGTCTAACTAGTTCGACAAAAATTGCTAATTTTTTATGGTTATATGTTGGCATCACTTCACTAATTTTAGCTAACTTCTGACGCTAGAAATGTCAAAGTATTACATTGACTTAAAAATATTATTTCAATATGTCTACAAATGAGTATTTGTAATACAAGAAAACAGAATATTTATGGATTTTAAACATATTTGTAGGAATTATAATTGAATTTGCAGTGTAAAATCCAAATAAAAATATGCAGATATTGGAAAATAAACATAATTGAAATTCAAATATTGTGAAGTTAGCAACATAAAAAAATTCCCTGTCATTAAGAAATGAATAATAAATTTAATTAATTTATTAAATTTACATAAATGTTGAAGCGAAAAATCTTGTGTATCCCTCGGTTGGAAACTATTTTGCGAGTGCTTGTATTTGTAGGACTCGCCTACCTGACAAATATATTGCGTTATAATTAACATTTTGAACAAATATGACAATTTGTTAAATTAAACTTTTGTCAAATCTGAATTTTTAAGAAGACAAATTTTTGTTTTTATTTATTTGTTACATTTATAAAATTTTACAAATAGACTCGTCAATAATAACAAGTTAATTTAGCTAATTTATCAATTTGAAATTGTTAAAGACAGTTTGTATCCTTTGTAACAACTTAATTTGTTATAATAACTATGATTTATTATTCTGCTTCAATATAATTACTTAAATATTTAGTCAAAAGCACATAAAAATAAATGTGATTAATAACTATATTCACAAATTTATTTATTTATACACAAAAATAATTTGTTACTTCGTAACAAATTTGAAACTTGTTAAATTAACAAAAATTAACAGTGGATCGTCTAATAAATAAATATAAATCTGTTCCCTGTAATGTCAAATATTTGTCGTTTTTGTATAATTTTTTTAGCCTATTATAATTTTTCTAATAAATATTAATTTTAATTTGATTGGTATATCGCGAAATACTAACATTTAGGTAATCAATTGATTTAAAATTCTAAGCAAGTAAAACATGAATTTTAATTTGATTGATATAACGTAAAATACTAACATTTAGGTAACTAAATGGACCTTATTACATGTATTTTTTATTATTATTATTATTTGAAAGTTAGTAATAAATTCAATGTTTAATGTATACGAAAATTATTTTATGTACGACCGTTGCTAAAAGTGGCCATTTTAACGGTTACTTAGCAAGTTAATAGTGTCACTTTCTGACACTAGTGTTAAAAGTAACATAGCAACGTGTTAAAAGTGATTTATTTAAATTGTGAAAATTTTTGTTATTTTTACACCAGAACCAGATCTGGAATTATCTATTTTTATAAAATTGTAACAATATTTACCTCAACTATTTTAATAGAAAAATTTAGGTCAGGCTTCCGGAAATCAATTCAAATAAACACTTATTGCAAAGGTTAATACCCCTGACAGTTTTAGGACTGCTGTTCTACAGACAATTCTTGCAAAAACTGTTTACAAGATTAATTATATCGAATCAATGATGTCATAATTGAAAATATCTTAATTTTTTCTAAATATATCAACAGATATTCAAATCGCAAACTTAATTCCAAGATTTAACGACCAATTATTAAAAGAAATAAAACGATTCGTAGCAAAATATTTCACAAATGGTATCTTTAGTTTTCGATAAAATTATCAATTAGCAGCAAAAAATGTTTTAACGATTTGGAAAATAAATTGACATTTAAAGCCAGCCAAATATTTATTTTGTGAAACAAGTTATTTACCTAAAGCATATTTTAGGATCGTGATAAGATTATGTAACTCGAAATTCGCAAAAAAAGAAGAACAAACAATAAATTTTAATGACTAATGTGGAGGTCGGTTAACCTTGTGACACTGGGTTCGATTCAAAAAATATGTACAGACTGTAGACTAAAATTGTCTTTCTAACAAGATCTGTAATTGCAAATTTTACATCCTGTCACAATCAGATATGTAAATGAGAACGAATTTATGGTCTAATTATCAATAAATATTATTTAAAATAATAGCATTGTATTTACAGAGCAAAATTTATAAATACGAATGAATAAGTAAAAACTAAAATTCTATTGATTGATATTTGTAAGTGTCTTCATTTCACAGCTGACAATTAACCTACCAACTTTTCATATTTGCTATTTAATATTTATTTCAACCGTTATTACCTAGATCTGCAATTGCAGACCAGCAACATCTATTAGTATAAATAAAAAATGAAAAAAATAGTATAATTTTGTGGGTCACCTCATTTTACGGCTGGAAGCTAATCTATCAATTCTTCATATTCATTATTTAAAAAAATCTTATGTAGCAACACATAACTTCCCGCCCAATACAACTCTTAAATCGTACAAAATAGTATTTGATAATACAAAAAAATACCTTCTTATTTGTTTATTTTCTATTTATATTTGAGAATTTTAATTTTCTTTCGTATATTTATTTAATTTCTTGACAAATATTTCACTAAGAAAACAGCTCCACAATCACAATGACATGTGTCATATTTCATAAAAAATTGAGAATTTTTAAGTGTTTCCAAGAGTGTTTCCATGGTGTACATGGAATGTAAGATTTATGAAAATTAATGGGGTAAATAGCTCAGTGGTAACACATCGGACTGCGGATCGTGAGATTCTCAGTTCGAATCCCACTACAGGTACAGACAGTTACAAATTTAAATTTTCCCCTGTGGTTCCTCCTCCACTAACATCTTTGGGGGCTATGATTTGACGGCTGGTAACCGCAATTCATACGAAAAAATATATCACTTACCGAGATCTGCGTAAGCAGAGTGCCACACCCATAATGGGTAAAAGGCGTGATGATATATTTATTTATTTTATATGAAAATTAATTTCTTTACTTTATCTCCAAAACTAATGAAAATTACTCAAATTAGTGTAATCAAACAGATGACAAATTAAATATTCTACAATTTTCAAACATATATAGTTAAAAAATTAAATGTAATTGTTCAGAGCTTCTAGTGAACTGCTACTTCCGGTCAACCAAATTTATCCAAAATCTAATCACATTGTATTTTTGGTATTATAGTATTTGAGTTATGCGAGACGAAAAAAATTGGCACGGACTACACATACAGCTGGTAGTTAACCTACAAGTCTTAAACTTCACAATAAAATAAACCTGCAATTTCATAGTTGAGCTGAGCTATAAATTAGTAAATTGTGCAATAATTTGTTTAAATATTGAATGTTAAGTAAATTTGTCTAGCTAATCTTTTCGTCAACATTAAAATAATTGATTTAATCTTTGAATGCAAGGTCAATCAATTGCCAAAATGTCTAAAGTGATAATTCAGACATCGTCGAACGACTGACTTAACAACCGTTATATATTTGACCAAGTATATCACAACGAAAACAAATGACAAGCGTACAAGAGTTTCGATTGATCCAACACACATAAAACATAAATTGATTGGCTATGTTTGATTACATTAATTGATTAATTTCTACGAGGTTAAGAGATACTTTCTCATGTAGAAAATAATAGTTAATATTTAGTAATAAAGAAGAGACACGTGGATAATTGCGTCTTAACTGTATTCGATGTATATTCATTAAAATATTTCATGAACTAATTTAAAGATCTTGAAAACATTTAGAACCGTTCGAAGCGTACATGATTTTTGCCAGAGTATCTTGTACACCAGAAAACGTGTTTGGTCGAATTACCGTTGGACTCACAAAAACTAACTTACTTTAATTAATAACAGGAACTAAAAGAAGTATCAACCAATAATTAAAATCATAACTTACTTTAAGAATCTTGCACACGAAGGCACGAAAGATAGAGATTAGAAATTTATTTGGAACAATTTTAAAATTGTGTCTGCAAAACTATTTAAATAATTAACCCAATTTGGGATTAGTTCTCTACTGAAGCAGATCTCGGTAAGTGATATATTATTGAGAAAAAATTAAGGGTGTATTAATATTTCTGGGTGTCTTTCTTTTACAGTTGGTAGCTGACCCATCAATTTTTTACCTGTACACTCATAAAAATAACTTCTTGTTTCAAGAAAATTTTCTGTTTTTATTTTGTATGCATTCGTCGAAGAAAATTTTTTATTTCTTACAAAATACTTCGGTTCAATTAAAAAAAATATTAATTTTGTATACAAATTTTATTTATCTTTTTTTACTATGCATTGAAAGAAATAGTTATTTATGTATCAAGGCACTGAAGTTCAATTTTTATCACGAATATGGAATTTAGTTGCTGAGGCCCGTAGGGCCGAGGAAAATAAACCATGTGAGTGATAAAAAGGAACTTCAGTGCCGAGGTACATATTAAGTTTTATTTGAAATCGAAAATTCGAAAAAACTGTAAAAAAATTAAAATATAGGTTAAGTTTATACATCTGTCAGTTGTCAATTGAAACTGGCAGTCAGTGTTGCCAACCTCAAGAGGTGAAGTTATCGTAAATAACACTCAAAATTATGTGTTTTGTCCTCAATTTCGTCATCGGAATTAATTAGTTAATTCTTCTTGCAAATTTTGTTTCATGTTACGTCCTTTACTATAGTACGTTAATATATCTGCCAAAATTATCCTAATTGTACAAAAATTATTTAATAGTAGCCAAAACTGGGTTGCTCAAAATCGTCGTATAATGGGTTACTTTAGTGACGATTTCTGAGCTTTCAATGAAGATTTTTGAGCACTTTAGTACAGATTTCAGTAAAATGAATTTATTTTAAATTTCGTTTTTAAAAATAATAAAAGGGAGGCCTTTTAATTTTAAATAAAACGTTTTTATATTAAACGATATCATTTTGTATTAAAACTATTTCTATTCAAACTACTTTGTCTCCATAATGAGTGTCAGTCTCAAGAATATTTATTAAACCTACAAAAGTTTTCAATGAAAACGAAATCAATATTTCTATTCATTTAAGAGGAATCTGTTTGTTTCAAGAAAATATTTTTATCAATGTACTTTTAAAAATAAAAAATAATTATTGTCTAGATCTGAATTTGCAGAACTGTAACCAGTCACATCCAGATATGTAAATGAAAAAAAACTCATGTTGTTATTATATTTGTGGGTGTTTTAATTTTGCGGCTGGTATCAGATTTACCAATTTTACCTTTACTATTCAAAAAAAAAAAAAATAGCTATTGTTAGATTTGAAATTGCAGAGCGCCCGACTAGAAATTAGTAAATGGAGCAATAATATATTTATGTAATGTTTATTTATTTAACTAGCTAATCTTTTCTGTAAACATTAAAATATTTGTATATTTATTTAGATAAATATAAGAACTCTCAAAGATTTTAATCGAAGAAGAGCAACTGGGATCATTTTTCTGTGCCTTGGGATCGAACTGAGGATCCCTTGAATAACAATCCGATGCGATACCACGGAGCTATTTACTCAATTATATTGAAAGATAAAATAAATAAAAAGTTTTTTCACACCCGGGAGAGAAACTCGGTTTCTATGATACCATAATCATGACAGAAACAGCCAAATTCATATCTACGGGAGATTTGTGCACTTTCTCTCCCGTCGTGAGGGAAAGTGCTCAAATAATATGAAAACAAAATTAAACAAATCAAAGGCAACTATCATAAATAATATTACAATTCAAATAATTTTAAAATACACAAAAATTATCATAAATATTGTGGTTGGAAAAAAATAGTGTATATTACAGCAGGAGAGAAGTGTATTTTTTCCCTTGTCTTATTGTACCAATTGTATCAATTTACTCCGCGGGAAATATTCATACATTTCTCTCCCTAATGTACAATATACTATTTTCACGATCGGAAGTGAAACTCGGTTTCTATGATACCAAAATCGTGACAGAAACAGCCATTTTCATATCAACGGAAAAGTTCTCAAATAATGACATTTGTTGTTAAAAATGAACGAAATAAAAATAAATCAAAGGTAACTATTATAAATAATTATATTACAATTCAAATAATTTTGTAAATTTTTTTTTTTTCAATATATAGTAACCATTATAAATATTGGGACCCTGAAAAAATATTATATTTGTATTTGTCCTCGCCTACAGTTCGTGCTTCAATTTTACTCCGCGAAAAAAAAATCATACACTCCACTCCCTTAACACATAATATAACATTGCATTAGCGCAAAAAAATTAATTAATTAATCAATAAAAAAACAATGAAACTCACCAAACAATCAACAACAACAATATCCTCAACAACAACACCCACAAAAACAAACCACCCACCAACAAAAATCCGTATCTTTCGTCTGTCAAACTTCGCGAGTTTCCAAGCCACCTGAGCGACTATAACTGACTGACTTGTGCGTTCGTTGCAGTCCGGCTGAGGACTGACTCAAACTCTCTCAGTCAGCCAGTGTTGTTGCTGTTGGAGTTAAGTCTCGGCGCGGTGTTTACGTGTGGTCCAGCCTAGTTTGTTGTTACGTCAGTGTGTGTGACTTGAGGTGAGATGACGCGGTTGTAGGTGATCCCAAATGGTTGTAAATGTTAAATTGTGGTTGGGCTGGAGCATGGATACGGGCCTGGTTGATGGTTTGGATAACTGTACTGCTTGGCACAGGGACGGATTCAGGGGAGAGGGAATATGTGGGTCAATGTTTATTTATTTGGGAAGAATATTTTCTTATCAGTCGATCATTGTATATTTTTTATTAAATTGGTTTACTTTAATATATAATAAATAAATATATCACGATATTTAAACATTTAAGGTGTGGCGCGCTCTGTTTTTATCGACGTTGGTGACAGATGTATTACCAGCCGTCAAACTACGCTGTTCTAGTTCAGGATTATTATTTTGTTATACGATGACAAGATTTTGTTGGTGTCTTCATTTTACGCCTGATAACTGACAACCAACTCTTTATCTGTTCTATTAAACGTAACACTTTTCGGGGCCATAACTTCATGACTGGTAACCGCACATCATGCGTAAAAATGTATCACATATTGAGATCCGCGTAATCAGAGTGGATAATGGATAATGGATAAAAGACGAGATGATATATTTATTTAATTTATTTTCTACTAATGTGTAAAAATATTTCCATTAATTATTTTTATTTGAATTCGGCATTAAAGTGCTCGAAAATCGTCATTAAAAGTACTGAAATCGACACTAAAGTTACCCAGTATACGACGATTTTGAGCAACGCAATGCTGAAAACCGTAAAATAATTATTGTATAAGTAGGATAATTCTGACAGATATATAACGTATTATAGCAGATTTATACGTAAAATGAAATAATATGTGCAAGTAGAATTGACTAATTAATTCATATGATGAAATTGAGGACAAAACACATAATTTTCTGTTATTTATGATAACTTCATTGTGCGAGGTTGGCAACACTGAGTGTCAGTTCAATTTGACAACTGACAGATGTATATACATAACCTATATAATAATTTTTTTTACAATTTTTTTCTAATTTTAGATTTCAAATAAATTTTAATATGTACCGCGGCACTGAAGTTCCTTTTTATCACTCAAATGGTATATTTTCCTCGGCCCTACGGGCCTCGGCAAATAAATTCCATATTCGTAATGAAAAATTAAACTTCAGTGCCTTGATACATAAATAACTATTTTTTATTAATTATAGTACCCATAATTCACGACAGTGAATTATGATTCATAATTCATTGTTCTCGACCAATCACAGAGCCAGAAATCCATAATTCACGGTTATTTTAAAGAAGTGATGTGGATCACCAAGCAACGAGCATCGGACAGTTGACATATGTAGTCAGTTATCATTGTGTTTTTGTTTTTATGATAACGTTTTGCAACCTTTTTTTTAAAGTGATTTCGATCATTTTCAAAAATGATTTTCGAATTTACAGGAGTAGAAAAATTAAGATTATGGTCATTATTCACTCGGCTGATTTGCAAACTTCATCTTCGTGAATAATGACTATCATAATCCTTTATACAATAATATACCTACTATTATTTACAGGGTAAATTATTCCGTGGAAACGCATCGAACTGTGGATTGTGAGATCCTCAGTTTGAATCCCACAGCCGTCTGTTTTTAAATTTTAATTTACCCCTATTGTTCCCCCTCCTCTAACATCTTTGGAGGCTATAATTTGACGGCTAGTAAACACATTTCGTACGAAAAAATATATCACTTACCGAGATCTAAGCAAACAGAGTGCCACACCCATAAAGAGTAAAAGGCGTTGTTATTTATTTATCTAAATAAATAAAATAAATGTGACATATTACCAGCCGTCAAATCATCAAATTATTTGACATATAGATGTTAAAAATGTTTTAATTCTTGTTCCCATTGTAATCAAGAAACTAAGATTATTAAAATATAATTATTAAATATATAATTTAGTTTCTCACAAAATTATATGCATGTACAAGAAAAGAGCAAATGACATTTTATATTCCAAATATTTTTGCTGACATCTTTCATTTGAAACTTTTTTCACAGCTGATTTTATTTTTGAAAAGTTTTATGACATTGCGCAGAACTGAGTAGATTTTGGGCATAATTCCAAAACCGGAAGTGGAAATTTACTCGATATAAAAAAACCATTAATTAAATTTATTTTTTATTATACCTGCATCATAATCCGTGTTTAAAACACGCTACAGCGTTCATAAACACAAGATTAAAACACGCCGTGCTTTAAAGGTTGCTAAGCAACAATAAAAATAATTACTATTAATATCTGTCAAAACTGTAAACGTAAACAACAAATGCTAACCAGTCTCCATGAAAACGATATACGTCAAACGTTACACGCGCAAAATTATGAAATGAATCAAAATCAAATTTTGTTTTCCAGTTTTTTCCAGAGTATGATGTAGGTATAATAAAAAATAGCTTTAAAGCACTAGCGACGTTAAAAGCATTCCGCTTCGCGTCGTGCTCTTAGACTCGTCGTACGAGCTTTAAAAGCTTACTTATACACTCGTATCATAATATACTATTATAGGTATATAGAATAAGCTAAAGATTTTTTTAAAAATATGTTAATAACAATATTTAAAATTTGATATTTCCCAAATAAATTACACGTTTAATAATTTATTTTAGTAATCATAGTTGCTATATGAAAACAGGTTAAGTATATGTTATATATGTGTCAAGTTAAAATTTATAGATATAGGAAGGTCATGTGGTAATATTTAATCATTTATTTGACACTTAATTTCGATTAAATGTTTTGTTTAAGTAATTTACCTTCAAGAACCAAAATAGCACAAATTGGAATACATATTTCATTCCTAGATAAAAACAAGTATTGTTACAACTCCTAAGAAATTATAAAAATATTATTTATGTCCACAAACTACGTAAATACTAAAATACGTATAATTGTAGGAGTTAAATTTGTTAGTCATTTTCATAGTAATGTGTTTTTAACAAGTACCAACGCTGAATTACTGCGCGTGCTACAGTAATTTTAAACGTAGGCTGTTCCTATTTTAACGTTTGAATCATAGTTCTTTAGATTTCAATGAATTAATCGAGTTCCTGAACATCAACAAAATTATTTTTAGTGTATTTGTGGACACAATATATTTACTGACATAAAAAGAATAGAACTAGAGATATAACAAATTTTAACAAATGACAGTGATATCAGTTGTTTTGTAAATAATAAATAATAGTATATTTTACACTTCCGGGTTTAAATACCATAATTTATTCTTCCTTCTCGCGAACTGAAGTGTCAGTTTTAATCTCGGAAGGATTAAATTTCAATATTTAATCTCAAGAAATTAAATTGACAAGTAAACAAGTAACCACAGCAATACGTAAAATATTTATTAAAATTATTTTATAATAAATTATATTTATTATTAATAATTTTATGTAGTTGATAACTACAAAGTATATTTAATTGTTTATGCTAAAATCAATTTCTTTGACTATTAAATTCCTTCTCTGGTACATCGTTTAGGAATTGATCAATTTGTTCTGCTGTAATTTTGACTTTTTAGGTTAGTACGAGTAGCCATCATTTCTTCTTTGAAAGAAAGTAATTAATTTTGGGAACTTTCTTATTTCTAACAACCAGCAATCCCTTCAATATCGAGTATCGCCCAAATGATAGCTTACACAATTTTTGATGGTTCATAAAAATATACTAGCAGCACAGTTTCCGTGTGTTTTTGAACTTCTTTATTGTCACATCATTTGCTGAACGCTTCGAATTATTTTTCTATATTTTTCTTGATTTTATCGGCAGTATATTTTACTGAGGATTCTTCTTAAAATATGAAGCACAAATTTTCACTTTGTTGTTTATCAAATCCATCCATTTTCAACATACGATTAAGTATTTTAAATTCTTTAAATTAATCATTATTTATAATATATTGTTGATGTTTGGTTTGGAACTGCTAAAAATAGTGTATATACAACAGGACTGAAGTGCCTTTAATCCCTCAGGTAATTATTTTCCTCGTCTACGGCTCGTTAAATAAAATTCACCCTCATGAATTGGGATATGACATGTAGCGATATACCATCTAGCGGATTATTTTCGAACCCAAAGTAGAGTGAAGATTCAATTAGAAATACATTACGTCAAATGGGAATAACGATTTTTGAGATAAAAAATGTCAGAAATTGTAGTTAAACATCGCGAAAAATCGAAAAATAAGTGTACTGTGCAGTAAAAGGGTGTAATAATAAGTCCTGTAAAAATCTGGACGTTACATTCCATTATTTTCCGAAGCTGGACAAACGTTTTATTTATAAAGTAAACCTATTTGGAGTGCGAAAAAACCTTGGAAAAAAGTAACAAAAGTAAACAACATGAATGCGTTTACAATAAATGATATGCTCTGAATATTTTGTACCAGACGGTTATGTACATCTAAGTAAAATTTTAGATTATAATACGAATTTGCTCCGAAATCTTTTCACTTTGTATTTAACTAAGTTCATAAATTAAATTAAATCTGTATTCAAAGTTAATGTTCCTTATATTTGTTCATTTTTAGTTATTTGTTTATTTAGTTGATTTAGATCAAAAAGCGTAAAACTAACCTATAACAGTATAACAACGTAGCAATGCAGTTTTTGCATTATTCACCCAAAACCAGCTATGCAGGAACAAACAACACTCATCACTTGTTCATCTCCTGCAATTTTCCTATTAATTTGATGGGAATCACCTCGTAAATTCAACGTTGACATACAGAAAGCCACTACACTTACAGCCACTATCACTTTCATTTAATTTTTCCCGGATTTAATCAATTATCAAGTATATAAAATGCGTTCAGCTTTTCTAAAATTTAGTTTGCAGGATCTGTTGTAGCGCATTCGCAAATATTATTAATCGTGAGACTCATTTTTTAATATTTTATACGCAAACAGTACTAATATATCACATTCGAATCTTCACCCTAATTGACTCGATCTTGAATAGGCCACGCCCCCATGTCAGATCCCAATATAAACCACTATTTTTATTTGCAAAGTTGCAATACTAAAAATGTAAAAATTATTTCCGAGTGAAATCTTCCTGAATGCGGGCCTGCGTGTGACGTAATCACACACGTTCGCTTCATTAGTCCGTGCGTACCTGACCCTTTACTTTGGCGGTTCCAATCATGAGGAGAACAGCTATCGAAGGTGCTAGAAGACGTGTGAACGAAGAACGAATGCTGACTCTACTGACTAACTGACTGACTGAAGACGCTATAACACGGGGACAGAACGGGTGACCGCATCAGTCACACCTATTGGTATAGCGGATGTCCCGAGAATATATGAGTAAAATTTATAAACCCAAATCTTGGAGGCGGACAAAACATTGAAGGAAAAATTATATAGAGGTAGTATTTTTTCGGAAGCTCAGCGATTAATGCACAAATATTTTGAGTTCGAGTGTGAGGAATAGATGTGTTTGTATGTATGTGGATGAGACGAAATTAGTTGGAGGTTGGAGAACAAAAAAGTTTCTAATAAAAATTGTACCTAATATTATTAACATCTTTTCTATTACAACAAATTTTACTCCAACCAAATTATTTATAACTAAACTACCACTTCCGGTTAAAAGATTGCTACTTAAATGTAACTAACTGATTATAAATATGATATTTGAAGATATTGACATTAGAATCTGATGTGGCCACCAAATAATTTCTAAACGGAATAAAACATATAAAATATAGATAAATTCTTACGACTAGTTTTTAACCAATCATGATGCAAAACACTTGAAAATTCAACCAATGGGAACAGTTTTATACTGATAAATTCCCACATCTAGTTTTTAACAAATCATAATGCAAAACACTTGAAAATTCAACCAATAGGAACAATTTTATACTGATAAAATCCCGTTACCCCGGTAAAATCCCGCAACCAAGTTAACAAACATCAGTTACTGTTACTGTCAATAACTGTCAGTGTGACAGTTAATTAATATTTCAAGTTTAATTTTGCGTTGTCTTTGAAATTTATCTCATCAAATACCATACGACCTATCTGATTTTCTCAGATAAATTATTTGTATGCACTTATTTTATTGCTTTTAAACAAAATCACTAAAGCAAACTGACATAAGGTAAAGCTCCTCCTCCTTCCGAGTCGGGATTTCGTGCAAAATAAAATTTATAGATAAAATCAAAAGATCTTGTGATATTACCCCCGAAATCGTGAACGAAAAACCCTAACAAGTAGATTCACAAAAGGGATTAGCGCTAACTTCATTTTTATTAATACTCGTAACTTCATTTTCCATTCTCAGAACATAATTACTTTAACTAAGGTTGTAGTTAAGATTGGTTAGCATACAATTTAACCCATTTTGTTAATTTAATTAATTTAGAAACGAAGCTACAGATGTTGCAAAAATGGAGTGGACTTTTGTGAATCTGCCTATAATACATTTTTCGAAACTCACTATCGAAATTTTTGACCTGTTACCATACGTTCCTTAAGTATATATCTACTCTGTAAGTAGAATTTTAAAACAATATGTAACGATTTTTGTATCATAGAAATAGATAAATACTCCCGACCACAAAAACCATTTATATGGGGGTTCGTTTGTGGGGTTTTGGTTTACTGAAATTTCACTTTATCGGGGTAAAGTTTATCGGGATAAACGCCGATGAGAAATTGATCAATTGAATATTCACTCATACTACAAAAAAACAACAAAAATTTTATCAATTATTAAGTCATTTTGCTGTCCTCGTCTGCAAATAACTATCGTTCTTACTTCGTCAAAACTTGGAAGCAAAGGATACCAAGTTAGAATCTCATCTGTAGTGTTTTTTAGTAGTCGATGACCAACAGTTTACACCCAGGAATTAATTTTACACTTGAATACACATACACACCTAGATCTCTTATAATAGCAAGGAAGATAATAGATTCCTATTAAAGGGATTCTGTATTGAATGAATAGAATGTTTTGTAGTTTAGCTATGTGATCGGGATGGAATTGATTGATTTAAAACGTTCTAAACATATTTTTTAATGGATTGGAAAACTTGTAAGGATATTATGAAACTTTTCAATTAGTAACATATACTTGTGCTCTACGATCGGAACTATTGTTTCGTTCATACATTTATAGGTAAATAATTGGACATAAAACTATTCCGGAAGTATTCAAAGCAGCAATACTTTTAATAAGTTGTAATAACTTTCAGAACACAGTAAATTAAAAAGACTTTTCGTTAAATACAATGGCTGATATAACCCTGTTTTTAAATGCACTAAAAGTAAATAACTCCGTAGTAACGTGTTGGACTGTGGATCATGAGATTCTCAGTTCGAATCCCACAGTTGACAATTGCCAATTTAAATTTACCCCTGTGGTTCCTCCTCCACTAACATCTTTAGGGGTTATGACTTGACGGTTGGTAACCGCATTTCATACGGAAAATATATCACTTACCGAGATCTGCGTAAGCAGAGTGCCACACCCATAATGGGTAAAAGGCGTGATGATATATTTATTTATTTATTTTATTTTTATTTTATAAAAAATGTCTGGAATATAAATTAAGGGAAATATATTAACTACCACTTTTATTTAAAGTATTATTTTTATAAAATATTTTCAGAACATTGTACAGCGCTAAAACACCCAAAAAACATAACTCGAGTACCCAGCCAATTAGTATTTACATGTTTTTTTTTATATCTATGTTGAAATAATAAGCTGTATATTTATTTTTCCTATTTCACGTACACATTTAGTGTAATTGTTTTTCTCAAAAACAATGCTACAAAATTGAATTTTGTTCAACTGTTTTTGGGGACCAATGGTATATTGAATTTTATTTTTATTTTTATTGATTTTATGAACGTGAAATAGGAAAAATAGTATGAATAACTCGTGTTACAATGCCTGATTGTAATACTCGTATTACAAAATAGGTCATTGTAACAATAGTTGTTCAATATACTGTTAAAAGAGAGTTTGCCAAAACATTTTGCTCTAAAATTATTACATTTTAAACGATACAAAATATAAACAAATTGTAATTAATATAATTTGCGTCTTTTTTATTCAAAATTTACTCATTTACTAAAAATACATTCATGTAAAGCCACCATTCAAATAATCTGATGTGGACACCACATAACTTCCCAGAAACCGAAAAAACCTGATAGGTCTTCAAGTAAACTACCACTTCCGGTTGATAGATTGCTACCAAAATCAGCTCGAAGCTCAAACATTCCAATTTTACGCATGAAACTTAAAGATGATATTTTACAGGCAGATTCCTAAAAGGGATTAGCACTAACTCCGTTTTTATTATTACTCGTAATTTCATTTTATATTCTCAGAACATAATTACTTTAACTAAGGTTGTAATAAAGATTGGTTAGCATAAAATTAAACACATTTTGATAATATAATTAATTTAGAAACGTAGTTACAGATGATAAAAAATGAAGTTAACGTTAATTCCTTTTATGATTGCGAGAGCAAAGTGCCACACTTAAAATGAATAAATTGCGCGAAGATATATTTATTTATATTGTTGTAGAAGTTACTGTATCTAAAGCAAATTATAAATAACAAATTAGGCCTCTCTCATATTTAATAATTATCCAAATTAATGGGCGAACCCTCCTATTAACATCAAACAACAAATTATCGCATAATATCGCAAATTAATTTAATTTGCAACGCGAACATTTGACAGGGTCGGGTTAGGGTTTACGTATGTAATTCGCATTCATGTATTCATTGCGAACTGTGTCTAGTATATATTACTGAGTACACAGACATATTCGTAAACTAAATATTAGTTCAGTGACGATACGGACCCAGGTTGCGGGACCCCAATGTTTGTATAGCACTTCATTTAGAATTTAGAACACGGAATGCGAAATTAATTAATATATTACATTTCTAATGGTTTCTGGAATAGCGGAAGGGAAATTATTACTTTAACCTAAAAGTAAGAGGTATAAATAAATACCGAATAGTAAATCGGTTTGTGTTTTTTATTTTATGCAATCATTTTAAATATTACCGGAAATGTCTTCAAATAATAGTTATTTATGTATCAAGGCACTGAAGTTCAATTTTTTATCACGAATATGGAATTTAGTTACCGAGGCCCGTAGGGCCGAGCAAAATAAACCATGTGAGTGATAAAAAAGAACTTCAGTGCCGAGGTACATATTAAGTTTTATTTGAAATCTAAAATTCGATAAAACTGTAAAAAAAAATTACAATATAGGTTAAGTTTATACATCTGTCAGTTGTCAATTGACACTGACAGTCAGTGTTGCCAACCTCGAGAAGTGAAGTTATCGTAATTAACACTCAAAATTATGTGTTTTGTCCTCAATTTCGTCATCGGAATTAATTAGTTAATTCTTCTTGCAAATTTTGTTTCATGTTACGTCCAAATTTACTATAGTACGTCAATATGTCTGCCAAAATTATCCTAATTGTACAATTATTATTTAACGGTTGCCAACACTGGGATGATCAAAATAGTCGTATAATGGGTTTCTTTAGTGACGATTTCTGAGCTTTTAATGACGATTTCAAAAAATAATTATTTGTATATCAAGGCACTAAAGTATAATTTTTTTTTAAATACTATATTGCCGAGGTATAAGTAAATTTTATTTTTTTCGAAATCGTTAAATTATTAATTAAAAACATAAATAAATAGCATTATGTATTCGTATAACGTCAACTAGCTGTTGCAAAAAGGGAAGGCTGTAATAACAAAAGTACTGTCAAATTGTCAAATATTTCTTTATAATTTTCATTATTATTTACATGTTCTTAGACGTGGTCCGCATGTGATCTGCATTAAATCCAATAAATTATTATTAATGGAAAATAATAAATAAATTCACCAACAGTAATATATGTTTCTTATTTTAGATAGTGCTAAAAGTTTGACAGATGAGTCCGTAAATTTTAATTTTGACATGAGAGTCTGTAAAGTTTTACTTTAGCTACCATTTTGGCTAATTTCGCGGAACGATATCGTGTAATTTAGTATCGATTAATTAAAATGCCCACATATTTGCAATACAGACTGTCATATTTAAATAAAACTAGCAAATATCTCTTTGTTTTATTAACTTAGCAAACTAATTTATAGCGGATATCATTTCTGGTTTATTAATAATAAATATTAGCTTTAAAATTTCAAATAAAACATACAATATTTTTTTATAAATTTGAGAAATATGTTAAATTAGCTTTATAATCATATAAAATAATTCATATGTTACATGGCTTCCTCTGTTTTATAAATCATAATTAGTTGTTACTTAGTTACTGCTTTTGTTTACTTGTTTTTCGTTCGAATAAATACGTTGAATTTTAATAGAAAATTTACACAACTTAAACCGAAAATCTTTTCATTAAACTCTGTATGATATATGTTATCAATTTTTAAATGCACAATTATCTTCGAATATATTTTTTCATTATCTCCAAGTTCTAAACACTTCTCATATCAAACACTTTGTAACTGTTACTAAATGGAAAATACTATAATAGTTAATCTTTACTATTTGTTACTTTCCCTTTATGGTAAGTAGTTATGTTCACAATAGAATATTTAGTTGTAGAGAACTGTAAATCACATCTCATTGTGAGCGGACCAGAATACATATGTTTTGTTTTTTTCTACCGTACGTACGTCTCTTTTTATCTAATGACTTTTCAGTTTTCTTGTTATTCCTGTTATAATGTGGGTCATTTGCTAGGTGACCCCTGCTGACGTAAGCCCATGGAGAACATTCATTTGTCTACACTGAGAAAAAGATTTGTTTGTCACTATGCAGGTTTATTGAATGTTAATAAATAATTTTTTGAAATATGGCGAAACAAATATATATTTATCAGTAATAAATAATATATTTAAACAAAAATTATTATAATAAATAAGTTTTATTTAATATTAGTAAATATATTAATAGTTAACAAATCATTGTTTTAAATATTACTTAAGTCAATTTATATTTAATCTGCATTTATTAACATAAATATCGCAATATTTTTCCTGAAACAGTTGTTTATTTATAGTAAAAACAAAGCTTTATTATTAATGTACAAGTTTTAAATATAAAACAAAAATAATGTAAATAATACCATACTAATTTTGTAGTAAATTAATGGAATATTTAAGAAAATATGATAACATTTAATATTGAATTTACTTATTTAACTGTACTATAGCATATTTATTAGACAAATATTAACAATTATTGATGCTTGGGTAAATAACGAAATTTATTTAAATAAATAGAATCGTTTATCGTTCAATATAATTATTACAAAATTAACCCTTTTTTACATAAATACCTACTTAACCATGAACCTACTAATATAAATAATAAAGTCAGGAAAAACAAACTTTATAGAAAACATTTTTTGAAGAACTACTTACATGAATATAGGTATGTGTATATACATAATAATATATCAATAATACAGCTTACAAAATTTAATTTTGATAGTTCGTTTTGATATTTATAGACTCATTATCTCTGATGATGTAGGAACTTTCTAGGAACAAGACTTCGTTAATGTTGGATTAGGATGGAGGATTTAAAAATTGTTTATGTCTAACTTATAACAAAATAAATGTCGTCTATATAATAAAAACTTAAATCCATACATCCAAAAACACGTTCTTGTAAACACAAATTATTATAATTATTAAACAACACAAAATGGCGAACACTATTTGCAACATAATATACAGTTTATAGAATGAAAAGCATACCTTCAAATATTGGGATAAAAAAAGCAAATCCCCAGTTTTTTACATTATTTTTATGCTTTTTTAATATAAACGAAAATATTTTTATCACACCAATCACAGGACATATAGTTTATGGCGAGGTTGCAGTTAACAAGAACAAACAATAATGAACCAACTACGCAATATGCATCATCTGTGAATGAATCTGTGTTCATATTATACAAAGTTTGTTAACTGTTAATAAATGTATTTATAGTAAACAAAATCTACTTACTCTTAACAAATATATCATTGCTGATAATATTTAGTTCAATTCATAAATAATGAAAGAAATTAACTATTAATAAATTTACAATTGCCTAGAAACGTAATATTCTTAATACAAATATGCGTTCTTTATATGTAAAAAAATGCAGATTTAATAAAAATCGTATATTTGTTATTAATTATATTAGCATATTTGAATTAATTATAAAGCATTTTATTTTATATTAAACAAAGAATATTTAATATCAATAAATCTAACGTCAATAAATTATTTATTTCAGAGGAAACGTTGGTATTTATGGGTTTGTTATTAAAGAACAAATATTTATTTGATTTAATGTTATGTAGTTTCATGTCAATAAATACTACGTTAATAAAGGATTAGTTTACTATTAGTATGTCATTTTTCTCAGTGTAGTTATTTGGAGGCTGTTTTATGGACAAAATGTTATGTTATGACAATAGAATTTTTTAAAGATAAGTAACTGTAGGTAATTTACACAAATTCATAGTTCTTCATTAAATTATTTAAAATGCGATGTGAAATTTTATGGTTTATTCGTGACGTCACAACTGCTACTAGTAATAAGCATACATTAATAATCTGATGTTCCCAACATATAACTTCCCGCAAATTTTAATTTCTAAACGATACTAAATATAAAAAAAGTTTAAAATAAAAATTTTAGCTATATTATTTTAGTGTTTTACTCTACAGTTTACTAAGATATATCCTGAAATTGAAGGTATACCGGACACAGATTTGAAATGTGGCGTTTAAGGATTTCAATGTTATGTTTTTATATTGTTGCAAATTTTTACCCATTTTGTTTACAGCAAAAGTGTAAATATAAAATGTCTAGAATTAAAAAAAAAATGTAATAAGACCCAGTTGGTTAACCCAAATATTAGTATTTCACGATAAACCAATCAAATTAAAATCAATATTTATAAAGAAAATTGTAACACGACTATGGCAAATTAAACAAATACGAAAAATATTTGACATTTCAGAAAACAGTTCTAGATTTATTTATTAGTGTTGTATATATTTCTGTAGAAATTTCGTAGAAGATTGTACGATATAATGTTGAATTAGTTTCTATTGTTTCTTTTAAATAATAGTTATTTGTCTAAATGGGGAACAAAAGTACCTGATTTACAGCAGAGGTTGCCGCAGCTGTAAATCTGTGTTTGGGTGCCGAGTTGAACACATACATTTTTGCTGATATATTAATAATATTAATTTATTTGAAATCGGCACTAAACTGCTCAAAAATTGTCATTAAAAGCTCAGAAAACGTCAAAAGTAACCCATTAAACAACGATTTTGAGCAACCCAGTGTTGGCAACCGTTAAATAATTATTGTACAAGTAAGATAATTTTGGCAAATATATTCATGTACTATAGTAAATTTGGACGTAACATAAAACAAAATTTGCAAGAAGAATTAACTAATTAATTCCGATGACGAAATTGAGGACAAAACACATAATTTGGAGTGTTTTTTTACGATAACTTCACTGTTCAAGATTGGCAACACTGATTGTCAGTTTCAATTGACAATGTATAAACTAAACCTTTCTTGTAAATTTTTATAGTTTTTTAATAAAACTTAATATGTAGGTATCTCGGCACTGAAGTTCCTTTTTATCACTCGTATGGTTTATTTTCCTCGGCCCTACGGGCCTCAGCAACTAAATTCTATATTCGTGATAAAAAATTGAACTTCAGTGCCTAGATACATAAATGACTATTATTGATTACTTTGTATACATATTTTAAGGTTATCGCTGTCAAATTACGTTGCCATATATTTGCTGTTCGGTTGCTATGCATTTGTTGACGGTTACTATGCATTTGTAGAACGGTTGTTATGTAAAATAATTTTACAGCATAAAAGTGACACTTTACAAACTGTTAGCAGTCCCTAAAGTGCCACTTTTAGTGTCAATGGACAAAAAATAAATAAATCTGAAACTATTTTATGAATTTTCTAATATTTTTTTGTTTTTGTTCCTGATAAATATTAATTTTAATTTGATTGATATTTCGTAAAGTACTAATATTTAGGTAACCAAGTGGGCCTTTTTGCATGCATTTTTTAATTATGAACAACTTTTGTATTTACACTTTTACTGTAAAGTGAATAGGTAAAAACATACAGCCATATTATAAAAAATATATATAGTTTTACAATCTAAAAATAGCAGTAACAGTTTATGGTATGAAAAACAGCTACCAAATTAAAGACTTATAAATCTGGCTTTTGTGCTACATGCAAATTCGAATTCAAACGTCAGAATAACTTTGTACACATGTAATTGTTTTCCTTCCGCCCACAACATATTTGTTTATTTAACAATAAAATTTTATTTTCTCCTCCAAACTAGAGCAAAACAACACAACAAACAAATGCAATATATCATTGGAATAGCCTATAAACACGCGTCTAAATTTATCCCACATATAATGACTTCCTGACACACTGCTACTTCGGGAAAAATAAATAAGTACGGTCCTGACTGACAGGCGCTCGAACCCTGCAGTGTGGTTCACAGTTAATTTGGTGACGGATGAATGTGCGCTCGAATGTATTAAAAAGTTATTATTAATTTTAGATGTGGTAATTTTAGATCTTGTTGGACTTACCATTTGGGACGGCGATTTTGGCTTTCGGTTGATGTCTGGGATCTTCTGGTTTGCTGCAAAGAAGAAGATAATTTGTTAGTTTCCTTCTTTTACAAAATATAAAGAAGTATTAGAATCATGAAAAAAATCACTGACGATAATTTTGCGGAAATACATATTTTGACGTCCACTGAATCCGTTAAAACCATTTTATCAATTATGTCTGTGTGTGTGACAATAGATGTATAGATAGGTGGATGGATGGGTGTGTCCCTGGGTGCAATCTCATGAACGATTTAAGAAATGTTAAGAGAATTTGGAATTTAGAAGTTTCATGAAAATACGGCAAGTTGAGTTCAGTTTGAATGAAATTAAAAAACCGGTAGAGGAAGTTTACTGGACACACAAAACAATAAATTCTATTTTTTTAGAGATAGAATCACCTGTGAAAAAAGTTTCAATTGAAAGATGTTAGGAAAAAATATTTAGAATATAAAATTTTGAGAAAAACTAAATTATATATTTAATAATTTATTTTAATAATTACAATGGCAACAAAAACTAAAATATTTACCTATATGTCAAATAATTTTCTTCTTTAAAAAATATTTCTCGTAGGAAATATTATAAAAGTAATGTTTGTATTATTAGTTAGAAAGTTTTAAAGACTAGATATTAATTAAAATTTTAAAATAAAATCATGGTTATAATGACGACAAAGAAATATTTGTTATTTTTAATTTCATGGCAATTTTCTGTGTGTGTTTCTTTATTAAGAAAATACTGCATTTTAATTTAAAATAATGAATAGTTCACACTTCATTGTATATAGTAGAAAACATATACGTATATTATTACTTCTGTATAAATATATTCCCATTATTTCAATTATTTTTTTCATGAATTGTAATTCCTATAATTACACTCATAAAAATAACTTTTTGTTTCAAGAAATTTTTCAGTTTTCCTTTTGTAAGCATTCGTTGAAGAAAATTTAATTTCTTACAAAATGATTAGGTTTAATTCAAATAATATATTAATTTTGAATATAAATTTTATTTATCTTCTTTTTCTGCATTGAAAGAAAATGAACATATTTTTAATTTTATTTCTAAAAATAATGAAAGTGAGTCTTTTTTAATTTAAACAAAATGTTTTTATTTAAAACGACATCATTTTAAATTAAAACTGCTCATATTGAAACTACTTCAGCCCCATAATGAATCTTAGTTGAATACTTCGATATGTTCCTTTAAAACTAAATTAATTTTCATACAAGAATATTTAATAAACCTACAAAAATTTTTAATGAAAACGAAATCGGATTGACACTTTTGAAATCAATTTTTCTCTTAAATTTAAAAGCAATCTGTTTGTTCCAAGAAAACCTTTTTATCTGTGTATATTTCATAATTCACTCTTCTCGACCAATCACAGAGCCAGAAATCCATATTTCACGGTTATTTTAGAGACGTGATGTGGCTCACCAAGCAACGGCCGTCTGACAGTTGACATGTAGTCTGTTTTCTTTGTGTAGTTTTATGTTGACGATTTACAACATGTGTTTTCAACGAATTTCGATCATTTTCAAAAGTGATTTCCGAATTTACAGGAGTAGAAAAAGACCAGTATTATATTCGGGATTATGGTTATTATTTACTCGGCTCCTGAAGCACACTTCATTTTCGTGAATAATAACTATCATAATCCCTCATATAATAATATACAATTATCAGTATTATCACTTCTAAAAATACGAGTAAATTAGGTAATAATAATTATATATACTTTAAACGTGAAAAATAATATTTATTCAGTACAAACGTCATAAGTTGTTAGCTTGCTCAATGTATCAAACAATTAACATAATTATTTATATGTTATAACATTCGCCTCTTCAATGAAACGGCAGGCTGGACTAGAGATAATAACTATTCTTCCCAGCCAGGATTTGAACCTGGAATAATCGATGTATGCAGTAGGAACAATACCGCTTCATCCAGAAGAAAAACAGCGAAATTTTTATTACCAATTTTATTTTATATCTTAAAAATGACAGTAGGTACTTTATTTTGATTTACTTATACATATATCTTTCTCGGTTTCTTTTCCCTTGCAGTGACTTTTATTTATAACAGCACTTCAATGCCTAATCAAGTGTTTGATAAACACAGCATAAGTAGAGACAATCAAAACGAATTAATAGAAAATAAAACAGATGACATAACAACAGATAGCATAATGGTAATAAATCGCTAAATAATCATGTAGGAGCAATGTGCATTGAATGCACAGATCTTCCATTTCATAGTTCACATATTACACATGGGAGAAAGAGAGAGAAGGAGAGAAAGCGAGAGAGAAACATATGTGCGACAAATGAGCAATGCATTTTAATTAAAATTTTAATAATGAAACAACCTCCGATGTATGAAACGCAGTCCCGGATGTGCAGTAAATTTTCGAAATTTGATAATAAATTTGTTTATTTAAACATTTCGACATGGCTATGTATTATCGTTATATGGACGGAAATGACAGAAAATCGTTCAATTTTTCGAAATGATGTTTCTTTATAAATTAGAGTAGGTAGAATACAATACTTCAATCTGCATCTTCATATTTATTAAAGTTTTCAAATTATGGTGATTTTTACCTCCCGCCTACCTCTAGGTAAGGGAGGTATTGTTTTTGGTCAGAAAATTGGGTAGTGAGTTTTCAATGAATAAGCACGTTTTAGGGTCTCTACAATACGATTTTACTATTTTCGCGATGATGTCTGTATGTATGTATGTATGTATGTATGTATGTATGTATGTATGTATGTATGTATGTATGTGTGTGTGTGTGTGTGTGTGTGTGTGTAGTCTGTGGCAATTTTTTCGTCTCGCATAACTCAAATACCATAATACCAAAAAATACAATTCTGTGAATTTTTGCTTCTTATATTTAAATGAAGAGCTGATTAGATTTTGGATAAATTTGGTCAACCGGAAGTAGCAGTTTACTTGAAGCCCTTAACAGTTTTTCGTGAAAATCACGGTTAAATTTCCTTTTTCAACAATTTATGTTATTTTGAAAGTTGAAGAATATTTAATTCTAAATGTGTTTTGATTACACTAATTTTATCCATTTTCATTAGATTTAGAGATAATAAAATATAAAGAAATTAGATTTCACAAATCTTACATTCCTAGTACACCATGGAAACATTTATAAATTTTCAATTTTTTACGAAATGTGACACATGTCATTGTGATTGTGAAGCTGTTTTCTTAGTGAAATTTATGTCAAAAAATTAAATAAAAATACGAAAGAAAATTAAAATTCTCAAATATAGATAAATAGAAAATAAACAAATAAGAAGGTATGTTTTTGTATCATCAAATACTATTATGTACCGTTTAAGAGTAGTATTGGGCGGGAGGTTATGTGCTGGCCACATCAGATTTTTTATGATGTTTTAAGGGGTAACTTTGTAGGGCTGTAACTAAAAAATTTAACGAGATACCAAAATTCTCTCGTTGGTTTTGTGCTTTTATTGCTTTTTATAGCTAATTTGTAAATTTTCAAAATTTTTATTTTTTTTAACTTTTTAAAAATTTTTCAATCGACTATACCTCGAAAAATAGAAGAGATACGAAGTCGAGGACTTGACTGTTGAATTCAGCTAGTCTATTTACATAAGCATGTAAATTTTTATAAAAATCAGTAGACTACAAAAAATGTTAGAGCAAAAAGTCTGAAAATGGCTTAAAATGAGAAAAATCCCAAATTTGACGATATTAGCCCATTTTCAAATTTTTTTTCTTTAAAAAATGTACCCGTTATCTAAACGTTCTGAAATTTTCCATGTTCATGTTTTTCGACGAGCTGAATCCAATGGGCAAGTACCCGATTTCGTATCTCATTTTAAAAATTTCCAAATTAGCTATAAAAGGCTTCAGAAGTACAATACAATTTTTGTATCTCGCTTAATTTTCAAGTTACAACCCTACAAAGTTAACCCTGGAAAAATCACTAAAATCGCTATAAATCGAAAACTATAGTAGTTATGAAGACGCGCATTAAAGCATTGTATTCTACGCATACTATTTTACAAAGATACTTCATAAACATAATTCTGAAAATTTGAAAGGTATTGCGTGAAAAATGGTTCAAAATAAATATTTGACTACATCATAAACTTTGTTTGATGAAACAATTGGCGACCTACAGCACCGTGAGTTTACAGAAAGAAAGAAATAAGGGCTTTGTTTATTCTTCACACACGTTTCACGGCAAAGGGTCTTTGTTCAAAACTAACAAACAGAAATTTGTTCTTTTATGTTTGCAGCGCTTCGATGCACTCGGCTGAGAATTGAGAAATTACTCACTTCTTTGATTTCTGCTGTCTTTTGTCTTTACGGCGTTTCTAATTGATTACGTTGACAAAGAAACAATTGACGGATGAATTTGTTAATAGAGATATGGTTAAAGTACAAGAAACGGAACAGTTGGAATCGTTCAGCGGGGATTTGTCCAATTTTGAACACAATAATTATTATACCATTTTGTTATAAATAAATAAATCTAGAACTGTCTTATGAAATGTCAAATATTTTTACCTCCCGCCTACCTCTAGGTAAGGGAGGTATTGTTTTTGGTCAAAAAATTGGGTAGTGAGTTTTCAATGAATAAGCACGATTTAGGGTCCCTACAATACGATTTTACTATTTTCGCGATGATGTCTGTGTGTATGTATGTATGTATGTATGTGTGTATGTAGTCTGTGGCAATTTTTTCGTCTCGCATAACTCAAATACCATAATACCAAAAAATACAATTTTGTGAATTATATTTAGACGAAGAGCTGATTAGATTTTGGATGAAATTGGTCAACCGGAAGTAGCAGTTTACTTGAAGCCCTTAACAGTTTTCGTGAAAAACACGGTTAAATTTCATTTTTCAACAATTTATGTTATTTTGAAAGTTGATGAATATTTAATTTTACATGTATTTTACATACATACATACATATATACATAACGTCACGCTATGTCCCACTTAGTGGGGTAGCACGAACCCAGAAAAACAGTCAACCAACAATCAATCTCCTCCAAACATTCCTATCCTGACACACCACTTTCGCCTCGTCCACATTCATAGTGCGATTCATACATGCTCGTTTATTCTTCACACTCGGAATCATTCGTTCACGCAACAAACCATCAATCATACCCAACCAGAGATAATAAAATATAAAGAAATTAGATTTCACAAATCTTGCATCCCTATATAGTACACCATGCAAGCATTTAAAAATTTTCAATTTTTTACGAAATGTGACACATGTCATTGTGTTTGTGAAGCTGTTTTCTTAGTGAATTATATGTCAAAAAATTAAATAAATATAGGAAAGAAAATTAAAATTCTCAAATCTAAATAGAAAATTAACAAATAAGAAGGTATGTTTCAGTATCAAGTACCTACTATTTTGTATCGTTTAAGAGTAGTATTGGGCGGGAGGTTATGTGCTGGACACATCAGATTTTTTGTTTTTGTTTAATTTTCCATGACCGTGTTTTCCTAATAAATATTAATTTCAATATGATTGATATACCATGAAATACTAATACTTAGGTAATCAATTATTACTTAAATTCTAAATAGCTTTTGAATTTACAATTTTGTTGTAAAGTGAATACATAAAAATTTACAGCAATTTAAGATAATAGCAAAATAACTTTTCGTATATTTTTTGCATCCTTGGGGACCGTGACTTGACGGCTGGGACCGCAAAATTATATCAAGGGGTGCCACACCCAAAATAGA
Source organism: Poecilus cupreus (assembly GCA_963942605.1). Taxonomy (NCBI): domain Eukaryota; kingdom Metazoa; phylum Arthropoda; class Insecta; order Coleoptera; family Carabidae; genus Poecilus; species Poecilus cupreus. The sequence goes on along the minus strand of OZ012721.1, from coordinate 3,730,811 downwards.
TAAAAAGAAGTGATGATATATTTATTTATTTTTGATATTTCCATGTTAAAAAAGTCTCGAACTCTCGCAAATAAAACTCCCAAAAATAAAATAAACCAATTAATTTATTTTCCTTCATAACACTTGCCACCCTTCGTGCCGTGCCTACTACCCTATATTAATGGCCCTCTTAATAAACTACCTGGCATTTTGGGCTTAGTTAACAATCGCTCCAGGTCGATTGGAATGAACCGTTCACCGTTTAAGTCACGTTACTAACATGCAACCGAAAACCATTAAAACCTTTTAACCATGATTTAGTGTTCCCTGTTAATTGAATTATTTGTATGCGGGGTCCTGGTGATAAATGGTTCCAAATTGGTGGCTTGCTCTTAACATGTTTTGAGTGTTGAGGAAGAATAGATTTTTGTTATAATTTCTTTAAAATTTATGTTAAAAGTTAACAGAGAAATCTGCTGTGGCTAGTCATGACATTGAATAAATTTTGAAGAAACAAAAATTATAGCTATTTAGAATAATAGTTAGTTGTTTAACTAGGCACCAAAATACCAGATTTATTAATGTTGCCGAAGCTGTAAATCTGTGTTTGGTGCCGAGTTGAACAAATAATTTTTTTTGCCGATTTGGAAATAATAATAATTTAGTGATTATTTTTACTTTCTTATACAAAGTATAAGGAAGTATTGGAATAACGAAAAATATCGCTGACGAGATTTTTGCGGAAATACATATTTTGACGTCCACTGAATCCATTAAGACCAATTTCTCAATGATGTCTGTGTGTGAGGATGGATGGATGGATGTCCGTGTGCGCAATATCTCATGAACTAGACAAGATATGTGAACGAAACTTGGAATTTATAAGTTTTATGAAAAAATGAAGAACTGAGTTGATTTTGAATGAAATTGAACAACCGGAAGAGGAACTTTACTGGACAAAGAAAACAATAAATTCAATTTTTTTCCAAAATAGAATAAGCTTAGAGAAAAAGTTTAACATAAAAGATATTAACAATAATATTTGGAATATAAAAATGTTATTTGCACTTTTCTTGTACATGCTTCTAATTTTGAGAAAAACTAAATTATATATTCAAGAATATATTTCAATAATCTTAGTTACAATGGGAAAAAAACGAAAACATTTTTAATATTTATGTGTCAAACGTGTCAAATAATTGTGAAGTGTCAAAAATATGTGACTTGTGAAATATTATAAATGTAAGTAATATTTGTATTATTAGTTAGAAAGTTTTGCTGACTAGATATTAATAGATTACTATATTAAAATAAAGTCATACGCAAGGAACAAGTCATACGTGTTCAGTTGGTTTTATTTGTATAAGAAAGTAGTGTGGTGCCCACACCAGATTTTGTTTGCTTTTTTTGACAAAACTGAATTATATGTTTAATAAACTAATTTTAGTTGCTATGGGAACAAACAAATAACAGAAACTGTAATTATTAATCATTCAATACGGATTCACATACTGATAGAAAAATTTGAAACTCACGGAATATCCTCACTTAAAATTGTAATATTTTTTTATTACATTTCTTTATAATATAAGCGTTAAGAAACACATTGTAGCAGAGCGCATCGTCAGATCTCTAATATTATTCGAGATACGGCGATTTTTGGTATTTTTCGAAGTGCAATTTTAAGGGCCTGTAATGAAAAAACTACACGATATATCTAGAAATTCTCTTTAGTTTAGCGTTTCTGGTGCTTTATATAACAAATTTTTAAAATTTTGAAATTTTTTGTATTTTTGTTCAAAATTTTGATCGGCGATAACTCGACAAATATTACAGATACAGATTTGCAGTGTTCACCAATCGATTCAGCTCGTCGAAATACAAAAGTATGCAAAGTTTCATAAAAATCGCTTTACGGGATGGAAAGTTAGAGCAAAAAGCCTAAAAATGGCGTTTTTCGTCCCTTGACGTTTGGCCTGAATTTGGCCATTTTCAGACTTTTTGCTCTAACATTTCAACCGGTTGTCCGGTTCTTCTGAAATTTTCAGGGTTTATGTATTTCGTCGAGCTGAATCGATTGGTGAACACTGCAAGTCTGTATCTTTCATATTTGTCGAGATATCTCCAATCGAAATTTTGAAAAAAAATTTCAAAAAATTTTAAAAATTTACTAATTTATTATAAATAGTACGAAAAACACAAAACTGGAGATATTTTTCGATATCTTGTATAGTTTTCGAGTTACAGCCCCTCAAAGTTGCACTTCGGAAAATATAAAAAATCGCCATTTCTCGAAAAATATTAGAGATATGACGATGCGCTCTGCTGTAATGGGTTTCCTGGCGCGAATATTATAAAGAAATGTAATAATAAAAAATTACAATTTTAAGTCATATTTGGGGAAAATTCAGTATTTTGAAAAATATTACAAATCGCCTTATTTCGATAAATAAGACATACTACGATGCGTACTACAGCAATGAGTTTATTCATGTTTAAATTATACATAAGTAATAAATTTCAAGGTAAGTTTGGAGGAGTATTTAATTTATTTCTAGTAAACAATTTACTAGTACTAACCTTTTGATACTTATACGTTTCTTTCTTAATTTAAATAATTTTCTTAATTTAAATAATTAAATCGAGAGGCTGTAATGAAACTCCCACCGAACTATGTACACTATTTTACTCATAATCATTCTTAATTATCCAAAGTCACTTCTCATTCTACTCGTATATCCAAGAAACAAAATTGATGTATGGTAGTAAACTATGAAAACAAATATTTAAATTTTTTTAAATAATTTGACATGTGTCAAGTTCAGAAAACTCAAATCCTAATAAAACAGCATTATATTAGAATTTTATATTACTTTATAATAAAAATGCTTCTGTTCAATATTAATATTGTAATTATGTTTTATTGTAATTATAAGGTTTTATCAATATGTTTGACAGATCTGTTCAACTTACTTCCAGAGATTTATGACTGTGTTGCTAGGCAATTCTATATAAACATTTCCCACCCATGGGATAAATCTGTCACTTCCCACCCAAGAGGTTGTCTTTTTGACGTATTTCCCAACCTCCTAAAAGGTTTGTAATTAATATATTACAATAGTGATTGTGAATAAAATATTTTTACAGCGTAGGCAATAAAAGTGACACTTTACAGATTATTAGCAGTCCATATAGTGCCATATTTAATGTCAATCAGCAAAAAAAAATTTAGAATTTTCTCACTTTTTTTTCAGTTTGGAGAAAAAATAACCTTTCGTTTCGCATCCCACTAGTTCTAATACCAGTAGATCTATTTCCCCCTCTCCAAATTTCATCTGAGCTAGTTAACCACGTATCACCAACGCATCAAACAAAATGAGCCATCCTATTAGCGATATCGATTTCTTATCTCACTCATCTTGATAGCTCTTAGCCTCAATAGCGGAAGAGTGCTACAGTAGGAAAAGAGAGTACCCTCAAAGCTCAACGCAGACACCGGAAGAGGAAGACGGCCTTAAGTTTCCGGATTTGATGTCAGCAAGTTCCGGAAAGATAGATTCATTAATTGCAAGTAACTGGGCAATTCTCAAATTATTTTAGCGGAGATTTAAACCGAAATTGAACAAAAAATCTGATCTGATGTTTACTGTACTGTTTAGAAATCTAATATAAATTGTAAATAATCTGATGTGGCAACACATAACTTCCCGCAAATTTTAATTTGTAGACGGTACAAAATATAAAAAAATGTTTTAAATAAAAATTGTAGCCAATATTAATCTACATCTTTTTGAATATAACTCAATTATTTACTGAGATATACCTATTCAACCTGTTGGGCCTTCAAGTAAAATACCACTTCCGGTTGATGGATTGCTATCAAAATCTAATCAGTTCGTAATTTGAACATTCAAGTTTTAAATATGAGAGTAAAAAATAATATTGCTATTACAAAAATTTTTTGTATCTAAACGATACAAAATAAAAACAAAATATTACACAAATTGATGAATTATATCTACGATAATTTTTCATATATTTCAAAGCATGAATTACTAAAATAGCATATTTTAAACTAACAAATTTTTCCCACCTAATTTAAATGAGTGACTTGCGCAGTCGATGCAGTTAATTTATAATCAAAACCGAATATAAAATCTAGCAACCAGTGAACTTTATGACGATTGAAAGTGCGGCTGAACCTGAAAAATCCTGTGGAGTGATGTCTTTATTTTTAGCTTGTGACCGCTGAAACTAGATCCGCGATTTTGCAAGTATTCTACACAATATACACGAAATAAAACATTCAAATATTATTTGAAATATTTTGTTATTACTCGTTTTAACAAATCTGTCTTTTATATTGTCTACGGCAAAACTACTGTCTATCTTAAAAACATATACTGCAATAATGTTATTGCAAAGAATGTTAAACTTGGAAATACATATGTTAATAATATTCAATAATTAATAAGTATTAAAATAAACTTCCTAAAAAATTAATTTCACTCCGATGTTTCGACTGTTAATCAGTCTTCTTCAGGGTTGTAATTAATAACTTATTAGTAAAAATATATTATTTCTGATTTTAATGATAAATTACTTTATAGACTTCTAATAATATTTTAAAAGGTCTACTGAAATTACTTATGTAATTTATAGTACTAGGACAACTAAGTAAACTATTAATCATTTGTTTACAAAATTTAATTTGTTAATTCAAATGTAATACTATTTCCGTATAATAAATAATTTATAAACTCATCGTTAGTATTTAATTATTTTGACCTAAAAATTATTTGTAATTTGTCGGAAACGCACGAGCAAAAATATATAAAATCTGGATCTGCATTGAGCAGAGTTCTACACTCGAAATGAACAAATTTATTTATTAGTAAAATAGTCTATGACCTACTAAGCTTATCAAAGTCCCATTGTTTTAGAACCACTGGCCTATTCGCAATAAGAATTTCTTTTAAAGCCATGCAAATACAAGTTATAATTTACAGAGGCCGTGAGATACTCGGGCGATTTATTTTTGTTTATTATTTTGGTTCTAACTGGTTAAAGCAATGAAAACAAATATCTGCAAATGGAACAAATGCCGGAACTGTTTTTAAATGTAAAATAAAAACATTTATACGTATTTATATGTATATTTATATGTATAGTATAGTTTAGAAATTTATTAACTATTTGTAGCTTTTTTAAAGTTTGTAGAAAACAATTGCTGACAACTCATCCTTGAACAACATTTATTATTTGATCAGTAATTTACAACTACGTTAAATACAGAATCAGCACTAATATAGGTTACAAACCACAGAGCTACAACTACCCATTAGCCTTCTAAGTGACTCACCATCATCCGTAGTATTCAATTTTCTCACACAAAACACACACCAATGCACTGCACTGCCATTCAACACAACACTCTAAAGAGACGTGTCACGACGCTCGGTACTTACTGACTGATTCGATGACGTCGGCAAGCAGGACGCCGTCGCTGCAGTCCGTCGCTAGAGCAGTGATGCGTCGCTTGCTGCGTCCTTTTTCTAGGTAGTGGTTCGCCCAGTCTGTGTAGATCTGCAAAAACAGAACGAGGATGTTAATATTTTAATTTTAAAGTAAAATACATCAAAATTATGGAGTAACAATAGTTATTATTTACTTTACGTGTGAACACATTATTATTTCGCCGATTTGGAATTAATATTAATTTCGTGATTATTTATAATTAGAGCTCTAGAAGTATGCAGGTATTCCCGTCCGCTATTTTTGTTCCAGGTGTCATAAATAATAGTATATTGTGTCATTAGGAGTAAATGTGATACTTTGGGTGCTGAGTATGTAAGTTTGAACAATGAGCGAAGCGAGTCGAACAATTACATGCGAAGCACCCAAAGAAACATTTACTCCGAATAACACTTGCTATTTTTTCTTCAAACATAGAAAATAAAATTATAAATATTATAAAATGCTCAAAACTTCAAAAAATATTCTGTCTTATCTAGCATTTCAAGTTGCCGTAGAATATGCTGTTTTGTTATTTATGTTTATTTGTTTCATTTTTAACTGTCAAATTATTGAATTACAACCTAACTATTTTTCATAATATTTTACTTTGTCCGCCGCCGGCGTAAATGTGTTAACAAGGATACACTTTTACGCCGGCGGCGACAATATTGAACTTCTGCTTGCTGAATACAAATACATAACAACGTACTTTTATGACGTTTGAAGAAAAAACAAGTTATTGAAAGTTACTTTGAAATAGAAAAAAAAACATTTAAAATTTGTATTTGTCAAATTTGAAATTGATATTGATTACTAATATTTTATTACAAAGTATTCTTTATATTAACCTGTAAGATATATAAACAATAATCGAAGAAATGACATATCTCAATTATTATTAATCATTATAAACTTCAAATTTGAGAGATACAAATTTTAAATGTTTTTTTTTTCTATTTCAAAGTAACCCTGAATAACTTGTTTTATTTATGACACCTGGAATCAAAATGGCGGATGATAATACTCAAATATATTCTAGTACCTTATTTATAATACATATTTTGAAGATTATGGCCATCAAATTACATTGCCATTCGTTTGTTTAACGGTTGCAATGTAAAATATTTATATAGCCTAAGCAATAAAAGTGACACTTTACACCCTGTAAGCAGTCTGTAAAATGCCACTTTTATTGTCAATTTTAATGGCAAAATAGTTATTTGTTTAACTAGGCATCAAAATACCAGATTTACAGTAGAGGCTGCCGTTTCATTGACGAGGAGAAGCCGAGGCAATGAATGCTGCCGAAACTATAAATCTGTGTTTGATGCCAAGTTGAACACATAATTTTTTTGCCGATTTAAAATTAATACCTATTAATTTATTGATTATTTTATATAGATATTTTAAAGGTTATCGCCGGCAAATTACGTTGCCATGTGTGTGTTGAACGGTTGCTATGTATTTATTGACGGTTGCTATGCATTTGATGAGCGGTTGTTATATAAAATATTTATACAGTGTAAGCAATAAAAGTGACACTTTATAGACTGTTAGCAGTCCGTGAAATGTCATCTTTAATGTCAATCGGCAAAAAACATATTTTTTTAATAGTGACTATCAAAATAAGGGATACAATTAATTAATTTTTAATAGGACTTTATTTTCTATACACTTCGGCATTTTTCACTAAATAGAACAATTTAATCATTAATCAATTTAAATATAAATTAATTTATGAACATAATCACAAGCTAATTTAACAAAATAACTGAGAAAGATTCAAATAATTGTGTGCAACATTTATTTTTCTACGATAACTCAAAATTTCATGAAGCCATCAATATCAAATTTCAAATTTAGATATTAGATAGATGTTCATGTTACGAATTGATTAAATTTTGGTAGCAATCCAGCAACCGGAAGTGGTAGTATATTTGAAGGCCTATCAGGTTTTTGGCATATCTTAGTCAATAAATGAGTCAGTGAAAATTTTGATATAATAAAACAAAATATATACAATAATATTGGTTACAAGTTTTGGAGGGGAGGAGGGTATTTGACGGCTTGTAAGCGCAAGAAATATATCACCGAAATCTGCGAAAAGAGTGCCACACCTAAATTGGATAAATGGCATGATGCTATATTTATTTTTATATCACTATCAATTACATTTTTATAATACTCTTACATTTATAATAAATTTCAATCATTCAACAATAATATTTTGTTAACTTCACCATAACTTTGACAGTATTACATCAAACCTATACCTACAGGAAATAACAAAATAAAATTACTTTGATCTCTAAATTACATCATGTCAAACATTAAGAGGTCTATTGTTTCTAAAACATTATTAACACATTCCTTTCGCAAAGGTATAGAAAATCAGAAAATCACTTTGAAACCTATCACATCCCTCAGTTAATAAGACAAACATCAAACACATATAGACAATTCCCTTGTCTAGAATACCACAACATCTTCATCGCATCTTCTTTAATAATTCATGTCTTCATGACAAAGTATCACCAGGCGTACTCGGAAGTCAAACAATGGCGAACGTTAGTCAAAGACGCCATCAAGAAGGCTTAGTGTCTTCTGTCATGTGACGTCATTGTGTGGGTGAATCCAATGACAAATTTCTGCTAATGACACGAAGCTTGCTGGAATATGAACGAGGGTTAAATTGAGATGTGTTTTGGCCATCAATACTGTTTATTTTCCTATAAAATTATTTTTCCTGTTTGTATAAAAGGTAAATGAATTATGTTCGAAGGTGAATTCACAACAACGAATTTCATGCTATAATTTCCATGACTGTAACCTTAAATTTATCATTGTAATTGGTAGTTTTTTATGATAAGCACAAAAAATTAATAACTGTCTTCATGACAAAAAGTGTAATAATACCTTTCATTTGAAATTTTTCACGATATATTTTTTTACGACACGAATAAGTTTTTGTGTGTGATTGGCCAATTTATTTTTGCGAATGCAAATAAAAGATACAAATATTTCTTTCAGATGAAAAGATCTTTTATTAAAATTCAAATACTACACTGACATTCTGAACATTCTTCGAAAGAATATTTATTTATTTATATATTGTCAAATCAATCCAACAGGAAACAAAGTCCCAATTACAGGAATGATTATACACATACAAAATACAAAAGTCTTGCAAAAAAAAAAAACATCAAATAATAAATTGAATTATATCATACCCACTTATATAAAATCAAAATTCAACAAAAAGAGAAATATTATAATTAACAAACAAAGAGAACTTGCTACAAATTTGAAAAATACAATGTTACATAGCATCTGAAGACATGTAAAGAGTCTGCAAATACAGCAATATCGTTAGGAATATTATTAAAAATATTACATAAATGTCTGATTGGTGATTTCATTTCATAATTAGTCCGTGCTTTACTGCAATTGAATGTAATTTTATTCCTGGAGCTAATACGAGGAACACTGAATGGTAATTGTCTTAAAATACAAGAATCATTTATAATATTGTTTAACAATTTATATAGAAATAGACACGACTACTCAGAGAGAGCATATTAGTTTCCAGTTATAAATAATCATAGCTAATATCAAAACTGGGATACTGATTATATTTTTTGAAATACCAGTGTTTAATAAATCTTTTCCGAGCAGATTCCAGTTGATAACTATATTTGTCATAAATTGGATTCCAAATCATATGACAGTATTCCAATTTAGACCTAATTAAAGAAAAGTATAGACACTTTAGCGTGGACAAATTATGAAAAAATTTGAAAGAACGAATAATTCTTTATTATTTATCTAAATTATTTTTCTTTTTATGCTTTAAAAACTTAACAAAATCTCATACTATAAAACCTATAATAGTAGTTTATATACCAAAGGGTTGAAGTGCATGATTTAATCCTGAGGGTGAAATTTATTTCACGAGTCGTAGGCGAGGGACATAATCATTTGAGGGATTAAAAATACTTCAGTCCTGTGGTATATACACTTTTCTGCACGATCAAAAATTATACAAGCTATCATTTGGGCGAAATTCAATGTTGATAAATATTTTACTTGTTGCTGTGGTTACTTGTTTATTTGTCAATTAAATTTCGAAATTTTATCCCCCCGAGATTAAAACTGACACTTTTGTCCACGAGAAGGAAGAATAAATTAGGGTAGATATTTAAACCCGGAAGTGTAAAATCTTTGTTATATTATGCTATGCTATGTTATGTTATGCTACGTTATGTTATGTAATCTCCAGAAATTTGAACATTTAAAAAATTGCTATAACACATAAACACGTTGTACTCAAATAACAATATCACGAAAACTAAAGGAGATATCAACAATCCAAAAACATGTGGTTACAAACGAGGTTATGCGCAATACAATGCTACCACTATCACTAAATATCTCCATTGGCGCGTAATTTTCTGAAGAGACCTTTTTTTGCGTATGAGTTCTGAAAACTATTGCAACTTAATTAAATTAATCTCACCCAACCTGCATTTGAAACATCTAAATATCAAACCAGGTTCCATGAAAAATCTCTCACAATTTTCCCGTTCATTTCCCGTTGGCGTTCACGTTCATCATCCCTCACTCACGAGATGAAAATTGCTGGCGGAAATATCTCCGGATATATCTAGTGCGTTTATGGAAACAGATGAGTGTAAGAGAGTGTACTCCGGTGCACTCAGAGTAATGAGTTGGAAATTATAACCGGTGGATAAGCCGCGCCGGTTCCGTTTCCATGGAACTGGAGGGGGCAAAGAATAACAGATTGGTAAGGGTAGTGTAATAATCAAATTTTGAATTTTGAGGATTGTGGACACTGAAATATAGTAATTCTGGAACGCTCACTGACGTTGAAAATGCGAACCGGGAGACAGGCAATATGTGGGTAACCTATCTTTGTCGTACAGTCCGTTTAGAAAGTTGATAAGAATATATAAGGAAATTAACATTAAATAATTTTGAAATAAAACGTTTAATACAAAAATTAAATAATACATTAATAGACATAAGTTCAATTAACTATTATGTACTTGAGTTTAAAGGAATAATAATCTAATAATTATAAAATACACTGTTAAATATTATTTTTCTACTATTGCATAAATATATCCCCATTATTTAAATTTTTCGATAAGTTATAGTTCCCATAATTCACAACAGCGAATTATGACTCATAATTCACGTTTCTCGACCAATCACGTAGCCAGAAATCCATAATTCACGGTTATTTTAAAAACGTGATGTGGATCACCTAGCAACTGCCGTCTGATAGTTGACATGTTGTCAGTTGTCATTGTGTATTTTTATGTTGACGTTTCTCAACGAATTTCGATCCTTTTCAAAAGTAATTTTTCTATGACCACTGAGAAATCTGCTCATTGAATGTTTGTTGTTGCTAGGGATATGAGGTACATTGCAAGCATCGTGCGAAATGAATTTGTTTTGTGAGTATTTCAATACAGGTCAGTTCATTTAAGTACAGGTGCCATTGCTAGGACACTTATTTAGAATTGTCAAATATTGGAATGGTGAAAGCAAGACAAAATTTATTATTAAAATTAAATTAATTTTGAAATAATATCGTGGTCGTAGAAAAAGTATAGTGTACAACTCGCATGGAATGTCCATTTCATACTTGTATGATTTGCAGCATTCGCCTTCGGCTCATGCTACAAACTTTCATACCCGTAGGAAATGACAACCATTCCATGCTCGTTGTACAATATACTATTTCGAATTTACAGGAGTAGAAAAAGTATAGTATTTTATTCGGAATTATGGTCATTATTCATTCGGATGATCTTCATGAATAATGACTATCATAATTCCCCGTTTAAAAATATACTATTATTACTTTTGGAAAGGACTGTAAAATATGTTTTTACATAGCAACCGCTCAACAATCGCATAGCAACCGTTCAACAAGTTCATAAAAGTTGTTCAGAATTTAAATATTCATGCAATAATTTTAATTTCATTTATATATGTATCGTGAAATATAACAACATTTATTTGGGCAACACAATGGGTTTTGTTGTATGCATTTTTAAATTCTGAACATTTTTTTGTATATATACTTTTACAGTAAAGTGAATAGATAAAAATTTACAGCGATATCAAAACAATAGCACTAAAATCCCTATGTTCCACATTTAAATTCTACACCCGGTATATATGCGGAAGGTAACAAGCCTGTAAAATAGTAATTACAACTATTTTTAAATACAAATACAGAAATTTAGATTTCTCATGATTTCCATGATGACGTGAAACGTTTGTTTCGATGGATACGCTATAACCGAACTTCAGGCGTTAAATATCTCTTTCAACATATTGCATTTGGAAGCGTAGCCCGCGTTAATTTGTCTCCTGTTTGACATTTGCATTCCTCGTGAAATATTCGTCGGTCCAGCGGACGGGGTTGGTTCCGCAGTCCTGCAGAGGTCATGACCCTGAATCCTGGCAGGAGCGCGCTACGGTTTCGCGCCCCCCACAAAACGTGGAACGACTGTAACAGCTGCTCTGATGTTCGTCTGACGGTTTTCACGTTTTACGTTTATATTTTCACGCTGAATTCGTTGTAGGAATATTTTTCTACTTGCTATGATTACTGGTATATTAAACTATAAGTTGTAGAAGACACGAGTTTCAAATTAAAATTAACCTGTTAGGCTTTAAAGAAGACTACCACTTCCGGTTGATATATTGCTCAAAAAATCTAATCAACTTGTAACATGAATATGTTAAATCTAAATATGAAGTGAGGTTGCGGTGAGAGTTGATGGTAGATTGAGTGATTGGTTTCGTATAGATGTTGGTGTGAAACAGGGTTGTGAAATGTCTCCTTGGTTATTTAATTTGTATATGGATGTATAGTTACGAAATGTATTGAGTGAAACTGATGGTGTACGTATTGGTGGACGTATAGTGCCTGCGTTAGCTTATGCGGATGATATTGGGTGAAACTAAGGAGCAATTGAGAAAATGATTGTGAGCATAAATGAAGTAGGGAAAGGTTTAAATCTGCTATTGAATGTCGATAAATGTAAAGTATGGTGTGAGACTGGAACAAGTGAATGAATTTGTATATTTGGGTAGTATGTTTTCGAAGGATGGACGTATTGACCGGAAGATTGAAAGGCGGGTGTTTGTAGGGTGCAAGGTATTGGGTGCTCTGGGTACATTTGCTCGAAACGTGAATGTATCTAGAGATGCTTGATTGAGTGTTTATAATGGTGTGTTAGTGCCTACATTGATGTATGATTCTGAATATTGGATGTGGATGAACAAGCATGAACGACGTATAACTGCTGTAGAAATGAGATATTTGAGAGGAGTGTGTGGGTATACGAGACGTGATCGTATACGGAATATATTGGTGTATGGTGAGTGTGAGATTGAGAAGAATGTTGTTAAGAAAGTGGGGGTGAGTCAGTTGAGGTGGTTTGGACATGTTGAGCGAATGTCGAATGAAAAGTTGGTGAAACTAATATATGTGGGTGAGATTGAAGGTGAACGATTGCGTGGGCGTCCGAGGAATAACTGGTTGGGTATGATTGATGGTTTGTAGCGTGAACGAGTGTGAAGAATAACGAGCATGTATGAATCGCACTATGAATGTGGACGAGGCGAAAGTAGTGTGTCAGGATAGGAATGTTTGGAGGAGATTGATTGTTGGTTGACTATGTTTCTGGGTTCGTGCTACCCCACTATATGGGATATAGCGTAATGTTATGTATGTAAGTATGTATTTACTTGTTTATGTTAGTCATTTGTTTTTCTGAAGAATAATTATATAGTATTATTTGAATTGATATATTTAAATACATCTTTTTAGAGTACTTAATCTAAAAGTCTTTACAATTTTAATATGAGTTCTGAACGTTTGTTCTGCTGATTTCTATTTGTACAAATAATTATAAATAAATTGTTTATAAAGTTTAAAAATGTAAAATATGTCAATACAATAGTTTCAACACCTTTCACTTATGACACAAATAAATATCATTTGCAATACACAATATCCACTACCTTAAATAATTCCACGTGACCAACCTAAAAAGGATTAACATAAAATTCCTCATTTCCATTTACAGCAAAATCCGCATTTTCCATTGCCAGCCAATTGAGTATTCACCAAACGTGATTTCTCCGTCTTTTTCTCCTTCTACCCACCCCTTACAAGGGGAGGAAACCCGAACTTCTAAGACAGAAATAGGAAACCTCCCCTTCGGCCCGAAGGTATTCTTGTGGAATAAACAGGGCTGATTATAGCAGAAACATCCCCTTATGTGTGTTCACATATGTGGCTGTGTGCGATGCTCGACTGTCTGTCGCTTGTCTGATAGTCGGAATCGGGGTAGGCCTGGGAGTTAGGATTATTCGTGACAAAAGTTTTTGTTTCTCTATACAAGCCTTGGGAATTATTTTTATAAATATTTGCGGGAAAGAGAACGTTGGATGTTTTATGGATTTAACAGCAACAATGTTATATTCCATTTGAGAATGAGAGAGTAATAAATCAGTCTGTCAAAGACATTTCAGTGGCGCACCAATAATTGTTTTCTCACGGATAGTCGAAAATACGCAATTAAATAGAGATTTACTACTAAATGTGCGCGCTTGAAAGCCGAAAAAAAAACATGTTATTTTTATGCCTCCATAACTTCATAATTTTAAGCAATTTGGGACAATGCTATTATGTGTATGATACAATAATGAAATCATTAGGGTTTCTAAATTGCTCTAAACTAAAAGATAATAATTATAAAACATTATCTACTTTGCAAAATAAACAAAAATGGTAAGCAGAAAAATGCGAAATTTGTACGTTTTATGACGAATGAATTAAATATACAAAGATAAAATTTTAGCTTACAACAATCAAGACAATATAATCTAAAATTCTGTGCAAAAATTATTACTGAAAATTGTGTAGTTTGTCCAAAAAATACGAAGTTTCGTTTCCTCATAAGTCAATGTTAATTGAGTTCATCATTTTGTCGCTGATAACGCTATTAGTTCAAGACGTGAGAAAAACTTTTTTCCGAAAGTATATTTTGGGCACTACATGGTTTTGCTGGTAGATATAAAATAAGTTATTTAAGTACTCACAAATTAAGTTTTCAAACGCGTCCTTATACATAAATATGACCATTATGTTATTGACGATATGGCAGCAAATCGCTAAAATACGGTATTTTGTTCACTATTCTATCACTGTAAACGCAGTCCAAGTGAATTAGTGTAGGTTCAAGTGAAGAGTGAAGTAGAGCAAAATACTACCACTTTTAAATTGGATAATATAACATAATATAATAATATAACTACATTAACAGATCTCTCTGAAACCTATTATCTATGTCTATGTTACAAAAAGGAATAGGAAAGTGTTCAAATAATGTTAAAAATGAACAAAATGAAACAAATCAAAAGTACAGTTTATTTTTCTTGTGGTGCGGTTCACGTCACTATCTTCTTTCTCACTTTCTCCCACGTAAATCGCACCACAAGAAATATAATTTGTAGGTAACTATCATAAATTTAAAATTCAAATAATTTTGAAACACACCATTATAAATATTGTTATCGTGAAAAAAATAGTATATGCACAGCAGGAGAGAAATATATATTTTCCCTCGTCGTATTTTACCCCTTGCCTATGGCTCGTGCTTCAATATTACTCCACGGGGGAAAAATCATACACTTCTCTCCCTTAATGCATAATAGGTATACTATTAAATGATTTTTCATAAGCCTTGTAAGTATTACTGTGGCAACGTACATTGTTTACCTTGTTTACTAACATTTTTTTTAAACGCAGCTGTCAATTTTACAGATTAACAACGTGTGAAGATTCATTTTCAAAAGCTATAGAGGGCTTGTTAAAAGGCGTTTACAAGTGAGTAACAAGTAATACGTTTAAAACGTTACAACCCTCTAAATTTACTAGAACAATATGAATTAGTTTATCTTAGGATTAAGTATTTTCATAATATTATCGTATTAATCAATTGTAAATATAGTACTGTAGTATTTAAGTAAATGTAAGTACAGTACTGTCAACGGACAGTTACTCTTCCTTGGTACCATGTCTATATCACTAAAATTTACTAAATATATTAGTACAAATAGATTGTAAATAAAAAAAATGATATCACAAAAAGTAACAATTTATTTTCAAACAGTTGCTGCTCTTATCAATGCCCTAAAAAATCTTGAAGATTCTTCTTCCTCTTAATGTTCCATCCTCTATTTGTTGACAAGCACTGGTTACTGGTTAAAATCTTTGAAAGATAATGTTAACATAAAAGAGAACTTCAAAGCCAGGTACCGCTTTTAGCTGTCGTTTTATCAATGAAATAACGTCGGCTCTCTTAGGTCCATATAACCAGAGCTCTACTTAGTGCTTAGTGCGTCCAACAACCTACATGATGCTCCTCAATCGTCCAAGCACTTCACAAGCTCAACTTTAGGTCTTCTCCCTCGAGAAAAGATTCAGAAAATGTTGCAGAGGTTTAGATAGATACAAATCAAAGTTAATGCTGAATGTTCATACATGTACAGAGTGTAACAGCCAAATGAGCTAGCTCATATAACTTCTATGTTATTAAAAATACAATAAAATACTATAAAACAATCTTATAGAGGACCAAGAGAAACATCCAACTAAAAAAAAACATATTTTTACCTTCCGCCACATCCTGTTAAGGGGGTAAAGGATTCATGCTAAAAATTCTGTAGTGAGTTTTCAGTGGATGAGCAAGTTTTAGGGTCCCTAGAATACGATTTTAATAGTTTCGCAATGATGCCTGTGTGTGTCTATTTGTCTGTCAGTCTGTGTGGATCTCTGGAGTTACGGTTTCTCAAAAACTACTAAACTGAAAATTTGTATATTTTGTGTATCCCTTTTGGAAGAACTGATTAGTTTTTGGTGATAATCCAATAAACGGAAGTGGTAGTTTACTTGAAGTTATTTTAAAACATCATTTAATGGAAATTTTGTTATTAGAATAATGTTTCAAATATTATTATCTACAATTATTGTTTGAAACATTTTTCTCTTACTGTCACTATTTACGAATTACAACACGTTAAAGAAAAATTATATTTTCGTTTAAATCTGCTAACCTGTTTTTTTAAAATACAAAACAGCGGTTGATAAATGTCATTTTTTGACAGGTGTTATAATTTTTTGAAGGGATGAGCATTTCTTGATAGTGGTGGTCCATGTTTCTGCATTGTTCGATAAGAAATCAATGGCGGGAGGTATTGCGGTGCCCACAACAAATTTTTATAGTTATTTTTCAGTTGGCTATAAATAACAATTGAAACATAAGTATTTGCTAATAAATATCCATCATTTCCAAAACATAATTCAAATCAAAATGTAAAAAATACTCGAAATCTCAGTCATACAACATTTATTCTTCTTACATAACCAACGTTTCGATTTACACTTAAACCTTTTTCAGGCTGAGTAAGATCTTACATCAATCATGTAACAAATACATTCGTAAACAATCAATCATTTTACAAAACACAGTCGAAAAGACATCAAGTTCATAGTTCAAATCATTTAATACTACAATAACAATTTGCAACATTAGGAATTATAAATCAAAATAAATAAATATATCATCAAGACTTTTACCCGTTTTGGATGTGACACTCTGCTTATGCAGATCTTGGTAAATGATTTATTTTTGCGTATGAAGTGCAGTTACCAGCCGTCAAGTCATAATAGCTCCAAAAGATATTAGTGAAAGATGATAATTAAATTGCTCGCCATTTTATTTTTTTATGATTATTTTACATGATTATAAAGCAAATTTGACGTTAATATTTATTACTAGGAAACCGGAAAAGATATTTTGAATGTATATCAGCTATCAATTAGCTTATATGTTGTTGTATAAATCATGTTAAGAGAAACAAATTGCTAAGTTGATTAGCTAATTAGCAAGATATTTGCAGGTTCCATTAAAATATAACAGCTTATTTTGTATATATGTTACTGTAAAAAAAAAACTATTGGTTAATCTTAGATTTTACCAGTAAATCTTAGGATTAACCGATTTGAGTTAGTAAATGTAATGATATACTGGTAAAAATCTTAGATTAACCAATTAATGGGCCTTGACAGGTTAGGTTAGGCTATTTACCGTGTCTATGAGGTAAATCCTAAGATTTAACAAGATAATTGTGGTGAAAATTTGAAACGAACGGTGATCACAGAACTGTTGGACTGTTACCATTAAGTGTTGTTAAATCTTAGGTTTTACTGGAAAATCTCAGGATTTACCGTAATTCGGGCTTTTACAGTAACATATAGAATATAACCACTATAAAGCGCCTTTTTACCGTAGGCTTTTTTTAAAAGAAAAGAATCCTTCCAAATTCTAAACATGAAATTAGAAAACGATAGCGTCATTAGATTGGTAGCTCCCTATAAAAAAATTTTCTCGTCATAAACCTCGCGTATGTATATATGTGGGAGGTAAAAACGCTATCAGTCATCCCAAAATCATTCCTCAGTCGAGTCAATTAATTAGCAACTGCCAATTTGCAAACAATTATTCAGTAATTCGTGTATTATTAATGGTGTGTACAGAATGAATGAATATCGCAAAGAGGAAATCAAACACAATTGTTTACACACAAAACAGAGCCAGGGGTGGACTGGCAGGAGCGGTGATCCCGTAGGGGTTGAAATAAGGGAAGAATACAACGCACCGTGAAATCACACCCACAATTGAACAAACATTCCACCCTCCTAATTCGGCCGATAACGTAGGGATAAACCAGGGATGTTGGCAAAAATGAGAAAGTGCAACATAATTATTACTTATACCCAACTTGAATGAATTACATTTGTAAACTCACAGAGGAGGTTCACTTTAACAAATGTCCACTTTATAAGTTTTACATTGTCGTCTGTGTGGGTGGTTCGACGGGTGTATGCCCGTATATTTAATAATTCATGAACAAGAATAGCATAAGACATCCAGTATGACATAATGACCATGCTCCTCAGTGACATTCGAACCCACGACCTCTGGTGTACTAGGCTAGTGATATTTCGAGTGACAGCCACTACACCACCGAGATCGGAATTTTGAAAATGAATTTTTAATTTGTTAAATAACATTTTAAATTGAAAATTTTAATTCAGTTTATAGTTATTTCCTTTACAAGTGGGAAAAGTAAGGAATTACACACGAGAGAAATTTTTTTTGATAATTTTATCCCACTAGTGGGTAATCTGTTACTTTCCTTATTTAAAATCACAATGGTTATAGAGCATTTATTGAGAGGTGTTGAATAAAATTATTTACATTCGAACAATGATAATTTGCTATTACAAAGATAATAAGTATTACATTTACATAATCTGTAATTATACAAATAAAATAAAATAAATATATCATCACGCCGTTTACCCATTATAAGTATGGCATTCTGCTTACGCAGATCTGAGTATATTATTGCGCATGTGTTAGTTGAGGAGGAACTACAGGGTAAATTCAAAAGGGCAATTATTGTCGGCTTTGGGGTTCGAACTGAGGATCTCTCGATTCATAATCCGATATGAATAATGAAAATCGTGTTTTACATTTTTGAACTAATCAGAACTTAGAATTTTTGACGTATCTACCAATCAAATTTTGATTATACTGGAAATCATTTTGACAAGATGTAGGTACTTGAAAATCATTACTCGTTCTTCGACTTGTGGTAATTTTCGTAGCAATAAAAACTCAATAGTCGAGATGGTACATTTCCGGAAATCAGAACTAGCACTTAATGTTAAGATTATGTATGGAAATTTTGCTTTAATTCCAAACTGGGCATTGGAAGTATAATGACATATATACAACAATTTGTGGTATAAGTTTTGAAAGGTTCTTTTGTACTTTTATTATGAGGAATCCTTAATAATTTTATGACGATCCTTCAAGATTTGGTGGGTTAAAGTATAATTGATTCGTAACCAATTCGCCCTGGTGCAGTCAGATTCTCAATCTGAGAGGTTCTTGTGCGACCAGAACTTTATTTAAGGTGAGCAACCAACAAGTACATATGTTGTTCTTATAGAAATCGTAATAACTTTCTCCCCATTGTAAAACCCCACCCCGACGCCACTGCCACCCTCCTCAAGTCACCTTCACCCCCCTATTTGGAGCGCTATTTCAGAATCAGCCGTCAGTGCACGGAACGTGCCTTACATTATTTATATCATTCTACCCTGGAACTGTTTTCTGCTCCTTCTTTCTTATCCTGCTCCTTCGGTCCTTGCAGTCGGGCGACAACCCAAAAAAATCTATACCTGCGAAGAGGGATGATAGAATCCTTGTTTGTTTGTGTTAGGGTATATGAGCTCCTGACCGGAAAGGATGAGAATTCGTCCGAAAAGACATCTTGAGATGACAGTTATTGAAATAAATGAAAAAATCTGTATTATAGATACAAAATATACTTCTTAGTTTTACTGACGATGAAAACTTACTCCTCGAAATACGTATATATAGGATGTTTCATAACTTCAGGTACATACATTAGTGGTATATGTTATTTGATATGCTGATTACGAATCAAAAAGAATTTTTTTTAATCGCAAATTTATTTTCCTTGTTTTACCAGTCCATAATTTTTCGTTGCCACTGCCACTGGGTGGATGATTATGTTAATAATTATCATTTCATTAAAAATAATTAAATTTTGTTTGTTTTTTTTACTAATATTATGTAATTTAAATTGTTGATTACCTACTTCATTATTTGTGTTTAATAGGAAAGCGAATCCAGTGCAGTACTACAAAACATGTTTTAGGTAAACAACCTTTAATTTTTCCAATTAAAAAAATAATTTTTAGATTCGTAATCTTCATATCAAACAACATATATCATTACGTATGTACTCGATAAAACACCCTGTATAGTTGAAAAAACTTTCAAATTTTTAGTAAAATTAGAAATTTTGTAAAAATATTTTATCTACGACCGTTGTTAAAATTGGCATTTTTAACGGTTGCTTAACTAAGTTGAAAAAGTCACTTTCTGACATCAGTGTTAAAAGAAACATAGCAACGTGTAATTTTATTGTTACTTTTAAAACTTTGCTAACGAGTTGTATCAATAAATCAACAAATATAACCCTACCTATCAAATTATCTTTCTTTAATTTTTAGTACTTACTAGTACACTAGGAAGATCGTAGATACAATTTTGTGTGACATACGTGTTAAAAGTGTTTGTGGGGTTCGCTTCGTTTCACAAATTTCCCCACTTAGTCATAAAATATCACTTTTAATACTTATATCATAAATAACTATTATTTAAATAGAAGGTTTTAAATTATTGTACATAATGGAGTCTTTTCACTATTTCAGTGTTATTTTTTTTTATGAAAGACTGCATAAAACTGTAATATGTTAGATCATATTTTACGTTTTACAAATGTTAAGTTTTAGAATAAAGTGACCCATTAAGCTGTGTTTTCAAGGTTATCCGAGTCCAACCGCCACTTATTTGTATTTTTCCTTTTTGTTTTACGCAAAAAGTGTAATAAATTCACGTAGTTTCATCCAAATCGGAGATGAGGTTGACCCTAAAAATAAAAACAGCTACTCACCTTTCAACAAACTAAGTCAATCAATTTCCGAATCTACCCCTATCACTCCCCATCAATTCTCAATCAATCATCTAGCGTCTTCCATCCACCTTTTCATCCCTTTTTAGGCCTTCCTTCCACTTAAGAAATCTTCAAGTGGTCGAATTCAACAACAACATACCCTAAAAGGCACCCAGCTTCTTCGTCTTTGCAGAACTCAAATAACCTCACAGAGTGACGTCACTACCGATCATACATCACTCAAGTTGTTTGAAGGTGCCTGCGTCATCGGGGTGGGAGGGTGAAATTCGGGGGTGAAAACAGGAGGAAGAGTGGGAGTGATTGAAGTGATTTATGAGGCTCTAATGCAGCGATTGGGAATTGGAAGTGAGGAGGATTTAAATATATGAGGATATATTATTTTATGGTTGAGGTTTTCTCTAGGTACCATCCATATATTTAAAAATATACTTGTAGTTATGGGGTCTATGATCATAATAAAAAAAAACCAATGTGAGTATTACACAACTAAAGTGGTCTCAGAAAGATAAAATTTAATATATCAAAATTTGTAAGAGTAGTATTGGATTTCTGTTATTTATGTGTTAAATAAATCCACCAGA
Organism: Poecilus cupreus; assembly: GCA_963942605.1. Classification (NCBI taxonomy): domain Eukaryota; kingdom Metazoa; phylum Arthropoda; class Insecta; order Coleoptera; family Carabidae; genus Poecilus; species Poecilus cupreus. Next base: position 3,709,044 of record OZ012721.1, on the reverse strand, counting down.
AAATAATATATAACTTTACTAGATGATAAAATACCGCTCGCTTTATACCTGGAACGAAACTTACTTCTCGAACGATAGAAACACCGCTATATTTTTAGTTTGCTTTTCAGTAGAGTTGCTATTTATGGCAGATTTACTTTACAAGTGGGCAAAGTAAGGAATTATCCACGAGAGAAATTTTAGCACACGACGCCGAAGACTGAGTGTGACAATTTTATCGAGTGAGTAATTTTATCCAACATCTCTCAATAAATAAATAATTTATTAAGGAAATATTATTTGAAAGTAACATAAGCTTAAAATTTTTTAAATTAAAATATCAATCGAAGTAGTTACCATGGTGTGTTATTTTTTTATTATTATTGTTATAAATAGTAAATTACTCGCTAGTGACTTTTCTCAAAATTATACCCACTAGTGGGTAATCTGTTACTTTCCTTGTTTAAAATCGCCATATCTATAACAAATAGAACATTTATTGAAAGGTGTTGGATAAACAAATGTATTTATTCATTTTAATAAGAATCAGTAATTTAGTGCCGTGGTGTAATTTTAGGTATTCTATTTGAAAAGAAAAACAAGAGATACTGATACTGAGATATTTCAAAATACTTGAAAGGGCTTCAAGTAAACTAAACATTCGAGACCTAAAAAATCACTTACAGTTCGAGGTTAGTAAGTTATTTTTTGCAATACCTGCGTAAATATAAGAAACGGAAAAATAGGTATCAAAATTAACAGCTGCCAGATTGAGGTTAGAAATAAAATTTGAATGATATATATTTACTTACCGTCCACCATGAACGGTAAGTTTCACTTACCATCCACCGTGGACGGTAAGTAAATGATGTAACCATGAAAACCAATTGTGCAATAAAAGTTCCACTTACTGTGTTTAAATTTTGTTATTAATGGGTAACTTACAGAACAGGTATTGCAAAAAAGTACTTTAATGACAAACCAGATATTTAAGCATATGATAACAATTTTGATGTAAAATCCACTTCGCTTTGCCAAGCTATAACTCCGGATTTAGTAAAAAAAAAAGTAGATTCGTTCTTGAAATAAATATCTCCTCAGTAACTTAAGACATAAACCGATTTTCGGAGATTATCATCCTCCTGCTGTCAGATCTGCGGCTACTTAACGACACGTACAAATTTTTCGACATGAAGTTGTTGGCTTCCTGGTCTGTATCACAGAACTCGGGTCCGAATGCCAGCTACCCGGTGGTCCGGAGAAATTTTGTCAGCTTTATCTAAAGTGGGAGATAAATTAATTTTGGTATGCTTTTAAGGATTTGAGCGGCTCGGCTGAGAGTTATATGTACTGGCTGGTCTAATGAAGATTTATCTCTGGGATAATCTGTGAACTTGTGACATATATAAATGGACGCGTGTGCTTTGTGTTCTGCTAGCTAATTAAGAAGCACGTGGACGTTACTTAGCCGGTGTTATATTGCGTAAAAACTTAGTTACTTGGTACCGAGAGGTAACTGATATACGAAATGGTTTTACATGATTAAAGGGTACTAAAGGGAGCGTAGACACTGGCCACCACAGAATATTTTAACTTGATTTCGAAGAGTGTTTATAAATAAACATCTGTGCAAAATGGCGGGAAATAAGCGCACAGGTCGTAATCCAACACGAATTCAACCATAATAAAATTATATAAAAAATTAATACGAACAAATCTGAATTGATAATCCTAATGCAAAAATTTGTACGGCTCTTCGTAAAGCCACATGAAATCCTGAAACTTGTAAATGTGCTATTAGAATTAGTGTTTTATCAAGACATGAAGTATTGTCTTGGTGATCACTTCTAGTCTTGGGCTTGATTTCCAAGACAAGAAATTAAACATTTCTTGTCTTGTATCTTGACAATGTATTTATTGTCTTGTTTTAAGAATTCTTGATATTTCTTGATTCTTAATACTTTAGGGGAATCACCTTTCTCTATCTTTTTATCCAATCAAAACGCTCAAGGGTGTAACGTTAACGCCAATTGGCGTCTACCCTTGCCCTCCCTTTTAGTTTTAGTTAAATGTTTCTTACGTAGATATTTCTCATAAATTAACATACATACATAACATCACGCTATGTCCCACTTAGTGGGGTAGCACGAACCCAGAAACACCGTCAACCAACAATCAATCTCCTCCAAACATTCCTATCCTGACACACCATTTTCCCTTCGTCCACATTCATAGTGCGATTCATACATGCTCGTTTCTTCTTCACACTCGGAATCTTTCGTTAATTAAGTTTTGAAATATATATATGTATTTCGACTATATATTTAGAGAAAAGGGAAAGTTAGATACTAGAAAAGTTTTAATTTATACATAAGAAATTAACATTTTATAAAGTATCAACTTCATATATTTGCGACATAAAATTTGTTTAAGAAATCTTGACTTCACAAATTTATAAAATCTTGTGTTGCATATTTACAAAATTTTGAGGTTCACATTAAGGCCGCCAGATGGTGTTAAAACCTGTGTACAAATGTGGATTGTAACTCAAAGTCACTTTATTGACAAATGTATATAAATTTTATATTTTAATAATAAATGCGGAACAGAAATATGTATTATTAAGATATCAAAATTTCTTGACAATCTCGAATTTTTTCATATTAAGTTATGACAATTAATACATCGTTGAAAAGAGAAAAAAGGCGGTTTTTATTTTAATAAAACAATTTTAGATTCCCATTTGAAAAATAAAAGTTGCTAGTCGTATCATGTAAACCTGACTTTATAAAAAAAAATGTATCTGTCATTAATTTATATTTAATATAATAAAACTTCTATGTGAAGAAAATGTTTCTATTCTAAGTATTCTCGCATAAGACAGTAGTAAAATATTTCCTATACAACATATTGATATTCGCTGATTAGGCAGGAACTTTAAATTCTTAAAAACTGGAATTTTCCAGGAACAATGAACCATTTACTTAGTTTGAAATCTTTGAAATCATATGCCATTTTTAATCGTAATAAACGTCAATTATTAAAGTAATGCATCGGACTATGAGTTCCTCAGTTCGAATCAGCCAACAGTTGCCATTTTAACTTTACCCTTGTGGTTCCTCCTCCATTATCATCTTTGGGACTTTGGGAGTAACGATTTAACAGCTGATATCTGCACAAAATATCACTTACTGAGATCTATGAAAACAGAATGAGTCAATGCCGTGATGAGATTTTTATTTATTAATTTTATTTAAATTTTCTAGCAGTTTTACTTCAACGGCGATGACAAACACAATGACGTCACGCATGCGCAACAAAACGTAATAACCATCTAACATGTTAGTAATACTCCAGTGCAATTCTAGTGTAAAATAAGGTGCACTAAATTTAGTTCTGCAGGGTCAACTAAATACGTCAGTCCAGCGTTGCCACGTTGCCAAGTGTGATTAGTGATTCAGAGACGGATTTTCTTTGATGTTCAATTTTGTTATCTGTCAGATTTAGAAATGTAAGACGAGCTATTATTGGATGCCTCTGTCGGTGGAGATTTGAATAATTCAGTATTTAAATTATTGAAATTTCCATCTGCTGAGAATGAACAGAAGGCGATAGTAGCAAAATTATTTTTAAGAGTTATCCGTTGTTGTTGTATACATTCATAAAATATTTATTTCTGTAAAGAATTATATGAAAATATACCTGAAAACTAAATAAAGTATGAGGAATTCTACTGTTAAATACAATTTGAATTATTTTCAGTAATAATATAACAAGAGAGTGAGAATAAATTGAAAATAATTTGACAGATCTTTCGAAAACTTGTTGCCAAATGGCGACAAGTTTGAGAAAGATACTGGAGAATTATTTTTGCTAATTTTTCGAGCTCTCGAGGTGTATTTAATTAGATTATTTTTTGATTTCATCATCAGGCACGTCACTAAATCTATCTTTTTTGCTCATTTTTATTTGTGTTGATGATAATTATCTGACATCTGACAAAAAGCTACAGAGAATATTGCCGGGAATAATCACAAGAGTATTATTCCCAGTATAATAATGACAGGATTGGTTAAAACGCAGACACGTGACATATAATAAAGCATTTCATTGGTTTAAAAAAACGTCAAAAAATAATCATTTCAATAAAAGTTGTATACTTTCGCAGTTGAATATTAACATATTTCTTTGATTTTGATTTATTGTTCACGTTAACACCAAATTTAATAAAGTTCACCTTAATAGTTTTCTGCCGCCAATCTATATTTTGTCCTTAATTGAACTAAAACCAATTGTCTAATTACACTAAAAAGTCCTCAAATAATCCGATAAGCCAACAATGAGTGATTTGCATCGCAACTGGCAATACCTCATACAACCCACCCAATCCAATCAAGTTTCGAGTCACGTATTGCTATAACGAAGTCGCGAGATGCATACGAAACAAGCAGAGACACACGCATGCGCAGGACGTGCATCTGTGCGTGCGCAGTGCACAGCTTCAGCGTGGAGCAATAGTGACATTTCAAAATTCAATTATATTGGACGGCAATTTATTCTATTGTATTCAAGCGCAAGATAAAAATTTTGTTAAAAATTTGTATTTACGGCCCACGGGTAGGGCGCGCTGGAATTCGAGGTGATTTTTAAGAGCGGGAAAATTGAATAGATTAGTTGTATCGAAATATAGATATCTTAGGTGATTGTAATGGTAGATATAATTTAATATACCGGGTGTAGAATTGAAATGTGATGTATAAGGTATAAGAATTCAGTGCTATAATTCATATTGTTGTATCTTTATACCTATTCACTTTACAACAAAAGTGTAAATAAAAAAGTTGTTCAGAATTTAAAAATGCATGCAATAAACCCCATTTTATAGAAAATTGAACACTGTATTAAATAAATCTAAATCTGTTTTATGATATGTCAAATATATATCGTTTTGCTAAATTTTACATTGTCGGGACACAATTTGCTAAATAAATATTAATTTTAATTTGATTGATATATCGTGAAATACTAATATAAAGGTAACCAAATGGGCCTTATTGCAAACATTTTTAATTTCTGAACAACTTTTGTAATTTATTTACACTTTTGCTGTAACGTCAATAAGTAAAATTGATGCAACATTATAAAATAATGTTTCTACACATAACCTCCCGTTTAAGCGATTTTTAAACGGGGTAAAATAGAAAAAAAATTATAATAAAAATTATAGCTAATATTATATAATATCTATATTATGTTTATATAACAAAGCTGTTACGATACCTAAATGAGTTTCGTAACAGCTCAATCGAGTTTTATAATAGAGCAGTACAATGAATATTTTCAAAGTTGGTAAATCTATTGAAATGCCATATGTTAAAAAATATCAAATGTCACACTTCGCTAAATAAATAAATTAATAAATACACCTTGGAAGAATGTTATTTTTGTATAATTTTGAATTTAAAAGCAGAGGTTAATAATAGTAAGAAGAAGAGATAGGAAAGGTAAGGTTAGGTGTTGAACTAACACAAAATAACTGAATATTGATACATGGATTTTTTAATAAAAAAAGGGCATAAAAGGCGCAATATATGAAAAAAATCTGACCTCCCGCTTAAAACTTGAAAAATATTAAAATAATTTTGAAAGGAAATACAAATAAATATACTTTTCGTTTATTGTAATCAGTAGATACATTGTTGTAATCAATACAATATATATATATATATATATATATATATATATATATATATATATATATATATGTGTGTGTGTGTGTGTATATTAATTGTAAAAATAATAATTGATTGCACTAATAAACAAATTGCAATAGTGTATTTATGACAAAAATGTATTGATTACAATAATGTACAAATTACAATAGTATATTCATAACAAAAATATATTGATTTCAACAATGCGCTGATTATACAAATACACTGATTACAACAATGTACCTATTGATTCTTAATTTGAACATGCATGGTATAAATATTAAGCTAGAAAATGGTTCTTGTATTATAATCTGATGTGGCCACCACATAACTTCTCAAAAATTTTAATTTCAAAACGGTGCAAAAAAGTTTCAAATAAAAATTGGAGCCGATATTATTCTACATCTTTCCTATTATAACAAAATTTACTGTATCTCAATTATTTACTGAGATATACCCAAATAGCCTGACAGGTTTTCAAGTAAACCACCACTTTGGATTCATTTTGCTATATTTTGTACTGTTTATATTTGGTTTTTGGGAGGTTACGTGCTGGCCATATCATACTTTTAAAACAATATAAGTCTCGTTTTTATATATTACATGATGATTGAACCTTGTGCACAATCCTAAACTTTTGTAATTTACGATATCAACAGACCTACCGTATTTAAATTGCGATATTATCATAAAATTGCTTCTATTGTGTAAATAAAAGAGTTTTTTGGTTGCGATAAAATAAATTAACTGCTCGTATATTTACAGAATTTTTTTTGGTTCCACTCTCAAACATAATTCAGCTGTTCTTTTTGAAATGTTTAGAATTTCAGACCGAATTGTAAATAATCAATGTGACAGGCTTCAATGTGTAACGTGTCTTTCAATCTATTCAAGCTATATAAAGAAATAAGACGTTTTTATTTTTGTTTGTAGCATAGTCCGTTTTAATTTCTAATGGATTCTTCCAGGAAAGGTTGGGTCACTCACATATCGGGTGTCTACTTTTTATAGGACGTAGGAAATACAATGTTAAAATTTTCATTAGGCGACAGTTCGTTCCCTATGAATTTTTGAACAAAAGTGTAAATACAAAGAAAAAAGATCTGAAACAAAACTGCACCAAATGAGCCTACATTTATTGATGTAATACATTTCTATCATGAGACGTAAAATAAAATTTATTATTTTTGGTTTTTTATAGAGTGCCAAAAAAAGTTGTAGACAAAACATACAATTCAAACATTTTTACTTTCTTATACAAAGTATGAGGAAGTATTGGTAGCACGAAAAAATCATTGACGAGATTATTGCGGAAATACATATTTTGACACCCACTGAATCCGTTAAGACCAATTTTTCAATGATGTCTGTGTGTGAGAATGGATGGATGAACGTGTGCGCAATATCTCATGAACGAGACAAGATATGTAAACGAAACTTGGAATTTATAAGTTTCATGAAAAAATGAAGAGCTGAGTAGATTTTGAATGAAATTGAAAAACCGGACAAGTAAGTTTACTGGACACACAAAACAATAAATTCCATTTATTTCTATAATAGAATCAGATATGAGAAAAAGTTTCAAATGAAAGATGTTAGCAAAAATATTTGGAATATAAAATGTTTTTTGCATTTTTCTTGTACATGCTTCTAATTTTGAGAAAAACTAAACTATATGTTTAAGAATATATTTCTATAGTCTTAGTTACAATAGAAACAAAAACTAAAACATTTTTAATATCTATGTGTCAAACGTGTCAAATAATTGTGAAGTGTTAAAAATATGTGTCGTGTGAAATATTATAAAAGTAATATTTGTATTATTAGTTAGAAAGTTTTGAAGACTAGATATTAATTTCTATTAAACAGGTTTAACATCTTTATATCAAATAATTGTCCAAATAAAGTCATACGCAAGGAACTAGTCATACGTGTTCAGCTGGTTTTTATTGTATAAGAAAGTAGTGTGGTGCCCACACCAGATTTTTTACTATGTATTTCGAAATTTTTTTCATTGATAGAAATATTAACATAATCGCGCTATTATTGTTTATCCTAAAATGGGAAATTTTAAACTGTAAATTATAAATAATAGAAGTAATAATGTAAAACGTAGTAGTAAATATGAATTTATCCTTTGTTATTTTCCATCAACTAAAAAATTAAAGAATTCAACAGCAATGAATACTTCTGATATATGCAAGTGCAAGTTCATCACGTCATACAAAACGCATTTATCTCCATTCTGACCCACATTTTTCAAGTTATCATGACGTCATACCCCGTACATTCTTTCACTTTAAACGTAGTACATATTACAGAGGAATGCCGTACATTTAACATAAACATTGACGTCACTGCTTTTGTTGGATTGAAATGAAAATTATATTGCATAAAGTTAGAACTTTATATAATATATTATCACTCTGCTCAGTTCAGTGAAATATCAATCATTAAAAATATTCCATCTTAACAACTTAACATCTTAAAGACTTTGGGATTAAGTTTTGTAAATAAATATATATATATATATATATATATATATATATATATATATATATATATATATATATATATATATATATATATTTTAATACAACCTTTTGAATTATTGAACATAATTCTTTTCAGGGAAAAACCTATACTTTTTACTTGTACAAAATAAAGTAAGCGTTTAATCGCAGAAAATTTCGATTTGGACCATCTCTGAATCCATTTTGACTAATTTCTAGGTATATACGTACACAGTGTGTTATTTTTAATTGGAATCACCGATATTTCTCCAGGGCCGGACCATAGCATAGACAAATAAGGCAAATGTTTAGGTCCCGGTTTTTTGGGGAGGCCGGTAAAACCGTTCACTTAGAAAAAAAATCTGTTGTGGGCACCACAATACCTCTCGTCATAGATTTCTTATCGAACAATGCAGAAACACGGCCTACCACTATCAAGAAACGCTTATCCTTAAAAAAAATGTGTTTTCAATTAAGACACATGTCAAAAAATGACATATTTTCCATTTTTCAACCGTTATTTTGTTTTTATCAAAAAGTATAGGATTGCAGATTTTAACGAAAATGTAAAAATATATTTTTCTTTAACGTGTTGTAATTCGTAAATGGTGAAAGTAACATAAAAATGTTTCAAACAATAATTGTAGATAATAAAATTTGAAATATTATTCTCGTAGCAAAAATTGTCAGTAAATCATAATTTAGATATTTCAAAATAATTTGATAGGGCTTCAAGTAAACTACCACTTCCGGTTATTGTATTATCACCAAAAACTAATCAGCTCTTTCAAAGAGGATACAATTGATATATACAAAATATCAAAATTTTCAGTTTAGTAGATATTGAGAAACTGTATAGACCATAAAAACTAACAGACTGACAGACAGACATACAGGCATACAGAGACAGACACACAGACATTATCGCGAAACTATTAAAATCGTATTCGAAGGACCCTAAAACCTGCTCATCTATTGAAAACTCACTATCGAATTTTTAGCATGATTCCTATACCTCCCTTATAAGATGTGGCGGGAGGTAAAAATGTAAAAGTTCTCGTAAAAATTACATAACACCCCAGGTGTAGGGGCCCGACAGGAAAATGTCTAGGGCCTGAATATCATATTATTATTATTTTTCAACTTAGCATTTTATTTCACATAACATGATTTGTACAGCAACATATAAGCTAATTATTAGCGGATGTACATTCATGATATCATTTCCGGTTTAATAGTAGTTAATATTAACTTTGAAATTTCAAATGATGCATACTATATTTTTTACATATTTGAAAAGTACGTCAATTGGTTCAATAAGTTTTTATCCTAATAAAGAATTCTATTCTGAAAAATTTTGCAACTTATGTTCTATCTCCATAATTAATGCATAATTATGTAACACATCAACAATACATTCTACACAACCAGTAATTATTTCATCATTGAAATGCCAAGTAATTGTTTATCTCGCGCCCAATTAATTACACACTTACCATTTAATTACTTCTTAACACTTTTCCTTCAATTATATCAATATGGACGTAAACTGAGAAGTATTACCAACATAACTCCATATTAGCGTCAGATAATAATTTTGCAACATGAATCAGTCATACATATCCGAGAAGACCTTGAAATGACACAGAGCGTTTTGTTAAAAAACCGCAGAATACTACGTGATTAAGACCATAATAACAGAGTGATTTTGTTTTAGCATTGAGAGTTTTTTGTTGAGTACGAAGAATTTTACTTTCCTGTGTGTTGAATGCTTACTTTGTGCTCTGATGGCCACGAGAATTAGAAGAGAGTTCATGTGCCCCTAATTTTGCGGTTTTGATGAATGGTTTGAGTTTCTAGCAGTTTTAATTAATGACAATTTTCTCCGAAAACTGATTTAATTGTTGACAAGTAGACAAAAGCTTGGCTGCTCTAAGCAAAGTGCATATATTTTAATTTTTGCATATCTTTAAATAAAATCAATTTTTGGACGAATTACATTGATTATAGTTAATTAATGCTAATTACTAATTGCATATATTGCATATTTCGGCATTCTTAGGCATATTTTTACAAAGTTGCATATAATTGCATATTTCAATATTTTTAAGACCTTGTCCAGTGAAAAACATTCTGAAATTTCTGGTAATGCACATTGATAATTTCCAAATATTGGAGGAAGCCCCAATAAATAGAAGAATGCAACGAAAAAAGCAATAATCAATACAATAAGCAAATACACAAACCAATAAACTCGAATATTTCTAGGGAAATCCCTGTAACGGTAACGGTAGGTATTTATTGTATACACGAATGTTAGTAAAAGTGGATACAATGAATATAAGACCGAGAATTCTCAGCTGGATATATCTTTTACTTGTTTCACTTTTTTTTTAGAAAATTTTGAATAATTTGTTATTGTAATTATGTAAATATGTGTCAGCGTCCTAAATAGATACGAGTATAATAAGCTATTCAATAAGCCTACGTGATGTTTTGTCTTTGTAAAATATCATAACACAGTATATTTACTTTATCAATAAAAGAATACTGCTATTCAAGCTGATCTAAGGTTTCATTATTTCAAAAGACCTATCCGTTGTGAATAAAATTACTTAGCAGTCAGTTGTGATTCTGCTGTCTGCGATTGAAGTGCCCAAATATCAGTTCTGTGAGTGTTGTGATATTTGGATTTACTTTAACGGTGAGTGTTCGAATACAATTGAATTATTACTTAACAAATCTCACTAACATGCTTAGCGTAACTGATTCACATTGCGTCAAGTGATTTAAGCTATGCGTAGAATTCATGCGCTGCGAAATGATATCTTTCTTGCAGTTATTGTGCGTGTGTACCCGCACGCGGGGCTCTTTGAGCGTAAACTCGCGCAACGAGGGACATGAGCGTACGTATACGCTTGCGGGGGTCTTTGAGACTGTTTAACCCGTTCGTTACGATATGAGCGTACATATTCGCTCACTGCGGGGGTCCTTGAGACTGTTTAACCCGTTCGTTACGTTATGAGCGTAAATATTCGCTCACTGCGGGGGTCCTTGAGACTGTTTAACCCGTTCGATACGATTTGACGGCGTGTACATCCGCTGTCTATGCGATCATCTCATCATATTGCTTGCGTTGCGAACTTTGCTTTGCGTTGCGTTGCGAACACCACAGTTGCTTTGCGATTAATAATAACAATAATACACTTGCGACATTTTACGCTACCGCTTTATCTGATTCTCTACATGCATTTTCGAACATTCACTGAACCTAGTGGTTCACGCTGCTGACTTTACATTTCAGAACAAAAGCCGAAGCGGAGCTGCGAAAACTAACACGCAGTCAAATTGCCAGCCTGGCGCAGTATTTATGTAAGTCTTGTTTAGATGCATTTTAATATGTTAGTTCAGAACTGAAGCAAGAAAAATAATTGGGTATGTTTCTCAATTGTTTTTCGGTACTCGCTACACGCACCATCAGCTCTCCTGTCATCTATAAAAGAAAATAAAAAAAAAATTTTCTACACCTGCTAATAATATCAGAAGTGGGATCAGAACAACGTGCCAGCTACAGCTATGATGGACGAATCCGATTATAGCGATCTTGAAATCGATAAAAATCGTTTAGAAACTGAACCGGAAAAAACTCGACAATCTAAGAGACGGAACGTAACAGAACCACCACGTACGCAACGAACAAAGAAACAGCGTGCTGGGGATTCTGTACACTCTCATCAGGCTTCTTCAAGCGCGCAAGAGACATCCAACCATCAAATTAGTCAACTAGCATCCATCGTTCAACAACTAGCCGAGACAGTTGGGCGACAGACTCCTGAGACAATCAATGTACCGATTCCGGTGAATTCCTTCCGCGGTGACGCCATTACGCCATTTCATCTGGATGACCCAAACAGTGACATCGTCCGATGGCTTACGAAAATAGACGAACTACGCGAAGTTTTTCATTGGTCTGAGGAGGCCACTATATATCATGCCCTTGGTAAACTTCGTGGATTAGCTGCAACTTGGTACAACGGACTGTCCACTGTAAGACATACTTGGGAAGAGTGGAAACAGCAAATGATCGTCGCTTTTCCGTCCAACAAGGATTATTGTACACGACTGGAAGAAATGATAAGGCGTAAAAAACGATCGGACGAAACCTTTGCAAAATATTTTTATGAAAAAATGGCCATGTTGAATGCTTGTCAAATTTCCGGACCGAACGCTGTTTCTTGTATCATAGGAGGTTTGCCCGGATCTTCACTCCAAGCTTCCGCAAGAGCTGGAAATCATCAAACTCCTGAGTCTTTGTATAATTTCTTAAGAGCTTGTCGAGATGAACCTACAGACAAATTTGGTACGTTAAAAAAAGACAATTTTCGGGGTCGTGTCGAGAAGAATCGCAATTTCCGAAATAATTTCCATACACGGAACAACCGTCAGCAACAACCACAACCCGATAAACCAGCCGTTACTTGCTATCGATGTAACGAAGTCGGTCACTTTGCATCGAATTGTTCAAAGAAGTGCAGATATTGCAAGCAAACGGGTCACACAGAATCTCAATGTTCGCAGAAGCCTTCAACATCTAAGACTACTCTAGTTACTAATTCATTAACTAACGTGTCGAATGAGAAGTTTTTCAAGGATGCTCTAATAAACGAAAAACCAGTCCGAGCATATGTCGACTTTGGGAGTGGATGTAACAACATCAAGGAGAGTACTGCCCGTGAATTAAACCTCACAGTCGATGAGAATGAAATATCACATATTAAAGGTTTTGGAGGTGCAGTTGTGAAATCTTTGGGACGTACGAGATTCAACTTAAAAGTAGATGATGCAGCAGTGGAAGTACAAGCAGAAGTTGTACCAGATATGATACAGAGTATTCCATTACTCATAGGACAACCTTTCACTGAGGCTTCCGAAGTGGTTGTCGTCAAAACCAGCGACAGTCTCCGAATACTTGACAGAAACAACACGAATGTGACTAAATTAAAACTGCCACCACCGGAGCAAGTATGTTTATGGGCGAAAACTGCAACGATAATTCCACCAAATCATATGGGTTATGTACCTGTTCAAACACAAGATAGATGCTTCACCGGAGATTTGTTCGTCGAGCGGACTTTACAGGAAAGGGAGAACACACTGAATTGCATTCCAGGAACAGTTATCCATATAGGAGGAGAGGATACAACTGTGTTACCGATAATTAACCTATCGGACAAAGAATTATCGATCCGAAAGAATTCAAAGGTAGCAAAAGGATGGGGTTGTCAACCCGCATCTAATTTCGAACAAGATGGTAAGTTTACGGAAGTATTAAGGACGGAAAAATCTGCATTACAGCCTCTCTCGTTGGACGATATTGTAACTGGTCCAATAGACGAAGATTCACGCAACAAATTGGCTAAGTTAGTGAACGAGTATCGTGACTGCTTCGCTGAGAATATGGAAGAGTTGGGACAAACAAAATCTACTGAGATGACAATAAAGTTAACTTCAGATGTTCCGATTACCTACCGGCCATATCGAATGTCCATTCAAGAACGCAATACGGTCAGAGAAATTGTGCAGGAGCTACTAGACAATGGAATAGTCCAAGAATCACAATCACCGTATTCGTCACCAGTACTTCTAGTAAAGAAAAAGAACGGTGATAACAGGCTTTGTATTGATTACAGGAAATTGAATGCGATCACTATTAAAGATCATTTTCCATTACCACGCATTGAAGATCAGTTAGATCGACTTCACGGCTGCAAATATTTTACTTCATTAGACCTTTGTGCAGGATATTACCAGATACCAGTATCAGCTAACAGTAGGTATTTAACTTCGTTCATTACTCCGGATGGACAATATGAATTTAACAGGATGCCGTTTGGGCTAGCTAACGCACCCAGTGTTTTCTGTAGACTCATGAATAAAGTTTTAGGCACACTACGTTATGACGCCGTATCGGTTTATTTGGATGATGTTTTAATACCCAGTAAAGACATCGAAGAAGGATTGATACGCCTGGAGAATGTTCTGAAAGCTCTTCGAGCAGAAGGCCTGACACTGACACTGAAGAAATGTACCTTTTTACAACAGACAGTAAACTATCTTGGATACGAAATAAATTCAGAAGGAATTCGGCCTGGTCAACATAAAATAAAAGCTGTACAAGATTTTCCGACACCTACGGACGTACACACAGTACGCCAATTTATAGGATTAGCGTCTTATTTCAGACATTTCATTCCGAAATTTGCAACTGTAGCGCGACCACTGACAACTTTGACTAGGAAGAACGAAAATTGGAAATGGAAAACTGAACAAGAGACTGCTTTTCACGAATTGAAACAGACACTATCAAATCGACCACTTTTATCATTGTACAATCCGGAAGCGATAACAGAAATTCATACTGATGCGAGCAAACACGGAGTCGCAGGCATTCTCATGCAATACCAACCCGACGAAAAACTTCACCCAATTGCATACTTCAGTAGACAAACTACGCACGCAGAACAACGATATCATTCTTATGAATTAGAAGCTCTGGCAGTAGTGGAAACGGTAAAGAAATTTAGAGTATATCTACTTGGAATCACATTTAAAATCGTTACTGATTGCAATGCGCTGAAAACAGCACAAACAAAGAGAGATATCGTGCCAAGAATTGCAAGATGGTGGTTACAGCTTGCTGAATTTAACTTCACTATAGAATACCGACCTGGAACACAAATGAAACATGCAGACGCATTGAGCCGTAATCCAACTGAATATGTGGAGACTCTACGATTGGAAACATGTGACTGGATTTAAGCCGGACAAATGACGGATCCATCGATAAGAGAGATAAGACAAACCATGTCAAGAACGGCCCAAAATGAAAACGAAAGACATATCCAAAAAGAATTTTGTTTAAAAAACAATCGTATTTTCAAGAATACTAATTCAGGACCTCGCTTGTATGTACCTTTAGGTCAAAGGAATATTATATTGAGGTGGTGCCACGACGAATTCGGGCATTTTGGACTAGATAAAACGATTAATAAAGTAACTGAGATGTACTGGTTTCCTAAATTACGAGAATATGTGAAAAATTATATCAGATGTTGCGCAAACTGCTTGTATTTTAAACGCCAGAAAGGTAAAAAGGAGGGAATGCTACACCCAATCGAAAAGATTGCAACACCTTTCCACACTTTGCACATTGATCACGTCGGACCGTTTATAAAAAGCTCACGGGGATGTGCACATATTATTGTAATTACAGATGCCTTCACAAAGTATACGTCACTTAGACCAGTAAAAACTACAATGACAAAATACGTACTCAATATGTTAATGGATTTATTTAAAATATTTGGCACGCCTACTCGAATTATCACAGATCGAGGTACTAGTTTTACTTCAAAATCTTTTGCAGATTTCTGTGAAAAATATGGCATCAAACATGTTCTAAATGCTGTTGCAACACCGCGCGCAAACGGACAAGTGGAACGTTTCAACCAAACAGCGGTAACGTCTCTAGCCACGTCATGTGAACACGACAAATTGTGGGACATAAAAATACCAACCATTCAGTTTGCATTAAACAACACAATTTGTAAGCCGACTGGAAAAACACCAAGTGAATTACTATTTGGTTTCCGACCCAGAGCCATTGCAGGCGCACCTTTATCTGCCGAGGTACAAGAAGAGCGACCATATCTTGACGACATAGGTGCCGTACGCAAATCTGTTGCAGAGAAAATAAAACTTGATAAAGAGAAACAAGAAGCACGTTACAATTTGAGACGCAGAACAGCTCGAAAATACAACGTTGGAGACTTAGTTTTAATTGAGAAACAACAGATAGCCGACGGAAGTAAGAAATTACTACCTCCATACGATGGACCTTTTGAGATCAAACGAATTCTACCTAATGACCGATACATTGTTGCAGATCTATATGGTTCGGAAAGAAGTAAACGCGGATCTTATAAAAACGTTATTGCTGTCGATAGAATGAAACCATGGATACCACCTGGTGGAATGTCGGAATTCGATAGTAACAGCGAAGGTAATGTGGAAGAATCATCTGACAATGACGAAGAAGAAAATGAAATAAATGGTGTTCTCGAGGGCGAGAACTAATTCAGGATGGCCGAACTGTCAGCGTCCTAAATAGATACGAGTATAATAAGCTATTCAATAAGCCTACGTGATGTTTTGTCTTTGTAAAATATCATAACACAGTATATTTACTTTATCAATAAAAGAATACTGCTATTCAAGCTGATCTAAGGTTTCATTATTTCAAAAGACCTATCCGTTGTGAATAAAATTACTTAGCAGTCAGTTGTGATTCTGCTGTCTGCGATTGAAGTGCCCAAATATCAGTTCTGTGAGTGTTGTGATATTTGGATTTACTTTAACGGTGAGTGTTCGAATACAATTGAATTATTACTTAACAAATCTCACTAACATGCTTAGCGTAACTGATTCACATTGCGTCAAGTGATTTAAGCTATGCGTAGAATTCATGCGCTGCGAAATGATATCTTTCTTGCAGTTATTGTGCGTGTGTACCCGCACGCGGGGCTCTTTGAGCGTAAACTCGCGCAACGAGGGACATGAGCGTACGTATACGCTTGCGGGGGTCTTTGAGACTGTTTAACCCGTTCGTTACGATATGAGCGTACATATTCGCTCACTGCGGGGGTCCTTGAGACTGTTTAACCCGTTCGTTACGTTATGAGCGTAAATATTCGCTCACTGCGGGGGTCCTTGAGACTGTTTAACCCGTTCGATACGATTTGACGGCGTGTACATCCGCTGTCTATGCGATCATCTCATCATATTGCTTGCGTTGCGAACTTTGCTTTGCGTTGCGTTGCGAACACCACAGTTGCTTTGCGATTAATAATAACAATAATACACTTGCGACATTTTACGCTACCGCTTTATCTGATTCTCTACATGCATTTTCGAACATTCACTGAACCTAGTGGTTCACGCTGCTGACTTTACATTTCAGAACAAAAGCCGAAGCGGAGCTGCGAAAACTAACACGCAGTCAAATTGCCAGCCTGGCGCAGTATTTATGTAAGTCTTGTTTAGATGCATTTTAATATGTTAGTTCAGAACTGAAGCAAGAAAAATAATTGGGTATGTTTCTCAATTGTTTTTCGGTACTCGCTACACGCACCATCAGCTCTCCTGTCATCTATAAAAGAAAATAAAAAAAAAATTTTCTACACCTGCTAATATATGTCATAATCTTATAATATCAAGTTTCTAACTTAGTTTATATGTATATTAGTAGTATAGTTAATTGTGAATCAGGACTAAGACTGTATTGTGCAATAAAATTCATAATGCATTCATTTTTACTTATTATCTAATAATTTAAGATTTTTTTTGCATATATTGTCATATTTGTGCATATTTAGGGCATATTTCCCAAAAAATCAGTACATATATGCGCATATAATTCATTTTTAATGATCTTCATTTCTATTTGCTTAGAAATTGAAATGAAATTCTCAATTATCAAAAAATCATAAAATTGGTTTTGTTCATGAAAAAATAAAAGAAAGTAATTGTCAATGTAATTGTAATTTTAAAAAGTTCTAGAATTACTAATTTCCTGCAAAAAATGTAATTCATTACTGAACTTTCCATTACAAAGCGAATGTAATTGAAAAATTAAATTAACAATTACATTTTTAAAATATGTAATTAATTACGCAATTTAATTACTTGTTACTAATACCTGCCCATAATATGGCCAACACATAACCTCCCATATATACAACTTTTAAACGGTACAAAATAGAGCAAAATGTTCCAAATAAAAATTGTAGCCACTATTATTCTAAATAAAAAATATTCAAAAAGATCTACTGAAAAATGCCAGAAAATCCTAATAAGCCTTCAAGTAATCTATTACTTCAGATTAATGGCTGGCTACCAAAATCTAATCAGCTTGGAAATTAAACATTCAAATTCTATATCTTCATTAAATTTTTAAGTTAAAATTAGAAATTATTTGTTTTTTATGATACCCGATGATTTGATTTGATTTATCTACCACCTACTAAATAAATCATTTCATAGAACAAGCACATCTTCTTGTAGCTTGTTGAAAGCTACACCGCGTCTATTTTTCTCCCAATGCGTTAATTACCATTTCCATCATTCGCTCGTCAAATAAAAAGTACGATTTGTTGTTGGTCTCTCGCCTCGTGTTCATTACGTTCTGCTGCTGCGCCCGGTTGCCGTAATGGACCGGAACTTATTACATTTGTGTAGAAAAACGGATATAAATAGCAGAGATTTCTACGTTCGGTGCAATAGTCGCGGCAGGCTGTGAGAAAAACGTTATGCGTTTGTTGATTTGTTAGTTTGTTAGGAACACATTTGAATTGTTTGGCTTAGATGACGAATGTTGTAACGGATTAAGATTTCTCAGAAACTTACATTTTAATATTATAAATAGATTATAAGATCTGCGGTTCAAATCCCGCAGTCATAGCTCCGTGGTAACGCATCGAATTGTGGATCGCGAGATCCTCAGTTCGAATCCCACTCCCGGCAGTAGCCAAATTAAATTTACTCCTGTGGTTGCTCCTCCACTAACAACTTTGGGGGCTATATCTTGTCGGCTGGTAACCGCATTTCATACGCAAATATATCACTTACTGTGATCTGCGTCAGCGGAGTGCCACACCCATAATGGGTAAAAGGCGTGATGATATATTTATTTTATTTTTTATAGATGCTACTTTAACTATTATCATTTACCGAAATCTGCGAAAGCAAAGTGCCACATCCAAAATAACTACATGGTGTAATGATACATTTACGATATGATGAAAGTACCCAATAAATATTTTTAAAAAATAATTTTATTTGAAATCGGCACTAAAGTGCTCAATAATCGTCATTAAAAGTTCAGAAATCATCACTAAAGTAACTCATTATACGACGATTTTGAGCAAGGCAGTGTTGGCAACCGTAAAATAATTATTGTACAGGTAGGGTAATTTTGACAGATATATGACGTATTGTAGTAAATTTATACGTGAAATGAAACAATATGTGCAAGAAGAATTAACTAATTAATTCCAATGAAGAAATTGAGGACAAAACACAAAATTTTGAATGTTATTTACGATAACTTCAATGTTTGAGGTTGGTAACACTGCGTGTCAGTTCCAATTGACAACTGACAAATGTATAAACTTAACCTATGTAATATTTTTTTTACAGTTTCTTCTAATTTTCGATTTTAAATAAAATTGTACCGCAGTACTGAAATTCCTTTTAATCACTCCCATGGTTCATTTTCCTATACGTCATTAAAATTTAAACTTCAGTGCCTTGATACATAAATAACTATTTTTCGAAATCAATAGAAGCTAAAGTTAATCTTTACATACTCTTATGATAAAATTTTACTACACAGACTCTTATGTCAAACTTGAAAAACAAACAAATTATTCAATAATACTATTGGTGTATTTATTTATAATTTACCTTTGACAATAATTTATCGGATTTAAATCAGATCACATGCAGAGTGCGTCTCAGAAAATATAAAAAATAATGAGAATTATAACCAAATTTGACACTTCGACAGTACTTTTGTTATCACAGCCATCTTCGTCTCAGAAAAGGCGATAAAACATTAGAAAAAAGGGGAGTTAATGCGAAAAAGAATAATATCTAAAAAGAGTACGAGAAAACTAAAAAGAAATATGGAAAAGAAAATTTAACCCAACACCCAGCCTTATACCCGTAAGAATAGAAACGCTTTAGGATTAAGTACGTCACTGAAATATAATAATACTGGAATGCTCACTGACGTTGATAATGCAAACCGAGAAAGACGACTAGTTAAGGGCTATCTTTCTTTGTTGTACAATGTTTTTACATAGCAACCGCTCAACAAACGCATATTAACCGCTTAACAAAAACATAGCAATCGCTCTACAAACAAGTATTAGACAAAGAAGATTAGCCCACGACATCTATCTGTCTCAAGCTTTACAATATTTCAGCGAACTAAACAGTATCAAATATTTATTTTGCATACATCACCATTACGAATATTTTTTAAAAGGCTGGCATGCTGTCAACAAATTAATAACTGCGAAAAAACGTTTTAAAAACGTAGAGATATGATCTCGCGATAATATCGCGAGTTCAAAGTGAAAAACTGTTTAAAAATAGCGGTGCACTTAAATTTAGCACGGGCTCGTGAACCACTTTGTCTACTTCAGATATAAATAGGAAACGACGAGGAAATCTAAATGAACAATAAAACATTTCCATGACTAATCCAGTTTATAGGATTTTCTCAGTAATTAAACAAAAATACGCAACGCATGTCTAAGTGTGACACTGTGCTTAGAACAGATCAAATATTACTAATTCGTCTAGTCGAATATGAGAAGATATTCTCGTATTTCAAAGGACTAAGTAAAACAAACATGTCAAAGAAACAAATTTTGTTTCCATTTTTCTGGAGAAAGGAAACCAAACACCGTCATTATTTTGAAAGAACAAAGTAGCAGCGTTGCTACGGTTACAACAGAGAACAGAGCATGACATTTTTCACGGGCTGTTATTAGTAAACAATGTTAGTCTATGACTCAACTTTCTACTTTGAATTTGAAACGAAAAAGAAGAAAGTGACCATTTTAACGACTGCTAGTTTGTATTCTATTGGGGGAATTAATATTTTTATAAATAAGACTATTGAATCACATTATAAGAATTCACACAGTAAACGACACTTCCAACATTTCATGATACCAATATTTCATCGTAGGTGAATCCGTTAAAACCAATTTCTTAATGATGTGTGTGTAAGGATGGATGGATGGATGGATGACTGTCCGTGTGCGAAATATCCCATGAACGAGGCAAGATATGTAAACGAAACTTGGAATTTATAAGTTTCATAAAAATATGAAGAGCTGAGTTGATTTTGAATGAAAAAATGGAAGAGGAAGTTTACTGCATACACAGAACAATAAAATCTACTTTTTTTTTCAAAAATAGAATCAGCTGCGAAAGAGATTTCAAATGAAAAATGTTAGCAAAATTAATGGGGATATAAAATGTTTTTTGCACTTTTCTTTCACATGCTTCTAATAATATATTTCAATAATCTTATTTAAAATAGGAACAAAAACTAAAACATTTTATCAACCATATGTCAAATAATTATAATGTGTCAAAATATGAGTAGTTAGTAATATTTGTATTATTAGTTACTAGTTAGACAGTTTTAAGGACCCGATATTATAAATTAATAGGTACCTATTTTAAAATAACATCAGGTACGATGAGAATAAAAAATTAAACAGTAAAATTAACATCTAATGTCTAAAGAAAGTTCTTAAGACTTGTAGGTATTTTATAAAATTTATTTCAATTTATCCCTTTAGTCCATTGATGTTCAAACTTTTTGGGGTAACTTTTAATACAGGGCGTCTAAAACATAACTCACTATTAAATAATGTTTCCCGTTTGAAACAGTTCCTATTCCATTTAACGCGTCCCGAAATAAATTACCTTAACCTGTAATAAAATAAACAAAACAAAA
Source organism: Poecilus cupreus (assembly GCA_963942605.1). Classification (NCBI taxonomy): domain Eukaryota; kingdom Metazoa; phylum Arthropoda; class Insecta; order Coleoptera; family Carabidae; genus Poecilus; species Poecilus cupreus. The sequence goes on along the minus strand of OZ012721.1, from coordinate 3,687,238 downwards.
CAGAGAACAGACAGTCGAACATACACACACACGTGTGAAGTCAACGACTCACGCAGCACACCGCCGTACCGTAACCGCTACAGACACACAGACACGTGGACATGTGACACGTGACATCCCCCAACATTACGCTTTTTAACAAAAACAAAAACATTGATTTCCGTTTCCTGCGGGCTGTAGTCTAGTCTACTTTTACTATTACCAGGTATTCCTTCGATTCTTTGCACAGGAATATGTTACGTTTGTTTTGTAAGGGTGCAAGATGAAATATATAAACAAATAAACAACAACATTTTGACATATACGAGCCCAGAATCATATTATTTGGCCCAGTTAAAGTAATAAAAAGGAAATTTGTTAATTTGCCTTATTTATATCTTAAATTCTATAATTTTTATATTCCGCACATACATATGTGTAACAGAGGTATTGTTTATGCTACGAATTAATTAGATTTTTTTAACAATTTATCAACAGTAACTTGTTGATTATTTCAAGGCCTATCAGGGTTTTTGGGCTTATCTTAATAAATAAATGAGATAGAGAAAATTTCATTGGAATCAAAAAGATGTAGAATAATATTACTTACTATTTTTATTTGAAACTATTTTCTGTATTATGTTGTCATCAGATTTAAAAACAATGTTTGTGATACCAGCCAATACCTTTGGGACAAATTGTAAATTTGATATTATTTCAGTTGTTATTATTGCTTAAAATATTGTTTAATATAACAGAATTTATGTTATAAATAAATTTAGTACAATAAATTTTCCCTCTGTTCGATCAAAACTATTTTTTTAAAGCTATTCTAAAAGTCTTAACTAGGCCAACTAATATGATTTTGGGCTCGTAGAACACGCAAGTACCATAAGAATTATTTTCGAACAATAGTTGAAGTTTACAAATACATTTTGTAAAACAGATTCTACGATAAATTTGTAATCAATTTCGTCAAAATCGAGATGTTTGCAAACAAATTGGTCATGTAGTTTTTGAGATACCTAGCAGCCATTTTGTTGTGGGTACCACATTACTTTCTTATACATATAAAACCAATTGAACGCATATGGCTTTATTTGGAGAATTATTTTACATATATGTATATTTAGTCTTTTACAGGCAGATTCATAAAAGGGATTAGCGCTAACTCCATTTTTATAATTACTCGTAACTTCACTTTCCATTATCAGAATATAGGTAATTATTTTAACTAAGGTTGTAATTAAGATTGGTTAGCATACAATTTGACACATTTTGATAATATAATTAATATGGAAACGAAATTACAGATGATGAAAAAATGGATTTAACGCTAATTCCTTTTATGAATCTGCCTGTAAAACTTTCTAATACAAATATTGCTTTCATAATATTTCAAACGACACATATTTTTGACCCTTCATCATTATTTTATATACAGAAGTTGAAAATGTTTTAGTTTTTGTTCCCATTGTAACTAAGATTATTGAATTATATTGTTAAATAAATAAAAGTTTTTCTGAAAATTATAGTACAATATTTTTTCTACCATCTTTTATTTGAATCTTTCATTTATAGCTGATTCAGATTTTGAAAAAAAATGGAATTTATTGTTTCGTGTGTCCAATAAACTTCTTCTTTCGGTTTTTCAATTCAAAATCAAATCAGCTCTGTTTATTTCCATGAAACTTATAAATTCGTTAATGAGATATTGCGTACACGGACACACATCCATCCATCCATCCTCACACACAGACTATATTGAGATATTAGTCTTCACGGATTCAGTGGACCTCAAAATACGTATTTCCTCAAAAACCTCCTCAGCGATTTTTTATATAATTCCAATACTAGTAAAAAAAATAATAAATAAATAGGTACAATTAGAACGGCTGTTTTTTTCTGAAATCATTTGTAATCTAAAACAGTCAAAATTCTTGTAAACTGTCAATGATTTCTTTATCATTTCACAGATAAAACAATTGAAATGCACTAATGCATTGTATGCTTACAATCTATTAATAGAAGCAGCTTATTCAATTGAGTATGAATTTGCAGTTAGTCAAAAATAATAGCACACTATTAGATTAATTCAAAACAAAGCAACACCTCAGACGCTATTATTCCAACTCCACGCTAAAATAAAACAAAACACACCTGAACAATACTCTTCGTCTGCTTGCTGACGTCATCCGACGACCCCTGCGCGGACTTGGGTCCACGTATACATCCAGGAAACATCGTCACTTCCTTCTACTCCACAAGTAAGTTTGAATTTCGCGGCAAGTATACATAACCTCAATCACACTTCCGGATGCGTAGTAACGGTCACTGGGACAATTGAGCATCGTGGTGACACTATTAGCACTCGCGTTCGTCACTTGTCAACATGCACGGCACACTGGGATGCAAATCAAAGTGACGGATGAGTGATAAGTGATGAGCGAATACTTCGCGGAATTGAACAATGGGCGATCGTTATTTAACCGCGGGATTCTAACATGATTTAAATATCGGATTACTTAAGCGTTAGTCATTCCTTAAAATAATAATTTAATTTCTTTATCTCATTTATTTACTGAAATATATTCAAAAACCTAATACACCTTCAAATAAACTATCAGTTCCGGTTGATGGATTGTTTCCAAAATCAGCTCGTAACATGAACATCTAAAATCTAAATTTAAAATATTGAAAGCGCCATTAAATTTTGAGTTATCGTGGACGAAAAAAATAGTCACATACACTCAAACATACTCATGTTTTGAAAACTCATTACAAAAATTTTACACGTCCTAATACCACCCTGTAGGGCAAGTAATAGTATATTATTCAATGAGCATGTAATGCATGCTATTACTCATGAGAATGAAGTTTGCATCACGAGCGAATGTTTTAATAAAGGAGATGTTAAATAATATTGGCTAATTTTTTCTTTATTTTGTACCGTTTAAAAGATGTTTAAGCAGGAGTTTATGTGTTGGCCACAACAAATCTTTTTCTAATCTGAATACTTCGTAGTAAAAACAACTGAAGCAAATTAGATAAATAAATTACAAAGACAATTTCTATTAGAAATTTAAACCGTTTTAGAACTGCTGAGTGTCTGCTTGGGCAGAAATTAAACTGTTACAAATAAACTAAAAAAATCTTAAATGTAATTAATTAATCTCGCGACTTATTAAACGTTATGACGAGTCAAAAAATGTTAAATACTTCAATTATTTTCAAATTAACCAAGTATGTATTGCACTAATTTTCTCAGCACATCGCGTGTTTTAATTTATAAATATGATATAATAGATATTTACGATATTATTGGGATAAGAGCATTATTAAGATACGCATGTAAAATTTGCGAGGTGACAGTCGAGTTGTGTAACTACATAAGTATATTAATAATGCATTATCACACGTGTATTGTACAATATTTTATCTACGCCCGCCAAGCTAAAAAAATTATATAATATGACTTTATTTTTTTGACAAGTAGAAAATTAATCCAAGTATTTGCTGTTAAAATGATTTCAAATCCATGACGACCACAATTAGACATTAAACAATTAGGTAGTTGTTTTTCATAAATTTTTTAACCATTTCGTGAAAATGAGTGGTTTAGAAAGTATTTCGTTGGATATAGAAGAACAAGCTTCAAAAATTATTAATTAGTTAAATATTAATTAATTTAAAGAATTGTATTATCAACATTTATAATAAATAGTACGTTAATGAAAATGTGTGCGATAATGAAGCTCTTAACTCATGCAAAATGAGTGGGATAAGTGACATTGAACTCACGAGCGTAAATAAATTTAATACAATTTCCCTAAACGGTACAAAATATATAAAAAAAGTTTCAAACAAAAATTGTATCCAATATTATTATACACCTTTTTTATTAATATAAAATATATTCTAAGTAAATTATTTACTGAGAAATGCCCAAAAAACCTAATAGGCTTTCAAGTAAACTACCACTTCCGTTTGATCGATTGCTACCAAAATCTAATCAGCTTCCACTTTTATTCTTAAAATAGTAAATATGAAATTTCAAAATGATATCGGTTTTTGAGTTTGAATTATCGTATACGAAATTTTTTCTCATACAAGGCGATCAAGTGTCCTTGTCTTTCAAACGTAACTAGCTTCTATTTTTCAAGGTGCAAGAATAATTATTAGCACACAACATTAAATAATATGTCAGAACAATGACTATTGTTAATTTAAATTTTCGTGACATACTGGGTGTTCCGCAAGGAGCGGCTGACGGAAAAACCTACGTGTGCTGTACCAAGCATTGTTCAAATCGTCATTTATATTTTAATATGGTAATTATAACCAATGGGACGTTTTCTAGGTATAATATAAGCAGTAGAAAGAGAGGGAGAGTAGCTAATAAATAAGCTATAAACTTTACAACGAATATTAAATTAGAGAGACATTAGGACGATTGGTATTCCGTGCACGGTTCAACGAATTAAATGAATTAAATGATGACTGATGTTTATGGGATTTATTATTGATGAATCGATTGATAGTAAACTTATCATACACACATATGCAAGGTGAGTTTTTTTAAAGCAATAAATCAGTTTTGCTGGCTAACTAAAAACATTAAAGAACATGAACATAAAATTTTTCTTGACTGGAAGGGTTGATGAAGACAAACGAAAATTACTGGAATTCAGTCAATTTTATTATAACAATTTTTCTCTGTCGACCGGTTTCGGCTCCTCTTGAGCCTTCTTCAGGAGATGAGAAAATTTAAAATGGTATAATATTTAAATTTTGTTATATATTAAATATTATACCATTTTAAATTTTCTCATCTCCTGAAGAAGGCTCAAGAGGAGCCGAAACCGGTCGACAGAGAAAAATTGTTATAATAAAATTGACTGAATTCCAGTAATTTTCGTTTGTCTTCATTAAAGAACATAATTGTTTGATTGGGAAAATAAAATTATTAGGGTGATGTGACGGGGAAATGAAAGTTATATTTTCTTAAATGGAAATGGGTACTTTTACCTCCTGCCTACCTCTAGAAAGGGAGGTATTGTTTCTGTTAAAAAAATTGGGTAGTGAGTTTTCAATGAATAAGCACGTTTTAGAGTCTCTGCAATACGATTTTACTATTTTCGCCATGATGTCTCTACGTATGCATGTGTATGTGGGTGTGTGTGTGTGTGTGGTCTGTAAGGATTTTTGGTCTCGCATAACTTAAGTATAATACAAACAAATACAATTTTGAGTACATTTGTTTCTTATATTTATATGAAGAACAGTTTAGATTTTGGATAAAATTGGTCAACCGGAAGTAGCAGTTCACTAGAAACCCTTAACAGTTTTCCGTGAAAAAACACGGTTAAATTTAATTTTTAACAATTTATGATATTTTGAATATTGTAGAATATTTCACATTACATGTATTTTGATTACATTAAATTTTATAATTTTTCATTAGATTTAGAGATAATAAAATATAAAGAAATTAAATTTCATAAATCTTGCATTCCATGTGTACCATGGAAACACTTAAAAATTTTCAATTTTTTACAAAATGTGACACATGTCATTGTGATTTTAAAGATGTTTTCTTAGTGAAATATGTGTCAAAAAATTAAATAAATTTACGGAAGAAAATTTAATTTCACAAATATAAATAGAAAATAAACAAATAAGAAGGTATTTTTCTGTACCATTAAATTCTATTTTGTACCGTTTAAGAGTTGTATTGGGCGGGAGGTTATGTGTTAGCCACATCAGATTTCTTTATTGGAATAGATAGCCCGAAGTATTCCCTTTTTAACAATGTAGCATGTTCCTATATCTAAAAAAAAATTAGTCAAAAAGTTCTAAAAACTTTACCATCTTCAATATGAAAAATAAAACTTTAGGTAGGCTGTTGGACAAACCAAATTATTGTTTTATTTTTTGACACTCCTGTCAATAATGGCTTCGCATCGACAACAATTGTTGACCAATATACAAGGAGGTAGTTTTATGACGCGTCAAGATTTTGCATAGTGAGTTTTCAAAAGATAAGCATGTTTCAGGGTCTCTAGAATATGATTTTGCTATTTTCACGATATGTGACAAATTGTTCGTCCAGAATAACTCAAAACTAAAAGCTATTAAAGTCAAACTTTAAATTTAGATTTTAGATGTTCGTAGTACGGGCTAATTAGATTTTGGAAGTAGCCCATCAAGTGGTAGTTTACTTGAAGGCCTATAAGGTTTTTTTTTTGGGTGTCTCTCAGTAATTAAATGAGTTAGAATAAATTTTGTTAGAAGACATGTTGACTACAAGTTATTTATTTTAATCACTTATCACCCACCAATGTTACCAACAAAACAGTCCATAATACCAGCACAATATTTCACTACACTTAACTACAAACTAAACTATGTCGCATCCACAACGTCGAGTGAATTTTCGATATTTCCGACGGTGGAACGACGCCGTGCGGCGCTCACGGCGGCCGTTCGTCGGCGATACAACAGCGTCGACTGCGTGATGTGCGTGAGTGCGTGCGTGGTGAGCACGTGTGATTGACGCACGCGCAATGCACGACAACATTGCAGCGTGCAGCGTGACCACAGAGAATGATTGTATCTGATATCGGTAGGAAAATACTACAAGATTTAATTTAGTCTTTGAGTGATGATTTTTCAAAATCTAATTAGGTTATAAATAAACGCCATTTAACCATGTATAAATATGGCAATCTGCTCGGTATTATGATATATTTTTGCGCGTGAAGTGCGGTTACCAGCCGTCAAATCACGATCTTCAAGGATGGTAGTGGTGGAGGGCCACCGAAGTAATTTTATGTTGTGAAAATTTTAGAAATCGGCTGTGAGCTGTGAGGTTCGAACCGAGGATCTTACGATCACAGTCCAATGGATCTATTACCATGGATCTATTTACCTCACAATTAGAATATCATTTCGATTAGATTTTGACAACAATCAATCAAATAGAAGTGGTACTTTACTTGAAGACCTATCAGGTTTTTTGGACATAACTCAAAAAAGACGTAGAATAGCATTGGCTACAATTGCGGAAGATTATGTGATGGCCACAAGATTATTTGGGCATATCTCAGTTAATTTATGGTCGATATTATAAAGAAACTGTCATTTAAATTTATTTTTAAACAATTTTTTTTTGTTTTTAACAACTGCACATCATGTAAAATTATTTTATGACTTACTAAACATTGCCGTCAATAATTTAATTGTTATTTGGATAACTTGATGTAAATTTAGTATGGAAGTAAATTTAACTGGAGATTTAATACGCGAAGTTAGAGAAAATAGTACCTAAAGTTAAGCTTTACAGACTCTTATGTCAAAATTTTACTTCACAGACTCTTCTGTCAAATTTGAATTACAAACCTAAATAACAAACAAATTATTCTATAATACTATTGGTGATTTTATTTATTTATTTCATACTGTGTCAAATTCCAATACTTTACGTCAACAGTTTCAATCCGGGAAAACACAAAAAACGGCCGGTCCGGTAAAGTGTTGCTATTGGAAACACAAAATTAATCATGGCAATAACAATTATTCAAATTTAAGAAATAATTTATTCAAAAATACATAATATATTTATCAGTACAAGCTTCTTTCATAAATCTATAGATTTCTTCTCGGGTTAATGTTTTAGATTGTTTCGATTCATGACCAATTGATTGTTTTTTCAGGAATGCTACCACTTTAGAAAAACGAGATATGTCAAGATTTTCATTCGCAATTAATGTTGATTTTATCATGGAATATTTCGGCCACAAAGAAGACGCACCTATTTTCTTAGACTAAAAACATTAGTTCACAAATAAAATAATAAATGTAATCATTTAAATTCTTACCAAATCTAAAAAATAGGCCAACATAACTTCTTCCGTAATTTTCATCACATTATTTTCTGCTTTCCATTCACAAAATTGGCTGAAATGTTTTTGATACCTTTCACCAGACTTAATAGGTATTAATTTCGCACACGCTTCTTCAGATTTTCTTGCAATTTCTGGGCAATTTGCATAAGAATTCATTTTGACACAACAAATTATTTAAACAAATTAAACATTTGCCAAACAACCGTTGCTAATCATGTTTCGAAAATGTAACTAGATTTGGAGCATCTGTTAAATTATTTTTAAATTAATTTCAATGTTTCTTTAAAACGCAATTTGACACAGAATGAAATAAAATACATAACGACATTCGTCCGTGAACACTTTTTACAGTACTCGTTTCGAATTTCAAGACTCGGCTCCTTTGTCGCCTCGTCTTTAAATGTCTCACTCATACTGTAAAGTATATGTTCCCAGACTTATAACGTTAATTACTATATTTACCTTTGACAATAATTTATCGGATTTAATGTAGATCAAATGCAGAAAACGTCTAATGCCCTGTTGCACCAACATTAGTTAAATTTTAAACTTGGTTTTAATAAATAAAAGCGTATCTAATTTTTCACATCAATGTCAATTACTTCATATTACATATATCTTCGATTTGCTTTTATTTATTTAAACCAAGTTTAAAATTTAACTTACATTGGTGCAACCGGGCCGGTCTTTCCATCTACGAATGAACTTCTGAATAAATTATTCGTCGAATAAATAAAAAATACGCATTAAAAAATGACAGGTAAAACGATAAGTATCATTTGAGCTATGATTTCGATGCGACATTTTCATTTATTCTGCGCATAATTTATTCGGTACTTTATTCGTAGATGGAAATATCGGCCCTAAGAATATATAAAAAATAATGAAAATTATAACCAAATTTGACACTTTGACAGTACTTTTATTATCACAGCCATCCCCGTCTCAACAGCTAGCTGACGTTTTAGAAATACATAATGCTATTTATTTATATTTTAAATTAACTAAAGTATTTTTTGTTTTTCATATGGTTTTTTCTCCTCGGCTATCACCTCGAAGTATAAATTCCATATTCGTAATAAAAAAATATACTTTAGTACCTTGGTATACAAATAGCTATATTTTATATTTTGTACCGTGCAGAAATTAAAATTTGCGGGGGATTGTGTGCTGGCCACACCATAGCTTCTCAGCTAGTACATCACTCACCGAGATATACAAAAGCAGAGTGCCACACCCAAAATGGATAAATAGCGTGATGATATATTTATTTATTTACATTTAATTGTGTTAAGTGTTGTGGAACATACTGTATTAATCTTCTTCTAGCTGTTTTAATTCAACTAGCATATGGCGTGTACGCCACCCGAATTAATGGGAGTTTCATATGGTGTACCAACATTTAAACCAAAATCTAAAAATACCTAACGATTCCACAACCTATACTAGCTTCAAATTAATAGTAACGTTATAGTAGCTACTTGCATTATATATGTTTTAAAAACACAACTTTATCGTATTTGTAAACCAATTAGGAGTGCCTTAATTACGAACCGTATACATAAAAAATGAGGAATGTTGGAATTAGCGCCTTTATGGTTAAAGCCACACATAAAACAACATAAGAAGATGATTATAATCTCGAATATCACTAACAGTATCTCCATAAGATTAAGTAATTATATTGTAATGACACTTTTTTGGCAACAAATGTTACAGATCCAAATTTAGATGCAGCTGCTTAGCATATTAGGGGATGCAACCCCAAGATAGTGTATTTATTTATAACGAAAATCTGATGTGTACAACACATAACCTCCAGATTTAATAAAACAAAATAATTAAAAATAAAAATTATATTTTACGTCAATTTTACAAAATTTAGCATAGCTCAATTATATACTGAGATAGTTTAAAAATCCTAAAAGTCATTAGCAATTTTAAAATGTATTTTTCACTTTTCTCTTTTACTTACTTCATTTTGAATGTTTCAATAAACATATTTGTATAGTTCATAGATACTGAATGTATAATACGCGATTTTTTGTGAAGTTCATATTTCAACATTTTGGCAAACATTCAAATTAAAAATTTGTCTACAGTACAACTGGAAAAATAATCAAAGATCAACCAAGGGTTAAAACAAGAAGAGGAATCATCGAAAAAATAGTTTGTTAAAAATCATACAAAGGAAAATTCATCACATTTATATCTTAAATTCTATCATTTTTACCTTCCGCACATACATATATGTTTATGTTACGAATTGATTAGATTTTGGGATCAATTCATCAACAGTAAGTGGTAGATTATTTGAAGGCCTATCAGGGTTTTTGGGTATATTAGTAAATGAATGAGATAGAGTAAAGATAGAGTAAATTTCGTTGGAATCAAAAAGATGTAGAGTAATATTTCCTATAATCTTTATTTAAAACATTTTTCTATATTTTGTTGTCGTCAGATTCAATAACAGTGTTTGTGATATTAGCCAATACCTTTCAGCCAAATAAAATCTTTATATTACTGTTTTTTGTTAATAATATATTATTGTTTCAGTTGTTGTTTTTCCATAAAATATTTTTTTAAATAACAGAATGATATATGATTCTGGGCTCGTATTATTAAATGATACAAAATCTAGTCAATACGTAATTGAATATTATTGTTATTAATCATAATTGGAGTCAGTTATATGTTTTTGTTTATAATTCGCTTACCATTTATGGAGATTGTAAAAGAAGTCAGTATAGATGATGGACTTACCTAAAACAAAAAGAAATATTTTAAAAAGTAAATCAAGAATTATTATAAGAGGCTTTTGGGTTTAATTCTGTAAAAATACTATTTAAATACAACTATTGTACCTGCATAATGCTTCATTATTTGCTTGTTTATGTTATTTGTTTGTTTGTTGAAGAATAATATACAACCAATCGAAACGATGTATATAAATAATTTAACTTTTTAGAAAAGTCTTTCAAAATCTTACTATGAGTTCTGAAATTTCAACATTTTCTATATCTATAATTTATAGTAATAATAATAATATATTTATGGCATGCCTGAACTGAAGGGCAATCATATACAAAATACAATACAATGTAAACATTATTAACAACTACACCTACACATCAATAACGAATTATAAATATAATTAATAAAATAATACACTTCTTCGTCCAAGAAAATTTTCAGTTTTCTTTTTGTGTGCATTTGTTGAAGAAAATTTTATTTCTTACAAAATGATTACGTTCAATTCAAAAAAATATCAATTTTGATTATAAATTTTATTTATCTTCTTTTTTTGCATTGAAAGAATATAAATATATATTTAAAATTTTGTTTTTAAAAATAATAAAAGGGAGAGAACTAATCTATCTTAATAAATACTGCTTCAGCTAATATGCAAAAAGTTTATAATTAGATTTATTATACACTTTGAATCCTTTATCATATAATCTATTTTCGTACTTTTCTTATTTCTGTTGTATACTCTAAAATCTTGTTTATTTCTAGTAATATATTCATGAAACTCATCATTACGCTTTAACATCATTCACGGTTTTATTTGTTACATTTATTAAATATTTATATAAATAGTTCCGAACTACCTAAAGAGTCAACCACATACAATTACTCCTGTGGTTCCTCTTCCACTACCATCTATGAGGGTTGCCATTTTATTGTTCAAATCTATCATCCACCTATCCCCGATATCAACATAAACAATCTATTTAATCTCAATATCTCATACAAACGATGTCTCGTCGACCTGACGGTGTTCTCTCCATGCATATGTTTCTATAGTTAGACGAAGGTGCTACGCCCTGACTGCAGTGGAACATATTAAATAGTGCAGCAGAAAAAGAGAGGTTACCATATTGGGAATTTTGATGGGGGGATGCATTTGTAGCACGTGCGAAACTACTAGTTATATTTAAATATCCTGGTGAATAGAGTCGCTGAAACAATCTACGAACGGTTTTTGATTGGAGCGGATTGGGGCTTTTGATGGAGGTGAGGAATAAGAGAAGAAGGTGCTGAAAAATGTTCTTCAATAGATAATTTTTCACTAGAAATACAATTGGTTAATGTTATTTGGTGTTATTTATATTTTTAAAAAACTTTCACATCATCATCTTTTTTAAATATTTGGTGGCATGAATTGCTTGTTGAAGATTTACCCCCAAGAGAAGTTTAAAGAAAGAAAAAAAGACTAAAGATATATTTAAAATGAAGAGTTTATAAACGTTGAATTTTAATAAAAATAAATTTTAGAACATAAACGAAATAGTTATTTACATACCAAATGCGGGAACGCTTGGTTCCCGGATGAGTGTTTGGCGGTGCGAGCTTACGAGCGCTGCCATAGAACGAATCCGGGAACCGAGTTCACGCAAGAGGTGTGTACAATATTTTTTGTACGAAAAGTACAAAACTAATAACAATCCATACAAAGAAATAAAGTTCTTCAAGGAGTTCTTTTGATACTTGTCAAAGTTGCACTATAAATATAAACACACAAATTAATTTGTCTAATTTATTAGAAAACAATTAAAATATTTATAATATTTACCGTATTTACCTGTAGATTTATTATATTTCTTATTTATATTGAGGTAACTAACATTACATTTGTAGGTTATGTATTTTACAGCTGTCATATCGGGTAGATTTTATTCCTTACATTGGTAACCAAATGCACTAAATTTGTTATTTTTAAATTCAATTTCATTCTTATTCCATCATTGTTTATATTTATAATGTAAAGGAATGTTTGAAATACTATATTATTTTATAATAAATATAATTTGTTAATAACCGCTTTAGAAATAGGAATGTTTTCGTCGAAATTTCCCGGTTGTCTATCTGGTGGAGACCTGGGAAATGAACATTTCGGACGTTGCTTAGGCAACGCGAAATAACAAATTTCAATGTATGAATACAAAAAAACTTTTTTGTACTCATACATTGAAATGTGTTGTTTAGCGTTGCCTAAGCAACGTCCGAAATGTCCATTTCCCAGGTCTCCACCAGATAGACAACCGGGAAATTTCAACGAAAGCATTCCTATTTCTAAAGCGATTATTTATAAATTATATATATATATAATCAAATAATATATTATTCCAAACATTCCTTTACATAATATTAATACAAACAATAATGGAATAAGCATGAAATTGAATTTAAAAATAACAAATTTAGTGCATTTGGTTACCAATGTTGGCAATAAAATCTGCCCGATATGACAGCTGTAACATACATAACCTACAAATGTTCCCGCATTTGGTATGTAAATAACTATTATTTATTATATTATGTAATTACGTGTTTCACCTATTGAAATGGAATTACCGATCGTCAAATAACGCCACCCACTACTAAAAAAAAAAATCTGGTGTTTATTTCTTGGTCAAACAACTTCCGTTACTTTTTTGTTTTAATATCTTATAGAGTGTACTTTGAAGAAACAAAAGAAAAATTGTTGATATGTCAAAGTAGGTATGATTGTCAAAATGATCAGCGGGAATTCTCTATACTCTGATATACAAAATTCTATTGTTTCTGTTTATAAAATGATAAGAAACATACAATTATTCGTCATTCTACAAATAATTTAATAAATTTTTAACTACAAAATATTTAAATTAATTGAAAGTATCTTTATAATCTTTATAATAATATGTACCGTTTTTATTTGAAACATTTTTCTAAATATGCGATAGTTTAGAAATTATTTAAAATGATAGAACTAACGAAAGTCGGTTTTTTTGTCTATATCTAGTGATGCATTTTTTCGGGAAACAAAAACATAATTAAATTTTTGTACTAGTGTGCCAACTTTTGCCTAATATAACCGAAGTCGTAGCTCTTATACTTCTCAAGATCTCAATGGGGAGCCTCAAAATTGAAACATCCTGTATAAATAGTTTGTTTTGAATGTCGGTAAGGCCTAAAAATCGCTTTTTGGTTAGATGCGGTTACAGCAAACAACAGCTGATGGTAAGCGCCGGTTTAAAGATGCAAAAATAGATTCTTAGTAGCGTACTAGAAACAGAAGACGATGTACATCTTATGTTTGACATTTCGTAGAGCATCCATTTCTTTAAATGTGTTTCTTTAACCTATCTAAATTACATTCGTTGAAGCAGGTCTAGGATTATGATATATTTTTGCGCTTGTATTTCCTTCCAGTATCCCAGTATTTATTTTTAAAAGTAATCTTCATTCTCTTATTAACTTTTTCTTTGAAAAGCATTATGGAACCCATAAATTTAACACTTAAAATTAACTGTCTACAACCCTGAGATCTATTAACTCTTTAACTTCAGTCGTATACGTTCGACTTACACCTCAAGATGTAAATGTAAAAAAATATTTATGACTTCGTTGCTTGGTCCATTTGACGTAGTATAAAATTAGTGCATTGTACTGCTCGCGCGTAAATTTAAAACGAGACACGATTTTTTTTTATTGGCGGTTCGTTTGTGGTCCCCCAATCTTAGTGAACCAAAGCTCAATTGTTATTTTCCTTCGCATAAGTCAAGCAAATCAATTTAAAAGCACTTTTGTACTGCTTAAATCATTTTAGAATGTTTTGGAAACAAGATACTAAAACATTCTTAAAAATATAACTTCAATAAATTCTGTAGCAGCTTCTCGGACTTCGGAGTAAGTTTGAAGTGTGCACCAGTTGGCATTAGTTCAACTTCAACACTTAAAAAAATAAAATTCAATATGACGGTCTTGGTATAACCCAGAAAAACAGTTCAGAGCAGAAAAAGTCGACTTTTTGCTCAGATTTATCTGGTTTGTCAGCAATAAATTTTAAAACTCTCCACAGCAAAATCGTTCGTTAATGTTTTGCTACACTTAAAAACTTTACGAGTTTTGAACCGGTGGTCTTCAGGCTAGCAAAACTAAAGGAAGGAATAAGGACGCGTGTTTATCGGAGGCTAATTATACCTATAAAGAAACAATATTTTTGGATTTATTGTACATTATGTTTTTAATTTTTATATGTTCAGATGATCGTCAATTGTTTTTTATACAAGCTATATCAGTATATTATTATATGAGGGATTACGATAGTCATTATTCACGAAGATGAAGTTTGCGGTACGAGTCGTGGGCGAGTAATAATAACTATAATCCTAAATAAAATACTATACTTTTTCTACTCCTGTAAATTCGAAAATCACTTTTGAAAATGATCGGAATTTGTTGAAAACACACGTTGAATAACGTCAACATAAAAATACACAATGACAACTGACTACATGTCAACTGTCAGACGGCCGTTGCTTGGTGATCCACATCACGTCTTTAAAATAACCGTGAATTATGGATTTCTGGTTCTGTGATTGGTCGAGAAGAGTGAATTATGGGTACTATAATTCATCGAAAAAATTGAAATAATGGGGATATATTTATACAGGAGTAGAAAAAAGATTTTATTTTAAAAGTTTTACTCTGTAACTAAAAATAAAAGGGTAAAAAAAAAACAGACCGATGGATCACCCGGCTTGTATGCAATATGCATGTATGTTTAATGTTTGATGTGCATCGCGAGATTCTCAGTTCGAATCCCACCGTCGACATTGTCACCGCTTATTCTTGAGTACTGTTATTTGATGACATTTACAAAAATATGTTTTTCTATGACCACTGAGAAATCTGCTCATTGTATGTTTGTTGTTGCTAGGGATATGAGGTACATTGCAAGCATCGTGCGAAATGAATTTGTTTTGTGAGTATTTCAATACAGATCAGTTCATTTCAGTACAGCTCCCATTGCTAGGATACTGTCAAATATTGGAATGGGGAAAGCGGGACAAATTTATTATTAAAATTAAATTAATTTTGAAATAATATCGTGGTCGTAGAAAAAGTATAGTGTACAACTCGCATGGAATGTCCATTTTATACTCGTATGATTTTCAGCATTCGCTTTCGGCTGATGCTACAAACTTTCATACTCGTAGGAAATGAGGACCATTCCATGCTCGTTGTACAATATACTATTTTCTACGACCACTGAGAAATCTGCTCATTGTATGTTTGTTGTTGCTAGGGATATGAGGTACATTGCAAGCATCGTGCGAAATGAATTTGTTTTGTGAGTATTTCAATACAGATCAGTTCATTTCAGTACAGCTCCCATTGCTAGGATACTGTCAAATATTGGAATGGGGAAAGCGGGACAAATTTATTATTAAAATTAAATTAATTTTGAAATAATATCGTGGTCGTATATAAAGTATAGTGTACATCTCGCATGGAATGTCCATTTTATACTCGTAGGAAATGAGTACCATTCCATGCTCGTTGCACAATATACTATACTTATCGCGATCTGTTCTAAATAGAGTGCCACACCGAAATGGGTTAATGGCGTGATGATACATTATTTTTTAATAGTAACATAGTTTTCTTTAATTTACCGGTAACCCCCATATAGATATAAATATTTATTTATAATTTGATTCATTTCCCATGTACCTACAAGTGACCCCCGGCGAAACAAATTAAAAAATCATAAAATAACCAACATTTCAATACACCCTTAGCACCCTTCTACTTCGCCCTCACTTAATTCACCCCAGCACACCTACACCACCCCCTTCCGCGCTCCGTTCCCCGTACGCAGCCCTTGAAACCTAGACCAACCCCTCGGGCAGCCGGTTTTTGTCTCTCTGTGTGTGTATGGATATTTGAAGCGGCGTAAACGTAAAGGTTTCACACTTTGCACTTCGAATTCAAGTGTCACTGGTTATGAAGTCAATTTACAAGTAATTACAGGAGGTAGGAGGATCTGAAGCGAGGGTATTTGGAGATGAATCATCTGCTGTCTGCAGAAGTGAATGCATCCTTGCGCAGTGATATATAGGCCCTTTCACAGACTCAGAAATAGTATATTATATATCAAAAACGGTAAGAACAGTTTATTGATGAAAGACAATGTTTGGACATCGGTAGTTCGTATGATGTAATATCATTTTTTGTATGATTGGAGCAAGCAAAATTTATTTGCAGATACGCAAATATAAATTTCTTTATTGCTAGTAATGTTGAACCTAAATATTTTCGGTGGCTTTTGTATAATAGCTATTGTTTATGACAGATGTAATAGATATTTACACTACAAGCAAGGTAAAACAATTTTTACTGCTCAATGGAGGCAATGATCGGTAAGCCTGTCACTTCCTTGAAGCAGTAAAAACAGTTACCTTGCGTGTGTTGTACAACATTTTACATGTTACTCATTTGTAAATCTCAATAAAATTATAACCAAGTCCTGTCAGTTACACACAACTGTACTGTCAAAAATTATTTTAAATGATTTCGCATAAGCTTTGTAAGCATTACTGTGGCAACGTGCACTGTTTTCCTAGTTTACAAACTTGCAAATTTTTTCTATAACACTGTTTTGGAAACTGGGCATTCCACTACTAAAAATTGTTATGAAATCACTAACATTCCATACGCGGCGTATGGAATATTTTCGACGAATCAGAACCGCTTATTAGCGCGACATATGAAGTACCTTGATTTAGTTACTATGGTTACGTCTGTTTGTTTTAATTTGATTTATTTGAGTTTGACGTTTTCAACAGTTTTATATTTATATTTTTGTATAATTTCCAAAACCTTTTTATAGAAAGTATAGTCTACAACATGTAACGGAATGGCCTATCCCACGCTCGCAAACCGTAGCCCTCGCCTTTGGCTCGGGCTACAAACTTTTTGCTCGCGTGGAATATGTGCCATTCCATTACTTGTTGTAGAATATACTATTCTATAACACTGTTTTGGAAATTCCGCATTCCACACCTAAAAATTGTATTGGAATAACTATCATTCCATATGCCGGTATGGAATAAATTTGACGAATCAGAGGCGCATATTAGCGCGATATATAAAGTATCATGGTTTGGTTACTATGGTTAAGTCTATTTGTTTTAGTTTCATTTATTTGAAGTTTGACATTTTCAACAGGTATTCGTTAAATAAGCAACATTTTTTGTATCATTTCCAAAATATTATTATAGTAAATATAGTCTATAATAGGTAACGAAATGTCATATCCCACACTCGCAAACTACAAACTTTTTGCTCGTGTGGAATATGTGCCATTCCACTGCATGTTGTAGAATGTACTATACTATGTAGCTGTCAATTAGTAACTTGTAAAAATTCATTTTCAAGGCAATAGAGACCTTGGATGTTTACAAGTGAGTAACAAATAATAGTTATTTGTCAAATTAGAGAAGAAAGCGCTTATTTTTACAGTGTATTTTAGTAAATAACATTCGTATTCGTAACACTTCCATATTTTCCTCTCTATAGACGAAAAACACATTTTCCTCCTATTCATTTAAATGACAAGCAGTAATTAATGCTCGGTTTTACCAACGTTAGATAAATGTAAAAAATGTTTTAAATAAATAAAAGCATATCTAATATTTGACATCAATGTCAATTACTTCATATGACATGTAACTTCGATTTGCTTTAAATTATTTAAAATCAGTTTAAAATTTAACTACCGTTGGTGAAACTGGGCATTAGTGCCGTGGAATTATTTAAGCTATTCTTTTTGAAACACAAGTAAAATAATTGCAATGGGCGATTTCGATAGTAAGAAATTAGACAAAGAAGAATCGTAGAGTTTAGGATGTTTAACAATAATACCCAAAAATCCAAATTTTGATATACAAATACTAACATAATTTGCAAGACGAGAAACTTATTCCGTCCAAATTGCTGCTTACAATTTACAATTTTTAAACACGGATTTCATGTTTCGATAAGAAATGTATTTAATTTAATTTGGATTATGGTAGAAGTGATAGTCACGTTTAGAAAACAAATCTCAAATATCTAGTGGTCATTTCAAAAACATATTTTATCCCGAGAGAAACAAACGCCGCCACTAAAACAAAACAAGCAAGCAATAAAAGTGAGCGCCAGTAGCTGAGTCTGAAACTTTCTGTGTGGTTTTTCAACCTTGCCACATTTTCGATCTAAAAACTGCATTTTATTTTTGAAATCATGCTATAAATTAGCCGCTTGTGCGGCCATATGGCTCTGATAATTGACTTTGAACATTTCCAAGTCTCTTCACAATAAATGGTTGCGCAAGATCAGACGATATGCGCAACGGAACGCCGTTTGCATCTGCACATAGCGGGTGTTACAAAAATAGAATCATCTATCACAAAAAAAAAAATATGTATTGAGAGACAATGTGCAAGTGTGAACTTACTATATAGAATATTATTGAAGTTAGGGAAACCACAACTCCTGTACAATGTCATTCGGAAATCGAAACGTAAAATACAAATTGTATACCGTAGAATTTACCAAATTATTCGGCAAGCTAAGGACTCAAGATGTAATTTCTGAAAATTTTATAAACATGCATTAAACGTGTACCTAATTACTTTCGATTATGTACTTTTTATATTTGTCAATTTTCAAATTTATTACTCTTGTATTTAACATCTGTCCTTGTTGTACTTTTAATTTGTAAATTTTCAAAATTGTATTTGTATATTTTCCGAGAAAACCTGTTATTGGATTTATCTGTTGGTTTTCCAAATATATAAAATAAAATAAAAAAAATAATTTGGCCAAGTGTTCTGTCAATTTTTTGTTATGTACCTAATACAATACTGCGTCAATTTTTTCTCCACCAATAAATTGGTCAACTTATTAAAAAATTTAAAAAGGTCTATATTTCGACAATTTTTTAGGGGATTCTAGCGGATTTTAGTCATTGCTAACCATTCAAATATGTTTATGTTTTGGTTAGTTTGTCATTTTTATAAGTATAGCAGAACCAAAAATATTAGTAGCATAGATGACAGCTGATATCGTGTTGAAATTATCACCAAAAATTTAAAGACAAACGAACGATAATATTTTTGTTCTTACCGATTTATTGTCAAGGAAACTTGGCCAACTTATTGACCAATATATTGCGTCGTTTAAAACAGGCATTAAAAAACTGAACACAATTATTTACTTAACCCTCTATTGCATACTGTTCCCGAACGGGAACATAAAATTAAAAAAATTTTTTTCTTTTCTTATGCAGTTTACATTCATGGCAATCATGTTGTAACATTTGGGAACATTATATACACTTTGTCAATTGCCAATTAGGTCATACCTCCCAATTTGACCAGCATAAAAAAAAAATTTGTAACTGGAAAAAGGATAATTACAGAAACTGAGATACAAAATGTAAAATTTGAAGGAAGCAGCTTATTACCTGCTGATATATTACAGCTAAAAACACCTTTACAAAATTTCCAAAAAATTTTTTTATCTGATGTTTTCCTAGAAGGGGTTGTTTATCAAACAATTTTGTATAGTACACAAAGACGACCCAATAGACCAAAGTTCTATTGTAAGTTGAATTTGTTCATAATGTTCCCAATAGTGAACAAAATTAAAAAAAAAAATTTTTATTTTTGGAAAAAAATTATATAACACACTTATTTTACATATATGAATATTTATTTTGTAAAAAATAATGTTTTTGAGCCTATATTTAAAAGAAATAATAATTCATGCAATAGTTGGTTAATAATCAAAAAGTTTGGTAAATTTTCAGAAAATGTTTCTTATGTCCTTAGTTTATCGAATAGTTCTGTAAATTCTACTGCATTCATTTTTTCCGCGTAGATTTATCATTTCTTAGGTATATAATATAATAACCTCAAAAAAATATGTACATATCTTTATAAATATATCATGTAACATGATGAATAAAATGGATAAATAGGAAACAGTATAAAATGGCTTGATAATATAAATTTTCCTTAAAAAACAAATGACGATCGCTCAAAAGCAATTTTTTTCAAATCATTAATATGACACCAAACTTAACAAGATTCAATTTATTTTGGAACGAGAATACCACACACGAAAAACGTCATGATGACATTTCCTATTCAGATGTAATATGAATATTTCTCTTATTTTGAATGATCCACTTTTGGGACAGCCTGTATATATAGGCTCTATATTTAACGTCGAACTCTCGGACATTTAAAAGTTGATACAATTGTTACAGCACCATAAAAAATTCCATATAAATCAACTTCGTCATCTAACGTACAATTGCAGTGACATGAATTCTTGATTTATACGTCTAATGATTTATATTCTAATGTATTTATTGATGACGTCATCATACTTTAAAGGCTTATCGAGGAGAGCATGCCTCACACTTAATGTAGAACTGTACATGATATACAAAAAATATTCATTGGAGAAAGTTTATAAATAAATAAATACATCAGTGTTCTTCGTATATGATATATTATTGAGAAGTGAATATACCAGCCGTCAAATTACACCTCCAAGAATGTTAAGAAAGGACCTATAAATTTAGGCTTTGGATTATGTGAAAATTGGATGCCAATTTGAGTCCTCGAAAGAAAATGTTTTTTTTTTAAGTATTAATTCATACATACTCATTAAAAAGTATAAAAGTTTAAAAAGAAATCACATAAGTAAACTGTCTTATTTCTATTATACAAGTAGATATAATCGCATTATAACTTATTGAATTACTTAACTTGAAATAGATTTTGAAGTGTATAGAAAACAAAAATATTCCAATTATGTGAGATAGGTATTGTGATGGATTAAAATTTTCGGTAGTGAATTTTCAACAGATATCTAAAGACGATTTGGGGTCCATAGAATACGACTTATTATTTTCACAATTACGTCTATGTGTTTTTCGATATTTTCGACTATAAAAACTCAAAATCAAGGCTACCAATGTTTAATTTCAAATTTACATTTTACATGTTCATGTTACGGATGATTAAATTTTAATCGATAACTATCAACCGGAAGTGGAAAGTGGAAGTTTATTTGAATTCCTATTAAACTTTTTGAGCATATCTCAATATATAAAAAAGTAAATTTTGTTGCAATAGAAAAGTAGTAAAATAATATTAGCTACAAAATAGTTTAAAACCAATTCAAATTTTCGAAGTTCTGTTTATTGAACTTCTTTGTAAAATAAATAGCTTCAAACACAATACTACAATCTGCATCTTTATATCTGTTATAGATTTCGAGTTACAGCAATTTTAATGATTTTCCAAGTGGCATCTTTGAACGCTTGTAACTTAAAAACTAAGCGAGATATTGCAATTTCTTTTTTAGTTTTGTACTTCTGTCTCATTTAATGGCTATTTGGGCATTTTTGAAATTTTCGAAAATTTTTGAATTTTTTTTTTTAAATTTTCAATCGGCATTATCTCAAAAAATAAAAAAGATACTGAATCGAGAGCTTGCCCAATGGATTCAGCTCGTCGAATTCTATAAATATGTAAGGTTTCATTTAAATCAGTCGACGAGAAGAAATGTTAGAACAAAAAGTCTAAAAATGCACTAAAATACGAAAAATCTCAAGGGGATAGGGTTAAAATTTGTACGATTTTAGGCTATTTTCAGGTTTTATGCTCCAAAACTGTTCCCGTTGTTCAAACATTCTGAAATTTACGACATTTATGTATTTCGATAATCTGAATCCAACGGTCAGGTCCCCAACCCCACATCTCTATTATTTTTCGAGATATTGTCTATCGAAATTTTTCAAAAAAAATTCAAAAATTTTTGATATTTTCAAAATCTCCTAAAATAGTCATAAAATGAACCAGAAACACAAAACCGAAGAGATAATTCCGATATCTCATTTAGTTTTTAGGTAATAAACCTCCAAATTTGACTCTTGAAAAATCACAAAAATTTGTAAGTCGTAAACTAAACAAGATATGAAGAAGCGGATTGAAACATTGTATTCTACACACCCTAATTTATAAAGAAATATAATAAAATAAATTTGGATTATTTGAAACGTTTCAGTGAAAATTTTAAATATGTTGCTAATTTTTGTACCACCCTGTATAAACAGCTGCATCTGCATACACCTATGCTTATTACACATCTGGGCGGTCGGCACATCGTCTCTAGCCGTGCACCAGAGGCGTGCCATGTTTATTTTCACTGAGATATTGCTTTATTTAGATTCCTGCAATGTAAACGAACTACATTTTCGTTCACCGTCCATTGATGATTTCTAACCATCACTAATGCACATCATGATTATATTTCTGGGTATAAATAGACTGTTATTTATTAATAGACCCATCAGTGTTTCTAAATTCGAGTAGCGATTTCGTTAAATGTATTTATATAATGTTTTCTATGTAACTGAGACAGAATACATATTGTGAGTGTTTTTATTTAACTAAATTAGGTTAAAAAGTATATAGAGTAAAACAAACCTTATATCTACTGTAGGATGTTGGTTACAATTTACACATTGCACCTCAAATTCACTGCAGTCTGTGTTTATTATAAATGTGAAGCAAACGAACACAAATAAATATAGATTAAATAATGTTTCACTTTTTAACACAGATTTTATTATAACTATCGACTCAAAAATCAAGCGTCACTTCAACTTAAACGTTAATACTAAACAAGTGACTGTCGATCACAACGAAGCACTACGCTTAAATAATTAATACGATTTCAAGTTTGCACTGGTTTTTGCTACATATAAAATAATAAAAACTAGCTTCAATTTTATTTCGTTTGCGTTTGCTAGCGTCCAGAGCCATCTATCTTAACAATTATAAACTATTCCCAGCTTTGAATAATACGAAAATCTGATGTGGCCAATACATAACGTCCAGGTTGAACAACTTTTAAACGGTATAAAATACAAAAAAAAGTTTCCAGTAATATTCTATGTCTTTTTGAATATAACAATTAACAAAATTATTTACTTAGATAAATTCGAAATCCTTATAGGTCTTCAACTAAACTGCCACTTCCGGTTGAATGGATTGATATAATAGTATATATTCTAAAACAAGTAATGGAATGGCACATATTCCACGCGAGCAAAAAGTTTGTAGTCCGAGCCGAAGGCGAGGGCTACTGTTTGCGAGTGTGGGATATGCCATTCCGTTACATGTTGTAGACTATACTTTCTATAACAAGATTTTGGAAATTATACAAAAAATACAAATATAAAACTGTTGAAAACATCAAACTCAAATAAATCAAATTAAAACAAACATACGTAACCATAGTAACTGAATCAAGATACTTCATATATCGCGCTAATATGCGGCTATGATTCGTCGAAAATATTCCATACGCAGCGTATGAAATGTTAGTGATTCTATAACAATTTTTAGTTGTGGAATGCTTAGTTTCCAAAAGAGTGTTATAGAAAAATCTTATCAGCTACAGTAATTTGAACATCCAAGTTCTAGATTTTAATTTCGGTGCAAAATATAGAAAAAAGTTACAAATAAAAATTATAGCAAATATTGTTCTTCATCTTTTATTATACAATCATAGATCTATAGATAGATTTATCGTATGAAGTGCGGTTACCAGCCGTCAAGTAATGCCTCCAAGGGTGTTAGTGTATATTATTTATATTGTGTCATTAATGTATTACTGTGTTTTAAATATCAGCGTAATGTTCCCGATAAAATGCAACATAGGTTGTCAATGTTAAATGTACTAGTCACCATATTTTAAAAGTGTTTACTAATGAAGAAATCATTTTATTGGTTACTTGGTAGAATTGTTGTTGTAGTTTGGGAAATATTTATAATATTTTTCAGGGTTGGCAAATATCATGATATTTATATAAATATCAAAATATCATAATATCCGATATATATCCGATATATATCAGGAATTTCGTTCTTAGGCTATATGCAAAAAAAAAACATGAAACGTAAAATACCTTTATTTTAGTAAACAACAAAAATAAAACTTTAGTTTAAAATAACAAAAAACAAGACAAAAATTATTATTATTTTAGTAACAAGAAATAACATTCTTCCTAAATATATTATATAAATAGTAAATACCTAAATGAGTAAATACTATTGTAGTTTGACATATGATATAAAATATTCATATTTTTATTTAAGTAACAAAAAATAACATTTTCCTAAATATTTATATTACATAAATATCAAAATAACTTGTCGTTCGACAAGTTTCGCACAATCGGGCCAAAGGAATATCATCATCATCATCATTATCTTCACGTAACACGACTTCATCACTTTTTGAGAAGACCCAATCCAAGCTTTTGGCTTTTTTATCGGTATTTTCATTTAAAATATCAAAAATTTTTCACTCTGGGTATTTATTTTGTAAAAAATTGATAATTGATATATATCATGATATATATCAATCAATAAATATCGGATATATATCAAGATATATATCACTTGATATATATCTGCCAACCCTGATATTTTTATAAATTCATTTTATCTAAAACAGTAAGGTAATATAAATAGAACTGGTATTTCATTCATTAATGAAAGAAAAGTAAATGTTGCATCTCCGCTGAAACTTACGGTATATATATATATATATATATATATATATATATATATATATATATATATAAATAGAATTAATGATGAGAAATATTCGAATCTTCCAAGAGAAAGGAATGAATTGATTAAAACTATCAATTTAATCGCCCACTAAAATATTTAATATTTATCATTAATTATAGGATGAGGCGATGAAGTAATATATCGAACAATCAGTGGTTTTGACAAACTCATTAATTGTTGCACAAAATTAATTATAGTTGTGAATCCTTGTACCACTTAAATTTGAAATATTTAATTTTTAACATAACAATTTTTTTTTTCACGACACCAGGAAACCCCAACGTTCTTCTCCCGATATAGTGAGAAAAATACGGAAATGTTACCAATATGAATGTTATTTACTTAAAATATATTATAGAAATTATAAATAAATTACGAATTTTATAGAAAATCCTTATTTTAATGGAATACGTACTTTAAATTATCTTACAATAATGTCCTATATTTTTCTCTTTCTATATTAAATCACAATATGACAACTTTAATTTAGATTTAGGATTTGTTTATTGACAATACTGTTACACCACCTAACTTTTGACGTGTTAAACTGTATTTGCGGTCCGAGCAAATCGTTCTTAGAAACATGTGAAAAAAATGTTGTGTCTAACACGAGAAGAAAGCACTTATTCCACTCTCACTCGAATTGCTTCATTCGCTGGTCGCTGCGCCCATGAGGCAAACTTCGAGCTCGAATGAGACAAAAAGAGCTTTCTTCTCTACTTTGATAAATAACTATTCATTCACGATAACTCAAAATTTAATGGCGCTAGCAATATCAAATTTCATATTTAGAATTTCCAGGATTAAAGTACGAGCTGATTACCCATAATATTTTTTTAGACATATCTCAATAAATAAATAAGTTAGAGTAAATTTTCTGTAACAAAAAATATGTAAAATAACATTAGCTAAAATTTTTATTTAAAACTTTTTTTTCCTATTTTGTACCATTTATTATTTATTTCTCACAGAACGCTTTATACAACTGACCATAAAATTATTATTTTAATAGGATTATTTTCTGTCAAAATTTTGCTCTTGCCCTCTTGCACGCACGCCACTGATCTATATGCATCCATGCAACGTGCACGCGTGTGACACCGGCGCCGACATCGGGACATGAAACCGCCATGTCACGTGCACACACACACACACATACACATACAAAAGCACGCCCGAAGTACAGGTATACCACAGAGCACGAGAGAAACCTACACAAACGTGAGATGAGTCATCTGGCAGCAGAGGCGGGCTTAAAAAGTGTGGTATACCACATCTCTGGTGAATAGGCATATAGATTTTAACAAGATCTGGTGAGGGTACCACACGAATTTCTTATACGTACAGGTTGTTTCCTTTAAAACTAATGACTTTAGAGAAAATGTTGTTTACAAAAAATGACAAGGAAAAAGTTCCTCATTTAATAGGAATAATAAAATTCCAGCAGTGGTTCTCAAAGTGTAGTATCAATTTAATTTGTTTTAAATGGTAACCTATATAAATTTTTAATCCATAAGATAGAGAATTTGTTTATATATCCGCGATATAAATATGATATGGGGTTGTATAACAATTATTTCGTGACAAATGATATTAAAAATAAACAACTATTAATACGACTATTGCCTAGGTTACGAATGTATATTATTTTCTTATATGAAAAATAACGTGTTTTACTAAGAATATATCATTTGTTTGTATTTGTTTATTGCATAGCCTACTTCAATATTGTCAAATTATTTTTGATTTTTAATATTATTTTTTTGAAATTTATGCATGGTAGAATCGGTTAACAGATAAAAATTCAGTGTGTAAACAATCAATCATCCCCTATTTTCCTAGTCTTAAGGGTGGATTTTTTTTGTCAAATTTAAATGGGACCAACTTCGGGGTATACCCTATCTAATAAAAATCATTAAAATTGGACTACTTGATAAAAAGTTATGCGTGGTCATACATAAAAAAATATACGCGTCGATTAGAGAACCTTCTCCTTTTTTACGTTGGTTAAAAATGCAAAATAATTTAAATTTGTGAAATAAATCAATTGAGAAAGATGATTGAACATTAATGCTTTAAAAAACAATGGTTACTGTAATGGGAACTAAACAAATAATAGGAAACTTGATTATTAATATTGAAAAAGATTTAACAAGTTACACTGCAGGATGTTCGAAGGATGGCGATGAATAAGAAACAATAGGAGAAAAGTGTTTGATTAAGAGACTTTTAACACCTTACGGTATAAGGATTCCTGATAAAAAAGAAATTTACGAAAAGTTATATACAGATTTTTGAGCATATCTCAGTAAAAATAAAATAAATAAATACATCATCACGCCTTTTACCCACTAAGGGTGTGGCACTCTGCTTCCGCAGAGCTCGGTAAGTATGAAATGCGGTTACCAGCCGTCAAGTAATTGCCCCAAAGTTGTTAGTGGAGGGGGAATCACAAGGGTAAATTTAAGTTGGCAACTGTCGGCAGTGGGATCTCAGTAAATAATTGAATTAGAGTAAATTTGGTTATATTCAAAAGTATGTAAAATAATATTAGCTACAATATTTATTTGAAACTTTTTTCTCTATACAGTTCCCTTTATAGTTATAATTTAGTCACATAAAATTTTTCTAAATAATTTTCTACTTAAAATAGCAGCACCCCTAAGAAAAAAAAAAACAATTTACATGAAAATGATTTCTAATTATAACACCCCTAGTTAATTTCATCCTCATCCCTTATGCATCCCCGCCCTTCCTGTCACAGATAGACAAATCACATCGTCCGGTGAACCGGTAAAATAACCGGTAGCCTACCGGGAATACCGGTCCGCGGCGCGAGTGCGGTGATAACTTTCGATCAGGCAGCGGTAATGCACATTCGCGCTCGGTCGATCTTGCATGGCGGTAACCGCACCGGTAGCGGTAATCGAACCGGTAACCGCCGTGGTGACGGTCGTTTGTTATCGGATTCGGTTAGGCTGGTTATCGTCGCGATTTTTTTATTGGAAGCATCAATTTTGTTTCGGTACAGTTGTGAAATTTTGTAATTTTAAATTAGTATTTTTTTGTTTGTTTTTCTGTATTTATTAATTAAATATCATCCATTTTCCTGTGTTTGCTGCCTACATGTTTTCGTTTCTTTGTTTTTGAAGGTATAGAAAATAATTAACAAAGTTGTTGTCCAATTTATGTGGGGTATTTTTGTCTGTGAGTGTACGTGTGTGTGTATGGATTATGTAGTGTAAAAGGGAATACATTTTTAGGTCGTTTTGTTTAATGGATGAAAGGGCTGTACTATAGCAATTAAATTTTATTATTCATTTTATAGCTAGTTTTACCAATTATGATGCAGAATGTAAAAAACATGTATTATGGTAATATATTGTAGTTCTTCAAACTATGTTTTTATTATTATAATAATTAGGTAATAACTAAATAAACTATAACTCAATTATTTACTGAGATACTCAAAATACCTTTTAGGCCTTCAAGTACCACTTCCGGTGTATGGATGGATGATCTGAAAATCTAATCAGCTCAATAATTTGAATTGAATTAAGATGAATGATTATGAGCATAAATGAAGTAGGGAAAGGTTTAAATATGCTATTGAATGTCGATAAATGTAAAGTATTGGTGTTTGAGAAGAATGATTTGGTGACTGATTGTAATGTTTCAGTGAATGCTGTGAGACTGGAACAAGTGAATGAAATTGTATTTTTGGCTAGTATGTTCTCGAAGGATGGACGTATTGACCGGGAGATTGAAAGGCGAGTGTCTGCAGGCTGCAAGGTATTGGGTGCTCTGGGTAAATTTGCTCGAAACGAGAATGTATCTAGAGATGCTCGATTGAGTGTTTATAATGATGTGTTAGTGCTACATTGATGTATGGTTATGAATGTTGGGTGTGGATGAAGAAGCATGAATGACGTATAACTGCTGTAGAAATGTGATATTTAATAGGAGTCTGTGAGTATACGAGACGTGATCGTACACGAAATACCTTGGTATATGGTGAATGTGAGATTGAGAAGAATGTTGTTAAGAAAGTGGGAGTGAGTTAGTTGAGGTGGTTTGGACATGTTAAGCGAATGTCGAATGAACGGTTGGTGAAACTAATATATGTGGGTGAGATTGAAGGTGAACGATTGCGTGGGCGTCCGAGGAATAACTGGTTGGGTATTATTGATGGTTTGTTGCGTGAACGAATGATTCCGAGTGTGAAGAATAAACGAGCATGTATGAATCGCACTATGAATGTCGACAAGGCGAATGTGGTGTATCAGGATAGGAAGGTTTGGAGGAGATTGATTGTTGGTTGACTGTGTTTCTGGGTTCTTGCTACCCCACTGAGTTGGATATAGCGTGATGTATGTATGTATGTAGTTTTCACGCTGCTATTGTCGTTGTACTCTAAAGTAAATGATAATTTTTCGAAATATATTTATAAAATTATATACCAAAATAAAAATATTTTTCAACGATATTATGTATAATATTGAATGTGTAATGAACAAAAACATTATTTTATTAATTGGTGACTACATTTTCAAGTGGCTATCCAATTTTCTGACCAAAAACAATACCTCCCTTACTCTAAGGTAGGCGGGAGGTAAAAAATAATTAAATTTCATTAGCAAATTTTTAGGTGGTACGAATACCTTTGGGGTTGGGCTCGTATGTTATTTACTATTTATCCTTACTGTTACTTCCATGCCCCACCTTCAGCAATTTCCATTATACTCATATAGTAAACATCCATGACATCTCCTGAATCTGAAATCCCAGTGCCATAATACCTTGCTCTTACAGATGTATGAGTCAGCAGCATTACAAAACATATCCAATAGAACTCATAGAGCAACAGTCTCCTCTTGGAATCTCCCAACTTATTCCATCTAATCCCGAAATCAATTTCCTCGGTAACGTGATTACAGGATGGCAATACGGTCTGTACGTTCTGGTGGCGGTGAGATTCACCCACGCAATAAATACTCGTTACGGGAAATTCTTCGGTGAGTCACGCCGTGATGATCTACGAGATGTACGTGGTGGCTTCTTGATGGGAACAGACGGAGATGGCATGAGAGATGGATGATGCAGGATTCCTGAATGGTGATTCTATTAATTATTTAATAGTTACGGTTTGTTGTATGTGAACCTACGCGAATGTGAATGTTTGAAATTACTGTTAGTGAATAAAATTTAGATAATAGATAGACTCTAAACAGCAGGGAGAGTCAGCAGGTTTACTATAGGTAGTAACTGAAATATAATTTGATAACATTTGAACGCTAACTGATTGGAAATAGGAGCCGAGAGAGATAGCTAGGTGTTGGGCAATCTGTCTTTGGCCTGATTTAAACGACACAATTCATTGGTCAACAAATTGATCAAGTTTATTTGTCAATTTATTGTTGTGTTCAATACAACACTGCGTCAATGTTTTTTTCACCATAAATTGATCAATTTATTGCCGAATTAGAACATGTTTTTTTTATGATAATTTTTAGAGAATTCTAGAGGATTTTAGTCATTGTCAGTCAAACTTTTTTACCTCCCGCCTACCTCTAGGTAAGGGAGGTATTGTTTTTGGTCAAAAAATTGGGTAGTGAGTTTTCAATGAATAAGCACGTTTTAGGGTCCCTATAATACGATTTTACTATTTTCGCGATGATGTCTGTATGTATGTATGTATGTATGTATGAGGGTATGTGTGTGTGTGTAGTCTGTGGCAATTTTTTCGTCTCGCATAACTCAAATATTATAATACCAAAAAAATACAATTTTGTGAATTATTGCTTCTTATATTTAAATGAAGAGCTGATTAGATTTTGGATCAAATTGGTCAACCGGAAGTAGCAGTTTACTTGAATCTCTTAACAATTTTTCGTGAAAAGCACGGTTAAATTTCCTTTTTCAACCATTTATATTATTTTAAAAGTTGAAGAATATTTAATTTTACATGTGTTTTGATTACACTAATTTGATTAATTTTCATTAGATTTAGAGATAATAAAATATAAAGAAATTAAATTTCACAAATCTTGCATTCCTAGTACACCATGGAAACATTTAAATATTTTCACTTTTTTTTACGAAATGCGACACATGTCATTGGGATTGTGAAGCTGTTTTCTTAGTGAAATATATGTCAAAAAATTAAATAAATATACGAAAGAAAATTAAAATTCTCAAATATAAATAGAAAATAAACAAATAAGAAGGTGTGTTTCTGTATCATCAAATACTATTTTGTACCGTTTAAGAGTAGTATTGGGCGGGAGGTTATGTGCTGGGCACATCAGATTTTTTTTTTTGCTTAGGTTAGTTAACTGATATGTTGGTACTACTGAAATTGTCACATTAAATTGACGGAAAACTTGGAGTAAGTAAAACGAACGGTAATATTTTTGTTTTTGGCAATTTATTGACCAATAAATTGTGTCGTGTAAAACAAGCCAACACAGAATTTTCTGTAAATCATAACAATGCCCAAAATTGTGGGTTATATTCTCACTCCTCACAGAACATAACCTCTACTACTACATTTATTTAGTACTATTTAAAATACTTGAAATAATAAAATTGGGCCGTCATTTTTATATAAAAACAAAAAACAAAAGCAACTCAGTAATTAAGATCGACCCTGATCACCTGTGAAAGCACTATTAATTAATGCAAAGTTTCTAATTAACCCTCCTCAAAACTGGTGAAATCAGCAAAATACCTACGCTACTTCGGAATTCCAGTTATTAAACATTCCATGTAGGGTTCACTTAGATCCAACATTTCCTGGGAGTAATTGATCCGCTGTTTACAATTCTTAGCTTAAACATTTCTCACCCTATAGCTTACAAGCTTACATCAATTCCATAATCGGTTTATTGTACCGTCATGAATACACAGATTCACAAAACGTACTCGTCGAGCAGATCCCACAATTTCGTCGGTTTTGATGACAACGCTTTTAGACTTTATACTTTCAAGTTTGCCTGAAAGCTGAATGTGGAGTTTTATACTTTGGCGAATGTTGAAGATGGAGAGAATGAAGGAAGATCATGTTTAGCTGGAGGGTGACCACCCGTTCTGGAAATTGCAGGATTTGTGTATTTGTATGGAGATTTCTTGGGTTTAGTGGAAGATGCTGTGTGTAGCCTTAGGGTGTAAGGGTGGTTTGTGTTTTTAAATCGTGGAACACGGTGTATTCTTTATCGTCTGACCCTCTATTTTACGTTTAGAACTTTCTTTCTTTGCCTGAAGTTATATTCAAGATTTACTTTTTCATACAAAAATTGCTAATCGTAATTATTTTAATACAATATTTTAACCGGTGTTCCTCGGGCCAATAGTATACTGCGAAGCAATGTAGTACCTAGATTTCGTACTGATGATTTTAAGGAAATCACCAATAAACATTTCTGTAAATTTTTTGATTTCACGTAAAGAAAAATTGTAAATATTAATGTCAATAAATGCAGAAATTTTTTCTACAACAAACTATTTAACTATTAAGCCAGTAACTGAACATTTCAAAAATATCATTGAAAACGCTATGGTGCATGCTTCGATTCAACACTCTGTGTAGAATTCTTTTATGAAGATAGTAAACGGACTAACTACGTAATTATAGTACCTATAATTCACGATAGTGAATTATGATTCATAATTCACTCTTTTCGACCAATCACAGAACCAGGAATCCATAATTAACGGTTATCTTAAAGACGTGATGATGACGTTTTTCAACGTGTGTTTCCAATGAATTTCGATGATTTTCAAAAGTGATTTCCGAATTTACAGGAGTAGAAAAAGTATAGTATTATATTCGGGATTCTTGTTCATTATACACTCAGATGACTTCGTGAAAAATGACTATCATAATCCCTCATATAATAATATACTATTGGGTGTTTTTGTTTTTTGGGACATGAATATCTATTTGCTAAATTCGGTTCACCCATTAGCAGAAGCTTAGCAAAACCTACCATAAGTAGAGCAGGCTCGCTGTATCAGTGTCATCGTTTTTATATAGCAACTAATTAAATACTTTTCCACAACTCAAGCACGTAATTTTTCGTAAAAGGGCATGAGCTTCCGCTAACCTAATCAGTGTTACAAAGCGTCCTCTTGTTATAATCACGGGTCACTAGATGTGAGCATGCTTCATCCAGGCTGTGAGACCCTCACACAACGTGCAAATACCATCCAACGCGACATTTATTTACCACTGCAAGAAGAGACCACCACTGATCAGATTTGCGTCGCCCCTCGACGAGCAGGACAATATGGCGGCGTGCGTGATGTGGAGGGGGGGGGGGTAACGCATAGATGTAGGGGATCCTCGAACCCTTGTGGAACGACGGTCGTGTTACGTTTTCCATTATTCTTGATGATATGTCATGGGTTGTTACAGGTGAAATGTTTTTAGATGAGTGAGTCTGATTTATTATATTTGATAATGAGAATTGTGACGTCACAACTGCCTAAATAGCACGAAACTTTTCATTTTAATAATATCTACTGTAAATAAACTGATAAACCTAAAGAACTTTTATTTGTTACAAAATATAGAAAAAAGTTACTATTATTGATCATCTCTTTTACTCAACTCAATTATTTGCTAAATTTGCTCAAAAAAACTTATAGGTCTTCAAGTAAACTGTCACTTCCAGTTGATAGCCAAAATATTATTATCTCGTAAGTTAAACATCATGTTGAATGTATTGAATTATCATATGTAAATACATGAAGTTTTGTAATACAAGTTTAAAACACGCGTTTTTTGTTTCAACATAGTAAGTTTAGCAAAAGAAACAGCCCTTAATACAAAAAAATCATTAAACTTAATAATACAAACATATTAATTTGCGTGTATTTGAGTGTATGCAATATCGTTTACAGTAATTTTTGTCATATTCAATAAGATATAGAATGGGGTCATACACTTTTTAAAAAAGTTGTGTTTTATTACAAATTATAAAAATTTAGATCATTTCAGCCACATATATTATTCAATATTTCTTATAATTTTTTAACTTTTCATTCATCATTTCCTTTATGAAGTTCCGCGGTTGCAAAATCGTGACGTCATCTTGTAATAGAATATACAGCATGGCAAGGCAAGAGGTGTTGATAACAAATAATAATTTGCTTTTCAGGATTGTAATAATTACTTATTATTATTAAAATGAACACTCCGATAAATTAAATTAGGTTTTCGTTAATTATAACGTTTTTAGACAAAGAGTTTAGGACGTGTTAAAATAAAAATGCTTTGATGTACTATATATTGTCGCTTGTCGGTAATGTCGATAGTCTCATTATCACACCTGTCATCTCAAGTCATATGTTGCAGTTAACAACGATTTTCAAATTAAACTTATGTTTATTATATTTGTTATATTATTTTGCGCAGGTAATGTGAATAAACATTATTTGTAAAAACCTCTCAGTAAATAACAATGACAGATAACAGTCAATTTGACAGTTGGTGTACTTCGTCGCTCTCCGCATGAGCGAGTTTCGTAGAATTACAAGATGCCGTCAAGAAGCGAAAAATTTGAAATGGGATGCCAATTTCAAAAAATCGTATCTTAATAACTAAATGCCTTTTAATATTAAAATAATTATATATATTTATCATTTTACTCAAACTTACTGAAAAAAAAATAAAATGCAAAACGGTGTATGACCCCATAGTAATAGCTACAATTTACATTTAGACTATTTATTTTTATTTTGTACATTTTATAAGTTGTTAGGCGGGAGGTTATATGTTAGAATATCAGATTTTTTATTATCTAAACTGCACTGTAACTTCTGTAATTTCGATATATCCCCCCAAAAAAACTTCCCCGCTAGCGTCATTACGCCATCCACCGTCCCTCAACTTTAGGTATCCCCTTCCTATCATCTAACTTCTCGCAAGTTTACGAGTTTTTCTAACTTCCCTAGTCCTCATTCCATCCACCTACCTGGCGCTGCTGTTCCATGCACGTGCATCCTCGCAGCTCCTGCAACTGTTTCCAGATCTCCTGTCCTTGGTTCTCCTCCACGATGTCCTTTCGGTGATATCTGTCCCTCTCGCTCTCACGAAACGTTGTTGTGTAAGAATGCATTGAAAGAGGAGACAAAGGCGACGCGATTCCCGAATCGGAGTCGGAGGTTTTGCCGGGGGGGTCACACGTGGGGTAGACTACGAAAGGATACTATGGGTTTGCGCAAAGACAAATAATCATTGTAACTATATCCTTACAGCAGCACATTCCGAGTTGTTTGGGCACGTCCTGCGTGTTCCTGCTGATGTTCTCCTGTCCCGGCGAGCAGGACGTGCCCCGGAGATCCCTCGGGACGTGTTTAGGAGCAGAAGCTGGAATTGGTAGAGGCGGATGGACGCGCTACGCACAAATCGTTATTGCGGGGGATGATAGAAGATAATAGATATTGGCGAAATATTCTCGTGGCTTGGCTTGAGAGAAGAGCGATGAAATTTGACAATAACACTCTATTTTTACTTTCTAGTACATATTATAAAAGGAATGGAAAGATAATTATAAGTTTCATGATAATACGCAAATGTAGTTAGATTTTAGTTGAATTTACAGGACATTCAAATTATACACAATATTTTTCCGACGAATGATTATAAAAAGAAAAAATATTGATCTAATATCATTAAAATAATAGTGATGGTTTACTGGGTGAGCAAGCCTATTCCACAGCGAACCATAGGCGAGTATTGAAAGCTTATGAGCCCAGTAAAGACACTTCCAGTACGTGAAACAATAATTTTTACAGATTTTTGCAAAATTTGGCACATGAATGAAAATTGAAAAATAAATATATAAACAACTGATCGCCATTGAAATAATCATTTAGTGATTGGAATAGTATATTGTACATCAAGTAATGGAATGGCACATATTCCAAGCGAGCAAAATAATTGTAGTCCGAGCCAAAGGCGAAAGATACGTTTTGCGAGTGTGGGATGTTCCATTCGGTTACCTGTTGTAGACTATACTTTCAAGATTTTTGAAATTAAACAAAAAATACAAATACATAAATGTTGAAAACGTCAAACTCAAATAAATCAAATTAAAACAAGCAGACGTAACTGAATCAAATTACTTCATATATCGCGCTAATAAGCGGCTCTGATTTGTCGAATTTATTCCATACGCGGCGTATGGAATGATAGTTATTCCAATACAATTTTTAGTTGTGGAATACGTAGTTCCCAAAACAGTGATATAGAAAAGATATTCCCGTAGTGTTATTTATCCTAATTTAGCAACGACACTAAAATACCACATTATTGTACTTTGCGGTTCTAAACCACACGGTAAAGGAGTCAGTTTTCGTCCGATCGAAAGAAAAATTATTATTTGTCTCATTCTGATATGTTTTACAGTGTTTTAGAAAGTACTTTCCGGTAAAGAAGGCATTTTCCGTCTAAAAAGCGATCAGAAACAGCTAATTTCCTAGATGATTGCGGAAAAACGCATGTATTCCATAAGTGTCATAGATTGTTGTAGCTAGTCTTTAACTTCGTTTCCTTGATAGCAGTAACTAGTAAAAAAAAGAAAAAAAAACATAATTTTTACCGCTCGTTGCTATTGGAGACAAGCGACAAAAACTTTGCCGCTTGCTGCTTTTGAAGACAAGCAACAATACAATACAACTTTGTGTTGAGAAATGTAAGCGTAAATGTCAATTTTTTATACCAGTCGTCGGAAAAAGCAATGTATAAAATGACCTCCAAAACAATCTTATGTGCTTTAAGAACAAACAAATTACTTAAACTCTATTACATTCATACATACATACAGTTACGCTACATCCTACTCAAGGAAATGGCAAGAACTCTGAAACACAATCAACCAACAACCAAAACACCTATCCTGGCACACCACTTTCGCTTCGTCTACATTCATAGTGCGATTCATACATGTTCGTATTCTTTACGGAATCATACGTTCACACAACAAACCATCAATCATACCCAGCCACTTATTCCTTGAACCCATACTCATTCGTTTTCCTTCAATCTTGCCCGCAAATATTAATTTCATTCGACATTCGTTCAAGATGTTCAACCAACTCTACTTACTCACTCCCACTTTCTTAACACTAATTTATTTTGGATACGATCACGTCTCGATTACCCATACACTCCTCTCAAATATCCCATTTCTATAGAAGGTATACGTCGTTCAAGCTTCTTTATCCACACTCAACGTTCAGAACCATACATAAATAGGCACTATCCCATCATTATAAACACTCAATCGAGCATCTCTAGATACATTCAGGTTTCGAGCAAATGTACCCAGAGCACCCAATACCTTACACCATGCAGACACCCGCCTTTCAATCTCCCGGTCAATACGTCCATCCTTCGAAAACATACTACCCAAATATACAAATTTATTCACTTGTTCCAGTCTCATACCATTCGCTGAAACATTACAATCAGTCACCAAATCATTCTTCTCAAACACCAATACTTTACATTTATCGACATTCAACAACAGATTTAAACCTTTCCCACTTCATTTATTCTCACAATCATTCTTCTCAATTGTTCCTCAGTTTTACCCAACACAATATCATCCGCATAAGCTAACGCAGGCACTATACGTCCACCAATACGTACACCCAAATATATAAACTCAATCACTTATTTTAATCTCATATTACAATCAGTCAACAAATCATTCTTCTTAAACTTTACATTTATTCATTCTATATGTTGTCAAAGTTGTACCAGGAATAATTATTAAACATTAAACAACGATAACAATCTTATACATCAACAGTTGTTGTTAACGCGTAACCCTAAGGGTGGTTCACACTTAATGTGACGGGTGGTATTGTGAATGAACCCTCTCGTCTAATTCTACCACGTCATGTTATGACAAGCTGTCAAAAACGATTATAAGGCGTATTATATTTAGTCGAATGCTGCGGGTTTCGAGTCATTTAACAGCTTCGACTTTGATTTGAGGTTGTTTGTGTTAGAGACTTATTATCTTGTTAGCGCTTATACAATAATACAATTTATTTTTAATAAAAATGACCCATAAATCAATTTATTATTCTAATTCTAGCAGGCGTTCATTTTGTGAGCAGAACAAAAGATATATATTTTAAAAATATCTATAACTTATGAAATAAATAAATTAATAATGTAATATTTTTCACGACCAGGAAAGAAACTCGGTTTTTTTGATACAAAAATCATGATAGAAACTGCCAATTTCATATTTACGGGAGATTTGTACACTTTCTCTCCTGTCGTAAGGGAAATTATTTCTCAGTAATGATGAACACATTTCTAATCTCTTCTTCACTCATATATCGTCTTAATATGCGGCTCTGATTCGACGAATTTATTCCGCACGCGGCGTATGGAATGATAGTTATTCCAATACAATTTTTAGTTGTGGAATGCGTAGTTTCCAAAACAGTGTTATAGAAAATAATTATTTATGTATCAAGGCACTGAATTTAACTTTTTATCACGAATATGGAATGCGGATCTTGGAAAATAAATCATGTGATAAAAAGGAACTTCAGTGCCGCGGTACATATTAAATTTTATTTGAAATTAAATTAGAAAAAA
Source organism: Poecilus cupreus (assembly GCA_963942605.1). Classification (NCBI taxonomy): domain Eukaryota; kingdom Metazoa; phylum Arthropoda; class Insecta; order Coleoptera; family Carabidae; genus Poecilus; species Poecilus cupreus. The sequence continues at coordinate 3,648,242 of OZ012721.1, read as the reverse complement.
AAACTCTAAAATAATTATTATATAGTTTATACATCTGTCAGTTGTCAATTAGAACTGACACTCAGTGTTGCCAACCACGAACATTGAAGTTATGTGTTTTGTACTCAATTTCTTCATCGGAATTAATTAGTTAATTCTTCTTGAACATATTGTATCATTTTACGTATATATTTACTACAATACGTCATATATCTGTCAAAATTATCCTACTTGTACAATAATTATTTTACGGTTGCCAACACTGCATTGATGCATTGCTCAAAATCGCCGTATAATGGGTTCCTTTAGTGACGACTGAGCTTTTAATAACCATTTTTGAGCACTTTAGTGCCGATTTCAAATTATAGTTATTTATGTATCAAGGCACTGAAGTTTAATTTTTTATCACGAATATGGAATTTAGGAGGAAAATAAACCATGTGAATGATAAAAAGGAACTTCGAAAATTCGAAAAAACTGCAAAAAAATTACTATATAAGTTAAGTTTATACATCTGAATTAATTAGTTAATTCTTCTTGCTCATTTTGTTTCATGCTACGTATAAATTTACTATAGTACGTCAATATAACTGCTTAAATTATCCTACTTGTTCAATAATTATTTAACGGTTACCAACACTGGGTTTCTCATATTCGTCGTTTAATGGGTCACTTTAGTGACGATTTCTGAGCTTTTAATGACAATTTTTGAGCACTTTAGTGCAGATTTCAAATGAACTTATTTATAATGCTAGACAGTGAAAAAAAATTATCCTATTGATCCTAGGGAATTTAGATTCTATCTAATTCGCTAAGAGTGCTAACAAACTACCTTGTCGATTCGCTGCGATTAAAAAGTAATTAAGCAATCAGCCCAACGATTTATCCCTTCCAGCTTCGCTTTAATAAACTTCAGGTTTTCTTTTTCTCCCTAGATAAATCAGATTTTTTCGCCAGCAATTAAGATTCGCATTTCGCAATAAAAGCTCTGCTATAGCTACGTCCGGACGTCGATCCTCCCACCGAACGTAAAAACAAATAAAAATCTTTTTAGCTTTGTTCTCGGCCCGGTCGACGCAGTGCGATTAAAGTCTTAATTAAAATGGCTGCAGGAGAATCCTCATTGAAGAGGGAATTTAGTAATGGAAGAGGGAATTTTATCATATGTTCTATAGATTCCATATTTTTTTATTTATTTTTAAATGAAACTTCATTGAAATATAAGAGGCGATCTGTTAAAACGCGGCTTGAAAATTTGATGTAATACAATATGCTCTATAACTATGGCGATTTTAAGGTGAACCATCCGGGCCAATACGGGCTGAAGATAGCTCAACATGAACATGACTTTTTTGAAACAATATATCATTATCATAATAAATGAAACATATAATGTTTTATACCTACTTTTGTAGATAAAAGTCCAAAGTTTTGTAATAAATTTTAAAAAGCTAATTTTGTTTACATATTATACATGAACATAATTTTCAAAGTAGTCAAATATATGCCACACATTCCCATGAACGACTACAGTAATGCAAATAATGTGTATATTTATAAATATAATTGTCTATAACATACTAAAATTAATTTACATTTGAATTTACAGTTTTTGAGAAACAAATTAAAATATACCAAAAAGTGTGTTTTTTGGTATATTTTTATTTGTTTCTCAAAAACTGTAAATTCAAATTGAAAATAAACTTAGTATGTTATAAATGTTCATATTTACAAATATACGAATTATTTTCATTACTGTAGTCGTTCATGGGAATGAGAGACACAGTATCAAAGTTCTGAATTTTTGACCAACTAGACTTCAACGAATATTTTTTTATAGTTCAATGTTTTAGCTATCCTTTTCATCCACATATATAAATACTAGAATGTTCAAAGACCTTACTGTAATAATTGTTTTGTTTTTCGATAAGAATAATTGTAAGAAAATATTTATTTAAATTTGAATTTGCAAAACAAAATTCATGGGAATGAACGAACCCACAAAAATTTGTACTTCATCTGACTTTGCAATGTACAAGTCACTGTAAAAAAATTCATGAAATTTTGACGGATGGAGGGTATTGGACCATAAAGAACATGAAAATAAATAAAGAATACAGATTTTGCTGTTTTTTTTTTTTAAATAAAGGATTCGTTCTTTCGACGCGTATGTTTGACCTTAAACAAGGAAAGTAACAGATTACCCACTAGTGGATACAATTTTGAGAAAAGTCAAAATTTAAAGCATATGTCACTGTCAAATAATATTTCTTTAATAAATTTTGTATTTATTAAGAGATGTTGGATAAAACGTTATACTTCACAGGTGAGCAAAGTAAAATTATCCACTTGTAAAGTAAATAACTATTATTGAAAAAACTATATTTCTAATGCCTATTTTACATGATGCAATTTATTGGTCAATAACGTTTTCTTGTCTATAAAATGCCAAGAACAATAGTTTATTATGATACAAGTATATAAGTAAGCTTTTAAGAACGTACGACGAGTTTAAGAGCACGACGCGAAGCGGAGTGATTTTAACGTTGCTAGTGCTTTAAAAGCCCTTATACACGTGTGTCATACGCTATTTTTTATTATAGATGCATCATACTCTGGAAAAAACTGGAAAGCAACATATTGATTTAAATTCAAATTTAATTTTGCGCGTGTGACATTTGACGTATTTCGTTTACATGGAGATTGGTTAGCATTTATTGTTTACGTTTGAGTTCTGACAGATATTAATAATAATTATTTCTGTTGTTGCTTAGCAATCTTTAAAGCACGGCGTGTTTTAATCTTGCGTTTGCGTTTAGTAGTTTTTGAGAAACCGTAACGCCAGAGATTCACACAGACTGACAGACTGACAGACAGACAGACAGACAGACAGACAGATACACACACAGACATCATCGCGAAACTATTAAAATCGTATTCTAGAGACCATAAAATTTGCTCATCGACTGATAACTCACAACCGAATTTTTAGCATAATTCCTATACCTCTTTTACAGGATGTGGCGGGAGGTAAAGAGTTAGACTGATTGGCAATGAATAAAATAAAAAATTATCGAAAAAAAGAACGCAAGTATCGTATTATGTACAACAATAAATTGACAAGAAAATCTGGACAATTCATTGATTAATAAATTGCGTTTTATAGTACCGACATAATATCTTGAAAAAACCTTTCAGACCTCATATTAATAAAATTATAAAAGATTTCTGGTTTAAGTTTTATAAATATTTCATTTAAAATACAACAATTCAAATTATTGTACATAATTCGTCATCAGGAAAAGAATTAGGAAGAATTTTATATAATAATTCGAAAAATATTTAAATAAAATATTTACAGACTTAATTGAAAAGCCTTTCATAATTTTATTAATTATACATAAACGAATACCTGATTATTTGCATTAATTCCAGTAATATTCATCACAATGTTTGCTTTAAATTTTCGCGATAATTACACAAACCAAGCCACAATATTTCACCAGGGATACCAACCCTATTTTCACCAATAAATCCCTTGTTGTTTTCCGCGCGAAATTTCGGCGAACGACTCACGAAAATCTCTCGGCTTTCAGCATTTTTTAACCTGGCCGAATTTTCAAGAAGAATATTTTTCTTTAATTTAGGAGAATCAGACACTTTGAGCGTCTTGACAGATAATTGTTTAGGAGTTGGAATATATTTATTGTCACTAGACGAATCACGAATTTGATTGCACTTGATTGTTGTTGAATGTATATACCGTTCCACTAACTTATCACAGTTATCACTCCCGGAACTGACGTCGGAATACCCGGAAATGGGTCTCCGTTTAACGGTACCGGTCTTGTAAGATGGAGAGTCCCAATCTAAAGAATTGGGAGTTCTCTCCATGATGTGTTCTTCGTGACACGTGCGAGTAGACTGGCGAAGAAATCAACAACCCCCAACAAATGTAACCAATCTAACGCTTTTGGTGATTAACTTGATCAAACGTGACAACGGTGCCTCGCCCTCGAATGAGGGGCGGTCGATTACTCTTTGGAAAACACGAACCGTTGGCAGAATTCGAGGAGACGAGTGGGTTTCCCTGCTGTTTGCCGGGTGACTCATATGTGTATGGGAATCCAATTGGAATGTAGAAATGCTCTACAGGGTTTGGGGAGGGGGTGAGGGATACTGTTGCAATATTTTACCCGCCTTAGTGGGATTACAAATGCATGGTTTTCATGAAGGGGTGAAGAAAGAGATATTAAAATTTTGTGATTTACATGTTGTGATGATATTGCTCGCTGTGATGTTTTACTAGCGCCAGGGGGTGGGGGATGGGAGGGGAGAGGTTTATGTGGGGGTGGAATGAAAGGAAGTAGTTTTATTAAAGCGACTTCCGGAAAATTGCGCTTAATATTGCCACGAGGTACGAAAATATGGGGGTGTTTTCATAACTTCCGAATTTTTTTTCTAGTAAATGAAAAGATATTTAGGTACCTTCTGCACATATGTAACACCTGAAAAATATGCTATAATCAAATATAATAATTTTGTTTTTCACGCTGTTATTGTCGCTATATAATTATAAATTATTACGTCATCTATGTATTGCAGTGTACTGTTAGGTAAATAATATTTTTCCGATACATATTTATAATTTACTGTCTTAATGGGATCACAATAATTTTTCGTAAATCCGCATGTAAGACACTTCCACGGACTATAATGATAATATTTTTCAACCATATTTATAATATTGAATGCGTAATGATTAAACACAATATTCAATTACTTGTTGACTAGATTTTTTAGATGGGCTAATAAATTAAATTTGTTTTAATGTAAATATGAATATACATGTATATTTTTCTACTTTTATGTAAAAATATCTCCATTATTTAATTACTTTTTTCTACTCCTGTATAAACATATCCCCATTATTTTAATTTTTCGTTGAATTAGATTACCCATAATTCACGACAGTGAATTATGATTTCATAAATCACTCTTTTCGACCAATCACAGAGCGAGAAATCCATAATTCACTGTTATTTTAAAGACGTGATGTGGATCACCAAGCACTGGCCGTCTAACAGTTGACATGTAGTCAGTTGTCATTGTGTATTTTTATGATCACGTTTTTCAACGTGTTTTCAACGAATTTCGATAATTTTCAAAAGTGATTTCCGTATTTACAGGAGTAGAAAAAGTATAACTTCATCTTCGTGAATAATGACTATAATAATCCCTTATATAATAATAAATATACTATTAATTTTCGCAGATTAAATATTATTATAATGAGAAATTTCTTAATGAATGATATTGTCAGAGTGTACTGTGATTTGTTTATTCAACTCAGAAATTTATTCTCTAGTCCAGCCCTAATTTGTGTAAAGAAGAACAAAACCTAACCTAACCTAACCTAACCTAACCTAACCTAACCTAATTTGTGTAAAGAAGAACAAAACGGCGTGTTAGAATAAACTTTTCATAATACAGAACATTTCAAATTACAAATGAAATGAAAGTTGTACAAATGAGTAAAATTCTGTAGTTTCTTTCGCCTGCATTTTCTTAATTAAGTAATAAAGAAAATTATAATGTAGGGGAGGTTTAGAACGCCCCTTCGCTTCAAAACAGCGTGAAATCTAAATGAAAATTATATTTAGTCTTGAGCGACACTGACGACGAAAAATGGTGGAGGCGCTAGACACATTTGTAATTTGACGGACTTTACTTTTATTTGACCGAATATTTGACCGCCGAGCTTCTGCAAATATACCCAAAAGTGGGTATAAGAACATAAGAAATATGCTATGACTAATGTAGCTATTGAATTTTTGCACAAAATAAGTATTACAGTAAAAATGTGCCAATGGCAGACACATAAGAGAAGCTACACAGTAAAAAATTGATTTGAGATTTGAAAATTTTGTGGTTGTTAAGTATTTTTAGACGGTATAGACAAATATATTGTGTTAAATTAACAATTTGAACAAATATGCCAATTTGTTAAATTAAAATTTTGTCAATTCTCAATTTAATAAGAAAAATTGTTGTTTTTATTTATTTGCTGGATTTGTAAAATTTAATAAATAGACTCGTCAATAAATAACAAGTAAATTTAACTAACTTACGAATTTTAAATTGTTGAAGAAAGTTTGAATCCTTAGTAACAACTTAATTTGTTATAATAACTATGATTTATTATTTTGCTATATAATTAGGTACTAAAATAGTTAGTCAGTTGCCACCACTAACAACTTTGGGGGCTATGACTTGGCGGCTGGTAACCGCATTTCATATGCAAAAATATATCACTTACCGAGATCTGCGTAAGCAGAGTGCCACACCCTTACACCCATAACGAGTAAAAGGCGTGATGATATATTTATTTATTTTATTTAAAAGCACATAAAAAATATTAATAATTACTATATTCGATAATATAGTTACGAAATACACAAAAATAATCTGTTACTTACTAACAAATTTAAAACAAAATTATCTGTGGATTGTCTGGGACTTATATTTTGTCAATTTTGACTATAAATTTTTTACTACCTATGTATAGATATCTACAGTGAATAAAAATGAAGGCTGCGAGTTGATCAAAACATGGCTTCTTCTGTTTTATAAATCATATTGTTGTTACTTAGTTACTGTTTCTATTTACATGTTTATGTTGTTTATTTGTTTGCTTAATTTGATTCTATTTCAATTTTTTAATAAAATTTACAGTACTTCAACTAAGCATTTCTGCTCTTTGAATATTGGTTGTAAGCTTAAATTCATCGTCAACGCAAATACTGTTAATTGCAGACTGTGGGACATGATTTGACAGCTGGTGACTGTCTTGTAGGAAGTCTGCAAGTATTGATTAAATTAACCCATAACACTTCTCAACTCCAAATCCAAGTTCACTTGGCTCAAAACTAATTAAACTTTGCCAATCAAGAATTATCAGAGCAGGAAACCCCACTCGCCCAAACAAATGAACATCAACGACGATGTCATGTCATAAATAACTCCTTCGTTGGCACTGTGCAGGAAAAAAAGCGATCTTTGCACAATACATCGTTGAAGGCGTTGAATTATACTGTCTAGAAAGAGGGAGGGAGGGGGTGATTTGGGTGGGAGATAAGCCCGACCGGATTTAGAATCCCCTATCAGTAAATCGTTTCTATAAATAAGAATCTTGTGCTAAACAGCCAGTTAGCGAGTTAACCATCACAATTGTAATATACGTTGTATTTTCTTCACAATTCTTTTGGTTAATAAATAAAAGATTTTTAGTTTAAGTTTTATTTAAATACAACGATTCGAATTTACGTAATTCTTCGCCAGGCAAACAAATAAACAACATAAACAAATAAATTTAAAAAATTACTAAATAACAAATAGTATATTGTGTATCTTGAAGGAAAAGTGATATATTCCCGGGCGATGGTGGAAACACCAGAAGTCCGGGAAGTTTACTTTTCCTACGCGGTGCACATACTTTTTTTTCGATCGGTTTGATTCAATTATTAATTATTTTATATTTCATTTATAAACGTCAGACAACCAACAAGACAATAGTTATTTACTTTACAAGTGGGCAAAGTAAGGAATTACCCACGAGAGAAATTATTGCTCACGAAGCCGAAGGCTGAGTGAGATAATTTTATCGAGTGGGTAATTCCACTTTGCACACATGTGAAGTATAACGTTTTATCCAACACTTCTTAATAAATGAAAAATTTATTAAAGAAATATTATTTGACAGTGACATATGCTTTAAATTTTTAAATTAAAATGTCAATCGAAGTAGTTACCAAGGTGTTGTGTGTTATTATTATTGTTATAAATAAAAAAATACTCACTAGTGGCTTTCCTCAAAATTATACCCACTAGTGGATAATCTGTTATTTTTCTTGTTTAAAATCGCCATAGTTATAGTGCATTTATAGAGCATTTATTGGGAGGTGTTGGATAAACCAAATTATTGCGTTGTATTGATAATAATATCTGAGGATAGCGTTTCTATGGTTTGTTTATTTATTTTCACAAGCGTCAAATTTATTAGAAAAACTAAATCGTACGGGAACACTTAGCTGGTGTCCGGAATAGTATATTCTACAAGCAATGGAATTTTGCGAGTGTGGGATAATACCATTCCGTTACTTGTTGTAGACCATACTTTCTACAACAAGATTTTGGAAATAATACAAAAAATATTGCTTATTTAACGAATAACTGTTGAAAACATCAAACTCAAATAAATAAAATTAAAACAAACTGATGTAACCATAACAACCGAACCAAGATATTTCACATATCGCGCTAATATGCGGCTCTGATTCGTCGAATTTATTTTAAACGCGGTGTATGGAATAATAGTTGTTCCAATACAATTTTTAGTTGTGGAATGCGTAGTTTCCAAAACAGTGTTATAGAATAGTATATTCTACAATTAGCAGGGCCGGCGGAAGGCGTGGGTAATGTGGGTAGCACTACCCATCTGAAAATATCTTTGTACAATCATAAATTTTGAATTTTTTTTTTGGAAATTTTGATAACATTTCTGAATATTTTGGAGATGTTTGAGAATTGAAAATGTGAACAAAATGAGTCTAAAATGAATATATAATAAATTCTAATCGAAATAATGAAATGGCACATATTCCACGCGAGTAAAAAGTTTGTAGTCCGAGCCGAAGGCGAGGACTACGGTTTGCCATTCCGTTACATGTTGTAGACTATACTTTCTATGACAAGATTTTGGAAATTATACAAAAAATACAAACTTTTTGGTCGCGTGGAATATGTGCCATTCCATTACTAGTTGTAGAATATACTATTCTAAATACTCTTCGGAATCGAGTTATAATATTCCGCAGTAACAAAAGACTACGCTTCCCTTTGTTATTCATTTAATCAAGTAAAACCCTTCATATGTCATTTGTCTCTTAATAACAAGTGCTATTAAATAAATAGCAATTAGAAAACAGCAGACAAAAGAATATATCATAAATAGAGGTATATCCAAAGCAGAGTATCGCACCCAAAAACGAGCAAAGGGCTCACTCATTCCCACGTTCTCTTTTCTAAACCAACAATCCACCACCTCTCCCTCCTTAAACCTAACATCGGCGTTTCCAGAATCCTGGAATCCGGCGACAAATAAGGGAACCTCTTGGCTCTTGGCATTCTGCAGTCGCAAGTTCGGCGCCCCGTGCGACATTCTTAATTACATGAAGGTATAACGCAGTCGTTGCACGTAGCACGCACAACAAGAACACGAAGAAGAAGCACGCGAGAGAGACAGGCCAGGCCAAAGGCACACAAACGAAACACGACGCTCTTAGCATCTTACCATGCTAGATTATACCGCAGGCGATGTGGAGTATGAATGGATGGCTTGGGGATAGTAATAGTTGACACGTGCTGTTTCGCCCTATGTTTTTGCCTCTTGCACATATTTTCAGATGCAAGATTTACTTTTCTGGCATGAATGAATTACTGTGGATAACACTTTATACAGAGTGAGTTCTTTAATCGATCAGTATTGCTCTCTAACTAATATCTATACGAAAGCATCTGATGTATTCAGCACATAACCTCACGCCCTCAGTGGCGTCTTCTCCATGCAAGCAAGGCAAGCAGTGCTTGCCTTCATATTTTACAATTTTTAATATATTTCAACAATATATTTATTTAGAATTATTTATTTAGAATTTTAGTATTTCGAAACTTAAAAGCAAACAGAAATACACATTTATGTTTAAGATTGCCTACCGCATCGCTAATGTAATACGAGTACATTTAATGACATACGAACTATTAGGATCTTAACCTGTTGTTCAAAACCTGCAAGCACAACTTCGAGTGCTTTCGCCGCACATGCTTACAGTATACCGAACATTGTCGAACATGTAGCTTTCTATACTGGAAATAATGCGCCGTAAACGTTCAGTTAAAAGCAGTTTTTAAAGTGCTTCTATGAAGATAATTTACTAGTAAAAATTAAGAAAGGACAGAATAGAAATAAATTTTATTTATAAGGTATATTGCTGCATTAAATTTATTATAAATAAATTTTGAAAATAAAAATAAACCTTGTATTTTTATAGAATGAACGACATTTCTGCAATAAAAAAACTTGCTGGAAAAACATTTCGGTAGTTGAAGAAAAAGCTTTCATTCCAAGTGGTAGATCTGTTCCTCGTATGAAGTTATTAACAACTATTGTTAAAAATGCAATAAGATATTTACATTGTTTTTCACAATTTTTTTTACTTCCATTTGTCATTGCTTGCCTTATTATAAAATCCACGAGACGCCACTGCGCCCAATACTTCTTAAACGATGCAAAATAGTACTTGATGATGCAGAAACATACCTTCTTATTTATTTATTTTATATTTATATTTCAGAAATTTAATTTTATTTCGTATTTTTATTTAATTTTTTGACATATATTTCAATAAGAAAACAGCTTCACAATCAAAATGACATGTGTCACATTTCGCAAAAAATTATATTTTATTATTTCTAAATCTAATGAAAATTAATAAAATTAATGTAATTTAACAGATGTAAAATTAAATATTCTACAACTTTCAAATTAACATAAATTGTTGAAAAAGGAAATTTAAGCGTGTTTTTCGCGAAAAACTGTCAAGGGCTTCAAATAAACTGCTACTTCCGGTTTTTTATCCAAAATCTAATCAGCACTACATTTAAATATAAGAAGCATAATTCACAAAATAGTATTTTTTGGTATTATAGTATTTGTTATGTGGGACGAAAAAATTGCCACAGACTACACACACTCACACACATACAGACATCATGGCGAAAATAGTAAAATCGTAATGTAGGGATCCTAAAACGTGCTTATTCATTGAAAACTGACTACCCAAATTTTTCACCAAAAAAAATGCCTCCCTTACCTAGAGGCAGGCAGGAGGTAAAAAATAAATACACAGGCTTATACAGCAAGAAGAGGGACGTGGTTGTACGGTTAGTAAAATAAAATTATTAGGGTGATGTGGCGGGGAAATGAAAGTTATATTTTCTTAAATAGAAAGGAATACTTTTTTTTTGTTAAAATGGATAGCCCCAAGTATTCCCTTTTCAACGCATGACATGTTCCTATATTTAAAATTAAAATTAAGATCACAAACACAATTACATTTAATTAACTTTAGGTGGGCTTTCGGACAAAACCAATTATGTAATGTTCTTTATTGATACTCCTGTCAACAAACAACAATGGGGTCTTTCACCATTTTTATTAATTTTTTTTTAATGAAACTTTATCTATATTGAAGACTATCTACACTTTTAAAAAGTCTTAATTGTTATTCATTAAGTCACAATGATTTTTTTTTAAATGTTGTGACGTCATAGTAGGAGTGTTGCTGGATCTAAAACAGTAGAGATTTAAATAATTTTTGTTACATAAATATTCTATTTTATTGTAATAATAATAATAAAATAAGTAAAAAAATATATGACTACAATTATTTACAATCTGTACTGTTTTAGATCCAGCAACACCTCTACTATGACGTCACAACATTAAAAAAAAATCATTGTGGCTTAATGAATAACAATCAAGACTTTTTAAAAGTGTAGATAGTCTTCAATTTAGATTAAGTTTCATAAAATAAAATAAAAAATGGTGAAAGACCCCATTGTTACTGGTATTTCCAATGTCGAAACAGCACGTCCCGAATCCTCTCGCCCATGATGTCCCTCGCCATTCTCAGTTCTCATCCACGGCATGAAGGACCCCATTACGGCTGCAGCCTCCGGCTCGGCAGCGTGCAGCAGGACTCGCGGTACAGTCAGCCAGGATAGCTCGAGGCTTCACGCAATATGGATTTGCCATTAAGCGCGTCGCGAATATACGCGCGTGCGCACGACGAGGGGACGCACGTGTCTCCGGTCCGCTGACGGTAGCGAGACGGCGTGACGCCGCGACGATACGCGACGCCTTAAGATGAAACGGGGAGGTGTGTGCAATTTTTCTTTGAAAAAATTTACTTGAAAAATATTTATAAAAGCGTTCGGAAATCATAGGAAAATAAAAGATTTTTGGATATGTTGTTTATTTGTTTGACGACGTATTTTAATAAAAAAATTTAAATCTTTAATAAAAAAATCTTGTATTTTATCTCTAATGAATAATTAGATGCCTGGTAAAATTATTCTTTCTTAGACGTAGTATAAGAAAGTACAGGAAAAAATCTGTCTCAGTTGTGCGGATGGATGAATGAATGTATGTATGCTCATGATAGATATGGCTAGTTTATACATGATTTAGTTTACAATTATAGATTTATAAATTTAATTTGAAAAATATAAAATACAAACACGAGAAAATTTTATTTTTGCCATGATGTCTGCATGTATACATGTGTGCGTGTTTTTGTGTATCTGTAGTGGTTTGTGCCGATTTTTTCGTCTCGCCTAACTCAAATACTATAATACAAAAATATGGTTTTGTATATTTTTGCTTCTTATGTTTGTATAAAGAGATGATTAAATTTTGAATAAAATTGGTCAACCGGAAATAGCAGTTCACTAGAAGCCCTTAACAGTTTTTTGTGAAAATCACGGTTAATTTAATTTTTAATAATTTGTATTATTTTGAATATTTCATTTAACATCTGTTTTGATTACACTAATTTTATAAATTTTCATTAGTTTTAGAGATAATAAAATATAAAGAAATTAAATTTCATAAATCTTGCATTTCATGTACACCCTTGGAAAAACTTAAAAATTTTCAATTTTTTACGAAATGTGTCACTGTTATGTCATTGTGATTGTGAAGCTGTTTTCTTAGTGATATGCCAAAAAATGAAATAAATATACGAAAGAAAATTAATTTCTAAATTAAAAATAGAAAATAAAGAAATAAGAAGGTATTTTTCTGTATCATTAAATACTATTTTGTACGTTGTATTGGGCGGGAGGTTATATGCTGCCACATCAGATTTTTTTAAATTTTTTGTTCAGTTTAAAATAATAAATACTACCAATACATTATACAGCGCTGGACAAAATTATTGCACTAGTTACCTACATTTTCTCCATTTATTTTTCAAAAGAAAGAAGAATGAACTGTTCTTTGAATACATTTGTCAGTATATATGTATGAAATATATTGAAAAGAAGGGTGAAAGGTCATGTACCCGTCTCACGTACTCTAGATTAACTAGAGGGAGCTGTACTACAAGAGTGGGAAAACATACCTCAAAATGCGATTCAAAGTTGTATTCGAAGCATAACAGAAAGAGTACAATCTGGTATTAATGCAAGAAATTCAATTTATTAATGAATTTTTAAAATCATATTTAATTTTAAAAAAATTATAGTTTTTCAATTAAATGATAAATGTTGTGTTATTTTCTGCATGTTTCTTTCTTTTTAGTAATGATTAATTATAAAAATCCCAAAACTATGCCGAAAATATGACTACTTCGTAAAATAATCGTAAAATTCGAAGTGGTGCAATAATTTTGTTCAGCAGTTTAGTTCTGTTGCGTGTTGCACCGCATTTATATTACCTCCAATTTGTATTCATAACAATTTGTTACCAAAATAAATGGCTTCCATCTCACAACACAAGTGCAGCGGACGGGAAATAACTGCTGTTCAAATTAAGTAAATTAACACGGGATCTCTGAAAAAGATCATACATCATCTGGTCGCAAAAAATGCTAAACAAAACGTTAGGGCGAGAAAAATGACGATAGACTACGCCTTCTTCATTTCTCGCTGAAATCTCGTTGGATCACTGCCAAACAGCTGCCAGATTGTTATGTTTCTCGTGAGTTTTTAGGTAGCAGTTGTGACGTACCACAATTTCCAAACGCTTGTATCGCAAGTCCATTAAAATTTTAATAAACGAAAGTGCAAGCTTTTATTATTAATTCACTAGAACATTCTCTTTCACCTCAAACCCAAACAATCATGTGTCTGGCTGTCATTAATTCATCAACAATAAAAACTGCTACGCCTGCCGTTTTACGCTTTATGCAACTTCATTATCATAGGAATGTGGCGTGCAGCGAACCTCAAAGGGGAATGAATATCGCGCGTATATCATCATGAACGTACGTGGAGTAAACAGCGATTCTCAAACGGCGGAGGAGAGATATTACAAAATTATACAAATTTTTATTTACTCGTGTTCACTGAAATATAGTGATACTGGACCGCTAACTTGTAAGCTTAAGCACAAACCGAGCCTGAGACAGATAGATGTCGTAGGGCCACCCTTCTTTGTCTAGCACTTGTTTGTAGAACGGTTGCTATATATGTTTGTTCAGCAGTTGCTATGTAAAAATATATTGCATAATTTTGTCAAAAAGTGATAAATTATATTTAAAAGTGTGTTGTTTAATTATTTAAATTGCCGATCTCAATGGCGTAGTGGCTATGTCACTAGCCTACCAAGCCAGAGGTCGTGGGTTCGAATTCCACTGACGAGTATAGTCGTTTGTGTTGTTCTTATAAATTTCAATCATCCACTCACACAATAAAAAATTTGATTTGCAATTTGTTATTTTCGCGGTTGTTAAGTATTTTTAGTTATAATATTGACAAATATATTGCGTTAAATTAACAATTTGAACAAATATGATAAAAATTTTTGTCAATTCTGAATTTTTAACAAAAAAAATTGTTGTTTTTATTTATTTGTTACGTTTATAAAATTTAACAAATAGACTCGTCAATAATAACAAGTAAATTTAGCTAACTTATCAATTTGATGTTGTTAAAGAAAGTTTGTATCCTTTGTAACAACTTAATTTGTATTAATAATTATGATTCATTGTTCTGCTTCAATATAATTACTAAAATATTTAGTCAAAAGCACATACAAATAAATGTTAATAATTACTAGATTCACAAATATATTTGTTACTTGCTAACAAATTTGAAACTTGTTAAATTAACAAAAATTAACGGTAGATCGTCTGGGAATAAAAATTTTGTCAATTTTGACTATACATTTTTTACTGTGCATGAGGCGGCATATACCAAAGTAGTTAGTTCGATTTTTTCACATTCGCAAGAAATAAATTATTTGAAAATTGATATCTCAGTGACCATAGAAAAGTTAGTATAGTATATCAGAGACATCCTATCTGTCAAATATCAAGCATGTTTAGTTTTTAAATTAATTTTAATAATTAAACACAAAGGTAAACTTATTTGTACCATGAATATTTTTAGATTTTATCCCATTTGCAACTGACAGCTATTCAAATTTTCTGCCGTATAGGTACAGCTACTTCTAAAATGGCCACTTGGCTCAAGGTCATCGGTCGATGTGACAAAAAGATCAAAAGTGCCTTCAGCGAGTGTCATTACTGTGTTTTTTAGTAAGTAGTATAGTAGTATTCAGAATTGTATTCCAGTAAATAATAGTGTTGGACTAAATTTTGTTACATTCAAAACGATGGAGAATAATATTGGTTACAATTTTCATTTAAATTGTTTTTCTATTTTGTACCGTTTAAAATTTGTATACGCGGAAGATTATGTGTTGGACAGCAGATTATTTATGTTCGTATGTGGGTAATAATAAACTGTTCACCTACCTGAATTGTTTCGTTGGATGAGTATTTCCGCTGGTCCGTCATGCCCTCTCCATTACCAGTCAACTAGATACACCTACAAACAACAGAGAACAAAAGTTAATGAAGGAGAATCAGATAAAGTTCACACAACTACTAGATTTTATATAATTATGAAGATGAAACTCTGCTGTCTGGAGTCTAGACCTTTAACACATTGCAATATGTGAATATTTTGCTCTTGTTTATAAAATATAAGAAATTTGAATTTTTAAATCATTTATTGTTAATAAAATTTTTTTCTTATACATATAAATCTTAATTGAGTAAATAGCTTCGTGGTAACGCGTCGGACTGTGGATCATAAGATCCTCGGTTCGATCAGCCCACAAATTTTTGAAAATATATTCCGAAAATTTTCTCGCCAATTTTCTCTGTAGCTCCTCTATCATTTCCATCCTTGGAGGTCGAGATATGACGACTGGTAATCGTTCTTCACGTTCAAAAATATATCATAATACCGACACCGAAATCTGTATTCAGTAGACTGCCACATTTAGAAATTAGTAAATGGCGTGATGATATGTACACCCAAATTCAACATTCAAAACAATAAAATTATTGCAGTATATATTTTTGCGATAGACTTTTGTTATAGTCAATATAAAAGACAGATTTGTTAAAACGAGTAATAGCAAAAGTTTTGAAAAAATATTTGAATGTTTCATTTCGTGTATATTGTGTAGAATATTTGCAAAATCGCGGATCTAGTTTCAGCGGTCACAAGCTAAAAATAGAAACATCACTACTCAGGATTTTTCAGGTTCAACCTTCCTTCCAATCGTCGAAAAGTTTGCCGGCTGCTAGAATTTTTATTCGACTTTAATTATAAATTGACTGCATACACTGCGCAAGTCACTAATTTTAATTTTGTGGGAAAATATTTGTTAGTTTAAAAATATGCTATTTCACTTATTTCCGTAATTCATGCTTTGAAATAATTGAAGATATACCGTATATACAATTACATCAAAATGTCACAATATTTTTATATATTACAATGAAAATATGGCTCATATATAATTACAGTACAAGGAATCCTATTATACTAACTTCTGAGTACAATTTTTAATCCGATACGTGTTGGATTTTTCAGATATTTTTCCTGTCAACTTCGACTCCCTATAAAAATTTTAATTAACAAGTCATTGATATTAAAATTTGTATATTTCATAATTAAAGTATGCTGAATACGTTGGTTAAATGCAGAATCTCAAATAAATAAATATAATTAAGTATTTGGTCTCTTAACACACTTTAATAAGTGAAACAAAAAAATAAATTGAAATAATTGATATTTGTAGATTTCTTTTTCCCTTAATTCTGGAACTAAGATAATTTTAGCAACGGTACTAAAATATTTTAATCCAGGCGTTATTAGTAAGGAAAAAAAGCGTTAATATTTATCATTTCTGTCATGATTTTAGCATTAATAAATTTTGTTGTACAAAGTGTTTCATTTAAGTATCTCGAGAACTATAAGAGATACGAAGTTGGTTAAATTAGACAACAATTTCTATTTTATTTTAAATGGAAACATATATTTTTTACTGTCTCATTTGATAGAGCCATTCAACGATTTAAAAATATATTTTAGTGTAACAAAATAAATGAATTTTTTTTATATTTTATTTATATCTGACTGAAACAATAACAAGTTCGTATGTCTCATAGTTCTCGAGATAGCAATGGCGGCACAGTTAAACGAAACACCCTGTAGGCTAAAATTTAACGAACCACCTCTTTATAACATCCCATTAATAATTTAAACAAACCTTAATTTATATCACAACCGCAACCCCCATTTTAAACTTTTCTAATCTCAACTAATAACTTTTCCCGTTTTTCATCCCTTATTAACTGACCACTCATTTTTCCTTCACTTTCCAACCCTATATCTGCCACACGAACATTTCTCTCATTCGTCATTTCCCACCCTTGCGTGTCTCGCATGCCCCCCTCCCTTTACCGTCACGACCACGTAAACGTAATTCGCTTTTTTCACCCCTAATACAGTCCGATCGCGTATTGTTTTTAAATGTCGTCACCGTGAAGTCGAACTGATGAACAGTTTAATCAATTGGTTATTTGTTTGTTTGGCTACTGACGAATAACTGAACGTAGGATAAGGGTAATTGATTGGGGGTGATCCATTTTAATTGAAATGTAAAAGATTTGTTCAATTCAAAAAATATATTTTACTATAGGTAAGTAGGAAAACAGTTTTAATTCATTATAGTCATAAATTGATCAGCACAGAAACTAATCATATATTTATCCAACACCTTTCAATAAATGCTCTATAACTATTGTGAATTTAAACAAGGAAAGTAACAGATTATCCACCAGTGGGTTTCATTTTGAGAAAAGTCACTAATGAGTAATTTTCTATTTATAACAATAATAATACCTAACACACAACACCTTGGTAACCACTTCGATTGATATTTTAAATTAAAAAATTGAAAGCATATGTCACTGTCAAATAATATTTCTTTAATAAATTTTGCATTTATTAGTGATGTTGGATAAAACGTTATAATTCACACGTGGGCAAAGTGACTCACGCGATAAAATTATCACACTCAGCTCTTGGCTTCGTGTGCTAAAATTTCTCTCGTGGATAATTCCTTACTTTGCCCACTTGCAAAGTAAATAACTATTATTAATAAATAATCACACACAAAAAGTATGAAATGATTTATGTAAAATAAATAAATAAATATATCATCACGCCTTTTACCCATTATGGGTGTGGCACTCTGCTTACGCAGATCTCGGTAAGTGATATATTTTTGCATATGAAGTGCGGTTACCATCCGTCAAATCATAGCCCCAAAGATGTTAGTGGAGGGAGAACCACAGGGGTAAATGTAAATTGGCAACTGTCAGCTGTGGGATTTAAATAATAATTAGATCATTCATAACTATTATTTGCTATTATCACTTAGTTTATCAACTTTTGATTGTTATTTTTATTTATTTTGTTGTATTAATATTGAAGGGAGACATTCGAACAACTTTTATAAATTTATTTATTGTTCTTAATTTCATAGCATAATTTCTGTCTGCGATTCTTTATTAATAACAAAATGAATAGTTTCTGTGCTGATCAATTTAGGACTATAATAAATAAGAACTGTTTTAGAAAGAAACAAAAAAATCTTTAAAATTAATTTATAAACTTTTACTGCAGATATGTGGGCATTTAAATTTAAAATAAATTTTGTTTGAAATAATTTTCAGTAATATTTAAAATAGGTAATCGACTAAAATATAAAATACAGACCGATGGACTATCCGGTATTATTGCTCTCTTTTTAGAATTATGAGTATAGAAAATTTACGAGGCGTTTCCTATTAAACAAATAATGTTTGTCTTCACTGAATCCAAATTTTTAAACAACGGTCTTCTAACTATACTAATTTCTATGCTACAGCTGTTTTTTTAGACGACACATAGTAATTGAAGCACTTTTCTTAAAAAGCTACAACTGCAATCACAAAGTTTCTCAGGGGTCCAGCGGTTCTCATGACATATTTTCCTCGTAAAATTTCACCTCGTTTGTTATTTGAAACTGTAGCTCCCAAAATATTTTGTTTATGCTGCGCACGCAATAAAATATTTATCAAACTTCCGATTACTAATAAATTCTTCAAGTAGCCTGACATTTTGACATTAATATTCCTTTATGTGCTATAATCCGTGACTAGGAGCGGGTAACCTTCAGATAAATTTAACACCTGTGACGATTTGCAATAATAATGGCATAGAATTTCAAACAGATTGGGTTCCAAGTTGCTTTTATAGAACATGTTTTAAAAAATTGGTGTATTGTATTTGGGGGAATTATTAATTGTAATTAAAATTTATTGATGCGGAACATTGAACATAAAAACCCAATTTTCGATTTTATTTTGTAATGGATATATGTATTTATATACAGGGTATTTCCTTTGAAACAACCATTGCTTCCTTGGACAAACCAATGACTTTAGAAAAAAATATTATATAGAAAAAATGATCAGGAAAAAGCGCTCCATTTAATAAAAATTCCAAACAGAAAATTCAATCAGTGATTCTCGAACGGTAGAATAAATTTAATTTTTTATTAAATTTTAACCTATATAAATTTTTAGTCCATTAGATAGAGATTTTTTTATTTCAACGATATAAATATGGTCTGGGGTTGTATAATAATCATTTCGAAAAAAATGATATTAAAAATCATAAATAATTTCACAATATTGAAGTATGAGTAGGCTATGCAATAAACAAATATTAATAAGTCTATTATCTAGCTTACGATAGTATATTATTTTCTTACATGTAATATAACATGCTTTACTAAGAAATTGATAATAACAAATGAACTATATAACAAAAAAATATCAACAAATAAAAGTAATTAAAAAAAAACAAAAGCTATGATGGAAAATATTTATGAATGTATGCAACCAAAGATGTTTTTGGTATTTTTGCACTAAAAAGTACTATTTTTTATTATAATTTGTATTCAAATACACCTCCTTGATTTTGAAGACATAATTCAATTATCAGTAATAATATAACAAGAGGGTGAGAATAAATTGAAAGTAATTTGACAGATCTTTCGAAAATTTGTTGCCAGGCAATAGCCACGAAAGTCCGTAAAGCTTGAGTGGCTATTGCCAAATGGCGACAAGTTTGAGAAAGATACTGGAGAATTATTTTCTAATTTATCGAACTCTCGAGTTATATTTAATTAGATTATTTTTTTATTTCATCATCAGGCACGTCACTAAATCTATATTTTTTGCTTATTTTTACTTGTGTTGATAACTATCTGATATCTGACATCTGTCAACAAAAACAAAAAAGCTACAGAGAATATTGCCGGGAATAATCACAAGAGCATTATTCTCAGTATAATAATGACAGGATGGTTAAAACGCAGACACATGACATACAATAAAGCATTTCATTAGTTTAAAGAAACGTCAAAAAATAGTTATTATACAATTCCATATCATATTTATTTTGTTGAAAAAAAAATCTACCTAAGGGACTAAAAATTTATATAGGTTAACATTTAAATTTTTTCTACCGTTTGAGAAGCACTGATTGAATTTTCTATTTGTTATTCATTTTTCCTGATCATTTGTGGTACATTTTTCTTTAAAATCATTAATTTGCTCAAAAAAGCGCTAGTTGTTTTAAAGGAAAATTATTTCAAATTATTTCTCAATAATCTACTGCTTATTAAAATTAGTGTTCCCATCTAAAATCGACTGGATCTGCGCCACTGGTCGTCTCCATGGCAACAAAGTAAACGGTCGATGTCACTGTCAAATAACCACCAGTTAGTTTGTAAATCCAGTAAAAATGAGTGACAAAGTTCGTAAAAAACGTGTGTCAAGTCCTCCAGGTCATTTTCCACCTAGTGTTATACCAAATCTGAGTGACTTTCCTCTGCAGTACCTCGCGTCCAACGCAACAAGATGCGTGGACCTCTCCAAGAAGAAACGGGAGCATATTTCCAAACTCCTGATGGCTCAGGTAGGAGAAACCAAAACTGTAGTTACCAAAGAGAAAATGGATCCATATTGTGACAGAATTCCCAGGAAAAATGAGTCCCACAAAGAGATGAGAGCTCATGCAGAAACTTTACCTTGGGTAGATATGGATAATTGCTTTCAAAATTGTATTTTGTCTAAATTAGGAGACTTTAGGTTCACCAAAAATTATTTTCATTTGGTTCCTGGCATTTTTAAAGAAATATCTCTGGAGTTCTTCGCTAATCCAATCCATGACGTTACTGTGGATAGCAAAGTAATTCCTACAGATGGACATTCCACTCATTTACAACTAGAATGCTATAAATTCCACGGACGAACTTCGGAGTATAAAAAGTTTCTTGTAACCAGAGAAGAACTAAAATATCGGTTGTTCGTTTGTTATCCTTTAATAAGAAAGTTACTTGTACATATTATTGTGGCTCTTCCTCAATTTGCAGTTGATTTTGACGAGTTACATATTTTCAATGGGCTAAATTTAAACGAAGTTAAGGTTATTATGAAAAGAAAGATGCTGAAAACTAGTTTGTATCTTGAGGGCGACTGGTACAAGAAAATTGTTAAGTATATTGTGGAAGACACAACTTTAATTCGCGAAGAATACCTGCAGTATTATTTGGCAACTGCTACTGGGTTAATTTGTCTGCATATTTCTAAGATGATTCGAGGTACTATAGAGGAATTCGTGAATATAATAGGGGATAAATTTCAAACTCCTTATCTTAAACTACAAATTTTTTATGACGCCGGAATTAAATTACAGCCAGATCTAGACGCAATAGAAGAAGCATATTGCTCATTAATTCAAAGTATTAAAAACATTGCTTTATATTTACACACAATACAATATCTTTGTGTGGTGGAATACAAAAATAAATTTATTAAACTTGATGTTCCTGATGATTTCATTGAAGAAATGAATTTGGGCGTGCGACGCAACCTAGAAAAAATATTCGAACCAGTCACCAAATATCTAGAAGAAATTCAGCAAGAATATGCTCCTCTATACGATTTGGACACTCAAGCTCAACAAATAAATCAACCAGATCTAACTTTTGAAGAAGGATGTGATTTAATAGACTTTTACAATGAGTACATGGTCAAACTTAGAGACATGCAACCTACTGAAAACTTTGACAACTGCATTTTAGATCAAACTCCAGTTATTACACATTTAAAAAGTGCTGCAGAATTGATTAACATGGCTTTGGCTGCTAGAATGATGAATCTACTATCTATTGAATGTAAAGATATTTGTGAAATGTTTGAGTTTTTAAAAATGCGCGCAGAAACAGTTCCGAAATCTACTGCGGAGCTAATGGAAGTGTCAAAGTATATGGTATGGGCTGCCGTTGCACATTTGTTAGAGCTAGTAGAGCGAGTTCAAGAATCTATTGAAAAAATGATCAGACTTATAGAAACCACTACTATTACTCCAGAAGCGATTAAACGACTGGCTATAACTGTTAATTGGGTGGAAAATATCAAAGATGTCCTGGAAAAAAATGCTTCTATGCTTGAAAGAGTCAAATTCGAGTTTGAAGAAGCTTTACAACGAGCAGTAGAACAACTTAATACTGGTATTCGAGACATGATACCATATTTAGAGATTCTAAACGATATGGATGATTCGGATCGCGCCCATGAATACCTGTTACATTTACGACCAATGTTGAGAAAAATCCGGGAGTTTGATGAACTACAAGCCTGGATTAACAAAGAAGAAATCCTGTTTAAATTCCCTGCGAGTGCTTACGCTGAACTGGAAGAAATAAAACGATTTATATATCCGTTCTTCCGACTCATCAATGTGTGCAATAGATGGAGGCGTTATTACGAGGTATGGATGGATGGACCATTCGAACTACTAGACTTTGAAAAAGTAGAAAGTATAGTGGATGAAATGTATAAAGAACTACAAAAAACCCTCAAGACTTATCGTGCTAAAATCAAACAAATGATAGCAGACAACAATCCGAAAAGATTCACGGGATTGGTGGATGATCCTGACCCGACGAACCAACCGGCGCCTTTGAAACTCTGCGCAAAAACAATGGATTATATCAGGGAATTTCGTCCAACTATGACTGTAATCAACATATTTTGCAGTTCAGCTTTGTATCAACGCCATTGGGATGAAATGTCTGAGATTGCAGGTTACGATATGACACCCGATGCTGGGACGACTCTAAGGAAAATGGTTGATAAAGGTTTTGGGCCTAATATAGATAAATATGAAATTATTAGTACAGGAGCTGTAAAGGAACGACAGTTATGGTTAACTTTACAGAAGATGATGGCGGAATGGGAAGATATTAGATTCAAAACTAGCATGTATAAAGACACTAAAATAACTATCCTAACTGCTCTTGATGATATTCAAGCAGTTCTGGACGACCATATTATTAAAACATTAACTTTACGTGGTTCTGTATTTGTGAAACATTTCGAGGGTACAGTCAGGGCATGGTACGACAAAATCAATAGAATTAACGACACTATTGATGAATGGGGTAAAGTACAAAGTCAGTGGTTGTACCTACTACCAATTTTCTCTTCTAAAGACATTATAGCACAGATGCCAGAAGAGGGCGTGTTGTTTAAACAAGTGGACAACACCTATAGACGATACATGCTGGCAGTACAAAAAGATAATTTAGTTACAACAACAGCTGGAGCTGTTGGTATGTTAGAAGCCATGAAGGAATGTACAGAGCTCCTGGATAAAATCAACGAAGGTGTAGCTAACTACCTCGAGAAGAAACGTCTATTTTTCCCTAGATTCTTTTTCTTATCAAACGACGAAATGTTGGAAATCCTCAGTGAGACTAAAGACCCTATGAGAGTCCAACCACATTTGAGAAAATGTTTTGAAGGCATCAACAAGTTACAATTCAATGAAAACCTAGAAATCTTAGCTATGTTCAGTCAGGAGGGCGAAAAAATTAATTTAACATCTATAATCAACACAGAGGAAGCTCACGGAAGCGTTGAAAAGTGGTTGGTGCAAGTTGAGGAGCAAATGGTTAAGTCAGTCAGGAATGAAATCAAAGAGAGTTTTGAGGACTACAAAACAAACCCTAGAAATAGCTGGGTACAAATCTGGCCTGGGCAAGTAGTCTTAGCTGTTTCACAAATTTTCTGGACGTCAAATGTACATGGATGTCTAGCCGTTCAACCAGTTAGACCTCTCGTTAGTTTCTACCAAGAACTAGTCGAGCAGCTCCATGACATCGTAGCTTTAATTCGATCTCCGAAACTAACTAACTTGGCTAGAATAACTATAAAAGCTTTAATCGTACTGGACGTTCACGCTAAAGATACTGTTAAAGATTTAGTGGATCAAAAAGTAAGGTATGATAGTGAATTTAAATGGTTATCCCAACTGAGATACTATTGGGAGATGTGGGAAAAAACTGAAGACGATGAATGTCTGGTAAGGATGATTAACGCGACTGTACCATACGCTTATGAGTATTTGGGTAATTCTGATAGGTTGGTAATAACACCTTTGACTGATAGATGTTATAGGACACTAATAGGAGCCTATCATCTTCATTTGAATGGAGCACCCGAGGGTCCAGCAGGAACCGGAAAAACAGAAACCACTAAAGATTTAGCCAAGGCCCTTGCAGTACAATGCGTAGTATTTAATTGTTCAGATGGTTTAGATTACAAAGCTATGGGCAAGTTTTTCAAAGGGTTGGCTTCTGCAGGTGCTTGGGCATGTTTCGATGAGTTTAACCGGATTGAATTAGAAGTATTGTCAGTGGTAGCACAACAAATATTAAGTATTGTTTTGGCAGTTCGTGGAAATGTTACAACTTTTGTATTTGAAGGAACTGAACTAGTCTTGAATCCTTCAGTGTATATCTGCATTACAATGAATCCTGGATATGCAGGACGGTCTGAGCTTCCTGATAACTTAAAAGTGTTGTTCCGGACTGTAGCTATGATGGTACCAGACTATGCTATGATTGGAGAAATCTCCTTGTATTCATACGGCTTTAACGATGCTAGAAAACTAGCAGTAAAAATTGTGACAACCTATCGTTTATGTTCAGAACAATTATCATCCCAAAACCATTATGATTATGGCATGCGAGCAGTAAAAACAGTATTGTCTGCTTGTGGTAACATCAAAAGAAAATTCCCAGATGAAAATGAAGATATACTGCTGCTTCGCTCACTCATAGATGTAAACCTTCCCAAGTTTTTAAGCCATGACGTTCCACTTTTTGAAGGAATAATATCAGATTTATTCCCAGGCATTGCTTTGCCGAATCCAGATTACACAGATTTACTAAGCGCCTGCCACAAAGCATGTGAAGATAGAAATCTTCAAGCTAGGGAAATATTCCTGTTGAAGATTATTCAAACCTATGAAATGATGATTGTTCGACATGGATTTATGTTAGTAGGGGATCCTTTTTCAGGAAAGACGAGCACTTTAAAAGTTCTTGCAGACACTTTGACCATAATGCATTCCAGAAAACAAGGACAAGTACCTGTACACTACCAATTTATTAACCCAAAAAGTATTACAATGGGACAATTGTATGGGCAGTTTGATCCAATATCCTATGAATGGACAGATGGAATCGTAGCGACCTGCTACAGAAGATTTGCAATGGACGAATCGGGAGATCGTAATTGGGTGATTTTTGATGGTCCAGTTGATGCAGTATGGATTGAAAACATGAACACTGTTCTTGACGACAACAAGAAGCTTTGTTTAACTTCTGGAGAGGTCATCCAAATGACTAACGTAATGTCTATGATCTTTGAAGTAATGGATTTAGCACAAGCATCTCCTGCAACAGTCTCCCGCTGTGGTATGATTTACATGGAATCAGGTAATTTAGGATGGAGACCATTCTTTGAATCGTGGATGAATGCTGCTAATCCTGTTTGGGCTGAACCGTGCGCAGAATCTCTTGTTACTCTTTTTGAGTGGATTATACCATCTTGTATGTATTTCATCAAGAAAAACTGTAAACAATTCGTCTATCCTGGTGATATAAATTTAGTCAATTCGACAATGCTTCTAGTAGAGATAACCATGAACGATGCTTGCGATGGTTTCCCTGACGATTCTAGAAACTTAGTAGCTTGGCTACAGGCCACTATGATGATGTCTGTTACTTGGGGTATGGCAGGAATTTTAGATGCACCTTCCAGATTTAAATTCGATGAATTTTATAAAGATTTATGGAAAGGGAACAACGAAGAATACCCAATACCCGAAACTGAAAAAATGGAAATACCCATCCCTACTGAAGGACCTTTCTTTGACTTCTTATACATTTATAAAACCCAAAAAGGTAGTTGGAAATATTGGCCCGAATTAGTGCGCCAGCAAAAAATAAATGAAGAAGCAAGTCTCGCCAACATTCTAATACCAACAATCGACACAATCAGATACCAACATATAATCGACAAGCTTATTAAACATAATCTACCAGTTCTACTAGTTGGACCAACTGGAACAGGAAAAAGTTTTTACATGCAGGATTTGCTCATGAACCATTTGGACCAAAACTTGTTTGAACCCTCATTTATAACCTTTACTGCTCAAACCCAAGCTAACCAAACTCAAGATCTGATCATTTCAAAATTAATGAAAGGGAGAGCTGGAAATTACAGCGCACCGAAGGGCATGCATAGTGTCATCTTCATCGACGATATGAACATGCCAGCAAAAGAAGTATATGGTGCTCAGCCTCCAATAGAACTTCTTCGACAATATTTTGACCATGAACACTGGTACAATTTGAAAACAACCAACAAGATCTTCCTCCATAATATTCTTCTGGTAGCAGCAATGGGCCTAGTTGGTGGTAGCAGGCAAGATGTCTATGCAAGATTCTTACGACATTTTACAATATTTTCCATAAATGATTTCTCCGATGAAAGTATGGTGAAGATCTTCAGCTATTCCTTGTTAATCATGCTCAAACGAAATGGTTTCGCAACTGATGTAATGGTTAATGTACAATGTATAGTCAACGCTACTCTGGATCTATATATAGCAGCAAACAAAGAACTGTTGCCAACTCCAGCAAAATCCCACTACATTTTCAATCTTCGAGACTTTTCTCGTATTATTGCTGGTTGTGGAATGTTGAGAAAAGAATCAGCAGAAAACAAAAAGGTTTTCGCTAAGATTTGGTGCCATGAAAGTCTTCGAATCTTCTACGATAGACTCACTGATAAAGCTGACAAGAAATGGTTATTCCAACACTTACAACACGGTGTCAGAGAGTTTTTCAAAGACAGTTTTGAAAGCGTCTTTGACAATCTTCGAAACAGCGAAGGCTATGTTACAGAAGACACTATGCGAAACTTAATGTTTGGTTCCTTCATGGATCCCGACGCATCTGAAGATGAGAAAAAGTATGAAGAAATCGAATCAATTGAGGCATTTAAAGATATCGCTATTGCATGTCTTGAAGAATATAATTCAACACATAAAAACAAAATGGATATCGTGTTGTTTCGTTACGCTATGGAACACTTGTCCAAGTTGTGTCGGATTTTGTCTATGCCGCGAGGAAGCGCGCTATTGGTTGGAATTGGTGGTTCTGGAAGACAGTCGTTGACTCAACTAGCAGCCGCCATTAGCGGATACTCTGTATTTCAGCCGGAAATTACGAAGAATTATGGGTTGAACGAATTCAGGGACGACATTAAGATTATGTTGAAGGAATCCGGAGGCCTCGGTAAACATACGGTATGTATTCACTTGAAGCAATCAAATATAATAATACTCATGTTTAAAATGCGAGCTGAGAGAGACAGCCAGTCGTTGGGCCAAATGTTTTTGTTGTACAGACCGCTTAGAAAGTTGACAAGAAAATGTAAATAACTCGACATTCAATGATAATGAAATAAAATTTGTAATATAAAAATTAAATAATACATTAATAGAAATGACTATTTATGCGAATTTATATGAATTTTCAAATAATTGAACAATACACTGTTAAATATTTAATGTCCAACCGTTACGTTATTGTTATCATAACAGCCCTGCTATCAGGGACCAATATTATAAATTTAGCGTTGTTGTTATTGGGCACATAATAAACAAACACACACTTCTATTATAAAGATAAAAACAATCACTGGCTTCTATTGACAGATAGAAATTTTGAAAGAAACAAATCGGTATTGTAAACAAATAACATTACCTAGTTACATTGTTTGCAAGCAAATGGATTAATCTCTCTAATAAAACACAATGACAGGACGAAAATCGATAAACAATCTTGCTATAGTAAAAAACTCGCAGAATAAATTATCTACAATTTTTGTTTGAAACTTTTTCCTCTATTTTGTAACGATTAAAAGTAGCTTATGCGGAAAGTTATGTGTTGGACATCAGATTACTTTTTCTTGTATTAAACCATCAATTATTTACTGAGATATTTACAAATTTTAATTTTTAATCGGTACAAAATATATATAAAATTCCAAATAAAAATTGTAGCCAATATTATTCTACATCTTTTTAAACATAACAAAATTTACTCTAATTAACTTATTTATTGAGCTATGCTAAAAAAAACCTGATAGGCCTTCAAGTAAATTACCATTTCCGGTAAATGGATTGCCACCAAAATCTAATCAGCTCGTACCCTGAACATCCAAATTTTAAATAGAAATTGTGCAGAAGTTAATTAATTAATAAAATTTCCAGGTGTTTCTCTTCACTGAAGATCAGCTAAAAGAAGACTCATTTCTCCAAGACATTGACAGCCTTCTCAACTCGGGAGAAGTACCAAATCTATACCCAATAGACGAAAAACAAGAAATACTGGAATTGGTACGCCTGGCAGCTCAAGGAGGCAACAGAAATTTGGACGTCACTCCATTGGCAGTATTTTCTTTCTTCATCAATAGATGCAAAGAAAAACTACACATGGTATTAAGTTTCAGTCCAATAGGAGCTTCATTTCGTCAAAGATTAAGACTGTATCCTTCGTTGGTAAACTGTTGTACTATAGACTGGTATGAAGACTGGCCTGAAGAGGCTTTAGAAATGGTTGCTGAGCATTGGATGAAGGATCTAAATGTGAACGATACAATCAAAGTTGCTGCTATAGAATCTTGCAAGTATTTCCATGTTCAGGCTAGAAATATATCAGATTTGTTTTATAGACAGTTCGGAAGAAAAACCTATGTGACATCTGCTTCATATTTAGACTTAATCATTTCATATCAGCTACTTACAAACAGAAAACAAAGGGAAACAATGAGAGCAAAATTCCGATACTTGTCAGGTTTGGAAAAGCTAGAATTTGCTGCACAACAAGTAGGGGAAATGCAAAGATCTTTAGAAGCTTTACAGCCTCAACTAAAACTAATGACAGCTAAGGCCACTGCCATGTTAAAACAAATAGAACTTGAAACAATTGAAGCTGAGCATGCTTCAATGTTGGTGCGAGAAGACGAAAAAGTAGCCAATGTCCAAGCTGCAGCAGCACAATCCTTAAAAGCTGAATGTGAGGCTGATTTAGCGTTAGCTATACCTATTCTAGAAGAAGCCATTGATGCTTTGAACACTTTAAAACCCACCGACATAACTCTGGTAAAATCCATGAAAAATCCCCCGGCAGCTGTCAAACTTGTAATGGCAGCAGTTTGCGTCATGAAAGATGTCAAACCCGATCGAGTGCCTGACCCTGCTACTGGACGAATGGGGCTTGATTTTTGGGGCCCCAGTAAAAGAGTTCTCGGAGACATGAACTTCCTACAATCTTTAAAAGATTTCGACAAAGATCATATACCTATAGCCATCATGACCAAAATCCGGAAAGAGTATCTTCCACACAAGGATTTCAAACCGGAAATAGTAGCGAAAGCTTCTAGTGCTGCTGAAGGACTTTGTAAATGGATTATTGCTATGGATCTATACGACGCGGTTGCTCGAGAAGTTGCTCCTAAAAAGGAGAAACTAGAAAAAGCCGAATCGGAGTATCAAGCGACCATGGCAATCTTACAAGAAAAACGTGACCAAGTAGCTAGATTAGAACAACGGTTGGAAGAACTTAACGAACAACTAGAAGAAGCCCAAGCCAAACAACAAGAACTACAAGATGAGGTCAACTTATGTTCTGAGAAACTCTTACGAGCAAAGAAACTAATTGGAGGTTTAGGCGGAGAGAAATCCCGATGGATGGGTGCAGCTGAAGACCTCCAAAAACAATACGATTGTCTTCCTGGTGACATCCTCATCTCATGTGGAGTCATCGCGTACTTAGCCCCCTTCATCATGCAGATCCGAATATCAACTGTTGAAGACTGGCAGAAATTTTGTCGAGCAAAGAATATCCCATGTTCTGCTGAATACGATTTTAACAAAGTACTAGGCTCAGAAATAACTATCCAGGAATGGTACATAAATGGTTTACCACGAGATGCATTCTCAACTCAAAATGCTATAATACAAAACACCTCTAAAAGATGGTCCCTTTTGATTGACCCACAAGGCCAGGCAAATAAATGGATTAAGACTTTAGAAAAGCAGAACACTTTAGGAATTGTTAAGTTTTCTGATGGAAACTATATGAAAGTAGTTGAACACTGCATCGAATATGGAATGCCTGTTTTAGTAGAAAACATTTGGGAGACTCTAGAAGCTCCACTCGATCCAGTGTTAGGCAAAAAGACCTTTAGACAAGGAGGCGTGTTAGTAATAAGTCTTGGAGATAGCGTAATACCCTACCACCCCAATTTCCGCCTCTATTTAACAACAAAATACAGAAACCCCCACTATATGCCTGAAGTCTTCAACAAAGTCACCATAGTTAACTTTGCGTTAACAGCTGAAGGCCTAGAAGATCAGTTGTTAGGTATTGTAGTAGCCAATGAACGACCAGATTTGCAACGGCAAAAAGAAATACTGGTAATAGAAAGCGCTGAAAACAGATCAGCCCTGAAAGAAGTCGAAGACACTATTCTAAAAACGCTGTCAGAATCTGAAGGAAATATTTTGGAAAATGAAACAGCAATTCAGGTTTTGGATTCCTCAAAGATTATTGCTGCTGATATTTTGGCGAAACAAGCTACTACCAAGAAAACTGAAGAAACGATTGAGGTTTTTCGACAGGCTTACAGGCCAGTTGCAGCATATTCAACTGTTTTATACTACTCCATATCTGATTTGCCAAATGTAGACCCCATGTATCAATACTCATTGAACTGGTTTATTGGATTATATAGATCATCAGTTTTGAACAGTACAAAGTCGAATATTCTTCAACAACGAATTGACTGCATCATAGAAGTATTTACTTACAATTTGTATTCGAACGTTTGTAGATCATTGTTTGAAAAGGATAAACTGTTATATTCCTTTGTGCTTTGTACAAAAATAATGATGTATAAGAAGCAACTGGATAACCAACAATATATTTTCTTTTTAACAGGGGGTATAATGGTGGAGAACACTCTGGAAAATCCTGATCCAGAATGGTTAAGCGCAAAATCTTGGGATGAATTTTGTCGTATAGATGGTTTGATCAGTGGGTTTGTGAATAGTTTTAAAAGAAATATATCAGATTGGCATGACCTATACGACCATGCTACACCTAATAAACAACCTTTGCCAAACCCTTGGGAAAGCAGATTGAGTTCTTTTGAAAAGCTAATGATCATGAAGATCATTCGACCTGACAAACTGTTAATTTGTATGTTTCAATTTATTGAAAAAACCTTGGGAAATCAGTACGTAACACCACCAGCTTTCGACTTATTCAAGTCATATGCAGACTCCAACAATCTATGCCCTTTGATTTTTATTTTATCTCCTGGAGCAGACCCAATCATGGCGCTGAACAAATTTGCTGAACGAAAAGGGTTTAGTCACAGATTTAGTTCTATTTCATTAGGACAAGGCCAAGGGCCTATAGCAGAACTTATGATACAAGAAGCTATGGCAGAAGGTAACTGGGTTTGTTTACAAAACTGTCATTTAGCCTTATCATGGATGCCAAGACTGGAAAAGCTCTGTGAAATCCTAGACGATCGAAACACTCACGATGCTTTTAGACTATGGTTGACTTCCTACCCTTCCGAAAAATTCCCGGTATCCATTTTACAAAATGGAGTCAAGATAACAAATGAACCTCCAACTGGACTCCATCAAAACTTAAAACTGTCGTTTGTTTCGGATCCAATCAAAGACCCGAATTTTTTTTATAGTCTGCACGGCAAAGAAAAATCCTTTTCTAAGTTCTTATACGCAGTTTGTTTCTTCCATGCTGTTGTCCAGGAACGAAGAACCTTCGGACCTTTAGGGTGGAATATCCCTTATGGGTTTAACGATTCTGATCTTCATATTTCTATTCAGCAACTGCAGATGTTTTTAGGGGAATATGATGAAATACCCTATGAAGCACTATTGTATTTAATAGGGGAATGCAATTATGGAGGACGAGTTACAGATGATTGGGATAGGAGACTTATTATAACAATTTTGGATGATTTTATTAACCCGCAAGTTATATCCAACAGAAATTATATGTTTTCAAGCATTGAAAAATGTTATGGCCTTCCACAAAAGATATCTTATGATGACTATATTGATTTTATTAGTGCCTTACCAGAGCATCATCCTCCAGAAGTTTTTGGTCTGCATAAAAACGCAGGTATTACTAGGGACCTTCAAAGTACAAATGTGATGTTATCGTCACTGTTGTTGCTGGAAGGAGAAATGTCTGCAGGAGGAGGAAGTACCGATGAACTACTACTGCTTTTAACAAAAGAAATTCTAGTCAAACTACCACCTAATTACGATATGGAAAAAGCAAAAGAAAATTATCCAGTTGATTACAATGAATCAATGAACACTGTTTTAGTTCAAGAATTGGAACGATTCAACAAGCTTTTATCTGCCATACGGATAAGCTTACAGCTTCTACAACAAGCTGTAGCAGGTCTTGTCGTTATGACTCCTGACCTTGAGCTAGTTTCAGGGTCGATTCTACTGGGTAGAATTCCAGCAGCATGGGCTAGAGTCTCCTATCCTAGTCTGAAGAGTCTTGCTGACTACATTACAGACTTTCTAGAACGCATAGACTTTCTACAAAAATGGCATGATAATGGTAAACCTAGCTCGTTTTGGATAGCAGGTTTCTTCTTTACCCAAGCATTTCTAACTGGTGCCAAGCAGAACTATGCTAGAAAGAACACCATACCTATTGACCAACTTGATTTTGACCATGAAATTATTTCGGAGTACGATTATATTGACACTCCTGCCGAAGAAGGGATATATGTTTATGGGTTATTTGTCGATGGGGCAAGATGGGATAGGGACCAAGGATGTCTAGCAGAACAACGTCCTAAAATACTATGGGATGTATTGCCGATTATCTGGCTGAGGCCTATTCTGATTATTAATTTTGATGCTAAAGGAAGATATAGGTCTCCTGTTTACAAGACTTCTGAAAGAAGAGGTGTGCTGTCAACTACTGGACATTCAACTAACTATGTCTTGCCGATTTATTTAACTACTAAAGTTCCGGCGTCCCATTGGGTGAAAAGATCCGTCGCATTGCTTTGTCAACTTGACTGACAGCAGTTTGAAAATGTTTATACAGATCGTTTATATCGTATACAGTCTACACATAAATTTTAGCTTGTATTTTTATCTGATTTTATAATAAATGTTTATGATTTTATTTTGATGTATTTTTCAGTGAGCTAACCTTATTTTATTGTTCGTTTTTTTTTTAGTTTAATGATCTGTATCGGCATTTGAAGGACATACAATTATTGTAATTTAAATAAATATATCATCATGACATTTATCCATTTTATACATGGTACTCTGTTTTTGCAGATCTCGGTAAGTGATATATTTTTGGCGAAAAGGTAACGTTCCTGCTTTATACGACAAGGGTGCTGGGATCGAATCCCTGTATGTAATTTTAATAATAATACTTGATTGTATTTAAATGTAGTAATAGAAGTTTGTAAATAATTTAAATATAAACTATTGGACAAAAAATGGGACACAAGAAACAACAACATTTTAAACCAAAATAAGTTTTAAGCAGTAAGAAATATAAAAAAAAGTTTCAAATAAAAATTGTAGCCAACATTATTTTACATCTTTCTTATTATAACAAAATTTACTCTAACTCAAATATTTACTGAAATATTTGCTCAAAATACCTTATTTCCCTTTGAGTAAACTACCAATTTGATGGATTGCTACCAAAATCTAATCAGCTTGTAACATGAACATCTAAAATTTAAATTTGAAATTTGACATTGATAGTTAAATTAAATCGTCACACACAAACAGACGCGATCATGAATATAGTAAAATTGTATTCTAAGGACTCCAAAACGTGCTTATCTGTTCAAAACTCACTGAGGCAAATTTGGACCCGTCACAATACCTCCCTTATATGTGCGGGAACTAAAAAATGAATCATACAAAACTTTAACAAAACGACAGAAAAAAGTGTCCCTTTTTTGTCCAACAGTGTATTTAAATGGTCTGCAATTACAGATTTAGATACGTGACAATTTTCTACCTTGTAGCAACTTAACTAAATTTAACATTTCGAAATAGCACTATAAATAAATTCACCAATTATTGTCTAACATGTTCAACGAAATGTCACCGGACCGATATAAATAAGTTTATCTTAGAATTAAGTATTATCATAATATTATCTAATTTAATCAACTGTAATTATAATAACTGTAGCAAACTAAGTAAATGTAAGTAAAGTACTGTCCAGGCAGTTACTTTCACATGTCATATAGTCTTTAATCACTAAAATTTACTGAATATCTATACAAAGATAGATTGTAAATACTAATGGAATCATAAAAAAACGAAACGTCAAAATTTTATAAAATATAAAATAATTTAATACCAAGAAAACTAAGTAATAATAATATATTACGTTACTAGGACAAAAAGAATATTCAACTTCGAGTGACATCCTATTTTTTCTTCAAGCATTCAGAAGTGAATTTAAAATATATAAAATTCAAGTTTGTTATTTTTTTGCCATTTTAAACAATAAAATATGACAGAAACACACAATACAACTGTCACTCATCAGAGCTAGTCTTGTAGGTGCTGCCACCAGTGATATATGGAACAACTAACATATTATTGTACCCCGTAAAATAATGTTTATATTATTGTAGGCCGCACAATTATATTTATATGTTTGTAGTAGTAGCAAAATGATTAACTTCTATATCGTATAGCAAAATAAATTATAATACGTTTAAAGAAATTATATTTAAGGATGTTTATTGTTTTTTTATATATTGCACCCAATTATTTAGCATTGAATGTTTGAATGTATATTATAAATAAATAAAATGTACACTTTAAAACATAAAATCAATTCGTGTTTCTCCTTTTCTGTTTTCACCCTTTCGCATATTCCCTTCCACCACCAAGTTCAACTGTCACTTCTTTCACATCCGGTATACGATAACCATCACGCGATCGCCACGTCCCTGTCCACCTGCATGACATGCGATACACCCTGTATATGAACAGCAATCAATAGTTCACACACACACGTTCACACCAAGAGATATTGTCGCTGTTTGCGGAAATAGGGAAATACAAACACACAAACACGTCATGTGTCGTGGGTGATTAATTGGTCAGCCATGAAGATTGATCTACATCAGTGAAGAATATAGGTTTGTTGATGAACAATCATAAAGAATGGGTGGATGATGCTTCATTATTTTGTCGAGTACAGCATCCTAAGAAATGATTAATTAATTTGTGTCCGGTTGGACAAGAAGCTGAGACGAGGGCGAATGAGAGAAGGCCAGACAAATGACTTCAAATAAATTATTCACTGCATCTGAGCTCTGAGTCTGATATTGGATATATCAGTTTAACTTCACAAATGTCGAAGCTAATTGAGAATAATTACATTAGAACCAGTTTGGAAAATGCTATAATAATAAACTGTTGTGGGTACTACAATACCTCCCGCCATAGATTTCTTATTAAACAATGGAGGAACATGGAACACCACTATCAAGAAACAATCATTCCTTCAAAAAATTTAGTTTTTAATTCATGACACTTTTCAAGCGTGTTTTACTTTCTTATACAAAGTATAAGGAGGTATTGGAATCACGAAAAAACGACTAGACGAGACGAGATTTTTACGGAATATTTTGATGGATTTGTAATATTTTTCAAAATACGGAAATTTCCCCAAATAAGACTTAAAATTGTAAATTTTTTTTATTACATTTCTTTATAATATTCCCGCAAGGAAACCCATTGCAGCAGAGCGCATCGTCATATCTCTAATATTTTTCGAGATATGACGATTTTTTATATTTTCCGAAGAGCAACTTTGAGGGGCTGTAACTCAAAAACTATACAAGATATCGAAAAATATCTTCAGTTTTGTGTTTATCGTGCCATTTATAATAAATTAGTAAATTTTGAAAATTTTGAAATTTTTTTGAATTTTTTTTCAACATTTCGATTGGAGATATCTCGACAAATATGAAAGATACAGACTTGCAGTGTCCACCAATCGATTCAGCTCGACGAAATACATAAACCCTGCAAATTTCAGAAAATTCGGACAACCGGTTGAAATGTTAGAGCAAAAAGTCTGAAAATGGCCTAATTCAGGCCAAACGTCAAGGGGTACCACTTGACTTCTTGGACAAACAACGCCATTTTCAGGCTTTTTGCTCTAACTTTCCAACCCGTAAATCGATTTTTATGAAACTTTGCATACTTATGTATTTCGACGAGCTGAATCGATTGGTGAACACTGCAAATCTGTATATTTAATATTTGTCGAGTTATCGGCGATCGAAATTTTGAACAAAAATACAAAAAAAATTCAAAATTTTAAAAATTTGCTAATTTGTTATATAAGGCATCAGAAAAGCTAAACTGAAGAGAATTTTTAGATATCTCGTGTAGTTTTTGAATTACACGCCCTTAAAGTTGCACTTCGAAAAATACCAAAAATCGACGTATCTCGAAAAATATTACAGATCTGACGATGCGCTCTGCTACAATGGGTTTCTTAGCGCTTATATTATAAAGAAATGTTATAAAAAAATATTACAATTTTAAGTGAGGATATTTCGTAAGTTTAAAATTTTTCTATCGGTATGTGAATCTGTATTGAATGATTAATAATTACCTACAGTTTCTTTTTTTATATAAAATTACCAATAAACATTTCTGTCATTTTTCAGGTTCCAGGTAAAATAAAATTATAAATATTAGTATTAAAAAAAATGCAGAAATACTTCCTTTACAATAAACTATTTAACTTTTTGTATGTACCTAAGATAATTAGGGAAGCCACCACCCCGTATATTTTTTCTTTTAATTTTAACTATGTTGTGACGTATTGAATGTCATGCAAATTTTTATGACTGTACAATAATAAAATGCAGTAGCATTAAAAGTAAAAGTGCAGAAGTATTAAGTTACATGTTTCCCTATTCTATTCGAAGGATAAGGATACGGACGGTGCGGGCGTTTGCAATTCTATACACTTGTTCAAGTTCCAGTGAGCGCTTTTAAAATATAAACGCCGTAACAAGAAATAATGCTCTTGATCCCAATACAAAGAAAACACAAAATACCGGAGAAAATATTTGTCTAGGGCGAATCGAGGGTTCGAAAGGTTTGATCGAGGCTTTAAAATATTAAAATGGATTGGAAAATTATTCAGAAATATTTGACATGAAAATGAAGTTTTCTTTACTCATATTATTATGTTTATAGAGGATTTCTGGGTGTGGCACTCTGCTTGAAGCAGATATTTTTGGAGCGTACAGTTCCGACAAATAATCACACCCAAGGATGTTAGTAAATGAATTAAATCTACGAGCCCAATCCCAAATGTATTTTTGCAATACCTGTACTGTAAGTTACCCATTAATAACAACATTTAAACACAGTAAGTGGAACTTTTATTGCACAATTGGTTTCTATGGTTACATCATTTACTTACCGTCCACGGTAGATGGTAAGTGAAACTTACCGTTCATGGTGGACGGTAAGTAAATATATATCATTCAAATTTTATTTTTAACCTCAATCTGACAGCTGTTAATTTTGATACTTATTTTTCCTTTTCTTATAATTACGCAGGTATTGCAAAAAATATCTTACTAACCTCGAACTATAAGTGATTTTTTAGGTCTCGAATGTTTAGAAAATCTCGACCCTACGGGTCTCGACATCCCAAACTACATCCTCGACCTAAAAACTATCACTTACAGTTCACGGTACGTAATATACTATTGTACCTCCTAAAAAATGTACTATAATCAAATATATTTTTTTTCACGCTGCTGTTGTCGTTATACAAGTCTAAATTATTACTTCATCTATGTATTGTACTGTACTATAATGAAAATATTTTTTTCTACGACCTCTTAGAAATCTGCTCAATGTATGTTTGTTGTTGCTAGGGAAATGAGGTACATTTCAAGCATCGTGCGAAATGAATTTGTTTTGTGAATATTTCAATGCAGGTTATTTCATTTCAATACAGGTACCATTGCTAGGATACTTATTTAGAATTGTCATATATTGGAATGGTGAAAGCGGGACAAATTTATTATTAAAATATAAATTAATTAGGAAATAGTATTGTGGTCGTAGAAAAAGTATAGTGTACAACTCGAATGTTTGTTGTACAATATACTATTTTTTCATGGGTTAATAAATTAGTTCTTTTTTAATGCAAATACGAATATATTTGTTTATTTGATTCAGATCTATCAAAATATTTTAATATTTTCAAACTGTTCTATTTGTTGCTGATGGTTTATTGATAATTGTTATTAAAAATGAAAAAACTAGCATAGGTACCAGAAAAAATACAATGCAGTTTGGAAATATTAAATATATTTTGACAGATCTGCCAACAAAATATTCAAGTTATTTGTTTTATTTCTCATTACAATCTGAAGGAGTCCAATTTGATTAAAATAATTGGGCTTATTAGATGCAGTTTTTCCGAGTGTTCTTCATTCTAAATATTTTTTGTAGTTAAGCTTTTAGTCTAAAATCAATAAAAACAAACTGTCGGTACTATAAAAAAATAACATTGTATTTCCTATGTAACATAGTCATCATATTCCAATTCTATCCTTAGTTTTGTTTTCGTAGTAAAGAATGAACCAGATTTCGCAGGTTTCCTTGGCGTATTTATAGTAAAATTTATTATATTTCAATTGCACAATCGTTGCTTAAAATGAGTGACGTTTTAAACGTATACATACGAAAATGTTGACAATAGAAATTAACATGATTTCTGATTATATATTGTGTGCAAATGCGTAGATCATTTTACTTTCCAATTACATTATGCACGCGCTCTACCTATACTAATTTGTCTAATAAAATACATTTACTTTATATTGGTTTCTCAAGAATATCCTACACGCAAACATATTTTCAATACGTTCATATATGTTTCGTAACCCTTTCCATAACCTAGTGGGGTATCTTACATACCCTACAGATACAGAATTATTTTTAAAACGGGTTAACAACGGTATATTTTTTACATTTGTCGTTTCATGTTTTTATCTACTATTGGTCTGACTTTCCATTATCAATTGTTAGAAATATATGATAACATTTAAATATCTTAGTGCGGTATAGAATATAATATAATAAAATTGTATTTTTCAGAATTGTGCACTGTAAAACGAGCTTCTTCCGCAATCATTTTACATTAACAATAAATGAATTAATGTTCTTGATAAATATAATTCTAAACACATTTTATTTTTCTTGTTGAATTTATTTGTCAACTTTGCAATTTACGTTTTTTGTATAAGAATTACCTAACACAGAAGTGCATTGGCAAAAATATTAAAAACGAGAAGTATTATTTATAAAACTAGGGTATTAAATATACCCCATTTGCCAAAGACGATTGTAAATTAATTTGGTTACGGAAGGGTTAAGCTGTTTCAACAATATAACATTTATTAATTTGATTTAAATCCACTTAAACATTTATTACACAAAATACAATCAACAATTATTTAATTATTGCTTACCAATATAACAAAATCCTCTTCAACAGGACAACAACACAACAACAAACAATAAACACAACAATGTTACCAACAAATCAACAATAAACATCACAACGTGAGAATCATATTCGACCAAGTCCCAGAACTGAGTCAAGGCATGTTCATACCACCGCGCACGGGAAATAACTAACTTGCGTTTGCGAAGCCAACGTAGAAACACCGGGAAACCTAAAGGGATATCGGGACCTGCGCGTGGGTGAATAGGTCAATTTATCCCTGCTTCCCAATTACTGACACCCCTAATATTTACGCGAGCCGCCCTAAGAGCTGATAGGGCTTATTTTGCGAAATAATACTGATTTGCTGGCCAGGTGCTGGGAAATTATTATTGTTGTAATCAAATAATTACAATTTATACCAGTATAGAAGTGTTTTATTATTGTAATAACTATTAAATTTAACCAATAAATTATGAAAAATAAGTCGTAAATATAATTAAATACTGAACGCTACTTGGAATTGGTAATAAATATTTGAATGATTTTGATTATACGCCGGCAAAACACCGGAACTATTATAACAAACGCAATCACAAAACAAAATAAGTCTATTTTTTATACTCACTGTCATCAGAATCGGTATTTGATAAATAAATAATTGTAACTATTCCCACAACATAAAAATAGTAATCAATTTACAGGCAGACTCATAAAATGAATTAGCGCTAACTCCATTTTTATTATTACTCGTAACTTCATTTTACATTCTCAGAACATAATTATTTTAACTAAGGTTGTAATCAAGATTGGTTAGCATGAAATTTTACACATTTTGATAATATAATTAATTTAGAAACGTAGTTACAAATGATGAAAAAATGGAGTTAATGTTAATCCTTTTTATGAATCTGCCTGTAAAAGATTTCTTGTTTAAGTTCTGTAAAAGTCCGGTAAACGAATGTCTTTGAAAACGAACACAATAAATATACGTATGTTGCTATGGTTTTGAAGATAACAGCCCAAAAATTTTCTAAAAAATTCTTTACCACTAGAGACACAACTAAATAATATAAGGTTTACGAGTATATCGTAATAGTTATTTACGTTATAAGTCCGGAGCAACGAAAGGGCCGTCAGAAATTCCGAATGAGAACCGTGAAAATTATTAACGGATGTTTGACATACGACATACGAAAGTTTGCTTTCCTTCTTTCTTGAAAACAGTCAGGTTGTATTGGTAAAATAAAACAATAATGATAGCAATCAATTTCGTTTTGTTGACATTTCTGACAACATTTTTCATAAATGAATACGGAAAACGAAATTGTGGATCAAACCCCATTAAATTATTGCTTAGCAATAATACAGTATCCACCGTAAAATATAACAATAGAATAAACTGAAATGAGTCCGGTAAACGTGCAAATGTGATACAGTATGAAATAAAATTTATTAAAATTAAACGTTTTGAATTACAATACGTATTAATTCTTTGTCAGATAATCAAATTTGAATCAGAAGACAATAATAAACGTTTGTTTGCTTCTCTGTCCTACGTCCAAAATATTACAGACAAAATTTTAAGAATACTGTCAAGATATAACATCATAGTATTTTTTGCTCTCAAATTACAACGTATGTTGAGAGCGCTTAAATCCTCGGGACTGTGAATGTGGAAAATGTTACATTGGACGACTAGCAGAACGGTAGCAACAAGAATTACAGAACACAAAAGGGTCGTTCGTTTTAAACAACTAGAGAAACTGTGGCTAGTCATGCCAATAAATTTTGAAGAAACAAAATTATAGCAAGATCGAAATGTGCCAATGGCAGACTCATAAGAAAAGCTATAGAAATCTACAGTGAATCAGAATGAAGGCTACGAGTTGAAAAAGACATGGCTTCCTCTGTTTTATAAATCATAATTTGTTGTTACTTTGTTACTGTTTCTATTTACTTGTTTATGTTGTTCACTTGTTTCCTGACACAGATTTGCATTCAGTAATTCGAAACTTTTAATTTGAACACAATTTTACAAAAAAAATCTTTTAATTGTAAGTAAAAGTAATTCAGTATTTGATTTTTTGTCTTTTGTCAAAATCTGTTAACATTTTATTGTTATTCAAAAAGTTTATAAGATTCTACAATCTGTAAAGAAAACTGAACTATAATAATACTGGAATGCTCACAAGCGTTGCAAATGCGAACCGACAGAGACAACTAGTTGAGGGGTATCTGTCTATGTTAATGTTTTTACTTAGCAAGAGCTCAACAAACGCATAGCAAACGTTCTACAAACAAGTCTTAGACAAAGAAGAATAGCCCACGACATATATCTGTCTCAGGCTTGTTTATCGCTTTCGTAAAAGACTACAAGTACACGTTCCTGTATTAATATATTTTAGTGGTAAGGAAAGACTGGCGCTAAAGGAAAAATATGATGAAAACAGTTGAACGCAAAGGCATCCGGTGATAATTTCTGCAATAGAATAAAATGTCTGGAATGATAAAAAAATTATATTTAGGCATAATCAAACTTCACAATAAATACAGTGAAATTATCGTAAAAAACATTGTACTAGTAATATCTACACTAAATTCGAGCCATACCACTTGGTGCCAGACTAGGTACGATATTATTTTTAATGCAACAAAAATATTAAAAGTACGTTGGAAATTTAGCGGAGCATAATTTATTTGCTGGTCACTTTACTAATTTAATAATAAATAATACTTTAAAATGTTTATACATACTATAGTTAAAAATTAAGTGATACATTTTCATTTTATTATTATTATTATATTTCACAAGGGCCCAGAAAATCCGAACCATACACACTTAAAGAGAATTCTGTTATAATTACTATGGTTCGTGCTTTCATTCACACCCTGTATATTCTATTAATACAATAGTATTGCAATAGATTATGTACTGATAAGCTATATTTGTCAAAATATGTTTCAAAAATATAAATCTCTTGTTTTAAAACAACTATCCTTATAAGCGAATTAATTTAAATGTGATTATTTATATTGAAGTAGGTAAGAGTAGTACTCGGCAAATGCAGTGAACGTATCCTAAATAAATTATTAAATGCTTTAAGGATAATTTCAATAAATAATACATGATCAAAAAATCTTTGGTAGTAATTTCACGTTTTAAGATCACTTTGTTTCGAACATTTTCCACTAAAAATAATTTAGAAATGCTGGATCAAACGGTGGCGTATTTAGGTGGTTCAATTAAGCCTTGTTTACACCAAGACTCATAAAAGATTATTTGATGCTTCAAATTTGTGTCTTCAAGAAAACTTGTTAATAAATTCACATTAATGTTTTCAAATATGTTTTTTTAACTTGAAGATTAGGTTTCTCTGTTTATCAATGCAAAATTGAAAAAAAAAACATTATTTGTGGATTTGAAAATAAAATAAATACAGAAGTAGATAGTTTATAATTGCTTATTTTTCGTAATAGATAAGACAAGTGATAAAAGAGAAGATGAGGTAGATAATACTAAAAAAAAAACAAGATTTCGGGTATAAAAATGGATTACATACGTTTTTCGTGCGCATTTCTTCGCCAATTATTTAATAGAAGAATGCT
Organism: Poecilus cupreus; assembly: GCA_963942605.1. Lineage (NCBI taxonomy): Eukaryota > Metazoa > Arthropoda > Insecta > Coleoptera > Carabidae > Poecilus > Poecilus cupreus. The sequence continues at coordinate 3,604,411 of OZ012721.1, read as the reverse complement.
TCAAATAAATGTTGTAGAGTTTAAAATAGGAAAATTTACAAAATTACTATATAATAGTGTACGCCATGAAATAGAACAAAACTAGAAACAAATGTATAATGTATTCCTGTCAAATATTTTTATATTGTTTAAAAAAAACAAAGCAAACACTTAATGTCAAAATATTTGACAGGAAACCCTGGAAACATCACACGTTTGTTTGTCATTTAGTTTTATTCCCTAGCGAACAACTATAAATTAATAATATTGTAAATGTTCATATTTAATTTCTGCCGTTAAAAACCATGCTAAATGAATTTTGTTTATTGATTTGCATGCAGAATTTTAAGCTCTACAACATTTATTTGAAGCATTTTTGTCTAAAATAATTTGGGATGGAATGCGCACCAAAAAACTGTTCTCCCATGTTAAACGCCTATGGTCCGCATTTCGTGTTAACATGTATAGAGGATGATCAGAACAAAGTGATTCAGTTGGCAATAAAATAACTAGAAATTGGTCATACTGATACACAATTTCATTTCCGGATGTTGACAGTAACATTTACACAATATTCATAAATAAAATCGTTGTTATCCTTATCCACATCCTTTTAATACTTAACATTAACTACAGAGCAAATATCAAATGCATTTTTACACTCATGTTTCAAGGACCTGAGGGTACTTCCGGCTTATCTGACGTGTCGCAAACTGTGGAATAAATATCCCTATAATTGTATTGCCAACTGAATCACTTTTTGCTAATACCTTGTAGAAGTTATGAGCTAGAACGACAAGCTCTGTTTTTGGGTGTTTTAGCCTTGGTTTTAGCGCTATACAACGTTCTAAAATTATTTAATAAAAAAAACTTCAAATAAAAGTGGTAGATAATATGATTCTCTGTAACTGCTATTCGAAGCATTTTTTATAAAATAACTTTAGAACGTTGTACACCACTAAAACCAAGCCTAAAACACTTCACTTAAAACACCTAAAAACAGAGCTTCTAGCAACTCATACCAACTTAAAGCGATGTGATTTCTGAGTCTTCATTTGTTGCATCAAAGAATCCTCTGAGTGTGAGCGAGGAGGCTTTTAGATAATTCGAATTCCAGAGAAATAAAATGCAAAGTTTATTGCAATTTTAAATACCCGACGTATTCTCTACATATGGGTGCATATTATTTTCAGTTTTCTTCATAATAGAAAAATAATCTTTTGATAAAATTTTCGTCAAACGTCAAAATGGTGCCCAAGTCTAACCTTATTTTTATACATCAAAGATTAATAGATTTATTTATATACTACGTGATTTTGAACTCTAATTAATTTTTTAAGCACACGTATTTTCATTCTGAACGCAAGCATAACCTAAAATGGGGTCACCTTTTGACAGTCCGACGAAAATTACCACAACGCAGAACTTGAGCTAAAGTAAGGTACATTGAAATGTTAAATTATTTTTCATAAAATATACGACAAAAAATTATTAAGACATTCCTACATCTCCCTTCTATAATAAAATCATTACTATTACGATATGTTTCCTTAAAATATTTTGTCATATACTTCATTAAAAATTCCTTTTGTTCGTTGTTCCAAAGATCTGTAAAAAAACTAAAGTTATGAATAAATGTTCGCCATCTGTAGCCAAGGATGGTCTAAAACATCTTCGGCGGAAAATCGAAGGTCGGGAGCGAGTTGCAGCATATTCTGGATGAGTTCTTTTGCGCTGTTTGAGATTCCTTGCCAGTAGTCTTCAGGGAAATCGTATTGGCCGGACAAAATGCAGTCGAAGAGCTTCTCTTGGTCGTTATCGTGACTCACGAACGGCGGGAAGCCGCAGAGGAGGATGTAGAGGATCACTCCCGCTGCCCACACGTCAATCTAAGAGAATTTGCGAGGAAGAAGAAAGATGTTAAAGTTATTTACATAGAATGAATCCGAATTAACACAATTCAAACAAATAAATATTTTAGAAAAGGAGTGTTTTTCCGAAATTTCCCGCACGTTATCTGGTGTAAACCTGGGAAATTGACTTCACGAACGTTGCTTATTATTATTATTATTATTATGCAAGAGTGTTTGAGTAACTGTTATTTATTTTAATAAATGCTTTACAAAAGAAGTGTCTTTTCCGTACGCTCATCTTATTTTGTACGATTCCTATTATTATTATGCAAAAGAGTATATAAATGAAACTCTTGGAAATCAGCCAATGGTTTATTAAAATATTACCTCAACCGGTTTCGACGCCACATGCGTCTTCTTCAAGAGGTGATATTATCAAAAACTATTACAAAACATGTTAAAAGTAATAAATAAATAAATATGGACCAACGCAGATGAATCTCTTCGTCATCTGTGTTTGTTGGTTTATATTTATTTATTTACTACTTTGAACATGTTTTGTAATAGTTTTTGATAATATCACCTCTTGAAGAAGACGCATGTGGCGTCGAAATCAAAACCGAAATAGTCTTTATCATGCAAAATAATGTTTGAGAAACTATACTTTTGTTATATGGTATTTTATTTGAAATCGGCGCTAAAGAACGATAGAATCGTCTTTAAAAACTTTGAAATCGGCATTAAAGTAATCCCTTATAATACGATTATGAACAAAGCAGTGTTGCAAACCGTATAACAATTATTGTACAAGTAGGATAATTTTGGCAGGTGTAGTATGTGATAGTAAATTTATACGTAAAATGAAGTAATATGTGCAAGAGGAACGAACTAAATAATTCTGATAAAGAAATTGGGAACAAAACACAATTTTTAGTGTTATTTACTTCAAATTCGAAAGCCCAGATTGGCAACACTGAGTGCAACTGACAGATGTGTAAACTTAACCTATAAAATAATTTTTTAAAGTTCCTTTTCATCACTCATATTATATATGGTTTATTTTCTTCGGCCCTATGAGAATAAATTACGTATTCGTGATAAAAAGTAAAACTTCAGTGCCTTGATACAAAAATAACTATTAACAAATGCCTTAGAAAAGAGAGTTTTTTTTTTCGAAATTGTTCACACGCTTATATCACGGATATTTCAGAAATTGGCATTTAGAACATTGTTTATTATTATTATGCAAAAGATTGTTCGAAAAACTATACTTTATATGAATGCTTTAGCTAAATGGCGAAGGTCTAGGAAATTGACATTTCGGACGTTGTTTTGTCTTCGCAAAACAACAAATTATATTTTGTGTTTAAAAATTGTCCTACCTTGAGTCCGTATCCCGATTCGGCCAAAATTTCTGGAGCCACATACGTCGGCGTCCCACACACCGTGTATAAAGGCTCATTCACCTCACATGCTAGACCAAAATCAGCCAGTTTTAAAATTTTGATTTCATCTCCTTCCATGTCCACCTAGAACACCACCAATCACAAAACAAAATAATCCCAAACTTGCCCAAATCCGACTAACCAATAAGTTCTCGGGTTTGACGTCTCGATGAACAATATTGAGGTTATGTAGGTAAGCGAGAGCTGACGTCAGGTGTGTCACCATCAAGGCGGCTTGTTCTTCACTGAACTTCTGAGCTATGGTGATGGCGTCGAATAAGTCGCCGCCCTTAACGAGTTCTACAACTAGGTATAACATTGGACGTGTGTCTTGTTCATCTATTAGGGTTATTATGTTTGGATGGTTTAGTTTACGCAGTATTCGGACTTCGTTTTCCACCATGTCTTCCTGCAAGAGATACGAACCACTTTACTATCTATGTAAGTATATTAAAGTACTTGTTGTATAAGATGTTTTTTTTAACTATTTTTTAATATTTTGCGTCTTTGATGTCAATACTGATTTATGCAATTTGAAAATTAAAGTAAATGCCATTAAATATCAGCCTTTTTAAACAAAAAATTGCTTATCGAAATGAAGGCACTTTCGAAACGCAAATGGGTTTTACAATGAATTAATTATGAACGCAAAATATACAAAGTAAAGTATACTTTCTGGACTAGATTGCGTGGGTGTCCATGGAATAAGTGTTTAGGTCGTATGATTGATGGTTTGTTAAGTGAATGAATGAATGAGGACAAGACAAAAGTTGTGTGCTAGGATAAGAATGTTTTATTGTTGGTTTGTTGTGTTTCAAAGTTTATGCTACAGTGTAGGCCCGATTCTACTTAGAATAAATTAAGAATTTTCAAAATATGTGCAAGATATCACTGTTTTAAATGTCTAATTGTATACAGGCTGTTCAATTTAAGTGTGCCACCATTGCTATCTCGAGAACTATAAGTTCTACAAAGTTGGCTAAATTAGCAAACAATTTCTATTTCACAAGACTATTTTAATGAGCATAAAAAATATTTTTTATTAAAATAGTCTTGTAAAATAGAAATTGTTTGCTAATTTAACCAACCTTGTAGCTCTTATAGTTCTCGAGATAGCAATGGTGGCATACTTAAATTGAACACCCTGTATATGTAAATATCGAAAGCTAAGATAAAATATAGCTGCAGATGGTTCTGAGTAGAAGAGTGCCCAGAATTGGGTACAAAGCGTAATAAAATTGTTTAAATTCACTTACCTTTCCTTTGCATTTCGATTTGTCAATAATTTTCAGTGCATATTCATCATGAGTTATCTTGTCTTTACATAAACGTACTACTGCAAAATTACCTAAAAGAAAAATTAAATATATAACACTGTATCAAATTGTTATCGTTGCAATAAATTCTTACCGTCTCCAATCATTCTACCAACTGCATATATCTGCTTCAACTTGGGAGGCAAGCTAATATTATTATCCTTACTTAATTTCGCTAACAACGAATTTTCTTCTGAGCTATAAGTTTTGTTCATTGCTTTTTTAGGCATTTTTGGTATTGGACCGGCCCTTGAAGCACACAAAATTAAAACACCACCAAACACTAATTCAATCACTTCTTACCCGTTCCGCAATCCCGGGGTTTTCTTGAATTGCTGAATCGATTTGCTTTCTTCAAACTCGAGTTCGAAGTCATCGACTGAAGATCGTTCATTTCCATACACGAAGAAGACGTCTTCGTTCTCGAAGAACTGGGGAAGTGATGTGACGGACTGTCCGGAGAGTGTGAAGACTTTTCTAACAGCTCCTGAGTCTAATCGAGCGGCTTCTGTCAACGCGCTTAACACTTGGTCCATGCTGGACGAGTTGCGTTTGTTCAACAGAAGACGCACTACCTGACATGGAAGACACCAATACTCACAAAAATGTTACTAATTTTCACTGAAATATAATAATACTGGAACGCACACAGACGTTGAAAATGTGAGCCGAGAGAGACAGTTATCTGTCTTTGTTGTATGTTTTTACATAGCAACCGTTCTACAAACAAGTGTTAGACAAAGAAGGGTGGCCCTACGACGATCACCTGTCTTAGACTCGTTTTTCGCTTCCATAAAAGTGCGCATTCTAGTATTAGTTCAGTGCCAATTTCATAGCAATTTACATTATAAGATCGTAACTCACAACTTTACTGGCGAGCATGTAAAGTTCGGGTTATATTTGAGCATTATACAATGATACACTGAATTGTAAATAATTAAAAAATTATAGAAGCGTGCAGCACAATAGAAATTCAATCGAAATAGTTTTTATGTTCGATTATATTATTATATCACTTGTTTGCTATATTGTTTAGCGGGTATAAAGTGTCTCTTTATAGACTTGTCTATAATGATAAAGTAAAAAGTCCTAATATCAAAATAAACGACAAAATATAATTCAATATATAATAAACAATAAACAACTTAGTTACCAAATAATATAAATAAGCAAACTTCGAACCTATCAAATTTTTTCATGTCAAATATTTATATAAAAGGTCCTAAATTATGTACCTTTTACATAAATATCTATTATTTCTTATTGTATCACATTTAGATGTTTACCGCACTTGTTCCAGTCCGGTAAATGGGATTTTACAGTATTGTTAATTGTTACAATACTGTATCATTATTGCTAAACAATATTATTAAAGGATATAGTTTTTGCATTTTTTTAATGTTAAAAATTGCAACAAAAAATTGGTTGCTGTTATAATTTATATTTTTTTTATTATAATTATTTAAAAAGAAAGAAAGCAAACTTTCGTCCAAAAATGCGATACAGGTATGAAATAAAACGTTGTATGTCATACGTCCGTTAATATTTTTACAGTACTCATTTCGAAGTCCTAACTCGGCTCTTTCGAAAACATCTTACTCGTACCGTAAAAACTCATTTACCGGACTTATAATGTAAATAACTATAAAAACCTTACATTTACTGGAGCGTGCAGCACAATATATTAAACTATTCGATCGAAATAGCCTTTGAAAACATATTCAATAAATATGTATGTTGTTGTAGTTTTAAGACAATAGCCCTTAAAATCTTCTATTTTATAAAATATTCTTTACCACTGGAGATAAAGCTCAATAATAGTAGTATATCGTAAAATAGTAAAACTAACAATAAATGTAAACAAAACTAGTTTCGAATAATGATACTTCAATAACAAGAGGAACAGGTGTTAGACAAAGAGGAATATATTAGAAGTGTGAGTGAGAGAGATGTAAGAACTTAATCATTTGTTATTATCGAATATTTTTCGATTGTTTCTGTCATAAAGTTTTAAAATAAATGATTAATTATAGTGGAATGCCATTATTTCGTGTGAAATATTCTGAAATATTCAAAATTGTTTTAAAAAAATTGAATTTATATTACGTAAAAAAGTTGTAAATCAATATTTTTCTAGTTAAATCCGTCATAAATGTAAGTCGTATTATTACTTATTATTAACGTTGTTGCAAAAATCTAATTTAGTTTTTTTATCAAGATTTGTTTTGGTAAACATATTTTTCTAAGAATATTTACAAATTATTGTTTTATAAACCACAAAATCTTACTTTTCGGGGTTTGATGCCATTCCTGATGAGGGTAACAATTCGGGGGCGCACACAATCAGGGGGCGGCGCCACCCGAGGCTGGGGACTTGCAGACTGTACAATACGAGATTTCCGCCTATTTTTTACATCAGTCTTACTGTACTGCATTTTTTTAAAAGATTCGCCTTTTCCAGCACACACATAAGATTTGCCATCCTCCAGATCATCTAAACTGCTTATCTATAAATTTAGGACAAAAATAATTGTTTATTTATTTACAATTTAGGGTTAAAATCATACTTTTCGACCATCCATAGAATATATGGCCCGTACCCCACTGGGTAGGGTGACATTTTCAACGAGTAATCGAGTTAGATCTGATGTCAAACTATCGAATGATCTAAAAAAAGAGAAATTAAGACGATTCCTTTTATGGATATTGCAGCAGTACCTGTATCTTTCTGCCATAACTGGAATGACAACTCCGTTGAAAAATTTGTCACCATTTCTGTAAAACCTAATTCTTTTCGCCTTACGGGATAGTGAAGATGTTGATGAAGGCCTGCCACTGACTTTTGTGATACTGAGTTCTTCGAGACCATTTTCAATGTTGTCTTCAATGTCTGATACAATACTATTACAACTTGTGGATGAGACACTTCTGCTTTCAGGAATATTCATCGCTGGCATTAATGCAATAAAAAACTATTATATCACGAATTTTACGTGTTGTAATATTAATAAATAAATATGTTAAAGGAACCGCCTATTGCTGTAGTAAATCACAAGTTAACACTTTAAACTTAACCATGCAAACTGTGGATTGCATTCTTTAAAGCATTTTTTGGTACATTCACGGTTTGTACGTATTATTTGTCAAGTTTTTTAGTTAGAAGAACATAACTGTTTCAATCAACAAACCGGAACAGATTCTTAACCTTATCAAAATTCTCACGGGAAAGACAGGAGAGGCCGGAGTGCGGTCAGAAACTTTCCGCAATGCCGTATTTTATTTCCAACGCGCACTTTTACAAATTTGACACTTTCACAAGGAATTACACACACTATTAACACTTATTATTACTTGATATATTTGCTTTTAACACTTTTTCAACAAGACTTGAGCGAGAATATTACACTTATTTACATAGTTCGGAACGAATACTACTCAGCGATGATTCATGCAGGATTGCCACTACGTTAAAAAGTATGTCAATGTGACGTCTCTATAACCTAAAAAATCATCATTTTTATTATAATTTTTGCGTAGGATGCAATTTCTTTTATGGATTTTACTTCCTGTTATTGTCATCAGATAAAAATGAAAAATATAGCTTCGCTTTTTTTATTCTTTTATCTGGTTTAAAATCTACAACATTCGACAGTTTTACTTTATAAATACTTTATTATAATAATTACAGAAAATTAAATATTTTAAAATATCAAAAAATAAATATCATTATTAATTCGGTACATTAGCATCAACATAATGTTTATCGCCATACCACTCTTTATGTTCCGACAAATATCTGTAACAAATAAAAATTAAAAATTAATTTCAGGAGTAAAAAAAATAACTTACTCGATAAAAGCGTCCAGATGTTTTAAGAGCGCTTTTAATTTGTCGTCAGTCATATTACTTGAGTATAATAAATCGGGTAGTTTAACTGTAAATAACACCAAAATTAAAAATTATGTAAAATTTTCAACCACTGAAATATAACACTGGAACGCCAACTGACATCTGGAATTCTGGTGTCTAGTTAAACAAATAACTATTATCACTTTTTGACAAGATGCAAAACGTTTTTACATAGCAACCGCTCAATAAACAAGTGTTAGACGAAGAAGAGTGGCCCTGCCTGTCTCAGGCTCGTTTGTCGCAACATAAAAGCCAACAAGTTAGCATTTCAGTGTTTTCAACAACAAAAAATCTCACCCAAGAGTCTGGCAAGGTGCGTGGCCCCATAAACCAGGCAAGGGGGCGGCGGATCCTGGTTATAAACATGTTCAGGCAGCAAGCTCCACACTAGCATCCTATTAAAATTAGTGGAAACATCCGGACTAGTCGGGGTTATTTCCGATTTCGCCCCATAACCTTCAGGTTGATTGCCGTTGCATTCGGAGTCAACGCTTCTGTGTGATCGAAGGCGACGTTTACTTGAAAACTCTTGGCAATCGGATTTTTCGTCGATACTCAGTCGATTTGGATCGAAAGAAGGCAAGTGCGCATACTCGGATTCGTCTGTTTCTGATTTTATGTTCTCTGGGGAACTACTAAAAAAAAAAAACAGTAAATATATTACAAGTATTTTATATAATACATTCTGAATCAGATCGCTGTAACAAGAATTAATTTGAGATTATTTTTTTACTCATAATCTTATAAACATTTGATGCACGCTATTGACAAAGAACTTTCAATTTGTGCACTTATGCAGTAAAATATACGAAAAACACTGGGTTTCTCCGGACATATTACAGCAAAATCATAAAAATAACAATATTTAGTTCATAAATGTTACTTATACCAATTTATGTGTATTATAACCATCGATAATTGCCAATAATTTAAAGAAAAATAAGTACACAAATTGTTCTTCAACTGTCATATTATTAAATTCTTTAGTAACCGGCGCCGACGGTTGCTTTGACTTTGCTGCTGTGAATTTGTGAATTTAAAAGAATTTTGATTAAATTTTAATTCCTTTAAAAATAATTTTGTTCGTTACAAAATACAATGTACAATCCTCTTACAGGAAGACGTTATCCATTCATTCGTGCTAATCGTGCTTCAAATAAGCGCTCATGCGGGAAAAATATATTCCAGCACTTAGTACATAAATATTTTTTTTTTAAATATCAATTATCGATGGTTTGTTGAGTTTTGATGCAGGAAAATCTGTGTAACATTTTATGAATTAAATTTTCAAATATGTAAAGCAGCTAATGCGACGGACTAAAATTTTCGGCAGTGAGTTTTCAACATCTGTATACCGTGTGTCCCACGTAAAGGTTGGCATAGGCAAATAACATGTAAAATTAGTTTTTTGTAAATAAAAAGTGTCCGGCAAAAAATTATGCATCCAAATTTTATATCACAATACTGCTTATATCCCCACATCTTATTTAATACAGATTACTTTATTTTGATACCGCAATTTAATGAAATTAATAATAATAATTCCTAATTTTCGCCTACTCTTTTTAATGCTACTGACGTATAGTGCCTGCAATTTGTTTTAAATATTTTAATCTGTCACTGTCAATTTCTGGCGATGGAAACCATTCAGCGTTCATTCCTGTGAAGTATTCAGATATTTGTTTTGCACTGCGCCCCCATAATACATTCTAATAATATTTACACGGTTCTCGACATTTAATGTATTCATGATGACAGTGACAGATTAAAATATTTAAAACAAATTGCAAACACTATACGTCAGTAGCAATAAAAACAGTAGGCGGAAAATTAGGAATTATTATTATTAATTTCATTAAATTGCGGTATCAAAATAAAGTAATCTGTATTAAATAAGATGTAGGGATATTGGCAGTATTGTGATATAAAATTTGGATGCATAATTTTTTGCCGGACACTTTTTATTTACAAAAAACTTATTTTACATGTTATTTGCCTATGCCAACCTTTACGTGGGACACACGGTATGTGTGAAATTTTTTCGTGCACGATACTTCAAAATCTAATAAAAATATAATCTTAAAATTTTATATTTACAATTTGAATGTTTAAGTTAAAAGCTGATTAGATTTTGGTAGCAATTTATAATGTGGTAGTTTACTTGAAAACCTGTCAGGTTCTTTGGGCATATCTCAGTATATAATTGAATTGCAGTCAATTTTCTTACATTCAAAAAGATATGAAATATTATTGGCTTCAATTTTTATATGAAACTTTAAAAGTTGTTTAAGCGAGAAGTTATATTTTGGAAACATCATATTTCTTTTAAGATGATTTAACTGTAGAGTGTCCGATGAAAGACAGTGTTTTTTTTTTGTATATTTTACCGCACACGTGCGCAAATTGAGAATTCCTGATTGTCAATGCATCAAATGTTGAGTATAAATTACCTTATTTCTGTTTTGATGTTAGGACAAATCGACAGCTCAGTAGCTTGTGCCAAGACAACTTGGTCTCTTTCCCGATCATACAAAAGCAAATCCGATAAAGTATAATCGAAATATACTCGAAGACCATCAACTAACTCTTTACAAGTATTTATACTGGAAAGAAACATATTAGAAATTTGTGGCAAATTATTGCAAAGTTTCTTACTTTCTCTGAACATGTTCAGGTTTGTGTTTCAACAAACTATTTCCATAGATCGAATGTCGATTTCTTGTATTTGGTTTATCGCTAATCTTGTTTAATTCCCTACTTGAATAACACTTCCAGTATTTTTCCAAAATATCCACTACGTGCGGTTCTGCCGGTAGTCTTAAAAGCTGAATAAATAATGTAATGCCATGAAACAGTTAATAATTTTGTTGTACAATACCTTATTTTTAGTGTTGATTAAATAATTGTCGTGTTCCAAAGCGTGCCGAAGTGTACTGGTGAGCTCCAAAGGAATAACATCTTCTTCTCCCGAAGAATTTGAGTCAGAACTAGTGGTCACTCCGGTGTTTGCATCGTCTGTGTCCATTTGAGCAGGGCTTCCAGAACTGCCATCCTCGGAAGAGGGCCCAATTCTTTCACTTAACTTTCTTTCTTTCCGTTTCTTACGTTCGCGACGGTACAAATATGCACCACTGAAATTTACAAATTCGCAAATATGTTATTGAATATTTGATTAATTTGTACTTACAGTTGTAGCTGTGCCTTGTCCGCTAAATCTTTTTGAAGTTGTCGGTTTTCCGGTGTATCTTTTAATACAAAATCTTCGCTAACACATCGATCCCAAGAAGAATTCCAACCCTAGATAAATAATAAACGAGTTGAAGTAATAATTGTTAAATAAACAATGAACTGCAGTTATAGTTACCTGGAAATGTATTAAATATTCCACTGTTTTCCGCCCTCTTGAATCCTTATTCACGATCACCTGCAGAACCTAACCAGTAACAATTTATTATTATTATTGAAAAAATCATATGTTTAGGTTATAAATGCTTACCTTTGAATCGTACAAGACTTTAGCTTTCGTAGGATCAGGTTCATAACAAAGAACACGTTCTCCATCAAAGAATTTTAATTTAACTCCTCTTGTTGACACCATTTTCCATTTTATTTTATGTTTATACAATTTTTAAATGTTTGTTTTCTTTGACCAAGCCGCCGATGACATTTATCACTTATGCTGAACACATGCGCAGTAAAAATGAATTCATATACTTTTGGCGCAAAAATTAACTAACTTTTCGGAAAGAAAATGAGATGATAAATGTATCTCAGTTCGGTTTCTATAGTTATATCTCGCATTAAATGCTTAGCAACATACTATTATACATTATTTAAACTAATACAATTTGCGTAATCTTTTCTCGTTATTATTAAAATAATATTTGCTTTCATATTTTAAAGTTATTTAATACAGAAGGGTTAATAAAGTCTTTAAAAATATATTTCGAAAAAGAGAGTGCTATGAAAAACAATATGGACATTTTCATGTAAATAAATTCTGTTGTTTTTAAAACATATTTACAAGTGGTGTACTTACCATGAGTATTCCGTCAGATTCGTCCAAAAATATGTACTGTCCACCTCAGGTAATTATAATTAAACCATTATTTATTTTACTTATTTATACTAATATTATTTAGGGTTTTGGGACACGAATGGTTATGATACCATCTGTCCAGAGACAAAATAACATTTTTCCAGTGAACCGTCGTCAATCTGGTTTGAATTTTTCAATAAACGGTCCAGTTCCATATAGAATCATTAGATACAGCACATCTTCTGAATATCAACAAATTATGAATGCATATGGTGTTGCTTCTAATTTACATGGAAATGAAAATAACACAAATGTCAAATCGACGAAAAAATCGTTAACAACCGATAATTCAAAAAGCGAAGAATCGAAATCAAAAGAAACAAGAACCGAAGATCCAATTGATTTATCTTCCACTAATTTGAGCACTTTCAGTTCTACTTCCCAAACTAGTATTTCTACAAGAGAAAATGTATGATTTTTTGTTTTAATAAAATTTTATATTAATTATATTTTGAAATAGGATTTCAACCCTGAAGTGCAAAATTCCCCGGAAATTATTATTTTGAAATCCCCTAAAAAGGAACCGATTACTCCGCCATCTTCTCAACCGGTGGCAGAAGGAGAACAAGTACCAGAAAAAGAAACTGCACAAGAAGAAATAGAGCCAGACACTTATAGGTAGTGTATTTTTTTAACTTATATTACAGGAACATCTTCGACTTTTTCTTTCTTTAGGCTACAGCGCAAGCGTAAACCACACGTCTTCGACGATGACAACCTCCTTCGGGAGCGTTCCTTGGAGGGATGGGTAGGCCATGTGAAGCCGGTACCAGGAATTCCTCGTCAAGCTGGTAGCAAGCGTGAAGAAGTACTTAAGGCAGCTAGGTCCCTCTTTTCTAAGAGGACACGCACGTTGTATCACTGGCTCTATCCTAGCACCAGCAAGAATAAACTCAAGGCCACGGTGGCAGCTGCCTGGGACACTCTGAGTACCGCTGAGAAGGATTTCTACATTTCACAGGTAAAAATTTGAAAAACTCTTCAAATAAAAGCTCAAGAGAATTTAAAACTAAACTGAACAATTTTTTTGTACAATCAAAATTGAATTATTTGTTTCAACTACTCAAAACGAGACTAATGCTGCTACCTCTTTGAATCATTCTGATCTAATAGCATGTTTCGTAAATAAACCGAGTTGTGGTTAACAATGGTTGCAGATTTTTCTGTCTCTTGGTCCTTACTTATCAGTTATCACTCTTAGATCATGATCATAGAGCAGCTGAGCAACTCTATATTTGACCCAAAGGTATCGCGAACACTATTTTGAGCACTGTGTCTGATATTGGATATATCAGTTTAACTTTATAAATGTCGAAGCTAATTGAGAATAATTACATTAGAATCAGTTTGGAAACTATTGTGGGCATACTACAATACCTCACGACATAAATTTCTTATCAAACAATGCAGGAACACGGACCACCACTATCAAGAAACGCTCATTCCTTCAAAAAATTTACATGACATTTTTCAACCGCTGTTTTTTTTAAAGCACGGATTAGCAGTTTAAACGAAAATGTCAAAATATAATTTTTTCTACTCCTGCATAAATATATTAGCATTATTTAAATTTTTGCGATTAATTACAATAGCCATAATTCACGATAGTGAATTATGATTGTTACATTGATCACAGAACCAGAAATCAATTATTCCCGTTTATTTTAAAGCCGTGATGTGGATCACCAAGCTACGGCCGTCTGACATTTGACAGTGTAGTCAGCTGTCATCGTGTGTTTTTTCAACCGATTACGATAATTTGCTAAACGCTATTTCCGAATTTACAGGAGTAGATAAAGTATAGTATTATATTCGGGATTATGGTCATTATTCACTTCATCTTCGTGAATAATGTCTATCATAATCCCTCATATAATAACATAATATTGTATCTACTTCATTCCAAATAAGTTCTTCTTCTCCTCCAGGTGCTAGGGCGCTTCGGCGTGCCAGCTGGCAGCCTAATGGTGAACCCTCAGCTAGGCGGTTTCAAAGGTCTATCAGCAGGTGCAGCCTCTTCTAGCGGTGCTTCCAACGACGAAACCGGGAGGGCGGTTACCAACCTGCTGCTTTCTGAAGACGACGTAGCGTGGAGTTCTTATCCTCACGCGCAGGTCCAGGAGCCCACTCCCACCACGAGGAAGCGCAGGAAACAGACTAGAAGCAACCATGGTAAGCAATTATTTTAATAGTTGTCTGCAACATTACTACGACGATTTATAGTTCTAGAAGCCTCGGATTTGAACCCAGTTCAGCAACAGAATTTAATTCCATTGCTGAAGATGATTTACCTTCCAAAATCGCATATTTACAGAAAAATTGGCTATCTAATTGCTAGATGATGTACCAGTTATGAGATAACTCGATAATAAAATTCATGAAATAAAGTTTATTTTATATATTTATTTTATAAATTTAGCTAAATTGCGATTACATTACAACGCTAGATCAAAACCTTCCATTTGATATTAAACTGGATTTTATTTAAATATTCTTGATATTCGATTTTACAAAAACTAATTTCTTTGCTGCTATTTTTAATCGGATCAGAATTTTCTGTATTACAATTACGCCCTATTATCCTGAATTTTTCCAATTTTTCACTGTAGAAAAGGACAAATTAAAGCCTAGTTTTCAAAACCATCTAACAATTCAAAAGGGCTTCCATTTTAGAATATAGTCCATTGAAATATAGTAATTCTGGAACGCTCACAACTTTGAAAATGCGAGCCGAGAAAGACAGGCACTATGTGGGTAATCTATCTTTGTCGTATAGTCCGCTTAGAAAGTTGATAAGAATATATAAAAAAATTAACATTCAATAATTTTGAAATAAAATGTTTAATATTTTGTATGTGAATTTAAAGGAATTTTAAATTAATAGAACAATACATGTTAATAGTTATTTACATAAGAGTCAGAAAAGTAGTATATTACTGTCGAGGAGCCATTTTGAAATACGAGGCACTTTGTGTCGTTTCTAAGGTAACAGAACGTTTCAACACGTTTTTGTAACTACGTTCCTAAGAAAACAGAAGGTTTAAACATTTTCCTACCTAGGCAGGGAAATTCTACTTTCGCTCCGGTTTCAGAAAAATATTATTTATCACTTTTGGACAAGACTGTGCCATGTGTATTTACATAGCAACCGTTCAACAAACGCATATCAACCGCTCAACAAACCCATAGCAACCGCCCTACAAACAAGTGTTAAACGAAGCCGAGTAACCCACGACATCTATCTGTCTCAGGCTCGTTTTTCTCTTTCATGAAAGCCTAAAACTGAGCGTTCCAGAGTTACTATATTTCAGTGAAACAGGCCCTTAATAAAAAAAAATGTTTCTTATAGGCAATATTTTTTTTTTTAATATAGAAACTTATAAATCCAGTCCATGAAACAATCGAAAAAAAAAAAAACGGATTTAAATACAACAGCATGAGACATCATTGAGTCAGGTGTTGTTTATGTATCTATTTATCTCTCAAACTACACTTTTACTACTACACAATTTATTGCATGAGTGGAATCAAGGCGTTTAATGGCAAAATGATTTAAATAAAATAGTTTAATTGTTTCCAGGGGAAAGCAGTTCTCGCCAGCACCAAGAAGAAGAAACCCGCATCTTAAAGCAAATCCGCGAAGAGTCCGTCGAGGACGACTTTGCAGATGACCCGGAACTTAGTAAAGAGTTTGAGCAGTTCAGGTGGGCATTACATGTTAGCAACTCGCAAGAAAAGTGACCTTTCCCCTCTTCATGAAATTGTGTTCACTTAAAAAATAAATGTAATTCTGTAATTGTAATTATCTTATGTTGTGAATCTAATTTATAACTATGTTAAGATTAAAGTTGTTCTGTAGAAATTACGTTTATTTTTTATAATAAACTGGTTTTAAAATACCTAGATATTTGTATTTATTTCTTTTTAGGTCGTTTACTGAAAATTTGGATATAAATGATTCTGATTTCAACTTGAATTTTGACAAACTTTTGGACAGTATATAAATATTTTATTTATACAATATTTTACACTTGTATATTATATTTATACACTTGTATATTATATTTTATTTATACACTAATAATATATACTCAAAAACAAAGAAATTTTGACAAATAAATAAATGTAGTTTTTTTAACCAATTGTGGCAACAACTATTGAACTATTCAAAATAGAAACGGAAGTTTCAAATAAAAATTTACATATATTTTCTTTTGCTTATTGTAAATAACTGTAACTATTGATGTGAACAGTAGCAGGTTCAATATTATTTTCCATGTATTTTCAAGTAGTTTAACAGTTGTTTCGGTTCTGCTAATTATGGATTCTATTGAAGTACGTTTTATTATATTTGTTACATTCAAATTAATATTATAGGGTTTGAATATTGTTTATTATTCAATACATAAATTATACAACAATTTTAAAATGAAGTGCCAATATGCAGCTGGAGATTTTTGCCTGTACATTTGTGCACATAACCTAGGCTATATTCAAAATTCAATTTAAGCTACGCAGTTTCTTGTGTTTACTTAATTTTTGAGATGATGAGTACGTTATGATATCTTAGCTGTATACCTACCGAAGTATACATTTAATTCCGCATCTTAAGAAGTACGTACTGTGAGACAATTTGGAAAATGTAAACCAGGTTCTAAGTTGTTGATTCCAATCATCGACTCCATCCTAGAAGAAAATATTTTATTACATATTATTTTTATTTGATGATAACCAATGCAGTGGCGCACCCAGGAATTTGGATAGGGGGGTGCACTATAAAAAGACAAATCTAAAATTATATCTTTTTATAAGCACATAGGTATATTAAATATAATCTATATCAGTGCATACGATTGGGATATACTTTTCCCCTGGCGTTTTTCCTTTATCCTATTTTTCTCCTACTCTAGGCTTCCGATTATACGACACTTTTTCCATACACAATTCACGCTCAACAAATTCAAATCACAGTACTAATTTTTAATGTAAATTATTTGTAAATAAGCTCGTTTCGCTCGCAATTTTAACAAACAAACCCTAAGCCTACACAATTCACGTTCGAAAAACTCGAATCACAGTACATACTCATTTTAAATAAAAATTATCTATTTGATTGATTAGGTGAATTAATAGTCAGGGGAAAAATTACTGATGGAAAAACGGCTGGGAACAAATGTCTACCATATGCATAAAAAACAATATTCAGTAGTTTGAATCTAGCTTCTAGAACTTATTATAAATTAAAGTGAGATTTAAATAACAAGTTAATTAAAATATCCAACCTTACATCTTTTTTCTTTCTATAATTCCGTTAAAACGTATTCTGGTGATATAAATATATTTGTCAAAGCATAAACTTTAGTGATTTTTATTTGTTAGATGAGGTTATTGTTGTTGTGTTTGGTTAAAGGGAGTAAAGGGTTAAGATGAATGGTGTGGCGGCCCCCAGGGGTTCTTAATTTTTTATGTTGGAATTTCGATTTGAACCCTTACAAAAATAAGTTCTATCCGGGTTTCGACGCCATTTAGCCGCGTTTTTATATGCAATTTAAAAAAAATGTATTTTTTTTCTCGTATTTTGTGTCATCCCAGATTCTATCAAAAATCTCGAAAATACCTGTATATATTTGGTAGCCCTGTATTTCCTCTAAAATCTAATGTTTCAAGTTATTCCCCGAAAAATCTAAATTAGTGAATAAGTTTTTATCATTTTCCGTAATTATGAATTTTTAAGTGTGTAAAATGATAGCAAAGTACCTATTTGGAAACGCGGTTTTTATAAGCTTGACATATTACGAAAAAGGAAAATACCATTCCAAACGTTATTAACTAGCATATTAGACACTAAAAAATTCAAAATTACAATAAACGGTAATAACTTTTTCACTAATTTAGATTTTTTAAGGAGACAAATCAGTGAAACAGCTTGAGAGGAGAGGAGAGCTTATAGAGGAGATACAGTGCTACAAAATATATACAGGTGTTTTCGAGATTTTTGATAGAATCGATATATGTCGCATAATATGCGGAAGAAATACGGGTTTTCGCATTTTTTAAAGCTTAATTATTGATTCTGGAGGTCAAAATAGTGCTAAAGACGTCTGAAAAAATCACAGATCGTCTTTACAACTTAACAAATATCGCAAGAATGCCAGAACCAACATTGATAGGCCTTTTGCGATTAAAAAAATAATAACCGCACTGTGAGCCACCACTTCAAGGGGGGTGCACGTGCACCCTTGCACCCCCCCTGGGTGCGCCACTGAACCAATGAATATGTGCTACAATTATTTGTCACTGTATGCATACATATTTTGATTCGGAATTTAGGTTAAAGTTGTTGTTCTACCAAGCAGTTCCTAAGTATGGTTAGACTTCTAGAAGCTATCACTTATTTCTAAAAGGTGATTTTATGACCACTAGGTATTTGCTTATACTTAGAGTCTACACAAATGAGGTTCATGTGTCGATATGGAAGATAAATCTGTTTGTGTTTTAAAAATTCAGGTAAATCCAAATCATCATATAAGAAATGCAAGTTTTCTTCCCGGTGAATAGTGTTTTACACTGATAGTGGTTATTTGTCGTCTCATAGGAGATAGTAGAAGGTAAAATATTATTCTTGTGCTACGTAAATAGTAGTCTGGTGATTCTGAATAAAGAAATACAGATGTTTGCGGTATGCAAGAGCTTGGAAATTGATTACCACTGAAATGCAAATACTGATCATCAAAATACGATTGCCAGCAGTGTTAACAGACAATGTTATATTCGTAAATAGTATTTTATTGCACTCTGGAAATAAATAAAGTTTTAAAACATGTGTGTCAGGTTCATAATTCAATATTTGTATCAAGGTTGCTGCAACTTATGTAGATTTATTTCTGTTACTAATAATGCTAAAAGTGTGTTTCCTTTTATTTAGGAATTTAAAATGGTCTTAAAATTCATAATTATTATTTATAAATCCATTAGTAAAATAATAATTAGTATTACAAAAGTATTAACAAATTTTTACTTATTTGCAAAAAAATTTGCATTCATTAATAATTGATTTAATTTAAGAAATACGTAATAAACAGTACTTATTAAATTATTTTATATTTAAAAATATTTATTTTAAGGTTTTTGTTAAGTTTAAATTACATTTTTAAATAAAAAATTTGTAAACAAATTTTCGATGTTGGCGCCTTGGGTTGAGAGCCACTGGTATAGCGGCCATGATGCTTGCATTAATTCATTTGTTTCTGGCGCGATTCTGACAACTTGCGTATGAGTCCGTACCAAATTTGAGTTTTGACCCAAAATTTTTTGATTTAAATATGTAAAAAGTATATCAATCGATTCAGTATTTTCTGCTGGTCATTTTGATATATAATTTATATGCGAAATCAAAAAAAATTGTTTGAAAAACTTAATACATAATTTGGCTTGGGCGGACATATACAACAATAGTGTGAAATACATTTATTTCATATTATTGCTACAGAAACTATAGAAATGGTCAATAATTATTGATTTCACGATTATTATTGATGAAATTAATAATATCTATCATTGTTTTATCAAAATTTCAACTTTTCTCAAAAAATTGTATATTTGCCTATACGCAATATACAGTAAATTTTTTGTTTTGGAAATTAACTTGAAAAATGATTATTAATTATCAAAAACTTATTTAAAACTAATAATATTTTTATTTTTTCAGGTGGTCCCGGGACAACTCATCCAGTCCAGCAGGCACCACCACGGAGACGAGCCCCTGGGTGGAATTGCTGATGCAGCCTAAATTGGTAAGACTCCTACTCAATTTGGGGGTAGCTACAGATCTGCTCTTGCAGATTTTGGTGGAAATGAATATTGGTATGATGATACCATTTATTTATTTCTGATGGACACCAGCTCTGTAGTTTACCCAACACTACTTTTGCAAATAGTAAAAATTGGTGGCAAATTATTTGGTTACTTTTAGTAACTAAATAGTTATCACCTACAGGAGAATTTCTGGGATCGTACTTAGAATCCTAGATTTATAATTCATCTCCCAATATAATATAGAGTGATACTTTAAATGGAAATATTGTATTTAATATTTGTTTTGCTCAATGTAATATTTTATTACGAATTCTGTAGGTTGCATCGGTGGAGCTCCAGAGGGGCGCAGTCCAAGATGGGGTCCACGTGGTGGAGTCCAGCTGTTACCACCGATTCGGTGGTAGGCACAGCTTGGAAGATTTTCTGGTAAGTTCATTCTTATTTCCAGCTTTGATTTTTTTAAACAGTTGCTCCAGCAGTTGAAACTGTTTGCTGTTTGTGAGGCTGTGTGTACAATGTGGTTTTATTTGCAGGCTCCAGTGGCGTCCGGAGGGGATGCAGTATTTCAAGAGTGTCGCGAGTGTTATTACTTTTAAACAGTGTTAAAGTCGCGAGTTGTATTTCGTTTTGAGTGCGTTGACCGTTCCGGGATTGGCGATCATTGGAGCCCTTTACATTATGCAGTGATGCAGCAGCCCGGAGTTGAAGCCAGATCTCTGCAGGAGCTGCCAGAGGTCAAAGGTAAGTGAAGGTTTTCATTAGCCGTTTTGTTGTTCCCAGCCATGTACTCAAGTGTGTTTTAGCTCAATTTTGGGCTCAATGTTTATCCAATTTTGGAATTAATATTTATATAGTTGCTATTATATTTTTATCCTTAGTTTTAGTACTAATATAAACTGTTGTTTTCAGCTACATATTTTTTTACAGCTCTTTGTTTGTTTTTCTTTCAGCTAGATATAGATTGATAATTATGTAATAGCAACTATTTTCAAAATTCGTAGAGTTAAGTCTAGGTTATGTACCATCGCCGAGGTTCCATGGTTCCCCAGGTCTCTATGGAGAAGATTCCAGTTCCCGTGTCACTCATATATTTTCATGTTTTGTACTGTGAATAAAGATTAAATTATTTTATCTGTGTTTTATTTTACTATTAATTAACCCATTAATTGCCAGCGTATGTTAGATCATACGAAGATGTCTCACTTTAAAATTATGTTTCTGTCAGACATTTCATAAATAAACTATGCCAGGTTATTCATTTCATATTGCTCTGTATATTTAAATGTAAGATATTTTATTCATAATTATACACTTACAAGTTATCAACATACAGAAATATGAAATCAGTGCTTAATGAAAAATATTTTTGGGTATTAATGGGTGAATTAATTAATCGAATTATTTATATATGTTTGATGGTATTTGTCGTGATTATTACATGTCTCTTGCTTTTAGATTCATAAAAATAAATTGTTTATTCTCATTAATTAAATTACTTTTTTCTCATTCATATTCAGAGCTTTTATATACAATAAGCTATCCTGCTTCAATTAATTTTATTGTAACAAATTAATAATTCAGTTTTATTAATAATTGAGACATATAAAATCACGAACGCTGGGAACACAAAAACTTGTGACATTTTAAGTATTATTTATTAATGAATTAATAAATAATTATTCAAGATATCACGAGGAAGGCACCATGTTTATATTTTGTCTGTCCGTCCGTCCGTTCGTTGCACGCACATCATTTAGCTAGAAGTCCTGGTTTTTTAAAATTAGTTTAACTTCACTCGCCGTCAGGACGTTGCCCCCGGGGCCCTGCGGTCTCTTCTACTACCGCTATAATTCTATAACATACTAGTTGTAGAATCATAGACTGGTAGTATCGAATGATTCGGTTATTTTTTTTATTTCATGTATAATATGCGGCTTATTTAGTTAAAGTTTAAAATTTAAAATCGCGAAGTACACTCAAATAAAAGTTATTTAGTTAGAGTTTAAAATTTAAAATCGCGAAGTACACTCGAATAAAATATTATTTCAAATACATAAGTCATTGTTTACAGTTTAGAATTTATAGGTAACACATTCTGATTCGGTTTTCGGTTTTCAGGTCGGGTGTTCTATATATTTATTATGTTTGACTTTAGTTGTACCAAACAAATGGTTATTCCCCAGCTAAAACACTTCAGAAGTATACAGAGGTATTCTTACCGAAGATATGTAGTGGAAATTTGCGGAAAAAATAATATATATAATAATCCAAGTTTGAAAAATTCTAAGCATAAATTAATTATGTTCTAGTAAAATCTAAATTGTTACTATACTATGGATTCTCAAAAATATCATGAATATAATATTTAACAATAAATGCAATTTTGGGGTTGGAATTTACATTTCAATTGTGAAAATGGGTAATTTAAAATAACGTCAAAAAATATTTAATGTGTAATATGAAACTATATTTGAAATATATTTGATTTAAAAGCAAATCAAGATTGTATAAGAAGAATTACTACGCTGTAATGAGAGTATGCAAGAGCTGAGAGAGGCAAAAAACCTACAATGATACAGGAGATTATTTAAAAACACACCGACAATTTTAAAATAGAAACAAACTTTTATAATTATTAAAATATTGATTAGGGTTTAAAGTTCTGTGTATTTCCATTAAAATTTAAACGATAGTTTTACAGTCTTCTTTATTATTTTCTGATTTTTTTCTTTATTATTAAATTATACATTTGGATAATTAAAATAAATATTTAAACTTGGAAACATTTTTACTTCACAATAATAAAAAAAAAAGTAATATTCGATAACATGAATACATATATACTACAATTTATTTATATATGTTTTGCATATTAAATTTTAATTTAACTCTGCATTGCTTTATGAATTAATACACTGTATATACGCTTTCATTACTAAATATTCTTATTGTTCTATTGTAGTATTCGTTATCAAAATACCTAAGTATTTACACAACACCTTTACATTAAAAACTGTTAAAAAAAACAATAAAAAATAATATTTCTTTTTTCTTATTCAACTTAGAACACACTCACCCTTGATGTGTAATATTGTTTTCTCATCCGGTAGTTGCTTTTCATTTACCTAGCATTACCTTTTATGAATTAATTAAATTATAGTTATCAAGTGTTTGTGATCGATATCATATAAAATAAGAAATTTAGCTTCTGTTTTAACTTTGAACAATTTAGTTTGATTTTTTTCTGTATCCATTAATAATATTGCGATATTTTATATATAGTGGCTGTTAGTATGAGCGCTGGTTGAGGGTGGCGGCTTCATTTCTCTGTTGTCAAACGTTCCTTGATTATTTTGGAGATGAATGCTTGAAATAAAAATAATACAAAATTATTTGTATGTATTTAGATAAATTAATCATGATATATATTCAGGGCATATTTTTTACTTCTTGCACATTCTCTGATGGGGATGAAAATTAATTTCATACCAGTAATTTAACTATGGTTTTTATGAATTCGCTATTCCTTGTATTTATATATTTAGCTACCCCCGTTCCGTACACATTAGTTTTAAGTTATGCGAATTTATAAAATATTAATTCTTCACTAACAAAGTAAATATCCCCTGAATTTTTTTCTAAAATTTACAAACAATTTTTATTTTTGTTAACATCTCTTTGAGTAGAGAAATGTATTAAAATTTATTAGATTTATTAATAGTATTTATCTTTAAAATAATTGAGGAATTTTTGCCAGCAGTTAAATGAAGTTAGTCACCCCTAATCAGGGTTTACACTACTAGCCGTTGTATGTAGAATTCTCGCTGTATAATTATTGAATATTGACAACGATTAAATTAAAATGTTTTAAGTTCGAACATAATCTGTATTTTGAATCTTATGTGATACCGATTATAATTATTTAGGCGATATAATTTCGTTGATTTATCGAAGATAAAGTTAGGGAAATGAAATCAACTGCTTAGTGTGATTGTTGTCATTAATTTGTTATATATTAATGGTGAGGGTGATTTTAAGGTACTTAGAAATAAATTTAAATAATTCACCAACCAATTTTCTGGAGATTTTTTTTGTAGATTTATTTGAGTAGTTTAAATCAGAAAAGCTGATATTATTGTTGATTGAGAATGGAACAATTAAAATATAAAATAATTATTATATTAATTATTGTTTTACCTTAGATAATTATATTTTAATTTTTTATAAAAGTAAGGAAATAATTGTCTTTCCTTTTATTCATCTGAAAATACACTCACCCTTAGTGTGTAACATTTTGAGGGTAGTCTTCTCACTCGGTAGTTCTTTTCATTCACCAAGCATTACCTTTGATGAATTAATTAAATTATAGCGATCAAGTGTTTGTGATCGATATCATATAAAATATGAAATTTAGCTTCTGTTTTAACTTTGAATAATTTAATATATTTTTTTCTGTATCCATTAATAATATTGCGATATTTTATGTATAGTGGCTGTTAGTATGAACGCTGGTTTAGGGTGCGGATTCATTTCTCTATTGTCAAACGTTCCTTGATTGTTTTGGAGATGAATGCTTGAAATAAAATTAATACAAAATTATTTGTGTGTATTTAGATAAATTAGTCATGATTTATATTCAGGGCATATTTTTTACTTCTTGCACATCCTCTGATGGGGATGAAAACTAATTTCTTATCAGTAATTTAAATATGGTTTTTATGAATTCGCTATTCCTTTTATTTATATATTTAGCTACCCTCGTTCCGTACACTTTACACATTAGTTTTAAGTTGTGCGAATTTATAAAATATTAATTGTTAACTAATACGGTAAATATCCCCTGAAGTTTTTCTAAAATTATCCACACAATATTTATTTTTGTTAACGTCTCTTTGTGTAGAGAAATGTATTAAAATTTATTACTTTTATTAATAGCATTTATCTTGAAAATAATTGAGGAATTTTTGCCAGCAGTTAAATGAAGTTAGTCACCCCTAATCAGGGCTTGCACTACCAGACATTGTATGTAGAATTATCGCGGTATAATTATTGAATATAAACAACGATTAAATTAAAATGTTTTAATTTCGAACACAATCTATATTTTATTTTTGGAAATTAATTTTCACTTGAAAATGCATTAACAAAACAAAATTTTCGGAAAATATCTCACCGTCCCACGAAATTTAAAAAAAATTAATTTCCACTTGCAATTGTATAAAACCAAATTTTCGAAAAATCGTTCACCGTCCATCGCAAATTTTTTTTTTTGGAAAATCCTCCACCGTCCCACGCAATTTTTTTTTGTTCGAAATTAATAAAAATTATCGAAAAAACGTCCGCCGCCCCACGTCAAATGTTTTGGTAAATTAATTTTTAATGCAAATGCATAAGCAAAACCAAATTATTGAAAAATCGTCCATCAAAAATTTTTTTGGGAATTCATTTTCACTTGCAAATGCATAAACAATCGAATTATTGGAAAATCGTCCACAGTCCCTCGCCAATTTATTTTTAATAAGTTTGACTTGCAAATGCATAAGCAAAACCAAATTATCGAAAAATCGTACACCGTCCCACGCAAATTTTTTTTGGAAATGCATAAACAAAACCAAATTATTGAAAAATCGCCCACCGTCCCTCGCCAATTTTTTTTTTAATTAATTTTCACCAAGTGCATAAACAAAAATTTCCGAAAAATCATTCTCCGTCTCACGCAAATTTTTTTTTTTAAATTAATTTTCACTTGAAAATGCATGAACAAAACTAAATTATTGAAAAATCGCCCACCGTCCCTCGCCAATTTTTTTTTTAAATTAATTTTCACTTGCAGATGCATAAACAAAACCAAATTTTTTTTTATGTTTATTTTCTGTTTATATTTAAGACATTTAATTTTCTTTTGCATAATTATTTAACAAACAGACGTCATGGCGAAAATATTAAAATCGTATTGTAGGGACCGTAAAACGTGCTTATTCATTGAAAACTCATTACCCAATTTTTTTAACCAAAAATAATACCTCTCTTACTAGAGGTAGGCGGGAGGTAAAAAATATATACGTCAACTAGATAACCTCCTCTGTTTTTTGTCGATTAAAAATGAAATACAATAAAACAACAAATGTATTATATAAAACTAATCGAATTTTATTCATAAACTTATCATATACAATTATACATACAATAATATCTTATTCATAATATGTGAGGGCAGTATAAACATAAATATAAAAAATACTAGATGAAAAACACAACAGAACAATACAATAACGGATAGAATCAGAGAATTGGGATTGTTAAAAAAATAATAATACTGGCACTTCAAAAAAAAAAAAAAAAAACTACTGACAGAACGAGCAACAGATCTTTTGACCAACTTTATTCTATGCTGCCAAATGTTCCTAAAACATTTTAGCAAAATGCAGAATACTGGAACATTTCATTATTTTTATTTGAAACAATTTAGAATTGTATCAGTTCAGTTAGTCAAAAGATACTAGTTCATACTAACAATGTATAAGATTAGTAAAAGATGTGTGAAATAAATATCTACTGGAATTTTTGTGACCAAACTGAATTCAGTGAAATTACATGCACCTTCAATGCACAGGTACAGAGGTGGTGAAGTTTTCAAGGTAGGTGAATAATTTACAAAACGTCTTAGCTTGACAATTACTAAAGATTTCTAAACATTAGTTTGTAGAAACTGGAGAAATGATACAAGAAATCGTAATAAATTAAAGACAGTGACCTACATTTTCTAAAAGATAGAAAATATAATTATTTTAAATGCATTATACATAATTATTTTCCTTGCACTTGACTTAATTTTAAAGTTTCAAAATGTCAGTGACCTAAACATATTTTCAAAATATATTTTCGTCTTCCAACAATTGTTATTTGTTTATTTTACATTTTTTATAACAATGGAACACGAAAATATCTATGAAAATATTTTCATATCGTGTAAGAGTTTATCAATTTTGCAGAAATATGAAAGCTAATTTTTGTTCAATAATAGAATAAAGTTATTCCCAAAAAGTGCAGGATTATAATAGAAATTTGAATGACTAAAAGAGAAGAAGATAATATTTCATTTTGGTGACAATTAAGAATGTGTACAACATAATTTTTGTTTGAGTTCGTTTTATTTGCATTCTAGTTCAGGTTTTGATTGATATATGTTTATTTCTAAATAGATTTTTGATGTATAATTTTGTCTAAAATGAATCAATGCTGGACAAAATTATTTTACAAAGTTCCAATCATAAAATACTTCAAGTACTTTAGATATATGATTGATTAATAAACCAACAAATTTTATCTGATTAATTTTTTTTGTAAAGTCAACCATTTAGCCACAAATCTAGAAAAAACTATTTTGGGTCAATTCAAAAAGAGATTACTGGCGCCATCTCTTCAAAAATTCTTAAACTACAATGCTGGACAAAATTATTGCACCAATTTTGCGTATGTTTTACGACGCAGGCATGTTTTCGGCAAAGTCTATATATTAGTCTATTAAAAGAAGCAAAGAAACATGTAGAACATAACACAACATTTTTTTATTATTATTTCATTAAAAAGCCATAGTATATATAAACCAACAGACTGATTTCAGTGCGGTAAATGTCACTTTACAGAATTGTTATATTTTTAGTACTGTATCGGTGCTAAGCAATATTTTAATAAAACTTGATCCACAATTTCGTTTTCATTTTGGAAAAATATAGTTAGAAATGTCAAAAAAAAAAACCAAAATTCGTTGCTATCATTTTTTTAAAATTTTTATTAAGACCAAGACTATCTAATTGTTTTTTAAAAAGAAAGAAAGCAAACTTTCCTCCACAAATAAGACACAAGTATGAATTAAACCGTTGTATGTCATGCCTCCGGTAATTATTTTTACGGTACATTTCGACATTCCTGGAAATATCTTACTTGTATCGTAATAACTCATAATAGAGCAGTTCATAGTTTTTGCTATTTAAAAATAAATCTAGAACATGTATAATTTATTTATTGTTGCGCGAATTCTCAAACAAGTGGGATTTGCATTATTATTAATGAGTATTAATAAGAGAAGTGCAAAGAATTTGGAATAGAATAAATGTGTGAGAGAGAAGCACACAGAAACATAATAACGCCAGATTTGCTGTCTTTAAAACTTAAATATCAGTAATAATATAACAAGAGAGTGAGAATAAATTGAAAATAATTTCACAGATCTTCCAAAATATTGTTGCTAGGGAATAGCCACGAAAGCGCAAATGGCAACAAGTTTGAGAAAGATACTGGAGAATTATTTTCTAATTTATCGAACTCTCAAGTTATATTTAATTTGATTATTTTTTGACGTTTCTTAAAACCAATGAAATGCTTCATTGTATCACGTGTCTGCGTTTTAACCAATCCTGTCAATATTATACTGAGAATAAAGCTCTAGTGATTATTCTCGGGAATATTCTCTGTAGCTTTCTTGTTTTTGTTGAAAATTTCAGATGTCAAATAGTTATCAACATAAGTAAAAAATGAGCAAAAAGATAGATTTACGGCCAGTCGCACCAAGGAAACTTAAATTTTAAACTTAGTTTAAATAAATAAAAGCAAATCGAAATTAAATGTCATGTGGAATAATTAACATTGCTGTAAAACATTCGATATGCTTTTGTCGAATTAATCTAAGTTTTAAATTTAAGTGTGATTGGTGCAACTGGCCATTAATGGCGTGCCTGATGATGAAATTAAAAAAATAATCTTAATAATTAATAATATTTTTAAACTCTGGCTCTAAAGAATGCGAAACCCAAACAATTATGTTACTTATTCATTCTTAATGTTCCATAATTCAGTCATATTCCACTAAATAATACATTTGCTCCAGCATCATTTTAAAGTATTTAAGACATAATGACATCATTTCCACCAGTTTCACAACAACCAACTGCGACAACTTTATTCATTACCTCCTGAAAACTCACCACCTACTTTCCTTCTTTACCCGCTCTTCTTGGACGGTAGAGGTATCGCTCCAGGTGGCAGATTCGGGAAGTCTTGTCTTCCTCCCTTGCCTGGAGCCCTCTGAGGGATGTTCTCCTCGCCATCGTCAATAGGTAGAGGTGGCAGCGGCGTCGTAGGTATGTCACAGTCCTCCGTGGGCGGAACGACGCAACGTAGAGATCTGCGGTCGAACACCAGCATCGCAGGGCAACGTTGCAGGCGAGGGTAGCCACCTTGGCATTGCCAGTAGCGGTTGCAGGATTTGCCCAGGGGTACGTTGCCGTTGGCGTCGTCATTGCACAGAGCTAAAGAAGAAAATACAATGTACTAAACATTATATTATGTTTTTCGGTGACTGCTATGGAAAGTGGCCTTTGGCGTTTACATTTGTCAACACAAAGTTGATTTTATTTTGTTGGTCGTTTCTAATAGCAACAAGCGCTAAAATTTTTGTTTGGTTCTTTTTTTTACTAATTCATTATTATGGATACGAAGTAAAAGAACAGCTACAACAATTTATGACAGGAATGTCATTTAAGCGTTTATTTGAATGAAATTAGATGATTGTTTTTTTTTACCCATTCTTTTATATTCATTCGTCGGAAAAAATTATAGTGAATAATTCGAGCTCAAGCACAAAGAACTTATTTCAAAGAATAACTGCGCTTTAAACATGCAAATAGCTATTGAAAATGTTCATTAGTAGAAGTAGAAATAACCAAATAAAGAAAAAAAAGTTTCAAATAAAAATTGTAGCCAATATTATTCTACATCTTTTTGAATTATGACAAAATTTACTGAGATATGATTAAAAATCTTAAGAGCCTTCAAATAAGTTTTTCAGAAATTCTATTTTAGGGACCCCAAAAAGTACTTATTTTGACACGTAACAATACCTCTTTGACATATACAGGATGTAGAATTGAAATGTGGCATTTAGGAATATCATTTTTTTTTTATATTGTTGTAGGTATCTTTTTATCGTTCACTTTACAATAAATGTGTAAATACAAAAGTGGTTCTTAATTTTAAAATACATGCAGGCCCATTTGGTTACTTAAAAATTAATATTTCACGATATATCAAGTAATTTTAAATTAATATTTATTAGAAAAATTGTAACACATCATCACCACAGCACGCATTCATTTTACCCATTATGGCAAATCTCGGTAAGTGATATATTTTATCTATGAAGTGTGGTTATCAGCCGTCAAGTCGTGCCCTCCCCAATGATGTTAGTGTAGGGAAAACCACAGGGGTAAATTTAAAATGGCAACTGTCGGCTGTAGGATTCAAACAGAGAATCTCACGATCCACAGCCCGATGCGTTACCACGGAGCTATTAAAATAAAATGTTTCTCTTTTACTTATTACAAATGTAACACGGCCATGAAAAATTGAACAAAAATATTTCATAAAACAGTTTTAGATTAATTTACTACAGTGATGTATTATTTTATGTATAGAATGGGCCTTATTGCATGCATTATTAGATTCTGAACATTTTTTTATTTACACTTTTGCAGAAAAGTGAATAGGAAAAACGGTACAGCAATATTAAAAATATCATTGAAAATATTATACACAACAATTAAACTATACACCCGGTATGTGTGGGAGATAAAAACTTGAATAATAAAACAGCTAATACAGCTATTTGATTACAACAATACAATTTAATATATCGTAGATAAAATATACATAGTAGCATCATAAAATGTTCCTCCATTTACTTATTAAATCCAGAAATTTTTCATGCGAAAACTAGTTCGTACCTTTTGAACAGCTGCAGGTTTTAAACGTAGAAAAATAATTCATTTTAGATTTAGCAACTGCACTGTGTGTTATAGTTACATTAGTGTAACATTTCTTTTTAAAAATAAAAATAAAACGATAATAGATGAACTTAAAAATTTTTCAAAAATATAAACATCATAAAATATTCTTGTTTCCGAAGTAATGCTTCTGCAATTTAATAATCAAAATCTTAATATTTAATAAGTGTTTAAAAATGTGACATAATATTAGAAGATTCCCAAGGACAAATGGCTGAAAGTATTTTCAAAATGTAAGTAATAACAAATCTATTATTAGTTTAATGTATTGTTTATACAAGTAAATAACATTTTATGTCTAAAAGAAATAATAGACACTTAACAAACGTTATATCGTTTCTTATTGGAATAAATTAATAATGCATTTACAATATTTCTATTGAAATGATTAATAAAAGAAAAAACTATATTTAACTATCAAGGATCTATATCGTTATTCTTCCACACGCATGTAATGAGTACTTCATACTTCACTATAATTTATAACCACCAGTTGAATCTTCAAGAGTCTACAAAAAATGTGAAAGTTCCATCGTCCACTTCAGATAATTTACTAATTAAAATTATGACTCCAACATTCTTCACTCTCGGTAGCAGCGAACAAAGATGCTTAATTAAAAAGTAAATTTATCCAATTCTTCAATTATCATTAAATCATTTTCTCTTCGTTTCAAGGACACATAAATATTACTGATGTGTAACGAATATTCTAATCGTTTAATTAATTTAATAAGTAGGACGAATCATCGATTTTGAAACGTAAAATATTGGCGTGATTGGTGTGATAACATTACGAGAAACATTTATATTTTAACCTAAATTTTATTTGAAAGGTTAAAGAGTAGAAATACACATTTTAATTTCTAAACGGTACAAAATATAGAAAAGTGATTCATATAAAATTTGTAGCCAAATACTATTCTACATCTTTTTGAATATAACAAAATTTACCTTAACTCGTTTATTTACTGAGATATGTCCAAAAAATCTTGTTGGCCTTCGAGTAAACTACCACTGTTCTATTTGATGGATTGCTCACAAAATCTAATCAGCTCTTATCATGAACATGCAAAAGCTATATATGAAATTTGACATTGATACCTTTATTAAAAGTTGCGTTATCATGGACGAATTTATCTTACGTATAGTGACAGCAATTTAGATATTTACAATAACAATATATTTATTTATATTAGTAATATGATATTATTTTTGAGTGCTGCTTCAACAATTAAATATTTATGTTTTTTTTTAATAATATAATATTGTTGCAGTATATATTTAAATCAAGAACTAATATTGCTATTTCAAGCAAAATATTTAATTATTATAAATATGTATTATTGATGAGAAATCGTATCGTTAAAGTAAGAAGAAGAAATTGATGTCGCTATAAACAGTAAAAAATTGGATTTTCGATTTTTTAATTTTGTGGTTGTTAAGTATTTTTAGTTAATATTGACAAATTATTGTGTTAAATTAACAATTTAAACAAATATGACAATTTGTTAAATTAAAATATTGTTAATTCTGAATTTTTAACAAGAAAAACTGTTTTTATTTATTTGCGGGATTTATAAAATTTAATAAATAGACTCGTCAATAATAACAAGTAAATTTAGCTAACTTATCAATTTGAGATTGTTAAAGAAAGTTTGTATTCTTTGTAACAAATTAATTTGTTATAATAACTATGATTTATTGTTCTTCTTATATATAATTACTAAAATATTTAGTGAAAAGCACATATAAATAAATGTTAATAATTACTTTATTCACAAATATATTTAGTTACGAAATACACAAAAAAAAATTTGTTACTTGTGAACAAATTAGAAACTTGTTTAATTAACAAAGATTAACGGTGGATCGTTTGGGACTAAAATTTTTGTCAATTTTGACTATAAATTTTTTACTGCGTTCGTAAGATAAATATTGCAATCCATTTTTTGTTTCGTGCATACATTTTCCGTGAGTTTCAGCTAAGGTGCAACATATACTTTTCTCATTAATTTATTACTATATACGGTTTTTAATCTTCTTTTTCTTAAGTTTCATATCTCACCATCAATCTCTTTTAAATTTTGTAGATATTGTAGAAACTGTGGATGGAGTTGATCTAAAACGTTTAAGAAATAAATTTGCCAACTTATATCATAAACATTTCTCAAACTATAACCAGAGTTGTACCAAATAAACTTTCGAATTTTTCTTCATTAGTAGACCTCTGTAAAATATGATGACAATTGACAAGTTCATTTAACCATTTATGTTGCATTTTATCTGGAACAGTACGATGATTATAACTGATATTTATATCTTATCTGAAACTTTAGAAAATAAAATTGTATATTTGCGAAACAATAATTGAATTATCCTTCTGTTGTTTCTTTATACTTGAGCATATCCTGTAATTGTTTTATAGTTAAACAACCGTATAAAACTTAATTACATAGTTACATAAATAAATGTGTTGAAATGTAATTTAAAAATTTTAATAAATTACTCTTTAATATAATAATAATAAAATTAGCAAAATTACACTAATTCTTATGTTGTTTCTTTGAAACTTTATGTAAATTGCAGGTTTATTAATATTAAAATAATAAATTATATGATCTGGTTTTATTATGAGTTATTACACATATTGTGTCAGAATAATTACTAGATTAACTGAATTTTAGCATTTGTTGAAATTTAGATTTATTGCTTGCTTTAAACAATTCTAATATGATTTTGGATTACAGTTTTGTAAATTTATTTATTTTAAACACAACAGCTATGGTACTACGACCTCTGTTTGTAGGTGTTTTAGCACTATACAATTTTCTAAAATTATTTTATAAAAAAAATGCTACAAAGAAGTATATTATCTACTACTTTTATTTGAAGTATTTTTTTATAAAATAAATACAGTACATTGCAAAGCCCTAAAACACTTATAATTATTTAGTATAATAATTATAATTGGAAACATTGTGTTGTATATTTATGTTTGACTGTATTATAATCACTTGTTTATGATATTGTTTAGCGGCCATAAAGTGGTTCTTTATGGACTAGTTCGATAAAGTAAAAACAATGAAAAATAAACAATTTGGCAACCAAACAACAGAAGAAAACACAGTTCGAAATTATAAATTTTTTCACTTCAACCTCATATGTCAAATATAATTATTGTCATTCTAAGTTTAAAAAAATAATCTCCAATACAATCGAACATAAAATATTGTATGTACTATGTACAAGTACATAATACGGTTTTATTGTCTCGCCCTTTTATGTGCCTCGTTCATAAAACCCTAAATTATGTACTTGTACGTTACACAGCTATAATCCAAAAGTTTTTATAATTTTACAAATGAATTCTGAAAGTTTTTCAAGTCTAATATATTTTGCACAGTTAATTTAAATGCAGGGAAAATTATTTTTCTGCATATTTTACTCGAATCATTTTCAACATTAATAATTTACAATTTGATTATTTCATAACATAATGTGGGAACAAACTTGACGCAAAGGTTGTTGTTTAAAACAACAATGATTACAACTTTGATAAAACACAACATCAACTTCTAACAACTCCCGTCGTGAAAGGAAGGCTCTCTGCTTTCAGATGAAAAAGTAGGTTAGATTTCCTACAATATTAATTAATTTAAATGGTCATTTATGGTTC
The DNA here is from genome assembly GCA_963942605.1 of Poecilus cupreus. Classification (NCBI taxonomy): domain Eukaryota; kingdom Metazoa; phylum Arthropoda; class Insecta; order Coleoptera; family Carabidae; genus Poecilus; species Poecilus cupreus. The sequence continues at coordinate 3,569,478 of OZ012721.1, read as the reverse complement.
ATGCAGTTCTCAACCTTGTAATTGTTATAATCTTTGTTTCCACTTGAGTTATTCTCAGACAGTTCCTGAGTAATGTCTTCGTCTTTCACGGATGCCCAAACGCGTATTTCAATTTCACTATTTTATTACTTGCACATCGACAGATTTAGAATCATGATTCCTCGTTCAAGTTAAAGGTTGGCGAAATGTAGCAGTTTATGGAGACCGGTTTAACCGATTAGGAGACTTTAGAAGATATTGGAACTTGTTTATTTATTGCTACCAATGACAGTAAAATAAATTACAAGTATCTTGGCAATATACAGATCTTCTAGTTCCCATATTGGAAACAATTGAAAGTTGAGCCGTGACTAACATGAATTTTGTTGGGCGTTCTAACCACTGAAATATAATAATACTGGAATGTTAACTAACGTTGGAAATACGAACCGAGAAAGACAGCCAGTCATTGGGCCAACTGTCTTTGATGTAAAGTTCGCTTAGAAAATTGATAAAAATTTGAAATGAAGTGTTGAATGATGAATTTATGTTTGTGAATTTTTTTTTTCAAATAATTGAATACACTGTTAAATATTAATTATCACTTTTGTACAAGACTGTGCAAAATGTTTTTACATAGCAACCGCTCAACAAACAAATGTTAGATAAAGAAGGGTGGCCCTACCTTTATCTGTGCCAGGCTCGTTTTTCGCTTTCATAAAAGCCTACTAAGTAGCGTTCCAGTATAACTATATTTCAGTGGATCTAACGACATTTATACCAAATTCTTATTACATAAAAAATTAATGAGGACACTGTAACTATTACCGGAAAGATAAAAAAATTAGAACGCTTTAATCTGCTTCGAAATTAATTAAAATTCGCAGATTTAAAATTCTTATTTTGCTGCAAGAATGTGCACACTCAGAATTGAGTAAATGGCGTGATTTATTATAATTACGAAATTTTGGACAACCATCGTTGATAAAACAACAAATAGGGATTTTCACGGAAACAATAAATTATAGTAGAAGGAAACAAAAAAGGATTAAAAATAAATAAAGCAATAGTAAAAATATTGCTACTTGGAAAAACCATTAGCAACAGAAGAATAATTATAGGAGAATTCAAATTCGAGCAAGTTAAAAAAATAATATTTAGGCATTATGCAAAGAAGAAAAGGAGAAAGAGAAGCAAAAATTAAAGAAAAGATAACAACAAACAGGGCTTTCCACACAAACAAAAAACTACCAATAAACCAGATTTTAACTAAAGATACAAAAATGAGAATTTACCGACAGGTAATAAGACCAATAACAATGTAGATACGTTGCTGAAACTATGATGATAACATAAAAGATGAAGAAGATTTAAGAACAATCAAACAAAAATAATTAGAACAATATGCAGGACCAGTCAATATATTAGAAAACTAGTAATGGGCGAATATTAGTTTATCCAACACCTCTCAATAAATGCTCTTTAACTATGCCGATTTTAAACAAGGAAAGTAACAGATTACCCACAAGTGGGTATAATTTTGAGAAAAGCCACTAGTGAGTATTTTTTTATTTATAACAATGATAATAACACACAACACCTTGGTAACAACTTCGATTGACATTTTAATTTCAAAAATTTAAAGCATATGTCACTGTCAAATAATATTTCTTTAATAAATTTTTCATTTATTAAGAGGTGTTGGATAAAACGTTATACTTCACACGTGGGCCTTCAACTTCGTGTGCTAAAATTTCTCTCGTGGGTAATTCCTTACTTTGCCGACTTGTAAAGTAAATAACTATTTTTCAAATTCGAATATTAACTTGATCTCGAATACTTTTATTAAATAAAATGTAATTAATACTTATATCATACTGAGCCTTTCTATTTTACCAGATGTCAGCTATAAAAAACTAAACATAAACATAAAAAAAAAAATTTGAATATTCGAGGTATTCTAGTATTTGCCCATCTCTACTGAAAACGAATATGGAATAGAAGAGTTGGAAGAAGACAGTGAAAAAGATCAAGCAACAGAGTCAGATGGCTTGGATATAAGGAGAGCCGAAGAAAGGGATGCAATTAAATAAGTGGTAGAATAGAGAGACCAGGAGGAATCAGAAAAAGCAGACCCTGATCAACATGGCTGAAGAGAGTAGAAGATTTAAAAGCAACAGGAATTAGAAATAGACAGTAAAAGAAAAGATAGGAAGATGTGTGGAAACCTAACTACAAGAATTTAAAGAAAAAGAAACGAAGATTGATCTACTTCACTCCAACAAGAGGATCTAGAGACCTTCTTAAGAAGCGACGTTACCCTATAGGCGTGTTAAGCAATATATTTATTATATTTGTGGTACTTACGATGTTTCTGGCAGCCATCGACGTTCTCCGGCCAGTCACAAGAATGGGAACGCTCGTTGTACAACAGTCCACCGATACACAGCTGCTCCGTGGCTGTACCGTTCCAGCAGGTCCAGTACCTGGTGCACGACGTCTCGTGCCCGAAGATGCCATACAGCCAGTCGCAGTGCTCCGTGCCTATTGGAGGATCTACAGGAAATTACAAAAGAGTTATACTGGGTCTATAGCTATTTGTATCACTAGTCCAGAAATTTCACTTTTGCGAATGCGACAGTGCGAGTATATTTCGAAGGCGAGGCTTGCATATTACGAGCATTTATTTTCTTGTGATACACATTATTTGTCCTGACGATATTGTAATAAATTTATTAATAGGGTCAGGAAAATGGTACATTACTGTCGAGGAGACATATTTTACGGATCTGACATTTTTTTTCTGAAACTATTGATAATAATAAATAGTATATTGTGTATCTAGTAGGAAAAGTGATATATTCCCGGACGATGGTGAAATTTCAAGACGAGCCGTGGGCGAGGCCTGCAACACCAGGAGTCCGGGATGTTTATTTTTCCTACGTGGTACACATACTATTTTTGTTTTCGATCGGTTTATATTCAATAATTAGTTATTTTATATATCATTTATAAACGAAAGACAAGCAACAAGACATAAAAATATAGCGTATTGTTTATTTATTGTCACAAGCGTCAAATTTATTTAAAAAGCTAAATCGTACGGGAATACATTGCCAGTGTCCGGAAAAGATATTCCCGTACTGTTATTAACCTAGCAACGACACTAAAATGCGGGATTAATGAACTTTGCGGTTCGAAAACACACCGGAAAGGAGTCACCTCCGTTCTAAAAAAAATTAATTTAAATTTAAAAATTAAATCTGATTTTCTATATGTACCTATGTAGAAGCGCGTTTTTCTCGTTGCTAAGGTAACAAAACGTTTAAACAAGTTTTCGTGACTGAGTTTCTAAGGTAACACAGCGTTTAAAAGTCGTGATTAGTCAGGGAAATTCTACTTTCGCTTTGCATTTTAGGCGCGAAAATAATACTTTCGCTCCGGTTTTAGAAAAATGAAATTATTGATTAATTTGTCAAATATTAAATACTAGTATTTGTTTATGTTGGTAAAATGAAAAAATTGGTAAACAAGGATACCTGGGTTTTATAAATATACACAATTTATGTGTATCTTTCTTTTTAATTCGGTGTTATTTATTTAGTTTATATCTATTTCATTGGTTGTGCACTGCAAATGAAAATTTAATTATTTGAGCTTACAATTAACAATTTAGCTCTAAAATTGATGAAACTCTCTAACCTGCAAGCACTCATACACTGAACAAAACCAATACACCAAATTAGAGTGCGTACACGTTAACTTCAAGCCACCTAGCCTAACAAACTGATAGGCTTGGTGGCTTGAAGTTAACGTGTAAGGCTTGGTGGCTTGAAGTTATCGTGTACGCACTCTAACAGCCAGTTGATTACAATCCTAACCTTATAAATGCCCGTAGTTTTTGCTGTCCTAAGCCAGAAATAGGCAGTTTTTGGACGATATTGAAATGTGTACAACTAGTGTTTTTGGACGGAGATACAAAAAAAAAAAGTTAATTGATTTTCCTTACTTGCTTGGGTCTTGCTTTCGCAGTAGTTGCTCCTCCAGGGGTAGTCACAGCCTTCCGTTACTCCGCGATGTTTTCCAGCGTATACCAACCCATTGGGACAGTCGTACAACTCTGGTTGTCCATTGACGCATTCCCAGTACCTGTCGCAGTATGTGATGTCACCAATTACTCGACTTTTTGTCTTGCAGGGGTCTTCTTGGTTTCCTTTTGGTTGCTGGCCTATCGTGGACCCTACCAACAGAAAGATAATAATGCAATTTCTATGACACTGTTTAGGAATCTACTCATTCTACAACTAAATACTGTATTGGAACAACTATCATTCCATGCGCCGCGTATGGAATAATTTCGACGAATCAGAGCCACATATTAACGCGATGTATAAAGTATCTTCATTCAGTTACTATGGTTACGTCTGTTTATTTTAATTTTATTTATTTGAGTTTGACGTTTTCAACAGTTTTATCCAACACCTCTCAATAATTGCTCTATAACTATGGCGATTTTAAACAAGCAAAGTTACAGATTATCCACTAGTGGGTATAATTTTGGGGAAAGCCACTAGTGAGTATTTCTTTATTTATAACAATAATAATAACACACAACACCTTGGTAACTACTTCGATTGACATTTTAATTTAAAAATTTAGAGCATATGTCAAATAATATTTCTTCAATAATTTTTTCATTTATTAAGAAGTGTTGGATAAAACGTTATACTTCACACGTGGGCAAAGTGGAATTACCCACTCGATAAAATTATCTCACTCAGCCTTCGGCTTCGTGAGCTAAAATTTCTCTCGTGGGTAATTCCTTACTTTGCCCACTTGTAAAGTAAATAACTATTATATTGGTATTTTTTGTATAATTTCCAAAATCTTGTTATAGAAAGTATCGTCTATACATACCATGTAACGTAATGGCATGTTCCACACTCGCAAACCGTAGCCCTCGCCTTCGGCTCGGACTACAAACTTTTTGCTCGTGTGGAATATGTGCCATTCCATTACTTGTAGAATATGCTATTACAATATACTTAATAGTAAATGTGCTATTATTGAGTTCTGTCAGTTGTGGTAAAGAATCGTTTAATAGAAATTTACAATATAGGTGGGATAAGAGCATTATTGAGATACGCATGTGAAATTTGCATAACGAGGTGACAACGGAGTTGTGTAATCACATAAATTTATTAATAATGCATTGTCACACGTGTATTGTACAATATTTTATCTACGCCCGCCCAAAGTTAAAAAATTTAAATAATTTAAGGAAAAATGTTTTTAATCTATGATGACCACAATTTGACATTGACCAACCAATTATGTAGTTGTTTTTTCTTTTTAAATTTTTGAAGAATTTCGTGAAAATGAGTGATTTAGATAGTATTTCCTCGTATATAGAAGAATAAGCTTCAAAAATGATTAATTAATTAAATATTAATAAATTAAAAGAATTACATTTTTTAAAAATCATTGCGGATTCATGAATAACAATTAAGACTCTTTAAAACTGCAGATAGTCTTCAATTTGAATCAAATTTCTCAAAACAAATTTTATACAAATAGAACAGGGCCCAATTGTCTTATTGTCTTGTTATATAAGATCGATTTTCACATATGCAAACATTTATCAACTTATCAACCACTACAACATTCCTCTCTTCGATTTCTAAACTGAATATAGAGAACATTCTTTCCTTCCAACACATAATTTGCAAACAGTTCGCATGCATCTGGTATCTAGTTTGTCCTCAAATCAACACCTTCGTTTCATTGAAACGAACACATCTTTCTGACTTTTACACGCGATTGTATGTCATTATACAGAACCGTATTTATATAATTAATAGCTTTAGCCAATAGTAAATACTTCCTTTTATAATTAGCATAATTGCAAATTGGAATAAAATTGTTTTAGCATATTTTTTAACAACAGATCGATCCGGAAATATCAGGGAAGTTTTAAATATTCTTCCAATAAAACCTTTGGGGGCGTGGTTTGACGGCTGGTAACTGCAATTCACTTAAATGGGTAAAAGGCACTGAAATATAGTAATACTGCAATCATAAAAATATTTCTTGTTTCAAGAAAATTTTCTGTTTTCTTTTTTGTATGCTTTCGTTGAAGAAAATTTTATTTCTTGCAAAATGATTAGGTTCAATTCAAATAAAGTAATAATTTTGAATATAAATTTTATCTATCTTCGTTTTCTGCATTGAAAGAATATATTTTATCATTAAAAATAATGAAAATGGAGTGGTTTTAATTTTAAACAAATTGTTTTTATTTAAAACAATATGATTTTCAGTCAGTGAGCATTCCAGTATCATTATATTTCAGTGGTAAAAGGTGTGACAATATATTTACATTATTATTTAAATATTTTTATTTGATATATATTTTATGAAATACTTAATCGTAAACTTACTATTAATGATCTCTGTATTTAATGGTAAAAAATCTTTTTATATGCTAAGCCCAGTATTTTTTTTTAATTATGATTCAGTATATCGTAAAACATTGTATAATGCTCGACTATAACCCGAGCTTTACGTGCTTGTACGGATAACATGCTCGCCCATAAAGTTCTGAGTAATTGTCTTGTAAACTAATAGATACGCAATTAGTGAGATATAGACAATATTATCGCACGCTTGAGAAAATTGCATAACGAATATATAACATAAGTGCAATAATCATGTAGTATTCTATGTATTGCGTTCCAAATTTTATCTACGATTGTTCGAAATTTTGTAAAATAATTAAATTGGTATGTTTTTTCATTAAAATAAAAATTTATTTAAATTCAAATCAAAGTAGCAACATGCCGGGATAGTTTTTTAAAATGATAGCAACGCGCGGAAAATCACAGTAACCAAATAAACAATGCGGTAATATTTAAAAAACGAACTAGTGCGGTAATGAAAGCCATTACCTGCCTGAAATGAGTGGGATATGTAGAATATTGTGTTGTTTAAAAATATCATTTTATCTTGTGTACTAAGTTAGTACGTAAGGTAAGTTAGTGCTACTAACTTGTAAAATTTTTACAATGCAGCTGCCAATTAGTAACTAGTAAAAATTCATTTTCAAAGGCAATAGGGGGCTTGGGTAAATGGTGTTTACAAGTGAGTAACAATTAAAATATAGTAATTGTATTTTGTGCAAATACTAATAAATATTTATTTAAAGTCCGGTTCTGCTTAACTTTTTAAAATATATTTAATAAATAAGTGAGTGAATGTGTAAGGAGGTTACTATGAATACACAGAAGTAAACTCTCAATTAGTAAGATTTACTTTCATGGCATTTCATTTATTTGTAAGTAAAGTAGGTAAATGTTACTAAATTATAACAAGTTTCTAACATTGATGAAACTTATACACATTCAAGAATCAAGATTAATCACTTCGTATAAATTGAAAAGTATTAAAAAGGTATCATTTATAATTCACATCTTTTACGAAATTTTGTTTTCGTAATAACTTTTTTAATATGTAATTCGTAGCAGAGCAGAAAAATATTTGTTACACAATTAAAATGGAGATAACACAGAAATGTATGTACATATATTATATATTTAATTGAATACGAGCAAATTACAGTTTAATGTGGAATATTACAGGAACATGAAAAACATGTATGATATATTAGATAATATATGGAAAGCGATATCTGGTTCTGGTATATTTCCTACAAGATTAATTGAGTTTTGTTAATTATATGTTATTATAAAATGTTAATTTTTGCTTACAGGAATTAGATTATCACGTAGAATTAGTAAAGTAAAAATAATAGTATATTATTACCTGACAGTTGACATGTAGTCAGTTGTCATTGTGTATTTTTATGTTGACGTTTTTCAACGTGTGTTTTCAACGATTTTCGATCATTTTCAAAAGTGATTTCCGAATTTACAGAAGTATAAAAAGTATAGTATTATATGAGGGATTATATAGCCATTATTCACGAAGATAAAATTTGCGTCACGAGCCGTAGACGAGTGATGCAAATCATCTGAGTGAATAATGACCATAATCCCGAATATAATACTTTACTATTTCAACTCCTGTAAATTCAGAAATCATTTTTGAAAATGATCGGAATTTGTTGTAAATACACATTGAAAAACGTCAACATAAAAATATACAATGACAATTGACTACATGTCAACTGTCAGACGGCCATTGCATGGTGATCCACATCACGTCTTTAAAATAACAGTGAATTATGGATTTCTGGCTCTGTGATTGGTCGAGAAGAGTGAATTATGAATCAATATTTGCAGAATTCTTCGAAAAAATTTAAATAGTTTGTTGGCCCTTTTACTTTATTATAAGAACCTAGTAATATTTTGATCTAAGCGTCGTCGTATCATAATTGTTTTAATTGTAAATATATTAAATTTAATTTCTTCGATTTCTGCTCTTCCGGACAATGATATCAAGAGATACAGGTTTTTTTTTCTCAATAGTTATATCACGAGTGCTAAGAATTTAATCGGTTAAATTTGACATGTCTAGCTTATGCATAAAATTTTGCTTAAAAGTGTTTGAGTACATAATAATTTGAAAAAATCTCGAGACCGCAGGTCGAGGGATTTTATCTTAAATTATTATGTACGATAACACTTTTTTAAAAGCAAAATTTTATAAATAAGCTAGACATCAAATTTAATCGATTAAATTCTTTAGCACGAGGGGTATATGTCAAGATTATTTCATGAATTTATAGCATAAACTTTAATACTTGCCGAAAAAATTGTACTATAATGTTGATTTTGACACATTTTCACATAAATAAACCGGTACACTCACTCACAAAAAGCACCATAAAATTGCGTTGTAGTGTAACTATAGCAAATTGATTGTTTTTCTTTTTTCTTGTCAAATATATGTCAAAAATTTGTAAATAAAAATAGCTTGAATTGAATAATTCAAGACATAAAATACCAGTAAACGTAAAAAACATGTAAGTATCTTTCTTCTGCAAATAATTATCTGGCTAAATATGCCTTCAAAATGTTAAAAATTTGCATATGAAAGCTAGCTTCAACTTAATCGCGAATAAACAGCATGGTGCTGTTTATTCACTTATCTAAAATACACAACAATGGAAAATGAGACATTCTGATTGCTCAAATTTGTAATGAATGAAATAATGTAAATAAAATTTAAATACACTTTTGCTCAAAAATAATTAGGGCAGCAAATAATTGCACACTAAGACTTTACCATTGAAATCCCTATGCTGCGTCGTTCGAGGCACCACCCTGTATAAATAATTTCAACCCCAATGCATCGAAATACTGTAGTTCAGTTTCAGTATGAAAATCGAACCAGAAATCTAGTATGAATCTAAACGAAAAAATTATAATTGGTTTGTAACAACTTCGCTTTCTTTAGGGAACAATACTAGATCCATTATTTTAAGCTGCATTGTTATTAACGAAGAATTTCTACCTTGACATTTACTGATTGATTAACCAAAAATTATAAATGTAAATTGTTTTCGTTGATGAAAATTACTGTTGCACAACACGGATACAAAACAAATAACTCAAATGGATCATTAACTAAAGTGAACTTGATAAATAAATAAAGAGCGCTTATGAAGTGAACTAAATCGTGATCTACTAGAAGAGATCGTGGTTCGTGCTTCCAATGCTTTCCATGTAAGAGCCACCGTGCCATTTAATGGTCTGCAAATGTTAAAGAGTTTTATATTTATTGGTACTTTTAAGATTTCTCGGTAGTTGAAAGAATTTCTCTGAAAAGTAGATTAAATTGAAAACAACTTTTAAATGGTACAAAATAGAGAAAAATGTTTAAAAAAAAAAAATTGTAGACAATATTATTTTTTGAATATAACATAATTTACTCAACTGTAATTACTCAAAAGCTTTTGCTTTCTATTTTGCCCGATAAATTTCTGTTTGTCTCGAAACCTTATTACCTTTTAGCAATTTGACAAGAAAACTGTTTCAATAAAATCAGGACACCGTAGATTACTTTGTATTTTATATTGATGCTTCACTCCTGAGGATAACTTATCTGTAGATCAGTAAATTGTTACATTATATGGAACTACACAATATGGCCCAATTATTTAAACGAGGTAATAATTTGAAAAATGTTTATAATATCTGTACAAGTAAGAAAATTTAATACAAGTTCATTTAACATTGACAACAAATACATGTTAAGAAAGTACTGCATAATTTCAGATTTCACGAAATATCATTAAAAATTGGCATATACTTTTATTGTATTTCTATATAATATAAACCCTAAGAAACTCAATGCTGTGGAGCGCATCGTCATATCTCTTAAATTTAAAGAGATATGGCAATTTTCGATGTTTTTCGAAATGCTACTTTGAGTAGCTGCAACTCAAAATCTATTAAAGATATTGAAAAATAGACTCAGTTCTGTTTGTTTCATGTATTTTATTACAAATTAGCAAATTTTGAAAATTTTGAAATTTTTCGATTTTTCCCTCAAATTTCGATAGGCTTATAACTCGATAAATATAAAAGATACAGACTCGCAGATTTGACCATTCGATTCAGCTCGACAAAATACATAAGTATGTAAAATTTCATTAAAATTGCTTTACGCGTTATAGAGGTAGAGGAAAAAGTGTGAAAATGACGTTTTTGGCGAAAAACGTCAAAGGGTACCCCTTGACGTTTGGCCTGAAAAAGGCCATTTTCAGACTTTTGGCTCTAAAATTTCAAGCCACCATCCGAATGGTCTGAAACTTTTAGGGTTTATGTATTTCGATGAGCTGAATCCAATGGTTTAGTCTGCAAGTTCGTATCTCGTTTATTATTTGAGATATTGCTGATCGAAATTTGGAAAAAAAATTCCAAAATTTTCAATTTTAGAAAAATTTGCTATTTTGCTATAATATGCACGAATAACACTAAACTGAAGAGTATTTTTCGATATCTTGCGTAATTTTTGAGTTGCAGTTCCTCAAAGTTGCATTTCGAAAAACATCAAAAACCGCCATATCTCGAAAAAATTAAGAGATATGATGATGCGCTCTGCAACTGTGAGTTTTTTAGGGTTTATATTATATAGAAATACAATAAAGTATATGCCAATTTTTAGTGATATTTCGAGAAGTACATCATATGAACTGTGTTTAAATGAGTACGGAAATAAGAAATTTAATAAATTTACAAATGAATACGGTAAATATTATAAATATTTTAATTGTTTTCTAATATATTTATATTTATAGTGCAACTTTGACATATATCAAAAGAACTACTTGAAGAACTTCATTTCTGAATGAATTGTTATTAGTTCTATTCTAAATTATCTAATTCAATTATTTACTGAGATACTCCAAAAAAACTTGATAGTCAGTTAACATAAACATGTAAAATTTAAATATGTAATTTCAAAATGATATCTTCATACATATATATATGTAGAATTGAAATGTGAAATATAGGGATTTCAATGCAATTCTTTTTTATGTTTTTACCTATTCACTTTACAGAAAAGGTGTAAATACAAAAGTTGTTCAGAATTTAAAAATGCATGCAATAAAGTCCATTTGGTTTACCTAATTGGTTTTATTTCACGATATATCAATCAAATTAAAATAAATATTTATTAGACAAAAACGAAAATTATTTGACATTTCAAAAGTATGTTAAAATTTATTTATTTATTTAACAGCAAGAAATGGAAAATAGGAACTCTAAAATTCTCCATTATATCATTACAATCATCTACGAAAATAATACAACACTGTAATAAATATATCTAAATCTATTTTCTGAAACGTCAAATATTTTTTGATTTTGTTTAATTTTTCATGGCCGTGTTATTTTCCTACTAAATATTTATTTGAATTTGATTAATATATCGTGAAATGAATATATTTTGTAATTACATTTTTGCTGTAAAAGGAATAGGTAAAAATTTACAGCAATATAAAGAAAATAGCATTGAAATCCTTATACATCACATTTCAACAATTCTACACCCGGTATATGTATGTGCGGGAGGTTAAAATTCTGCTTAACAAAGAATCTTGGTAAACAAAAAATGACTCATTTCTAGCTCTTTTGTTTCCGTAAAAACCATGAAACATGTAACCATAGTAACCTACTGAGATAAACATTATGTTTTCCCAGAATTCTTATATTACGCAAATGCAAAACCTACTGCACAAAATTAGATAATCGTAGTTTCCTCTTTTCAACACATTTTAAACAAGCAACAATTGCTTTTTATCAAACAACATAACCATTGTTCATTCAAGACCATGGTAAGAAATTCTAACACAATTTAGTAGTAGAAAGTAGCAACTTCAAACTTCAATGACTTGCAAGAAAAAATCAAAAAGTCATTCAAACAATTATAGCAGAAATTCATTCATACATTGTTGGCTGATAAAAGAAGATACTTTGTAAACATGAAAGATGACTGTGATGAACACGGTCACCATGACAATTTATCTCACATCGCGGGTATCTAGATTGAAAAGTGAAATTTGTTCTGGTGTTTTAATAAGTGTATAGAGCACATGTGTATATGTATGTGTGAGAGTTGACTTCATCGGGCCTTCATCAAGACTTTCTCCACACATGCACGTTCGTCAGATGGGGCCATTTAAATCTAGTAAATTCCTCAACTTAGATCTTTCGGGTTATTGCTCAAAAATATATGTGCTCTAAGTGGAAAAAGACATGGGAAAATGGCGTGATGATGTACAGGGCTGCTTTAATAAACTTGCCAACATTTTAAATAAGAAAATTGATAAAATCGGCACAAAATAAATTGTGTCAGCGGTTTTCAAATGGAACAATATGTATATTTTAAAATTAGAATCATATGTTTTTTTATTCTTTTTTCTTGAAAAGATTATTTGCGTTTAAAAATAAAATTTTTGTACCCAATTTTTCAGTTGTTTTAGCCAAGTTATCCATAGAGCAATTATTTATTATACATTTTTTTAAATAAAAAATTATTGTAGCTGAAGGAAATATTCAAATTAACAAGAGTTTATACTAATTTAGTATACAACGTTGAAGAATAGTAGAACACAGTTTATTTCATACTGTATTACATTTGCATGTTTACCGGACGGATTTAAGTCCAGTAAATGTGATCTTACAGTATTTTTTTTTTATTGTACTGTATCATTATCATTATACTAAGCAATATTTAATAGAATTTAATCCACAATATCATTTTACTCATTCATTTTTGAAAAATATTGTAAGAAAAATGTTATCGTTATTATTATTTCTTTTAATAAAACCAAGGCGACCGAATTGTTTTTTTTAAGAAAAAACTTTTAAGGTCTGCTAAGATGTAAGTAGACATCAGTTACGTAGAATAGTCGAAATCTACTTAATTTGAATTGCATTTTCTTTAATTTTTTTGTTTACTGTTAAATAAATTAATAAATTTATAAAAGAAAACAAATTTTAATTTTAAACGCTAATAAATAAACATTACCTTATTGAAAAGAAATAAAATACTCTAACCAATAAAAGAATTAAAAAGTATACAGTTCAGTTTACAAAATATAATTTTATGGGAACCGTTCTTCAAATACAAAAATTACCAATTAGTGAGCTAGCTTATAGAAACATTCTTTATTTATTCTTATGATTAATGGTGTCTAATAAAATTTACGTAATTCCTGCTCTCTTCATGAAATGAATAGTGTCAGTTAAGTAAATATTATGATAGACTCGCTAATGTCGTAATAAGTCGTAACTTTGTCATGTGTAAGTTGACCTTTTACAACTTTCGCTGGTCGCTGCTATCAGCAAATCATGCCATTTCACCCTAAATTCTTCAAGTATACCAATTGAAAGAGTAAGTTTTCTCTTTGCCTATTTTAGATTCATTCACGATCACGTTTAGTGCATTTATAAATTATTTATTATGCACTTGGATGTCATAGCATGGCTTGCACTTCCTACTTGCGGTGATCAAGAGAAAATTAGTTAAAATATTTATTATATATCAGCGGACACTGAGCAGCCATCTTCTCAGTAGCGTACTGAGACAAGCCCACTGAAATATTGGGGTTGTGAAATATTTGAAGTGCCTCTATTGAAATAATTCTTATACTTTGCATGTATTATAGGTACATGTTACAAATAAAATGTGTTTATTTGAAAACGGCACTAAAGTGCTCCCAAATTGTCATTGAAAGCTCAGAAATCGTCACTAAAGTAACCAATTATACGACGATTTTGAGCAACCCAGTGTTGGCAACCGTTAAATAATTATTGTACAATTAGGATAATTTTGGCAGATATATTGACGTACTATAGTAAATTTAGACGTAACATGAAACAAAATTTGCAAGAAGAATTAACTAATTAATTCCGATGACGAAATTGAGGACAAAACACATAATTTTGAGTGTTATTTACGATAACTTCACTTCTCGAGGTTGGCAACACTGACTGTCAGTTGCAATTGACAACTGACAGACGTATAAACTTAACCTATATTGTAATTTTTTACAGTTTTTTCGAATTTTAGATTTCAAATAAATCTTAATATGTACCTCGGCACTGTAGTTCCTTTTTATAACTCACATAATTTATTTTGCTCGGCCCTACGGGCCTCGGTAACTAAATTCCATATTCGTGATAAAAAATTGAACTTCAGTGCCTTGACACATAAATAACTATTACTTTAAAGAAAGCCCTGAATTTACAACAATATAAAAGTAAAAACAACAAATAGCAACAATGATAATATAATTAGTTTATTGTGTATTCTGTTAAACACAATAATCGCTTGAAAGTTTTTAAGTAATGTGTAAAATAAATTGCTTGGTATAATTGAGGAGGATCACCCAAGCAAAGCTACAGGCTTTCATTTTTACATTATTTAAGATGACAGAACATGTGTTTTTCACATGAAGGATCATCGAACTCAATTTCTTTTTCACTAAATTATACAGAACACCTGTTATCGCATATCTTCGACATAAATCTGCTACATTCTCACTTGACTGATTCATTATTTGAATGAAATTATGGAATTGAAAATAAACTGGACCCTGAATATTTTGTTATCGAATCTAGAATTTTTAAACATTATTGTTGAAAATTGTATTAGGGCAGGAAATAGTTTAAATAATGGATACACATTTAATTTAAAATTTACATGTCCAGCTTAGATTCAACTCACTGTTAATTTCTATCTATAAATTATTCCAAAATTGGTTAAAAAAGCAGAAATATGTGACCGGTCAAAATTTTCGGTAGTGAGTTTACAATAGATAAGCACGTTTTGGGGTCCGTAGAATACGATATCACTATTTTTGGTCCACTATAACTTTTGTTTCCTTTTAAATTTTTCTCTTTAGAACTTGGTCAGTAAATAATTGAGTTAGAGTAATTGTTATAATACAAACGATGTAAAATTAACTACAATTTATATTTGAATCTTTTTTTTTTTCTATTGTGTTCATAAGTTGTTTACGCGGGAGGTTATGTACTGGCCACATAAGATTTTTTTTTATTGTACTTTTCATACTTCAAACAAATAATTATTTAGTATTCAACTAACACCATATTCACCAGCCCTTAATCAAACTTGATTCTTTGATCAAAACATTTGTAAATCTAATTGTTGTAATCAACAGTTTCATTTTATGTTTGTACTGTTTCATATTTAATTACTTCTTTTGTATTTTCAATTAAACCCAAATTCATCAGACCTTAATCAAAACTTGATTTTCTGAAAATATTAACATTAGCATTATACCAAGATAAAATTAACGCGTTTATACAGAAAATTAACATTAAGCATTTGCTGTTACTATAAAGACTGTCACCACTAGCTACATAATTTATTTGGCTTCACAATACATGATGATTCGCAATATTTGAGAAATTATATTTATTCTTCACCAATATATTGGTTAATTTATTGACGAATTAGGACATGAACATGAACATGAATTCTAAAGGATTTTAGTCATTGCCAACCTTTCAATCTTGTTTGTGTTTTGGTTAGTCATTTTTGTACGTATAGTAGCATAGGTGACAGCTAATATCGTGTTGGTACCTACTACTGTAGTAGTCTAGTAGTGCTATTGAAATTGTCATATTAAATTGTCGAAAAACTTGATGTGTGTGACAAGAAAACTTGGCCAATTTATTGACCAATAAATAGCGTCGTGTAAAACATGCATTAATTTTTTTACCTACATATGTTTTTGTATAGCTAACAATCTTCTTAACGCAAATTGCTAATTTAATTCTTAATTTAGTCTAATTGTTGTAATCTAATTTTTCATAGCAATATATTCAAATCATTGTTGCATTAATTTATTGTTATAAAAAAAAAACGGACAAATTGCAACATCCAAACAAGTACAAAAACATGAGAATATTTATATTTTATTTATTCCATTCTTACAAAATTTCAATTAGATTTCAATTAATCAATATGCGTATGATTTTGCAAGTGCATCCTACAGTAAAACAATGGCCGCCTAATCAAAAAAACAACTAATTACTCATATCCCATACGTTACGCCACTGTGTCCAACAACACCCAAC
This sequence comes from Poecilus cupreus, assembly GCA_963942605.1. Classification (NCBI taxonomy): domain Eukaryota; kingdom Metazoa; phylum Arthropoda; class Insecta; order Coleoptera; family Carabidae; genus Poecilus; species Poecilus cupreus. The sequence goes on along the minus strand of OZ012721.1, from coordinate 3,552,919 downwards.
ATCAAGAAGACAACATCCACACAAACATATTCAACACTTTCTATTCTCAGACAGTATTCCGGTCGACGGTAGACACAGACAGCACCATCGAGCTAAGACAATGAGAGAACAAGAGGCTGCTTTAGTGACTTAGCGCCAAAACAGGAAATGCGAAAGAGACGAGGAAAGAGGGAAGTGGGTGTTCCGGTGAGGTGTGTTCATAACGAAATCAAAAGTGAGGAGCCGAATTTCTCTCTGGGAGTTTTACTTTTAAAGTTGGTATTTCGCTGCCGGTTATTGAATGGAAATGAGAAAATTTGTTCCGGTAATAAAATATTGACTACTTTGACTTTGAAAAGGCAACGTTTGCTACTGTAAACACTATCGACTATCAACTTTTCATTCTAAACTTATAAAGATTCGTACAAACGCATATTGACTGTATGCATTTGCACTATCATATTAAAAAAAATCACGCTAGTATTTAATTTCAAATTACTGTCCATGGTTTTTCTCCCGAAATAGGAGTTGTTCCTCTCTAGATGAGAAAATATACATGTGTTACCAATATGAATGTCATTTATAAAAAATATATTACAAAAATTATAAATAAATTCTTAATTTGATTGAAAATCCTTATTTTAGTGATATACATAATTTAAATAATCTTACAATTATGTCTTATATTTTCTTTTAAAGATATTTAAGATTGGCCCATTGGCAACACTGCTACCCCGCCTTGTGTCTGATAACCTAACTTTTAACGTGTCAGTTTGTCAGTTGTGTTCTCAAAGTGTATTTTAAATCCGAGCAAATCGTTTTTAGAAACATGTCGTGAAAAAAATGTTGTGTCTAACACGAGAGGAAAGCTCTTCTTCCACTCTCGTTCGAAATGCCTCACTCGCTGCGCTCATGAGGCAAACTTCGAACTCGAGGGGGAAAAAGAAGCGCTTTCCTCTCTAGTTTGATAAATAACTATTTTTCTACTCCTGTATCCCCATTATTTAATTTTTTTCGATGAATTGTACCCATCATTCACGACAGTAAATTATGTTTTCATAATTCACTATTCTCGACCAATCACAGAACCAGAAATCCATAATTCACAGTTATTTTAAAGACGTGATGTGGATCACCTAGCAACGGCCGTCTGACAGTTGACATGTGGTCAGTTGTCATTGTCTGTATTTCATTTTACGTTGACGTTTTTCAACGAATTTAGTATAAAAAGTATAGTATTATATGAGAGATTATGATTATTCGCGAAGACGAAGTTTGCAACAAGAGCCGTAGGCGAGTGATGCAAATCAACCGAGTGAATAATGACTATAATTCCGAATATAATATTATACTTTTCCTATTCCTGTAAATTCGGAAATCACTGTTGAAAATTATCGAAATTCGTTGAAAACACACGTTGAAGAACGTAATATTTTACGCAGTTAAATAAATTATTTACCTGATGCTTGTCTACAAATTTTAACATAACCTCACAAAATACTGGCTGTCAATAAGCAGATAAGTGAAGAATAAGTCAATAACCTAAACAAGTAAAGTAGATTTGTTCGTAATGTGTAAATGTAATAATAATTTTACTCCTCAAAAGTCGTGTTTTCAAAGTCAAATCAAATCAAATTTTTGCCATACGTGTAAACGAAATCATAACAGATTTAGAATCGAACAGTTCATGATAAAGAAACAAAGTGTTAAATTATAATTGTTATCAGGTGTAGAGACGTGCATTGAACATACTAACATACATTTAGACTAATACTGAGTCAAATGTTGTACTGTTAAAGAATTGTATTAACGGACTGACATATATTTATGGTGTTGCATCCGTAATATGGTTGCATGTAACGTTATTCCATATCTAAAATATTAAATTTAATGCAACTTTTAAACGTATTACAATAGAGAAAAAAGTTTCAAATACAAATTGTAATTAATATTATTTGACATCTTTTTTGTTATAACCGAATTTAGCATAAGTCAGTTATTTTCTGAGATATGTCCAAAAAACCTTACAGGTCTTAAAGAAAACTACCACTTCTGGTTGATGGGTTGCTACCAAAATCTAATCAGCTCGTAAATTAAATATTTAAATTCTAAATATGTAATTTGAAAATGGTATCGTTAATATATTTTGAGTTATCGTTATTCAAAAAGTGAAAACTTCTTTATAGAAATTTCTCCCTCAACTCTGTCTCAAAGTCTGTTCAACTAAAAGCAGACAAATATTTATTTTAATTCAGCCCCTACCAGAAACTAATTGTGCCTAATACATACCGGGTGTATTATTAAAATGATATATATTTTTTTTATATTGCTGTATGTTTTTACCTAATAACTTTACGGCAAAAGTGTAGGTTAGGTTAGTTCAGAATTTAAAAATGTATGAAATAAGGCCCATTTGGTTACCTAAATATTAGTATTTCGCGATATATCAATCAAATTAAAATTAATATTTATTAGAAAAATTGTAACATAGCATTGGAAAATTAAACAAAAACGAAATATATTTGACATTTCAGAAAACAGATTTAGATTTATTTATTCTCCCATATTTGTCATTATATTATTACAATCTTCTACGAAACTTCTACTGAAAATAATACAGCCTGTAATAAATAAATCTACAACTGTTTTTCGAAATGTCAAATATTTTTCGTGTTTGTTTAATTTTCCATAGCCGTGTTACAATTTTTCTAATAAATTTAATTTGATTAGTATTATCTTCTAACCGAATGGGCCTTATTGTATGCATTTTATATTCTGAACAATGGTTGAATTTTCATTTTTGCTGTGAATAGGTTAAGAGATACTGCAATATAAAAAAAAATAGCATGGAAACCCCTCTATGCCATATTTCAATTACATTGTATTGAAAAGAAATCGGAAAACATTTATGAATCTAGTTGTTTCTTTACAAAATACACTCATGGAAAAAAATTATATTTTTAAAGGTGTTTCTCATTTTATGGATTGGTACACTTAAAAAAAAATCTGTAGAATTTACCGAACTATTGAGTAAACTGAGAATATAAGATGCATTTTCTGAAAATCTACCAAACTTTTTTTTTTGTAAATACTTCAAATTGCTAAGTAAAAATCGTGTTTATTATAACATATTTAGAAAATGCATTTTATATCCTCAGCTTACCGAATAGCTCGGTAAATTCTATGGTACTTTTTTTGTGGTTGGAATTCTTTTAGCACTATAAAATTATTTTGCAGAAAAAAGATTTAAATAAAAGATGCATAGAAATATATGTTGATAAAGCAGAAAATCAGTCCTCGTACATAAGGGACCAGAATCATATCATTTGGTCCAATTAAAGTATACAAAAGAAAATTGTTAAATTCATATTTATATCTTAAATACTATCATTTTTACCTCCCGCACATACATATATGTAAGGGAGGTATTATGTTTATGTTACGAATTGATTAGATTTTTAGAAAAAATCATCAACAGTAAGTGAAAGATTATTTGAAGACCTATCAGGGTTTTGGGCATATCTTAGTAATTAAATGAGATAGAGTAAATTTCATTGCAATAAAAAAAATGTATAATATTATTATGCACAATCTTTATTTGATACATTTTTCTATATTTTATTGTCATCAAATTCAAAAACAGAGTTTGTGGTACCAGCCAATACCTTTGGGCCAAATGAAATCTGTATGTTTGGGATTTTTGTTAATACGTTACTATTTCAGTTGTAATTTTTCCTTGAATATTCTTTAAAATAACTGAATTTAAAATACAAATAAATTAAGTACAACAATTTTCCCTTTCTAAGATCAAAACACATTTTTATAGTTATTCTAAAAGTCTTAATTGGGACAAATGATATGATGATTCTGGGCTTATTTGTATCGTCCGCAACAATATTTTAGTCGATGGCTCTTCCCTCAAATAATATTAACTTCTTCGTCTGAATCATTCCCATAATTCTACTCACCCAAGGCCAACGAGAAGATAAAACACACTTGTAACCTCATTCTCACTCACTATCCTCTTACTGATGAACGTTCTTCGCTGACACCCAACAACTAAACTTCTCTTCGGGCGTCCGGTGTTTTTACTGCCGTCTCCTTTTCCTCCGCCTCTTCTGATTGGCCCGTTGCACCGCTGCAAGCTTTCCCTTGCTTGCCGGATGCTCAATGCTTCTGTCGTCTTCAGCAGCCTTCGATAGGAACGTTGATGTTTGTTCTTCACCACCACAAGAAGTAAGATTAGAGATATTCTTGAGGTTGTCAAGGTGAACTCATGTTAGGAGTGATGTCACGTTTATGAATTAGTGTTGAATTTTAATTTGGGATGTGGTTGTGATGTGTCAACTTGCGACCTTCGTGGGTTAACATCTGAATTGATTTTTTGCAAGAAAGTTGTAACGCTTTTAATACTTATTTTAGAAGAATCTTACGAATTTATGAAGCTGTTTACCTTCAGATCTGGATTACATTTTTTCTCACGAACTAAATTCTACAAATTTCATTTGATGGACCAAATGTGTCATCGAAAATCGTTCTTGTTTTGTTCATACATTCTCTGCTAAATTAATAGGAATAAACATATAATGTATTAATAAATATATTTTAATATAAACTGGGCTTTAATTCACATGGTTCTTCTGTAATTTTGAACATTATATACAGGGTAATTAATAACGTACGGAAAAGATTTAAAGTGTAGATAGAGGGCCCAAAATAATGCCTTTTACTTAATAAAGTTTGGCAAAAACTTAATGACAACAAAGTTACAGTACAGCACATTAAAGTTGAATTAATTAATGAGCACTTGTTACAAACTACGACAGTTAATTATGTTTTAAATAGAAACTGGGAATACTGTAAAGTTAGTTGAACAATGTTTAGTTAAAATAATTAATAGTATTATAGTATTATAAAAGTTACGGCTATTTAAATTTTTTTTTTATTGTTCAAAAATTGCTGTCCACATGGTTGAAAGCCACTTAAAAACAAAAACACAACTGGAAAAGTAGTTGCCGTTCAAATTCATTTAAATGTCAATTCTGCAAACATCAAAGTATAACATACATACATAACATCACGCTATATCCCACTCAGTGGGATAGCACAAACCGAGAAACACAGCCAACCAACAATAAATCTCCTCCAAACATTTCTTATCCTGACACACCACTTTCGCCTCGTCCACATTCATACTACGATTCTTACAAACCATCAATCATACCCAACCACTTATTCCTCGGACGCCCACGCAATCGTTCACCGTCAATCTCACCCACATATATTAGTTTCACCAATCTTTCATTCGACATTCGCTCAAGATGTCCAAACACTTCAACTGACTCACTCCCACTTTCTTAACAACATTCTTCTCAATCTCTCACTCACCATACACCTATGAATTCCGAATACGATCACGTCTCATATACCCAAACACTCCTCTCAAATATGTCATTTCTACAGCCGTCGTTCATGCTTCTTCATCCACGCCCAACATTCAGAACCATACATCAATGTAGGTACTAATATACCATTAAAAAAATTAATATATGCGGATGAGATTGAGGGTGAACGATTGTGTGGGCGTCCGAGGAATAAGTGGTTAGGTATAATTGATAGTTTGTTGTGTGAAAGAATTATTATAAGTGAGAACAGTTGTTTGAATGTGGATACGTGTTGTGCCAGAATGGGAATAGAATAGAATAACAACAAATACAAACGATCATTTAGGGCCAATATTTCCCATCTCAGATAACTAAAGAATAAATTTATCATGCCCGGTTGCAGCAACGTTAGTTAAATTTTAAACTTGGTTTAAATAAATATAAGCAAATCGAAGTTATATGCCATATGGAGTAATTGACATTGATGTCAAAAATTAGATACGCTTTTATTTATTTAAAGATTTAAACCAAGTTTAAAATTTTACTAACGTTTGTGCAACCGGGCATTAGTGGAATAAATAAGAAATATCGCATCAAAATCATAGCTTAAATGATGATTATTATTCTAGCTGTCATCTTTTGATGCCATATTTTTTGTTTGTTCCACTGATAAATTTATTCTCTAGTTACTCTAGTTCTAGTTTATTTGAGGTTGGAAATATTGGCCTTTACTCAAATAAATTTCAAATAATTACTCCTGTAACTTACGTTACCTAATAACTACTGTATTAGTGTTCAGTACAATAATAATTGCCAATTACTTTTAAATTTTAAATAGGAATAAACTTAAACATAAAATAACGGGTTTCGTGGAAAATAACATAAAACAGTTGTACTTGTATACACCACAACTTTTATATTTCTTCTTTTATGGCTCTGTAGAAATCAAGTTATTTGTTCTTCCTCTTAAACATTTGTTAAACATTGAATCCTTGATGTTGCTATGGTTGCCGAGCCTATTATAATTATTAAAATTCGGAGTGAAAGTGACTTTTCAGGTATTTACATCTGTCATAATGAAATACAAAAAAAAAAACTGCAATTAAGAAGAAAATCTTTAAGTTGGGAACAAAATGATCTTTCTCAACATTGCTACATTTGCATTTGCATGAACATTTTCTCAGAAAAATGATGTGTACCTATTTATAAATAAAATAGACAACATTCTTTTATTTTGCAAAACAACTGATAAACGGTACAAAATAGAAAAAAGTTTCAAATTTTAATTGTAGCCAATATTATTTTGCATCTACTTTATATTATATGACATGGGAAAGTAACTGCCCATTGGCAGTATTTTACTAACATTACCTTAGTTACTATAATTACAATTGACTAATTAGATAATTTTATGAATATACTTAATCCTAAGATAATAGTTATTTACTTTACAAGTGGGCAATGTAAGGAATTACCCACGAGAGAAATTTTAGCACACGAAGCCGAAGGCTGAGTGTGATAATTTTATCGAGTGGGTAATTCCGCTTTGCCCACGTGTGAAGTATAACGTTTTATCCAACAACTCTTAATAAATGAAAAATTTATTAAAGAACAGTGACATATGCTTTAAATTTTTAAATTAAAATGTCAATCGAAGTAGTTACCAAGGTGTTGTCTGTTATTATTATTGTTATAAATAAAAAAATGCTCAGTAGTGACTTTCCTCAAAATTATACCCACTAGTGGGTAATCTATTACTTTCCATGTTTAAAATCGCCATAGTTATAGAGCATTTATTGAGAGGTGTTGGATAAACTTATTTATAACGGTCTGGTAAATCTAGAGGGTTGTGACGTTTTAAACGTTTAACACTTCACGGCTAGTTTATTTTTGTGACAGTTTAGTCTTTGAATGTATCTTGTACTCTGGGGATTTCTTCTTTAACGGAAGGCGTTTGTAGATCTTGTGCAATTATCCAGTTGGGGACAAACCATGGAGCATTGATAATCATACGAAGGATTTTTGATTGAAATCATTAATCCCTAAAATATACTGAATATCTCTGTATAGATTGTAAATATGAATGGAATCACAAAAAAATAAAAAGTATGTTGTAATTAATATCTACTGTTAGCTATTTTATTTTAGCCAGGAATTTTAAATAATTGCATTTTTAATGTTCCAATTTGTGAAGGAGAAATCAGTTAAAACCTATTAAGTTAATATATGGAGAGTATTATAATAAATCACATAATTTCCTGAGTTAAATATTGTAAAACAGGCATCTATTCTTAATTAGCTAATTAAATTTTCTCACTTTCCGTGTCATTAACTTGAATGATTAAATTTATTGGCAATATTTCTTTTCCCATTTTTTGGACATTGTTGTGCGAAAGTACACAATTAAATTATTTATTTTTTTATCAAGATGGGACCGGACTAACTACTTCTGTCACATACCTCCTAATAGGTAGATGATTATTAATTTATATGAACAGAAATGACCATGCTCTTCACTAGGATTCGAACCCACGAACTCGGGCGTGCTAGGCTAGTGAGATAACCACTACGCCATCGAGATCGGCTATTTAAAGTATTATACCTAGCCAAATACTAGATTTTAAAATCTTGTGTTTATGTTTTTTCACGACATGCCAGAAAACCCCACCATTCTTCTCCCGAAATAGTGAGGAAAATGTGCCTTTCCTCTCTAATGAGGAAAATATAGAACTGTTACTAATATGAACATTATTTACAAAAAATATATTGTAAAAACTATAATTAAATGTCTAATTTTATTGAAATTTCTTATTTTAGTGATATACATACTTCAGATTGTCTTACAGCTATGTATTATTTTTTTTCTAGATTAAATCACAATTTGATAACTTTAATTTATATTTAAATTGGTTCATTGGCAACACTGCTACCCCGTCTTGCATCTGATAACCTAACTTTTAACGTGTCAGTTGTGTTGTCAAAGTGTATTTTAGGTTGTGTAACACGAGAGAAAAGCCCTTTTTCCACTCTCTTCTATCTATTCTAATAAAAAAAGTACCCCTTTCCATTTAAGGAAATATAACTTTCATTCCCTCCGGCCACATCCCTCTAATAATTTTATTTTAACAACCCTACAATTATGTCCTCCTCCTTGCTGTATAAGCTTGTGTATTTATGTTTTGTTTAAAGTTATTAGTTAGCCAGTAAAACTAATTGGTTGCTTTAAAAAACTCACCCTGTATAATTATTTATAAACAAGTTATGAAAATTCATCAAATGCACCCATTTAACCCAAATTCATGTCATGGTTATACACAATAACGGTCCACTGCAAAACATCGTACACATCATGTTAAACAATAACGCAATGAAATCATAATGAGTACATTTGCAAAGATATAGATAACGTAGTGTGTAGTGTTAGTTGTAATAGCAACATTAGGAAAATATGGGTAATAACTTCAAGGACGTCTGGTTATACTGAAGTGCGACGGTCAGAATGATCACACTATTCATTACTGTATTACCGAAATGCCAATTACCAGCTAAGAATGCCGTTATGGAAAAGTACGCAGCTTAGATTCCAATGCGTGAGTAAGACACGCAACTTGATAAGAATTGCAAAGATAATACACTTGCTTATTTATTATAAATATTATACTTATAATTTTGTAGAAGATCGTTTCCAAAATGTGTTACTCCTGTAATATTTAGATGTAGTCGGAATTTGGAAAAGGAGTATCAAATAAAACTTACTTTATTGGGCTTCCAAATTATCAAGAGATGGCGTTGATCACAATTCCCAAAAGGTACATGTCAAATTCATTTTTTTCACGACATGGTAGGAAACCCCACCGTTCTTCTCCTGAAATAGTGAGGAAAATGTGTTGTTCCTCTCTAGAGAGGAAAATATAAAAGTGTTACCAATATGAATGTTATTTACAAAAAATTTATTATAAAAATTATAAATTCCTAATTTTATTGAAAATCCTTATTTTAGTGATATACATACTTTAAATTATCTTACAATTATGTTTTATATTATTCTTTTTCTTATTAAATCATAATTTGACAACTTATTAAAGATTGGTTCATTGGCAACACTACTACACCGCCTTGTGTCTGATAACCTAACTTTTAACTGTCAGGCTGTCAGTTGGTTCTCAAAGTGTATTTTAGGTCCAAGCAAATCGTTTTAGAAACATGTCGTGAAAAAAATGTTGTGTCTAACACGAGAGGAAAGCTCTTCTTCCACTCTCGTTTGAACTCGAGTGAGAAAAAGAAGCGCTTTCCTCTCTAGTTTGACAAATAACCATTGTATGATATCTTATGATAGCGAATACTTGCATTATTATTGGTAGTTTGCATTTATTGGCAGCAGAACTGTTGCCATACACACTACACATTTTCCTGTTTTTATAGGTTTTTTTGGAGAAAATTCAATATTAACCTATAATCTACAAATACAATGAACCTTTCATTTTTACATATTATTTAACTAATACCGCTTAACAAATGTTATACTTACATTGGAATACTCTTAAAATAACTACTATTGTTATTATTTTTTAAAAATAACAATTAATTTCAAAATACAATGAAATTTATGTACCTTATGGTTAGTTTAGCTTTCTACCATTAGTTAGCGTATTTTAATTTTGGAAGCCCAATAGATTAATGTCCGCGACTCTCGTATAAACCATCCGATTCAAAAACAGACAGACGTTACGCCACTCGTCAATTTCGATAGTGAGTTTTCTACAGATTAAACACGTTTTAGGATCTCTAAAATACGATTTCACTATTTTCAAGATAACGTCTGTGTGTGTCACATCATATTTATGTCATATTTTGAATTTAAACACGTACAAAACTATGTAATATATTTGATCCTTCTAGCGGCGAAAATCCGCATAATTTTTTTTAAGAACATCATATCGATCGGAAATTTTTCGCTCTACAACTTTGCCCTCTTGACATTTTCCTCTAAAATTAAAAGGAAATTTAGAAAACGCAATTATTCGAAACAAGACCATTTTTCAACCCTTAAAATCAAAATTAGGGTATGAAGCCATAGGGGTAGCGTTTTAGTTGTTGGATATTTTTAATGTACGAATAACAAGGAATAAAATATACTTTATCAATTTTTCTGGATTTGGCTTCTGTTTCGTGCAGATTTTTATTAAATAATAACACGATTCGCCACTGTGTAGGTAACAAAACCAACCAAAACACACGTTCACAATTTATCAAAATAAGCGGTTTAAAATAAATATTTTCATACGATACGTACCTTGCTTGTACCTCATATCCCTAGCAACAATAAACATACAATGAGCAGATTTCTAAGTGGTCGTAGGAAATTTTAATAGTTTTATGTAAACCACATCTAAACCAAAATGAAAGTAATGCATGATGTCAACAAATTTTATGTGAAAACAATGGTTAAACGATCTTAGACTACAAGATACCAAAGATTCAATTACTAAATTATAAATTGTACTATAGTTCTTAAATGGTACCAGATATGGGAAAATGTGTTAAGAAATGTTTGTTAATCACAATTATTTGTAGTAACAAAAATTACCATAATTACTTGATTTATCGATCGAATTGTTATAGTGCTTCAAGTAAATTACCATTTCGGGTTGGCAAATTTTCATCATAATCAACTGAGTTCTTCTTTAGGATGTACAAATGTAAAATGGAAAATTCTATACTTTTCTGTTCAGTATTAACCCTTTATTGCATGAATTTTTTTTTAAATAAGGGCTCAAAAAAAATATTTTTTACAAAAGAAATAATCATATATTTAAAATAAGTGTGTAACATAAATTTTTTACTTAAAATATTTTTTTTTTAAGTTTTGTTCACTATTGGTAACATTATGAACAAATTCAACTTACAATAGAACTTTGGTCTATTGGGTCGTCTTTGCGTAATATACAAAATTGTTTGATAAACAACCTCTTCTAGGAAAACATCACATAAAAAAAAATTTTGGAAATTTTGTAAAGGTGTATTTAGCTGTAATATATCAGCAGGTAATAAGCTGCTTCCTTCAAATTTTACATTTTCTACCTCAGTTTCTGTAATTATCCTTTTTCCACTTCAAATTTTTTTTATGTTGGTCAAATTGGGAGGAATGACCTAATTGGCAATTGACAAAGTGTATATAATGTTCCCAAATGGTTTCAACATGATTGCCATGAATGTAAACTGCATAAGAAAAGAAAAGAAGAATTTTAAATTTTATGTTCCCGATCGGGAACAGTATGCAATATAGAGGGTTAACTTGAGAAAATGCGTCTGAACGAAATTCTGCACATACATGTGGGTCCGTCCGGTCCTGTTGAAGTTGTGGGGCCGTCCGACCCTGGCAACACAGTCTGCGAGTAATGGCGAACGACGTACGACGCGAAGACGACCATCTGTGTTTCATTTTATTTAAATCACCTTAATTTTATTGTTAATACTAATATTTTTTGTAATAATATCTTTTATGTTTAATATACGTTCGAATAATAATAATTGTTTTAAAATACAGTGACTTCATACTTAAAAATCCCACAAAATTGGGGGCTCAACCGGGATAAAACTGGAGTTACTGTGAAAAGACAATTTGTTACTTGTGTTCAGTGCGTGTATTAGTTAAGAAAGCAAAGGATAAATTATAAACTGTGTTTTCGGTTCAGTAAAACATTACATAAGCTGACATTGCTAAACAAGTCGACATTGTTTCTTTGTTTGTTTTTCGGTTTTCTGTGTGAATGCAGCTGTAGACACCTGCTGCGTCAGCGAATGACGGTACACTGTAAAAACTTCGCATTAGTTTTTGTACACTGTAGTGAAAAGTTAAAATAAAAGACGTACACGATTAAATATCGGTGTTAAATGACGTGTTAATAAAAGAATAAAAGACAAAGACGAAGACGAATAAAGACGAGATAATTTAAAAATATTTAAATTTTAAGTGAAGTAAAATTTATACAAAATGCCGCTGAAAAGAGATTTGGAAAGCAGACTAGAGCGAATGTCGACAGAAGTGAATAGTGAACAAGAACGTTTACAACAAGAAGTTAATAACCTAAAACAACAATGCGAAGAACTGAAACGAAGATCACAACAAGCAACTGCAAATACAGGAACACAAATTAAAGATGTTCAAGATGTTATTCCTGTGTTTACCGGAAGTGACGCTGCATATTCCGTAGACAAATGGATTAACGAAATAGAAGAGAATTCCATTATTTTCAATTGGACCCCTTTACAAACCTTGCTTGTGGCAAAGAAATCCCTTGATGGAACTGCTAAGTTGTGGATGAAATCAGAACCTATTTTTAAAACATGGAATGAATTAAAAGAAGCTATTTGTGAAGAGTTTCAAGAAAAAATAGACAGTCGAACCGTACATCAAATGCTTACTAAACGTAAGAAAACTCCTAATGAAACATTTCATGATTACATTTTACAAATGAAAGAAATCGGAAGAAAAGTAAGCCTAGACGACAAAGTTATAATCCAATATATTATAGATGGTATAGTGGATTACGAACCAAACAAATCAATTTTATATGGAGCACATACGTTTGCTGAATTAAAAGAAAAATTAAAGTGCTACGAAACCATGAAGTCGAAATGTCACAAACCTGTTGAAAAATCAAATGTCAAAAGTGGAAGCAAAACGGAAAAGGGATGCTTTAATTGTGGCGAAAAAGGACACTTGTCACGTGATTGCAAGAAGAAGACCCTTGGAACGAAATGTTTCAAATGCAACAAGTTTGGGCATATTGCTTCAAAGTGCTCAGAAAATGCAGCTGAAAACAAAGATACGCAATCAACTACCGAAGCATTCAAGATTAAAAGCAAGACAGAAACTCTACTAGCAAATCAAAATGTTTTATCAAATCGAATGCGAAAAATTGTCAAAATTAAAGATGAAGAAATAGAAGCAATCGTAGACACTGGAAGTGACGTTAACATTATGACATCTTCGCAATTTTTTGCATTAAATATTTCGACAGTGGAATCAACTAAATTGTCGCTGACGGGAATAGGTTCGCAAGAAGTAAAAACTTTAGGGAAAGTAACACAAAATATTCAAATCGACGGCGAAGATTTTAATACGACAATTCATATTGTACCTGATCATGTAATTCCAGCGGCATTATTACTTGGTCAAGAGTTGTTAAATGAGGCAGATGTAACTATAAACAAGTGTGGAATAAAAGTCACAAAACCTATAACAAATACGCAAAATTTTCTATTGCAAATAAATATTAACGAAGATAGTGGATCTGAACGAGAACTCTCAGAAGAAATTCAACATTTGATAGATAATTACAAGCCATGCCCTATTAAAACGACTGAAGTTCAGACTAAAATAATACTCACAGAAGACACACCAATTTACCAACATCCTAGAAGACTGTCTTATGCAGAGAAGAAAGAAGTCGATAAGCAAATCGAAGAGTGGATAAAAGATGGTATCGTACGAGAGAGTAATTCAGATTTCACAAGCCCGATTGTTCTTATCAAGAAAAAAGATGGCTCCACTCGCATTTGCATTGATTACAGACAGATTAACAAAAAAATTATTAAAGACAGATATCCGCTACCGTTGATCGAAGATCAATTAGATAAGTTGAGGAACGCAAAAATATTTTCTACGTTAGATCTGAAAAATGGTTTCTTTCACGTCGCCGTGGAAAAAGAAAGCAGAAAATATACCTCGTTCGTAACCCCGAGTGGTCAGTACGAATTCCTTAAAACTCCGTTTGGATTGTGTAATTCACCGTCTGTATTCCAGCGATTTATAAATACGGTTTTCAAAGATTTAATTTACAAAGGGATTGTACTTACCTACATGGATGATTTGATAATACCAGCAGTAAATCACGATGAAGGATTAGAACGTCTGCAAATAGTTTTACAACGCGCGTCTGAATACGGTCTAGAAATAAAATGGGAGAAATGTAAATTTCTTCAAGAAGAGATAGAATATTTGGGATACAAAATTAAGAACAACGAGATTAGTCCGGCTGAAGCGAAGATAATAGCAGTCAAAAGATTTCCTGAGCCAACGACTATAAAACAGATTCAAAGCTTTTTAGGACTTACGGGTTATTTCCGTAAGTTCATCCCAAGTTATTCTCAGATAGCAAAACCACTGAGTGACATGTTGAAAAAAAATTCCCAGTTTGTATTTGGAAATAAAGAAAAGCAAGCTTTTGAAACTTTGAAGATAATTTTAATGCAAAAGCCTGTCCTAAGCATTTATTCACCTGATAATACGACAGAGCTGCACACAGATGCAAGTAAACATGGCTATGGTGCTGTACTTCTACAACAAGACGATCAAGATGGAAAAATGCACCCTGTGTATTACATGAGCAGGAAAACGTCCGAAGCAGAACAAAAGTATTCAAGCTATGAACTGGAGGTCCTAGCAATTATAGAAGCTCTAAAAAAATTTCGAGTATATTTACTCGGAATACCGTTCAAAATCATAACTGACTGCTCTGCGTTTCAAATGACGATGCATAAGAAGAACTTACCAGCAAAAGTAGCGAGATGGGCTATGTACTTACAAGAATTCAACTACACTATAGAACACCGAGCAGGTACAGGCATGAGGCATGTTGACGCCTTGAGCCGAAATCCTGTCGTCAATATTGCTCAAGATGTTGTAACAAGCAGAATCCAAAAAGCACAACAAGAAGATGAAGAAATTAAAACGATAATGAAAGTTCTAGAGACATCTCCACATGAAGGTTACTGCGTCAAGAATCAGCTATTATACCGAGAATATAAGGGTTCACAGCTACTAGTTGTACCGAAAAGAATGCAAACAGAAATTATTAAGGCTGCTCATCAAAACGGACATTTTGCTGTAAGGAAAACGCAAGATATAGTTCTGAGAGAATACTGGTTTGCAAAGATGAATGAAAAAATAGAAACTGTAATAAGAAATTGTATAGCTTGTATTCTGACGAATAAAAAGATGGGAAAGCAAGAAGGTATGTTAAACCCTATCGATAAGGGAGAAAGCCCTTTATCAACCTACCATATTGATCACTTAGGCCCTTTAACATCAACCAGGAAAAACTACAAATACATCTTGTCTTTAGTTGATGCTTTTACCAAATTCGTTTGGCTCTATGCCACCAAGACGACATCTACTGAAGAAGTTATAGCAAAGCTAGAGATTCAAAAAATTACTTTTGGAAACCCAAGTCGAATTATATCCGATAAAGGCACTGCATTCTCATCGCACGCCTTCCAAGACTATTGCAAGAATAACAACATTCAACACGTTCAGATTACAACTGGAATACCGAGGGGAAATGGTCAGATTGAGCGTATTAATCGGATTATTATACCTGTTCTTAGTAAATTATCACTTGAAAAGCCTGAAGACTGGCACAAGTACATTGGAGAAGTACAAACAGCATTAAACAGCACGTATCAAAGAAGTATTCGACGATCGCCCTTCGAGCTTATGATCGGAATAAAAATGAATACTCCGAGAGACATCAAACTCCAAGCAATCTTAGAAGAAGAAGGTATTGCCTTGTTTGAAGAAGAAAGAGAAAAGGCAAGAAAAGATGCTAAGCAACAGATAATCAAGGTTCAAAAGGAAAATAAACGAAATTATGACAAGAAACGGAAGCCAGCATTCCAATACCAGATCAACGATCTAGTTGCAATCAAGCGATCCCAGTTTGCAACTAATGCCAAGCTTCGCCCGAAGTTCTTGGGCCCGTACAAAATTATTTCTGTTACAGGTCACGATAGATATGAAGTCGAGAAAGTGGGGTTCGGTGAGGGTGCCAGGCGAACATCAACGGCTGCTGATCAAATGAAACCGTGGGAAGACCACTACGAAGAAAATGCCTTTTCCGATTCATCCGAGTCGGATGAACCCCAGGATGGCCGAGTTGTGGGTCCGTCCGGTCCTGTTGAAGTTGTGGGGCCGTCCGACCCTAGCAACACAGTCTGCGAGTAATGGCGAACGACGTACGACGCGAAGACGACCATCTGTGTTTCATTTTATTTAAATCACCTTAATTTTATTGTTAATACTAATATTTTTTGTAATAATATCTTTTATGTTTAATATACGTTCGAATAATAATAATTGTTTTAAAATACAGTGACTTCATACTTAAAAATCCCACATACATGCATCCATCCACACGTATTTACACACACAGACATCCTCGTAAAAATATTAGAATGTGTTCTACGAGTACTAAAACATGCTTATTTTCTAAACTCTCGACATTAAATATTTTAACAATATTTATCCCTTTTAGCGTGAGTTAAAAATGTGGTTCCGCCTTAAATTAATTACCTAGAATAACTTTTTGTTTAATAAACCAAAAAACTCTTTCTTATAATAGCGATGTTATCTTTGGTGTATGCTTCATCTTCCGCGTATTATTAAAACACAAAAAATAGGCAATTATGTAAGATCTTATAACGGGCTTGCGGTTTCATCTGGAGATTTTTCAAATAAATCTTCTATTTATATTATCGACAAACATCTTAGCTATGAACATTAAAGAATATATGAATGTTTGAATACCAGCATATGTGTATGTATATTAAAACAAGTACTTGCTGATGGTGATTACATATACGCATACCGTAATGGTACATTCACCATTTTATATTGTTCCGGAGAAGGAGAAGTTGCAGATATTACCGGTTACCAGTGGCGTGCCGCAGAATTTTCAAGGAAAGCATTTTACAATTGTTTCCAGCATCTAACATAATTATTTTCTACAATAATAGTGTATTGTGTTATTAGGAAATAAGAAATAATTGTGATACATTTACATGCGAAGCACACAAAGTCTCATTTACTCTGAATAACACTTATTATTTTTTCTTCAAACTTAGGAAATAGAATTATAAATCATTAAAAATGCAAACTTTCAACAAATATTCTGATTGTATTTGCCATGC
The DNA here is from genome assembly GCA_963942605.1 of Poecilus cupreus. Lineage (NCBI taxonomy): Eukaryota > Metazoa > Arthropoda > Insecta > Coleoptera > Carabidae > Poecilus > Poecilus cupreus. The sequence continues at coordinate 3,535,583 of OZ012721.1, read as the reverse complement.
ACGAGGGATATACTGGAAGAATATTTTTCGAGTAAAATTTCAGTCACTATTTTAAATTATTGAACATCTAATATTTATTTTAATCTGTCACATAAACATTATACCTATTACTTTGATTAATGTCATTTATCAAATTACCTTAAAAATGAGTCATCAGCGTTTTGAAAGTAATTCTTTTGAATAAATTGATGGAAAAATTTAAGATAATCGGCCCGATTCTCTAACTCAGTTAAGTTTTAACCACTTGCTAATATTTTTGACAAATAGAAATAAATGTTACAAGTGACCGTTTAATTTTTTCTTGTGTTAAAAATTTCCATTGGATTAAAATCTTAGCAAGTGGTTAAAAATTAACAACTGAGTTAGAAAATTGAGCCAATTATCCCTTTTGTCCTTTGAAAACGAAGAAATTAAACTATTCTTCATTGTGTTTACAATTATTATAAATATTCGGGTATCGCACTTGTGCAAATGCAAATACCCGGGTATCAGCAAAAATGCAAATATTCACTGATATTCAATCGTCATTGGTTGAAATTCGGAAAATACTAAAACGTGATTGGTTGATATTTTTCGAGTGAAAATTCTATCTTATCCAGTATTTCGAGTTGCCTTAGAATATATTGATTCGTTATTATTTATTTGTTTTTTTCTTAACTATTAAATTATTGAATTACAACCTTATTATTTTTCATAATATTTTACTTTGTCTTCCGCCGGAGTAAAAGTGTTACTAAGGAGACACGTTTATGCCGCCGGTGAAAAAACTTCTGCTTGTTGAATACAAATACGTAACAACGTACTTTTATGACGTTTGAAGAAAAAATATATAACGATCACAAGTGCCGCTGCATTGAAAACAAAGAACTTTAGTACTCTTTAAGGAGCAATTGTTGAGTTCCGTTTTGTTTATGTTGAAAACAAAAGTGTTAGAATTAAGAATTGAGATGTAGTTTTTGATTGCGTGTAACTCGTCCTGATTCCCACAGTACAAATGTATAGTTGTGCTCGCGCATTTCGCAAAATGTGATTATATTTTATATTCACTGATTTCAGTGCTGCTGTAGAATATAATCTGAAGAGAAATATAAATATGATAACAACACTGCATGGGTTACCGTGCGAATAAGATGCATAATCTTATTTTATAACTAATGAATTTACTTGACTGATGTAATTTTAGAGCCTGGGTTTCACTAGCGTAGCTAGTTTTGGTTTCTACAACTAGATATTGAGAAAATTTTCACAAATTCTGTTACCCGTTTAACATTTTGCTCCTAATAAATTTGTCTGTCAGAATATCTACCTGTAAAGTAGTATTTTATCCACTGGATTCTCGATACTAAAATAATACTTTAATAGTAAGAATGAATAAAGTATTACTTTATTCGCTAGTGGATAAAGTTACACGTTGCTATAGACAAAATTTTCTATATTTTAAGCAAAATTACATAGCCACTTCTAAAGTATACAAGTAAGTGATAAAACATAAATATGTCAAATTTTTAATTAAATGTCATTTTAGTTTTATTAAAGAAATATATTAAAGGAAGGGGTTAAACAAATATTGTATGCATCACGTGAATAAAGACAAATTAACCTCTCGCGTAAATTTATTTGATCACTCGGCTAACGCATCGTGAGCTAAACATTCCGCTTGTAATTAAAATATATCTTTATTCATTTACTACATAAATAACTAATGTTCTCATCGTAACTATGATTTTATTTTAAAATATTAATTAAATCTATTTTCAGACTAGTCTTCAAAACATTCTAAATAATAATACAACCACACATATTTTTGACACTTCACAATTATTTGACATCCACCCTCACACATAGACAAAATTGAGAAATTGGTCTTAATAGATTCAGTGGACCTCAAAATATGTATTTCCGCAAAGTCTCGTCAGAAATTTTTTCATGATTCCAATACTTTCTTATACTTTGTATAAAAGAAAGTAAACCCAGCTTTAATCCGAATTTATTTACAAATCTTGGGATACAAATGATACAATATATAATCCAAACAACTCCTCATAAAATATTTTTATAATTATCAGTGATTTTACAGGGCTCTAGAGTTATTAAATTAAACAATATATCAGTAAGTATTCTCTTAAAATGTTAATGCAACAGGTTTCACAAACGAATAAAAGATAAAAGTAGATAAAGACTGTTGCATTATGTTAATAAAATTTTCAGGTTTCTAGCCACGAAACAATTGTTGAAATTGACGTTGATAAGTGCCCATTATAATTAAATTAATTTAAAAGTAAATGTTAATTTTAATTAATGGTTTTCACAAGAAAACTAATTACAACTAGACTTCAAATTAGAGAGACTAGAGAGAAAATAGTGTAAACAAAACAAACTGGTATTCAATAGTTCTTTACACACAATGATGAGCATAAGTGTGGCAGTAAATTTCTTGACATCAAAATGAAATGCATTTTTTATAAGTTAACTCATTTGAAAGGCCATTTCGATTATTACTTATAATATAGTTACTGTTTCTCTGTACTGCACATTTCCCAAACAAAAATAATAACTTGTTTATGTCATTCTTTTCTTTTTTGACAATGTTTAACCCTTTCGTAACCAAAAGGAGTATCTAACATCTACAGAACTGTATCTAAAAGTCTTATTATTTCTATATTTCGAGTTCTGAAAGTTTTTTCGACTTATTCCCAAACTATTTAATAACCTCTTCGAATGGTCCGTGTCACAGACTCACAGTGCATGTACTAAAACAATAAAAATTAAGTGTTCGTTAAAAAACTTGCTAAAGACAATAATTACCAATGTTACACGCATACCTACTCTTTATGTATTCACCAAGCAACTTTTAACATTGGTATTACGTTCAGTGCCAGCTATCACGCAAGGTGATTACAAACAATTCACTATTTACTGCATTGTCGGAATTCAAGGAGCAAAAAATGATTAAATTAATTGGCAATCGGATAAAATTCAATGAAAATCAACGTTGGAATGATTCATCGTTTGCTTCTTTTTACTGCTGTTGTTCCTTCTATTATTAGATTATTATTTGTCGCTAAAATATGTCTGCTATAAGCAAAGTGTTGCACTCAGACATAAGTAAATGACGTGATGATATATTTACATATTTTATTTGTAGAGTAACTTGAAGTATATGAACAAGCATAGACCCATCATGAGAAAAATTGTTGTTTTATACGTCACAACTGCTATCTATTCCTGTCGAGAAACAAGCAAATAACAAAAGAATAAATGTTGAGTTTTACAGCTGTTTGACATGTTGATCTAATTTTTAAACGTCATCATAAAGTAAGAAGGTCATGGTTGTATCAAACTGTTGGAGCTCTGAAAGGATTTCTGCAACCTAACATACATCAGCGTTATGTTGGTAACACATTTGAAAGTACTAAAAATTTTTGTATGTAAAGTACGTATCACCAAAACCCAGAGCATCGTAATAAAACAATTAAACATCCCTCAATTACTATTACAAAGAAACCATTTTATCACACGCTGCGATAACTGAGTGAACTAACCTAAAAATTTGTATTGAAAAGTTTGACAGTTGCAGATAATTTGCTGAATTTACACGAGTTAAGAAGGTTGCACCGTGATTTATCAGATTTTAACATAATTTTTGGTGAATTCTAATAGCAATGATGTTAACATAATCTGTTTTAATATTTTTATGTAAATTTTATATATTGTTTTTACTTAATTGTGGTCGTAGGAAAAGTATCGTGTACAACACATGCTGAAAGGATATTTCAGCACTAGTTGTACAATATACTATTTTCAACCTTTGTTTTTTTTTTTTCATAACGCACTGGTCTGCAGATTTCAAATATCAAAATATAATTTTTTAATGTGTTGTAAGTCGTAAATTCTGACAATAAAAGAAAAATGTTTAAAACAACAATTGTAGATAATAATATTTAAAACATTATTTCTATAACAAAAACTATCATTAAACAATAATTTACTGAGATCATTCAAAATAAATTGATAGGGCTTCAAGTAAACTACCACTTCCGGTTATTGGATTATCACCAAAAACTAATCAGCTCGTCCCAAGGGGATACAGTTGATATATACAAAATAACCAAATTTTCACTTTTGTAGTTTTTGAGAAACCGTAACTCTAGAGATCCACACAGACATCATTGTGAAACTATTAAAGTCGTATTATAGGAATCCTAAAACGTGCTCATCCACTGAAAACTCACTACTTTTCATCTTGAGCATCATGATAAGGTAAGGTTATATAAACTTTTAAAGCTCTGGAAAGAATGTTATATTTCTGCAACCTAAAGTACATCGACGTTAAGTTGGTAACACGTTTGAAAATATTAAAAATCTTTGAGTGTAATTCCATTTCTTATCTCTTAAATCATTATTATATGTTACTTCGATCTATTCTTTGAATTCTTATAACTAAAACATATAATAAATAAAACTTTATAACTATAGTTATTTATTTTATTTTTTAAAATCAGTATTTATCGTACATATAGTAAAAATCGATTACTAAGTAATTACGATTAAATAAAGGCGCGTTAAATGTACATAGTACATGATATATCGCATATTAGATCGTCCACACTTTTTCAGATGTGCCGGATGATGTCAGCAATGGATGTGGCCATGCACAAGTCGTTAAACTCAAGAATATTAGATCTGTGCCTATTAAAAACGTGTAATATTCATATAAAAACAAAACCATGCGTCTTAAGGGGGCCAAATTATTTTATTTGTTTATTTGCTAATTTCTTTCAAAGCGAAACAATAAAATGATTGTTTGGCAAAACCAAGGGCTTACAAAGATTTCAATGAAATAATTATAATCAAATAAATTTAAAAGCCTTTAATTTTAATACTGATCAAATAAATATTAACTAATTGAAATGTGATTTCTATGATTCAAGGTTGATTAATCTTTACAAATTAATTATACAGGGTGTTCATTTTTAAGTGGCTACCATTGCGATCTCGAGAACTAGAAGAGATACGAAGTTGGTTAAATTAGCAAATAATCTCTATTTCACATAGGTATTTCAATGATAAACTGAAAAAAGAAATTCAACCAGTGGTTCTCAAAATATGGATACCAACTTTTCTATTTTAAATAGAAACATATATTTTTTATTTGTGCATTCAATAGAGCTCTTTATTCTGAATCCAACGATATAAAATTTTCATACCCTTACATAACAAAATTTTCTAAAAAAAAATTAATAAAATTATGAACTAATTTTTCCTAAATATGATATTAATTAGAGTGCCATGAATGAAAAAAGTGAATTAATCCATTTTTAGGTATTAAAAATGATATGAAGAACAATTTCTCATTTAACAGAAGTAGCAATAAATAAAATATTCACTTTTTTCATTCATGGCACTCTAATTAATATCATATTTAGGAAAAATTTATTCAAAATATTAAATTTTTTTTCGAAAATTTTGTTATGTAAGGGTATGAAAATTTTATATCGTTGGATTCAGAATAACGAGCTCTATTGAATGAGCAAATAAAAAATATATGTTTCTATTTAAAATAGAAAAGTTGGTGTCCATATTTTGAGAACCACTGGTTGAATTTCTTTTTTCAGTTTATCATTGAAATACCTATGTGAAATAGAGATTCTTTGCTAATTTAACCAACTTCGTATCTCTTCTAGTTCTCGAGATCGCAATGGTAGCCACTTAAAAATGAACACCCTGTATATTGAATTAATTGATCTACTTTAAATGATTCCTGCTTGATCACTTGATAGTCATGAATGAATTTTTAAAAATCTCTTAAAAGTAATTCATTAAATAATTAAGAATAATACAATAAATATATCATCACGCCATTTCTCCATTTCGGGTATGGCACTCCGCTTTCGCAGATTTCTGTAAGGTTTCAACTATTTCTAAAGATGTTAGTGGAGGAAAATATTAATATGGAAATTATCAGCGGTGGGATTCGAACTGAGGATCTCTTCAATTTACTTTGCCATACGGAGATTTTTACCCCATAAGAATATTACTAATCTGATGTGAAAAACACATAACCTCCCGCCAAAACAGCTTGTAAACGATACTTATTAATAGCTATTGGAATTGAAGCGTATCGGACTGTATAATATAATATGTTCAACACATAACCTCCCGCCCAATACAACTCTTAAACGGTATAAATAGTATTTGATCATACAGAAACATACCTTCATTTGTTTATTTTCTATTTATATTTGAGAAATTTAATTTTCTTTCGTATATTTATTAAATTTTTTAACATTTATTTCACTAAGAAAACAGCTTCACAATCACAATGAAACTGCTACTTCCGGTTGACCAATTTTATCCAAAATCTAATCAGCTCTTCATATAAATATAGAAAGCAAATATACACAAAATTGTATTTTTTGCAATTATAGTATTTGAGTTATACGATATGAAAAAATTGGCACAGACCACATACACACATACATCCAGACAGAAAATAATAAAATCGTATTGTAGGGACCCTAAAACGTGCTTATTCATTGAAAACTCACTACCCAATTTTTTGATCAAAAAACATACCACCCTTACCTAGAGGTAGGCGAGAGGTAAAAAAAATGTATCCAAGATATGCTTCATTGAGTGAGTATAATGATGTGTTAGTGCCTACATTGATGTATGGTTTTGAATGTTGTTGTGGAAATGAGGTATTTGAGAGGAGAGTGGTCGTGTCTGGAATACGTTGTTGTACGGTGAGCGTGAGATAGAAAGAATGTTGTTAAAAAAGGGGGAATGAGTCAGTTGAGGTGGTTGGTGAAACTAAAATATGGGGTGAATGATTTCCTGGGCGTCCGAGTAATATATTTCTCCATATTTTTATTTGAAGCATTTTTATATAATATATTGGACAACATTAAAACCTAAAACAAAAACAGTTCTTTTGCTGCATTCAAACATACAGCATGTAGTTCCAGCGCATGTGACGAATATAGGTTATAGGAAAGAAATAAACATCTAATCAAAAACTATAAATTAAGCCAAGAAAAAACTCCAAGCCAGTCCTGTTTTGTTGACATCTGTGACAACTGACAGTGCCCGCACTCGCCGTCCTCAACATCTTAACATCTCCAGCAGCACAAACAATCCAATTGATGCAAATGTAACATTAGAAATAGAAATACTAGCCGCACGCACTTCTATCTACCCAATGCTATATTTCCAAGTGTGTGTGTGAGTTACTAAGTGTGTGTTTGTTTGTGACAAAGATGTAATATAGGAAGTGTCGACCAGCTATAGTATACAGCGAATGTGTAAAGCATCTGTGATACTCCAACGACTTGATGACTTACCCAGAGTTTGACATGGATTCATTTTTCATTTTTATGGTTTCTTAATAATCTGTAATTGCTGCTGAAGATCGTCTATAATTAGAATATGGGGAATTACAAGAACATAACCTAAAATTAACAACAAATTAATTATGGCCGATTTATCAATCGACTGTTATTCAAATGTTAACTAACAGCAACATAAATAATACATATTTCTGTATATTTAACAGGAGACCCTTAATGTTGTAACTCTTTGGGAAGTAGATATTAAGAGACAAAATAAAGAACCTATAATAGAAACATTGAAACGCAGAGACAGAAACATACAAAAGCAAGAACAATTCAACTAAATTCAAGGAACAAAATATAATCCATGTTACAAGAATATACAGACACCACATATACCTACCAAGTTATTTATTAAACGCTATGAATATCATTACAATAGCACGATTTAGATGCGATAACCAGGAAAGAAGTAACATGTATTGGTTTTCAGCAGAAGAAAAGAGTTGTAAATTGAATTGCGGAGATAGAAAGAGATAATAGTAATTTATGTATCAAGGCACTGAAGTTCATTTTTTTATCACGAATATGGAATTTAGATGCCGAGGCCCGTAGGGCTGGGAAACCAAGTGAGTGATAAAAAGAAACTTCAGTGCCAAGCTACATATTAAGTTTTATTTGAAATCTAAAATTCGAAAAAACTGTAAAATATTACAATATAGGTTAAGTTTATACATCTGTCAGTTGTCATTTGAAACTGACAGTCAGTGTTGCCAACCTCGAGAAGTGAAGTTATCGTAAATAACACTCAAAATTATGTGTTTTGTCCTCAATTTCGTCATCGGAATTAATTAGTTAATTCTTCTTGCACATTTTGTTTCTTGTTACGTCCAAATTTACTAGAGTACGTCAGTAAATTATCCTAATTGTACAATAATTATTTAACGGTTGCCAACACTGGGTTGCTAAAAATCGTCGATTTCTGAGCTTTTAATGGCGATTTCTGAGTACTTTAGTGCCGATTTCAAATAATAGTATTGTGTCATTAGGAGTAAATGTGATACTTTGGGTGCTGAGCATGTAAGTTTGAACGACGAGCGAAGCGAGTCGAACAATTACATGCGAAGCACCCAAAGACACATTTACTCCGAATAACACATGCTATTTTTTCTTCAAACATAGAAAATAAAATTATAAATATTATAAAATGCTCAAAACTTCAAAAAATATTCTGTCTTATCTAGCATTTCAAGTTGCCGTAGAAAATGCTGTTTTGTTATTTTTGTTTATTTGTTTCATTTTTATCTGTCAAATTATTGAATTACAACCTAACTATTTTTCATAATATTTTACTTTGTCCGCCGCCGGCGTAAATGTGTTGCCAAGGATACACTTTTACGCCGGCGGCGACAATATTGAACTTCTGCTTGTTGAATACAAATACATAACAACGTACTTTTATGACGTTTGAAGAAAAAATTTATTTACTAAATGACCAATGAACATAAAGAACTGGATATGAAAAATTTAAAAAAAGGAAGCATGGAATAATATGTTAAATTTATGTATATTCTTGGCCGAAAAGCATGAATGAATAAATTAATAAATAAATAAACTAACTCTTTGGGAGTTGTTGTTTGACGGCAAACATATCCCATACCAAGATCTATTCCTCTTATACAAATAGGTTAATAGTATGATGATATATTTTGTTTATTTTATGTAAAATTAAGTAATGAATGAATTTCAAATCCTGCAATGCTATAAATGTCATACGAATGTTTTATCATTTATTTTTTATCATATCTGTTTATATAGTCAAGTAATAAGTGTTTTATGAATACGATAACTCATTTATTAATTATGAAATTAGCATGTGACATTCATTAACAAGACGCTGGAAGTTCATCTAAAAATAGGCTGTCATTTGATATCTCTAATTTTCGGTTAATGTACCTAAACAAAACAGTCAGCAAAAAACTTCAAAATAAATACTGGTTCTTCTCACATACTTAAAACAATAAATAGTTAATTACATTCTTCGCGCATGATGGATTATTTACATTAATGCGTGGATGACGTGGGAAAGTATGTGAAACGAGGCGAAGACGAGTGAAAACCCCACGACCGATATAAATCACTTTTAACACGTATATCATACAAAATTTTATCTACGATCTTCCTAGTGTATTAATAAATACTAAAAAAAAAGTATAATAACATTTTGAGAGGTAGGGTTATATTTGTTGATTTATTGATAAAAATTGTTATCAACGTGTTAAAAGTAACAATGAAATCACTTTTAACACGTTGCTATATTACTTTTAACACTAGTATCAGGAAGTGACACTTTTAACTTGCTAAGCAACCGTTAAAAGGGCACGTCAGCTAAGTCATACCCACCACCGGTTGCTAAGGAATATGACGACTGTTGAAGAAACAATTCAAACATTTTTACCTCCCGCCTACCTCTAGGTAAGGGAGGTATTGTTTTTGGTCAGAAAATTGGGTAGTGAGTTTTCAATGAATAAGCACGTTTTAGGGTCCCTACAATACGATTTTACTATTTTCGCGATGATGTCTGTATGTATGTATGTATGTATGTATGTATGTATGTATGTATGTATGTATGTATGTATGTGTGTGTGTGTGTAGTCTGTGGCAATTTTTTCGTCTCGCATAACTCAAATACTATAATACCGAAAAATACAATTTTTTGAATTATTGCTTCTTATATTTAAATGAAGAGCTGATTAGATTTTGGATAAAATTGGTCGACCGGAAGTAGCAGTTTACTTGAAGCCCTTAACAGTTTTTCGTGAAAAATACGGTTAAATTTCCTTTTTCAACAATTTATGTTATTTTGAAAGTTGAAGAATATTTAATTCTACATTTGTTTTGATTACACTAATTTTAATAATTTTCATTAGATTTAGAGATAATAAAATATAAAGAAATTAGATTTCACAAATCTTGCATTCCTAGTACACCATGGAAAATTTTCAATTTTTTACGAAATGTGACACATGTCATTGTGATTGTGAAGCTGTTTTCTTAGTGAAATATATGTCAAAAAATTAAATAAATATACGAAAGAAAATTAAAATTCCCAAATATAAATAGAAAATAAACAAATAAGAAGGTATGTTTCTGTATCATCAAATACTATTTTGTACCGTTTAAGAGTAGTATTGGGCGGGAGGTTATGTGCTGGCCACATCAGATTTTTATTTAAATTATTGGCAATTATCGATGGTTTTTGCGGGTTTTGATACAAGTTAACATTGTATGAACTAAATGTTGTTTTTGCTACACTGATAAAAATGTTTTCTTGGAACAAACAGATTCCTCTTAAATGAAGAGAAATAGTTATTTGCAAACTAGAGAGGAAAGCGCTTCTTTTTCCACCTCGAGATCGAAGTTTGCCTCATGAGCGCAGCGAATGAGGCATTTCGAACGAGAGTGGTAGAAGAGCTTTCCTCTCGTGTTAGACAAAACATTTTTTTCACGATATGTTTCTAAAAACGGTTTGCTCGGACCTAAAATACACTTAGAGAACACAACTGACAAACTGACACGTTAAAAGTTAGGTTATCAGACACAAGGCGGTGTAGCAGTGTTGCCAATGAAGCAATCTTAAATATCTTTAATTAAGTTGTCAAATTGTGATTTAATAAGAAAAAGAAAAATATAAGACATAGTTGTAAGATAATTTAAATTATGTATATCACTAAAATAAGGATTTTCAATCAAATTAGGAATTTATTTTTAATTTTTGTAATATATTTTTTGCAAATAATATTCATATTGGTAACACTTCTATATTTTCCTCTCTAGAGGGGAACAACACTCTTTCCTCACTATTTAGGGAGAAGAACGGTGGGGTTTCCTACCATGTCGTGAAAAAATAATATTAATATTTCTGTATTTCAACAAGTTTGCTTCCCTTAAACAGCAATAAAATTAAATGTGCATATTTATTACAATTTTTATAGTGCCAGCACTCGTCCAGCAATTTAAATCCAAATCAAACTGCGTTGATTAGCCATAATTGATTGTGATATATGTCCCAGTGTAACAAGTTGGCCTGGTTTCTAATCACAAAGTCCGGCGATACGACAAACTGTCTTTCAATGCCTTCCGCGTCTAAATCGGTCTCATTCATACGCCGAAGCATTACGGAGCGGCCCAGAACACAACCGAGAAGGAAGAAGATTTCTGGATGCTTTTTATCGGGATTTTGTTGATTGTTTTAGCAGATTTGGTTGTTGATGAACTCATGCTCATTCCACACGGAAGTTGCTTATGCAAATAGGAAGGAATTTATTACAAAGCTTTAACAACAATTTTTTTAACTAAATCACTCTGCTCTTATGCCCGTTTTCTTGTCAATAAATTGCAAAAAACAAAAATAATCGGCCCAATTCTCTAACTCAGTTGTTAATTTTTAACAACTTGCTAAGATTTTAATCCAATGAAAATTCTTAACAGGCAAGAAAAAAATCAAACTGTCATTTGTAACATTTGTTTCTATTTGTTAAATATATTAGCTAGTGGTTAAAAGTTAACAACTGAGTTAGTGAATTGGGCCGATTGTCGCTTGTTTTATGCCTGTTTTACACGACGCAATTTATTGTTGTGTCAATTTTTCATTGACCAATAAATTGGTCAATTTATTGACGCATCACAACATGTTTTATGTTTCGACAATTTTTTAGAGAATTCTAGAGGATTTTAGTCAATGACAATCAGTGTAACTTTTTTATACTTAGGTTAGTTGTCATTTTTATGCGTATAGCTTAAACCAAAAATATTAGTACCATAGGTGACAGCTGACACTATTGAAATTGTCGCAATAAATTAACGGAAAACTTGACGTTTGTAAAACGAACGACAATATTTACGTTCTTGACAATTTATTGACAAGAAAACTTTCCGTCAATTTATTGTAACAGTTTCAGTACTACCAGTACGATATCAGTTGTCACCTATGCTACTAACATATTTGATTCAAGATATACGTACATAAGTGTCAAATAACCAAAACATAAAATGTGTAACAACACATTTCACGAAAATACATTTACAAATGCCGATTATTAAATCCAGTGTTTGTACATTTATCGAAAATACACTTGTCGAATCACTTGGATATTAAAAATCTCGAAAATACATTTGTCAAAAGCGAACAATACCAAATGTCGTAGTTCTATCTTCTTTCGATAAATGTATTTTCGAGATTTGTAACGTTCGACATTTGTAATATTTAAGAAATGTATTTTCTATATTTGTAACATTCGTCATTTATAATATTTCTAACATTCGATAATTGTATTTTCGATAAACGTACAAACTATGAATTTAATTTTCGACATTTTTAGTATATTCTAGAAATGTGTTTTCGTGAAATAAATTTTCGACAAGCGTATGTATTCCCCTAAATAATTCCCTAAAAAAATTGCCAATAATAGAAAATTTTCAGATTTGTCTATAAATTACACAGAACAATAAATTGACAAGAATAAATTGCATTGTGTAAAACAGTGCTGTCAAATAACGACTCTCAAAAAGTTATAAATGTATTTCTTGTTCTATTTTTCTGAAAGGATGTGACGTTGTATGAAGGGCCATGTATAATTTGGCCTACTTTTCACAGGAATGAGAGAATTAGATTTTATTTGAAATGTACAAGCATACAAACAGATCTCAAGATAAATTAAGAGAAGTATGTGATGTGTGATGCAACATATATTTGTATTAATTAAAGATCATAGCCATTTTAGTTAGTTCTCGTTCTCGTTTATTGTATGATGCCATAACATCTATTCCAGGAGGTATAATGTGTCATGTATTTTCAAGATTCTAGAATACAACCTTAATAAATCAACTGTTCTGTCATTCAATTGAAAATTAATTTGAAAATTATTTTTATCCAACACCTCTCAATAAATGCTCTATAACTATGGTGATTTTACACAAGCAACGAAACAGATTATCCACTAGTGGGTATAATTTTGAGGAAAGCCACTAGTGAGTATTTTTTTATTTATAACAATAATAATAAAACACAACACCTTGGTAACTACTTCGATTGACATTTTAATTTAAAAATTTAAAGCATATGTCACTGTCAAATAATATTTCTTTAATAAATTTTTCATTTATTTAGAAGTGTTGGATAAAACATTATACTTCACACGTGGGTAAAATTTCTCTCATGGGTAATTCCTTACTTTGCCCACTTGTAAAGTAAATAACTATTATGATATACTAAATCGTAAACCTACTATTTTTGAGCTCTATCTCTAGTGGTACAGAATCTTTTACGGGCTAACCCCGGTTATAGTTATTTACGTTATAAGTCCGGTAAATGAGTTTTTACGGTATGAATTACTGAGATCTGCGAAAGCAAAATACCACACCTAAATTGAGCCTTGGTAGAGTAGATGGTTTAATGGATTATCTAGAAGATTAATGAATTGATCCAATTTCCGATTAACTACCAATTCATCAAAAAGAATCTTATTTGGCCAGCACAAAACTTCCCGCCCAATACAACTCTTAAACGGTATAAAATAGTATTTGATGATACAGGAAAATACCTTATTTTCTATTTATATTTTAAAAACTTCATTTTCTTTCGTATATTTATTTAATTTGTTGACATATATTTTACTAAAAAAACAACTTCACAATCAAAATGACATGTGTCACATTTCGTAAAAAAATTGAAAATTTGTAGTGATTCCATGGGTGTATATGAAATGCAAGATTTGTGAAATTTAATGTCTTCATATTTTATTATATCTAAATCTAATGAAAATAATTAAAGTTAGTGTTTTCAAGCAAATGTAAAATTAAATATTCTACAATTTTTAAAAATAACATAAATTGTAGAAATTTAATTTAACCGTGTTATTTTACGGAAAACTGTTAAAGGCTTCTAGTGATCTGCTACTTCCGGTTGACCAATTTTATCCAAAATCTAATTAGCTCTTTATATAATTATAAGAAGCAAAAATACAAAAAATTGTATTTTTTGGTATTATAGTATTGGGTAAATAGCTCCGTGGTAACGTGTCGGACTGTGGATAGTAAGATCCTCAGTTCGAATCCCACAGCTGCCAGTTGCCAATTTAAATTTATCTCTGTGGTTCCCTCTCCACTAACATCTTTGGGGGCTATGATTTTACGGCTGGTAACCGCACTTCATACGCGAAAATATATCACTTATCGAGATCTGCGTAAGCAGAGTGCCACACCAGTAATGGGTAAAAGGCGTGATGATATTTTTTTATTATTTGTTTGAATTATGCGAGACAAAAAATCGGCACAGACCACACACACATACATCCAGACATCAAGGCGAAAACAGTAAAATCGTATTGTAGGGAAAAACGTGCTTATTCATTGAAAACTCACTACCCATTTATTTGACTAAAAACAATACCTCCCTTTCCTAGTTGTAGGCGGCAGGTAAAAATAGGATACAATTACTTAAATTCCTAGAAGATAAGTAATCTCGGAAGTATCTTCAACATATTTTAATCCAATCCAAATCAGCAAATCAAATCCTAAACTAATTACCAGCCTCCCCCTTCGTCTTCGTCCCCGCGGCGTTCTTATAAATCCCTCGATCTGTTCCTCGCATCCAGACTTGGCCGCGTGCGGTCTCTAACATTAACATCTCAAACAGCAACTGTCCCAGTGTGCTCAAGTGTCGCAAGTTATTTAGTGTGTGTGTGAGATGAAGAGCAGCGTGCAGCTGCTCTTGTGCCTGCTGGTGCTGGTGACGACGTCCACCGACGCCAGAGTGCGGAGAAGACATCCCAAGGAACCCCAAGCGCAGCAGCCATCCGGGGATTATGATTATACCCCGGAGTATTACGATGAGTACGATGAATACGACGAGAAAAGTGAGTTCATAGACCCCAGCAAAAATTTATCTGTCCTAATTTCTTCTGACAAATCTGTTGTTTACAAGATACTGATATAATTCAAATTTGTTGAATACATCAATCATATCATTATCATGTAATGTAAATACTGTTAATTTCTAATGATGCTTTTTGACATCTGAGTAGCAAGTACGGCAGCACCCTTGCCTTCGGCAGCACCAACAGTTCCTCATATTGTAGAAGAAGTTACCACAGAGATCTTCCAACAACCTCCTGATGAAGTACCTGTACCTACTGGTAAGATAGGATACTATTTTTAACAATACAATCAATCGAAAATATTAAATGTCTTTTATCCAACATCTCTCAATAAATGCTCTAAAACTATGGCGATTTTAAACAAGCAAAGTAACAGAATACCCACTAGTGGGTATAATTTTGAGAAAATACACTAGTGAGTATTTTTTTATTTATAACAATAATAATTACTTACAACACCTTGGTGACCACTTCGATTGACAGTTTAATTTAAAAATTTAAAGTATGTCACTGTCAAATAATATTTCTTTTATAAATTTTACATTTATTACGAGGTGTTGGATAAAACGTTATACTTCACACGTGGGCAAAGTGGAATTACCCACTCGATAAAATTATCAAACTCAGCCTTCGGCTTCGTGTGCTAAAATTTCTCTCGTGGGTAATTCCTTACTTTGCCCACTTGTAAAGTAAATAACTATTAGTATGTTGAACAGGAAGAGTGTATGTGATTTATTTTATTCTTTGACAATTTTTTTCTACGACCGAGCAGAAAATATACATTTCCAACGGTCAGTTGAAAGCAGAAAATTGACGTTTGCCGCTTGCCAAGCGGCAATAAGATTTTTGCCGCTCACCGAGCGGCATAATAAATGTCTTTAGTAGAATAGAAAAACGGACAGTTGTTATGGTAAATTTTAATTTAATATTACATTCCTCGCAGCTTCTTTGATGTGTGTTAATTGAATTGAAAAATTAATATCTGTCATGCGATTCAAACAAATAACAGAAGGAACAGTGCCCATCACCTTGGAAACGGTTTAACAGGGCTAACTGTAAAGTGCATCGAAATAAGAGTTCAAACAGAATATGGCAAATATAATATTTTCATCCAGTTTTTTATCATTATTGAATCGGTCGTAGAAAAAATAGTATGTGTTTCTCGAGCAGAAAGTGCCCTTGCCGCTTATGCATGGTTGCTGGTTTCGGCTGCACCTCGACCATCAATGTCCATGCGCAAGCGGCAATAGACTACTTTCTGCTCTAGATACACAAATAACTATATTATAAACATTTATAATAAATAGTACGTTAATAAAAACAAAGGCGTTAATGAAGCTCTTCACTCACGAAAAGTGAGTGGGATAAGTGACATTTAACTCACGGGCGTAGATAAAATATTTTACACATAATTACAAATTCTGGGCATTAATGAGTTAGACAGATTTAATTATTTAAATTAAGAAAATTATTTATATTAAGAAAGAAATATAATAAGTATAAGTATCAAAAGGTTAGTACTAGTAAATTGTTTACTAGAAAATAAATTAAATACTCCTCCAAACTTAACTTGAAATTTATTACTTATGTATAATCTAAACATGAATAAACTCATTACTGTAGTACGCATCGTAATATGTCTTATATTTATCGAAATATGGCGATTTGTAATATTTTTCAAAATACAGAAATTTTCTTAAATATGACTTAAAATTGTAATTTTTTTTTATTACATTTCTTTATAATATTCGCGCCAGGAAACCCATTGCAGCAGAGCGCATCGTCATATCGCTAATATTTTTCGAGATATGACGATTTTTTATATTTTCCGAAGAGCAACTTTGAGGGGCTGTAACTCGAAAACTATACAAGATATCGATAAATATCTCCAGTTTTGTGCTTTTCCTGCCATTTATAATAAATTAGTAAATTTTGAAAATTTTTAAATTTTTTGAATTTTTTTTCAAAATTTCGATTGATATATGAATATGAAAGATACAGACTTGCAGTGTTCACCAATCGATTCAGCTCGACGAAATACATAAACCCTGAAAATTTCAGAAAATTCGGACAACCGGTTGAAATGTTAGAGCAGAAAGTCTGAAAATGGCCAAACGTCAAGGGGTATTACTTGACTTTTTGGACAAAAAACGCCATTTTCAGGCTTTTTGCTCTAACTTTCCATCCCGTAAAGCGATTTTTATGAAACTTTGCATATTTATGTATTTAGACGAGCTGAATCGATTGGTGAACACTACAAATCTGTATCTTTAATATTTGTCGAGTTATCGCCGATCGAAATTTTAAACAAAAATACAAAAAAATTTCAAAATTTTAAAAATTTCAAAATTTGTTATATAAGACACCAGAAACGCTCAACTGAAGAGAATTTTTAGATATCTCGTGTAGTTTTTTAATTACAGGCCCTTAAAGTTGCACTTCGAAAAATACCAAAAATCGATGTATCTCGAAAAATATTAGAGATCTGACGATGCGCTCTGCTACAATAGGTTTCTTAGCGCTTATATTATAAAGAAATGTAATAAAAAAATATTACAATTTTAAGTGAGGATATTCCGTGAGTTTTTCTATTGATTGATTAATAATTACAGTTTCTGTTATTTGTTTGTTCCCATAGCAACTAAAATTAGTTTATTAAACATATAATTCAGTTTTGTTAAAAGAAGAAAACAAAATCTTGTGTGGGCACCACACTACTTTCTTATACAAATAAAACCAACTGAACACGTATGACTTATTCCTTGCGTATGACTTTATTTTAAAATAGTAATCGCATGTAAATGTTCGACTCGCTTCGCTCGTCGTTCAAACTTACATGCTCAGCACCCAAAGTATCACATTTACTCCTAATAACACAATATACTATTAACCCCCCTTCCTCTACTGCTAAAGTGTGCCAATTTTTTCGTTATTAACAATTTTTTTATTTCTTCTCCAGTATAATTAATTGTCAAATAATTTCTTATAGGCACAGTAAGTGTGAAGATCGAACCCCCAACAACACCTCTCGCACCAGAATCCCACGCTTTGCCCTTCTCATGTCAATACGAAGGGCAATACTACCGCGAGGGCGAACGATGGTCTCCTTCAACTTGCACCGAGTGTATATGTCAAGGAGGGCAAGCACGTTGTGGGGCTTCAGATCGATGTCCTCTTCGACGTACCACTACAACGACCACCAGACCAGCGTATGATGTGTCACCAATAGAAGGAGAGACAGTCTCTGCTCCTGGACCAAGAGGAGAAGCAGGATGGCCGGGAGAGCCAGGTAGACCGGGAGATAGTGGAATACCGGGATCGCCGGGAGGACCGGGAGTGCCTGGACCGCCTGGACCACCGGGACCGGCGCCTGATGTAAGTGTGGGAATTTTTATACGTATACGAGCCCAGAATCATATTATTTGGCCCAGTTAAAGTCATAAAAAGGAAATTTGTTTAACTCACCATATTTGTATCTTAAATTCTATCATTTTTACATTCCGCACATACATATATGTAATTGAGGTATTGTTTAAGTTACGAATTCATTAGATTTTGGAAACAATTCATCAACAGTAAGTGGTTGATTATTTCAAGGCCTATCAGGGTTTTTGGGCTTATCTTAATAAATAAATGAGACAGAGAAAATTTCAGTGAAATCAAAAAGATGTAGAATAATATTACTTACAATTTTTCTTTCATACAATTTTCTGAATTTTGTTGTCATCAGATTTAAAAACAGTGTTTGTGGTATCAGTCAATGGGTCAAATTGTAAATGTGATATTATTTCGGTATTATATTTCCTTAAAAATTCTTTAAAATAACAGAATTTATGATATAAATAATTTTAATACAATAAATTATCCATTTGTTAGATCAGAACTATTTTTTAAAACTATTCTAAAAGTCTTAATTGGGTCAAATAATATGATTCTGGGCTCGTATAGTGTGATAATGACTGCAGCAATGTCATTATGAAATACTGAGTAATATTATTCAATTTTCTGGCTAAACAGCGAACGCTACAAAAAATATTTAAGGAAGGAAACAGTTTTTCTTTTAATTCTCTACTTATTTTATTTGAACCATTCTTACTTTCCGCACAATATAAGGGAGGTATTGTGGCAGGTACAAATTTTCAAAAATGAGTTTTAACAAATAAGCACATTTTAGGATTCCTAAAATCAGATTTCAGATGTTCATGATACGAGCTGATTAAATTTTGGAAGCAATTCAACAACCGGAAGTTGTAGTTTATATGAAAGACCATCAAGTTTTTTTAGACATAGCTAATGCAAAAAAATTAATAATTTATTTACATAAATGAATGAATGGATTATTTTATTTATAGCAAAATATGGAAAATACATCACAGTAATTATATAATTGTAAGATTAGATAAACAGAACAAGACGGCTTCGTACGACTTCCTGATTTTTTACTCGCGTTTATGTGGATCACTTATTAATGACGTCTGTAAATGTATTATACATAAAGCACATATTAACAAGTTTTAATTAAGTAATTAAATCAAATACTACAAACCATCCATAACATATTGACATTTACAGTCTACAGACATATAAAAAAGAGAACATTTATATTACTTTACAACTATGACACACAAAAATCTGTAGTGGGCACCACAATACCTCCCGCCATAGATTTCTTATCGAACAATGCAGGAACACGGACCACCACTATCAAGAAACGCTCATCCCTTCAAAAAATTATGACACATGTCAAAAAAAAATCATTTTTCAACCTTAAACGAAACTATCAAAATATAATTTTTCTTTAATGTGTTGTAATTCGTAAATGGTGACAGTAAGAGGTAAATGTTTTAAACAATAATTGTAGATAATTTACCTCCCTTACAGGATGTGGCGGGAGATAAAGAACAATACAAAATTAATATTGAAAAATAACTCATCTATTCACATTCGTATATCTATATAATCAAGGACTCTTCTACCGTAAGGTGTAGGGTTTAAAAAGTCTCTTAATCGTGTACAAATTTCGCCCATTGTTTCTTATTCATCCTGCAGTGTAATGTTCCCTTTTTCGGACTCTTGTTTATGATTTTATCCCAGGTGTTTTTTGGTCCACGATCTCTCTTCCTTCTAGTTTATCATCAAAATTTGCCGCACCGGTCTCGATTCATTCATTCTTATCATATAGCTCCACCATGCTAGTTGTCTTGTTTCTGTGAAGTCTATTGGAGTTGTTTTCTTATTATTTCGTTTCTTATTTTGTTAATATTGTTACCCTCCTTATAAATTTATTAGCGCTTGAATTTTGTTTTTCATTTTATGAGACAGTATCCATGACTCGCAACCGTAAGTCAATATAGATCTGGGTATAGTGTTATATATTGTTACTTTTGTTTTTATTCTGATTTCTTTTTTCTCTATGACGCTGTGTTTATATTCTCTCATTTATGTTAATTTCCTGTTTAACTTTTTTTTTTCACTTCACATCTGCTGTTCTTTTAAAAAGCTGATCATCACAATCATTGCTAGCCATAGTGGGCTTTTTCTTCCTCAGCAATTTATCTCAATTCCTTTATATTCTTAGTGTTGCTTCTCTATCTCTTCACATTTCATCTTGATCAGTTCATTTTGTACATCGTCAAACCACTTCAGTCTTTTGGTCTTCCTTTTTTCTTTCTATTGTAGAGATTGTCTTTTATTATTCTTTGTGGCATCCTTCCTTCACTTACTCTTAGTACGAGGCCGATTTACCTTATTCTCTGAGACTTTATGAATCTTATGATATTTTGTTTTCCGATGAATTTCTCTATCTCTTCATTGTACTCTTTTTTAACACTCCCGAAGATCTTTCTCATAATTATTATCTCAAAAATACTTTGTTTATGTCGCCTATCTATTCTATGTATTTATTTCAAATTTTCAGGTGTCCTTATATTACCAACAACTAGCCCTTTCTCAAGCTGGACAAGACAAGGGTCCTACAGGATACGCTCCAGAAGCATTCCACTACTTACAAGCACAAGTCGGTCCAATTGGTCCAAGAGGATCACCAGGTCCCAGTGGACCTTCAGGTCCTCAAGGTTTTCAAGGAACGCGAGGAGAGCCAGGCGAACAAGGACCTGGAGGTCCACCTGGACCTATTGGACCTAGAGGTTTACCAGGATTACCCGGAAAAGATGTAAGATACAAGAAATGTTAACATAAAATTATACAGAATAATTAAATAATCTGTCTAGGGTGAAGCTGGTGAAGATGGTGAAGCTGGAGCACCAGGAGCTGCCGGGCCAACAGGTCCACGTGGCCTACCTGGAATGCCAGGACTTCCTGGTGTGAAAGGACATCGTGGTTTTCCTGGAATTGATGGAGCTAAAGGAGAACAAGGATCATTAGGAGAAAAAGGAGCTGCTGGAAATCCAGGACCTATCGGGGCAGTGGGGCCAATGGGACCTGCTGGACCACGAGGAGAACGAGGACGAGAAGGACCTCCAGGACCACCAGGACTTAGAGGACTTGATGGTATTGCTGGACCACCTGGACCACCAGTGAGTGCAATTATATTTTTTAAGATACATAGATTTAAAGAATACCAAAGACTTTTGGATTAAGTTTTTTGATAGATATTTATGTATCTAGTACCTAATTTACGGTTTTATGAACGATACAGTTTAGGTCTCGAGCGAGCACACATAAAGGGCGAGTCAATAAAACCCTATTATATACCGTGTTACATACAATATTTTATCCAACACCTCTTAATAAATGCTCTATAACTATGGCGATTTTAAACAAGGAAAGTAACAGATTACCCACTAGTGAGTATAATTTTGAGAAAAGTCACTAGTGAGTATTTTTTTATTTATAACAATAATAATAACACACAACACCTTGGTGACCACTTCAATTGACAGATTAATTATAAAATTTAAAGCATATGTCACTGTCAAATAATATTTCTTTTATAAATTTTAAATTTATTAAGAGATGTATAAAACGTTATACTTCACACGTGAGCAAAATGGAATTAACCACTCGATAAAATTATCACACTCAGCCTTCGGCTTCGTGTGCTAAAATTTCTCTCGTGGGTAAGTCCTTACTTTGCCCACTTGTAAAGTAAATAACTATTATTTTAGAATATTTTTTCACGACTCCAATATTTATAATGTATTTAAAACATATTAGAATTACTGTTGATTTGTTTTGTTAATTTTTCACATGAAATGTCATTATTTCAGCATTTTCTTTCTAGACGGAAGAGAATGTGCTCAAATCTCCCGATGAAATAAGATTAACTGTTTCTGTCATGATTTTGGATCATAAAAAATGTATTATTTAAATATGTTTCGAATTATTCTACATAGTTCTTTATCAGGAAAACAAAATGAATAACATAAACAAGTAAATAGAAAAAGAAATTATGTAAACAACAAATTATGACTTATTTACTTGATTATGTCGAATAATTGGAATCGTTGTATTTAAATAAAATAAAGAGTCCTTTTCAATTTTACTATGAGTTCTTAAAGTTTTTTCAACTTATTAAAACCAAATTCGTTTATAATAGGGAGCAATAGGAAAACCTGGTCCCCCTGGTTTCCCCGGTAGTCCTGGCAACAAAGGTGATCAAGGCAGTCAAGGTCCCAAAGGTAGCCAAGGTTTGCAAGGACCTCGAGGAGAATCAGGTCGGCCAGGACAACCAGGCGAATCAGGTCCGCCTGGTCCACCAGGAAAAGATGGTTACCCGGGAGAAAAAGGCAGTCCTGGTTCAGCAGGTCTCTCGGGACCACCGGGCTTCCCAGGCGCGCGAGGCCCACCCGGGCAGAACGGCAGTCCAGGAGCTCCGGGCGTGAAGGGCATGCAGGGCATTCCAGGCGAACGCGGCTTCAAAGGCGAGCTGGGCATGAAGGGCGAAACAGGCGCAGGTGGGCCTCGCGGGTTGCCCGGGCCCACGGGTGCCGAGGGTAAGCGCGGGAAGCGTGGCATGCGGGGCCCGACAGGTCCCGCGGGGCCGGCCGGGGAGCGCGGCACGCCGGGCCCGCGCGGGCTGCCTGGACCGGACGGTGCGCCGGGCAGCAAGGGGGCGCCGGGTGAGCGCGGCCCCGGAGGCCCCACGGGCAGCAAGGGGGCGTCGGGCGAACCGGGCCGCCCCGGACCGCCAGGTCTGCAGGGCCTGCGCGGGCTCGCGGGCAGACCGGGAGCCCCCGGCAAGCCGGGCAACCCGGGCGAGCGCGGCATCCAGGGCGCTGACGGCAAGCCCGGAGAACAAGGGCCGCAGGGCCTGCAAGGACTTCCCGGACCAATCGGACCGCCCGGCGATAAAGGAATACCAGTATGTAGCATTCATTATTTTAGTATTTTTTAGTTTCTTCATATGACTACGCTAGATGCAGAAATGTGTATGGTGTATATTACACATGCATATACGCGAACTGTTAAACCATTGAAAATTGTTTTGCATGTTTGTATTTTTGTTTAAAAAAAAATAACTTAATTTTACATTTTACAAAAAGTGTGAAATAAAATATGATCAGTTACTTATTCCGAATTCATGCAGCAATTTTCTTTTTCATTTAATTTTAATCTAAGTTATCTTTTTAAATGTATCATTCATGGAACACAACAATATTAAATTAAATGAAAATGAATGCATGCACCAAAGCACGTCAAGAGTCACATTAAAGTTTGTTAATCTTAAATATTGGAATAACAAATACGCAAATTTATTCTTTGCAAACATGGAGTTTTTTTTAATAGTGATCATGATCATATACAAGTGATTATGTATTCTGTTATATCATTACTTAAAAATGAAGAAAATACCCAGTTAAGTCGTTTGTTCAACAAACAGATTCCACAAGGAAAATATTTGTGCAATATTCTTTTGAAATCCTTGTTACTACATCATGATCATAGGAGCTTCTTTAGTTTTGAATAACATTTCATTTTTATCGGATAGAAAATTGTAATTTTCATTTCTAATCAGTTAAGTCAAATAATCAGAATTATTCATATTTTAGCAAAGAATTTCAATTCTCAATGATTTAAAATATAACCTTTTCAATCACAAACGTCTATTGTATCATTTTCATTTAAAGATAAAAGTTGATTATCTTATAAATTAAATGAAAATGAAAATGAGAACATAAATTAAATGATTGCATGATTGCTTATATTTGATAATACATATTTATTTTTTTAAATTAAATGTTAGATGTAGTATTCAGTTATCTACAAGATTGGTTTTGCTCTAAAATCAACAGAGAACGACATATCGTTATATGAAATAACTAACATCGTATTTCCTATATTGCGCAAATCAATTCACCACCTTAAGCATCGGAATTTTCAAACATATACAGATTTTTTTGCATCTCTATCTTCGATTTTCAACATTCAATAACACAATAAATGCATACTTTTGCATCCACCAGATATAGCTAATAATGATACGAGGATACATTTTCACTTTAAAATGAAGTGCAGAACACACTTTTCCTCTAGTGAACTCACAGAATTTAATTATAATTAGGGCGAATCAGGCAAAGACGGTGAACCAGGCCCCCCAGGAAGCCCCGGCCCTCGCGGAGACCCCGGCAAAGACGGCTCTCCAGGTACTCAAGGTCATCCCGGTCCCCCCGGAGCAGACGGTTCACGAGGACCTCCAGGACCAGCCGGTCCACGAGGCTTCCAAGTAACAATCACAACACAACACACTACAACAACTAACTCATTTATCATACTGTATCAACTCTTAGGGTTTACCAGGAGCATCAGGGAATCCAGGATCACCAGGAAAGGACGGGGAAGCAGGAGTGCAAGGACCGCCAGGAACACCAGGAAGTGCAGGGCCGAGAGGAGAACGAGGTTTCCCAGGAGAAAGAGGACCAGTAGGAGTTCCAGGACCGCCGGGATCTAGAGGAGAGACGGGTACACAAGGATCCGATGGACCACCGGTAAGTTAAATCTCATCAATGCATACTCATATATACATACATACATACATACATAATGTCACGCCATATCCTACTCAGTGCAGTAGGACAAACCCAAAAACACAATCAATAAATATTGGAACGCTAACTTGCAACATAAACAGCTAAGCCAATTGTTGGATATCTGTCTATGTTGTACAACGGGTTTTTTCATAGCAACTGCTCAACAAACCCATAGTAATCGCTCTACAAACAAGTGTTAGACAAAGAAGAGTGGCCTTACAACATCTATCTGTTTCAGGCTCGTTTTTCGCTTTTATTAAAGCCTACAGTGTAATCAATCAACAATCAATTTCATACAAACATTCCTACCCGGCACAGCACTTTCGCCTTATACACATTTATACATGCCCATCTATTATTCACACTTGGAATCATTCGTTCACGCAAAAAGCCATCAATCATACCTAACCACTTCAATCTTGCCTGCATATATTAGTTTCACCAACGTAGGAGCATACGAGATGGCCAAACCACCTCAACTAACTCACACCCACTTTCTTAACAACATTCTTCTCAATCTCACGCTCACCGTACACCAAACTATTTCAGACTCGATCACTCTCCTCTCAAGTACCTTATTTCCATAGCTGTTCATGTTTCTTCATCTACACCCAATATTCAGAACCATACATCAATGTAGGCACTAAAACACCATTATACACATTCAGTCGAGCATTCACGTTTCGAGCAAATGAACCCAGAACTCAATATGTCCATGCCTTGAAAACATACTACCCAAATATACAAATTTACATTACAATCAGTCACCAAATCACAGAGATGGGCAGTAATTAATTACAAATAATAAAATTACGTAATTAATTACATTTTTCAGGAATGTAATTGTTAAGTTAAATTTTTAATTACATTCGCTTTGTAACGGAAAGTTCAGTAATTAATTATATTATTTATGCAAGTAATTAGTAATTCTAGCACTTCTTCATTGTAATTACAATTACATTGTTCTTTTTTTTTTTCATGAACAAAATGACTATTTTGACTTTATGATGGAAACCGAAAATTCTGTTTCAATTTCAACAGTTCAAAATTTGTTGGTTTTTAGTAAGTTTCCAAATATCAATCGAATCTTTCTGAAGTATAATGATATTTTGTCTTCCTTAGCTTCTGTTGAAAGATTATTTTCATTCGCAGGTCTTGTTTCAAATCCAAGGCAGTGTAGGATTATCAGATTCTCTCTGTGAAATTCCTAATTTTAAAACAACAGTTTGAATAACTATCACCCACAATATTAGGCAGAACGTTTTGTTTTTGTTTTAGACTTCTAGTCTTTAAATATTTTATATATTTTAATAATAATGGTATGTTCTTCCATTTTGCCTTTGATTTATATTTTACTTCTTTTATAGTATAATGATTTTTTTAATTCCCTAAAAAAATAAAAAATAATTGTAATTTGTATAATTATATAATGTAATTTAATTACATTTTTGCAGGTAATTGAGCTAATTATGTAATTAAATTCTGATCGTAAAGTAATTTAATTTGTCGATTGTAATTTAATTAACATTGAGACAGTATTATAAAAAAGTAATTAATTCAATTTTTTCAGTAATTTGCACATCTCTGCCAAATCATTCTTCTCAAACACCAACACTTTATATTTATCGACATTCAGTAAAAGATTTAAACCTTTCCCTACTTCATTTATACTCTCAATCATTATTCTCAATTGTTCCTTAGTTCCTCTTGTTTCGTGGTTTCACCCAACACAACACTGAAATGTAATTACACTGGAACGCTAACTGACGTAGAAAATGGGAGCCGAGAGAGACAGCTTGTTGTTGGACTATGTATCTTTGTTGTAGATACATAGCAAGCGCTCTACAAACTGGTGTTAGACAAAGAAGGGTGGCCTTACAACATATATGTCTCAGACTCGTTTATCGCCTTCATAAAAACCTACACGTTAACGTTCTAGTATGACTTATATTTCAGTAGAACACAACATCATCCGCATAAGCTAATGTATACACCATCCGTTCTATTCAATGTTTTTCTAACTGTAGATTATTTCTTCTTTTCATGTAGGGTTTACCAGGTCCAAAGGGAGACAAAGGCCACTCTGGTCCCTCTGGTCTAGTCGGCCTTCCAGGTCTTCGAGGTCAACCCGGTATACAAGGAGAGAAAGGCGAACGTGGTTCCGTAGGTCCCGTTGGTCCCGAAGGTCCAGCTGGACGACAAGGCGAGCGTGGTCCTCAGGGTGTTGTAGGTCCTCATGGTCCACCAGGTGAACCAGCAGAACGAGGTGATCCAGGTCCGCCAGGGCCTCCCGGCGAGCACGGTGCACCAGGAAGTCCCGGTGAGAGGGGAGTTGTCGGACCGCAAGGCTTACAAGGTTTCCCAGGACCCCAGGGACTTTCAGGATTGCCAGGAATGAAAGGAGAGAGGGGAATACCTGGACCAAAAGGCATGCAGGGAAATTCTGGACCTGCAGGTGAGTTTAACATTATTTGAAAATAATAAAACTGATTTGTTATATTTCATATAAAATTAATACAGCATAATATCAATCGTATAATTACTGAACAAATATAATTAATTACGTTTTAATAATTACTGTCTCAATGTTAATTAAATTACAATCGTCATATTACATTAATTTACGATCAAAATGTAATTAAGGTCAACCATACGGGCTGAAGATAGCTCAACATGAACATGACTTTTTTGAAACAATATATTATTATTATAATAAATGAAACATATAATGTTTGATACATATATTTGTAGATAAAAGTCAAAGTTTTGTAATAAATTTTAAAAAGCTAATTTTGTTTGCAAAATATACATGAACATAATTTTCAAAGTAGTAAAATATATGCCACACATTTCCATGAACGACTACAGTAATGCAAATAATTTGTATATTTATAAATATGATCGTCTATAACATACTAAGATTATCTTCCATTTGAATTTACAGTTTTTGAGAAACAAATAAAAATATACCAAAAAGTGTGTACTTTGGCCTCGAAATATTTTTTTATAAATTTATTTTAAAACATTGTACAGCGCTAAAACACACAAAAACAGAACTCTTGGTATCAGCCCTAGTTAAAACTAATTATTTAGGGTTTAGTGTAACTACTAACTTAGAATATGAAATTGTTAAAAGGAATTCAATATTGACATTAAAATGTATTTTCTAGGAAAGCCTGGTGAAGCTGGACCACAGGGATTAACAGGATTGACAGGAGCGAAAGGAGCACGAGGTGAAGCTGGTTTACGTGGAGACATCGGTCTCATGGGACCGCCAGGACGACCTGGAGAACAAGGTCTTGCTGTACGTACACTAAAGAAATGCAGATTCAATTGGTTTCAAATTATATTTATTGGTAAAATCCTGAGAGCCAAAAATTTATCATTATAATACTGTGCCTATTGGTTGAATTTTAAAGTGTTTTGCATCATGTTTATTTAAAAAATATTTGTAGGAATTTTATTTTTACATAACCAATAATTAATTTTCTTCAAATGATAATATCAGGGTCAACCGGGAAGCCAAGGTCCATCCGGAATTCCAGGCATCCCCGGAATCAAAGGAGCACCAGGAGATCACGGTCGACCCGGCAACCCTGGCCCACAGGGTCAACCAGGAGCTCCTGGACCCGAAGGACCTAAAGGTGATACTGGCTCGCAGGGACAGTCTGGACCACCAGGACAACCAGGGCCGCAAGGACCATCAGGAGAGAGAGGTTTACCTGGATTGCCAGGACCTACTGGACCTTTAGGTGCCAGAGGATTACGAGGACCACCAGTAAGGAATTATTATTCATTAATAAGAAAAAAAATAAGCAGTATTTTCTTGTAGGGAGAATCAGGACCACAAGGCAAACCAGGCAATGAAGGACCTACAGGACCTATTGGTCTAAATGGACCACCGGGACCACCCGGACCCGCTGGCGAACCAGGACACGAAGGATCTCCAGGAAAATCAGGACCACCGGGTATTTCAGGCAGGCCAGGAGATAAAGGGCCACTTGGTCCTCCGGGTCAACAAGGACCTTCCGGGGCGCCTGGACTTCCTGTAAGTCCGCTCAAACATAAATAAATATAAATATTATTAATTTAAATTCTATAGGGTCCTCCAGGACAATCAGGACCACCGGGACCAACCGGCGAAAGAGGATTACGAGGAGAAACAGGACCTCAAGGTGTAGAGGGTCCAATCGGACCCAGAGGCAAACCAGGAGCTCCAGGAGCAGAAGGCATCAAAGGAGAACGCGGTGAACTTGGCCCGAAGGGCGCTAAAGGTCACAGAGGGTTGATCGGTCTGCAAGGACTGCCTGGTATTCAAGGAATTCCAGGAGATAAGGGCATGCTTGGTATGCCTGGACTGCCAGGAAAAGATGGCGAGCCTGGACCAAGAGGTAGATAACATCATCATTTTGTTGGAGTGAATCAATCTCCGATTCTTTTTTTTTTAATCCTTTACCCCTTCATTAACATCTTGGGGGCTATAACTTGACGGCTGATAACTGCACTTTATACTCAAAATACATCATTTACCGAAATCTGCGTAAGCAGAGTGCCACACCCACAATGGGTAAATGAGTGATGATATATATTTTATTTCTACTACTTATTTCCTTCTTCCTATTTTTTCTGACGATTCCCAATATCATCAGCATTTTATTATTTGCCCACTTTTTATTCTTAATATTTATTTTTCTATTTTCCTTATAACTTATTCTAAAGCCAAATTGAACAAAGTTGCAGACTGACTTTTTAGCTATTTTATATTAAAGTGTTATATATTTAGGTCTACCTGGTCGCGATGGAAGTCAAGGACCGCAAGGTTTAACCGGACCTCCTGGTATAAGAGGCTCATCTGGTGATGAAGGTAAACACGGTCCTCCCGGACCTCCTGGACAACCTGGCCCTCCAGGTCCACCCGGAGATCAACTAGGTTACGATGCTGCTGCTATTGCCGCCATTTTGGGACAAGGTAAATAATTTTCTAAGTTTTAAATTCTATTTTACAATTGAAATATTTTTCAGGACAAATTAGTTCTCAAAAGGGTCCAGATCCTCTTGGAGATGAACCAATGAGACTTTTCGGCAAAGAAGTTACAGAAGAAGAACGGAAACAGTTAGTTATGAAGGCGTATGAAAATCTTAAAGCTTCTTTCGAAAGATTCAAGAAGCCGAATGGACAGAAGAACGCTCCAGCGAAAACGTGCAGAGATTTGGCTGTCGCTTATCCTGATTATCCTAGCGGTATACATTGAAATATATTACTGGAACGCTAACTGAGGTTGAAAATGCGAGCCGAGTGTTAGGCCATCTGTCTTTGTTGTACAATGTTTTTACATAACAATCGCTGTACAAATAAGTCTCAGGCTCGTTTTTAATTTTCATAATAGTCTAAAAGTTAACGTTCTAAACATAATATCAATATTCTTCAAATTTATTTTATTATTCTTCAACTAGGTGAATACTGGATCGACCCCAACGAAGGCGACCTCCGAGACGCTATTCTCGTCCGCTGTGACATGAGCAGAAGAGCAACTTGTCTCTTACCCAAACCAGAACGAACACCGGAAGTCAGTTATGTTGGCGAAGAACAGGAAATGTGGTTAAGCGGCATTGATGGTGGAATGCAACTAACTTATAAAGCAGATAGCAATCAAATTAGTTTCCTTCAACTTCTTTCGGCGACAGCACAACAGAACATAACTTACCACTGTAAAAAATCTGTTGCTTACTTTGACGCAGCAAAACGTACTTACAGAAAAGGATTAAAATTACTAGCATGGAATGACGCTGAAATCACTCCGCGAGGAAACCAAAGGTTTAGATATGAAGTTCTTGAAGATGAATGTAGAGTAAGTACATGCGTACATACACTTTTTCAACCAGATTTTATTTTACCGGCCAAACCACCTCAACTGACTCACTCCCACTTTCTTAACAACATTCTTCTTAATCTTACACACACCATACATTAACGTATTTCGAATACGACCACGTCTCGTATACCCACACACTCCTCTCAAATATCTCATTTCTACAGCAGTTATACAAGTAATATTGTAATATTTTAACAGTTTTATGATTTTTTATTTGTTTACAGCATCGAACGAATGACTGGGCAAAGACAATAATCACCTACAGTACAGATAAATCTTCTCGATTACCAATTACTGATGTGGCAATAAGAGATCTTGGAGAAACAGATCAAGCATTTTGGATAGAAATCGGCTCAGTCTGTTTTATATAATTTCATTTAGAATTATCATCTTGTATAGTATTAGCTTAATATCGAATCAATAGTGCCTTATCACTGCCAATTTTATATGATTTTAGATCTTTAAGATCAATAAATTAATAAAGAGAATAATATGTGCAAAACTATGTACTATGACTTAAAATTTTTGTAAAATGTATGATTATTCACAAATGATAACACTGAATAAAGTTACTAAATATATTTTTGAACCCAGATACTTTTTTACATCCTTTACCACTGAAATGTAGTAATAATGGAACGCTAACTTGTAAGTTTTTATGAAAGCGAAAAACAACCTAAATAAATAAATATATCATCACGCCTTTTACCCATTGTGAGTGTGGCACTCTGCTTACGCAGATCTCGGTAGGTGATATATTTTTACGTATGAAGTGCGGTTACCAACCGTCAAATCATAGCCCCCCAAAGATGTTAGTGGAGGGGGAACCACAGGGGTAAATTTAAATTTGTAACTGTCGGCAGTGGGATTCGAACTGAGGATCTCACGATCCACAGTCCGACACGTTACCACGGAGCTATTTACCTGAAACAGATAAATGTCATAGATCCACTCTTCTTTATTTAACACTTGTTTGTAGAACGGATGGCAAACGTTTGTTGTGCGGTTGCTATATAAAAATACATATTAGTTAATTATTATTAATTATTCAAGTAATCAGTTCAGTTTTTATCATGCGTATGTAGTATCTAGATTAAGATACGGCATCTGTTTCTGGGGCTGTTCCCCTGCCGCGCAAAAAGTCTTCATTTGCCAGAAAAGAGTGCTGCGTTGCTTGGTGGGTGCAGGTTACAATACTCCTTGTAGAAATCTATTCAAAAAACATCATATACTTACACTTTATGATATTTATATATATGAAATCTGTCTTTTCGTTTTCAGCAACAAAGATAATTTTTTAAGGAATGCAGAAAAGCATGATTACAACACTAGGTCAAAAAATGATTTTGCTATACCTTGCTCAAGAATTAACATTGTCAAAAATGCTCCAAACAGAGCTGGTCTACATATTTACAATAAACTACCTGATTCTGTAAAAATGGAAAATAATTTTGTAAAATTCAAAAATAAACTTAAATCCTTCTTACTGTCCCACAATTTCTATAATATAGAAGAATTTGTATCGCTCTGAATTTTTTTATCTCGACATGTTCTATACACTGTACTGTGTCTAAAGAATAAATTATATATTATTGATTGAACTCATTTCTATTAATACACAGGATGTTCGGAAAAGTGGTAAAAAGCTTCAGGTAGAACGATTCTATCATTAATTTTGAGTCGATAATCTTAATGAAAAAAATATGTACGGTTCTTCGTAAAGCCACATTAATATTTTTATTGAATATCAGTTACTATTTACATTCAAGAAAAACTGGGTAAAATTGTTTTAATGTAACTAATCGTTGATGTATGAATTTTTGGTTATAACATTTTTAAATTATTTCATTTCAAATGGTTAATAAAGCAATGCATAACGAATATGTTGATATGTAATTCTGATTTTGAAACGAATGCGAACATGGGAAAAGAAGTAAATATTGAATGTTAATTTCTTTTATTTTCTTATTAACTTTTTAAGCGGACAACACAGCAAATACAGGTAGCCCAACACCTGGCTGTCTCTCTCGGCTTGCATTTTCAACGTCAGTGAACGTTCCAGTATTATATTTCAGTGTCTTCTACCATTTCGAATTCAATTTGAGTAGCGCGTAAAACCAGCCGGATGTTCACAACTATACTGACAATAAAATTATTATTTTAATTATTAAAACACATTGTTAAATGCTATTATAAATATATTTAAGTAAATTACAAGACATAAGTCATTTAAAATACAACATCAATAAAACGTACTGACAGTTACGTAACTTTGACTTCAGTAGTTGCTGTCTTTACAAGTGCACGGGAAGGCTGCGTAACTTTTAGAGAACAAGCAAATAAACCACTATCAAAATGCAGGGAATGAGCTTTTCTAGCTTGAAAAAGCATCCAGCTGTAAGTCTGTCTACATATAATTCAAATAAAAATAAGGATATGAAAAATATTATTGTAAACTGAAACCATCAAATACTATTTGTGGATGTGTTGGTACTTAGAATAATTTTACTAAATATTGCAGTTGATTCCTCTATACGTTTGCGTTGGAGCTGGTTGTATTGGGGCAGCTTTCTATACTTTGAGACTCGCTACTCGCAACCCCGATGTGACATGGAACAGAAAAACCAACCCTGAGCCATGGCAAGAATACAAAGATAAGCAATACAAAGTATGTTGTATCATATTATATTTATAGCGAAGGTGGTTGAGAAATAAGTCAAACGGGTCATAAATGTAAATGTCATTTTACAGTTCTACTCACCAATCAGGGACTACTCCAAGGAGAAGAGCCAAGCAGCCGAGATCTTGGAAAAGTGAATAGTATGGTGATATTGTAGTAACAATTAATATAAAGTAAAATCTTTGTACATAAAAGTTGTAATTTTAATTTAATTAAATAATTTTACCTTACAACTCAACCTATATAATTATTATACTATGAAATGTAACTTGCAGTCATTATACTAGATAAATAATTGATTTTATCATTATCTTAATCCTGCAAAAATAAATATTGCCTATCGAAAGTTGCGATAGTAAACTTTAAACTCCAACTCGCACATCTAATCCAAAATGGCTTCGCATTGGGAGGAATTTTATGCATCACATTTACCACCGACAGATTTCGAAGACAATAGAACATTATTAAAAGAGTTTGTTGAACGGCATAATAAACTGTGCCACAATATAGTATTAATCACGGTAAGTTCATTCTGTATTCATGTACATTTGTCCATTGCCATAATTTTGAGGTTATACGATGTCATAACTAAATTTTTCATGATATATGCAGAGTGGAGGAACGACAGTGCCATTAGAGCATAACACTGTTCGTTTCGTGGACAATTTCAGCGCTGGAACTCGTGGTGCAGCTTCGGCGGAGTATTATTTGGAACATGAATACGCTGTCATATTTATGTACCGTTTAAAATCTTTAGAACCATTCACTAGACATTTCAATGGACAGAAATTCCTTGACATGCTCGAGTTGCACGAACGGGGACCAAATACTACTATTACAGGTAAAGAAACCAAGTGAATCACGATTAGATTTTGTTTAGAAACAAATGTATCATACGTCATTTGTTTACAGTCAAACCTGATAGTGTTGACGTTCTTGCGCCAGTATTAGCGAATTACAAAGCTGCACAAGAGACGGGACGACTGCTATACGTAAATTTTACTACAGTGTCTGATTATTTTTGGTTGTTGAGAGCTGCTTGTGAATGTCTCGCAAGCTGTGGACCCAGGGCTCTTTTGTTTTTAGCTGCAGCTGTTTCGGATTTTTACGTACCTTCCAGTGAATTGGTAAGTTTCAACTTCTATGTAAATGTGGCTTTACAGATATTTTGGTAAGTAAGTAAATGAGTAATTACAGCACATAGAACTGTCAAGTTTTACAGACTTGTAGAAGAGACCTGTGAAGTTTTACTGGCTTGTTGTAGAGATAGAGACTGATAAAATTTTACGGGCTTGTAAAATTTATGTAACGTATATTTTAATAAAAATAATTTTAAATACTGTGAAAGTGGAAGTAAAACTTTGTACGCTCCACATTTGCAATTAATCTTTCTTGGGCTCACTGGATTTCCAGTTCGCCTGTAAATATTAATGTACTATGCTCGCCATGTAGATAACTATTTTCTCCAAACGTCATAAAAGTACGTTGTTGTATATTTGTATTCAACAATCAGAAGTTCAAATTTTTCGTCGCATAAAAGTGTCTTCTTGGTAACATTTTTAGATCGGCGGCAAGCCAATTAAAATATGATAAATAGTAAGGTTTGTAATTCAATATTTTGACAGTTAAAATGAAACAAAAATAACGAAACTATTCTATGGCAATTAGAAATGAAGGATATGAATGGTTTTTTGATGTTTTGAGCATTTTTTTTTAATGATTTATAATTTTATTTTCTGTCTTTGAAGAAAAATAGCATGTGTTATTCGAAGTAAAAATGTATTATTTGTACATTTAAGGGTTGATATTTCCAACTTCATATAAACTAGAGAATATATTTATCAGTGGAATGAACAAAAAAACATTTGAGCTATGATTTTGATGAGGTATTATTTGTTTATTCCAATAATAATTTATTCTCTAGTTTACGTAAGGTTGGAAATACCGGTTCTTAAAAAATATTTATTTTGCAGCCCACTCACAAAATTCAATCAGGGGCAGGTGCCCCAACTATTTCTTTGCAATTAGTTCCCAAAATGCTGGCCCCATTGGTCAGTCTGTGGGTCCCTCACGCTTATGTGGTTTCATTTAAACTTGAAACAGACGAAAATCTACTAATTGTCAAAGCTAGGGATTCATTGAAAAAATATAAACATAAAGTACGTATTCTTTATTCAATTTTCTTGACAGTTAAAATGACATTTCTTTTATTTATAGTTAGTAATCGCAAACATTCTTCAAACTCGTCGACAGCGGGTGGTTTTCGTGACCCCCGAGTCAAATTTCGAGTTGGTTCTAACGAAAGAACAACTGCACAACGGTTTGGAAATAGAAGAAACCATCGTATCCAGCGTGGTTGCAAACCACATGGACTATATCAGCAAGAACAAGCGTTAATGCGACCAACCTTAGTTCTTGCTCAATTTCAACCATTTATCAGGGTAAACAGCAAGGTGGTAGTCAAAAGGGTAGGTTCACCGTTGACCAATTTTATAAGTAGTATCAGTTCTCACCTAAAATCGTGTTATTTTTTCTGGAATCATACAGAGTAGGATTTATCACGTGACGAGCTGTTATTTTAAACTGTTAGTCTGGATTATTTCGCCGAAAAATATTATAATGTGTAGTTTGACAAACGATTTACAACCATGGCAGGTATCTTCGAAATATGCTTACCTTAATTACAATTATTTTTTTCATAATTTCATAATACATCAATGTAATACATTGATCATTTGTTTTTTATATTTTGCGTTCAAAATGAGATCATTACGATACCCAGTTGTGTATCAGAAAAGCTTTCATTTCGATATACATTTTTGTTTTGTTTTAGTAGGTTGGTACTAGATGACATTTATGGCTGGTTTATACTAGATTTAATTTACACATTCCGATTTTAAATTTACGATTTAGCTTCCTGGTTCATACTGAATTTATTAAATTTAAAATTATAATCAGGATTAAGCTTCAGATTTTTGACATTTAAACAACGATAAAAATAACTTTCCAACACTCTGCATCCATGTTATAACATTTAAATAATTGAATAAATGTCAGTCTTTGTTACCAACTACACAACATTACATATACAAATTTTTCTAAATCAACTGAGTTCAATATGGCAGTTTTTTTTTTAAATATTCTAGTATATGAAAGACGCAACATATAAAAAAATAGTATGAAAGTTATTTTATTAATAATGGAATTTTGACTCTGAGTGTACAGTGAACATTCCTGCCGGGTTCGTAATTCGGTTTGACTTATAATAAAGTTGGTGGCCATTTGGTAACGTACCAAACTCTACGGTGTTATTAAGAAAGAAGGACACAGAAATTGAGGTTAGTTCATCAATAATTAATATTTTAAAAGCCCTAAGCTCGTCTAAAAAGGTAGTTTATGTTCAATTTATATTCGTGCCAAAAAATTCCTGACTTTTATTTTATAAATACAAACAAAAATATAATTCATTTATCTAAATGTTCATCTCGGTCCTAATGATATCTTCAGATATCGGTATACTGTCTAGATAATATGTTCGTGAATTCTATGTGACTGTCGTAGAAATATCGTTTAGGTCGTCTACCTGAAGTGCCCCAAAATTTTCCTCGATAGAACTGAGCATTCGACGTGACTATAAAATATAAAATATTTGTGTAATATCTATATTCTTATATAGGACGTATTACGTAAAGTCTGGCCGAAAATCAGACTCAAATAAATGTGAACCAAGCTTTTTATCGTCTGGAACTGTTGTTACAACTAATTATTTTTTAAATGTTGATCTACGTAATAAAATATTAGTCCCGCATATTTATTTCATCGAATACTTATAACGTAATGAGACAATGAGAGAAGACAGCGTTTTTTCTTTTTGGGTGATAAAGTGAAGCAGCCGGAATCCCGAATTTATTTTAAAATATTTGTTAATGTCACACACATACCCGAAAATAATTTCTAAATATAATGAAATGTTGTGAGAAATAGAAATATACTTGTATACCAATCTATGTTCCCGTATATGTAAATATCAACAAGTGCATATCTGTACATCCACGGTGAATCGTGATATTCTGTTATGCTTCTGTGACCCTAACCTAAAAATGTACGTGATACTGTATAGTTAGTCAAATCAGGACAAAAGCATTTCAAATAGTTTTATAATGATGTTTTATATTTTTCATTCAGGATTTTTGGTATTTATGGTATTGATTTAGTCAATGTATACGTATACACATGTTATAGTTGTTAAATGTTGAATAAATGTTTCGATATATTTGTTACAATTTTCGTTAGGTGTTGGTATGTGTTCCTATCCCGAATTTGATGAAAAATTTTGGCGGTAAAACATTCATTTATTTTTTAATTATCAATTTCAGAAACAAACGATAGCGATCTGTCACTCATTTTGACAAAATATTTTCTACATTCAAGTGAGTGACATTTACGCGTTTGTATCAATTTTACATTTATTATTTTTAATTCTTATACAAGAATGAAGCCTAATTTGTGAGGTGTAACTATGACTTCAACAAATGCTAAAACTGCAGGTGCAAGACGAAGTATTCGCCGTAAACCGGGCTCTAGAGAAAATAATCAAGTGGAAGATGACGCATCTAAAGATGAAAAAGAAACACAAACTAGTAAAACAATTCTTCAACTAGCCCATCAAGAACTAGAACGAAGAGCCAGGTCTCCAGAGCAAAAAGACGATGGTAGCGATTTACATTTTGAAAGATTGAGTGACATTTATTATTCGTCAATTGACATGCCAACTTTAGAACAAGAAGCCAAGAAGAAAGGTTTATCTCTAACGAGATTATTTCTATCCAAACAGTCACAAGATCAAGATGAGACCCATCCTAGTTACACAAACTTTCAAGTTGCTTCCACTGTCGACCAAAAGGAACTAGGCAATGCCCCAGGAGAAAAAACTGTTCAAGAAGTCTTCACAGTTCCTCAATGGTCCAGATTTCACATTCGAGAAATTCGGGTGAAATCTATTGATGCTGCTAATAATCTTTTAATTCAAGACTATAAAAAACCAAGCAGCACTGGAAGTGTTTCAGATGGTATCAGTCTAGATGAAGATCCAGTGGAGAGTGTTCGAAGTAGAATGTCTTCCGCAAGAAGAGGAAGGTCTTTAAGTCCGCCGTTAAGTCTTGGAATTACGGATCAGAGTCAAATTTCGACTGATACTGCTAGCTTGATTACTGCGGAGTCGATTAAAGCCAGGGATTATTTCCATTTGTTGACTAATCAAGTTAAATCTAAGGATTGGTACGAAATTATTACATTTTCACTTAGATAACTAAATTTGCAGTTAATTTAGAATACAATTTCACTCTAGAGTCTTCTAGAATCTAGGCAATTAGTTATAGCAGGAGAAATTTGAACTAGCTCACAAATTGAGTTAAGTCGTTTCTATTGGTCGAAAAGTATAATTTTAAAGTCGAGTACACACAATACAAACGTAATGGGAATGATCGGCGGTCAAGTAGTGAAACTGTGGCGCCACCACTGCAAACATTTTTACCGAGATTATGAAAATATCTTTGCACACTTTGCCTAGCGCAAGCTAGCGTAAACCATGAACTTTAGAAAATCTGGGGTAAATT
Organism: Poecilus cupreus; assembly: GCA_963942605.1. NCBI lineage: Eukaryota > Metazoa > Arthropoda > Insecta > Coleoptera > Carabidae > Poecilus > Poecilus cupreus. Next base: position 3,496,158 of record OZ012721.1, on the reverse strand, counting down.
TTGACATTTGGTCGTTTGTGTTATCATGTATTTGGTGTGTGCTATGTGGTTTATCCAATTAAAAATACTGTTCTGCTGTATATGCAAAAATAAAATAAACCTGCACAAGTTTCCAAAAGATGAAGTGACAAAAACTTATGAATTCAAGAATTAAACTTTTAATTCATTTTTTATACTTTTCAGTTTCCATAAATGATACATATTTTACATTTAACAAACAACACTGTCTTCGTATCCTATCTGTCACTTCCCCTCTCTTTTCAGTCATTTTAAATTTCAAATGATTCTGTCATGCGCAGTGCGAATAGCATAAAGTTGCAGTGGTGCTGCCATCTGCATTTAGCTTTGCCCGATCATTCCCATTCAAAAGTGAATTTTCGATGAAACAACAGAACGCACCCTTCATCGACGAAAAATAGAGAATTCTCTATTTCCATCAATGAAACAAACGTGTTTTATTTCAGACGTATCTTTTATGTCTCATTTCACGTTAACTTTTTTTGTCACGGAAAAATTCGCTGTATTCGTCATTGATGAAATAAAAAATTATAAAAAGGCGGGTGCGTACAGTTGTTTCATCGAAGAGAGATGCTTTTCGACCACTGTGCCATAAGCATAATAAAGTGAAGTTAAAATATGGATGCAAAAGAAATCCTTCTAAAACAATATCTCCATTAAGGTCAAACATACGCGTCGAAGAACAAATCCTTTATTTTTAAAAAACAGCAAATTCTGTATTCATTTATTTTCATGTTCTTTATGGTCCAACAACCTCCATCCGTCAAAATTTCATGGATTTTTACAGTGACAGTGACTTGTACATTGCAATGTCAGATGAAACGAATATTTTCGTTGGGTTCGTTTACTCCCATGAATTTTTTTTTGCAAATAAATTATTTCTTACAATTATTCTTATCGAAAAACAAAACAATTATTACTGTGAAGTCTTTGAACATTCTAGTATTTATATATGTGGATGAAAAGGATAGCTATAACATTAAACTATAAAAAAATATTAGTTCAAGTCTAGTTGGTCAAAAATTCAGAACTTTGATACTGTGTCTCTCATTTCAATGAACGACTACAGTAATGAAAATAATTCGTATAATTATAAATATGGTCATCTATAACATACTAAGTTTATTTTCCATGTGAACTTACAGTTTTTGAGAAACAAATAAAAACTGTAAGTTCAAATGGGAAATTATTTTAGTATGTTATAGACGATCATATTTGTAAATATACGAATCTTTTTCATTATTGTAGTCGTTCATGGGAATTTGACATCAATTTTACTACTTTCAAAATTAGGTTCATGTATAATTTGCAAACAAAATTAGCTTTTTAAAATTTATTACAAAACTTTGGACTTGTATCTACAAATGTAGGTATAAAACATTATATGTTTCATTTATTATAATAATAATATATTGTTTCAAAAAAGTCATGTTCATGTTGAGCTATCTTCAGCCCGTAAGATTGACCTTAAATCTGACAAGTTAGCGTTCCAGTATTACCATATTTCAGTGGTGACAGCTATATGAGGTTGAAGATGTTTTGTCTACAGTTTTGTTTGGTGTAAATGGGGCTCCACCTAAACCAATCACATGCTTAGATTTTAGACAGACCTAAGATTCAAAAATACACATTTTAGTTTAAAAATACAGTATATCTAATAACGAATTTTCCATGAGTGTACAGTTAAATATAAATAAATTCTGTTTAGGAACGTATCATTGAAAGCTTTGGTAGAAATAGCGGATCTGTCAAAATCTTTTGACCAACATCGGCTCTGTTCATATATGACTGACATAAACCAACGTCTAATTGAATTTTTAAGAAGTCCACGGTCTCAAGTTTGTCGAGCTGCTTGTCAAATAGCCGGAAAACTATTTGAATCTGTAAAAGATACCAGACGACCAGTAAATTTAAATTATTTAACCATCTACTTCAGTTTATAAGTTACAAATTTCAGGAATTCGACGATATCGTTGAACTTTTACTAATGAAGACAGCAGATTCGAATAAGTTTATAAGAAAAGACGCAAATGTTGCTTTAGATTGTATGATAATGAATATTTCACTCTTTCATACGATACGAGCGATTGGCCAAAAGGGCCCAATGCATAAAAACGACTTAATCAGAATCTCAAGTGCTCGATTATTTGTTTGTATTGTTGGTATTGCTGGAGTTAACGCAATTATGAGCCACCATGGTAATGATTCTACTAGACAACGGATTTTTAAAAATATGGTCACATTTATTAAAGACAAGAACTTCAAAACTCGGTACGTACCATTGTATACGTAAAATATATTTTATTAAGTTATTTTTTGTTGAATTATAGGGAATATGGTATAAGACTTTATAAACTTTTGCGAGAACATGAAAATTTTGATTGTTATTTAAAGAAACTTGTTGATAAAAATAATACTAGTGAAATAAAGAAAATCATGAAAAAATTATAAACAAATATAATTGTATTTGCTGTATTTTGATTATATTTTAATTATTCATTATTTTGCGCCATAACATCAAACATTAACTGGCGATCAACAGTCATTGCTTTTTAACCATTTTCTCGATGATGTCTGTGTGGATGAATGGATATGTATCCGTATGTTCCGAAGAGAATAGTTGGAGCAACAAAACTTCATAATTGTAAGTTTAATTACACTGCGGAGTGAGTTGATTTTGGTAACAATTGCAAAACCGGAAGTGGAAGTTTACTTGACACAAAACATAAACAATAAGTTCAATATATTTCGAATATGGAATCAGTTACTAGAAAATTTCAAATAAAAAATGTTAGTAATATTTTGAGAAAAACTTATTATAATGTTTAATAATAATTTTGAAAAATGACCTATAATAAATATTGATTAAACCCTATCGAGATGGGTATCATATTAAAGGTTTCAGGAAGAAGACTTGACCTCAAATGACGAAAATTAATTGACAAAAAATTTAAAGCATATGCCACTGTCAAGTAATATTTCTTTAATAATTTTTTATTATTAAGAGATGTTGTTTAAAATGTTATACTTCACACATGGGCAAAGTGGAATTACCCACACGATAAAATCAAAACATTCAGCCTTCGGCTTCGTGTGCTAAAATTTCTCTAGTGGGTAATTTCTTACTTTGCCCACTTGTAAAGTAAATAAGAACTAATTCATCAACATGGATACTCAGTAAAAGAATAGCTACATCAATCTATAATAAGAATGTCATATAATATTTTATTTTAATGAAATTAGGTCAATGTTTTTTCTTTTATAATCAAACGTCGGAAAAATATTGTATTATTCGAGCGCAAAGTGTCTGTCGATTGCGAGCGACAAAACACCATTTTGCACTCTAAATATACAAATAGTTATTGTGATATGTACATAATTTATTTGAGGTGCACTGAAGTTTCCCATTGTCCTTTGTGTACCTAATAAGCAATAGTTGCTAAGAGAATAATAGTATATTCTACAACTAGTAATGGAATGGCACATATTCCACGCGAGCAAAAAGTTTGTAGTCAGAGCCGAAGGCGAGGGCTACGGTTTGCGAGTGTGGGATAGGCCATTCCGTTACATGTTATAGACTATACTTTCTATAAAAAGGTTTTGGAAATTATACAAAAATACAAATATAAAACTGTTGAAAACGTCAAACTCAAATAAATAAAATTAAAACAAACAGACGTAACCATAGTAACTGAATCAAGATACTTCATATGTCGCGCTAATAAGCGGTTCTGATTCGTCGAAAATATTCCATACCCCGCGTATGGAATGTTAGTGATTCCATAACAATTTTTAGTAGTGGAATGCCCAGTTTCCAAAACAGTGTTATAGAAACATATATCTGAAACATCTATTCTATATTTATTGTGTTTATACCACAGTATAAGAATTCACACAGTAATCTCAAAGATTAGGTTAACATCCAAATTATCACGGTTTGATTCTCTGATCAACGCTGATCTATAAAGAATTCAGTTACAATTTCACAAATTTAAACACAGCGAATATAATTGAAACTTGGCGGTCTGTGTGAATAGTTGAGGAAAGCTCCGCGAGATGCCAGGGCCAATTTGAAATCCTGTGATGTTGACAGCCAGCAACGCCACAGCGGTTTCGCCGCGTTTGTCAAACAACAACACAGTCACAGAGGATTTCTGTTCTTGGAGGTGAGCGGTAGCCTCGGTAATGTCGCGTAGCTAAAATTAGAATCTTCGCGAGTGCAGTCGTCCGCGTAGTGTTCCTAGTGTTGTGTAAACCATAATATGTGAGTGTGTGCACCATGGGCTTCTCGTCGTGCTTGCAAGGGCGTGCAGCTCACGAGGCCCTTCTTCAGCGACAGGACGCGGAGTTGCGACTCCTGGAGACCATGAGGAGGTGTTTGCTGAACAAAGTCAAGTGTGATCGCGAGTATGCTATCGCGCTAAGTAGTGTAGCCACTCAAGGTTTGAAAATTGATCGGAGTGATGAACTGTCAGGAAGTTTGGTTACTTCGGCGTGGAGGACTACCATGGAAGAACTGGAAAACGTTGGAAGACTTCTTCGACAAAATGCGGATTCTATGGAAGGAAGAGCTGTGGATCGGATAGCTGCTATGTGTACTGAAAAACGAAGAGCCAGGAAGCAGTACCAGGAGGAACATAATAGAATATCTCAGCAATTTACGCATGTAAGTTTATTAATATCTTGCGGATTTTCTGTTGTGTTATGGCGCCCAGTTTTCTTGATTCTCGGGGTCAATTTCTTGACCGCACACGCCATTTGACTAATTGATTTCAATTAGTTTTAATTGTCGAAGACGAACCACTTGTTAGCTATTGTTGTGAAGTATCTTTTATTTAAATATTACAAAAGGAATTGTAAGTATTAAATATGAATTATACGTTCGTTAACTTTATAAAAAGTTTAAATTGATTTCCGACAAAAAAATATTGAAATTCTAATTATAAATTCACAAAAAAACTCGGAATAAATTAAAAAGTTTCCTCGAAGTTGTTGGATTGCTAAGAAAAAAAGGTTTGCACATACAAATAAAATGTAAATATTTTTATTTGTTCGTAAGTTAATCAAGATTCCTACAGATAATAATGCGATAATAAGATTATACTACAGTAAAAAATTACTGATAATGGATTTAATGTTAATGCACTTTCAGCAATTAGTTTTATTTATAGGACTTATATAATAATGCCGGTTTTACTTATCCATAATTATAGTGAATCGTGAGAATTCCCCTGTTAATGACAATGCACTATATCTCTGAACTTACCATAAAATATTTATATGTTCAACTGTATTACAATCACTTGTTTATGATATTGTTTAGCGTTCATAAAGTACCCCTTTATGGACTAGCCCGATAAAGTAAAAACAATACACTATGCCTCGTCCGTAAAACTCTAAATTATGTACTTGTTACATAAATACTGAATCGTAAATCTACTATTATTGAGCTCCGTCTCTTGTGTAAAGAATATTTACGGACTGAGCCTGTAATAGTTATTTACGTAATTAGTGGGATATAGACAAGTTTATCGCACGCATGTGAAAGATGCACAACAAGGCCGTAATAATTTTTATCCATTATTTTTATCTACAAACGTGCGATATGTCCCATTCTTTTCAGACAGGTAATGACTTACATTACCGCATTAGTGCGTTTTTTTAATAATACCGCACTGTTCATTTTGTTGCCGCGATTTTTAATACGTTATATTAAAAACTAGTCTGACCTGTTATTACTTTGATTTGAAATTTATTAAATTTTTATTTATTGTTGAAACAAATTTGTAGACTGTACGTGAGATACTACATGATTATCGCACTTATGTTATACACTCGTTGTGCAACTTTCACATGCGTGCGATAATCTTGGCTATATCTCACGAGTTGTGTAAATAACTATTATCATATCAACATTCCTATTTATTATGTATGTTTTCAAAGACGATTTCAATTGAATAGTTTAATGTATTGTACTACATGCTCCAATAAATATAAGAGTTTTTTAAAATTATTTACGATTCAGTTTATCGTAAAACATTCTACAATGTTCGACCGGTAACCCGAACTTTACATGATCGCCTGTAAACGAGCCTGTAAAGTTCAATGGGACGATCTTGTAATAAAAATTACTATTACATTATAATAATAGTTACAGGTTGAATTGCACGTGTTTAATTTTTTCAAAATGTATTTTATAATACTATATATAAACTGTGACAGGCATTTTATAGTAATAATTAAATATAAATATTTTCAATTTTGCGATAACAGATTGCATAATTGTGTACACGTATTACGGAACTAAAATATTTTGTAGGTAACAGTTTTTTTTTACATAAACTCACAAGATCTCAATTAAGAAATGCTTAAATAGTTACGTGGAAGATATAATCATCGTTTTTCGTGTTTGACGATGTATTATTAAATTATTTATATAAAAAAGTGCTCATGTAAGAGTATTTGTCATGGTAGTAAAACAGAAATAGGTTGTTTGGGGGCCGTTATTTGACGGAAATACACGTGCAAAAATATGTATCGTTAGGTACTCCAACATTCGAAACAGTACATAGCTTGATGATAAATTCAAGCAATTTTATTGCTTTTACAATAAACGATAAAACCGATTATTCAAAACAATAAAATTGTATAAAATATTTGTAACTTGTAGAATAAAACATTATATTAAAAAACAAGTTATAAGGTAATATGTTAACGCACGAATGTAAGTTTTACTAAGAAAATTTTATAATTCTAAATGAAGTATTGGAATCATGAAAAAAATCGCTGACGAGATTTTTTGCGGAAATACATGTTTTGAGGTCTACTGAATCTGGTGTGACTATTGACTATTTATTCATTGATGTCTGTGTGTGTGAATGGATGGATGTGTGTTTTATTGTACAATATATCATGAACGAGATAAGATATGGTAACGAAACTTGGAATTTATAATGTTCATGAAAATACGCAAAACAGTGTTGATTTTGAATGAATTGATAAACCGGAAGAGAAAGTTTACTGGACACACAAAACAATAAATTTATTTTTTTCAAAATTAGAATCAGTTGTGAAGAAATGTTTCAAATAAAAGATTTGCAGAAGTATGTTATTTGCACTTTACATGTATATGCTTCTAATTTTGAAAAACACTAAATTATATTTTTATAATCTTAGTTACAATGAGAACTAAAAAATATTTGTCATATAGTTATGAAGTGTCAAAAATATGTGTCGTTTGAAATATAAAAGCAGTATTTGTATTATTTGTTAGAAAGATTTAAAAACTAGACATTAATTAATATTTAAAAATAAAGTCTTAGTTACAATGAGAATAAATAATTAAACAGGTGTAACATCTATATGTCAAATAATTGTCAAAATGAAGTCATACGCAAGAATCAAGACATACATGTTTAGTTGGTTTAATATGTATAATAAAGTAGAGTGGTGACCACACCAGATTTTATCAGTTTTGTTGGTAGCACTTCACAGTAATATTTTATTTTTCTTTATATTTCCATTATCTGCAGGGAAAGGACAAAAGATTTATAATTAAAAGTAATATTTCGCCACCAACAATTTACCATTTTGGTGTCATTAATCTGTCAGTTTTGAAAGCATTGATACCACCACTAGAAAAAGAAAAGTGCCATAAACAGTGCGCTTATACAGTTTCTTAACGACGTGTATGTATTGCATATAGAAAAATAAACTAATAGAGTATAACTAAGATATTTTTAGAAAAACAATTAAACATCAAACAATAATAATTACAAAACAACTCTCGCCGTTATGAGAATCTTAACATCGGAGGTAATTACATTGAACATTTCCATGTGAAAGTAGACATTTTATATCTATAACGGTATTTTACATTACTTATCGATTTCTATGACAGATAGCAATTGCGTCACAGTGAATACTGTTAGTCTAGCAACTGAATATTTATGTGTTTATCTCAAGTGAGACCTGCACTATGCCGAGGCGGCTTTACCTATACGCTCGCAGCTCACTTCACTCTGCTGTGTGCTACTTTATCAAGCCAGGTGTTCCAAGCGGAATTCATTATAAATATATTTGTTTTCTTGCTTGTTCAACTGTTTAATAGCACTTATTTTCAATTCATGCCGTGTACCTACCGCAATCATTTGTTAATTGTTACCACTATGTTCTTTTGTTTCCTGTTTGTGCAGAAATACAATCGAGGAATATTTATTTACGTGTTGAATGCAGTTTTTAATTCTGAACAATTCTACAATCATAAATAAATGTGTAAGGGAGGTACTCTGACGCGTCAAAATGTTTATGATTTCATTATTTTCACGATGACGTCTGGCTGTGTGTGTTTGTGTGTGACGATTTTTTCGGCCACAATAACACAAAATTTAATGAGGCTATCAATGTCAAATTTCATATTCAAAATTTAGATGTTTATGTTACAAGCTGATTAGATTTTGGTAGCATCCATTTAACCGGAAGTCCTACCAGGTTTTTGGACATATCGCGGTAAATAAATGAATGAGACAAAATTTTATTGTATTCAAAAATAAGTAGAATAATATTGACTACAATTTTTATTTGAAACTTTTCTCTATTTTGTACTGTTTAGAAATTAAAATAAAAGGTTATGTTGACAATATCATATTAAAATTTTATATTTACAACCAAGCAGAGTGCCACACCAAAAATGTGTAAAAAGCGTAATGATATATTTATTATACATGTATGTAATGCCTGTTTTACACGACGCAATGTATTGGTTGGCCAGGTTGTCAATTTATTGTAGTGTGAAATGCGCCACTTGACGTTAATTTCCTTTACCAATAAATTGGTCAATTTATCACAATAAATTGACGGAAAACTTGATGTGTGTAAAACGTACGACAATATTTTTTTGCAATTTATTGACAAGAAAACTAGGCCAATTTATTGACCAATAAATTGCGTAGTGTAAAATGAACGACACTATTTGTGTTCTTGGTAATTTATTGACAAGAAAAGTTGGCCAATTTATTGACCAATAAATTGCATTGTATAAAACGAACGACAACATTTTTGTTCTTGCCAATTTATTGACAAGAAAACTAAGCCAATTTATTGACCAATAAATTACGTTGTGTAACATGAACGACAATATTTTTGTTCTTGCCAATTTATTGACAAGAAAAATATGCCAATTTATTGACCAATAAATTTCGTAGTGTAAAACAGGCATAAGGAAGGTATTGTGGCGAGTCAAAATTTTCGATAGTGAGTTTTTAATAGATAAGCACGTTTTGGGATCGCTAGAATAGAATGGGGTAAATAGCTCAGTGGCAACGTATCGGGATCGCGAGATCCTCAGTTCGAATCCCACTTCTGACAGTTACCAATTTAAATTTACCCTTGTGGTTCCCCCCCCCCCTCCACTAACAACTTTGGGGGCTATGACTTGACGGCTGGTAACCGCATTTCATACACAAAAATATATCACCTACCGAGATCTGCGTAAGCAGAGTGCCACACCCACAATGGGTAAAAGGCGTGATGATATATTTATTTATTTATTCCATCAACCGGAAGTAGTAGTTTACTTGAAGACCTAACAGGTTTTTTGAACATATCTCAGTAAAAAATTTCGGTAAATTTTGTAATATTGAAAAAGATGTAGAATAGTATTGCCTATAATTTTTATTTGATACATTTATCTATATTTTCTACTGTTTAGAAATTAAAATTTGCGAGACATCAGTTTATTTTATATTTTGTACTATTTAAAAGTTGCTCAAGCAGGAGGTAATGTACGGTCTCAGATTACCAGTCGTCAAGTTACTGTCCCCAAAGTTATCATGGCTAGCTATTGACATATTTAATTAGGTGCAATTATAAATTGTGCAAAATTGTGCTATTATAGTTTACAAAATTTCTTGCAGATATTGAATGCTAGTGTTGAGCAACAACTAGGTCAAACAAATGCAGGAAAATATGATTAGCCAGCGAAACAATCGCCTATCGAGGCATGAGGGTGTAAACAACTGAACAACGTGTATACCAACAGAAAGAGAAAGCACAAATAACTATTACAGCATCAGTTATTTATAAAGATAAAACTACTATTTATAATCATGTTTCACGAAAAATAACCGACATAACTATTTTTATTATTTTTGATTAGCTAAATTGTGTTGGACCTATTTAATTATTCGTTTGTTAATAATGGTCGTTTATCTAATGTAGGTCATTGCAGAAGTTATTGTTTTATAATTCGAAATAATTAAGTATAATCAGAAAACAGGTTTAGTTTTATTTATTATAGTATTGTAGTGTTCTCTATCAAAATTTCGTAGAATATTGTTCATTTCTTTCTGTTAAATAAAATAATGATGTTTAACATACAGTTGTCAAAAAAAATATTTTGACATGCTTTTTATTATTTTTTTGACAACTAATAACATTTTAAAGATTACTTTGTATTTTATATTGATGCTTCACTCCTGAGGATAACATATCTGTAGATCAGTAAATTGTTACATTATCTGGAACTACCAATATGGCCCAATTATTTAAACGAGGATTGTGGTTATAATTTGAAAAATGTTTATAATATCTGTACACGTAAGAAAATTTAATGCAAGTTCATTTACAATGGACAGAAATACATGTTAAGAAAGTACTGTACAATTTCAGATTTCACGAAATATCACAAAAAATTGGCATATACTTTTATTGTATTTCTATATAATATAAACCTTAAGAAACTCAATGCTGTAGAGCGCATCGTCATATCTCTTAAATTTATAGAGATATGTCAATTTTCGATGTTTTTCGAAATGCTACTTTGAGTGGCTGCAACTCAAAATTTATTAAAGATATTGAAAAATAGACTCAGTTCTGTTCGTTTCATGCATTTTATTACAAATTAGCAAAATTTGAAAATTTTGAAATTTTTCGATTTTTTCTTCCAAATTTCGATAGGCGATAACTCGATAAATATAAAAGATACAGACTTGCAGACTGGACCATTCGATTCAGCTCGTCAAAATACATAAGTATGTAAAATTTCATTAAAATTGCTTTACACGTTATAGAGGTAGAGCAAAAAGTGTGAAAATGACGTTTTTGGCGAAAAACGTCAAAGGGTACCCATTGACGTTTGGCCTGAAAAAGGCCATTTTCAGACTTTTTGCTCTAAAATTTCAACCCAGCATCCGAATGTTCTGAAATTTTTAGGGTTTATGTATTTCGATGAACTGAATTCAATGGTTTAGTCTGCAAGTTCGTATCTCGTTTATTATTTGATATATTGCTGTTCGAAATTTTGGAAAAAAAAATCAAAATTTTCAATTTTTAAAAAATTTGTTATTTTGCTATAATATGCACGAATAACACAAAACTGAAGAGTATTTGTCGATATCTTGCGTAATTTATGAGTTGCAGTTCCTCAAAGTTGCACTTCGAAAAACATCAAAAACCGCCATATCTCGAAAAATTTAAGAGATATGATGATGTACTCTACTCCAGTGAGTTTTTTAGGGTTTATATTATATAGAAATACAATAAAAGTATATGCCAATTTTTAGTAATATTTCGTGAAGTACATCATATGAACTGTTTAAATGAGTAAGAAGAATGTTTTACAGAAATAAGAAATATAATAAATTTACAAGTGAATACGGTAAATATTATTAAAATTTAATTGTTTTCTATATTAGACAAAATAATTTGTGTGTTTATAGTTATAGTGCAACTTTGACAAATATCAAAAGAACTCCTTGAAGAACTTTATTTCTTTGTATGCATTGTTATTAGTTCTATACTTTTCGTACAAAAAATATTGTACAAACCTCTTGCATAAACTCGGTTCCCGGATTCGTTCCCGCATTTGGTATGTAAATAACTATTCAAATATCCAATATTTTTAATTTTTGTCTTAATAATCCATGGCCATTTTACAATTTTCCTAATAAATATTGATTTTAATTTGATTGATTTGTCGTGAAATACTAATATTTAGGTAACCAATGTTTTTTTTTTATACTTTTACCAGCCTTCAAGTCTCGACCCTCATAGATGTTCTTGGACGAGGACAGAGGGGTAAAGTTAAAATGTCAACTATCGGCTATGGGTATTGAACTGCGAATTTTAACTCACAATCCGATGCGTTACCATGGAGCCTTGCAAGGAGCTATTTACCCTATTTTAATTTTTTATTCTTTTACAGGCAGATTCATAAAAGGATTAGCGCCAACTCCATTTTTATTTTTACTCGTAACTACATTTTTCATTCTCAGAACATAATTATTTTAACTAAGGTTGTAATCAAGGTTGGTTAACATAAAATTTGACACATTTTGATAATATAAATAATTTAGAAACGAAGTTACAGATGATTGAAATAATGGAATTAACACTAATCCCTTTTACGAATCTGCCTGTTGTTTTGCTTTATCGCTTGTGCAATAAAAACATTATTAGAAAATATTTGACTGTAAAGCAATGAAACGCATGTGAATATTGTATCAACAATAATTTCAAAGCAGAACTATCAAGCTTTTTTTCCAAGAACACATAATACAACGTCGACTCCCAATTTTCCACGAATAATATATTAATGGCCCCATAATTATTCTAAGAATATCTCAACTGGTTTTCGTTATTTTAAAATCAAGGTTTAAATGAATATATTAGCTACAATCTGGTTCCCTACACACACATGTTCGACACTGTATATTGAACGAAAATTCAGTGACGTCAAAGAAGTAAATAAATTGATAGAGACCTTGTCGAGAAAACGAGGAAACAACAAATAAATGCGAAGCGAGATTTATGATATCAGCAAGTGAGAATGAAGTAAATGAAATGATGTATGTAATTTACGTCATCGGCGGGACGATTTGGCAGAGTATTATTGTCTGAATGGAACGGTTAAATAGTACAGTCTATCTCCAGTAAATAAATATATCATCATGCCTCGTCAATGAAACTGCAGCCTCTGCTGTAAATCTGGTCTTTTGGTGCCTAGTAAAACAAATAACAAAATTGCTTTTTTTTAAATTGGACCAACAATGATACTTAGAAATTGTCTTGAAAATAACCTTGCAAAGGTAAAAATGAACGAGGCAAGGTTTCAACCCCTCTCTCAACACAAACTATTACGCCTCTAAACAAAATAAATGTCATATAATTTAAACACCAATAGTATATTGTGTTATTAGGAGTAAATGTGATACTTTGTGTGCTGAGCATGTAAGTTTGAACGACGAGCGAAGCGAGTCGGACAATTACATGCGAAGCATACAAAGTCACATTTATTCCGAATAACACATGCTCTTTTTTCTTCAAACATGGAAAATAAACATTAAAAAATGCTCTAAACTTCAACAAATATTCTGCCGTATCCAGTATTTCTAGTTGCCACAGAATATGTTATTTTGTTATTTTTGTTTATTTGTTTTATTCTTAACTGTCAAATTTTTGAATTACAACCTTACTATTTTGCATGATATTTTACTTTGTCCACCGCCGGAGTAAATGTGTTGCCAAGGACACTTTTACGCCGGCGGCGACAATATTGAATTTTTACTTGTTGAATTCAAATACATAACAACGTACTTTTATGACGTTTGAAGAAAAATTAAATTGTTATAATTATGCTTCTCACATAAATAAAATAATTTCATGACAATGTAAAATTTTACAGTAATATTTAAAAAATAGCGTTGACATCCCTATATTCCACATTTCAATTCTACACCTGGTATATGTAAGGAAGGTATTGTGACGGGTCAAAGTTTTCGGTAGTGAGTTTTCTATAGATAAGCATGTTTTGAGGTCACTAGAAACCTAGAACACGATTCCTCTGAAGACGTATGTGTGTTTGTGTGTTCTTTCATCCATGATAACATAATAGTTTATTATACATTAAGGGAGAGAAGCGTATGATTTTTTCCCGCGGAGTAAATTGAAGCACGAACCGTAGGCGAGAGCTACAATACGACAAGGGAAAAAATACACTTGTCTCCTGTGGTGTATATACTATTTTTTCACAAACCAAATATTTATTTCGGATTTTATTTATGTATTTCAAAATTATTTGAATTGTAATATAATTTATGATAGTTACCTTCATTTTTCACATTATTTGAGCATTTACCTTCACGACGGGAGAGAAAGTGCACAAATCTCCCGTAGATATGAAATTATTTGTTTCTGTCATGATTTTGGTATCATAGAAACGAATTTCATATTTCAAAATTAATAGGCAGATTCATAAAAAGGATTAGCTTTAACTCCATTTTTTTCATCATCTGTAACTTCGTTTCTAAATTAATTATATTATCAAAATGTATCAAATTTTATGCTAACCAATCTTGTTTACAACTTTAGTTAAATTAAATATGATCTGAGAATGGAAAATGAAGTTACGAGTATTAATAAAAATGGAATTAACGAGAATTCCATTTATAAATTTGCTTGTATAAATGTTTTAAGTTATGTGCTGCATGTTTTTTGGTAGTAATCTATCACCCTGAATTGGTAGTTTACCTATAGACCTCTCAGGTAATTTTGGCATACCACTTAAATAATTGAGGTACAGTTGAGTGTGTTATATTAAAGGATTGTATAATTATATGAGCTACAATTTTTATTTGAAACAATTTGCTATATTTTGTACCGTTTAAAAGAAAAATATTGACTCAATTTTTTTATGAAAACATTTATGACTTTGAAACGTTATCTTGTTTGTTACAAAAAAATAAGATTCTTTCGATAAACCGACAACATATTGATTGAAAGAAATGTCCGTGCAAACTTCACTGAATATGATTCACCATAGTTTTAGCTCATCCGTCTGAAGTGAAGTTAGTTGGTCACCGTTTACCAGCAGAGGCACCCGGCCGGTTTCCGTTGATGTATAAGGTTTATAAATTACAGACGCATTTCGCGATCGCTAGTCTAAATTTAAAAACGCCGAAGCTGCTGCTTCTGCTTCTTCTGATGCTGTTGTAATAGATTGCGGTTGGACTGGCGGAATGCCAGCGGATATAACTCCGCAAGAAGCGACAGTGTTGTTAACACAGAGTTCAGTTTACCATCTTCATATTTGAGACCAGTTGTATATAGTAGAATTTTTCTTATTTAATAATGGAAACCATGATGACAATATTATAACTGTAGATTTGAATTTAGAAGAGTTGACGAGTGGACAATTACAGAATAGAATATAATTTAACTTGTTGACAAGTCGTAAACAGGTGTTACTGTTAATTTTAAACTTTGTGTCATTTGTTTCTGTGCTACACTTAATTCCGCGAAATGCGAAATTAGGTATGTTTGTAATGTTATTATGAAATGAGTTTGTAATTTTTAATTTTTTACAAGTCAAGGGAGAGATTACTTAGTCGATAACTGATCCAATCTTTGATGAAATATCGTAACAGTTTTCTAATTGTGTGTGAACATCAAAACAAAATGTGTAAGAGCATTCTTAGTACTTTTAAAAAACATTGGACTTGTTTTGATCCCAAATTTTTACCTACCGCCACATGCCTATAAGAAAATGTATAGGAATGATGCTAAAAATTCCGTAGTGAGTTTTCAGTGGATGAGCACGTTGTAATCTCGCGATCATGTCTGTGTGTGTGGATCTCTGAAGTTACGTTTCTAAAAAACTACTGAACTGAAAAATTCTGGTATTTTATATATTCTATTTGTATCCCCTTTCGAAAAGCTGATTAGTTTTTGGTAATAATCTGATAAATTATGTTTTAATTACAATTTTTGTTATAATTATTTTTCAAATATTATTATCTATAATTGTTGTTTGAAAGACTATATAATTGAAATTTGTTGATTTATTTTTCACTTAGTACTGGGACTAAAATAGTCTTAGCAACAGGACTAAAATATTTTAATCCCGTAATAAAATATTTCTGTCGAAATAATGATTTTAGGTGTTTTAGAAACCAAGTCGTGAAAATAGTATGGCGAGGGGTACAATACGACAAGGAAAAAATACACTTCTCTCCTGCGGTGTATATACTTTTTTTTTTCACGACCTTAATATTTATGATGGTTTTTATGTATTTCAAAATTATTTGAATTCTAATATAATATATGATAATTACCTTTGATTTGATTAATTTTGTTTTTCATATTATTTGACCACTTTTCCTCACGACGGGAAAGAAAGAGCACAAATCTCCCGTAGATATGATATTGGCTGTTTCTGTTATGACTATAATAATAATAATAATATATTTATTTATTTAGCTTCATGCTAGTTACATCAATATAACAATATATAATATTTTTATTTACGACATTTAAGAGAGTAACATCACTAAAAATTGATAGAAAAAGTAAAAAGATAATAGAAACCTAGTTTATATCCCGGTCTCCACTATCCTCTTAAGTTCTATATAGTTGGCGCCTCCACCTGCTCGAAATCGCAAACAAATTGCTCTAAAATTTTGTGCTAATTTCGTCCTAAGTTTAAAAATTTCGTGCTATAAAAGGAAACTAATGAAAATGAACGTCGAAAAGTTGGGGCGCTAACTAGACGTTTAGCTGGCGGCTAACATCGGGAAAATCGAAACTAAAACCCAGAAAAAAATTCATAGGTCACTAGACATGGACAAAATAGTTATTTGTTTAACTAGGCATCAAAATAC
The DNA here is from genome assembly GCA_963942605.1 of Poecilus cupreus. Taxonomy (NCBI): domain Eukaryota; kingdom Metazoa; phylum Arthropoda; class Insecta; order Coleoptera; family Carabidae; genus Poecilus; species Poecilus cupreus. The sequence continues at coordinate 3,479,485 of OZ012721.1, read as the reverse complement.
CAGATTTACAGCAGAGGCTGCCGAAGCTATAGGTCTGTGTTTGATGCCGAGTTGAACACATAATTTTTTGCCGCTTTGGAATTAATATTAACTTAGTGATTATTTTATATAGATATTTTGAAGGTTATCGCTGTCAAATTTCATTGCCATGCATGTATTGAACGGTTGTTATGTATTTATTGACGGTTGCTATGTATTTATTGACGGTTGCTATGCGTTTGTGGAGCGGTTATGTAAAATATTTTTACAGCCTAGGCATAAAAGTGACACTTTACAGACCGTTAGCAGTCCGTGAAGTGTCATCTTTGATGTCAATCGGCAAAAACATATTTTCATTTTTTACATTTTTAAATAAATTCGAAATTTTCGCATATTGAGAAAAATATTTGAAATATAAATGTACATATTTTTACAGTCTATCTATATACGAACGTTATTATAAAAACAATATATCCTTCTGATAATTCTCTCCGCATAATTTTGCCGGCATCATTTCCTCTCCTATTGTTTGCGAGCGGGGTACTGAAAGTACAATATACCTGGCTGGTTTGCCTAGTGGCCTCTGCAACAAACAAGCACACAAACATCCACAGCTTCTTGACCAAGAAGCGTCTGCGACTGTCTTGTCTACAGACTGTGTCTCTAGCAACGTGTGATGTTGCGGCTATGACCGTGACCTCGTGTTTCGGCAGAAGACAGCGCGAGAGAAACACCACAACAGCATGAAATGGGAACCTGGGCCTCGTGCACCTGATAGCAAGACACACGCAAAATTCGTTAGGAAATGGGCGGCAACAATTACGGAATTTTGGGTATTGGGCTTCCAAAATTAAAATACGCTAACTAGTGGTAGAAAGCTATACTTACCATAAGGTACATACATTTCATTGTATTTTGAAATTAATTGTTTTCTTTTTAAATTAATAACAATAGTAGTTATTTTAAGAGTATTACAATGTAAGTATAACATTTGTTTAAGCCGTATTATTTAAATAAGATGTAAAATGAAAGGTTCATTGTATTTACAGATTATATGTTAAGATCCTATAAAAACAGAAAAATTTGTAGTGTGTATGGCAACAGTTCTGCTGCCAATAAAAGCAAACTACCAATACTAATGCAAGCATTCGCCATTATAAGATATCACACACGATGAATTTGACATGTACCTTTTGGGAATTGTGATCAACGCCATATCTTGATAATTTGGAAGCCCATTTAGGCTTGCAGTGCCATTTTATTTTTATTTGTTGTCGCTGTCAATTCATGGGTTGAGAATTATTAAGATTTCTACAAATATTGAAGTTTGAAGATTAATAGTTAATTGTAACATGTTGTTTTGTTTGGTTAATGTCAGCTTTATTAGCCAGCAGTAATTAAGGTATCAAGGGCAAGGGCATAAGGAACGAAGGACAACAAAATTTTTGTCACTCAACAACAAGCGACAAAAAGTTTGCTTTGTTTTTACCTCCTGGCACAACCTGTAAGGGAGGTATAGGAATCATTCTAAAAATTCGGTAGTGAGTTTTCAGTGGATGAGCACGATTTTATATCCCAAGAATACGATTTAAATATTTTCGCGATGATGTCTGTCTGTCTGTATATCAGTCAGTCTGTGTGGATCTCTGGAGTTACCGGTTTCTCAAAAACTACTAAACTGAAAATTTTGTTATTTTGTATATACCAATTGTATCCTCTTTGGAAGGCTGATTAATTTTTGATAATTATCCAATAACCGGAAGTGGTAGTTTACTCCAAACCCTATCAAGTTATTTTGAAATACTTAGTAAATTTTGTTATTAAAATAATATTTCAAATATTATTATCTACAATTATTGCTTGAAACGTTTTTCTCTTACTGTCTCTATTTACGAATTGCAACACTTTAAAGAAAAATTAAATTTTGAGATTTTCGTTTAAATATGCTAACCTAGGCTTTTTGAAAAAAACAAAATAACAGTTGAGAAATGTCATTTTTTAACATGTGTCATAATTGAAATAGTTATTTGATATAAGTGTTAAATGTGACATTTTATGATTAAGTAGGGAAGTTTGTAAAACGAGGTAAAGCCGAGTTAAACAACCCCACGAACAAAATGAATCACTTTTAACACGTATATCATACAAAATTTTATCTACGCTCTTCCTAGCATATTAGAAAATACTAAAAAATATAGAATATTTTGACAGGTAGGGATATATTTGTTAATTTATTGATACAAATCGTTAGCAACGTATTTAAAAGTAACAATAAAATCACTTTTAACACGTTGCTATGTTACTTTTAACACTAGTGTCAGAAAGTGATACTTTTAACTTGCGAGGCAACCGTTAAAAAGACCACTTTTCACCACGCTCGTAGATAAAATAATTTTTTAAGGGATGAGCGTTTCTTGATAGTGGTGGTCCGTGTACCTGTATTGTTTGCTCACAACAAATTTTTTCTGCTGTCACATCAAATTTCAAGGCAACTGGTTGCTATGACTTTGCTGCTGTGAATTTGTAAATTTACGAGTATTTTGATTAAATTTTAATTCCTTTAAAAGTTAAAAATAATTGTGTTCGTTACAAAAAGCATTGGACCAAACTTCTTGCGTAAAGACACCATCCATGCATTCACGCAGATAAAACCTTCGCTCGTGTTTCAAATAAACGCTCATGAACTATTTTAGCTTGTGCTGAGGTAAATACGGAAAATAATACTTGACTTCCGTTGTAGTTACACACCTATTGTATGTTTTCCAGCGACTTTTCTTTGTGTAGGAAACCGATAACGGTGTTTCTATTTTATTGCGTGTGTGTAAATTAATAATAATAGTTTATGCAAAAATAAATAATAGTGTGTAATTACCGTAAAACAGTACAAATTGTTAGTATGTACACTTCACATACTTGTAATTGTTTTACATATATGCTCTCTACTACTTGAATTATTGTTGTTGAAGTTATGTTCTTAGGTCTGCAATCAAGAAATTATGTTTTCCTGAATGAAACGGGGGCGAGAGGAAACAAATAAATGAAATAAGAATGTAAAACATTTTTCTACGACGACTGAGATTGTTCATTGTATGAATAAATACAGTGTGTAGTATTAAATGTAGCGCATAGGGATTTCAATGTTATTTTTTGGATATTGCTATAAATTTTTACTTATTCATTTTACAGCAAAAGTGTAATACAATAGTTGTTCAGAATTTAAAAATGCATGCAATAAGGCCCATTTGGTTACCTAAATATAGGTATTTCACGATATATCAATCAAAATAAACTTAATATTGATTAGACAAATTGTAATACGTCCTTGGAAAATTAAACAAAAACGAAAAAAAAAAATGGATACTTCATAAAACAGTTTAAGGGTTATTTATTTATTAAACAAAAAGAAATGAACTCTCAAATTCGCCATCACAGTCTTCTACGAAATTTCACACTGTAATTGTAATAATAGTTAATTGTTTAACTAGGCACAAAAATATCTGCTTTACAGTAGAAGCTGCCGTTTCATTGGCGAGGCGAAGTCGAGGCAAAAAATGTTGCCGAAGCTATAAATCTGTGTTTGTTGCCGAGTTGAACACATAACTTTTTTGTCGATTTGGAATTAGTATTCATTTAGTGATTATTTTATATACTTATTTTGAAGGTTATCGCTATCAAATTACGTTGCCATGCGTTTTTTGAACGGTTACTATGCATTTGTTGACGATTACTAAGCGTTTGTTGAGCGGTTGCTATGTAAAATATTTTTACAGCCTAGGCATAAAAGTGGCACTTTACAAACTGTTAGCAGTCCGTAAAGAGTCATCTTTAATGCCAATCGACAAAAATTAATTTAAGTCTGTTTTCTGAAATTTTTTTGTTTTTGTTTGATTTTTCATGGCCATATTACAATATTTCTAATAAATATTAATTTTAATATGATTGACATATCATGAAATACCAATATTTAGGTAACTAAATGGGACTTATTTCTTATTGCATGCACTTTTAAATTCTGAACAACTTTTCTATTTACGCTTGTGCAGTAAAGTGAATTAGTAAAAATTTACAGCAATATCTATAAAATAGCATTGAAATCCCTATGTTCCACATTTCAATTAATCATAGCTGTGTAATAAGGGAAATGAGTTTTTCACTTCGCAATCATTTAAAAAGAAAATATTATTCAGTTGTCTTTACGGTGTCGAGATACTAATTTAAACATTTAAAACCAATAAAATAAAGTAATAAACAATATTATTACAATAGAAAGCTAACAATTATTCATTTATTTCAAACACTATTGTTGGGCTTTATTATTTCTCCCCGTCGTGTGTTATTAACGACGCCTTCTATTCTCTATCTGGTGATTTACCCAGCTTTCTAAACCTGTCTTCATTTTGTTGTTTGGTGTGGAGTTGTAAAAAATTTGCCTTGAACACGTGCTGTTCATAAACAGGACATTAACACATAAATAAGCCCGCGGTCGAACTTAAAAATAACCGTTAAACATTCGGTTTGAATCAAATTAATATCTTTTGAAATGTTGTGATCGTGGATGGTGTAGGAATATAATTATGTTAATTAGAAATGTTGCATTTTATATTTAAGAACATTTATTTTTGTGTAGATTTGGTTTGGCTTGAGCACGGCCTACGCAAACACAAAAAGTTGTTTTTAATGTTTTAAACTGTTATTAAATTAATTGACGGTTGCAACGAATCAAACCGTGCACCACGAGATGTCAGGTCTGTTAAAAAATAGCCAAACAGTTTTCTTAAGTTTCTAGACAATCGCATATTTCAAAAATTGCTACTTTTATAAAACCTACAAGTGCACGTTCCAGTATTACTATATTTCAGTATATGTGTGATTGTTAAATAAAATAATATCTGCTAATTTTTTCGTGTTACAAGACAAAAGACAATTTCCTGCGTTGCTCGTTAGTCGTTCTGGTTGTTGAACTACTAACCGCGGTTTATAAAGATGAGTGGTATCACCAGACAGATCTACTTCACACTAGTTAGTAATTACGAAAATTATATTTTTAATTTGTACAATTATGTCAAGAAGTTCATTACCTACGTCTAAAAAATTTCCCCTGAAATTAATTTATCCAACACCTCTCAATAAAGTACTCGATAACTATGGCGATTTCAAACGAGGAAAGTAATAGATTACCCACTAGTGGGTATAATTTTGATTAAAGTCACTAGTGAGTAATTTTCTATTTATAATAATAATAATAACACAACACTTTGGTAACTACTTTGATTGACATTTTAATTTAGAAAATTTCAAGCAAGTCACTGTCAAATAATATTTATTAAATTTTGCATTTATTAAGAGATGTTGGATAAAACGTTATACTTCAAACGTGGGCATAGTGGAATTACCCTTTCGATAAAATTATTACACTCAGCCTTCGGCTTCGTATGCTAAAATTTCTCATGTAGGTAATTCCTTACGTTGCCCACTTGTAAAGTAAATAACTATTGCTTCTAAATATAAACAGAAATATAGTTTTTTCACTTTCGATGTATTTTTGACATGTTTTTTTATGTAATTTCTAAATCTATAAAATGAATGTAGTAATAAATATATTTTTTATAGGGTGTGTGTGGGAGGTAATAGTATTTTACATTACAAGCAAGGTAAAAGTTTTTACTGCTGACTGGGGAAATGGTGAGCCTGTCACCTCATTGAAGCAGTAAAAACAGTTACCTTGCGTGTATTGTATGTACAACATTTTATTTGGTACATATTTGTAAACCAAAATGAAAAATAAAAAATATATATAACCAAATCCTGTCAGTTGCACACAACTGTTTTATCATAAATTATTTTATCAACGACCGTTGTTAAAAGTGGCCTTTTTAACGGTTTGCTTAGCAAGCTGAAAGTGTCACTTTCTGATACTAGTGTTAAAAGTAACGTAGCAACGTATTAAAAGTAATTTTATTGTTACTTTTAACACGTTGCTAACGATTTGTATCAATAAATCAACAAATATAACCTTACCTGTCAAAATGTCATTCTACATTTTGCAGAATTTACTAATACACTAGGAAAATCGTAGATAAAATTTTGTATGATATACATGTTAATAAAAGTGATTTATTTCCTTCGTGTCGTTGTTTCACTCGGCTTCGCCTCGCTTTATAAATTTTCCCACTTACTCAAAAAATGTCACGTTTAACAATTCATATCATAAATAACTATTGCAAAAATGATAATGATCCTAAGCTTTGTAAGCATTACTGTGGCAACGTGCATTGTTTACCTTGTTTACTAACTTGTAAATTTTTTACTATCAGTTAGTAACTTGGATAAATGGTGTTTCCAAGTGAGTAACAAGTAAAAATCTTAATGTGATATATTTTTACAATTTCCGCCACTCAACTTCCTACAACATGTATCTACAAAAACTACACCTCCAAGTATGTGTCGGTGCCCCCCACGTGTCATGCGGAGTCCCCGGACCTCAGAGGGAGATACCGTTGTGCACCGTGAGAAATCGCACGCGCAGGAATTCGCCCTTGACATTAAGAGAAATGGCGGCCGTTGCTTTTATCACTACTACGCTATATACAGACAAACAGACACAGGAGTAGCGGTTCGGTTGATGGACTCGGTGTTTGGCACCGGTTGATGACAAGTGTGCCAGCTAGGACGATGTGCAAAGTGCGTGCACCTGATGCACTTCAAGTAACAGTGCAGCAGAGGAAATCGTAAATGAGAACCCTTATTTTTTATTGCAGGTTCGGATAGAACGTAGAAAACCAAGTAAACATTTTTTTTTTCACGACATGGTAGGAAACCCCACTGTACTCCCGAAATAGTGAGGAAAATGTGTTGTTCCTCTCTAGAGAGGAAAATATAGAAGTGTTACCAATATAAATGTTATTTACAAAAAAATATATTATAAAAGTTATAAATAAATTCCTAATTTTATTGAAAATCCTTTTAGTGATATACATACTTTAAATTGTCTTACAATTATTTCTTATATTTTTCTTTTTCTTATTTAATTACAAATTTGACAACTTATTAAAGATATTTAAGATTGGTTCATTGGCAACACTGCTGCACCGCCTAGTGTCTGATAACCTAACTTTTAGCGTGTCAGTTTGTCAGTTGTGTTCTCAAAATGTATTTTAGGTCTGAGAAAATCGTTTTTAGAAACATGTCGTGAAAAAAATGTTGTGTCTAACACGAGAGAAAAGCAAGCTCTTCTTCCACTCTTGTTCGAAATGCCTCACTCGCTGCGCTCATGAGGCAAACTTCGAACTCGAGGGGGAAAAAGAAGCGCTTTCCTCTCTAGTTTGACAAATAACTATTGTTAATCTGATAGTATGTATTTGGTTTTTGGCGCATTATCCGAATCCGCAATAAAATATGGGTTCCCATTTAAGATTTTAAATTGACCCCCCTTTCCCACCCCCGTAGAGATAGGGGATTGATTTCACTCGACGCATATTTTTCGAGATATTCCAGGTGATAAATTAAAATGGGACATCCGGTATTTCTTTCTTTCGAACAAAATAAACAAATTAAAGAGCATGGTTTATAGCCCGTAAATAATTTTTTGCGTACGCCACTGGTATTAAATGTACGAATGTGATAATGTTGTAAAGTTAGAGTAAAGTTGGCACAGAAACAAACGAATTTAATTGTCAGGGATGTCTATAATTGTGTTGAAGTAATCATACTAAATAAATAAATATATCATCACGTAATTTAGCTAATTTGGGTGCGGCTCTCTGCTTTCACAGATCTTGGCATATATAGGTTGTTCAAAAAGGGACGGTGAAATATCTTAACACATCGAATCAAAAAACAAAACAAAAACATGCGTTTAATATTTTTCAAAAACCTATCTTATGTCACCAAAAACGATCCCCCACCGCCACCCCCTGGGGGTAGGGCGTGGGGCCTCTTTGAAATCTTAATAATAATTATTATCTTTTTGATTACAGCGGCATCTATCGCGAATCAGAAAAAATGTTTCATACAAAACCTACTTAGTTTTAGCTGTACTATCCAAATGTACAATAAAAAAAATGTAGGTTCTTATTTATGATTTCATAAAACATAAGATAGGTTTTTGAAAAATATTAAACAGGTGTTTTTTTTTTTATTTTTGATTCGATGTGTATTTTTCGAGATATTTCACCGTCCCGGAACATTTTGAACATCCAGTATGATAACTGAATCGTAAACCTACTATTATTGAACTCTATCTAGTAGTAAAGAATCTTTTTACGGGCTGTTATCTTAAAACCATAACAACATACTTATTTATTGTGTATGTTTTTAAAACTATTTCGATCGAATAATTTTAGTTTAATGTATTGTGCTACACGCTCAAATAAAAGCATTTTTAAAAATTTATTTATGATTCAGTACATTATAAAACATGGTACAATGCTCACCAGTAAAGTTTTGAGTAACAGTCTTGCAATAGTAATTTACATTTTTACTACAGAATGGAGGAAATGACCTCCTTCAAGCAGTAAATCCGTATATTGTACATTTTACTTGTTACTCATTTGTAAATCAAATTAAAATTATAACCAAGTCCTGTCAGTTACACACAACTGTTCTGTCAAAAAATATTTGAAATGATTTCGCAAAAGCCTTGTAAGAATTACTGTGGCAACTTGCACTGTTAAATTTTTACAATGCAGCTGTCAATTAGTAACTTGTAAAGATTCATTCAACAACAAATAACAACCCCCAAAATGTTAAGGGGGACTACAGGAGTAATGTTAAAAGTGGCGATATTGTAGGCTATTTACCCCATTACAATTTACAAATATTATACAATAACTACAGAAGCTACACCACGAGGTGCCTTCAACATTTTAATGTTACTCTTCATTTTAAAATAGACTAAATTATCATTTATTAAAATCTCCGTCAACCATAGACGTAAATGAGTTCTTCTATTCTTGATATCTTTTGTGATTGTTTTGTGTGAAATGTAGTGTGCCCCAGCTTACGTACGGCAGTGTCGGAGCTCTTGTGTCGATGACCCGGGTTCTATGCACGCCATCGACATCGATACCTGTTTAATGCTCCGCTGTCTTGGTGTACGCCACAACACAACATACATACATACATACAACGTCACACGATTAACTGTACTCTAAATGAGTGAGCTACAACTACAAGCAGCACAAGGTGCGGTGCCGGCGATGCTGATGGGTTCAGCTTCACTAACCCAACCGCGAGACCAACAACGCGACATTACTGCATCAATGAAACAGACATTATTTTATTCACACGATTTGGAATCAGTTTTACTTTACGCACGGGTGTAACATGGAAGCCTAGCCATAGACGTTTAACGTGAGATAATAATGTGTATTTCTCAATAAACTTTTAACAAAAATTCTGTTGTGGGCACCACAATACCTCCTGCCGTAGATTTCTTATCAAATAAGGCAAAAACACTATCAAGAACACTCATCTCTTCAAAAAATTTAGTTTTCAATTATAACACATGTCAAAAATGGCATTTTTCAAGCGATGTTTTGTTTTTTCAAAATGCACAGGTTAGATTAACGAAATCTACAAAATATAATTTTTTCTTTAAACGTCATAAAAGTACGTTGTTATGTATTTGTATTCAACAAGCAGAAGTTCAATATTGTCGCCGCCGTTGTAAAAGTGTATCCTTGGCAACACATTTACGCCGGCGGCGAACAAAGTAAAATATTATGAAAAATAGTAAGGTTGTAATTCAATAATTTGACAGTTAAAAATGAAACAAATAAACAAAAATAACAAAACAGCATATTCTAGGGCAACTTGAATTTCTAGATAAGACAGAATATATTTTGAAGTTTTGAGCATTTTTTAATGTTTATTATTTTATTTTCTATGTTTGAAGAAAAAATAGCATGTGTTATTCGGAGTAAATGTGTCTTTGTATACTTCGCATGTAATTGTTCGACTCGCTTCGCTCGTCGTTCAAACTTACATGCTCAGCACCCAAAGTATCACATTTACTCCTAATGACACAATATACTATTTTTCTACGACCACTTAGAAATCTGCTCATTGTATGTTTGCTGTTGCTAGGGAAATGATCAAAAATCTAAATAACTTGATAGGGCTTCAAGTAAACTACCACTTCCGGTTATTGGATTATCACCAAAAACTAATCAGCTATTCCAAAGGAGATACAATTGATATATACAAAATATCAAAATTATAAATCTAGTAGTTTTTGAGAAACCGTAACTCCAGAGATCCACACAGACTGACAGACAGACACACACATAGACATTATCGCAAAACTAATAAAATCGTATTCTAAGGACCCTAAAATTTGCTCATCCACTCATTACCGAATTTTTAGCATGATTCCTGTACCTCCCTTACAGGTTGTGGCGGCAAAAAAAAAAAACAATTGACGATCTTTCAAAAGAACTTTTTGACACTTGAGTTTAAATCTCCTCCGTGAGACCATTAATTTAATACCAAACATGGTAGGATTTAAAGAACATTTATAAAAAAATGTCAATCGTCCAAAATAACTTTTTGATACTTGAATTGAAATCTCGTCTATGAGACTTTTAATTTGATACCAAACATGACAGAATTTTTACAAAGTTTATAAAATAACTAGATAGGGCTTCAAGTAAACTACCACTTCCGGTTATTTGATTTTTCATCCCCAAGGGGATACAATTGATATATAGAAAATATAAAAATTTTCAGTTTAGTAGTTTTTGAGAAACCGTAACTCCAGAGATCCACAGACTGACAGACACAGACATCATCCCGAAATTATTAAAATCGTATTCTAGGCACCCTAAAACGTGCTTATCCAGAAAACTCACTACCGGATTTTTATCATGATTCCTATACCACCTTTACAGGATGTGGCGGAAGGTAAAAAGTTACAGCAATTAAAAATAATTTTGTTCATACAAAAAGCATTGCGGGAAGACGTCATCCATGCGGGAAGATTGTCTTCCCACACTTGATAAGTAAATATATTGTGCTTACAGTGCCATCTAATAACGGCCACGGAAGTTGTTCGTAGACGAGGAGCTACAGGGATAATTTTAATATTGTAAAAATTATTCCTTCAAAAAACATATAACCAAAGAATACGCAGTACAAATAAATAAATAACAAATTAATTAAATATGTAAATCTGTTTTAATACATCAAGATTAACCGGTACACTTTGCATATTATAAAATAAAAGCTATAACATGCAACATTTTAAATAAGAAATTAAATCGCAAAAAATTATAACCTATTAATTTTAGAGTGAATGTATGTACCTATGAACAAAACACGATTTTCGATGACCGCGTCAATGTTCATCTGTTAAAAAGTGCGCCATAACTTTTCTTTTTATATCTTTACATGTTTGACACAAGAATGTAGATGTAATAAAATCTTGAATAATTGTTTTTTGTTGCAGCTAACGGAAGATGTTTCTAGAAAGAAGTCTGAATATCAAAAATACTTGGAACTGTACAAATTAATGCGGTCGAGGTTTGAAGAGCACTACGTGAAATGTAAGTTATTAATCTTTTATTAAATATTGTATTTTGCATTATGTATTATATTGTTTAACTGTACCTATTCTAATAGAAAAAAAAACAGTTTGTTGTATGAAGTGTGCATAATTGTTCCAAGTTAAATTATATTTTATTGTTAATAAAGTTTTTATCTGCGTAATTAATTAGTGGAAGCAGATATAAAATTATGTTTTGCGTTTATAAATGCACATGTTAATGATATTTGACCATGGTATTTTCGTATTCTAATTAGATCAAATTTTATTTTAGTATTCGTTTTAATTACAACCTACAAGTATCATTGAAATTAATGTAGAGTTAAGGAAGTTAGTTTATTAATTACACACAGGGTGATACATAACGTACGGAAAAGATTGAAAGTGTTGGATCCCTAAATGTTAGTATTTCTCGAAATATCAATCAAAATAATGTTTATCTACGACCGTTGTGAAAAGTGGCTCTTTAACGTTTGCTTGGCAAGTAAAAAGTGTCACTTTTTGACACTAGTGTTAAAAGTAATATAGCAACGAGTTAAACGTGCTTTATTTATTACTTTTAACACGTTGCTAACGATTTGTATCAATAAATCAACAAATATAACCCTACCTGTCAAAATGTCATTCTACATTTTTTAGTATTTACTAATACACGAGGAAGATCGTAGATTAAATTTTGTATGATATATGTGTTAAAAGTGATTTATTTTGTCTCGTTTCACAAACACCCCATTTACTCATAAAATGTCACTTTTAACACTTATATAACTTAAATAACTATTTTTCCGTAATAAACTTTTGACCCAAACTCAATAACCAAAAAGGTACAGCAAATTAAACTTCTTTTCAATGAACGCCCATCTATTAAATACCGCTGAAACTAATTGAGAAGAATCTTTATTTTCTTGTTTCCATAGAAACATATTTCTTTCAAATCTGACAAATTGTTACTGTAATTTTAAATTATGCACACAACAAAGAATAAAGGCAAAAGCGGTGAATTGTAGAAATCTTTTTAATTAATTGAACTTATTCTATAAACCATAATCATGTCTACATATTCATCGTTGCTGAAAATATTAAACATTTTATACTTAACATACTTTGACGTTTAATTAATTGACATTTAAATAAATTTCAACGGCAACTTGTTTCTTTTTGTTTTTAAGTTACTCAACCATGTGGACAGTAATTTTTGTACTAATAAAAGAAAAATTTAAATAGTCATAACTTTTATGATAATAATCTTAATTTTTTAACTAAATATTGTTCAACTAACTTTAAAGTATTCCCATTTTATAACTAAAACATAATTAACTGCTGTAGTTTGTAACAACTCTTTTTAATTGATTCACCTTTATATGCTCTAACTTTTTTGTTATTGAGTCTTTTCAAAAGTTTATTAAGGAAAAAGCATTATTTGGAGTCCCTCTAGGAATTGACATCTTTTCCGTATGTTATGAAACACCTTGTATAGCTGCTTTTTTTTATTGAAAGTAACAAGCCTTGAAGAAATTATTGAAAATAAATATTGCAGGGGGTCGAGGGGGTCGTAAACTGGACGAAGTCCGAGACAAATACCAGAAGGCCTGCAGGAAGCTACACCTGACCCACAACGAATACGTCTTGCTTCTTTGTGAAGCAGCAGAGTATGAAAGAGATTACAGAGCTGTTCTGCTGCCTGGACTCCTGCAGCATCAACAGAGCGTCCAGGAGGCCTTCGTCACAGCCTGGTGAGTGAAACATGACAGGCCTTTAATAAACTAGCACTTTCGGTTGTTACCAAAGTCTAATCAGTTAATTTGAACATCTATAATCTATATTTAAAATACGAGATTGATAGTTACATTAAATTTTGAGTTACGTGCTTATCTGTTGAAAACTCACTATCGAAAATTTAGATCCTTCAATATTTTCCTAACATACAGGCTGGTGACTGACTTAGCCGGTCATAGACGTTTTACATGTTAAATAATAATACTTTCCAATTTTCTGCTTCCCTAATCATTTCAGAAAAAAATGTATTAAAGTTGAAGAGATTTAAAATATGCATCTGAATTAGTAAACAAATATTATTTTACGTATTTAATCAAGGCTAAACAGACGTTCAAAATATCAAAAAATCAATTTTTATTTTTTATTCATCAAATATCCGGAGAAATTTTTCCAAAAGACTTGCTAGAAGAACAATGGAAAAATGTTTGAATATATGATTAGACTACGAGCCCAGAATCATATTATTTGGCCCAGTTAAAGTCATAAAAAGGAAATTTGTTAATTCGGCTTATTTATATCTTAAATTCTATAATTTTTATATTCCGCACATACATATGTGTAACAGAGATATTGTTTATGCTACGAATTAATTAGATTTTTATAACAATTCATTAACAGTAACTTGTTGATTATTTCAAGGCCTATCAGGGTTTTTGGGCTTATCTTAATAAATAAATGAGATAGAGAAAATTTCATTGGAATCATAAAGATGTAGAATAATATTACTTACAATTTTTATTTGATACAATTTTCTGTATTTTGTTGTCATCAGATTTAAAAACAGTGTTTGTGATACCAGCCAAATTTGATATTATTGCAGTTATTATTATTTCTTAAAATATTCTTTAATATAACAGAATTTATGTTATAAATAAATTTAGTACAATAAATTTTCCCTGTGTTCGATCAGAACTATTTTTTTAAAGCTATTCTAAAAGTCTTAATTAGGCCAACTAATATGATTTTGGGCTCGTATTTATTTTTTAGTTCATTATAATGCTCATCCTTATAATGCTCATCCTAAGACAAATCTGGAGAACTGATTAAAGGGTGTTAATATTCTTGCATTATTCTACTGAAATACATCTGCTGGAAGGAATTGAATATATGCAGCAACTTTCGGTATTAGGATCTCGTCAATGTATGGCTGACTGTTGAAAGTCCCGGGAACGCGAATTAGATTTGAATTTCGTCCGTTTATTCCTATAATTCTTTGGTGTTCTTAATTCAACGACCGCGCAATCCTCACATATCATTCCAATCTAACAGTTTCTGCAAATACCTCAACTTTTTTGTGATTGCACTATCGTATTCCCGATAAACCTGTCTTCGTGGCTTCACCATCACCATGTTCGTGGTTTTGTGGAAGCCGTATGTCAACGTTGGTCGTCTCCTTTTCAGGAAGCAGGTGCTGCAAGATGTCGCGCAGTATTCCGACCTCACCAGCAACAAATTCAAGGAAATTCAACAGAAAATCGAAGCCAGCATCGATACGATACGACCTGCGGACGAGTACAAGGAGTTCACCGAGAAATACAGGTACGAAATGTATTCAAATTATTAATTTCACATCACGCCATTTACCCATTTTGGCTGTGGCACTCACTGAAATGTAGTAATACTGGAACGCTAACTTTTAAGTTATTATGAAAGCGAAAAACGAGCCTGAGACTGATAGATGCCGTAATGCCACTCTTCTTTCTCTAACGATTCTTATACGTTTTTTATTTATTTTCTAAATGGTAAATGCGTCCGTGTCAAACTCAAACAATACGACTGTTTGTATATTTTGTTTACCATGGCATTCTGAAACTAGCTAAAAATTATACATTTTATTTTACGTCTATCTCATGACAGTAATGTATCACATCAATAAATTTAGGTTCATTTGGTGCAGTTTTTAATACTGAACATTTTACCTTTTACATTTTTGCTCTAAAACTAATAGGTAAAAACTTAGAACGAAATTAAAATTGTATACGTTGTATTTCCTATAGTTAAACAAAAAGTAGACACCTGGTATAACTGATATCCACAGTAATATATTAATGACAGAAAAGTAAATGTTACATCTTAGCTGAAACTCACGGTATAGGCACAGTAATTGCCCTTCACATATTTGTTGAAACTAGGTGAAACAGAAAGCGTAAAAACGCAATGTTAATACGACAACAATTAGCAATACTACCGACAGAGTCTTTTGTTTGTTTAGCATCAATTAACATAAAACAAAAGAATGCTTTACATTTAACAAGCTATTTATTTTAATGTGCAACACAGTGCCCTATTTAAATCATGTAGACATCTTACATTTAACATCAATTACTTAACAAAGAAAAAAGTTATCTAATTTTATTTTGCCAACTGGATTCCATTTTCTAGAAAATATTTAAACAAACATTGTAAAAACAATATACGATCACTCAAAAGTAATTTTTGATATTTTAAATGTCTTCTCTTTGATACCTTTAATAAGGTACCAAACTCGCTAGGATATCTCCGATTTAAATGGCCCAAATCATCCCATGGATAGAACACCTAAAAATTAGGTTTACCCACTTCTGGGTGTAGCACTCTGCTCAAAACAGATCTCGGTATTGTGATGTGTTTTTGTACGTGAAGTGCTGTGATTATTTTTTGACGTTTCTTGAAACCAATCCTGTCATTGCCAAATGCACACGATAGTTATCATCAATACAAATAAAAAATTAGCAAAAAGATAGATTTAATGGCGAGGCTGATGAAGAAATAAAAAAATAATCTAATTAAATATAACTCGAGAGTTTGATAAATTAGAAAATAATTCTTCAGCATCTTTCTCAAACTTGTTGCCATGGGCTTACGTGGCTATTTCCTGGCAACAAGTTTTCAAAAGATCTGCCAAATTATTTTCAATTTATTCTCACTCTCTTGTTATATTATTATTGAAAATTTTCGAAATTTTATTTTGAAAATATGTCGGCTATGAGACTCAAACCGAGGATCTTATAATCCACAGTCCCATACCTTAGCAAAGAGCTATTTACCCCATAGGTGACAAGTGCATTTGAGCAAATTTCTGTAAATGTTTTATACCAGATACAGGCATGTTTTTCTTATTAGAGTAGCGCTGCTTTAAAAAATCAACTTCATTAATTCATTCATTTTTAATTTAATTTAATTATTGTCATATCTAAATTAGATAATATTTGATATCTCGTTATGAAGTTGATTTTTTAAAGTATCGCTGCTTCATTAAATAATAAAGCATTTATTGACATTTGCTCAAATGCACATGTCACTTTATTTTTAGGTTTTTAATCCATGGATTAAATTAGATCGCTTAAATTTGAGACATTCTGTATAATTTAGTTTTTTTTTTTCAATACGGAAGTAGATGCCAGGAAACTGCAAATAAAAAATTATATTCCGAATATTAATATTTTCTTAACATCTTTACTTGAATTTTTTTTCGTATCTGATTCCATATTTGAAATAAACTCCTCGTTTTATACATACGGACACACATCCATTCATTCACACAGACGTCATTATATTTCGTATAAGAAAGTAACATAATTCTATGAATCCAATTACCAATTCCATATCTTCTTGATTTAATAGATACAGATGTATGTAGGGTACAAAAACGTCAATATTTTCTTTGCAGAACCAGTCCTGCCAACCCTGTGCCATTCACATTCGACGAAAGCCTCGTCGAGGACACTTCAGGGAAGTTACTAGCCAACAAACTAACTGTCGACAATTTAACGGTCGAATGGTTGAAGAACAAGCAGGCTGAACTAGAGGCCAGCATCAAAGAGGGACAAGAGAAACAAGCGCTGATGTTACCAGCGAATAATGAAGCACTTGTCAATGGGAAATCGGGGCAGGATACGATAAACAGCAGGTGAGACACTTTGCAAGAGTTACTGGTTAATGGTTTACTTGTTAAGCGGAAGTTTAATTTATTTTATTAGGTGCTGGTATGAACTACCGATATTGGATAGTTTACTGTCAAACAGTCCTAAATTATAAGTATAAAGGATTTTTTGATTAAGTTCTGTAATAGATATGTATGTAGTATATTATTTAGTGTTTTATGAGCGAGACAGTTTAGGAAGCAAGGGAGTGCAGCGAAAAAAAATTTGTCATTTCACTTCTGTCATTCTGACTTGTTATTATGCAAGAAATCATTCAAATACCATAAAAATAATACTCCTAATTCTGTATTTAATATTACCTCAGAGTTATTTACCCCATTATACCTATACATTTATATTTGATTGTTTATCCAACACCTCTCAATAAATGCTCTATAACTATGGCGATTTTAAACAAGCAAAGTAACAGATTATCTACTAGTGGGTATAATTTTGAGGAAAGCCACTAGTGAGTATTTTTTTATTTATAACAATAATAATAACACACAGCACCTTGGTAACTACTTCGATTGACATTTCAATTCTAAAATTTAAAATATGTCACTGTCAAATAATATTTCTTTAATAAATTTTTCAATTATTAAGAGGTGTTGGATAAAACGTTATACTTCACATGTGGGCAAAGTGGAATTACCCACTCGATAAAATTATCTCAGTCAGCCTTCGGCTTCGTGTGCTAAAATTTCTCTCGTGGGTAATTCCTTACTTTGCCCACTTGTAAAGTAAATAACTATTTTCTTCAAACGTCATAAAAGTACGTTGTTATGTATTTGTATTCAACAAGAAGAAGTTCAATATTGTCGCCGCCGGCGTAAAAGTGTATCCTTGGCAACACATTTACGCCGGCGGCGGACAAAGTAAAATATTATGAAAAATAGTTAGGTTGTAATTCAATAATTTGACAGTTAAAAATGAAACAAATAAACAAAAATAACAAAACAGCATATTCTACGGCAACTTGAAATGCTAGATAAGACAGAATATTTTTTGAAGTTTTGAGCATTTTATAATATTTATAATTTTATTTTCTATGTTTGAAGAAAAAATAGCATGTGTTATTCGGAGTAAATGTGTCTTTGGGTGCTTCGCATGAAATTGTTCGACTCGCTTCGCTCGTCGTTCAAACTTACATGCTCAGCTCCCAAAGTATCACATTTACTCCTAATGACACAATATACTATTATTAATTACACTTGTCATTTGTTTAATTATAGAAAAAATATTCCATTATTTGTTTATCTCGCGTTAACTGACAAGATTCAATTACCTAACTATTGTAAAATAAACATTTGACATTCGTTCAAAATTAATTTGTGTTCAGATTAATTCTTCTCCTTGATACCAAAATCGATAGAGTTTAATTAATATTGATTACATGTCATTTTCCATATATTGTTAAACAGTTAATTTAGTTTTGATAAGTCTATGAAAAACAATTGACGATCGCCCAAATTTAATTTGAGATATTTGAATTTAAGTCTGCTTTCTAAGAAATTTAATTTGATACTTAGCTCAAATATTGTCATTAAATTATTAATAGGATCTTTAACTACCTTAAAATTAAACATATATATGGAACAAATTTTCTCAATTGTTTACTGAGATATGCCGAAAACGGCCTTCAAGTAAACTACCTCTTCAAGGTGATTGATCCCAAAATCTAATCAGTTTATAATTTGAACATTTAAATTCTAAATACGAAATTTCAAAATTCTTCATAATTATCATGAGTTGTCGTGCACGAAAAAAAATTGTCTCAAGACGACAGTTCGGTTTAAATTTAAAATAATTAATATACGAAAAAAATTATTCCAAATCGATTTCTTCTTCTAGGCACTCTGGAATAATGGACACCGCCAAAAAAGAGCTCAACGAACTCCGATGCCACGAACGCAAAATGCTGCGACAAGTAGAACTGATCAAAAGTGCTCTGAACGAGCTAGGCTGTGAAGAAGCTCCCCCAGGTTGCGATCTAGTGATTGAACAGCAAGCTGTCCCTGCTGAAAACGGCACCGAGAACCAGGTATGCTGAATATGTCAAATTAAAGCTAACCTATAACTTCATGTTAATCCATTGTCAATAATGTCGGCGACTCATCTGTGCTCTGCTTGTGTTTAGCTCACTGGGTGTGGGATCACAGGTTGGTTGTTATTTGTGTGCTTTTATGAGAGTAGTATTCGTTAGTACAGTGGAGGCTCGTCGGAGGAGGCAAGATAGGCATAGTATCTTTGCGATAAATTAAGAAAATGGGTGCGTTTAATAAATTTTTTGCTAATGGTGACAAAATTGAATCAAATTTCTTGTTAAATATGTCATTAACTGTCAAAACTAGATTTATTTTTGTCACAATTAGCAAGTTGTTACGGTAGCAACATTTTAGAGAATAAACTCGATTTTCTACAAATAATAAATGAAATTTTATAAATTATTTAGTATACAGTTTGTCATAGTATTCTATTTACGATTAGGGATAATTAAAATGCTCACCATTATTTTACATGATTATAAAGCAAATTATTTGCTAGTTTAATTTAAAAATAACACCCTGTATCCTGTACATTAATAGATATGTTTTTCTTTCTTTTACATCCGTTATTTAAAGAGAGAAATAAATATTCTTCAAGACAAATTTAAAGTTTGTCTTCACCTATCTACCTATAAAGCGAAGAGAAAACTAATTCTAATCTTAAAACACATACAAGAAGAAAGATGCATTTCATGAGTTGAACAGAAAGAAAATCGACCAATAGCAACTCTCGGTAACTCGGTGCTCATCCAGAATGTTCTTTTGGGTTAGGATGTAGTATAAACATTTTTCTGTTGCACAATAAATATACAGCACATTCTATAGTTTCATAGAATTTGTTCTCAGAAAATGTGCAGAAAATATGTGCATTGTTTTATATAAACCTCTTCACAGTAGAGAACAATTTAAATTAAATAATGATAATATGTTAAAGACTTTATTTTTATGCACTATAATTACATCTTTTATCCAACACCTCTCAATAAATGCTCTATAGCTATGGCGATTTTAAATAAAGAAAGTAACAGAACAGATTACCCACTAGTGGGCATAATTTTGTGAAAAGTCAACTACTTCGATTGACATTTTAATTTAGAAAATTTAAAGTATATGTCATTGTTAAATATTATTTCTTTAATAAATTTTGCATTTATTGAGAGATAAAATTATTACATTCAACCTTCGGCTTCGTGAGCTAAAATTTTTCTCGAAGGTAATTCCTTACTTTACCCACTTGTAAAGTAAATAACTATTATTGTGATAAAAATTCTACATTTCCACTAAATTTGAGCTATCTAATACAGAATATAGCAAAATATTTTGGCGGTGTTCTTAGATTTTTGCATTACATTTTAATAAGAAATTATTTGTTTTTGTGTTTGAATTTTGTGGTCCCAGGCAGACGTGCAAATTATAATTGACGAATATAGAAAGTTTACGTGTTTGTATTTAACAAAAACCATTCTTGATATCGTGATCCACTCAAGACATTCATCCTCAAAAGCTTCTTGCAACATATAAAAGTTTTACCCAACTGGACATAAACTCGTTGCTCAAGAAGAGACACAACTAATGCTGCTAACCGTACTGTTCTCTAACGCTGCGTTGACGCATAATTCAAAAAGTCCTGGAACAATAACATACACAGTTACAGAATTCTGAGAATAAACAATGTGCAATTTTGTGAACATAAAAGTCGAGTTTATAATTTTGCGTATAAAATGTGCCTCCTCATTCGGGGCACAAGCCGCCACTGTTGTTAGTAGTTGTTTATGTGTTGGGTGTAGGGTGTAGTGGTTAGTATCGGTGGTTGATTCGCAGAGCGGTGGTGGCGGGGGCGGCGGCTCTCAGTCCAGCTTGACGCGCGCGCAGAGCCGCCTGGTGAACATGTTCCGCAAGCCGTTCCGGCGGAAGTCCGTGCCGTCGTCGCCGGTGGCCGGGCCCCGGCTGCAGCACGCCCGCGCCGAGTCCGTGCCCAAGACGGCCGGCGAGGCTAGAGCCGGCGCCGATGACCCAGTATGTTACTAAGAAGCATGTGTTCATTCAATCATGTTACTAGAGGTTATGTTACTTGTAGTTGGGCATGCTTACACGAACTAACACTAGTGTTGTGGTGACGGTGATGTGCTTCAGGGTGAAAATAATTGTCTTGCATAATTGTATCATTTCAAAATATTACTTTTTTACATTCGCAACTTAAAATAGAACAGTTTGAAATTGCTTTTTACTTTCCAAGAGAATGGGATCTGTGAATATAGTAGAATTTAAAGAAGCCACTAAAATAATACTGGAATGCTCACTGACGTTGAAAATGCTAGCCGAGAGAGACAGACAGTTGAGAGCTATATGTCTTTGTTGTACAGTTCGCTTAGAATGTTATTAGAGCCCGGTGGAGTTATACACTCCTAATCTAATTTTGAAAGGAAACTGTTATAAAAAGCAGAACATATAATAAATAAGAAAATTAGTCAGCGAAGTAACATTTTTTCAATATATCTGGGAAATAAAATAAGAAATTATTCACTTTCGGACTAGACTTGCAATATGCGGTTTTGGTGACAATGCGCAGGCGCAGAAATTTTAGACAAAGAAGGCTGACCCTGCAACATCGATCTTTTTCATGTTTATTCGTCGCTTTCATAAAAGCTTCCAAGTTAGCGTTCCAATATTACTATTTTTCAATGGCTTTTTATTTTTATTAAGACCAAGACGATCTGATTATTTTTGAAATTAAGAAAGAAAACAAACATTCGTCCAAATCTGCGACATAGGTATGAAATAAACTGTTGTATTTCATATATCCCTTAATGATATTCGCGGTCATTTCGAATTATTTATTGTATCGTAAAATGTACGAGCCCAGAATCATATTATTTTGCCCAGTTGAAACCATACAAATGAAAATTGTTTAATTCACCATCTTAAATTCTATAATTTTTGCCTCCCGCACATACATACATGTAAGGGAAGTATTATGTTTATGTTACGAATTGATTAGATTTTGGAAACAATTCATCAACAGTAAGTGGTAAATTATTTGAAGGCCTATCATGTTCATGGGCATATCTTAGTACATAAATGAGATAGAATAAATTTCATTGGAATCAAAAAGATATAGAATAATTATGTATTACCTACAATCTTTATTTCAGACATTTTACAATATTTTGTTGTCACCATATTCAAAAACAGTTTCTATAACACTGTTTTGGAAACTACGCATTCCACAACTAAAATTGTATTGGAATAACTATCATCAACTAAATTCGACGAATCAGAACCGCATATTAGCACGATTTATGAAGTATCTTGGTTCAGTTACTATGGTTACGTCTGTTTGTTTTAATATTATTTATGAGTTTGACGTTTTTAACAGTTTTGTAATTGCATTTTTGTATGATTTCCAAAATGATGTTATAGAAAGTATAGTCTACAACATGTAATGGAATGGCATATCCCACATTCGCAAACTTTTTGCTCGTGTGGAATATGTGCCATTCCATTACTTGTTGTAGAATATACTATTTCGTGGTACCAACCAATACCTTTGGGCCAAATGAAACCTTGTGTTAGTGATTTTTGTTAATTTGTTAGTATTTCAGTTATTAGTTTTCCTTAAAATATTCTTTAAAATAACAGAATTTATGATACAAATAAATTGAGTATTATAATTTTCCCTTTGTAAGATCAGAACAATTTTTTTTTTAATTCTGAAAGTCTTAATTGGGCCAAATGATTTGATTTCGGGCTCGTAAATAACTATTATATACAACAACATATAAAATTACAACAGATAACATTTGTATTTCAAATGTGTCTATCTTTCTCGTACCAAAACTACGTCACGTATCCCGTCTTCTAATTTTTATTATTTATTCAATCACAGACCCCATTCTCTGCGTCCAGCATGAAACCACCTCGTGTTCGTATTGCATTTGTGGAGTGTTGTGTGTTGTGTTCGTTCAGATAATAGTAAACCCTAACCGTCCTCTGGTCGATGAGGAATGGTTCCACGGCGTGCTGCCCCGTGAAGAAGTGGTCCGACTACTAACCAAAGAGGGCGACTTCCTGGTGCGAGAGACCACGCGGAATGATGAGTGCCAGACGGTGCTGTCGGTGTGCTGGGGAGGACATAAGCATTTCATTGTGCAGACCACCGCAGAGGTAAGGTTAAGAAATTCGAAATGTTTCTGTGGTTGTCATTGTTTTTGTATTTAGGGGCATTATAGATTTGAAGGACCAGCTTTTCCGAGTATACAAGAGCTAATCCTCCACCAGTATGCTTGTGGTTTGCCAGTTACCAGTCGATCAGGTGCTATTCTTCGAAAACCGATTCCTAGGGAGCGATGGGAGTTGAACAACGATGATGTTGTTCTTCTGGATAAAATTGGAAGGGTATGTGATATGTGAATTATTATCAGCTTATAGGGTTTGATTTGGAATTGAAGTCTTGGTTTAAATGGACTTCATTGGTCTGATAAACGGCCACAGATGTGTCCAAGTGATTCAGAGTTCACTGTAAGTCTTGCAATTATCTGTTACTCTTTATTACATTTCTAGAAAAATCATTTCACGAATATACATTTCTCGAATATACAATTGTCGAAAATTAAATTCAGAGTTTGTACTTTTATCGGAAATACAATTGTCGAATGTTGGAATTATTACAAATGTTACAAATCTCGAATATTACAAATGTCGAATGTTACAAATCTCGAAAATACATTTGTCGAAAGCTAACAACACCAAATGTCTTAGTTCCATCTATTGATACATCTGTCATCAAGATGTCAACAATTATTGTCCATGTAAAGCCATTGTTGACAGGAGTACTAATAAAAAAATAACTTGTTTTGTTCAACGGCCTTTTTAAAGTTTTCTTTTCCATACTAAAAATGTTAATGTTTCTTTGAACTTTGTGACCTAATTTTAATTTTACATATAGGAACATTACTCCCCCATTGCTGTATAAGCCTGTGTATTTATTTTTCTTTAAAGTTATTAGTTAGCAAGGAAAATTGATTAGTTGCTTTAAAAAATTCAACCTGTATATAATACTGGAAGGCGCACTTGTAGGCTTTTATGAAAGCGAAAAATGAGCTTGAGACAGATAAATGGAGTAAGGTTGTTTGTAAAGCGGTTGCTATGTAAAAACATTCTACAACAAAGATAGATAGCACAACTGGTGTCTCTCGACTCGCATTTTCAACGTCAGTTAGCGTTCCAGCATTATTATATTTCAGTGGCTACAACTGTACAGTTCTGTCGAAAACTATTGACATAACCAAGTTGAAGATGGTTTTCATTTATTTGTAGGGAAATTTCGGCGAAGTTTACAAAGCGCAGCTTAAAAACAGCGGCCAGGAAGTTGCAGTGAAAACTTGTAAAGTTCACATACCCGATGAACACAAAAAGAAATTTTTACAAGAAGGCCGAATACTCAAACAATACGACCATCCGAATATCGTAAAACTAATCGGGATTTGTGTTCAGAAACAACCTATAATGATAGTCATGGAACTTGTACCTGGTATGAAATCATTTAAAAATAAAATTTACAGGTTTTGGTTTATTGGAATAATTTTAGGTGGATCGCTACTTACATTTTTACGTAATAGAGGCATTACGTTAAAGCAGAGTCAACTTATGGCCATGTGTAGAGATGCAGCAGCTGGGATGAGATATTTAGAATCGAAAAATTGTATTCATAGAGATTTGGCAGCTCGGAATTGTTTAGTTGGTAAGTTTGTCAAATTTTGTTGTATTTTCACACTCAATCCTCAAAATGGTATTATTTGCTATTATTTGAAATGTTTCGTTTTTTGAATTTGGTCGTCTTACATATTTATAATATATTTATAATTTTAAGATATTTGATAAACTGTCAATATAAAATGTTTTAGTGCCAAAAATAGCAAAAATAATGACTTTTCGTAACACTTAATTTAACAATTCTGTTTTGAAAATTTAGTCTGAATTAAAATTAGGGTTAACATAACTTTTTTTATGAATCTACCTGTTAAATTTTACAAATTTTGTTTATGATGTTTCTTTATAAATTAGTCTGCATAGAATACAATGCTTCAATCCGCATTTTCATATCTGTTTTCAGTTTCGAGTTACAGAGATTTTTGTAAATTTTAAAGAAGCTAATTTGACGATCAGTAACCAAAAAACTAAGCGAGATACTGCAATTTTCTCTTCAGTTTAGTGTGTTTGGTGCATTTGATGACAAATTGGGACATTTTGAAAATTTCGAAAATTTTTGAATTTTTTTTCGAAATTTTCTATAAGCGATATCTCGAAAACTGAAAGAGTTACGCACTCAGCGACTTGACCATTGGATTCAGCTCGTTGAAATACCTAAACATCGTAAATTTCAGAATGTTTGAATAACGCGTTAAAGTTTTAGAGCAAAAAGTCTGAAAATGACCCAAAATCGCTAAAATCTTAAAGGTATACCCTTGAGATTTTTCGGATTTTAAGATATTTTCATACTTTTTGCTCTAAATCTTTAACGCGTTATCCAAACATTCTGAAATTCACCATGTTAAGGTATTTCAACGAGCTGAATCCAATGGTCAAGTCGCTGAGTCTGTATCTCTTTTAGTTTTCGAGATATCGTCCATAGAAATTTTAGTAAAAAATTCAAAAATTTTCATAATTTTCATAATTTCGTAATTTGTCACAAAATGCTTCAAAAACACAAAATTGAAGAAAAATTTGCGATATATAGCATAGTTTTAGAGTTACAGACTCTTAAAGTAGCCTCTTGAAAATTCACAAAACTTAATGTAACTCGAAAACTATAACAGATATGAAGATGCGAATCCAAGTGTTGTATTCTACGCACTCGATTTTATAAAGAAATATGCTAAACGCAATTTGAAAAATTGTATAATTTTGAATGATTTAGGTGACGAGAACATAGTGAAAATCTCTGATTTCGGGATGTCCCGAGAAGAAGAAGAATACACAGTGTCGGATGGAATGAAACAGATTCCAATAAAGTGGACGGCACCAGAAGCGCTGAACTTTGGAAAATATACTTCGCTTTGTGATGTTTGGAGTTATGGAATTCTCATTTGGGAGATATTTTCTAGAGGTGGAACACCTTATAATGGACTCAGCAATGCTCAAGCTCGGGAGAAGATTGACGCAGGTAAATAACAAATACAAATAGAGGGAGGGGGTGTTCACTTTTTAATCACTCATATCCTTAGTATATAGTTTAAAATTATAAGAATTATTGCTTGGTTTTACTATTTTCACGAAGACGTCTGTTTAACGATTTCTCAAAATCTAATGACAATATATTTTTGAAATAATATATTAAGAGTTCGGAGGGCTAAGTTACAAGCTCATTAGATTGTTTAATTAATTTTGTCTCTATTTTGTACCGTTTAGAAATTATTTACGCGGAGGTTATGTATTTGACTTTTGACGAAATCACGCGAAATGTAGCTCAATTTCCTGGCGTGACTATACTAAAGAATCCAGGGTTGGATGGTTGAAACTATCACTACTTTTCCGAACAGCCTTTATAATGATGCATTATTTATCAATATACGATTATTAATTCAGACGAGATTAGAGTTCAAAGCGTTACACATTTTGTACCGTTTAGAAGTTATTTAGGCGGAATGTTATGTGTTGATCGTGTAGGTTACCGAATGCCAGCTCCGGAAGGAACCCCAGACCAAATGTACTGTCTTATGAACCGGTGCTGGGAGTACAATCCAGAGAAAAGACCACACTTCGATGAGATATACACCGTTGTGGACACCCTGTACGACGCTCTACGGTAAATATGCGATTCATCATCAGTAGAATCATTTGAAATATGTGTACTGTGATTTTATTTGAAATAGCGACATAGACGAAACATGATGCGGAAAACAATCGAAACACTTTCAAATTGATTCATTTTGTAATAACTTGTGTTGTTTCGAACGTTTCCGTATTTCTTCTACAGGTGTGCCACCCTGATGTGTAGCTTTTCTAGTATTATTGTCTGTTAATATTTGAACACGTATTTTCTGTGCAATGTGCAGTGATACAGGCCAGATTATCTGCAATATTTTGACTTTGAAGTCGCAAAATGTTTACTGTCTTTCAGTTGCAGATCAGATTATTTATATATTTATTTTTTTAAGACCACAGTTGCATGTAATGCAGTATGAAGTATAGAATTCAGCCATATTCATATTACAGTGGAATACGTATTAGAATCTAACTTTATTTTGTTTATTTGTTTAGTACAGTGTTCTGTACTTAATTTAACGGATTTAACTTAAAATTGTAGAAGCGAACACTTCATATCACACTATGTAACAAAATTTCACTTTTATTTCTGCCTAACTTTCTTATTGTTATATATTTTTGCAAGTCAAAAAGTTTGCTTTTGCGTCCACAGCAAAACTTGAATAATATTTGTTGTCTGGAGTTCTTCAAACAGCTGTACAAAAGTCCCCATTAGTTGTAGATTCAAGAATTGTCAATAAATCACCAAAAAAATCGTAAAATTTCCTTTAAAGTTTACCTGACAACCATTACATAATTGAAGAAAAAAATAATTTGATGATTTTTAGGTAAAATTTAAGGATTATTGGTGCTTTATTGACAATATCAACCAAATTTTATTGTATTTGAATTTTTTACTTAACACTAAATCTTGTTAAGTATAGTTGAATTGTTTTGTGACAGCTTGTGTAGATTTAAACAAAATTTATTCTAATGATTTTAAATTCACAATTGTTAATTATATTAATTTATTGTATACATTAATGATACATTTTTTATAATCTTTTATTTGGAATCCAGAAGTTGTTGCAACATAAATTACTTTGCTGTGGAAAAATAAAAACCCTTTATTTAAATTATTAATCTAGTTCTATCAGATATCATTTTTTGTCTTTGACATTTAATGAAATGTCGAACTGCATTTTAAAAATAATTTTCTTTTATATTTCATGGATGTAAATAAAACGTTTCATAACTTCATTTTATGATACGAGATGGGAAAATAACCCATAGAGCTTGTATCGTAAATAACTATTATAAAACCGGACATAAGAAAGTTAGGCATTATTTTATTGCATAGTGAAGTAAATGTTTTATTTAGTAATAGTTTCAAGAGGGGTTAATTTTGTTTGTTTCTACAATATGAATTTCATAATTTCGTCCATGACAATATTATCAATAGTCTCATAGCTTGGTCCTAAATATTAACTATTTTATAATATGAAATGTGTCATAATAGGCAGCTAGATAATCATTTTGTATATAATTCATTGATATTAGTAGATTATTGATTGTTATCATACTCATATATAAAATATAGATATATTGGATTAAAAAATAAATTTTATTTAATACGTTGTATAAAACTCGTTTATTATTCCGAAATAACAAATATATAAATATCTATAGGTACAGTTTGATTAATTCGTCGCTAACTGCTGATGGCGTCAAAATCCCCAGATCCGTGAAAAGTAGTGTTAGGTAAGCAGGTGGGGTGTAGTCCACCAGGGGGTGCTCCTTGTCCAGGTCCCGCGCTCGCATGCTTGCTGTGTACTGGAAAAAGGTAAATATTAAAATATTTAAGCATCTAATAATATTTTTTTGAAATTGCATATTTGGAATTTTTACAGGCAGATTCACAAAAAGAATTAACGCTAACTTAATTTTTTCAACATCTGCAACATTGTTTCTAAAATAACTAAATTAATAAAATGTGTAAAATTTATGTTAATCAATCTTAACTAAATGAAATAACGACTAATAATAAAAATGAAGGTAGTGCTATTTCCTTTTGTGAATCTGCTTGTGGATATTTAGTTACGAGTTGATTAGATTTTGGTAACAATCCATCAATCGGAAGTTGTAGTTTACTTGAAGACCTATCCGGTTTTTTTTTGCATATCGCAGTAAATAATTGAGTTAGAGTAAATTTTGTTATATTCAAAAAGATATAGAATAGTATTGACTAAAATTTTTATTTGAAACTTTTTTGTATATTTTGTACCGTTTTGTTGCCACATCAGATTTTTATTATGATGATTAAAATTTTCGGTAGTGATTTATCTTAAGCACGTCTTGGAATCCTTACAATATGATTTCACTAATTTCAGGATTTCAAAGAGGTGACAGGCTATTCTAATAGGCACGCCGGTCATTTCCTCCATTCGGCAGTAAAAAATATTTTACCTTGCTTGCAAAGTAAATATCTATAATTTTCTATACTGCTCTAAAAAATTTTGGAAAGGACTAGTTTATCAAAAAATAGTTAACACTCATTAATGTCGTACTTATCATACATCATCGCAATCCGTTCATTAATAAATTTAGGGAATATTGTTAACTCACTTTGAAGTCGTCGGGCAGGTCCTGCTGGCTCAGCGGATAAAGCCTCGCAAATTTAAAGCTTTCTGTTAGAACATAGAAAGGTTTTTTGAGTTCTCTTGCACAGAGAGCGATTGTATAACTGCCAACCTATTAAACAAATAAAATAGTTAGCAAGTAATTATTGTTGATATAAAGTTAAAGTTGTCACTAACTTTGTTGACGATTCCGCCGCTTTCTACGACGCCCTCTGCACCGACCATCACGAAGTCAATCTGCTCCATGACGTACCCAACGGCAGAGTCGAGAATTAACGTGCAAGGGATGTTCGCTGCTTTTAGGTCTTTGCACATTCGCTCGCTTCAAAAATAATATATCATTATACCATTTACTCATTTTATGTTCGACTGTATTATAATTACTTTTGATAATTGATATTGTTTAGCGCATATAAAGTGGCTCTTTATGGACTAGAGCACTAGAACATAATGATAAAGTAAACAGGCCT
This sequence comes from Poecilus cupreus, assembly GCA_963942605.1. Lineage (NCBI taxonomy): Eukaryota > Metazoa > Arthropoda > Insecta > Coleoptera > Carabidae > Poecilus > Poecilus cupreus. Next base: position 3,449,386 of record OZ012721.1, on the reverse strand, counting down.
ACTATTACATATTAATAAATAATAGTATATTCTACAACAAGTAATGGAATGGCACATATTCCACATGAGCAAAAAGATTGTAGTTCTATAACAAGATTTTGGAAATTATACAAAAAATACAAAACTATTGAAAACGTCAAACTCAAATAAATCAAATTAAAACAAAGAGACGTAACCATAGTAACTGAATCAAGATACTTCATATATCGCGCTAATATGCGGCTCTGATTCGTTGAATTTATTCCATACGCTGCGTATGGAATGATAGTTATTCTAATACAGTTTTTAGTTGTTGAATTATGGGTGTGGTACTCTGCTTACGCAGATTTCTTTATGTGATTTATTTTTGCGTATGTAGTGCGGTTACCAGCCGTCAAGTCATAGTAAAAGTAAAATATTGTGAAAAATAGTGAGGTTGCAATTCAATAATTTGAAAATAAACCTAAATAACAAAACAACATAAAGCATCTCGAAATGCTGGATAAGACAGAATATTTTTTTGAAGTTTTGAGTATTTTTCAATAATTTATATTCTTATTTTCTATGTTAGAAGAAAAAATAGCATATGTTATTCTTAATAACACAATATACTATTTATTGACTCCCATTTTTCTGTCCCTCGTCCGCAAAACCCAAAATTATTTACTTGTTACATAAATATCTAATAAAACAGCAGTTTTATAAATAACATTTCATTTTGATAGGTAATTTTTTGTTTTAGAAGGTTAAAGATGAAATTTACTAATAAATATAAAAAATAGAACTATTTTGATATGTGCAAAAACCATGTTTATAAAACTCATTGTTTAATAAATATAATAAAATAATTCCGTACCCGCTGTTGTCGGGGGCAGATACCGTAACATAAACTTCAAATCTTTTCCCCATTTTCGAGGCCTCTTTCAAGGTATGCAGTACGACCCTTGAACGCGAATGTGTTAAAATTCTCTGAAAATAATATTTAATAAGATAAATATTTATAAGATAATTAAAAAACATACAGAACCATCAACAATAAATTGGCTGGCCAATTTTACAATTTTCCCTCTGGCTTCTCCAAGCTTTTCTAAAAATAATAACCCTCGCTCCAACATGATTCCTTTGCATTCATCGAACGTCTAGAAAAAATGTAAACTTAATTCGAATTAGATTGAAATAATAGTACTCTTCTACCTTGGTATCAAGTTGCGCTAAAGTAATGAACCTCCTAAATAATTCACAGCCCGAAACAATAGCTGTGACGGGGTATTCTGTGTTTCTCATAACTTCAATAGCTTGTTGGAGGTTCGAATCAAGCTCTTGGACAGTTTCAGCTGCAATTAATAAAAGATGATGCAAGATGAACATATTTTGGTGTAAAATACACTTACATTTGTAATGTTCTAGTACTTTGTACAATGTTCGAATTGCTGCAACTCCTGCGGAAATATCTGATTCTTTTTTTAAAATATTACAGAAAAATTCATGGATTTCTAAAGAAATGAACAGGGTTATTTTTAGGTTAAATTATTAAATTATTATTACAAACCCTTTTTCTCCATGGCACTGGAAGATGAACACTGGTTTATACTTAAATATGTAATTACCTATGGAAATAATCAAAATATTAAATAATTGGTGTAGAAATAAAATAATTACTCTAATTAATTGCTCACGTTTGACAGCTGGCACTGTACAAAGCTAAAACTAAATTTCGTTTTGCCCGCTGTGACATAAGTAGATTAATAAGATAAAGTATTGTCTTATATTTAAAAGTAATATTGGCATAAATATCTTGTAATTAGATTGTAAAAATAATTATTTAGTGAAATGAGGCTAGTTGGTGCACCCGCCGCAAGATGGCCGTGACTTATGCATTTTTATCAAGTTCACTCTAAAAGTTCAACCAATGGCGTAGCTCGTAACAGTCACATGACTTCAGTTGGTCCAAATCTTTTCGACAGTGCAGTTCGTGTTGGAATGTCTCTTTATTTTCGTGTTTTTTGGATATATCTCTAATTTATTTTTGTATATTTGTAAGTATTATCATTGTAGTACATGTATTGATACATTATATGTTAGAATTAGGCACACATATTGCTTTATAAGAATGCATACGCATGCATCTATATGGGTTGCTCAATAGTTATCAAGAGTAGGACGCCATTTTGTAAGTGGCCAAGGAATGTTGGTTAATTTCATTTGCACCACAAAGATTCTTGGCTTGATTGATAAATATAGTTGATAAAAGAGTATTAGGGAGCCTTTGTCATCGCAGACATATATTATTATCACTGTCCATCCACTGGAGTGTGACCTTTGGTTCATTTGACTTTTTACGCAATAGAAACCATCAGTCATTGTTGACAGAAGTGTTTTCCAGTGACAGTTCTATCTCGCATTTACGCGCCCATTCGAACAATGGTTTTTGCTTTTATCCAGAACAAATCAACGAGTCATACGTGTGTTTAAATTTAAATTACGCTCGTTGTGCGCAGAAAACTGCAATATCTTACATTGTGACGTTCACATCTTTTGTCTGTCGATTTGTATTGCAGACTGACCATTTGGGTAGGTGTTAAGAAATATTTATTAAAATTTAATATACGCATATTTGACCGCTCCTACAATCGAGACTTGCATATTTACATTATTCATTCAAAATGTGGTTTGCGTCATGATTTTCACTTTCTTCGCGATTATGTCGAAATATTATAAATGTGTTCGTGTATTTTCAAGTCAAATTTCTAAAGTAAATTTCTAGAATTCCTATTAGTGATTGTTGTCATTGTGTGATTGCAGGAATGATTTGGACCATCTCAGACGTATACAATTTGTTTTTATAACATTCGGTTTCCTGCTTGTGATGAACTACAGCCGTTTTGGAGCTGCGTCCAGGATATTCCTTTAGCACAGGCCAAAATCGGATCTCCAACTGCACTTCGGCATGGTGAGTGCGCATAAGTGATAATTATTGTCTTTTGTTTGACGATGTTGTTGTGTTGGTCAACGCAGCCAAGTTGACTTGTTTTTATCGATGCTTATATTTAATTGTGGACTATTGAAGTGTGTAGTGCTCATATGTGAATAGTGCGACATTGTTAGTGTTGTTAATAGCCAGTGGCGTGCAAATTAGGGTATGTATGGGTGATTTGTCGTTCACGTGCAAGGACGATCAATAGGTTGTAGTGGCAGTGCTGCTTTAAGGCGCTTGTTTGAAGTGTGCGGCTTTAATGAATGTCGAGACGGGCGCCTAGTGTAGTGGGGATAGGGTTTAAAGTTTGGGGGCGCCGTTTAATGTCAGGGTGAAACAGCCTCGTGCCTCGTGCAACCCTTGTCTCGTGGACGTCTGTGTGGGCTCCCACTCTTTACACGTGCGGCGTTTATTGTGCAATTATTCTGTTTTTCTTCTGAGAAAAATACAGAAATCATTTTATATTACATGAGTTCATACCAGGTGTCAATTTTTTTATAGGACATACGAAATATGTTAATATTTTCATTATGCGATAGTTCATTCCCTATGAATTTTAGAACAAACGTGTAAATATAAAAACTGTGCAACAACAAAAACTGCACCAAATAATCCTAAATGTATTGATGTTTTTTTTTTTTAGCTATTTCCAGAGTGCCGTGGTAAACAAAACACAAACAGTCGTATTGTTTGAGTTTGAGAGATGGCATTTGGCATAGTTTTAGTGATTATTGACTTGCTTAAATTATTTCTTAGTAATCATGGACACATTTACCATTTAGAAATAATTTAAACAAGTCAATAATCATTAAAACTATACCAAAATCCATCTGTCAAACTCAAACTAAACGACTGTTTGTAAGTTTTGTTTACCATGGCACTCTGGAAACAGCTAAAAGTACTAAATTTTATTTTACCTATATCTCATAACAGAAATGTATCACATTAATAAATTTAGGCTCATTTGGTGCAGTTTTTATATATTCTGAACATATTTCGTATTGACAGGTTTGATTTAAAATTAATAGGGAATGAACTATTGCCTAATGAAAATTTTTACATTGTAATTTTTATATCCTGTAATAAAGTGGACACCCGGTATAAACAATACATAACTATTAAACTGTACAAAATAGAAAAAAAAAGTTTCAAATAAAAATTGTAGCTAATAATATTTCACATCTTTATTATTATAACAAAATTTACTCTAACTTTACTATTTACTGCGATATGTGAGAAACTCAAAATATTTTATAGACCTTCAAATAAACTACCACTTTTGTTAATGGTCAGCTATCAAAAACTAATAACCTTGTAATTTTAACATCCAAGTTTTAAATATGAAATTTGAAACTATTGCCATTAGTACCTGCCTCCCAAAAATTTTAATTTCTAAACGGTACAAAATATAAAAGAAAGTTTTATATAAAAATTGTAATGTAGACAATAATACATTATTCTACAGCTTTTTGAATATAACAAAATTGACTCTTAACTCATTTATCTATTGAGATATGCTCAAAGAACCTGATAGGCCTTCAAGTAAACTACCACTTCCGGTTGATAGATTGCTCCCAAAATCTAATCAGCTCGTAAAATAAACATGTTAAATGTAAATATGAAATTTGACTTTGATAGCTATATTCAATTTTGAGTTAATGAATTATCGTGGATGAAAAAATTGTCACACACAGACGTCATCATGGAAATAGTGAAATCGTATTCTAGGAACCTTAAACGTGCTTATCTTAATCGAAATTTTTTACTTGTGAGTGTCACAATACCTCCCTTACGTACCGGGTGTAGAATCGAAATATGGCGTATAGGAATTTCAGTGCTATCTATTATATTGCTATATTTTTTTACCTATTCACTTTACAGCAAAAGTGTAAATACAAAAGTTGTTCAATATTTAAAAATGTATGTAATAAGGCCCATTTGGTTATCTATAAATATTAGGAAAATTGAACCTAATGCGAAAAATATTTGATATTTCATAAAACAGTTTTTTAAATATTTTGCTTCTATAACAAAGCTGTTACGATACCCAAAGGAGTTTAATAACAGCTCAATCAAGTGTTAATAGAGCAGTATAATTTAAATTTTCAAGGTTGGTGACTCTACTGAAATGTCATATGTCAAAATAAATGTCACACATCGCTAAATAAATAAATATAAATTGTATGAATGTTATTTTTGTATAATTTTCGATTTACAAGAAGTTAAGAATAATAATAATAAGAAGAGATAGAACACCAACTAACACAAAATTCCCTGAATTTTGAAACTTGAATTTTTTTATTAAAAAATAGCATAAAAGGTGCAAAATATATAAAATTCTATGAAGAACTAGTTTCATAATTATTGTCGTTTATTTTATCCGACGGGCTGGGTCATTCCGCTTCGCGTCGTGCCCCAAACTTCTTTCTCATAAAATGAAATGACAATTATAAAACTCTTCTTTAATATACAATTATTGTATGCATTTTTAAATACTGGAAAACTTTTGTACTTAATTTTTGCTGTAAAGTGAATAGGTAAAAAGATTCAGCGATATCATAAAAAATACGCCACATATCAATTCAACACCCGGTATATGTACTGGAGGTAATAATAGTGTTTTTCTTCACACGTCATTAAAGTACGTTGTTATGTATTTATATTCAACAAGCAAAAGTTCATTATTGTCGCTGCCGGTGTAAAAGTGTCTTCTTGGCAACACTTCTACTCCGGCGGCGGACAAAGTAAAATATTATTAAAAACAGTTAGGTTGTAATTTAATAATTTGACAATTAAAATGAAACAAAAATAACAAAACAGCATATTTTATTGCAACTAGAAATGCTGGATAAGACAAAATATTTATTGAAGTTTTGGGCAATTTTTAATGATTTATAATTTTATTTTCTATATTTAAAGAAAAAATAGCATTTGTTATTCGGAGTAAATGTGACTTTGTCCGACTCGTTTCGCTCATCGTTCAAATTTACATGCTCAGCATACAAAATATCACATGTACCCCTAATAAATAACACAATATGCTATTATTTTTAAATAAGCTCAATTAATTTTAAAGCCAATAAAGGCTTAAGAGATAATTACGTGTTGCTATTTTAAATCCAAACGAGAGACAAATAAAGAGATTTGACGATTTTGAATATTTAATACCACGTGGGTATTTAATAAACGTGGGTCCGTTTTTCTAAATTTTCTGACTCTTTCTTTGATTATTACATCATAACTGCCTGGTTTTTCGAGAACGGAACATACGACTAAATTCAAGTGAACTGAAATTTTGTTTACGTGTCTTTTGAACTTGGCTCAGACAATTGTGACGTCATCGAGATATCACATTGTATTAGCTTTTCGAAACATGTGGCGATATTTTAATTTTACCAATGTACGTTGAAACAAATAAAAACGTTTTAGTTTTTGTCACGAAAAACAATAAGATAAAGATAGATTGTTTGACAAAAAGATGTTTGTTTTGAAATTTGCTTCTACTTTGAAAGTGTTTTTACAAAATACCAGACAAATAGTAAATATTTTCGTGCCGTATCTTATTATTGAATATTTAACTACGAATTTATCAAATGAATTTTAATTTGATTTTGGTTGCACACTAAAACGACAGGACATACGTGTTTGTATAAATTTTGTAACATTTTCTAAAAAAATTGACATTTCGTTTTTATATTTAGTTGTGAAAGCAAATTTGCTAAGTAGAATTATTATTATTATTTTAAATTCATTAGTCAGTGCTCTAAATTTTGCGTGACTACCACATGGCTGCGTGTTCTTGTTCTTCTTTAAAAACTTATGAGTAACAATTGAATCAGCTGCTATTTCATGCTAGATCTTTTTCATATGTCTTAGGAAAAATTTTGGTTTTTATCACCCGCCCTATCCTTGAACGGGAGGTATAGGAATCATGCTATAATTTCGGTAGTGAGTTTTCAGTGGATGAGCACGTTTTAGTGTTCCTAGAATAAGATTTTAATAGTTTCGCGATTATGTCTGTGTGTGTGTCTGTCGATCTGTGTGAATCTCTGGACTTATGGTTTCTCAAAAACTGCTACACTGAAAATTTTGATATTTTGTTTAAATCAATTGTATCCTCTTGGGAAGAGATGATTAGTTTTTGGTGATAATCTAATAACCGGAAGTGGTAGTTTACTTGAAGCCCTATAAAGTTTTTTAAAATATCTCAGTAAATTTGGTTTAATGACAATTTTTGTTATGGGAATAATGTTTCAATATTATATTATTATATGAGGGATTATGATAGTCATTATTCACGAAGGTAAATTATTCTACGCATGTAAATTCGGATTTCACTTTTGAAAAAGATCGAAATTCGTTGAAAACACACTTTGAAAAATTTCATAGGCAAATTCACAAAAGGAATTAACGCTAACTCCATTTTTTTCATCATCTGTAACTTTGTTTCTAAATTAATTAAATTAACAAAATGTTAACGAATCTTCACTACAACCTCAATTAAAATAAATATATTTTGTGAATGGAAAATGAAGTTACGAGTAATAATAAAAATGGAGAGAAAAACGCACGAGTGCGCAAATTGAAAATTTCTGATTGTCAATCGCGTACGTCAAATGTTTCCAAGGTTGTGAGTACAAAACGAATAACAATACATAGTAAGTTTCATTCATTTTAATAACAATTTGCTAAGTTGTTAACTTCAAAAAATCACTTCTTTTACTTATTCTGACATCAAGTCAAAACATGACAAATCATCTACGTATTAAGACAGCTGGTATATTTTTTCTAATCCAAGTAAAATAATTCTCCAATTTAGGCCTCTTGGTATGGGGTCGTTTGTGTTTCTGGGTTGTAGTTGTGTGTTTGTGATATAGTGTGGCTCGGCTGGCAGTGACGACGTGATAAGTGGGTCACTCTCGCTGCGAGGGGCGGGGTGCAGTGCAGTGACCTTGCAGCAGGAGGGGTGGGGGAAGTGTACACGTCACGCGGAGAGTTCGACAGCCCCGCAAACCTGCAGTAGGGGGTGCGATGCGCGCTGCACTAAAGGGGAGAGACTTTCAATTATTTGATGGTGTGTTTTGATAATTTTGTTGGTTTTGTTTTTGAATGGTGACGCATTCTAAAATAACAAATTGGACAAACTGCTGGTGGTATACAGGGTGTTCAATTTAAATGTACCATTATTATTTCAAGAACTATACAAGCTATGAGGATTGTTAAAATAGCAACAAGACTACAAAATGATTAACGAATTATTTTTCTGCCAGTGTTTCTCAAAATATAGGATAAAACTTTGTTATTTTAATGCCCGGTTGCACCAACGATAGTAAAATTTTAAACTTGGTTTAAATAAATAAAAGCGTATCTAATTTTTGACATCATTGTCAATTACTCCATTGGACATGTAACTTCGCTTTGCTTTTATTTATTTAAACCAAGTTTAAAATTTAACTAACGTTAGTGCAACCGGGCATAAGAGGGATATTTGTATTTTATTTTATTCTCAACTCAATGTATACACCGATTAAATATAATCTTTCACAAAATGCTTTACTAATTTACTGAAATTCTTCACAAAATAGTCGTGTTGATATTTAATAATTAATCAAACATAAATGTTTTTTTAAGCACGCTGATTCCTCTTCGATGTGAATGGATTTAATGTATGCGCATATAGTGCCGTAAAATTACAACCCCCAAAGATGTTATACGTACGTAGCATCACGCTATATCCCACACAGTGGGGTAACACGAACCCTGAAGCACAATCAGCCAACAATCAAACATTCCCATCCTGGCACAACACTTTCCCCTCGTCAACATTTAACCATTAATCATGCCTAACCATTTAGTTTCACCAACCTTTCAAGATGGCCAAACCACCTCAACTGATTCGCTCCTCCTTTTTAATAACATTCTTCTCAATCTTACACTCACAGTATAGCATACCTATAGTAATAAATATAATCCACGACGCAGCTGTTAACCTCAAAAATGTTTTTACCTGATAAAATTGATTAATAATTACTGATAATAGTCCAAGGAAAATGTGAAAATATAATAGTACAGTCACGGTCATAAATAGTAAAATAATTTTTATTTAAATCCATTCATTATTTGTTATCATTTATATTTCATTTGTTCAAATTTAATTGTATAAATGATTGATAACTGCAGATAAAATTTTAATGAATCGATGATGTAAAAATATGATCAAGGAACAGAAGTCCTCGAAATATATTTGATGGTATAACTGTCGCTGATGATTTTCACGCCAAAATGACTCAAAAATATGTGGAACTGTCATTTCAATATATAACTTAAAAAAAATTGACATGTTTTTGCTAATTTTGTTATTTTTAATTTATATAGCGCGAATTTTCTAAACATTTTCCATTAAAATGCGTAGTGTGTCCATTAAAAATGAGCACTGGTGCTTTTGAAAATGATCGAAATTCGTTTGAAATATACATTGAAAAACGTCAACATAAAAATACATAATGACAAGTAAGGCACTAGAATATATGAGTATTCTCATCCGCCATTTTGGTTCCAAGTGTCATAAATAAAACAAATTATTGGAATCTAGTTACTTTAATTCTTTTCTGTCAAATTTGAAGTTGATATTGATTAATAATTGTGATATATCATTCTCTTAATTATTATATTTCATATCTAACAGGTAAGTGTACAGAATACTTTCTAATATATTACCGTATGATTTGTGTAGTTGGATTTTACAGAATTTCAAGAAATATGTTTTCAAATTTGACAGATTCAAATTTTAAATGTTTTTTTTTTTAAGTAACTGGATTCCAATAACTTGTTTTATTTATGACATCTGGACCCAAAATGGCGGACGAGAATACCTACATTCTTCTAGAGCTCTATGACAACTGACTCAACTGTCAGGTCAATTTTTTCTTGGCCAATAAATTGGTCAATTTATTGACGCATTAGAACATGTGCTATTTTTCTACAACTTCTCAGGTAATTATAGAGGATTTTAGTTATTGCCAATCAGACAAAATATTTTATGCTTAGGTTAGTTGTCATTTTAGTGTATGTAGTTTGACCCAAAAATTATTCGTAACTGACAGCTGATATCATGTTGGTACTACTGAAATTGTCACAATAAATAGACGAAAAACTTGATGAGTGTAAAACGAACGACAATATTTTTGTTCTTGACAATTTATTGACAAGAAAACTTGGCCATTTTATTGACCAATTAATTGCGTCAGGTAAACCATGTAATTATGTATAATAATCACGTCCCCATTGTCCGAGCGCGTTCGGCGCCACTGCCGCTGTTTTTATTTTGTTTTTCGGGATGAGTGGCCGAAGACGCAAAGACGGAACATCCGAACATCGCACTTTACTCTCCGGCTAGTTCGGCTCTTAGTTTTGCGTTTGCCACCCAAGGTCTAAATTCTACGTACGTCTCTCCGACTTCATTCTTGTTTAGGTTAAATATAACTCTAGCACGTTTCGTCCAACAACGTACAAAGGTTAATGACTACTCAATCCAATCTTATTGTTTCCGTTTTCAAATCTTTGCCAATTTTCGAGTTTTTGTGTCGTGATTTTCTCTTTGTTTGGTTTTTTGACTTTGAATTTGGGTTCGACAACACTAAATAAACAAAAAGGTTATTGTTTGTTTGTTTTTCGTGAATTTTGGGAACAATAGAAGGATAATATTTTGTATTATTGTTTAGAAAATGTCAGGGTGAAAACTGTTTTCAAACATGACTCAATATTTATAAATTATTATTTGTACAAATTTCTAACGGTTCGTATACTATCCAAATGTGGACAAAGGTCGCAGTTTGTCATTTATTTTTGTGCCATTCATTCTGTCGTTATTACACATTTAACTATTTTTCCTTTGTATTTCTTTATCTACTATTTGTACTTGAATTCTAGAACAATTTTGAGTGACAAATGTCTAGACATTTTAGCAATTTTTATCAATTTTCACAATCTAGAGATTCACGATTGAGTGTTTAAAAAAAAACTTATAGTCAAAATTGACAAAAAATGTTTCCAATTTGTTAGCAAGTAACAAATTATTTAACTAAATATATTTGAATACAGTAATTATTAACATTTATTTTATGTGCTTTTGATTGAATGTTTGAGTAATTATATTGAAGCAGAACAATAAATCATAGTTGTTAGCTAAATTTACTTGTTATTATTGACGAGTCTATTTGTTAAATTTTATAAATCCAGCAAAAAAATAAAAACAAAAATTTTTCTTGTTAAAAATTCAGAATTGACATAATTTTTATTTAACAAATTGTCATATATGTTTGTCAATATTAACTAAAAATACTTAACTACAAAGTAACACAGCGAAAAATCAAATTTTTTTACTGTGTATTTAGTATGAACGTTTGTGTGGGCGTCCGAGGAATAAGTTAGGGATGATTGATGGTTTATTGTGCGAACCTTGGAGGAAAGAATATAAGGGAGAGAGCTTGGAGGAAAGAAGATGAAGGAGAGAGCAGACACTTCAAGTTGTGAACGAATGATGGATGTTGAAGACGCAAAACTCTTGAAAAATGGAATATGGAATCATAATGAATTATGTTTCATGGAAAAAAGCTGCATGTCATATGTTAATAATAAGTAATCAATATATAAAATAATAATAAAGTAGTGCGCGATTATTTAGTTCGGTGAACGATATGAACAGATAATTTTCCATTCCAATTTTAAACGTCCTTCAACTTTTTTATAGAGCGGCTGAACTAGCGTTTGCAAACATGATGTATGTAAATATAAAAATCGAGTCGATGTAGGTGTGGTAAAGAAAAACATCAGCTGTTTTAACACATGACTTCAGCTTCCCAAAATCAAAATGCGAAATAGTAATTGGAAAAACACATTCATGAGAACAACAAGAATATGTGTATGTGTAGGTATTTATTGCGAAGCTTGATTTCTAAAACGCATTACTTGTTTGACAAAAACAACAATGAGAAATGGATTTTGTCCGATTTCGAAATTGTTTGTTTGTAATTATTTTGAGAATGGCTGAATCGTAAAATTATTCAGCATTTGTTTAGCAAGGCTTAAATATTCACCTGTCGCACATTACATACAAAATGGTGTCCAAATATATTGGCGGACAAAAAAAAAAGAAACACTTTTTACCTCCCGCAACGAATCATGCTAAAAATTCGGTAGTGAGTTTTCAGTGGATGAGCAAGTTTTAAGGTTCCTAGAATACGATTTTAATAGTTTCGCGTTTATATCTGTGTGTGTGATTGCCTATCTGTCTGTCTGTGTGTGTAATTTTCATATTTTGTATAAATCAATTGTATCCTCTTGGGAAGAGATGAATAGTTTTTGGTGATAATCCAATAACCGGAAGTGGTAGTTAACTAAAGGCCTCTCAAGTTATTTTGAAATGTCTCATTAAATTATGGTTTAATAACAAGTTTTGTTATTAGAACAATGCTTTAAATCTTATTATCTACAATTGTTATTTGAAACATTTTTCTGTTACTGTTAACCATTTATAAATCACTACACTTTAAAGAAAAAAAATAATATTTTTTGATATTTAAATCTGCTAACCAATTTTTTGACATGTGTTTTAGTTGAAAATTGAAAAGAGTTGATCGTTTCTTGATGTGGTTACCTGTGTTAACAGTTTTTTAATTACCTTCAATATATTTTTGCGACTGCTAAGCTTCTCTCTCTAACGCTCTCTTCTCTTCTCTCGTACCGGAGAGTGAATGACAGGAACAATGAAGCGAGAGTCCGAGAGAGCGTTCGCCCCTGCCTGAGTGCGTTGGTGTGCGTGTGTTTTCAACACATACACGCACTTTGTGTACAGGTACAGGTGATCGACACCGCTTTCTGTGTGTGTGTTGTGCGTATGTGAATGTGTTGTGCGTGCCTTTGTGCAGCGGGCTAATTCAGGCCCCAAACGGCCAGCAGGTGCGAGCGATGCGCCGGCGGTTCTCAAACAAAAGAGGAGACTGATTTCTGACTACTTGTGAATCGTACTTTATACCGGATGGTTCAATAAGCTTGCTCACTAAATTAATATTAATTCCAAATCGGCAAAAAAATTATGTATTCAACTCGGCATCAAACATAGATTTATAACTTCGGCAGCATTCATTGCCTCGGCTTCGCCTCGTCAATATAACGGCAGCCTCTGCTGTAAATCTGGTATTTTGATGCCTAGTTAAACAAATAACTATTTTTCAGGTAATTTAACCAAGTAAACAATTATTAAAAAAAAAACTTATTATTTTACTAACTTATTGTACAGTAATAACAACATTCTAGTATAAAATATGTGGTTTCATTTAATGAATATATAGATATGGTTTGTCCCAAATTATGGGAACCGCTGATATAATTAGTTTTTTTTTTTTGTAATTTTAGCAATCTTATTTAAAATGGCACAATTTTACTTATTTAATCACTCTCGAACTTCGAATATAAAAGTTACTAAAACTGAGTAAGCTTTATATTAAAACATTCTGTATATTATAAAATACTGTGTTCCTTTGGTTCCTCTTCCATTAACAGCTTTGACGATTGGTAGCACTGAAATATAGTAATATTGGAACACTAACTTTTATGAAAGTGATGAACGAATCTCGAGACTGATAGATGTTGTAAGGCCACCTTTCTTTGTCTAATACTTCTTTGTAGAGCGGTTGCTATGTAAAAACATATTACAACAAAGACAGTTGGCCCAACAACTATCTGTCTCTCTCGGCTTGCATTTCATTGTTAATTAGCGTTCCAGAATTGTTGTATTCAGTGACTTTTCAATTGCAGTTTTAGAATTTAAAGAATCTAGCCTGACTGGATTTGATTAATATTCTTCGTATCCATTATTCATTGTCGCTATCGCAGTCTAAGAGTTCTTTCCGTGACGCACGTGTCTTTCCATACGTCACGATTTCCTGCTACTCTCTCGTATCCTACCCCCACCACATTTTGGCAATCGCTGCTCAATGCACGCACGGCCAACTCGACGGGGAAACACGCTAACACGCACCACGCGTGCGTTCCATGCCGTCCTCGTCTCGTCTGGCCTCCACGTGCCACCAAGCACCTTGAACGGCCATGATTACGGTGCCGTTTCACTCGGCTACCCCCGCCTGCCTTCGTGCATCTCCGCCACTGTCATCACCACAGCTCAGCACACTCAGTCATTCTATTTAGTTCAGTTAGTTGATGATCACCACGACTGGAATAGCGACAGTGTTCTGGTAGTTCTTCCTTTGTTATAAAGTGTCAAACGGGAATATTATAGTGCTGTTTTGTTTGATAGTGAATTGTTTATTGTATTGTTGAAGAGTATTGCCATATGTTCAAGTTTACATACGTGTTATGCAAGTGAACTTTTGGATACTGCGTTGTTGGATGATACAAGTACGTAATTTGCGAATTTTATTGCTTATTGAATTATTGATGGCTTCTTGAAAACTGTGATAAGAATGAAACGCACGATATGAAGTCGGGTACAGGTCATTGGAATGACTAACTACGCCAGCACACAAAATAATTTAAGACAAACAATAATAACTTATTTTTAAAAATATCTCAAGAGATCTGCTTTAAGCAGAAAGCCACACCCAGACATGGGTAAATAGCATGATGATATTTCAGAAACATCTGCCAGATACGTTGCATCAATAAATAACAGTATAACTTTGTCAATTCACTTGTGCGATTTTTCAAAGTTTAATACCCACATATTTGCAGTATAAGTTATTCTACTAGATGTTTCATTTTCACACAATAAATATTTTTATATATTTTTACAAAATTTTAAAGATTTATTATTTTTCTTGAAAACATGTCTTATTAATTTTAGTCCCAAAATAACCAATACAGAAACTATATTCATATATTTATTAATAAGAAACACACAAAAAGTGTATGCCTTGAATTATTATGTGTGAATTTTTAAACAATTAAATACTTTTTCAGATCTTTAATAATTATTATTTGCATTTTCACTTAGTTTATGAACTTTTATTTGTCATATTTTATTTAATTTCGAAAAAAATCTTATAATTTTTTTTTTATATTCGGCTATATGATTGTTTATCGTCGATAAAGTGGATGTTTGTAGACTAGTTAGATAAAGTAAAGAACAATAAATAACTAGTTAATCAAGCCACAGAAAAAAGCAGACTTGGAAATTATCAAATTGTTTTATGTCAAGCTTTTCAGTCGAACAGAAAATATTATTAGTAACACGTACATAATAAGGTTTTATTGACTTGCCCTTTTATGTGCCTCGTCCGTAAAACCCTAAATTTATGTACTTTGTACATAAGTATCTATTATGCCATACTTTTTGTGTGTGATTCTTTATTAATAAAAACATAAATAGTTCCAATACTGATCATTTTAGGACTATAATAAATGGGAACTGTTTTAAAGAAAAACATAAAATCTTTAAAATTTTGCAAAAAAAATATAGGATGTCTCATTAAAAAATATAACGTTGCACATTATTGCGCAAAAGTGGTACATTCTGTAGGAAAACTTATAGACTGCAGATAAATGTATAAATTTTGTTTGAAAAATAAACCTGGAATGCTACACTGGTGTCTAAGAAACCCCACGATTTTCATCGAATTTTCCACATGCGCAGCTATCGTATAACTTTCCTGTTATCTCGTTGTAAATTCAATTTCTATCATCCTAAACAAATTTTCAATGTAAAATCGCTATGTATTTGTTCTCATAGTCCAAAATTAAAAGTTAACTTTTGGCAAAATGCTGTGTTTTGAATCAAATAAGTGTTTGAGAAAGGTTATTAACTGTTTAATGTCTTTCTATAAACATAAATATATTCCATAGGATCCTCCGAAAAATTACATCCGGTTCTGAGAAAGTATGACGTTTGTATAAAATAAATGTAACTGTCCTGGGTTTATAATAATGGCATAAAATAAAAAATACATGCTGATAAGACGACCCGGTATCATATATTGTATTTCTCAGAGTATGATTCAGATTTTAGATTCTAGAACAAATTTGTTAAAAGTTGAATCCGCTGTTTCTTGGCGTCCTTGCGAAGGCTGCTAGAGCCTTCATGGTTGACTCTACACTAAAACCATCTCAACCATCTGCTCGCTTCATCGATGCATGCAATTTTTTTCCACCGTTCTCTCGCATTGCACATATATGTACCTGCGCACATGTGATATATGTGGAAGTCTCTATGACGCAGATCCACGGTGACACACTGTGACGTCACTGATACTATGATCGCGTTTTGTTTATTCTGTGCCGTGACCTTGAATGGTGAATAGTGACAGCGAGCATTGACAATACGCGATTTACTTCTTCATTGTTGATGAAGTTCAAAATGTGAACTAGCTGAGTATTTATTCATGAGTAACTAACTGTTTCTTGCTATTGTTTCGTGTGCTAACGCATTTAATGGTTAAGACGACAGTCTTTTGTCTGCTGAGTTATTGCTTTGTTTACGTGTATGTTTAATCTGTTTTGTCAGTTTTATGGAAATATTTTAAATACTAGGTTTATGGTTTTGTTTTTACTTTCATTATTTTAATTTTACTTATTTTGTGGGGACAATGAATTTAGACGCGCTCTAAATTTGGTTTGACAATGAAAATTCCTCAAATGTTTGGTTTCTTTGTAGTCTCAGACTTGAATTTAACAAAGAGAACATGAAAATGTTTGTCAGACTTCTTTTGAAACATAGTTTTATAATTATTATTTTAATGTTGCCCATTATCATAATTACTAGTTTGTGATTTTGTTGGCTGGTTTATACTGAATTTAATTTTTAAAATATAAATCGCTTATTTCGGTGTGTCCGCTTTCCATCTTCATATATTTCTGTCAGTTTTTGATGAAGTAACTCTTATTTTGATTAAATATTATTGCTGTACTAGCATGTTCCTAAATAATAGTCATTTGTTTAAGTAAACAGTAATTATATGTATATGAAATAATATATGAACTATTAAAAACCATACTGTATGTGATGACAGCAAGAGCAACTTTTATAGTTTTACTTTGGAAACCATTGTCTGCTTATGACGTCATACTAATATAGTATACGCACTATTAGTCATTCTTTTATGATGAAATGTTCCTTCTAATATGTAATAGTACATTTGATTATGTTGGTTTTTACATTTAATTATGTCATTTTTTTCATAATTTCCTTCAAATGTTGATGAATCATGGACTTTTCCAGAATAATTCATTTTGTTTATTTGTTTCTAGATGTTTTCTTAAAATAATAATAATATACCGTGAGTTCCAAGTTAAGATGAAATCACAAACATTTAGCAAACTACAATAATAATTATACCAAGAAACTATTTAATTTTTTTTTATTAATAAACATTTTTTGACAAACTTGATAACCTATGTTGCATTTTTCTGGTACAGCACCGAGTTGTAGGATTGAAATATGGTGTATACGAATTTCAATGCTTTTTTTTTTTTAATATTGCTGTATATATTTTATCTATTCACTTTACAATAAAAGTGTAATGCCCGATATTATAAAGAAAATTAACTGTCATTTAAATTTACTTCTAAAATTTTTATTTTTAACAAGTGCTTGTCATTTGAAATTATTTACATTGCTGTCAAAAATTTGCTTGTCGTTTGAATAACTTGATGTAAATTTAGTATGTAGTAAATTTAACTGGAGTTTAAATTTCTTTAAAATATCGGGCATGAATATACTAAAAAAAATTGAGGATAAGACGCACGTCATCATCCTGAAAAAAAAAAAACTATAAAATGAAATATAACTTGTTGTTGATTAAGGTATACCAATGTTAAAAAAGAGAAAACGCAAAAAAATACTAGCATTTAGAAAAGTATATATTAATGCAATTTATAGTGACTTTAAAGACAATTCTTTTAATGGAATTTTAAATTTTCAAAAATTAATTGTACTTTATTTTAGTTCGCTATGTTGTTGCTATTGGTAAATGATCACGTTTACATACAAAATCCATATCGATCTGTCACCTTTACTGTCAGAATTTACTGTGTATTTATAATACACTCTATAAGGCCTATTTGATTTATGTAAATTTAAATATTTCACGATATATCACTTAAAATAAAATTGTGAAATGCCCAATAGGTTTCGTATTTGTTTAATCTTCCATGGTTCTGATACAATTATAACAGATAAATATTAATTTAAATTTAATTGAAATATTGTAAGGTATGAACATTTTGCCCGGTTGCACTAACGTTAGTTAATTTTAAACTTGGTTTAAATAAATAAAAGCAAATCGAAGTTTCATGTCCCATAAAGTAATTGACATTGATGTCAAAAATTTGATACGCTTTATTTATTTAAACCAAGTTTAAAAATTAACTAACGTTGGTGCAACCGGACATTAGTTAACCAAATGGATTTTGTTCCATACATTTTTAAATTATTCTGAACATCTTTTCTTATTACATATTTGCTTTAAAGTGAATAGGTAAAAAATATACAGCAATATTTTTAAAAAAGCATTGAAATTCTTAAACACCACATTTCACTTCTACACCCTGTATAAACCATAGTAAAATATTAATAAAAGATAAATGTTGCATTTAAGCTGAAAGACATGGTATATTATATAAGAAAATTTTTTGGTTAAAGAAATATCCAATAGAATCCCTGTATTTCTGATCACGTGTGCAAAAGTAACCAATCAGGTCACAATTACACTGATAATTTCCCGGGGAAATTATCGCCTGTTGCTAAGTAACAGTCGTTGACAGCTGGTTGACAGTTAATTCAATATTTAATTTGTTTATTTCAAAATGTTATTTTCACGGTTAGACAATGAAAATAATAATATTAATCGCAAAAAATTTTCTCATCGAATATCCCTCGACCATTGATAAATACTTATAATTTGATCACAACTACCTCAAGAACGTTGCTTGAAGGTAACAGCCCTCCGCCTGCGGCGTCGGGCGGTTACCAAGCAACGTTCTTTCGGTAACTGTGATAAAATTATTTCGAATTATCAATGGCCTAGGGATATTATAGCTGATAAGATCCACACAATCATCTTCAATCAAATAAAATAAGTTATTCTGCAAATGTCCCATAATACATGAACATTTTGAAGAAACTTATAAAAAATGACAACGTGCAATTGCGTCAAATAACCCCCAAAAATGTAAGTTCTTCTAACAAAAGAACATGAATGAGCATCAAAAATAGCGCAGCAAATCAGGCCGGAAACCGGAAATCCCTATTAATAACCCGCTATTAATACCCAAAATACGGAAACGTATAAAAATACTTTACACTACAAAATGATCCTACCACTTTGCCAAGCGCTCCATGTATTATGTCATAACGGTTTTCGTGAAATCTCAGTGTGAACGTGGCTTTGCATGGCTGTGTGGTCGGGGCTTCCAGAGCCTGCTTGGCCACGGTGAAAGGAGTGTAAATTCTTAATTAGGTTTCAAAATCAACTTTCTTAATCGGTGCCGCCTGCTAGTTGTGTACCTTTCGATTTGTGAGTTTGCTGTTCAGTGTTGGTAGCTGAATAAATTGTGCCCGCATTTAGAAAAATAAATTACCCAGACTCAGGAGGGGAGGGGTGTTTTATGCGGGGTAACGAACTTCTCACCCCCTGTACTGTAATATAAATAAATATATGTCATCAAGTCATTTTTTAGTTCAAATTATCAGTTGTTTTCTACTATTGTATAATAATAATTTATATTGCAAGAACATAAATTAGAACTTTACGGCTGGGTAGGGTATATAACGAGCGGGCCTGTTTTCCGTGCCAGCATATAAAATTCTGGTTATGGTCGAGCATTGTACAATGTTTTATGATATACTGAATCGTAAATAATTAGGAGCGTACAGCACAACACATTAAACTGTTATAAAAACATATGCAATAAAAATGTTGCCTTTAAATACTTTTGTTTGACTGTGCTATAATCACTTGTTTATGATTTTGTTTAGCATGTATAATAAAGTGTCTCTTTATGATCTAGTCCGATAAAGTAAAAACAATAAATAATTTTGTAATCAAACAACAGGAAAAACGCACAATTAGAAATTATCATTTTTTTATGTTAACGTCATGTGTCAAATATAATTATTGTCATTCTAAGCCAATAACAATAATCTGCAATACAATTAAACATAAAATTTTGTATGCAACACGTACATAATGGGATTTTATTGACTCGCCCTTTAATGTGCCTCGCTTGACCTCTAAAATGTCTCGTTCATAAAAGCCTAAATTATGTACCTACTTATTACATAAATATTTATTACATAGCTCAATAATAGTAAGTTTATGATTCAATGTATCGTAAAAACATTTTCTGCCGATTGACATTTAAGGTAATATTTTACGGACTGCTAACAATCTGTAAAGTGTCATTTTTATGTCTAGAATATAAAAATATACATAAGAACCTGTCAACAAACGCATAGCAACCGTCAACAAATGCATATCAACCGTTCAACAAACGCATGGCAACGTAATTTGACAGCGATAACCTTCAAAATATGTATATAAAATAATCACAAAATTTAAATTTATACCAAATCGACAAAAAAATTATGTGTTCAACTCGCAAAAGCAGATTTATAACTTCGACAGCCTCTGCTGTAAATCTGGTATTTTGTTGCCTAACAAATAACTATTTGTCTTGAGACAACAGAATTATAATTTCATGTCAATAACTGAGTTGATTTTTGTTGTAATTTTTAAATCGAAATTGGAAGTTTTTTGGACACACAAAACAATAAATTCAATTTATTTCATCATGTAGAAACAGATACAATAAATATGATATGACCAACACATAATCTGTCGAAAATTTTAATTTTAAACAGTACAAAATAAGAATAAAAATTTTCCTCATTTTTTATCTTTTTGAATATAACAAATATTTACTCAATCTCCATTATTTACAGATATGTGTTCAATAACCCAAATATGTCTTTAAGTAAAATACTACTTCCGGTTGATGAATTATTACGAAAATCTGATCAGCTCATAATTTTAACACTCAAACTCAAAATATGAACTTTGAAAATGATATCATTCCTAGAATTTCAGTTATCATGGAAACTCACTATCGAAAATTTAGACTTTTTTTTTTTGAGGTGAAATCATATATGTGCGAGAGGCAAATATCTGAATGTGATTTTTTTTTGTTTTGGGAAATCACAGAGATAAAATTAAAAGTTAAATTCTCAACCCGATACGTTACCACATAACTATTAATAAATAATTAAAAATATAAATGTAAAGAAGAATCTACGGCATTTATAAAATGTTAAAATGTGTCAACACACTAATGACTGGTAATCTAATTGATTAGTTAATAATGATTGCACATTGCGACACAATGTAAACATCGCTGACATATTTTTCTTCTCGCCTTTAACAATTGTAAAATACGTGTTCAACATACACTTCGTCACTTCGACGACCGAGACACAGCATCTAAATAATGTATTCAAAAGCCACGGGAAAAAATAGTAATCGCTCTTGTTTTACTAATAAGTAGAACAATTAACTTAACCCAATTATTACAAATTAACCTTTAAGTAACTGATTAGTAAAGCACTATTTTTGTTGGTGTTTAATTTAATTGGCAGGCAAGTGAAAATTGCTTCATGGTTATAGTACTTTTATAGATACTTGGAAATGACACGCACAATCTTTTTTTATTATTTATAAGTTGTACAAAATGTACGCGTAGAAAAATGTTGCAAATAAAAATTGTATCATTTTTTTGGACATAACAAAATATTGTTTGCAATTTTTTTGTATGTGCTTCAAACTTTATTATAAATAAATACAAATATATCATCTCGCCATTTACCCGTTTTGGGTGTGGCACTGTATTTTACAGATTTCGATAGATCATATATGTTTAATAATATACTGGGTGTAAAATGATTTATTTATATTAATGTATCGTTTGCCTATTCACTTTACAGTAAAAGTTTAAATACAAAAGTTGTCCAGAATTTATAAATGCATGTAATATGGTTACCTAAATATTAATATGCAATATATTTCAATCAATTAAATGCATATTAATATTGATTAGAGAAATTGTAACACAGTCATAGAAAATTAATTAAAAATCAGAAAAAATAATCTCTCAAATCCGTCATATCATTACAATCTTCTGCGAAACTTTTACAAAAACTAATACTGCACTGTAAGAAATAAATCAATAGTATATTGTACAACGAGCATGGAATGGTACTCTTTTCCTACGAGCATGCAAGTTTGTCGCATGAGCCAAAGGCGAATACTGCAAACAATACGAGTATGTAATGGACATTCCATGCTCGTTGTACAATATACTTTTTCTACGACAACGATATTTCAAAATTAATTTAATTTAAACAATAAATTTGTCCCGCTTTCACCATTCCAATATTTGACAATTCTAAATAAGTATCCTAGCAATGGCACTTGTACTTAAATGAACTGATCTGTATTGAAATACTCACAAAACAAATTTATTTCGCACGATGCTTGCAATGTACCTCATTTCCCTAGCAACAACAAACATACAATGAGCAGATTTCTCAGTGGTCGTAGAAAAAAACTGTTTCCTGAAATATCAATTTAACATATCGAGAAATATTAAATTTTGGGTAACCAAATGAGCCTTATGGTATGTATTTTTAAATTCTAAACAGCTTTCATATTTACACTTTTGTGTGAAATAAATAGGTAAAATGATAAAGCAAAACAAAAAAAGTATTGAAATATCTATAACGGCAATTTCAATTGTACACCCTGTATAATAAAATATAGTTGCAAGATCAAAGAAAAACAAAGTGTACTTATTAACAATCAATATATATATATATATATATATATATATATATATATATATATATATATATATATATATATATATATATATGATATTATATAAATAGTGCTGAAAGTTGAATATTTCACACGAATATGAAATACCCTTTCAGCACGTGTTGTTCACGATACATTTCCGATGACCACAATTTGTTGAATTGAAGCTGTCAAACTTTTAAATACAAATTTTTAGGTTAGTTCGCTCTTTTATGGCAGTGTGTTAAAATAATATCACACAATTGCGGACGCATCTGATTGGCTAACGAGCTTTCATGACACACAGCATTGCTAGTGATAAACTATGACCAACTTTCAGTAATAGTTTAGCGTGTGAATTTATGTGATCTTCGTAGTGATCGTCGGAAAAAGTTGTGTGTAAGAACGTCGTCCACGTTATCGCCTTATACCTCTGAATGGTTGCAGTTCCTAGTTCTGTGGGTGGTCATAAATAATTTGCATTAACCCATAAATTAAAAACTAACTTTCTACTACAATAAAGCAATTCAAATATCAGAATATTATTTACGGTATAGTAGGGTTATTACCAGAACACAAATCATAAAGAAATAAATTTCAGGTACGGCAAAACCTGTCTCTTTAGAATTTAACCAGGTGGTGAGCCCTCGCTCCGATGCTCCGTGAATTTTAACTATGCATTCTATTTCCTGAACGGACGGTTGGTAGACGGTGAATAGGTTGTTTAGGAAGTGAAAAAAACTTGAGTGAAGTTAGCAGCCCCTATGTATTTAAAACGCAGGTGATACAAGGTTGATGAACTCGTGTAGTTCATTTGGTAGTCAGACACATTCTGCCATATGTTCTCTTTAAGTTCTCGTATTATTTTTATTACCTCCCGCACATATATGTGAGGTATTGTGGTCGGTCGAAATTTTCAATTAAGATAAGCACGTTTCGAAGTCCCTAGATCTTAGATTTCACTATTTTTACGGCGACGTTTGTGTGGTGTGGCGATTTTTTTGTCCAGGATAACTCAAAATTGAATAAAGCTATCGATGTCAAATTTCATATTTAGATTTGTAATGTTCATGTTACGAGTTGATTAGATTTTGGGAACAATTCATCAACTGGAAGAGGTAGTTTACTTGAAGGCATATCTCAATAAGTTCAGAAGATTTTTTCATATTCACGAAGATATAGAATAATATTGAGTTTTCAGTGGATAAGCACGTTTAGGATCCCTAAAATATGATTTTAATAGTTTTGATATTTCGTATATGTGAACTGTATCCTCTTGGAAAGAACTATTTAGTTTTTGGTGATAATCCAATAACCTTAAGTGGTAGTTTACTTGAAGCCTCATAAAGTTATTTTGTAATATCTTAGTAAATTGTGATTTAATGGAAAATTATGTTTTAGAATATTGTTTCAAATATTATTATTAACAATAAGTGTTGTTTGAAACATTTACGAATTACAACTCGTTAAAAAAATTATATTGAATTTTCGTTTACCTGTGCATTTAAAAAATAAAAATAATAGTTCATTATTATATGAGAGATTAGGACAGTCACTATTCACGAGGATGAAATTTGTGTCACGTAATTCATCCGAGCAAATAATGACCATAATCCCAAATATAATACTATAATTTTTCTACTCATATAAATTCGTAAATCACTTTCGAAAATGATCGAAATCGGTTCAAACACACGTTGAAAAACGTCAACTTCAAAATACACAATGACAACTGACTTGTCAACTGTCAGACGGCCGTTGCTAGGTTATCCACATCACGTCTTTAAAATAACAGTGAATTATGGATTTCTGTATCTGTGATTGGCCGAAAGGAGTAGATTATGGTAATATAATTCATCCAAAAAATTGAAATAATGGGTATGTATTTATACAGGAAAGAAAAATATAGATTTGATCACGCTATTTACCCAATTCTGTGTATATATCTCCTTTAACAGTTCCCAATAATTGCAATAAATAAATTGTTTCATGGAAATATTACAGTCGATATATATAAAATATGCGGTGAAATTTTTATGTACCATTCCCATGGTTACTCACTTATAAAAACTAAATTTTTGATTTTTTAACATCTTTTTGGCCATTTTTAAATAAGTAAAATCAAATTTGTTCACAGATTCGAGTGCAGATATTTAAATATTTACAACTTTTATTTGAAAAATTTTCTTCTAAAATGATTAGGGAAACAAGAAATTGCCTAAGTATTGAGTATGAGTAAGTCACCACCCTGTATATATTTATACGATTATTGCAGTTTTCCGAAACAATAAAATATTTAAAGGTGTTTCCATAATCAATTATGACATAGTTCTATAGTTTCCTTTCGGAATTTCGCAAAATCGCATAAACGCAAATAACTTTCACTGTATTTTATAATAAATAAACCATTAATACTTGTAATATATGGTTTTAGAATGTAAACATTGAAAATTACAATTTACATTGTTTTAAAAGGAAACATTGCAGAAGCAAAAAATATGTAGAATAAACGAAAACTTTCACTGAATTGTCCCAAAATTAATTACCTCCGAATAAATTCATTAATTAACGATATATTTTTTATGTTTCCTGAATTTACAGTCTCTTTCCGCATGTGCTGTTAGTTTCTACATTATCCTTTATCTGCTAGTCCGGCCCTGAATTTATTCAAATTCGTGCGAACAATATCCGTATTATAATAAATTCATGGCTATGCCACTGTTCTGTTCCTACTCCATATTGGATCAATTTGCGTCAAATATCAAAGGCAATTATGAATAATTATTTGCAACATGAATTAAATTACTTGCTAATCCCGATAAACACCATTACAATAATGAAACAAATGACGTAATTTTATTGTATTTTTAATTGTTTTGTATTTTAATTTAATATCATTTGTAATTTATTGTGAATTTGTTCCACGGGGATTTAAACCATCAAATTGTAACGAGACAGGAGCACTGAAATATAGTAATACAGGAACGTTCACTGACGTTGAAAATGCGAGCCGAGACAGCTAATTGAGGACTATCTGTCTTTGTTGTGCAATGTTTTTGTTAAATAATTATGTATGTATTTGCAATTAAACTTGTAGTTCTAGATCTAGTTTGTGAAATAAATATCGTTGCCATTTAAATAAATAAAATATCGAAAAATATACTGTTACATTTTCATAAATAAAGAAACGTTTGTTCTTCAAAAAGTAGAATATTGTTGTTATTGTCCTAAATAAAAATAATAAGAATATATAAATCTGTTAATTTAAATAAAAATACAACAGTTTTTACATAGCAACCGCCCAATAAACGCATAGCAACCGTTCTACAAATAAGTGTTAGACAAAGAAAAGAGGCCCAGAACTATCTGTCTTAGGCTCGTTTTTCGTTTTCGTATAAGACATTAGGTGGAATTATAACTTTTAATTATTGAGGATTTTGTGGTTCTTATATAATAATAATTGCACATGGTTTATGTTCTTCAGGTTTATTTTGTTTAGCAAATATTTCTTATGATACAAGTGCGCGTTCCAGTATTACTATATTTCAATAGGTGTGTCATTCATGTATACAAGGTGTTTTATTTAAGCGTGCCAATATGTATGTAGTGTAATGATGTCTTTGTGGATGGATGGATGCGTGTCAATATGTTCTATAATTCACGAATGAGATAAAATATGCAATTAGGTTTTCCAAATGTCAAAATAGTTACTTGTATATTAAGGCACTAAAGTATAATTTTTTATTACGAATATGGAATTTATTATCCGAGGCGATAGCAGAGGAGAATAAACTATATGAGTAATAAAAAATACTTTAGTGCCGAGGTATACATTATATTTTTTCCGAAATCGTTAAATTATTAATTAAAAACATAAATAAATAGCATTAAGTATTTGTAAAACGTCAGCTAGCTGTTGCGACGAGGGCTGTGATAACAAAAGTGCTGTCAAAGTGTCAAATATTGTTATAATTTAATAATTACCTCCCGCCTACCTCTAGGTAAGGGAGGTATTGTTTTTGGTCAGAAAATTGGGTAGTGAGTTTTCAATGAATAAGCACGTTTTAGGGTCCCTACAATACGATTTTACTATTTTCGCGATGATGTCTGTATGTATGTATGTATGTATGTATGTATGTATGTATGTATGTATGTATGTATGTATGTATGTGTGTGTGTGTGTAGTCTGTGGCAATTTTTTCGTCTCGCATAACTCAAATACTATAATACCAAAAAATACAATTTTTTGAATTATTGCTTCTTATATTTAAATGAAGAGCTGATTAGATTTTGGATAAAATTGGTCGACCGGAAGTAGCAGTTTACTTGAAGCCCTTAACAGTTATTCGTGAAAAACACGGTTAAATTTCCTTTTTCAACAATTTATGTTATTTTGAAAGTTGAAGAATATTTAATTCTTCATTTGTTTTGATTACACTAATTTGAATAATTTTCATTAGATTCAGAGATAATAAAATATAAAGAAATTAGATTTCACAAATCTTGCATTCCTAGTACACCATGGAAAATTTTCAATTTTTTACGAAATGTGACACATGTCATCGTAATTGTGAAGCTGTTTTCTTAGTGAAATATATGTCAAAAAATTAAATAAATATACGAAAGAAAATTAAAATTCTCAAATATAAATAGAAAATAAACAAATAAGAAGGTATGTTTCTGTATCATCAAATACTATTTTGTACCGTTTAAGAGTAGTATTGGGCGGGAGGTTATGTGCTGGCCACATCAGATTTTTTTTTGTATATTCTTAGACGTAGTCTGCATTAAATCCGATAAATTATTATCAAAGGTAAATAATAAATAAATTCACCAATAGTATTATAGAATAATTTGTTTGTTATTTTAGGTTTGTAATTCAAGTTTGACATAAGAGTCTGTAAAGTTTATCTTAGCTACTGTTTTGGTTAACTTCGCATAATAATATCGTGTACTTTAATATCAATTTCGGAAAATATAATATTGATACATATTTCGTTCCGTAAGGTTGCGTTTGAGGATTTTCAAGTCCTGTAAATATGCATCCCACCTATCCCGAATGTGACGCGTGTTTCCAATAAAAAATCCTTCAGGAAATTTTCTATCAGTCACATGTTTCGTCACTAGTTTCTCTATATCTATCTATCTCACTCTGAAAGCTTCCATGGTCTGCTCTGACGTCAGAATAAAATTTCAGTTGAGCAATGATAAATAAACTTCTCTGAAGTGCTGTTATTCAGAAAGGAACAGAACGTAACAAGGACTTTTTGTTTTCTACTTTCAGTTTTGAAATCGTTTGATGTGACGAAAAGTTAGGTTAAGGGTTATTCATACGCAAATAGTTTTTTATTATTATTTATTAAGTGTATTGAATGAAAATAGCAAGAACATATTTATTAGAGTAGTTTTTGGTGTTTTTAGTATTTGTGTTGTGTGTCTAAAATTAAACAGAGATAGTTGTTGGCAGCCTGGAATAATTATTTAAATTTTCCGACATTAAATTGCTTTAAAAGTGAAATAAAACTAAAGGTAATAAATATCATGTTGTATGGTACACGTAACGTATATTTTTACTTTTTTATTTTCTTACACAAAGTATAAGGAAGTATTGGAATCACGAAAAAAATCGCTGACGAGATTTTTGCGGAAATATATATTTTGACGTCCACTGAATCCGTTAAGACCAATTTCTCAATGATGTCTGGGTGTGAGGGATGCATGGATGGATGGATGGATGGATGTCCGTGTGCGCAATATCTCATGAACGAGACAAGATATGTAAACGGAACTTGGAATTTATAAGTTTCATGAAAAAATGAAGAGCTGAGTTGATTTTTAATGAAATATGTTGTACAATTTCACGAAATATCACTAAAAATTGGCATATACTTTTATTGTATTTCTATATAATATAAACCCTAAAAAACTCAGTGCTGCAGAGCGCATGTTCATATCTCTTAAATTTTTCGAGATATGGCGGTTTTTGTTGTTTTTCAAAGTGCAACTTTGAGGAACTGCAACTCAATAATTACGCAAGATATCGAAAAATACTCTTCAGTTTTGTCTTATTCGTGCATATTATAGCACAATATCAATTTTTTTTAAATTTGAAAATTTTCGATTTTTTTTTTTCAAAATTTCGATCAGCGATATCTCAAATAATAAACGAGATACGAACTTGCAGACTAAACCATTGGATTCAGCTCATCGAAATACATAAACCCTAAAAATTTCAGAACATTCGGATCGTGGGTTGACATTTTAGAGCAAAAAGTCTGAAAATGGCCTTTTACAGGCCAAACGTCAAGGGGTATCCTTTGACGTTTTTCGCCAAAAACGTCATTTTCACACTTTTTGCTCTACCTCTATAACGAGTAAAGCAATTTTAATGAAATTTTACATACTTATGTATTTTGACGAGCTGAATCGAATGGTCCAGTCTGCGAGTTTGTATCTTTTACATTTTTCGAGTTATCGCCTAACGAAATTTGGGGGGAAATATCGAAAAATTTCAAAATTTTCAAAATTTGCTAATTTGTAATAAAATGTATGAAACGCACAGAACTGAGTCTATTTTTCAATATCTTTAATAGATTTTGAGTTGCAGCCACTCAAAGTAGCCTTTCGAAAAACATCGAAAATTGCCATATCTCTATAAATTTAAGAGATATGACGATGCGCTCTACAGCATTGAGTTTCTTATGGTTTATATTATATAAAAATACAATAAAAGTATATGCCAATTTTTAGTTATATTTCGTGAAATCTGAAATTAACATTTTTGAATATTACCAAAATTTACTGTGCCTCAATTATTTACTGAAATATGCCCAAAAAACCTGATATACCAACAAGTAAACTACAACTTCCGGTTGACGGATCGCTCTCAACATTTAATCAGGTCGGAGTCATCATGGACGAAAAAAAATCACACGCAGACAAACATGTGAATATCAGTTTCATCGTAAAACAAAATCAAATTATTGAAAGTACTAGTAGAACGATAATATCAACAAAAACTTTTAAAAAAATAAATGGTTTGTTTTTATTGCACCCGAGTGTATTTGTTTTGATTTTCCTGCACAATAAATACGATCTTCATTAAGCGCACTCGCGTTCTATTTTTGGGTCCCCGCGTAAAAATCCGGTGTGACGGCACTGGCACGTGCTGTAATGGCACACGACCAACCCGATCACCACCGAAACCAGTTTTGCAAATGTCACATTCAGATTACGGTTCCTGCGGCTTGTTCGTTGTTCGCTTGTTTGTGTTGAAGCCCGTGGGCCAGCCAACTTGAGCCCGGGCAGCGATGGCTCGCTCGCCGCCAAATCGAAGCGCGTGGGACCGAGCTAAAATTGAGAGAGAGAGCATTTCCTGATGCGGTGTAGTACTGCACGTATTTAACGCTAATATACCAAATAACAACAAACATATCATCACGAATACATGGCTGAGTGTGGCAGAGAGAGCAGATCTCGGTAAAGATAAACTGGCAACTGTCGGCTGTGGGAATCGAACTGAGGATCTCATGGTAGGCACACACTAACACAGGAATTTATAAAATTGATTAAATAGCATTCTAATCATAAGTAGGTAAACCGGATATTTGGTGATATTGGTTTGCCGCTATTATAAATATGTCATCACGCCTTTTACCAAATTATGGGCGTGGCACCTCGGTCGTAGTAAACTTATTTACATGTGCTGTTTTAGACAATCGGGGTAAATTTTCACACAAAATTATATAATACAATTATGTTTAAAGCTATTGCCATCGAATTAGGCTGGTATGCGTTTGTTGAGTGGTTGCTATGAAAAATATCTTTATTGTCGACGCAGTAAAAGTGTCATTTTACAGACTGTTGGCTGTCAAAAAGAATTTTCAATCGGCAATTTTATTTGCTAATAATTTTTTTATATATTTTGAGGGTGAAAGCAGATTTTTGCTCGTACAATGCAGGCAAATTATTATTGAACAGCCTGTAGATCTGCTCTTAGCAAAATGCTAAAATCATAAATATATAGGCTGATATATTTATATTTAATTTAAAACAGACCTTTGGATTAAGTTCTGTAATAGCTATTAACATACCTAGCGATGTTATGAGCGCCATAACAGCCGCAGATGTCAGTTTGAAATCCCAGCTCGTAGAGCGAGGATTTTAAGACATCTAAAGCCTGTTATTACTCATAACATCCGTGGTTTATTCAATAGTTTACCGATTTCAATATATGAAGACGTTAACGCCATTAATAAATATTATTTATTGAAATTTTTTTATTAATCACGTCTGGCATATTTTTAAAAGGTGATCAAGTAAGTCTGCTTGTTTTTATTTAACACCATTGTTACAGTAGATTTGTATTATATTTGTAAATATTTTTTTACTTAAACGGCAAACATGTTAGATAAAAAATGAATCGCAGCAGGTGAAGCTCTGAACAGTTTTAATTCCGTCTGTGTTAATAAATAGCGTTATATTATCATTGTATTTTATTTTCATTTTCTTGACTGTTTTTACAGATCAGTTCGGTAATATTATTACCACACAGTATAGAATTATTACTTCTTTTGTGCATGTAAACATACATTTAATATCCTGAAACCGGTAAACATATTTTATTTAAATACAACGTTTCGAATTCTACATAATTATTCATCAGGAAACAAATGAATAACATAAACCAATATATTCTCACAGTAGAGATGCTTCAATAAGTTGTAATAACTTTCAGAACTCATAGTAGATGGATGATAGGTTTATGAGAAGAAACACACGAATAACATAATTTTTACTGAAGTTAATCGAAAAGTCTATTACAAATCTACGATGTGTTTTCTAAACGTATTTATATTTGGCTTGTTCAACTATGTTAAATATAACCACCATTAACAGTTAGTAGCGACCCCTGCTGTCAAATACTATAATCTAATATCATAACGAACTGTCAGTCATTTTCATACTCATCCGACTTACATATATTAAACATAGTCCATTGCCTTAACTGCTCTGCTACTTAGCTAATTTTATTTAGAATTCTACTAATTATTAGCTCGTAAGAAATGGCTTTTTAATGCCAGAATAATTTTTCAAATACCAATTTTAAGTATTTGAAATATAATTAGACGTACTTAAATGTCAAATTACGTGGGTATTAACAGATAATTTCGAAATGAAATTAGATTCAGACGGGCCAGACATTTTATAATTCCATCTTTTATCTTGACACAGAGTTAACCTCTGCAGATTTATCAATTTATTACGAACTTGTGTAAAATTTTCTACGATTTGACCTTTTATTAAATATCTATCAATCAATTATTAGAAAATGATGCAACTTGAATACAAATTTCTTAAATACGATTATATATATTTTTCATGCTTTAAAATAATATTTGAAGTATATATTTGTAAATTGTTATTTATTTCGAATAGCATTATCATCTTGATTCTAGACGAAATATCAACAAAGAATATATTTACAGTCCGTTTAAAATGGCAGGGTCATGACGTCATCACTGATTCAATAACAGTCATTATCATGTGAGTGCTACTAATTATAATACGAATTTTATACGTGTAGGAAAAATGATGCACGTCATCAACCTGAAATAAAACTGTATAAAATGAAAAATAACTAGTAATAAGAGAAATATGTATGTTTGGAATTTATAATTATGAATAATAATTGTAGTTCATATTTCTTCTATACATTGGTGCTACTAGTAAATGATCATGTTTACCTGTGTCCACTTGTAATTTGTTCTCCTCGTGATCCTGTGTTTTATAATATATACTGATAGCAATTTGGGTTCATTGCAACGTTTATTTTCATTTCTACTATCATTAGTATCTCATATAAACGTAATTACTAGTGACGTCATTGTTCTAGTAATATTATTTGATGACGTGCATCTTCTGCTGAATCATTTTGCTATACCGTGAGTTTCAGCTATATAATATTTACTAACCTGTTATTAATGTATTACTATGGATACCAATTATACATAGCATTCCAGATAAAATGCAACATAGGTTTCATTGGTAATTAGTAAACATTTAAGTAATAATTAGTTAATAATTTTGCCACCAGAGTGCTACGAGTACATTTTCGTTGTCAATACAAGCTGTACAATTTGTTTTATATTGCATAATCTTTTTACCTATTCATTTTACAGCAAAACAGTAAATACAAAAGTTGTTTAAAAAATGGATGCATTAAGGATCATTTGGTTACCTAAATGTTAGTATTTCATGAAATATCAATCAAAATAATATTTATAAGAAAAATTGCGATGGAAAGGTACAGAGAAAATTTCTTAAATATTTATATTTTAAAGTTAATAGAGTTCCGAGAGATCATTATCTTACATTCATTTGCTAAATTTATTTGATATGTACAGTCTTTTAAATCGTAGGCAAATTATTAGTGCTTACTATTTATCTAAATTTATTCATGGATTAGTGGATGATGATCAATGTCTTTCTTTTCTAAATATTCATACTACTTCAGTCTACACCAGAAACTCTCAAATCTTTTATTTAACATATGTACGTACTAATATTTTCTACGCGTCTCCAATTCACCAAATGTGTCTAATTTATCATCAAAAGCACTCTCATGTACGTGTGCTCCATGAAACCCCAAAGAATTTTTAAGTAAGTAATCTTTATTTTCTGTAATGTTTCTTTATTTCTTTGCTTGTTCTGGTTTAATAGTTTTATCAATTATTTATTATTTTAATATGTATAATTATTGTGTTTTTCCTGCTCTGTTATTAGGTTATTGCCTATTGAGCAGTGTACTATTAAATAAATGCATTGTATTTACACTTTTGCTGTAAAGTGAATAGGTAAAAAAGATACAACACATTTCAACTCAACAAAAAAATAAATAAATATATCGTCACGCCATTTAAAAATTTCGTATCAAAAGATGACAGCTAGAATAACAACCACTATTTATAAGCTATAATTTTTTTGCGATAGTTTTTGTTTTTCTCTATTGATCAATTTATTCTCTGCTTTATCTGAGGTTGAAAATACCGGCCCTTAATCAAAAAGGCTTGGTTTAAGTTGTGTAGAAAATTTATTAAAATACGTTTTGAATTACTAAACGAAATTCTTCATGAAGTTTAGTAATTCTAAACGTTGTATTTTAATAAATTTCTTCAGAACTTAAACCAAAAGTCTCTTAGTTTAAATTACTATGAGTTCTGCCTGAAAGTTTTTTCAACTACATTGCATTGTAACCGAAACTCACGGAGTAATTGCAGGAAGTAGAAATTCATTTAAATTAATAACAAAACAATCAATTTAGATAATCTGTGCTAAATACTTGCATTTCTTAACTCATTTTCATTCGCACGGCACTGCATCCGCTTCGAAGATGGCACCACTGTCAGCAGTACCACATAACGGAACACCCGTCGTCCCGATTAACTGTACTTTCCCTCGTTCTGTCCTTGCCCCTCTACGCCCCTCTCGCATATCCACAACACTACAAGACAGGTGCCCCTTTTCCCTGCGCCCAGCAGTCACGTACGCCGCTGCACTGACTCATGTGAATTCTTTGCATGCTATTATGTCTTGAGAGTTGAGACTCAAGTTACAAGTGTAACACTACCACGTGCTAATGGCTGTGATTGTTTAGGTGACGTCATCGTTGCGTCATTGTCAGGAAATTAGATGCTTGGTTTTGATTGAAGTTGGGCATATCAGAGGCGTACTTCTGCTATTATTTCTTTAGGGGGTTGCTAATTAACGGAGCAAAAATATTTCAAATAGAAATCTGCTCTTAGCATATGATATATTTATTTATTTTGAAGAGATTTTTTTCAGAATTCATATTGTTAAAATTATAAAAGATTTTTTGATTATAGTCCCGGATATATATTTATGTACGACTGTGTTATAATACATTTTTATGGTACTGTTTAGCGTCCATAAAGTGGCTCTTTATGGACTAGTCCGATAAAGTAAAAACAATAAACAACTTGACGACCAAACGATAGAAAATAGTTATTTGTATATCAAGGCACTACAGTATAATTTTTTATTACGAATAAACCATGTGTGTATTAAAAAATACTTTAGTGACTAGGTATACATAATATTTTTTCCGAAATCGTTAAATTATTAATTAGAAACATAAATAAATAGGATTATGTATTTGTAAAACGTCAGCTAGCTGTTGAAATGAGGATGGCTGTGATAACAAGTATTGTCAAAGTATCAAAATTGGTTATAATTTCATTATTTTTTGTGTTCTTCGACGTTGTCGCTTTGCCAAAAAATGTTAGTGAAGGAGAAACCACAGGGGTAAAGTAAAAAGTAGGATTCGAACTGAAGGTCTCATTTTTCATGCTTTATATATGCGTGTAATATAAATCTGAATGAGTAATTAACTTAAAACAATAAAATCTTTGTTTTATCATTAAATGATCTATTATATAACCGCATATACTGCAGGTTCGCTGACGTCATTTTATGTTGTGATTCTAAAAATACTACATACTAGTGATAAAATAAAACATATATTACGTCATTTAATTATATTACTCACATACAGAGAAAATAATACAAATTCAAGGAATTTTTAATTAGGATGAATCATTCTGTCATACGAAAGTTTCCGGAATTTAATCAGAACTATATTATGATTACGCTATTTTAGTTAAATTTGTCTAGAAGAAATAAAAAGTTGCTGAATGAAAAACCAAATTATTTTGTGAGATTTGCTTGCTGGCTCTACTGAAATATAATAATACTGGAACGCTAATTGTCAAGATAGACAGCCAATTGTTGGGCCATCTGTTTTTATTGTACAATCCGCTTAGAAAGTTGATAAGAAAATATTTAGAAATTAACATTCATTGATTTTGAAATAAAATGATTAATATAAAAATTAAATAATACGTTAATAGAAACGAGTTTTCTTAATTATTATGTATGTGAATTTAAAAGAATTTTCAATTAGTAATTTTTTTATTACACATATGGAATTTATTCTTTGATGCGTCAGCCGAAGAGAATAACCATATGAAAAATAAAAAATACTTTATTTCATACTGGTTTACTTATGTTACATTTTCGGACTATTTATCGTACGAAAAGTGAAACTTTAAAGTCCTAGGACTTTAAAGTAAAATTTGACTTTTAATTGGTTCATTATTTATAAACAAATACTTGTTCCTATAGAAATTGTTATTTAGCCTACTTATATCAACTCATATTTCTATGAATTTTTGATCATTTCTGTTAATAAATACTATAATTTAACGACTTTAGTAACCAGTATGAAATAAAATTTTATATGTACCTCGAACGAAAAGTGACTCGGCTAACGCCTCGGCCGTAAACAACTTGCTAGTACCTTAAAGGTTCACTTTTCGTTCTAGATACATAAATAACTATTAGTCCTGAGGTATACATTATATTTTATCCGAAATCGTTAAATAATTAATTAAAAATAAATAAATAGCATTTTGTATTTGTAAAACGTCAGCTAGCTTTTGAGACGAGGATGGCTGTGATAACAAAAGTACTGTCAAATTGTCAAATTTGGTTATAATTTTCATTATTTTTTATATATTCTTAGACATAGTCTGCATGTGATCTGTATTAAATCCGATAAATTAATATCAAAGCTAAATAATTCAGCAATAGTATTATAGAATAATTTGTTTGTTATTTTAGGTTTGTAATTCAAGTTTGACATAAGAGTCGGTAAAGTTTAACTTTAGCTACTATTTTGTCTAACTTCCCGTAGTAATATCGTGTACTTTAGTATCTATTTATATGGTTATTCTCGTCGGCTATCGCCTCGGATAATAAATTCCATATTCGTAATAAAAAAAAATTATACTTTAGTGATTAGTGTCTTGACATATGCAAATGACTATTTTATACTAGAAAATAATTTTTTATCTCATGTGCAACATATTTCAATTCTATGAAAAACTGTAATACTCAGTATTATGATTTTTCCCCAAAATAATTGAGGAACGTTTGAATTATAGAAAACAGATTCCATTAATAACGGGTCTTCAGAATACCAAATGTAACCAACATTGAAATTTTTATCAGTGGCCCACTTTTCAGTCCCGCTGATTTATCAAAACTTCTAGCAGTCCATTATTGTCACACAGGTGACCTAGTTTAGTATTACAATCTACGAAAAAAATTGTAATAGTTATGTCTGAAGTAATGACACACCGTTTAACAGATCTCGATTTCGGAATATGTGAAAGTTACGCGCAAAAAAAGTACGAACCGTCTACGGACTGACGTTTCGACCAATTTTCATGCAACTTTAATGTGAAGTAATTGAATCAATACTCAAACTCGTAAAGCGAGCCACTGAAGTATAGTAATACTGGAACGCTAACTTGTTGGCTTTTATGAAAACGAAAGACGAATTTGAAACAAATAGACGCCTTAAGACCACCCGTCTTTGTCTTAACATTTGTTTGTAAAACAGTTGCTATGTAAATATGTGTTGCTCAGTAACTTGTCCAAAAACGATAGCAGTGTTTTGTTCAATTAAATGAAAATTCCTTTAAATTCACATACATAATAGTTACCAAATATTTTTTCTAATTTATTTCCAACTTCACGTAACCCAACAATACTAAACGATAGTTAATTGAACTTATTTTTATTAATGTAATGCACTTTTAAACAATAAAGTATAACAGAATCATGCATTACAACTGTCACTCGTCATAGATGTTCTTGTAGGTGCTGCCACCAGTGGTATTTGAAACAACTAATATATTATTGTATGAGTAACAAAATGATTAATTTCTGTATCGTATATGTATGTAGGAAATATTGAATATTTATTTTAAAAATTGTAACATTGCCATGAAAAATTAAAAAAAAAAACGAAATGTATTTGAACTTAATCCAATAGTATATTGTGTTATTAGGAGTAAATGTGATACGTTGTGTGTTTGAAGGCTATTAGTTTTGAAGTTACATGCAAAGCATGCAAAGTCACATTTACTCCGAATAACACATGCTATTTTTTCTTCAAACGTAGAAAATACCATTATAAATCATTCAAAAATGCCCAAAATTTCAATAAATATTCTGTCTTATGTAGCATTTCTAGTTGCCATAGAATATGCTGTTTTGTTATTTTTCATTATTTATTTCATTTTTAACTGTCAAATTATTGACATATTTTACTTTGTCCGCCGCCGGAGTAGAAGTGTTGCCAAGGAGACATTTTTACGCCGGCGGCGACAATATTGAACTTCTGCTTTTTGAATACAAATACATAACATCCTACTTTTATGACGTTTGAAAACATTTTTTTTCCACGACCGGGAGAGAAACTTTATTCTATGATACCAAAATTTGTACACTTTCTCTCCCGTCGTGAGAGGACGTGCTCAAATAATGTGGGAAATGAACAAAATTAAACAAATCAAAGGTAACTATCATAAATTATATTACAATTCAAATAATTTTGAAATACCTACATACAAATCATCATACATATTGGGGTCGTGAAAAAAATAGAATATGCACCGCAGGAGAAAAGTGTAATTTTTCCCTTGTCATGTTATTGTCGTCGCCTACGGCACGTGCTTCAATTTACTCCGCGGGAAAAAATATTCACTTCTCTCTCTTAATCAAAATCGTTGAAAGTTAAATCTTTATATTTCCTTATCAACTTTCATAGTGTATTGTACAACAAAGACAGTTATTCCAACGACTGGCTGTCTCTCTCGGCAACATCTTCGTCATTATCTCCCTGTATCTGTGACGATCATAATATCATCAGCATATATAATATTAATAATTGTATATTTGCAGGTGACCCGATACTCTTGACGGCACTTCAATCGGATTGATTCGCCTGACCGAGCACCGAGCAGCAGCAGCACCTGCTCACTAACGCCACCTGGTGGCCGGCTCCGTGGCTGGTGTCCCACGCACACGCGCACTCCCCCAGGTCCACATGGAGCGCGAATCGAACCCCATGCAGGCGCTCTGCAGGTCCGGATGCGGATTCTACGGCAACCCGGCCACGGATGGACTCTGCTCCCTCTGCTTTAAGGTACCGTCTACAGCTCTTCACGATGTGAAGATTACAACAGTGGTAATAACAATACGTTTAGCCGAACTTTATTTATAACGAGACATTGACGTTCAAATATATAATATTCACTAGTTCTATATTATCAGTCAACATTAATGTCGTTATAGTAAAGTTCGACTATGTTAGACATTTAGTGATACCTAGACACACCAAGTTTAATTTCAAAAATGTTTCAAATTCGCAAATTTAAATTTACTTGGCTGCTACCACAAGACTTGAAAGAAGTATTTTAG
This sequence comes from Poecilus cupreus, assembly GCA_963942605.1. Taxonomy (NCBI): domain Eukaryota; kingdom Metazoa; phylum Arthropoda; class Insecta; order Coleoptera; family Carabidae; genus Poecilus; species Poecilus cupreus. Next base: position 3,410,224 of record OZ012721.1, on the reverse strand, counting down.
CCTCGGTTTTAGCGCTGTACAATGTTCTAAAATTAATTTATAAAATAATGTTTCGAATAAAAGCTACAGAGAAATATATTATCTAATACTTTTATTTGAAATATTTTTCTTAAAATAATTTTAGAATATTGTACAGCGCTTAGAACGTAGGATAAAACACCCAAAAACATAGCTTGTGTACTAGCCAATATGTTTACGATATATTAAATCGTAAAACAACTATTATTGAGCTTTGTCTCTAGTGGTAAATAATCTTTTAGAAGATTTTACAGGCTGTTATCTTCAGAGTTATGGCAACATGTATATTTATTGTGTATGTTTTCAAAAACTATTTCGATCGAATTGTTTAATATATTTGCTACACACTCCAATAAATGTAAGATTATAAAAATTATTTACGATTCAGTATATCATACAAACTTGTACAATGCTCGACCGTAATCTGAACTTTAATGGCGAGCACGGTACCTAACGATCGAGCATCTAATGGTCTAAAATTATAGTTATTATTTTCCGAAAACATTTATTTTAATTGTAAACTTGGATCTGTCTAAAAATTTAAATATAATTATTAATGTGTGTAGGCTGAGGCTGTAGGCTCTGGGATTCGAACTTAAATTATAAATTGAATTTTTAATTTGTTAATTTTTATTTAAAAGCTAATACCACAAGTCCTGTTAAAAAAAGGCTTCGAATAAAAATTTCAGAGAAATATATTATTTACCATTTTTATTTGATATATATTTTTTTATATAAATAAAATTAGAACAATACAGCGCTAAAACATCTTGGAAAATTGGATCGGTCTAAAAATTGTAAAATTGATTTTTAATTTACGAATTTCGGTTTAATATGTTCAGCTAAACCTAGTAGACATTTTTTTGTGCAAACAATCGCGAAAAAACCATTTCGCAGCCGCAAAACAGACCGCGAAATAGAATTTCGCGGCAGTTGTTATGGTAGCGGCCGCGAAATCCAAAATGATTTTCAATTGTTTTGTTTATCGAATGTCAGTCAATCCCATAGCCACTTTCTATTTACAATAAAACTGTTTGTTTTTGTAAGTTAGTAATTAATATTTTTACGGTTGCACAAAAAATAGTGTGTACACTTTATAGCCCTTGAGATTGGCCTGCCTCGGCCGATATTTATATCTGTTAAATAAAGAAAATTTCCAAATACATTTTACAAAATGTTTCTTCAAGAAATTTTATCAAAGCAATTGTCAGCCCAGTAGATATTAATTTTAATTCATTTATAAATATTTTACGAAATCAACACCCACAAATTTCCTCATTAAATTGCCATTATTTAAATCAACTTTGAAATATTTCAAAAGAACAAAAACCTGACACGTTTTTGGTGAATATTGTTAAATATCAAGTTGTTTACCAGAACAGCAACAGCAGCACGTGTCTCCCATAAACATGTAACAATAATTTATCAGTGGGTTCCAAGTCCCACATCGCGCCTTCAGCGAACGAGATCTCACATCAGATATTTTAATTCGGCATTGATAAACCCCGTTAATTATGCTACATGGCCCGCGGTTAATGAAATCTTGAAGCTCAGTTAAAAATGTTGTCAAGGAGAGGGGTTTTGACCCTGAATTACCAGGAAGCAGACATTTATAAATACGCGCAAAATTATGTTTGTTTATTATTAGATACATTTCAAAATAAATCCAGCTTTTTACGTTTTCTCTTTTTGTAAGACTTTTTAAAATATTAATAAAATTATAAAATGTAAAATGCTACAATAATTAATTCAAATGTAACTTGGTTTATTTCTGGAAAAATAATTCATAAATTAATCGTTAGACGAACATTAGTATATTGTGTATCTAGTAGGAAAAGTGATATATTCACGGACGATGATGGAAATTGCAGGGCGAGTAGTAAGAGTCCGGGAAGTTTACTATTTTTCGATGGGTTTATATTCAATAATTATTTATTTTATATTTCATTTATAAACAAATTTATGTACCTTTACTATTTGAAATATTTTTCTTCAATATGCAATAGTTCAGAAATTATTTACAAATGAAAAAAAAACTAATGTAGGTTTCTTGTTCATATCTAATAATACATGGTAAAGAAAAATATCATTAAATTGACCTACTAGTGTGGCAACTTTTGTCTAATTTAACCTAAGTTGAAGCTCTTAGAGTTCTTCGAATCCCAATAGAAAGCCTCGAAATTGAAACACTGCATATGAAATATTTTTTAAGATATGTAAATATAAGTCGTGTTTTGACCACACAAAAATTGTGCCATACCTAGCTAATATATTTTTGTTCTGAGCACAATTAGTGATCTGTAAGTATGGTTAATTAACAAAGTCGCAACAGTTTTGATGATGTATGCCAGTTTGGACATCCTATGTAAATTTGTAAGAATTGCACATCTGCCAAACAAATAATTTATGTTAAGAAATGTAGGATTATTTCATCAAATCTGTTGACCAAAGAATAATTTTCTCTGTGTAAGATATTTCCAGATATGCCTTTCTTGCAAATTGTCACAGAATATCTTCACTATGTACTCCATTTCAGAATGAGAAAGAGTAATAAATCAAAATTTGCAAGAGTATTATTGTCTGTATTGACGTCACGCTATATCTCACCCAGTGGGGTAGCACGAACCCAAAAAAACAGTCAACCAGCAATCAATCTCCTCCAAACATTTCTATATTGACACACCAGTTTTGCCCCGTCCACATTCATAGTGCGATTCATACATGCTCGTCTATTCTTCATACTCTGAATCATACGTTTACGAAATAAACCATCTATCATACCTAACCACTTTTTCCTCCGACGCCCACACAATCGTTCACCTTCAATCTCACCCGCATGTATAAATTTAATCAACCTTTTATTCGACGTTCGCTCAAGATGTCTAAACTATCTCAACTGACTCACTTTCTTGACAACATTCTTCTCAATAATCATACTCACCACTCACCAATTTATTGCGGACACGTTCACTCTCCTATCAAATACTTTTTTACCTCCCGCCACATCCTGTAAGGGAATCATGCTAAAAATTCGATAGTGAGTTTTCAGTGGATGAGCACGTTTTATGGTCCTTAGAATACGATTTTAATAGTTCCGCGATGATGTCTGTGTGTCTGTCTGTCTGTCAGTCAGTCAGTCAGTGTGGATCTCTGGAGTTTCCCAAAAAATGAAAATTTTGATATCTTGTATATATCAACTGTATCTATCCCCTTTGGAAGAACTGATTAGTTTTTGTTGATAATCCAATAACCGGAAGTGGAAAATAATATTTCAAATATTGTTATCTGAAATTATTATTTGAAACATTTTTCTCTTACTGTCTCCATTAACAAATTACAACACGTTAAAGAAAAATTATATTTTCACATTTTCATTTAAATCTGCCAATCTGTGCATTTTGAAAAAAAAAAATGGCTGGAGAATGTTAGAGTAATTTTTTTTTAATGGATGAGCGTTTCTTGAGAGTGGTTGTTCGTGATTTTGGATTGTTTGATATGGAATCTATGACGGGAGGTATTGTGGTATCCACAAAAGATTTTTTAATACAGCAGTTATACCTCGTTCATACTTCTTCATCCACAGCCAACATTCAAAACCATACATTAATGTAGGCACTTTCACACCATTATAAACACTCAATCGAGCATCTCTAGATACATTCACGTTTCAAGTAAATGTACCCAGAGCATCCAATACCTTGCACCCAGCAGACACCCGTTTACCAATCTCCCGGTCAATACGTCCATCCCTCGAAAACATACCACACACTGATTTATGACTCGCATTCTGCAATGGAATATATCCATGCCGCCCACATTTTTGCGATTTTGCTCTTCCGTGTTCATGTGCTAATGTGATGCTTCTGTCGTTGCAGGAGGCACTGAAGAAGAAACAGCAGCCACCAGTGAGCACGCCGAGCAGCAGCTCAGGGCAGTTCTCTCAAGGGGCGGCGTCGCTCGCGTCGCTCATCGACACGGCCACGGCGCAGCCCACGGTGCCGTGCGCCGCCAAGGAGGTGGCGCAGGCCGCCGCGCAAGCAGCCGCCGACACAGAGAGTGTGGCTGCAGCCGCCGCCGCCGCAGCTGCCGAGGCCGCCGCGTCCAATAGCGATGACGGCTCCGACGGCAAGGAGGACAAGGATGGCAAGAAGAAGAAGAATCGGTGTGCCACGTGTCGCAAGAAGGTTGGACTCACGGGTAAGGCACAATAAAATTGGATGAAAAATGATCTGGTTCTGTCTTAAGGTCCTTGCATAAATTATGCACAAAAATTTGAACAAAAAAATATAAAACACTTTCCATTATTTTCACAAAATGTTTCTTTTTCTGCACAGTTTTAATTTAAATATTGTTGTCACTAAATAATAATGTTAAAGCTTTATTTTTCTATCTTGTACAATAAAACATTTTAAATTACTAGTTTCCACCTAAGTTTGAGTTAAGTAATACAGATTACAGCAACATATTTTTTCGGTGTTTTTTGATTTTGGCATTCAATACTTCTTATTGCTTGAAGAGATTGATTTCCCCTTCACTAATACTTTAGCGGCGATGACTTGACGGTTGGTAAAAATATATATCAATTAACAGAGTATATTTCTTTTTATTATATACAATATTTACTCTAATTCAATTATTTACTGAGATATATCCCAAAAAAAAACTGATAGATCTTCAAGTAAACTACCATTTCTTGTTGATAGATTACTACCAAAATCTAATCAGCTCGTAATGCAAACATTCAATTTCTAAGAACATATGTAATTTCAAAATGATATCGTCATTAGACTTTGAGTTTATCGTGAACGATAAAAACGTCACATAGAAACAAAATAGTTACATCGTATTGTACAGACCCAGAACGCGTTTATTTTTATCGAAATTTTTGACATGTCACGTTACTATACCTCCCTTACATATACCTGATGTAGAATTAAGATGTGGCATATACATGTATTAGTTTCAATGCTATTGTTTTAATAATTTATTTTTTTTACTTATTCACTTTGCAGCAAAACGCAAAAGTGAGAACATTTGTTTACCCAAATATTCGCATTTTACGATATTTCAATCCAATTGAAATTTATGTTTATAAAATAAATAAAATAAATATATCATCACGCCTTTTACCCATTAAGGGTGTGGCACTCTGCTTACGCAGATCTCGGTAAGTGATATATATTTACGTATGAAGTGCGGTTACCAGCCGTCAAGTCATAACCCCCAAAGATGTTAGTGGAGGGGGAACCACAGGGGTAAATTTAAATTTGTAACTGTCGGCAGTGGGATTCGAACTGAGGATCTCACGATCCACACACGTTACCACGGAGCTATTTACCCCATTATGTTTATTAGAAAATTAATTGTAACACAGTCATGGTTGGTGCCTAGTTGAGCAAATAAAAATTGTTTTTAACAAGTGCACATTAATTCAAATTATTTTATGATATACATACTTAACAATACCGTCAAAAATTTGATTCATTTGGATAACTTGTAAATTTAACGGGAGTTTAAATTTCTTTATAATGCCGGACATTTATAATTTTAAAAATATTTGACATTTCATAGAACAGTTTTGTATAAGTTAAATATTTAAAAACTTGGATAAAATAGCTCGAGCAAAATATCAATCACCGAGATCTACTTTAGACAGAGTGTCATACTTAAACATAGTGAATGTCGCGATATGTTTATTATTGAACTGAAACTAATGTCATTGTGATTGTGTAGGTTTCCAGTGCCGATGCGGCGGCTTATACTGCGCGGTGCACAGATACAGCGACAAGCACGAGTGCTCGTTCGACTACCGGGAGATGGGCGCGCAGGAGATCCGCCGGAACAACCCCGTGGTGGTCGGCGAGAAGATCCAGAAGATCTAGACCCACCCCGCCGCATGCCGTGGACGCCACGTGATAGTTACAAGTCTACAAAACCATGGACACCTCACAAACAAACAGTGCCAGTGTTGTTGACTTCGTATCGGTGGTGCGCTAACAGTTAACAAAACCAACCCCCTCCCCCAGCCCCAGCCCCCCTCAAACACTCGTGGCTTTTTATTCATTATTATTTAGTTATAGACACACAACACACTACTGAACTTGTCTTGGTTTCATCCTCGTTCGTTATGACGTCATCATTGCCATTGTCATCATCATCCATCCAAATCATCCATCCATTGTTCATCCATTATATTATTATTATATTAATTATTAAATAGTACGAATTTATCTTTTCAGTGTTGTTTTTTTGTCTCGTGAGTGTCGTACTTTTTCTCTACCGTTCTAAACTAACAGCTGACGTCACATCTGCGGGGATTTTAACTGACATTTCGCACAAATCTTTCCGAAATTATCTTACAGAAGAATGACTCAAATACTGTATTTTTATTCTAGCATTTTTCTCTAAAATAATTTTGGACTTTTCTTACTATGATAATTTTATTTTGTTGACAGCAACAACTTATTCAATCCATTTTTAATTATGTAAATTTTGACAATATGAGAGAGGTGGAAAATCCGTCCCAGATTAATTTACAATTATTTGATTTTAATTCCAGTTGAAATAGTCGCAGGTGTGAGTAGCTCTAGGCGAAACTGTTGGGTCCGTTCAAACTAAAAGCGAGAGCGAATAGAATTTCCAACTGTTCAGATGCAAGTTCATATTCATTCTAGCTTTTACAGGTGATCAGAACAAAGCGATTCAGTTGCCAATACAATTCTAGGAATCTATTCCACAGATTACGAAACGTCAGTATTATTTGACGTTTCAAATAAAAACAAATAGGTTATGTCAGGTGTTTGACACCTAACAGAATTTTAACTGTGAATTAAAAAGTAACGATTTTATTTACGAATATTATCCAACCTCAAATGAACTAGAGAATAAATTTATCAATAGTATAAACAAAAAATATCGTATCAAAATCATAGATTAAATGATGATTATTATTCTAGCTGTCATCTTTTGATATAAATTTATTCTGTAGTTTATCTGAGGTTGGAAAATCACTCTTTCGGATTTCTAGTTAATTTTTTGTCAATTGAATGACTTTGTTGTGATCGCGCGCAGTAACAAAATGAGGACCACTTGAATATCTCTTCACACACACACAAGACAACAGAGCAACACTTGGCGCAGTCGGGCGGTGTGTTTAACAGTTTAATGTATATAATCGTCCTCCTCCCATCCTGTCGCAGATCGGCAATATTAAACAGACGCGTAATGCGTAGCAAGACGCACCTGGTAATATTGAATCTGTGCTACCTAACCTAACAGTTTCTTTCCTGTAAGATGTACACCTAGATACACATTTAACGAACTATCCGAACTGTGTCACGCCAACACTTTCAACCTTACGTTTTCCGTTGTGGACTGAGATGTGCGTGGAAGAAGAAGAGATTAACTGTTGTTTTGTGTTTCGTCCGCGCAGGATCCAAATATCTGCTGCTTACGTATATTTTACCTGTTTCAGTAAAGATGTGTAGCGGATACATGTTGATAATAAGGCTTCTGTGTTAGACATTGTATCTTTGTACGCCTTCTTTGGTGGTGCACCATTCATCCCCTTTTACTCCTCTAGACTTATTAGTAACCCATCGAATCCTTCAAATGCTCATTTAATCCTGTTTTACACTACACTTTTGTTGGCGAGAAATTTTGATAAGTTTAATTGTGTAATATATATCAAGAAGAAGTCAATCCTAGAAACGACCCGAGACCAATTTTGATTCAAGTTTCATGCTAGAGAATTGTTTTAACACTGTACAATGTTCTAAAATTATTCTTTTATTCGAAACATATAAAATAAAAATAATTTTATAACATTGTACAGCGCTCAAAACAGCCAACCTAATCGCAATTTTAAAACGTTAAAACTGTTTTTGCTGTTGGATTTGTGGTTGTGATTCCGAGACAAAAGAGTTTCTAGAATCTATTTTGAGTTTCTAGCCAAGAAAGTATAATGTAAAATAGGATTTGCTAAGGAGCTCTTGAAGGATTTGTTTGTTCGCTGCTAGTCTTGGATTCTTTTGCCCCGGGTCATTCGTCGAAGAAGGTGTATTGTTTAGAAGTTGTGTTGTTCGTATTTCATCAAGTGGTTCGTTTTGGTTGTACGTACGTGAGTGGGTAACTTGTATAACTATGATAATGTTATTCTTATTACTACTATCTTGTTTGTGGTGCGACTAATTGAACATATTTTATTTTGATTCGTGAACCATTTGATCAAATACAAACTGTTTATCCACATTATTATTATTATTATATTATTATTATCAACTGATTATTATTAAGTAAGCCTTGTGGCATTATCTATAATAAATAATATTATAAAAAACAAACAAGTGTACAGGTTTTTGAGAGTTCTTACTTAGGATGTAGGTGTGCATGGACATAATTAAAAGATACCTTTGTTAAGTGTTATATATTTTCATTTATTTCTAATATGTTACATTTTATGTTAAAACAATTCTTGTATGTATCGTAATATGCATCGTATTTACATGTGATGAGTCCGTTTTTGTAATTTTATTGTGCAGTGTTGGCCCAGTCTCTGGGAATTTACTAAACTTGGTACTTTTATTTTGGTGATTTTTTTTTTCATATCAAATCTATAAACGCTACTTTATATCTGACGTTTGGAATATTAATTGATTGTTCGAGAAGTCGGCATTTTTATCACAATCCTTTACCCATCATAGCACGATTCAAAGTAAAACTGGTTAAGGGTGATTCACTATCTTTTCGGTTTAAAACGTTTCTCAATTATTTCAGATACAAATGCTTCAAGTCTCTTATTTTACTTGAAGCATTTCTGTCTGAAATAATTGCGGAATGTCTTCAAAATATAAGAATGACACTTCAATTTTTCAGGAGAATCTACATGACTCGACATCAACGTAAGTATTTTTGATTTCTAACTTTCAATTTGTAAAAAAAAAATGTTATTGGTCTACGGCAGGAATGTATGGGAACAATATACTGAATCACAATCTTTTTATTGAGCTCTGTTCCCAGTGGTAAAGAATCTTTACCAACTAACTCCGGTAAATTAGTTTTTGCGGTTCGAATAAGATTTCAGAATGAGTACCGTAATACTTATTAACGGACGTATGACGTACAACAGTTTATTTCATGTGTGTCGCATTCTTAGACGAAAGTTTATTGAAAAACAATCAGGTCGTCTTAGTTTTAATAAAAAAAAAAAATAGCAACCAATTTAGTTTTGTAAACATTTTTCAAAAGTGAATGTGTAAATAGTATATTTTACAACAAGCATGGAATGGTACACATTTCATAGTATGAAATAGACATTCCAAGTGAATTGTATACTATACTTTTTCTACGACCACGATATTATTTATTTCCCAATTAATTTATATTTTAATAATATATCTTCATTGTTTATGGATTAGCGTTTTTGACAAAACTATTAGATATGAATTTATACCTCACTTTGTCTATGGTTACCGTTAAATATAAAAATATGTTTACAATGTACTATGTATCCATAGCAATAACAAACAATACAGCAACTACAATCAAATATCTTAATGATCGTAGAAAAATGGTACTGCGGAATGTGGATCAAACCCTATTACAATATTGCTTAGCACCGATACCGATACAGTACCGTAAAAAATAACAATACTGTAATATCCGGTTAACATGCCAATGTAATACAGTATGAAATAAATAGACTTTATTTCCATCTTCTATGTAAATAACACTTTACAGGTACTTCGGTAAATGAGTAATTACAGCGCAAAGACTTGCAAAGTTTTACAGACTTCTAAAAGAGACCTGTAATATTTTACAGGCTTGTAGAAGAGACCTGTAAAGTTTTACAGGCTTGTTGAAGAGACTGCTTATATTTTAATAAAAATAATTTTTAAATGCTGTGAAAGTAGAAATAAACTTTGTACGCGGCACGCTTGCAAGTAATCTTTACTGGGCTCACTGAATATGTAAGCTCGCTCCAAAAATCTTCCAGCGCGCCCGTAGATTAGGTAATTTACTACGCTCGCCACGTAAATAACTATTACGGACTGTTATAACATCCTAGCAACATACATATTTATTATAAGTGTTTTCAATTACTATTTCGATTGAATAGTTTAATATACTTTATGCGCCAATAAATTATTTACGATTCCAGTATATTGTTAAACATTGTATAATGTTCTGAGTAATAGTCTTAAAATGTAAATAACCATAACGTTATGCAAGCTATGCTTGTCGTTTCAAAAGATTATTATTATTATGGCCTACAAGAAATAATATTTATAGCATTTTATGAGAACGAAATGAATTAAAATTTACTTCCATATTGTTCAAATTTGAATATGATGTACTTTACGTTATGTATGTAACTAGTGTCCTCTAAGGTGAAATCTCCAAGATACATAATTATTTACAACTTGCACGTTTTGTTTAAAATCCATTTGCCAACACTGCACTGTTCAGCCCGCGATAAAAAATCTTATTCTTAAAACTGTCTTACACGTACGGCACAAAATGAAATGAACAGTTAAATAAAAAAATGCATTATTAAAACAGGTTGTACCCTCTAATCTAAATCTTCACCCAAGTGCTATCGATACACCTTTTCATCCGGGGGAAACGCGACAAAATAGGGCTGCGGAGAGTTCGGATAATACGGGGGCACCCTCCCCATTGTTGAGTAAGCATGTCGAGGCACCGGCTGCCCTCCATGCATTTTATGGGGCAAAGTTGCTGCGTAACTCGCAGAAACATTCCCGCTGGTCATGTACGGCCCTTGGGCATACATGGGCGGTGCACCTTTTGTACTACACGCACAGCTGCTTCCAGGACCCCCTGTTGGAACCATAACAGGGGGCAGAGCACCTCCCGGATATCGTCCATGTACGCTACCGCCGCCAGAACGAAGACGAATCACACAAATTGCAATAATTAATATGAAGATAAATGCTACAACTCCTCCAACGATACCGATTATTAGAGTGTCGTCATTTCCGGTGCTAGCTGCTACTGGAGGTCTTGGTTTTGCTCTGTCTGTTGGAGCCATCACAGACCAAATTATTTCAGGTTCTGTTGTAGCTCGAGATGCTGCTAGTAATGTGCTATGTGTTATAGAAGTTGTTTTGCCTGTTACTACATCGTATGATTGTTGTTTTTTCGTATCACAAGTCAATTCAGCGTCATCAATCAAAGCTAGAGGTTTTCCCGCTAAATGTTCAGGTTTTGAACAAATTATTGGTAGTTCCAAATGATTGGGGAGCCATCTGCGCAGTGCACGTGCGCTACAGTCACAAACAATAGGGTTAGAATCCAATCCGACTATCTTCAAGTCACCTCTTCTGTCATCCAACGCCGACAGAGTTTGTGGAGTGAGTGTTGTAAACATACTACCTGTTAAATCCAACATTACTGTCGAGGAACGTGGAACTGGGAAGAATAGTGCCGGAGGAAGAGTTGTTAAAGAAGTATTTCGAAGACGGATGACTATTTCTGGCGCCTTCAGACCTGACAGCGTTCCTGATGATATGCTGGTAAGTCGTAGACCCATAATTCCTAACTCTTTTAATCTTGGATGTAAAGCAGCTTTAAGTTGATCTGGACCTAAAGCTGGTTCTTTAGTTTCTACATTTAAACGTTCTAAAGCCGGTAAATTTTGTAACAAGCCTTGTACATCTAAATAACCAAGTTTTGGGTATCCGTATGCATCGAGCAAACATAAATTCGGTACTGATTTAAAAGTATTCTTTTCTATTTTAATGCATTCGTATAAATTGTTCATACTTAAATATCGCAATGATTCTAATCCGGCAAAATCATTTTGTGAAATACTTGCAATAGGGTTGCTGGATAAATTTAAAGATTGCATGCTTTTTAACAACGGCCATACGTTTGCAATTGACATGGACAAGTCGTTATGCGATAAATCTAATGTTTCGAGTAAACTTGTTCGTTCAAAAACTGTTTCTGGCAATAAAGAAATATTGTTGTAGGATAAATTTAAGTGGCGAATAAACCTAGTTTCTAGTCTAGTCACATGCGTAATTCCAGTGCCTGCTAGGTTAAGTTCTCGTACAGTTTTCGGTTCGCCAAGTACATTAGCAACTGACTCACTTGTTAATGGATTAAACGATAAATCCAGTTTTTTAATATTAACCATTACGCTGTCATCAGCTGGTATATCTTTTAATTTATTACGAGACAAATCAACTGACGAAACAAAAAAGTATTGCCTTTGCAATGCTTTCAATGGAGGAATCTCAAACTGGTTTCTGGCTAGGTTAACATTTTCCAGCATTTGCAATCGAGCTCTTTCGAATATTGTATCAGGTAGTTCAGTTAGAAGATTGCCTTCTAGGTTAAGCATGTCAAGTCTGACTAATCCTTCGAAAGTTCTGTCACCCAATCTGTCTATTTTGTTGTCGCTGAGGTCTAGTATTTGTAGTTGAGTTGAATTGTGGAACGCCATTTCACTGATGGAGTCAAGTTCGTTGTTAGATAGAATTAGTGATCGTAATCGTGGCAATCTTCCGAAGTCTAATTCGTCTACGCTTTTTAATGCGTTTCCCGATAAGTCAACTTCTTCTAAGTATTGTAGGCCTGCTATTAGTTCTGCAGGGAAGAAATTGAGTTTGTTTCGTGCTATAGATACGCGCTGAAGTCTTGGGTGGATTCTAAATGAAGATGGGTATAAATAACTTAGTTCGTTGTCAGATAAATCTAATATTTCTAGTCCTGTACCGGTGTTGAACATTTCTCCTTTAAATGAGCTAAGTTGATTACCGTTCAAGTATAAAACTCTTATTCCCATGGTGTTTACAAAAGCTCTTGGTCGAATACTAGTCATGCCATTGTTTGACAAATCAACTAAAGACAAATTTCTTAAATTGACAAAAGTAGCATCGGCTAGTTCAGTTATTTGATTGCCACCTAAATAAATATACTTCAAATTAGGTGTTTCGGAAAATAAATCTCCAGGTAAGGCTCTAAGAGCTGCTCTACTCAAATCCAAAACCTCCAAAAGAGGCATTCGATGCAGAAGGCCTGACGGAAGTGCAGATGCTTGTGTCAAAGAGTTTCCGCTTAAATTCAAGTGAATTAAACCCGGCAACAGTGCAAAAGAATCTCTGGGAATCTCCATTAATCGATTATCTGACAAGTCTAAATATTGCAACACTGTCAAAGACAACGGCGTTATTCCCAAACTTGTAATTTTATTTTGTGGCGCCTTTAATACTCGTAAAGTATTCTCCAAACCAGAAAATGTGTCAGCGCTTAATGTTGTCAGCAAATTTCCGGTTAAATCTAAGAGTTGGAGTTGTCTAAAGTGTTGGAAGGTAGCAGCTGGGAGCTCGCGAACTACATTGCGTGCAAGAACTAGAGATGTTACTCTATCCGCCATAGATCTTAGGATGTCTCCGGATAAGGCAGCTATTCTGTTATAGTCCAGACGAAGAGATACCAGCCGTGGTAATCGTCCCAAAGCGGAAGCTGGAATCAGAAGGATGTTGTTGTCTTTTAGGGAGAGGGTCTCTAGGTTGTCGAGCCCTTCGAACGCATCGTCTTCAATCTTGAACAGAAATAATATGATTATTATTAAGATTTAAATCTGTTATTGAATGTCGATAAATGTAATGTGTTGGTGTTGGGGAAGATTGATTCGGTGACTGAATGTAATGTGAGATTGGAACAAGTGAATGAGTTTGTATATTTAGGTAGAGTGTTTTCGATGGATGGACTTATTGCCCGATAAATACTTGATTGAGTAAGTGTTATGGTATGTTAGTGTCCACATTATTGATGTTTGGTTCTGAATGTTGAGTGTAGATGAAGAGGCTTGAACAGTTGAATTTTTAAAATTTGAAACGAGCAGACTTCTCACGTCTGCAGTACTCTACTAAATGTAGAATTTTATTTAATTATTGTTTGTAAAATGTTTTGGTAACTGCAACTATACAACATATTCCTACGTTGTATTTGCACTTGAGTGACATTCTGTTTGATTCATCGTTTTAACCTTTTTATTAAAATTATTTTTATTATTCTAGAAAAGTGTTTGTGTTTTGTTCAACCCTTATTTTCAGCTTAGCCGGATGCTACATATTTGAGAGGAGGGTGATCGTGTTCGGAATACGTTGGTTTTTGGTGAGTGTGAGATTGAGAAGAATGTTGTTAAAAAAGTGGCAGTGAAGCAGTTGAGATAGGGTCATTCCGAAAGGTTGATGAAACTAATATATGCGGGCGAGCGATTGCGTGGGCGTCCGAGGAAAAAGTGGTTATGTATGATCGAGGATATGATTGATGCTTAAACGTGTATATATTATGTTCATACATACGAGTCATACGACGAGGCAAAATTGGTGTGCCAGAATAGAAATGTATGATTGTTGGTTGATTGAATTTCAAGGTTCGTGTTACCCCACTGTATGGGGTATAGTGTAATGTTATTTATTAATTATTACAAGATACTTACAGTTCTTAATGAATTAACACTAATGTCAAGAAGACGAAGTTGTTTTAGACCAAGAAAGGTTCCAGGAGCAATATTGGCAATATTGTTTCTGCTTAGATCCAGCTGATAAAGACTTGTTAAGGCTTCCAGTTCTGTATTGTCCACATTCTAAAATAATTATTTTAATTAAAATAAATATATCATCATGCTATTTACTGTGCCACTCTGCTTTCGCAGATCTCATTAAGTAATATATTTTATAGGAAGTTGACTTTTGAGCTTGCATTTCCGAGAAATTTTACTTTGTCGCTCGTTTCCAATAGCAACAAGCAGTAAAAGCAACAAGTGATGAAGTTTGGTTTTTTTTGTACTCATTCATCACTATGGATACGGAGTTAAAGAACAGCTACAACAGTCTATGACAGGAATGTCATACATGTGTTTATTTTAATAAAATTAGTTCATTGTTTTACTTTTATAATCATTCATCGGAAAAATATTGTGTATAATTCGAACACAAAGTATTTATGTCTCAAAACATAACTTTGCGCTCTAATATGCAAATAGCTTTTTACGTATCAAGATGAAAAGAGCAGCTTTCGGCGAACTGAGTTCCTCACCTTTATCAAATTCGCTGAGAGGTTCAAATATCTCAAACTGCCAAAGGCCTTGAGGGCGACCGTTGGAAACTCCGTCATGAAGTTATTCGCCAAATCCAAATGTTGCAGATTGTGCGCGCCATTGAAAACATCGCTGTTGTATCTCATCAATTTATTCCTTGTAATTTTGAGGATTCTTAATTTCTCCATGTCTTGAAAAGCATCTCCTTCTATAACTGATATTAAATTGTCGCTTAAATCCAGTTGTTCCATCAGTTGCTGCGATCGGAAAGCTCCAGATTTTATTGCGCCTAATATGAAATCAATATTTAGTTCGTACAGTAAAAATGAATTGTGTTAGTTGTTACCAATTCTGTTTCCGGAAAGGGAAAGAATTTTCAATGCTCGAGGTCCATTTAGAGATGCGCTGGGGATGGATATGAGGCTGTTTCGGTCTAGACGAAGCTCCTAAAACAATAAAACATAAATTGTAATAAATGAAAAGATTTTTGACATCTCCACGACTCAAATTACAACGTATGTTGAAGAGTGCAAAGGCTATTTTGCCGCTTCAATCATCTGGATTATGAATGTGAATGTGGAAACAGACTATCAGAACGATAACAAAAAGAATTACAGAACAATAGGGAAATTCGTCTTAACCAACCAGACAAATCTGCTGTGGCTAGTCACGCCAATAACATTGAAGAAACAAAAATTCTAGCAAGATAAAAATGTGCCTCTGGCCAATACTCGTAAGAGAAGCTATAGAAATTTATCAGAAATCTATCAGAGAATCATAATGGAGGCTACAAGTTGAACAAGACATGGCTTCCTCTATTTTATAAACATAATTTGTTATTACTTAGTTACTGTTTCTATTCACTTTTTGTTTTTACCTCCCGCCACATAACTGTAAGAGGGGTATAGGAATCATGCTACGGTAGTGAGTTTTCAGTGGATGAGTACGTTTTAGGGTCAGTAGAATACGATTATAAAAGTTTCGCGAAGATGTCTGTGTCTGTGTGTATGGATTTCTGGAGTTACAGTTTACTACTAAATTGAAAATTTTAATATTTTGTATATATCATTGGGAAGAGCTGATTAGTTTTTGGGGATAATTCAACTCTAATATAAATAAGTCATAAAGAAAAAAACTATTTTATCGTTTTGACAGCGGATAAATAGGAAGGTAACTTTTTGCAGGTGATAAAGCATTATTTACCTTTCTCCTAGCAACCAGATCAAAATAATTTATGTCAAATGTCAAAAATATGATGTATAATAATTATTGTATTTTCATCAGTAATAATATAACAAGAGAGTGAGAATAAATTGAAAATAATTTGACAGATCTTTCGAAAACTTGTTGCCAGGCAATAGCCACGAAAGCCAGTAGGGCTTGAGTGGCTATTGCCAAATGGCAACAAGTTTTAGAAAGATACTGGAGAATTATTTACAAATTTTTCGAATTCTCGAGTTATATTTAATTAGATTATTTTTTGATTTCATCATCAGATACACCACTAAATCTATCTTTTTTGCTCATTTTTTACTTGTATCTGACATTTGTCAACAAAAACAAAAAGGCTACAAAAATTATTCCCGAGAATAATCACTAGAGCTTTATTCTC
Organism: Poecilus cupreus; assembly: GCA_963942605.1. Classification (NCBI taxonomy): domain Eukaryota; kingdom Metazoa; phylum Arthropoda; class Insecta; order Coleoptera; family Carabidae; genus Poecilus; species Poecilus cupreus. Next base: position 3,393,521 of record OZ012721.1, on the reverse strand, counting down.
AGTAATAATATAACAAGAGGGTGAGAATAAATTGAAAATAATTTGACAGATCTTTCGAAAACTTGTTGCCAGGCAATAGCCACGAAAGCCCGTAGGGCTTGAGTGGCTATTGCCAAATGGCGACAAGTTTGAGAAAGATACTGGAGAATTATTTTCTAATTTATGGAACTCTCGAGTTATATTTAATTAGATTATTTTTTTATTTCACTATCAGGCACAGCACTAAATCTATCTTCTTTGCTCATTTTTACTTGTGTTGATGATACCTATCTGACATCTGACATCTGTCAACAAAAACAAAAAAGCTACAGAGAAAATTGCCGGGAATAATCACAAGAGCATTATTCTCAGTATAATAATGACAGGATTGGTTAAAACGCAGACACGTGACATACAATAAAGCATTTGATTGGTTTAAAGAAACGTCAAAAAATAATCAGTGTAATAATGACAGGATTAGTTAAAACGCAGACACGTGACATACAATGAAGCATTTCATTGGCTTTAAGAAACGTCAAAAAATTATCAATTTTAAATAAACCTTGTCATAAATTATCTCGCCGAATTACACATTTTATTTTCTTTAGATAAATTTCAGTTTGACAACTCAACCTTGTCACATGACAACAATTCGACTCGAAAACTGTCATTTTATTAAAATAGTTTTCTTGTCAAATTGCTAGATAACAAGGTTTCGTGACAAACGGAAATTTATCCGGCAAAATAAAAAGCTCTTCTGTAATTACAGTTGATAATCCAATAACCGGAAGTAGTAGTTTACTTGAAACGCTATCAAGTTATTTAGAAATATCTCAGTAAATTATGGTTTAATAATAATAATTATTATTAAATAATGTTTTAATTGTTATTTGAAACATATAGGAATTACAATACGTTAAAGAAATATTAAATTTTGACATTTTCGTTTAAATCTAATAATCTGTGCTGTTTGAAAAAAACAAAACAACGCATTTTTGACATATATCATAATTGAAAACTAATTTTTATGAATGGATGAACGTTTCTTGATAGTGGTGGTCCGTCTTTCTGCATAGTTTGATAAGAAATCTATGGCAGGAGGTATTGTGCTACACACAACAGTTTATTCATGATGAATTTTAATATATTTTTTTTTAATAAAACATTTTTTTCACGTCTGGAGGAGAAACTATTTTTCTATGATACCAAAATCATGACAAAAACAGCCAATTTTTTATCTACAGGAGATTGGTGCACTTTCTCTCCCGTCATGAGGGAAAGTGCTCAAATTATGTGAAAAATGAACAAAATTAAATTAAATTACAAAAAAATCGTAAATATTGGTGTCGTAAAAAAAAGTATATACACCACAGGAGAGAAGTGTATATTTTGATTTTCCTTTGTCGTATTGTGGCCCTCGCCTACGGCTCGTGCTTCAATTTACTCCGTAGGAAAAAACTCATACACTTCTCTCCCTTAATGCATAATATACTATTATTAAATTTGCCAAACACTCAAATTTTTACAATTATTGAAATCTAACTATATTAATTGCATTAAATATAGAGATTTATTAAGTAATGTTGTGATTTCCTCTAAGGGTCAATTTCAATAATAAGTATGTGTGAAATATATAGAAAGTAGAAAACACACAAAACACAAATATAAACCTAGAATTATTTCACGGGAAAGTGTAATGTATTTCTGTAATTAAATATAATATTATTTAAACACAGAAGTGTCGGAAAACGCAGAGACGAGAAATATCTTTAATAATAACATATTATTTATCGCATGTCTAAATGATGGGATACACGGATGCCAATTTGAAAAATTATAATTAAATATATAAAGGTCTTGATAAAGTGAAAGCCCAAACAGAAACAAAAAACAAATAAAATATAAAGTAGCACATCTACGGATATGGAGATATGGATATTAAACATTCTTCTTTTTTTTACTTCCGTTTGAATCCTGACAAGTGACAACCGTCGCTCAAAAATAAGCAAATCTAATTAAAATTTTGAAATTATTTTTGCATGTAATTAAGCTGGATTTCCTATGCAATTTAAATCCATTTTTTTCTCATGTCCCTCACACTTAGATAATTAGTAATAATTATTATTTTTATATTGTTTGCTAATTACTTGACGCAGATTACATTGATTAACAGGGTGGGAGGAATACCTAATTCAGTTTCACTTCTCACTTGAATTTGTTTCCTTGCAAATAAATACAGGAGTAAAAATTAATATTTTCTATAACACTGTTTTGAAAACTACACATTCTACAACTGAAAACTGTATTGGAACAACTATCATTCCATACGACGCGTATGGAATAAATTCAACGAATCAGAGCCGCATATTAGCGCGATATATGAAGTAACTTGATTGTTACTATGGTTACGTCTGTTTATTTTAATTTGATTTATTTGAGTTTGAAGTTTTCAACAATTTTATATTTGTATTTTTTGTATAATTTCCAAAATCTTGTTATAGAAAGTTTAGTCTACAACATGTAACGGAATGGCATATCCCACACTCGCAAACCGTAGCTCTCGCATTCGGACTACAAACTTTTTTCTCGTGTGGAATATGTGCCATTCCATTACTTGTTGTAGAATATACTATTTCAACTTCTGTATAAATATACTCTCATTATTAAATTTTTTTTCAATTAATTATAGTCCCCATAATTCACAATAGTGACTTATGATTCATAATCCACTTTTCTCGACTAATCACAGAGCCAGAAATCCATAATTCACAGTTATTTTAAAGACGTGATGTGGATCACCAAGCAACGGCCTCATTGTGTACTTTATTGTTGACGTTTTTCAACGAATTTCGATAATTTTTAAAAGTGATTTCCGAATTTACACAGTATTAAATTCGGGATTATGGTCATTATTCACTCGCCTACGGTTCGTGACGCAAACTTCATATTATAATCCCTCATATAATAATATACTATTATTTATATAAAACATAACTCTTCATCCGGAAACAAGAGAACAGAACTTAATCCAAAAGTCTTATAAATTAGTATTGTTTAGTTTAAAACTTATACCGTGATTTTTTTTAAATTTTAATTATGTTGCAGATAAAATTTGTTCCCAAGATTCTTGACAAATAGAATGACAAAATCCCTCGCCTTCGGCTCGTGATTTTGGTCATATCATTTGTCTTGAAATATTACTAAGCAATAATCATTCGAAATACATTTTTTCTGGCAAAATAATATTACTATATAATAAAATTTTACAAACCTGCAAATTTTCGCACCCCTTCAAAATGCCCTCCTCAATAGCCTTAATAGAATTCCCGCTCAAATCCAAAATCTGCAGATGAACCAATCCATGAAACTCACTACTAGAGAAAATCGGATTCAAAGTATCTCCTAACAAATTATCCGCCAATCTCAACTCCAACAACGAATCCCTCAAATTATGCAACATCCTCTCCGTGAGCCTTCTCAGGGCATTGCCAGAAAAGTCAATGGACCTCAACGGCAGAGCAGAGTCCCCAAACAGCTGCGGAGGCAAAGCCTGGTGCCCCGCAAACCTCTGCCGGAACGCCACGATTGGGGCGCCGTAGGGCAAGGCGGGGAGTTCACCGGCGAAGACCACGCGGTCGCAGTCCATTAAGATTGAGGGGCGGTCTTCTGGTTCTTGCGGGTCTAGGGAGCAGCGACATGGGTAGCGGAGCTCCCGGCTTAGTTCGGAACACGGGCCTCCGGATGGTGATAGAGAGGTGCAGGAGAGCCATGTTGACAGGAGGGCGAAAATGTATAGAGATGACTTCATTCCTGGAACATGACAAATATATTTTATTAATACGGTGTTTTTATTTGGTAAATACTATAAAAGCTCCCAAAACATGTGTTGATAAAGCTCTCAGAACTCATAGTAATTAAATAATATGTAGTTATTTATGATATAAGTGTTAAAAGTGACATTTTATGAGTAAGTGAATCACTTTTAACATGTATATCATACAAAATTTTATCTACGATCTTCCTAGTGTATTAGTAAATACTAATAAATGTAGAATGATGTTTTGACAGGCTGGGTTATATTTGTTGATTTATTGAAACAAATCGTTAGCAACGTGTTAAAAGTAACAATAAAATCACTTTTAAAACGTTGCTATGTTACTTGTAATACTAGTGTCTGAAAGTGACATTTTTAAATTGCTAAACAACCGTTAAAAGGGCCACTTTTATCAACGGTTGTAGATACAAGATTTTTTATTAAATTCTATAATAGTTATGTACGCTATAAGTCCAGTAAATGAGTTTTTATGGTACGAATAAAATGTTTCCGGACGAAGCGATGAAAAGAGTCCGAAATTTAAACTTGTGTTTTCTTTTCTTTCTTAAAACCAATCAGGTCGTTTTGGCCTTAAAAACAATATTTTACAAAAATGAATGTACAAAATTGTGGATCAAGTATAACTTAGCAACGATAAAAAATAATAATGTAAAGTTCCATTTACCGGACTGAAATCAGATCGGTGCGGTAAACATGCAAATGTGATACAATATGAAATAATGTTTTTTTATTAAAATACAACTTTTCAAAATAGGTACTGAAACAATTAAATAACAACAAATTATGATTTGTAAGACAGAGGAAGCCCTCTTTTGTTCAACTCGTAGCCTTCATTCTGATTCACAAATGTTTCCTTTAGCTTCTTTTATAAATAAGTGTGGCATTAAAACATTTCGAATTTATTATAAATTTTGATTCTTCAAAATTTATTGGCATGACTAGTCACAGGAGATTTACATCTTCTTAGGCTTTTGTCCTACCCAAACATTGGTGGTTGTTTCGCATTGGAGAAGTTAAGATGTGTTCGCATTTCGCATTCCTTTGGTCTGCTACAAATTGTAACGAAGTTAAAACAATTTCTTTTGTTGGTAACTCGAACTTAAGTTTATGCATATTTATACGTTGTCGCTGATTATCATTTGTTTATTTGTTTTATCCATTTTATTAAGTTATTATTTATCATCCGTTAAGTCTTCATTATTTTGTCAATTTCCCTTTCGATTGTCTGTGCTTGTTTATTTTATTTTATTTGACGGCTGGTAACCGCACTTCATACGTAAAAATATATCATTTACCGAGATCTGCGTAAGCAGAGTGCCACACCCATAATGGGTAAAAGGCGTGATGATATATTTATTTTATTTTTTGTTTATTTTGTAAGTCAGCAACTTAATCAAGCATAGGATAAATAAATGCACAATATTTAAACTATATTATTGTGTTTCAAGATAACTATAATAACATTTACTGGTCGTGTCCATGTCCAATATTTTAATAGCTCTAAAATAAAACTGTCAAAATAAAATATATTTCGTTTAATTTATACCGAAACATATTATGAAATAATCTAGATTCTAGATACGTTTCAAAAGTGCAAATATCTGAAAGGTTTGTTGGAATGTTTACTTCATCAGTTGATGTAATCAAATATTTGTATTTTTGTTTGGTTTTGCTGCAGAGCCAGGCGAGCTGTGTATCTCATTATCGTGCTTGTAGAGCAAATGTACCGGTGCTCCAAACTATTTTTTGTATAGTAGTTGATTGACACCGTTAGAACTAGTGTAAAACGACGAGAATTCATTTTAAATTGTTGTAAACATAGGTGCGAATTACTGGGGATAGAAATTCCTGCGATAATCACTCTTTAAATGTAATCGTTACAGAATTAAATTTAAAAATCTGACATAACTTCCCACTTACGATACTTTGAAACGGTACAAAATAGAGGAAAAAGTTTCAAATAATAATTGTAGACAATACTATTGTACACTTTTTTTGAATAAAACAAAATTTACTCTAACACAATTATTTACTGAGATATGCCCAAAAAACCTGATAGGTTTCAAGTAAACTACCTCTTCCGGTTAAAAGATTGTTACTAAATCTAATCAGCTCGTAACTTAAACATTATAATTCTAAATACATAGGATATTTCAAGATGATATCTTCATTACCTTTTGAGTTATCGTGGATATCGTTTCACGTTACATACTTTTGCAGGATGTAGAAATGAAATGTGGGGTATAGGAATTTAATTTTTTTTTATATATTGCTATATATTTTTAACTATATACTTTACAGCTAAAGTGTAAATACAATAGTTGTTCAGAATTTAAAAAATATATGCAATAAGGCCCGTTTGGTTACCTAAGTATTAGGTAGTATTTCACGAGATACATCAATCAAATTAAAATTAATATTTATTATAAAAATTCGCAATTTTATCATTTACAATCCTCTACAAAAATTCTATACATCTATATACCGTGTGTACCACGTAAATGTTGGCATAGACAATTAACATGTAAAATTAGTTTTTTGTAAATAAAAAGTGTCCGGCAAAAAAGTATGCATCCAAATTTTATATCACAATACTGCCAATGTCCCTACATCTTATTTAATACAGATTCATTTATTTTGATACCGTAATTTATTGAAATTAATAATAAAAAGCTTAATTTTCCGTCGACTCTTTTCATTGTTTCTGACGTAAAGTGCTTGTAATTTGTTTTAAATATTTTAATCTGTTACCCTGTATTTCTGGAATCACACACGTTTGAAAAACTGACAGGTACTGTAAGATTTATAACGAAGTAAACTGTTATCTAGTTCGTTTATATCGATGATTTGTTATAAATTTCGAACTAGTTTTTGAAGCTATTCAAACGGGAGTTTCATTCTAGACCACGAATTTTTATTAATATAGGCTAACCTAACATGTTACGTAAATAATTGCCAGTATTTTTGTGAGTTACATTTACATACAAATCTGTAGAGTGCCACATTCACACATGGTCAACGCCTGATGATATGTTTACATAGTCAGAACCGCCTTTTATATTACAAGCATTTTAAATAGTACTCAATAATTGTAGTAGATGTTAAATGTTATAGACATAGATGGTTGTGCTCTGTAAGGTGTGGTAATATGCGAGGGGACAGGAGAGTTCAGATATACCCAGAAACACAGTCAACCACCAATCAAACTCCTCCAAACATTCCTCTACCGACACACCACTTTCGCCTCGTCCACATTCATACGTGCTCGTCTATTCTTCACACTCGGAAACATTCATTCACGCTACAAACCCTGAATCAGAAACAACCACTTATTCCTCGGACGCCCTCGCAATTGTTCAAATTCAATCTCACCCACATATATTAGTTTAATCAACCTTTTATTCCACATTCGTTCAAGATGTCCAAACCACCTCAATTGACTCACTCCCATTTTTTAAACAACATTCTTCTCAATCTCACAATCACCATAAACCAATGTATTCAGGATACCAAAGATGAGCAAATTACTGAAAAAATGGAATTAATTACTTTTTTATAATTCCTGTCACAATGTTAATTAACTTACAATCGTCAAATTACATTACTTTATGATCAAAATGTAATTAATTTATTAGCTCAATTACATGCAAAAAATGTAATTAAATTACATTAAATATTTACAATTACTTTTTATTTTTATGGGAATTTAAAAAATCATATTTAATATATTTATTTATTTTACAACTTTATACCATAAAAGATGTAAAATATAAATCAAATGTAAAATGTAGGAACATACAATTATTATTATTAAAATATGTAAAAAAGAACTAAAGACTAGAATTCTAAAACAAAAACAAAACGTTCTGCCTAATATTGTGGATTATAGTTATTCAAACTGGTGTTTTAAAATTAGTAATTTCTCAAAGATAGAATCTACAGGGATTTGAATTTAAAGTAATGTCTAAGAATGAAATTAATCTTTCAACAGTAGCCGAGGAAGTCAAAATATAGTTTTACTGATATTTGAAAAATTACTAATTCTGTATTCTTCATTTATTTTCATGTTTTTATGGTCTAACAACCTCCATCCATCAAAATTTCATGGATTTTTACAGTGACTTGTACATTGCAATGTTAGATGAAAACGAATATTTTTGTTAGGTACGTTCACTACCATGAATTTTGTTTTGCAAATTCAAATTTGAATAATAATTTCTTACAATTATTCTTATCGAAAAACAAAATAATTATTACAGTGAGATCTTTGAATATTCTAGTTATTTATATATGTGGTTGAAAAGGATAGCTATAACATTAAACTATAAAAAAATATTTGTTGAAGTCTAGTTGGTCAAAAATTCTGAACTTTGATACTGTGTCTCTCATTCCCATGAACGACTACAGTAATGCAAATAATTTGTATATTTATAAATATGGTCATCTATACTATAGCATACTAAGTTCAAATGGAAAATAATTTTAGTATGTTATAGACGATCATATTTATAAATATACGAATCATTTACATTATTGTAGTTGTTCATGAGAATGTGTGACATAAATTTTACTACTTTGTAAATTATGTTCATGCAAATTTGCAAACACAATTAGCTTTTTAAAATTTATTACAAAACTTTGGACTTTCATCTACAAATGTAGATATAAAACATTATATGTTTCATTTATTATAATAAAGATATATTGTTTCAAAAAAAGTCATGTTCATGTTGAGCAATCTTCAGCCCGTATGGCTGACCTTAAAAGAATAACACCGTATTAATTTGTTTATGTCATAAATTGTAGATATTTTGAATATTCTAAACTCTATTTTTTTTCTATTAAAAAGATGTTTGGCCGTCTCTGCTCTAGGCACAAAATGATAACTCGCGAGAATTGGATTTGATTGTAGTCAGTGAGCCAAGTGGCAGAAACAACGCGCCTTCGGCAGCGGTTATGCAAGCTGTGGTCTTTCAACTTTAAGCATTTGAGTTCTTGGTTGTCCGTTGTTGGAATCCGTGAGAACTGAGACTGACATTTAAAAGGTAGAATACTGGGAGTGAGTTTCGTTTTTAGGATGGCTACGCCTTAAATGATGAGTGTTTGGTGCGTGATTACGTTGAAGATTACGAGATTACAGTTGGAGATGAATGTCAGGGTTGAGATACAATCGTTTTAATTAATTTAAAGCATGATTTAATTTTAATGGAGTTTTTGTTGTAGGAAGTATTATTTAAATGTCGAAATTTTTTGTGCAGGCATTTCAAAATAATAGTAATTTTGCATTACAAGAACGTTACTTATAACTTTACTGGCGAGCTAAGTTTGGGTTACGGTCGAGCATTGTACATACAATGATATATTGAATCATAAATAATCTTATATTTATGGGAGGAAACAGCACATAACATTCCACTATTAGATCGAAATAGTCTAAAAACATACACTAACAGGCAGATTCATAAAAGGGATTAGCGTTAACTCAATTTTTTTCATCATCTGTAACTTTGTTTTTAAATTAACTATATTATCAAAATGTGTCAAATTTTATGCTAACCAATCTTGATTACAACCTTAGTTAAAATAATTATGTTCTGAGAATGAAAAATGAAGTTTCAAGTAATAATAAAAATGGAGTTAGCGCTAATCTCTTTTATGATTCTGCCTGTATTAGTTAAACTAGAACCAAAATACCAGATTTACAGCAGAGGCTACCGTCATAAGGGAATCTATGGGTATATTACATCCCGAGGAATATATTATGCAATTTGATTCCCGTAGAACACAATATATTTTTTCACATACACGTATTTTCCCAAACCACCGATGCCACCCTTTTATAATGCAGGGGAAACAATTTTTTTAACTAAACGATATGAAATCTTATTAATGTGATGTGATCTATCGAATGACGCCAAAATTGAACAACAAGGAGTTACCTTTGATTTGTTTAATTTTGTTTTTTTCACATAATTTGAGCACTTTCTCTCACTACGGGAGATCACCTGAAAGAATTGACCAAAAGAATTCGTGTACTTCTGCATAAGCATTGGGTTGTTTTTGTACGGTGCTGGCGTGGAAAGAATCAGAGACCATCCCACCTCGGGCGTTTGCGAAATAAAGTCGAAGATTACAGAAAAAGGAGTGGGTTAGTAAATGTCAAGGTGGCTACTTGTGAACCTTACTTGCTACTATCTAATGCGCGAGAAATACACGAACGTTGAGGTAGTCTATTTGGGATTGTCGGCATTGTTGTAATGGGAATCCTGGTTGTTACGAATAATCATTTGAAATTCATTGTAAGATATTAGAATGTTCGCCCAACTAAAATGATTCATTGCCATGTATATCTTAGCACCGCGATTTTATTGTCGACTTTTATATACAGATTATTGGCTATAATCAAGGGGATTTTAAGGAAAGTAAATGTTATGAATAGATTTTCGAATTGAGAATTTCGAACAGTTTTGTGCGTTACCACAAAGCTAAAAGATTGTTGATTTCTAATTGAACAAGAATTTATTTAGTGTGTTTTTACAGTTGGTGAAGATGCTCAACAGTTGGCAGCAGCCTCCATCTCCATACAGTTTGAGTACTACTTTGAGGTCCTCTTGAATACCATCAGCAATGGTTGAAAAAACTCGAGGAGACACTGCTAAATAGGTGAGTCCAAAATTTCGATTGTGGAAAAGAATTTAATTATTTAAACACTCCCAATGTTACAACATCTTACGCGAACCAATTCATCTCAAAGCTTCGAGCCTTTTCATTATTTCTCTCTCTTAACTTGTATGTGTGTTGTGTGTATCACGATCACGGATCACTCTGATCACTTTGATCACGAGTCACGGCGGGGCAGCGGTCACCGGTACGTCTGCATTCCTCCGCCACCGCGGTTACATAGCGGTACCTTCACCTGACCGCGGTGCTGCAGGCGAACTCAAGTGGAGGAGACGATCAACGGTTCATGGGAGATAATTGTTGTAGTAGAGTGGCTGGGTAGCTCCCGAATCTTCACCCAAATCATTTTTAAATTAAACATCGTTATAATGTATGGCACAGCAAAAATATTTCCTCGGAATTAAAGAGATTAGAACTGCTGACAAATAATATTAAAATACATAAATATGAGCTTAAATTCACATGAGCTGTTCTCGGTGGTGTAGTGGCTATGTCACTAGCACAGTACACCAAAGGTCGTGGGTTCGAATCTCAGTAATCCTGCTGAATGGTTATCATTAAAACGGTCAGCTTCATATTAAGGTTTTATTCAACTTCAACTCTAAAACGTTTTCTGTCAGCAAATATTTTCAGTTTAGCCGTCATTGTGGTCAGCAAGTAGAACAATATTGATCAGTAGATGATGTCATATTCGGCAACTCAAAAGTTATTTCTATAGCTTATTAAATACATTTGCAGTAAGCTAGCAAAAAGGCAAATCGCAAGTCAGATTTAATAAAACTTTGGCAAGCTGTAATAGTTATTTACTTTACAATTGGGCAAAGTAAAGAATTACCCACGAGAGAAATTTTTTCTAACGAAACCGAAGGCTGAGTGTGATAATTTTATCGAGTAGGTAATTCCACTTTTGCCCACGTGTGAAGTATAACGTTTTATCCAACATCTCTTAATAAATGCAAAATTTATTAAAGAAATATTTGACAATGACATATGCTTTAAATTTTCTAAATTAAAATGTTTATAGAAATAGTTACCAAGGAGTTGTGTGTTATTAATTATTGTTATAAATAAAGTGACTTTTCTCAAAATTATACCCACTAGTAGGTAATCTGTTACTTTCCTTGGTTAAAATCGCCACAGTTATAGAGCATTTATTGAGAGATGTTGGATAAAATTTATGTTTTCACAACATGCCAGAAAACCTCACCGTTCTTCTCCCGAACTAGTGAAGAAAATTTTTTTTCCTCTCTAGTGAGGAAAATATAGAAGTGTTACCTATATGAATATTATTTACAAACAATATATTGTAAAAATTATAAATAAATTCCAAACTTTATTGAAAATCTAATTTTAGTGATATACGTACTTTAAATTATCTTGCAATTATATCTTATGTTTTTCTTTTCTATATTAAATAACAATTTGACAACTTTAATTTATATTTAAGATTGATTCATTGACAATACTGCTACACCCCCTTGCGTCTGATAACATAACTTTTAACGCGTAGTGTTGTGTTATCAAAGTATATTTTAGGTCCGAACAAATCGTTTTTAGAAACATGTGAAAAAAATGTTGTGTCTAACACGAAAGGAAAGTCCTTCTTCCATTCTCGTTCGAAACAAACTTCGAACTCGAGTGGGAAAAAGAAGCGCTTTCCTCTCTAGTTTGACAAATAACTATTATTATTATTAGTATACGAGACCGAAAAAAAAAACTCCCGGTATATGTGTGAAAGGTAAAAATTCAAATATGTCAAAGTAAATTTCGACTACCATCGGTATTGTAATCGTGCTGTTTGCATGTACACAATGAGAGTTAAAATCGAGGTAAAGTAAACAATTACTTTACAAGAAAATATTTAACCTTTCGCGCAAAAGAGGCAACGAGGATGCTTTGTAAACCGCAACGTAATGATGTGAAAAACATAATAATTTATGTACATTAATAATAATTAAAACTCACTAACAAAGACTAGGAGTAGTCTTGACTGCACCGCTGAAATTTGTAATAAAATTGTGAAGACAATTCTGTGATTATTACTAAAAATAACTAGTAACTTTCACTCATTTTGTAAAATGGCTGTAACCACCAGCACCTGTCACTAACAAGAGTTTTTATTCGATGTTCTTACGCTAACTTAGAAGGTAATTAGTATAATTAAACTATATAAAAGAATATTTCATCACACACTATAAATAATAATTGTTTAATCTCAGTGCAAAATACAGCTGAAAGTTTTTATAGCTCGTAAAATCATTTGCAATTTGAATTTTACATATTGCACTAAAAATAGAAAGATTTATAATTATAAAAGTTGAAAATGCTTTCAGAAATCACAGTAATGAAATAATGAAAAGATTTTTGGTTTAAGTTTAGTAAAAATTTTATTAAAATACAACGTTTTGAATTACTGCACAAATAGGTAAATAGAAACAATAACTAACAACAAATTTTTTTTCTTCTAAAATTCATAGAGAACGAATTATTGCCTAATGAAAATTTGCTATATGTTTCTTCAAAATTTATTCAATGGGATGACTAGCAACAGCAGCTTAAATTCTAACTAGCGATTCAGTCGGATGCGTTACGATCAAGTTGCTGAATGAATTTAATAATTAGCTAATCTTGTACATGTGTTAAACAACATAACTGCTTATTTAACAGCAATGTTATCGTTAACTGAAAGTAACAAGTAATGTTCACAAGCAAAATTGACAATTCAGTTAGTGCGATAGTACACTGACCACCTGTTAGAAGATATAATCATGTTGAACGTTACTTTTCTAGCAGTTATTTCATAGCAGAAACAAGAGCAAGAAGTGAATTTAATAGTATAGCATTTTCCTTTTATCTTTTGTTTTAAAACGAACTAATATTTTGTTGTGCCTTCATCCAAAAACACTCGTTTTACATATTTCAAAATAGTCTAGAAACTGCTTGGTTTCAGGCCTAAGCCGGTTACAGCTAGGGACTTTTATAAGAATAGGGTTGGCACCAACTGGCTGTCAATTTTGTGCCGTTAGTTTTGTTCGGTGTCTGAGTGATTGGAGGTTATATATTTCTATCAAATTTAGAGCTAAATTGTTAATTGTAAGCTCAAATGTAAGTAATTATAATTAAAGTTTCTGTTGTACAACACAACCAATAAATGTATCTTCGGCTCGGGCTGTCAAACTATTCTCGCACTCGCAAAAGTGTACTTTCTGGACTAGTGATACAAATAACTATAGTATGACAAGTGGTTAGTGAGTGATGTTCATATAAGCACGCATATCAAAACACAATAGACATTTATAATTAAGTTAATAATGAACAGGTAGTTTACAAATGCATTCATTTGACTTTATAATCGCCTCATCTTGTTCGCATCTCCAACTGTACATTGTAAACGATTTCCTATAGTGCACTAGTGTGTTGAATATTTAACCAAGTATGAAATTATTTGCATAACAAAACAAACGATAGAATTTTTGCAATTTCCGCTAGCTGGAAAGAGGTTAATGATTTTGTTTATTGTACGTTTAGTGAGGAGAAAGAAAACTGTCATTTACTTATGCCTTAGTGTGGCACTCTATTTTGAACAGATCTCGGTGTGATCAGGGTTTTTTTTTTTGTACGTATAGCTTATACCAAAAATATTAGTAGTATAGGTGACAGCTGATATAGTGTTGGTACTACTGAAATGGTCACAATAAATTGACGGAATACTTGATGAGTGTAAAACGAACCACAATATTTTTGTTCTTGGCAATTTATTGACAAGAAATCCTGACCAATTAGTTGACCAATAAATTGCTCCGTGTAACACAGATATTATTTTTTTAAATCTGGTATGGGCACTACACTACTTTCTTATACATGTATAACCAACTGAACACGTAGGTATGACCTGTTCTTTGCAATAAAACCGTTCCTACGCTTCCACTTTTGTACACGAAATTTTGTGTAACAATGTCTGAAATTGCGAGTTATATTGTATCTCCTCACTGAAACACAACCATTTATGTCTACAACACACTACTACTACAATTATTTAGTGCTATTTAAAATACTTGTAATAATAAAATTGGGCCGGCATTTTTATATAAGAACAAAGACAGTTAGGTACTTTATGATCCCCGCGGAGTTAATTTTGTATTCATTACTTATTCGCAGAACGAGGTTTAAGAAACAAAGTATAATCTTCTTGTGAAATCATCGCAGAGACAAGTAAATCGTGTGAGCATTTTTTATATTTTATCTAGAATTAGAAAAGCAGTTTCTGCGGACATTATCATAAAGAAATTTTTACTTTACTGGTAGTTGGTAGATAGAAATCCCTCAAGAGATTGTCAACAGACTTCTTGTTTGTTGTCTACTAACACACTTTTTTCACAAATATTCTTTGTAATGTGGGAAATTATGCTATACAGTTAATTCTATGCCGCTGATTATTCAAGGCACTCAGATTTTATGGTGATGAACAGAAGTAGTGTTTGTCACGATACTTTACATGATAAATTGTGTAAATGTCTATTCCAAAATAATTTCATCAGCTTATACCACGAGCTCTGGTTTTGGGTGTTTTAAGAGAAGTGATTTTGCCTCAGTTTTAGTATTGTACAATACTTCAAATAAAAGTGGACACTCTTAAAACACCCCTCTTGTGTACTGGCAAACGAAAATGGAACATTCATAGTAACCAACCAGAGAAATTTGCTGTGACTAGTCTTGCCAATAAATTTATAAGAAACAAAAATTGTAGCATAATCGAAATGTGCCAATGGCATACTCATAAGAGAAGCTATAATAATCTATAGTGAGTCAGCATAAAGTTGAACAAGATAATATGGCTTCCTTTATTTTATAAATCATAATTTGTTGTTACTTAGTTACTGTTTCTATTTACTTGTTTATGTTGATCGCTTGTATTCTTAGCGAAGAATAAGGTCCTTCACTATTAACAAAATCTGTTGTGGGCACCACAAAACCTCCCGCCATATATTTCTCATCGAACAATGCAGGAACACGTACCACCACTATCAAGAAATGCTCATCCCTTCAAAAAATTATGACACATGTCAAAAAATGATATTTTTCAACCGTTGTAATGTTTTTTCAAAAAACACAGGTTAGCAGATTTAAACGAAAATATCAAAATATAATTTTTCTTTCACGTGTTGTAATTCGTAAATGGTGACAGTTAGAGGAAAATGTTTCAAACAATAATTGTAGATAATATTATTTGAAACATTATTCTGATAACAAAATTTTCATTAATCCATAATTTACTGAGATATTTTAAAATAACTTGATAGAGCTTCAAGTGAACTACCATTTCCGGTTATTGGATTATCACCAAAAACTAATCAGCTCTTCCAAAGGAGATACAATTGATATATACAAAATATCAAAATTTTCACTTTAGTAATTTTTGAGAATCCGTAACTCCAGAGATCCACACAGACATCATCGCGAAACTATTAAAATCGTATTCTAGGGACTCTAAAACGTGCTCATCCAATGAAAACTCACTACTCAATTTTTAGCATGATTTTCTATATCTCTCTTATAGGATGTGGAGGGAGGTAAAAAAAATTATGAAAATTATTTAAATTAAAGACTATCTGCAGTTTTTTAAAAAAGTGTGGTATTCGATATTTCTTAAGCCGCAATTATTTTTTAAAAATACGACAGTGTTGTGGATATCAAACAGAAGGGATTGTAAATAATTGTAGTAATATAAATGTTCTATTTTAGTGTTTAGAAATTTATTTAATTGGAATTAAAATAACTATTCATGGTAAATAATTAAAATATACATGAATACCATTTATTCCAGGAAGAAATATAAACTATAAGATTATTTTAGTCAAATGTTTGATTACCACTGATAAATTTTGCTAACCTATGTCATTCAACCTGTCTTTTATTTCGTTGTGTCGACCTAACCACGTGTTTTTATTATCGCGCGAATTCTCAAACAAGTGTGATTTGTGTTATTTGGTTACGAATTCAAAACAAAAATCTTCACATTCGTTGCCAACCATTTGACACTTCGACAATCAGACAGCTCAATAATTAGAGACGTATAAAGAATTTAGAATATAATAGATGTGTGTGAGAGAAGCACAGAGAAATATAATACTTTGAAGCCAGAATAGCTATCTTTAAAACTCAAATATCTTCATAATAATATTATTTTTTTAACTTCTATTATATCTAGTCTGATGTTTTTGGGTCCAGTTATAATATAAATGACTTATTTGCCATTTTGACTCTAATGAAGGACCCCTTTACATGTAGTAAATTCGAAACGTTGGATCAAAATCTTTTTATGTATTGCTGAGTTCTGAAACGTGTATAGCAGTGACAACTATTTCGTCAGAGCATATGACGTTACCAATAAAAAATGCATGTGTGGTTGAATAAAAACTGGAATTCCAAAATGAAAAACTTGTTTTGCAAAAAGAGACATGTAGATATATTAAGCAAGGTTATAATGTAAAATAGGTTGAATAACTCTGGACTTGGTGACGATGACGACAGGAGTGCCAACTGCCAAGGTGCACACTGTTTATATTTTGTTTTTATTGAATGTCTGTGGGCTGAGGATCAAATATTTTTCATTATTTTCACTCGTACATGTTAATTACTCAAGATAAGTGTATGAAAGTAATGTTCTTTAGGTACCTATACAAAATAAAATAACAGAAATATGTCAGCAAGTCTAGACCTTCCAGTTTTTATCCAACTAACTTATTAAAAGTAGATACTCGTAGAACTGATCCGATAAACGTGTACAATACACAAACAGAAACAGAAGTGAATCTTTTCCTTTAAATCCTTGCAGTTAGGTTTCTCCACTTCTTCTTATCTTTTGTATACTTTGTTAGTTTTTAATTCCTGCTGCTTTTAAATCTTATACTTTCTTTAGCCGTGTTTATCTGAGTGCCTCGTCTTTTTCTTCCTCTTGGTTTCAATTCTAGTACTGATCCTTCTCTTCTGCTCTCCATATGTTCTCAAGCCATCTAACTTTCTGTTTTGATTTTTTTTCACTGTCTTCTCCTTCTAACTCTTATTCTTTTTCACAATTCAATATCATTTTCAAACTTAATATTTTCACCTCGATTTTCACCTTTGAGGTTCAAATTAAAAGCTGATTAAATTTGTTTAGTTGACCATTAATCAAAAGTGGTAGTTTACTTGAAGGCCTGTAAGGTATTTTGAGCACATCTCGGAAAATAATCATTGAGTTAGAGGAAATTTTATTACAATAAAAAATATTACCTACAATTTTTATTTAAAAGTTTTTTCTATTTTGCGTCGTTTAAAAATTGTTTAAGCGGGAGGTTATGTGGCAGATACATCAAATTTTTTTATTATTGTTATTAGTCTTATTGTTCAGTAAATTCTTATTTTTGTGTCGTTAGTAAAAATATTGTTTTATTTATTTTTCTGCTTCTCTTGTGCTTGTTAGCATAATCTCTAAGTATTCAACTTACTCATAGTGTACAATGTATTCAAAGAAATAAAATCGTGAATTTTCTTTCCGAAATGTCTAAGTCATGCAAGAACAATCTCTATGTTTGTTACGGTGCAGTTACACGGAGTAGGCGTTGAAATTGACCTTTCAACTTTTCTTTTCTGCTATTCACATGCATGTTACATGCTGGTTATACACCAGCACACCACATACATATATAATTAATATACTCTGTATGAAACAGCAAGTAAATAAGAAATTTCTGTCTGCTACTTATCTAACACTAAGACCTGTTTTCTATTATAAAAATAGTTATTATCCTATGAGATGATGGTTTGTGTTTCTGCAAAGCTACGAAGAAGAGTTTATTAATAAATATTCCTCATAATATGATAGTTATTTATGTATGAAAAGCATTGAAGTTTTACTTTTTATCACGAATAAGTAAATTATTTGCCGTAGCCCATAGGGGTACATATTAAATTTTATTTGAAATATAAAATTAGAACCAACTTAAAAAATATATATTTTACTGGTTAAGTTTATACATCTTTCACTTCTCAGTTAATCAAACATTGGAACTTGCACCTCTGGCATTGAAGTTATCGAAAACAACACTGAAAATTCTAAGTTTTGTTCGCAACTTAGTCGGAATGAATTATTTCGTTCGCGCTTGAAAGTTAAGTTAAATATCCCCGTAAAATCATTTTTCGTTTCTTGAATTTATAAATAAAAAGCCGTCAAATAAAAATTATTTGCTGTTTGTATAATTGATATGTCCTTAAAAGTGTGATTTTTTGGGTCACCATTGTCAGCCAATTAATTAATTTAAATTTAAAAGAAATTACCCATACACCGAAACGTCAACATGACATAAAATCATAAAAAGACAATTTTATACGCTGTACTGTTGTCTGTATTATTATTTTGTATTTACATGACTGATTTCATGTACTCTACTGTTAACTTAACCCAATTATAAGAACTGGAAAGAAATGTCAGTGAAATTTAATAAAAATACAGTTTTGTTGTACGAAATCATTTTAAAACTAATTATTAATATTCCAAATAATACAAGACTTGCTGAGGAACCAAACATAGCGACACTTCGAGTTTGTATTCGCATTTTGAATCAATTTATACCGGATGTAGAATCATATCATTTGGCCCAGTTAAAATTGTACAAAGGAAGATTATTTCATTTGCCTTATATCTTAAATTCTATCATTTTTGCTTCCCGTACATACGTATATGTAAGGGAGGTATTATATTTATGTTGCGAATTAATTAGATTTTGGGAACAATTTATCAACAATAAGTGGTAGATTATTTGAAGGCCTATCAGGGTTTTTGGGCATATATAAAATAGAGTAAATTTCATTGGACTCTAAAATATGTAGAATAATATTATTTACAATCTTTATTTGAAACATTTTTCATTTTGTTGTCATCAGATTCAAAAACAGTATTTGTGGTACCAGTCAATACCTTTGGGCCAAATGAAATCTTTATGTTACTGATTTTTGTTAATTTGTTATTATTTCAGTTTCTATTTTTCTTGAAGAAACACTTAAAAATAACAGAATGAAGATACAAATAAATTGAGTACAAAAATTTTCCCTTTGTCAGAACAAAACAATTTTATAAAATTATTCTAAAAGTCTTATTTGTGCCAAATGATATGATTCTGGGCTCGTAGTTTAGAAAATATTTAGGCAGTTGAAATATTTTAGGCTTTTGTGTATCAAAATTGTTTTTCGATTTCATCAGCAATGTTTTTTACCAATACTGAATCTCTGTTTATAATGGCAAAGTTCAAAATATTCTTTCGCTTCAAACAATTATTACAACACAATAAAATTGTATACTATTACAGTCATAAAAACATTAATTCTTATTCGTTTATTGTTGCATTTGCCTCACATGACATAACACAAAGAATTATAGTGATGAAGGTAAACTTGCAGTTTTACAATGCGCAGACATTACATTCAGTTTTTACCTCCATTCCCATGCCAGAAAGGGATGTATAGGAATCATGCTAAAAATTCGGTAGTGAGTTTTCAATGGATGAGCATGTTTTAGGGTGCCTAGAATACGATTTTAATAGTTTCGCGATAGTGTATGTGTGTGTTTCTCAAAAACTACTAAACTTAAAATTTTTATATTTTGTATATATCAATTGTACTCCCTTGGGAATAGCTGATTAGTTTTTGGTGATAATCCAATAACCGGAAGTGGTAGTTTACTTGAAGCCCTATCAATTTATTTTGAAATATCTCAGTAAATTATGGTTTGTTAACAATTTTTGTTATTACAATAACGTTTTAAATATTATTATCTACAATTGTTGTTTGAAACATTTGTCTCTATCTGTCACCATTTACGAATTTAAAAAAAAACAACGCTTGAAAAATGTGATTTTTTTTAACATGTCATAAATGAAAACTAAATTTTTTGAAGGGATGAGAGTTTCTTTATAGTGGTGGTCTATGTTCCAGCATTGTTTGATAAGAAATCTATGGCGGGAGGTATTGTGGTGCCTACGACAGTATATTGTTTCTACTGATGATGATAAATAGTGAATCGGTATAGAAAGTTCTTAGCCTTAAAATTTGACAATTTATTTTATCTACGATCGTTGTTAAAAGAGGCCCTTTTAACGGTTACTTAGCAAGTTGAAAGTGTTACTTTCTTAAAAATAACATATGAACATGTTAAAAGTAATTTTATTGTTACTTTTAACACGTTACTAACGATTTGTATCAATAAATCAACAAATATAACCCTACCTGTAAAAATATCATTCTACATTTTTCAGTATTTACTAATACACCAGGAAAATCGTAGATAAAATTTTCTATGAAATACGTGCTAAAAGTGATTTATTTTGTTCGTGGGGTTGTTTCACTCGGCTTCATCTCGATTAACAAACTTCTCCACTTACTCATTAAATGCCACTTTTAAACAAATAAATAACTATTAAATACAATTTGTAAAGACAGTTCGTGACAAAATCTATTAACATTTATATTTCGAAATTGTAAGTTTATTCATCTATATTTTTACTTCCCGCACATTCCGTTGCTATTCCCTTTACTCATAAAATATCACTTTTAATACTTATGTCATAAAAGATACAAATAATTTGTGGTTCTCATTGAATGCCTGTCTCTTAGTGACAAAGCATCTTGCAAAAATAATTTAGGAACGTCTGACCGGAAATTAAGAAAGTTGCTTTGTGAATTTGTTTAAATTAAAATCAGAATAAAAGCGTATACTTTTTATTACAGCATGTAAAATTTCACAATACCGCGTTCATCGACTTAAAAAAGTAAAAAACCTCTCCAAAGATGTTCTGTCTACTTTCTAATAACTCTTCAGCGCACACAATCTCATTCTTACCGTGGCAGTCCTATTAACAAAGTTCAGTTCACGTGGTCATTCTTATCCTGCAGGGGAGTAATCCTAGAGTCCTGCAACGTCCTGGAGGGTGCACTACGGAGAGGTACAGTCACTAGCAACACTACAAGGAACTAACACAGCACTAAGCAGTGTGGATATCGCGGTACTACCGATCGACTCACTATAAGACTAAAGTTGATTGTGGCATGAACCAAGAGAGCGGATCAGTGAGTGCCCCCTCTCAAGACGGTGCAGTGACGGAGAGGTGTTTTAGTTGAGAATATAAAATAAAATCATTATTTACCTATGGATAGGTGTGGCATTCTGCTTGGCGCAGATTTCGGTGTGATGTATGTGTAACAATAAAACAAGTAAATTCACAATTACAAAAAGGATTAGCGCTCACTCCATTTTTATTATTACTCGTAACTTTATTTTCCATTCTAAGAACATATTTATTTTAACTTTTGTAGTCAAGATTGATTAGCATAAAATTTTACACAATGGCTGATACCACGAGCTCTGTTTTTGGGTGTTTTAAGAGCAGTGTTTTAGGCTTGGTTTTGGCGCTGTACAATGTTCTAAAATTATTTTATAAAAAAATACTTCAAATAGAAGTTACAGAGAAATATATTATCTACCACATTTATTTGAAGTATTTTTTTTATAAAATAATTTTAGAACATTGTACAGCGCTAAAACTGAGCCTAAAACACTTCTCTTAAAACACTCAAAAAAACAGAGCTCGTGTTACCAGCCATTTTATTAATTTAATTAATTTAGAAACGAAGTTACAGATGGTGGTGGGCACCACAATACCTCCCGCCATAGATTTCCTATCAAACAATACAGGAACATCACGAACGCTCATCCCTTAAAAAAAATTAGTTTTCAATTACACATGTCAAAAAATTACATTTTTTACCCGTTTTATTTTTTTCAAAATGCACAGCTTAGCTGATTTAAACGAAAATGGCAAAATATAATTTTTCTTTAATGTGTTGTAATTCGTAAATGGTGACAGTAAAAGAAAAATGTTTCAAACATTATTTTAAAACAAATTGTTTTTAAATCATTATTTATTGAGATATTTGATAGGGCTTCAAGTAAACTACCACTTCCGGTTTATTGGACTATCACCAAAAACTAATTAGCTCTTTCCAAGAAGATACAAAATTGATATATTCAAACCGACAGACAGACAGACACACACAGACATCATCACGAATCTATTAAAATCGTATTCTAGGGTGCTCATCCACTGAAAACTCACTACCGAATTTTTAGCATGATTCCTATACCTCCCTTACAAGATGTGACGGGAGGTAAAAATATAGTTAGCGTTAATGCCTATTGTGAATCTGCCTGTTTTTGTGTTTAACCAGCCAATGTGAAAATGTTAAGAAGCAACTCGCATTTTAAATAATAAGTACTATAAATTAGTTGTTGTAGAAAAGGTTCAGTGTTATTTTTGCGACTAAAATTTTTCAATTATTTATTAATATTGTGACTGTCTTATCCATGATTTCAAAATTGCTATTTGTTATAATTTAAATATGTTTGATTCATCAACAAATGTTTGGCAATTTTTGTAATTATATATTTACTTGCAAGTGTAATTCTGTAATAATTGTTGTTTTGTTCATTTCAGTAGCTCCTGAAGAAAGTGCAGGACGCATCTAAATTGGTCCAGATAAAATAAAACCAATGTATTTACTAAATTCCCGTAAATTATTTTTACTACGAGGCCAAGGAAATTTATCATGTAGAATAACAACCCCAAAGATGTTACTGGAGAAGGTACCACATTTCCGGTGAGTTTCCAGATCGTAGTATTTCTTTATTTTGATTATTTGTCAGAAAATAAAATCACATAAACTTCCTTTTAATCAATTTTAAACGATATAAAATAGAATAAAGTTCCAAATAAAAATTGCAGCTAATATTATCTACATCTTTTTTATTTTATTATGTATAACAAAATTTACTATAAACTCTTCTTTACGGTTGGTCATATTCCGCTTAATGAGTGGATGCTTGTCAATTTATATGAACACATTTTGTTAATTTAATTAATTTAGAAACAAAGTTACAGATGTTGAAAGAAATTGAGTTAGCGTTAATTCATTTTGTGAATTTGCCTGTAGATGTTCAAGTTGCGAATTAATTTAGTAGGAGCCCCATTCTTTCGGCGTTGTCTCCAGCACTGGTCATTCACTTCTAAAGTCATGGCTGGCTAGCCTCGTCCGACAGATATACCTGTTCATCAAGGTAACAGAACTGCATTGAGTACCGAGTAGTACTAGACAACAACTAAACATCGTCTACAGTCGTTCACTAACTCTATCATTTTATATTCTGCGCGTTTCTCTTGTTGCCATTCAACCAAGAAACAGTTACAGTAAGAATGAGCCTTAAGTTTTCTTCAACGTAACCCTACAAGTATACATGTGAGTTTTTTAAAGTAATCAATTAGTTTTGCTGGCTAACTAATAACGTTAGAGATAAAATAAATACATAGGCTTATACAGCAAGGAGGGGGACATAATTGTTCGGTTGGTAAAATCAAATTATTAGAGGGATGTGGCGGGGAATGAAGTTATATTTTCTTAAATGGAAAGAGGTAGTTTTCTTTATTGGAATGGATAGCCCGAAGTATTCACTTTTCAACGATATAACATGTTCCTATACCTAAAATTAAGGTTACAAAGTTCAAAGAAACATTAACATTTTTAATATAGAAAATATAACTTCGTAGGTTGTTGAACAAAATAAGTTATTGTTTTTATTATTGATACTCCTATCATCAATTTGTCAACATTTGTTGTCGATGTATAGTCATTGGCTGGTACCACGAGCTTTGATTTTGGGTGTTTTAAGAGCAGTGTTTTAAGCTCTGTTTTAGCGTTGTACAATGTTCTAAAATTATTTTATAAAAAAATACTTCAAATAAAACTGATAGGTAATACATTTCTCTATAACTTTTATTTGAAGCATTTTTTTATAAAACAATTTTAGAACATTGTACAGAGCTAAAACCGAGCTTAATACACTCAAAAATAGAGCTCATGGTACCAGCCTGGGTTGACAGGAGTATCAATAAAAAAAAAAAAACAATAACATTTTATTTGAAGTCCTACCTAAAGTTTTATTTTGTTAATGTATTTTTGAATTTTGTGACCATAATTTTAATTTTAGTTATAGGAACATGTTATATCGTTGAAAAGGGCTATCCATTCAAATAAAGAAAAGTACCCCTTTTCATTTAAGAAAATATAACTTTCATTCCTCTCGACACATCCCCGTAATAAATTTATTTTACCAACCGTAAAATGATGTCCCTCTCTTTGCTGTTTTAGCCTGTGTATTTATTTTTTCTCTAAAGTTATTAGTTAGCGAATTAGCCATCAAAACTGATTGGTTGCTTTAAAAACTCGCCCTGTATTCTGACGGGTCAATGTGACTGTTCAATAGATATACATATTTAGAGTTCCTAAAATACAATATGTATGTGAGTGTGTGTATGTGATAATTGTTTTCTTTCACGATAACTCAAAATTTAACGAAGTTATCCATGTCAAATTTATGTCTTAAATGTTCATGTTATCAGCTATTTGATTTTGTAAACAATCCATCAACTGGAAATAATAGTTTATTTGAAAGTCGTATCAGGTTTTTTGAGTTTATCTCAGTAAATAAATGAGTTAGAGTAAATTTTGTTATATTAAAGATATGTAAAGTATTATTGGCTGTCGTGAATTATAGGAACTGTAACTCATCGAAAAAATTGAAATAATGGGGATATAATATATTATTATACAGGAGTAAAAAAAGTTATTTATTTTGTTTGTGGGGTTGTTTCATTTGGCTTCTTTTGGTTTTACAAACTTTCCCACTTACTCATAAAATGTAACCTTTAACACTTATGTCATAATAGTATATTCTACAACAAGTAATGGAATGGCATCAACACATATTCCACACGAGAAAAAAGTTTGTAGTCCGAGCCGAAGACGAGAGCTACGGTTTGCGAGTGTGGGATATGCCATTCCGTTACATGTTGTAGACCAGGGGTGGGCAACCTCCGGCCCGCGTAAAGTTCCAATCCGGCCCGCGAGATCTTTAGAAGAAATAATAAATAAATATTTTCAAAAACAAAAATTTAAAATTAGGTTAATAACCAACATAAAGAAAAAGGGAAGATTTACACTTTAATTTTTGATATAATTCGTCTAGTTGAATTTAAGAAATAAATGTAGTACTTAGTTAATTTTGTTTTATTATTGTTTTTTATATTTTCAGAAAAAAATTATAAGTAACAAAAATGTGTCAATTAACAACTACGGCCCGCGTACGAAACGTAAATCTTATTCTGGCCCCTGTTATACAAAAGGTTGCCCACCCCTGTTGTAGACTATACTTTCTATAACAATATTTTGGAAAGTTTTATAGAAATATAATTTTGTTTTTGAAATAGTAACTTAACTAAGTATGAACAAATTATGATTTATAAAACAGAGGAAGCCATGTCTTGTTCAACTCGTAGCCTTCATTCTGATCCATTGTAGATTTCTCTAACTTCTTTTATGGTTTTGCCATTGGCACATTTCGATCTTGCTTATGATTTTAGTTTCTTCAAAATCTATTGGCATGACTAGCCACAGCATATATCTCTGGTTGGTTAAGACGAATTACCTGTTTGTTTTCTGTAATTATTACAGTTATCGTTCTATCAGTCTGTCCAATGTAAACATTTTATTGTAGACAATTTTATAATCATAATCTTCTTAGTATATTTGGCTAAGTTTTTACTGTTATCCTTATTCATTTCTCCGTTGTCTTCTAGGTTGTCTGCAGCATCAAGGATATTGTTTTGTGTAGTACAGTGGTGAGAGGTTTTGGAGAATGCGGAAGAGTCTCCGGAGGAATGTTTGAGGAATGCAGTCAGGTAGAGCTGGCGCGTAGCGGTGAGTTTCGCAGAGTTGCGATGGTCCGGGCGTGAGCTGAGGCTTGGCACGCTGACCAACTCCGGGTTGAATCGGTGAATGAAATGGCGGAAGGAGAATGCATCTCCGGGATGTTATGTGATGTCTTATTTCTTACGAAGTAACGTATACAGAGTGTAACAATCTACCTCATATATCTTCTATATTATTAAAGATGCAATATAATACTACAATCAAATGCCTGTTGTACTGGTCAATAAATAAAGCACGTATCAAGTTTTCGGTCAATTTATTGCGACAATTTCAGTGCTACCAACATGATATCAGCTAACACACCTAAAGTCCTTCCACGGACCAATATGAAAATATGTTTCAACCATATTTATAATATTGAATGCGTAATGATTAAAAACATTATTCAATTACTTGTTGACTAGATTTTCCGTGGGCTAATAAATTAGATCTGTTTTAATGTAAATGCGAATATATTTAATTACTTGACAGAGTACAATGCAATACATAGATGAAGTAATATTTTAGGCTTATATAGCGACAATAACAATGTGAAAATTTGTATTTCTCTATATTCTATAAGTATTTTATTGTGTCTTTTTCAACTTAGAAGTTATTTGAGGTAGATCGTTTGGCTGTTACACCCTGTATTTCAACAAGTACACATTGGATGAGTGAATCATTCATTGACAATGAAGCGTAATGAAAAGCACATTAATTTGGTTGTTTCTTGTGCGGTTGTAATATTTATGAATCAATTAAGCAAAGTATTTAAATTCCACTGGCAGTCAAACAAGTTGAAATAATTTATAGAAGTATTCCCATATATCATAATTTGATGGCAACCCCATAATAAGAATGAACACATTAAAATTCAATACAATAACAACAATAAGAAACCAATTCGATAGTAATTTATGCGGCTATAAATGTATGCAGAGCTGGCTTTGTTGTTACACCTCGGCAAGGTGTACTTTCTGCATGTTATGCAACTAAGTGTAATAACATATTTCACTTCTTCATAATTGATTCTTTCACTGGACTGCTGCTTCAACACATATGGTACTACTTAATAGAAATAGCAAGTTTTGAGATGTGGGAAATATTTTTTAAGTGTCGTTAAACTTTGTTTTAAAATATTTCATATTATATTCTTATTGATAAAATGCTCCATTTCAATTTGCATTTTAAAATTATAATGGTGGATATAATAAGCAGACTGATTGTAGTAAATTATATAAATTTATTTAATTATACTTTTTGACTAACGATTTCGAATTTTATTTGATCATCATCAGGTCACAGCGTCAAATCGATAATCAGAAAGTATAGTTAAATAAATTTATACAATTGATTACAATGCCTGTTCATTCCACCCATAATATAAAATATACATTTAAATAGGAACTAGAACAACTAATACTGTTAAATTATTACTGACTAATATTTATTTATTAGATATTGTAGATAGAACATTTATACTTGAAATTATTTTAGTCATAACGTCCTAAGAATTACTTACCTTCATCTAATACATTGTTTTTATGTTTTTTAGCGAATCGTAGACAACTTCACCGGAGCCTTAATCATCTTCAACAATGTCTTCGGAGCTAATATTGTGGATAACGTCACCGGAGCCTTAATCACCTTCAAAAGTGTCTTTGGAGCCAATAATAAGTACAAAATTCACAACAAAATCATAAGAAAACTTAAAAAAATATGAGATTAATTATTTTTAGCCATAAAATATTTTCCTTATATTTATTTAAGTACTATCGCCATTATGGAATCAACGAGAACTATTATATCATCATGGGCAACATCTCCAATCATCATTTTCCCCTGGACTCAACTAGGACCATTATATCATCATGAACAACATCACCAGTCATCATCTTCTCTTGGAATCAACGTGGATTATTATATCTTCATGGACATCACCAGAGTCATTATCTGGAATAAACGTGAAGCATTATATCATGATGAACAACATCACCTGTCATCGTTTTCCCCTGGACTTAACTCCGACCATTATATCATCATGTACAACATCACCAGAGTCATTATCTTTTCCTGGAATCAACGTGGACCAATATATCATCATAGACAAAATTTCACCGGAGTCATAATCTTCTGGAATAAACATGGACCATTATATCCTGATGGACAATATCACCAGTCCTCATTTTTCTCCTGGAATCAACGTAGATCATCATAAACAACATCATCAATCATCATTTTGCCCTGGACTCAACGCAGACTATTATATCATCATGGACAACATAACCAGTCATCATGTTCCCCCGGACTCAGCGTGGATCTTTATATCATCATGAACATCATCAGTCATTATCTTCTCCTGGAATCAACGTGGACCATTATATCATCATGGACAATATCACTAGGGTCCATCATCTTCTCCTGGAATCAACGTGGACAAATATATCATCATGTACAACATCACCAGTCATCTTCTTCTCCTGGAATCAACTAGAACTATTGTATCATCATGGACAAAACCAGAGTCATCATCTGGAATAAATGTGGACCATTGTATTATGATGGACAACATCACCAGTCATCTTCTTCTCCTGGAATCAACTTGAACTATTATATCATCATGGACAAAACCAGAGTCATCATCTGGAATAAATGTGAACCATTGTATTATGATGGACAACATCACCAGTCACCTTCTTCTCCTGGAATCAGCTTGAACTATTATATCATCATGGACAAAACCAGAGTCATTATCTGGAATAAATGTGGACCATTATATCATGATGGACAACATCACCAGTCATCTTCTTCTCCTGGAATCAACTTGGACTATTATATCATCATGCACAACATCATCAGTCTTTTTCTCCTGAAACATTAAGGACTTTTACAGCGGTTTCAGTTCTACCACCATCGAATTCCAAGTCCGCTGCTAGCAACAATAGCATGAATAATTTATTTTAAATCACTTTATAAATTATTACTTTACAAATATTATATATTTTGTTTTAAATGTCTATAAACAATAATTTAATTGCTCCTAATTTTATTTTGTGTATTTCTAGGCGTAGTTACAGTGGCGAGGAAGCCGTTCTTCTGTCCTAGGTCTTTCGAAGGATATTCTCTAGAACGATAGGGTGAATACTTGGAAGATATGGGTCAGACTCTGTCCTTCAAGCCTTACCACCAGAAAATTGACCCAGGCTTTGAAATAAACATTTTATATTCATAAATATTTCAAATACTGTTACTTTTTGTAAGATATCTTTATGGCTGTTAGGCCATCATCAGAAGAATACAATAATCTACTGAAATTGCAAGAAAGATTCAGCTATTATTTTGCGAAACAAACAGCGAGTGTTACCTACATACTTAATATTCAATATGTTTCACCGAGAACCAACAACTACTTCAATTGAATTTATTGTTATAATAAAATTTTATCTTTGTTTTCATTTTAATAAAATATTTAGTATATAGGATTACACATGTAAAATAAGTATAACTTGTGTTAATGTAATTCGTTTTCTTAACCCTTGACTCTAGGTCTTTCACACTTACATATGTTGTAGAAAAGGGTCGGTTTTTCTTGGAATTATTAGGAGAACGACAAAATTTCGTTATTTTTGCAATATTTCATACCGTTTCCGGGGTATGGGTTATAAGTTTTCCAAAACATCTTTCCTAACTCGATTTTTTTGGGGTTTTTCCAAGAAAAAGTTAGACTATAGTTTTGGTGTTTTTACTATTAAATTTAGGGGTAAAACAAAATGAGATAAGGGCGCTACACCCTTCATTAAGGTCCGTAGATTTCGAATCTGTGATTTAAAATTGCCTAGGGTTAGTATTTCTTGCGTAACTCGCATTTGAAACAACAAACAACCCGTAAAATACTACCCTATTTTCAACTTTTTGGGGGTTTTCTCCCGCTGATCAGATAGAGCAGGGCTGTGTCTCGGGATGTTTATTTTAAGTTTCGCGATATCTCTAACCGTTTCAGAGGTATGTCCATGATATATATTATGGACCGATGACTAAATTTTACAGACATGCATATAAATTATGGACCGATGAATAAAGTTTCCCCTAAAAATTACCCATAATATTAACTTTAAAGGGCTAGAAGTGACTGTATATTGTATATTTCAAAATTTTTAAATGAATGATGTGAAATAAATGATTTTAAATCATATCGATTAATATTTCAAATTAAAACTCATTGCGTCGAATCCAAATTATTGATTTTTCGATAAATAGAACAAAAATTAAGGCAAGCTACCCACTTGACAGTTTTTTTTCTACTGCTGTAAATTGACCGCTGCGTAAAGATTTTGACGTGTCTACACATTTAGCGGTAAAAGCGTCGCTACTTATTAGCGGTAGAAGTGCAGCCGCTTAAAGATTGGCCAAAGGAAGTGACTTATTAATGAAAAAACCGTAAGTGTGTAGCCTGCCCTAGCTTTACTAATTTGTTCAATTCTCAGCGTGGTAGCTGGCGCCATCTGCCAAATTCCTCTAGGCGACATCAGGAACTACATATCTGAAATTTATTTGAAACTGATTTTCATAATTTTTGGCTATTCTAGTCATTTTACAGTAAAGATATATTGATATTAATTGTTTATTATAGATAGAGGCTGTGTCTCGGGACGTTTTTTTCAGATCCGCGAGATCTCTAACCATTTAAGAGGGACAGCCCTTATAAATTATGTAGAGCAGTGACATTTAAAATTTATATATTATGGACCGATGAATAAATTTTACAGAACTGCGCAGAATCCATAATATTGATCGATGGAATTTCTGATATATAGATCTTAAGTAAAGCCGGTTACACATTTGACAGTATTTTTCTACTGCGGTAAATTGACAGTAGCGTAAAGATTTTGATGTGTTTAAACATTTAGCGGTAAAAGTGCCGCCACTTATAAGCGATAGAAGAACAACAATACTTAAAGACATAGCCAAAGGAAGTGACTTCTTGGCAAAAATCGGCAAATGTGTAGCCTGCTTTATTATAACTGTTTGGTTCAATTCTCAGCGTGGTAGCTGGCGCCATCTGCGAAATTCCTCTAGACGACATCAAGAACTACATATCTGAAATTTATTTGAAACCGATTATCATAATTTATGGCTATACTAGTCATTTTGCAGTAAAGATATATTGATATTAACTGTTTATTATTTAATTCTTAACAGGTTTTATTTGAACCATTTTGCGATTAGACGAAGAAAAAATCACCGCAAAAGTTTAGCCAACAACACCAGGGCACCGACGCGTCGCTCGCTGACATTTGGCGCTTACAATGTGCGGGGTTAAATCATTTTATCTGAACTATTTTTTAACGCATATAATATATTAGAACTTCTAATAAGAGAAATAATTCATATGCTTGACATTTATAAAAGTGTTGTAAACTTAGGATATTGAAGTAAATCAAAAAAATATAATTATTAAATTTTGTTTATAATTGCGTTTTAAATATATACATCTGTAAAATCGTCTTTTTACTCAATTTGCTAGGGATGTGACCATTATTCTTGCCATTATTACATTATTTTTTTTGGATTCCGGCTAAAAATGAGCAGAAATACAGTACTTATGCCATAGTTTTACGTTAAAATTTACAGAAAGAAATCATTTTACGTTTGTATGTTGTTTCTATGTTTGAATTGATTCTGTAGATATTTGAAACAACACAATACTCCGAAGAGAAGTTGAAATTCAACTTCTGGATGCCTTTACTGTGGAATCTAACATCATTTGAAACCTCCAACATCGTAAGTGACTTTGATGTTTATTACTTATTCTGTATGTTTTCCTTTATACACCTACTGTCCTAAAGATTTCCATGAATCTATAAATCATTTTTGTCCATGTAGTCTCATATTTGACGAATAAAAATAAGCCATTAATATGAATTTTGAATGTGTACATTTAAATTAGAATAATGTCTGAATCATTTTAGAACATGAAAAATGTTTTGCAAAGGGTCATAATCAGTAACGATTAGATATAGTTATAAGATTTATAGTACATATTTTAGTTTTAAAAATAAATTAACAGCCTGATTTTAATGTGTTTCATTTTTATTATAAATATAAAAGGAGTATATTGAAATCCGAATGGTGTATTTGTGTTGCATTGACAGCGTGGCTTAATTTAATTGTCCAAATGTGATGAGATGTTGGTTATTTCTGTGAATGATTGGCGTGACATTTTTATGGTTTTTTAAATTCAAATACTAGTAAAATGGACTTTCTAGTTTCTACATTCAATAAGAAATTTGTTAATAAATAGGTAGTTGTATACGAATGACATGAATGTATATTACATAGTGCGAATTATTTTTATTTTCTTCTCCTGTGAAAGCATATAAAATCAGTAATATTAAACAATATTATTATTGTTATATATTTTATTTGTAATGTTTCAAAGCAAAAATTTATTTTTATTGCAATGAAGCTTGTTTTGATCAAGGAAACGCGTGGCTAGTGTTGGTCTAAACTTGTTGAATCCCATTTAGCATCGAAAGCATTGAATCTGCGCTGGCCTACGTGACTTTTGAATGATTGTGCGGTAGCGGGGTATGGTTTTAGGTATCTGTTTGCCATGTTGGATTTAGTTCAGTTGAGTTTTGTTCGTGAACGTAGAAGCTGCGTCGCTCTGTGCTATTTGATTTTGTGAAAACTCAACTCCTCGCGTACATTAAATGTGAATTTTATAGTTGGATATGGTATGCAATTACTGTATTTAAGTATAAAATTCAAGTTTGACCGTTGGGTGATTAAGTGGGTGATTAAATTTGTGAAATCGGTTAGCAGTCGGGCATTTTGGATGGAGGCTGGGCGCGAACTCGAGCAATGAAGCGGCAGGTGCCTTGCCGCAGCCGGGCGTATTACAATCAAAATTTATCGTTCGCGAGTGGGCTTCTCTCACTACACAAGAGTATGATTTCGTACGTTTGGCTCACGCAGTGCATGCCTGGAGTGGCTCGTACAGTCTGTGAGTCTCTCCATCTTCCTATAGGGTGGAGAGAACAAACCTCTGCAGGTCATATTATTGTGTCCGTTGCAACTACGTGTAGAATCAGCCGTGAACGTTCGCGGAGTATGATTTCGTATGTGCGGCCTACGCAGTACGAGCTGGAGTGCTTTAGTACAGTCAGTAGGTGGGTGGGTGAGAACGCACCGCTGCAGGTCATACTCTGTGTCCGTTGTAGAATCAGCCGGGAACCGTTTACGGGATTTTTGCAAAGCGCTCTGTCTTCACGTGAAGACCATCGATTAAATTTGTTCCGATTACTAGTTTAGCGCTAACGCGGCGCGTGGGGCATGCTCACAGCAGTCCGATCATCTAGAGTGGATCCAGAGTCATGACTGGTACCATCTCTCGGCAAATATCGCATCCGATGCGCCTTAACAGAATTCTGAGGTTTCACGATAACTTTTCAACCACACATATGATAGGCTCTATGTGAATGGTTAGGTTTTCAATGTGAATTCCGGATGGCAGAGAAAGTAGTTGATCGGCTAACGTGATTCTGTGACATGAGCTCGGGCCCCTGCGGGATCGCGAAGTAGGAGACCATGCGGGGTTCGGCTAGACGACCCACGTTTCTTTTTTGAAAAACACAACACACCGGTTGCTGTTATTAGAGTCAAAGAGGCACTGGAATGTCTGTGGGGTGGTGTGAATCTTAGTTTTAATTTAGCTTTAATGGTTTTGGGTACCTTTAAGCTAATTTTAAGTTAATCCATTGTATTTCAGCTTTAATTTAAGTTAGGTTTAAGTCTACTAACCCATGTACTTGTATTCCTTTACAGCATTTCTCTTTCAGATTTCTATTTTTAATACGTAAGTTTTCATTTGCAGATTTAAATTGTTTCAATGTTTTTAATTTGTTTGTTTTTATTTGTTTACAGAGATCAAGAATAATGAAGACAAGAAATAGTAGTACTAGAAGTAAGATTTATTTTTATTTTTTCAACATTTCTGTTGTTTATTTATTTCTAATTTATTGTTTTTATTTTTCTAGAATCATTGCAGAGTCAGCCACCGTGGGAAATGGGAAATGTAGCTGAGACAACCGTCGTTGGAGCAGTAGCTGCGTGAGAAATGGGCAATGTTCCTGTGTCTACCATCGAGGGATGAAGTTGCAGATTCTACCGCCGATGGAAATGAATCGTCCGCCGTGGGACAGAACTTCTCGTCCTGAATTTCTCTTTATTTATATATTTTTGTGCTTTTTCTCTTCCTTTTAGTGTAGGTGTTTACTGCTTCCATTGTTTATTTTGTTTTTGTGGATTGTTTTTGTTCTGTTTCTTAAAACAGGAATGAAGATGACACAGTGAACTTGGTCGTCTTCGCTGGATTTCTACGTGTTTACTTTCTACTTCACACATGTAATTATACATTGTTTCATTTTAATTTGCAGTTTCTTATTTATTGTGTTGTTTCAGCCAAGAGTTTGCGGCTGGCAGATGCAGTTGAAGAGTCTTCAAGAGAGTTCCAAACCTCGTAGTCAAGAGCCTGCGGCCAGCAGATGCAGCCTTCAAGGAATTCTTCAACATAGTTCGCCGTTTCCAACACCAATGTAAGTTCATTAAATTAATTCATTAGTGAATTGATTTATTTACTGATGTATTTCTGTTTGTTTAGTGGGCGGCGACGCTGCTCTTCTGTCCTGGGTTTTCCGGAAGTTTCCCCAGGATGTCAGGCGAATGCCAGAGGAGCTTCAGTCTCTTTCTTCCAATGTCAATCCAGGAGACCTGAACTTTGTATTCATTCCAAATAAATAATATAATAAAAATTATATACTTGTACTCTTGTGTTTTATTTAAGTTATAATAATAAATAAATGATAACTTGTATTTATGCATTGAGATAATAAAGATATTGTTACAGAAATAAAATATGTTTTATTTACTTTCAAATTAACTGTAAAGGGCTAGAAATGATTGTGTACCCCTTTTAGAATGTGCTGAATGCGATTTCACCAACTATTTTGCGATAGGATGTGTATTTACAAAATTAGAGCAGTATTTACTTTGTTTTATTTAATTACATAAGATTTAAGGGCGAGCGCCAATTTTCAAGACCGCCATTGGAGTTTTTAGGGCTGAATCTATAGGAATCCACCCTTAACTCGATTTTTTTTGGGTTTTTTCCAAGAAAAAGTTGGACTTATAGTCTTGGTGTTTTTACTATTAAATTTTGGGGTAAAAAAAATTGAGATAAGGGCGCTACACCCTTCATTAAGGTCCATAGATTTAGAATCTGCGATTTAAAATAGCTTAGGGTTAGTATTTCTTGCGTAACTCGCATTTTAAATCTGAAGTAATCAGTGAAGTAAAAAATGCTGATATTTTCAAACATAGACGACAAATTAGCGATTTCGGGAACCCTTGGCCCTACGCCCTTCATACTCACATATGTTGTAGAAAAATAGCGGTTTTTCAGTGGTCAAATCACAGGGGACGACGAAATTTCGTTATTTTTGCGCTATCTCTTACCGTTTTCGAGATATGACGCTTTGAAGTTTCCACTATAGTTTCCCTTAAAAATCACCCTTAATATTAACTTTAAAGGACTGGAAATGATTGTATACCCCTTTTAGAATGTGCTGAATACGATTCCACCAACCATTTTGCAATAGGATGTGTAGTTAAATAATTAGAGCAGTATTTACTTTGCTTTATTTAATTACATAAGATTTAAGGGTGAGCGCCAATTTTCAAGACCGCCACGGGAGTTTTTAGGGCTGAATCTATAGGAATCCACCCCTAACTCGATTTTTTTGGGTTTTTACAGTTAAATTTTGGGGGTAAAAAAATTGAGATAATGGCGCTACACCCTTCATTAGGGCCCGTAGATTCTGAATCTGTGATTCAAAATACTCTAGGGTTAGTATTTCTTGCGTAATTCGCATTTAACTTTTACATGTTATGACCCATTGCTGTCTCTTGGTTCATAATATATAAAATTTCCGCTACGCTGAGGAAATGTGACAAGCAATAATAAACCTTATATACATGCTACATAAAGCACGCAAAATTGGAAAACTTCAAATACGAATTACTCCAAATTTAAGGGTGAGCGCCAATTTTCGAGACCGCCATTGGAGTTTTTAGGGCTGAATCTATAGGAATCCACCCTTAACTCGATTTTTTTGGCATTTTGCCAAATAAAAGTTGGGCTCTGTAATGGTTCATAATATATATGCATAGTCTGTAAAGTTTATTTGTTAGTTCATAATATATATAGTCCTGGTATTTTTACGATTAAAATTTGGGGTAAAAAAATTGAGATAAGGGCGCTACACCCTTCATTAAGGTCCATAGATTACGAATCTGTAATTTAAAATAGCCTAGGGTTAGTATTTCTTGCGTAACTCGCATTTGAAATCGGTCAAAAAAACTCTAAAGGAATCAGTGAACTAAAAAACCCTTTGAAAATATTTTTTATCACACATATTGACAGCGAAACTTTGGCGAAAATCGGATTTCGTACCAGGGCAACAAGGATTGTAAGAGCACTTTTTGGATAAGATGAACTTGTCTATTTTTGCTATAGTTGGCAACACTATAAAAATCAATGTTGCCAACTATAGCAAAAATGAATAACTTCTTTTCTTATCCGAGGGCTCTGCCAGTCTCTGCTGCCCGGATACAAAGTTAAAAATTTGAATTTTCAGCCAACAAGTCAAGCGGTCTTTGCCACTTTCTCGACATAATCCCTTAATTTAAAGGGTTAATTCAGTAAAATAAGGATGATGAAAGATGAATATATTAATCTCAAGCATGATTTTAATTATTTATTGCAATAAATGAAGCATTACAACATAAACAATTTCAATGTGCTAATTTCTTAACAATTAATAATAATATATTAACATATGTGATATTTCCTAGCTCTACAATTAACTCAAAGTTGAGTATTTGAGACTACAACAGTCTAACTCACATAGTTTATGAATAATACACAATAGAAAATGTCAGCCATGAATAACATATGAACATTTTTATATTATCTATATCTTTTTAATTAAAAATAATAAATTAACAAATGCGATATATCCTAACTTTACCAGTAAACCTAAAGCTGAATATTTGAGACTACAACATTCTAACTCAAATATTTTAAGAATAATACACAATAGAAAAATGTCCGCCATGAATGGCATATAAACATTTTTTATATCATCTATATCTTTTTAATTAACAATAATAAATTAACAAATGCGATATATCCTACCTTTACAAGTAACCCAAAGCTGAATATTTGAGACTACAACATTATAACTCAAATAGTTTAAGAATAATACACAATAGAAAAATGTCCGCCATGAATGACATATGAACATTTTTTATATCATCTATATATTTTTAATTAACAATAATAAATTAACAAATGCGAGATATCTTAACTTTACAAGTAACCCAAAGCTGAATATTTGAGACTACAAATTTCTAACTCAAATATTTTAAGAATAATACACAATAGAAAAATGTCAGCCATGAATGGCATATGAACATTTTTTATATCATCTATATCTTTTTAATTAACAATAATAAATTACCAAATGCAATATATTCTAATTTTACAAGTAACCCAAAGCTGAATATTTGGGACTACAACATTCTAACTCAAATAGTTAAAGAATAATACATAATAGAAAAATGTCCGCCATGAGTGACAAATGAACATTTTTATATCAACTATATATTTTTAATTAACAATAATAAATTAACAAATGTGATATTTCCTAACTCTACAATTAATATAGAATTGTGGAGTAGGGATTAAAATATTTTAACTTAAATAGTTTTGTAGAAATTAAATATATTATTGATAGTTTCAAAATAGTATCAAAGCAGAAAAAATTATTTTGCCAATTATTTAATATTGCTTTGTAAATTTTTAACAAATATAATAGATCTTAATACTAGACACTATAGTCCATCCATATTTATCAGAATTGACGCCATTGCTTTAATAATTTTTGAGTAATTAACGAAATAAAAAAACAGCAGCATGACGTGATAGCGTAGAATTTTTATTTCGTTAATATTTTATTTATTTTTTTACAAATCCTAAAACTAATTTTCTTAAGGAATCCATAATTTCAATTAAACAGTTGAGGACATTCTTCCAAGAATGCAGACGCTGAACCTTGTTGAAAATGCTGCAGCTGTTTAGGTGAAATCAGCAGGTTTAAAATGTTGATCGGCTAGTTCGTTGTATCACCAGAACTCATCAGAATCCCGAGGAACCCAGCAAGCAGTATTATCATTGCACTCTGAAAATTATAAATTGTGTGTAAATAAACAATTTTATAATTAAAAGATTATTCAAATTAATTATTTATTAATAAACCTTAGTATAAATATATTACAACATTTTGAAGTAGTAAGAAGCTTCAGAAGAATCTTCAAATTTGACAGATGCTACAGGTGCAATTCCAGACTGTTCTAAAACTATCATTACGACCATAGAAGATCTACCAGATGGTTCCATTTCGCAGAAATAATTGTAATCTACAAAATAGAACAAAAAAATAGTTTGTTTATATCAATAAATAAATAGGTTATATGTATATTTTAGATTCTTTACCTTCGTTCATTTGCTATTTGACAGACAGTCAAGCAAGATTTTGACAGTACTAATGATAAAATCATTCTTGCTTCTCATACTGTAAGCCTAATTTGACAGCTGATAGCTATAGATCTTGCTAGAAGATGTTGTTGGTAGAGATCTTTAGTTGCAAACTTCCACCATAATGTTTAAATAAATGACGTGATGATATATTTATTTTATAGCTCGACTAGCGTGCTAAAAGAAGCCTAACAACAAAAGAATTGTTTATTACTATGTTTTATACCATTCTGTAGCTGCATATACAGTAAACGTTAATCTAATAATGATGTACTTATACTAGAACCATAACAAAATAATTATAAACACAACTTACCCTATGTGAGAATAGTAGAATATGTGCACTATTTTCTAAGTAATTCTGCAGGTCCTTGCACATCATTGAAGCACATTTTCAATGCTAAACGTATAGAAAAACAACTAAAACACTTAAAATGCCATCAAACTGTAACGAAATTAATAAACAGTACAGCCATTTTCTAGTGAAATGTCATTTGCAATTAGTTAACAATGCAACAGATGACGCTACGGTATGTAAAACAATAAGACATAAATTATTTCAACAAATTTGTAAAATAAACACAACAAAACATTAGTTTGCATTTGATTTCGCCCTGAATCAAAACCTGTTCTAATTCCTGCAGATTTCAACGCCTGGTCAGCGCACGAAACGCTACATTACAGTATTTTCAGAAACCTGCAGCTGTGTATTTATCACAGGCTGTGTTTAAAACTGTTACTGCTATTAATAATTTAAAAAAGTAATTGAATATATTTATATATAGTTAATTCAATACAACTGACAGTCTTGTGCTTTCACAGAATTCTTAAAAACATTTTTAAATGAGTGCTGTGAAATAAATTATTGTAAATCATATCGATTCAAATTTCAAGTTAAAACGCATTGCGCCGAATCCAACTTATTGATTTTCTCGACGATTAATACTAAATGCTCTTGAGAACAAATCTTCTGTGGAATTTGAAATATGCAGAAGTAGATCACAAACTATAGCTTACAAATTTGGCAGGAGATGGCAGAAGGAATCTCGTCGTAAAATTGATAAATAAGTTTTTTGCGATTTTCAGACAAACGGTTGAATTTACAAAAAGGTCGTAATGAAAGATAATACTCGTAAATGTTTTCTCTATCGGTCTTATTTAATGCATATTTTTGTACAATGTATTTTATGTTTAATTTCTGACACCCTGCATTAAATAAATAAATTTTCCTAACAAATCGCTTTAAATATATTATCTGAAGCTTTCCATATCATCTAGCAATATTTATTGCTAAAATAAAATACATTTTAGTTATATCAATGCTAAATATAATGATAGAAACTCAGTTTTACATCAGGGAGCTTCAGTGTTTTAAAACCTCAAAATATCTGAAACTAGGGCATAAATAGAAAAAAGTTTCAAATAAAAAAGCTTCATTTTTATACTCTGTACATATTGTATTGGAAGCATTTCCCAGGAAAGTCCATGAGTTTCGAGAAAATCACTGTCATATATAGTTATAATTCTGCACAAGAGATGGCGACAGAAATCTCGTTTGAAATTTCCCGAAATGAGTTTTATGCTATTTCTGAGTAAACGGGCAACTTTACGAAAATTTTGTAATAAAATAAATTGCTCGTTAATTTATTTACTATCTCTTTTATTTAAAGCATATTTTTGTACAATGACTTTTCTGACAGCTTGCTCTATTTTATTCAAATTTTGATCTAAACCGCTGTAAATGGTATTTCGAGCTCAAGTTAGAAACAATTTTATCAAGTTTACTGCAATACTAGTGAGTTTACAATAAAAATGTATTGAAATTAATTGTACAATATTTAATTTCCAATAACTGAACCATTTAACGATTAGAGGAAGAAAAATTTCCATGAACACAGCCACTACATACACATCAGATTGCATCACGACGTACTTTAAACTTTCTTCATTGACAGCTCACACATGTACATTTCAGATAATATGCTTGAATATGCTATAAAAGATGCAAATCTTTATAGGGGGGGGGGGGGGTTATATATCCCGTAGAACTGTAGATTTAAATGTGTTGAATATTTTCCACTGAATAAAACTAAAGTTTTTGGTTTCACTAATAATTTATACATTAAAATGACCACGGAAAGATACTGAATCGATTGATATCTTTTATATGTAATCGATATTATTTTGGGTGAAAGGTTGATTTTTGTACGCACACGAACACTTTGTTGTACAGCTCAGTGACAGATTCAAAACAATTGAACTGTAAGTAGTGGCGCGAAGCACAAATCAACTTTAAATTCGAAATTATTAATTCATACGTTTTTAATATTTTATAATTTAGCTTAGGATGTCCGAAATTATTCATATTAATTTTTAAAAAAATTTTGCGTAGGACGGTGGACGATTTTTGAAAAATTTGGAGTGAAAATTAATATTCAAAAAAAAATTTGCGTGGGACGGTGGGCGATTTTCCAAAAATTTGGTTTTGTTTATGAATTTAAAGTGAAAATTGAAGTTAAAAAATGTTTGCGTGAGGCGCAAAGTTAATTCCGAAAAAATTATTTGATTCCTTGCATATTTGCTCACAGGCAAATTAATAAAACACATCCCAACACCCCCCAGCATATTTTTCTTTTTTTTTTAAGAATTATCGAATATCGGACCCGATCTGTTCTTTGGATTGGTCCGTCAACATATAAATTGTCCAATACAAGAATTTTTACAAATAAATATTACAATAAATATAAGATAATATAATAATACATTTGATTGTGTAAATTTGCTTCTTCGTTCTGGCTGCTGAAGACTTGCATGTTCGAGGGCCAAATTCTACTCCTGGTGGTGGCTGGAGTTCACCTGGAGTTCTTACGCACTGTTTATGTGACCGCTGGTTGTGTTTCGAATTGAAAAACGTGGATTCAAACTGAACAAAATGTTTCATAAGTCTTATTAATTAAATCTACTATATCTATCGAAATTCAAAGTGTAGATGTGATTAATTTTTCAATTACATATTGATTTTATTAACTTTTATGCGTAGATAATTTTATATATTCGTTTGTCTTAAAAACTATCATGTGTAAAGGGTACGAACGGGGGACAGCTAAATAAATATAAAATAAATGTAACGAATACATAAAATTAATAGTAAAATAACTGAAAAAGCAGCAACGTATTGAATAAATATTATCAGAGCATAGTAACTGAATGCAGAAAGAAATTGTCAAGTGAAATATTTACTTCCCTTGAACGTTGTTGGTGTCATCTCCCTCGATGGTCACTTCTCCAGGTAGAAACCATCATACCTCCTGACAACCATCATCTTCTCTGGTTGAAACTGTCTGAGAGATTCGTGAACTTGAAATCTGAAACAATTTCATGGCATCAGTCATCCGGTCCAGTTTGTTCTGTAGACATTCTAGCTTGTTTCAATAATTAGCAAAATTATAACGTTTAAACAATTGTATCGTTTGAAATATCTATTGAATTTATTTTGCGTTTGAACAATGCTTCAAATAAAATGTGCAGTGTTATTACATTTTGAATATTTCTGATAATTTTCGTTGTTAAACAAATTGTAAAAGAATATTTATATAACCGCTTGCCTTAAAACTAAGATGTGTATTGTGTATATTTCGGAACGGAGGGATAGCTACTTAAATCTAACTTAACCTAATTAGCGACTATATAAATAATAATTGAATTACTGATATTGTTGAATGGAGAAAATTTACTTGAAGCATTTATTGTTAAAATGACCCAAGTCATTCTAAACCGGCAATATGTAATAAAATATCGTGGTATAATTATTGAATCCACGAAACAATTTATCGTTATAATTTGAATGAGACAAATAAATCAAAAGAAACTTATCTTTTGTTATGTCTTCATTGCATTCTAGATAACGCGCCTGAGCATATTCTGCAGCGAAGCATCGGCAACTCGGATGTGAATCTCACATTGCAACAATGGATATTGAACCCTGAAATGCGACAAAATGCATACTAATATCAATTAATTGCCATCAAAATCCATGAACACATATAGCCACTACATACAAATACATACTACACATGGTGAATCAAAATCACGTCAACCAAATATAATTATTTTTTTTACATTTAAAAATCTGTAATTCTATTTCAATATTCTAAATTTATTGCTAGTATAGAAATAAACATTATTGTCCTTATCGATAACTTTTATAACAGTATTAATACTAGTACAACAAATAATACTTACATTTGAAGCGGTGTTGAATGTTTTTTCCACTGAGCAAAACTAAAGTTGTTGATTTCAACAATAATTTATACATTAAAATGACCACAAAATAAATCTGAATCTATTGATATGTTTTAAATATGTAATCGATAATAATTTAGATGAAAAGTCGATTTATTTCTACGCACATAAACACTTTGTTGACTCATTGACAGATACAAAAACAATTGACCAGTGGCGAAGCACAATACCAACTTTAAATTCGTCATTTTTTCCAGAAAATTGTTGTATTTCATATTTTTGCTTAGGATGCTGATGAGTGATGCAATGA
Organism: Poecilus cupreus; assembly: GCA_963942605.1. Lineage (NCBI taxonomy): Eukaryota > Metazoa > Arthropoda > Insecta > Coleoptera > Carabidae > Poecilus > Poecilus cupreus. The sequence goes on along the minus strand of OZ012721.1, from coordinate 3,349,985 downwards.
TTAAATACTTAAAAATCTACTACCGAAATTTTAGCATGATTCCTATGCCTTTCTATGTGGCGGAAGGTAATAATTATTTGGGGGAATATCTGGTGAATTTACTACACCCATAAATCCTAAAAAAGAGCAAAATATCCTGATATTTAAATATAGGATTTCTAGAAAAGCAGCTGTAGCACAGAAACTAATATAGGCAGCGAAGCGAAGGGATGTTTTCTGCATAAGAAAAAATATTTGGTTAATTAAGCTATTTTCTTATAAGAATAATAAAAAAAATAAGAACAAAAATTAAGTCTTATTTTTGTTTTGTTTGACATTTCTTTCAAACTTTCTAAATTCTAGTGACTGTAAAATCAAACCAATAATCTAAATTCGAATTTAAATATTTCCCATAGTTCCAAGTGCGCGCTACTCGTTAAAAATGTGTATTCGCGCATTGCCGCGACAGGGACCCAAAGTGTGATGTCAACGGACATGCCATTGAAAAATACTAAACAATTCATTACAAATTCATTCTGTTGATTGTTAACTTAAGTATAGTGACGTACGTGTGATTTATTATTCATCGTCTATTGTATAGTAAGTAGAATAATAATGATTAATCATTTTGTAGGTTATAACGAAGAGCGGTAAACAAAAATGAACACGACTGTCATGGATCGAACGACTGACAACTACAGGGTTCCTGTGAATTCTCTAGAGTTAGCAGGACGTACCGTTGATAAATCTCTGATCAGTGATAACTCTGCCCCGAGTTTAATTGATTTAACGGGCATACTTAGTCACAATGCTCCCACTGCCAGTGGTCTTTCCGATCACGACTACCCTAACTTATCTGGCTTAGCAATGGGTTTAGCTAACTTTACACAAATTAAAACGTTGAGCAAAATGCCTCTTCCACCAGAAGTCATGGAGCATTTTGGCCGTATCCTTTTTGATGCTGGAAACTTGACATAACCTTTAATTCTTCCGTTAATTTCTTAACAAAGCGTTCAGATATGCAGTGCCATTGCATGATGGGTTTGTTCACAGAGATAAACCGAGCGTGGCTCACAATCGACAGTGATATTTACGTGTGGACCTACGAACATGGTTCAGATGTAGCGTATTTCGATGGATTGAACGAAACTATTATTAGTGTAGGCCTAGTGAAACCTAAACCCGGAGTCTTCCATAATTTTATAAAATATCTCTTGGTGTTAACTACAACGGTTGAAGTAGTTGTACTCGGTGTTACGTTTTCGAGTAGCACTGATGGACCTTTGGCTGATCAAGAGGAAATGCATTTAGTTCCTGATCCAGTGTTTGTTGTACCTACTGATGGAATTACTATAACTACTATTGCTGGTACAAGCGAAGGCAGACTGTTTTTAGGAGGTAGAGATGGTTCTTTATTCGAGATTGCTTATCAGGTAAGACCAACACTTTAATTTGATACCACACATGCCCTTGTTTACACAGTAACAAGAAAAACAATTGAGAATCGTGAAAAACAATCGAGAAACGCGAAAAACAATCGGGAACCGCGAAAATCTAACGAGTATCGCGAAATATAATCGAGAACTGTGAGAAACAGTTGAGGATCGCGAAAAACAATCGAGGATCGTGAAAACAATTGGAAATCGCGAAAAATAATCAAGATCCTTGAGAAAGAATTGAAAATAGCTAAAAACAATCGATAACCGCGAGAAACAGTTGAATATTGTAAAAAACAAATGAGGATCGCGAAAAACAATTATTAAAATGCGCAAATTGGTTTACATTTTAGACTTTTTATTTTTGTTTTATGTTTTACTTTTTCCCGGTGATAAAAATATCTAAATTATATTTATTTGACACTTCTTTCTAGAATAGTTTAGGATTTAGCAAATAATACAATTTGTTAGAAATTTAATACTATTAAGTTAGCTTTAAGTTCTGTAATTATTTTTTTAAATAAAATTCTACGTTTAGAAATTCTACACATAATTCTTCGTCAGGAAAAACAAGTAAATATAACTAATAACAAATTATGATATAAAAAACAGAGAAAGCCATGTCTAGTTCAACTAGTAGCATTCATTCTAATTCACTGTAGATTTCTGTAACTTTTCTTGTGAGTGTGCCATTGGCACATTTCGATCCTGCAATAATTTATGTTTCTTCAAAATTTATTGGCATAACTAGTCACAGCAGATATCTTTGGTTGGTTAAGACGAATGGCCCGTTTGTGTTCTGTAATTCTTGTTGTTATCGTTCTGCTAGTCTGTCCAATGTAACATTTTCCACATTCACATTCATAGCATTGAATATCTAATATTAGATATTCTATGTTCATAGTCAAAAAGATTGAAGCGGAAAAATATCCTTCGCACTCTTCAACTATGTTGTAATTTTTTGTTTTTTCAATTTATTGAATACGATTATTTATTGTGTGATTTCAGGCGGAGAGTAGCTGGTTCGGCAAACGTTGCAAAAAAATAAATCATTCCACTGGTACACTTTCATTTCTCGTGCCTTCATTTTTAAACGTAGCGTTTAGTGAAGAAGATCCTATATCAAAAATTACTATAGATGATAGTCGACATATATTATACACTTTGACTGAAAAAGGTAGCATAGAAGTTTTTGATTTGGGCGAAAGAGGAAATTCGTTACATCGAGTCACTAAAATATCGCAAGCTACTCTTGTTCAGCAGGCCATGAACATCGTAAAGTAAGTTAATTATCTTATTTGAGTCAGTCACCATTCATGTAATGAATTGCATTGCTCTTATAATTTTCAGGACATTAGACAGCGTCAACTTCCGTCCAATCATCAGCATCTCCGCCATCGAGCACAATGACTCCAACCACATCTACCTGGTCGCTGTCACCCAAACCGGAGCACGTCTCTACCTCACCACTATCGGTCTGCAGAACTTCTCTCCGAACCAGCGTCCGTGTCTTCTTCAGCTCGTGCACGTGCGGTTACCTCCTGGTTTCTCCGCTAACATACCTACGGTTAAACCGAAGAATGTGCACATGGCGGATTACAGGGAGAACTCGCTGGTGTTGATATCGTCACCTGGTCCGGATTATGATCAGCTGTGGTGCTTGAGCTCTGATCCGTTTCCGTTCAGCCATAGTTTGATGGAGGCGTACACGTTGATTCAGCTGGATGGACCTGCTTGGGCCATGGCGGAGGTGAGAGATTTAATTATAATATACAGGATGTAACACCAAAACATGAGAAATTCCTTGCGCAAAAGTGGCCAGTTAATTTTACTCATAAATGTTGTAGATAATTAAATTCTGCGTGTATGTCAGTAATCATATTTTGTTTAGCATGTTTTGTAAATAAAATAGGGGCTTGTTCTGTAACTTATCAGTTAATTTTTAACACACTGTTAAAAAAATTAAACCAGTGATAACAGACTGCACTGAATAAAAATTGAAAATTTCATTTGACACATATATTTTTATTGGTCAAAATTTTTAACTGTTACAGAATAGGCCCCATTATCGGTTTTAAAATTGTATTAGAATTGTTTGTTTAAAGTGCTAGCCATGGAATTGAAAATGTCAGAAAAGTTTAGCTTGTTGAATTTGTGATTGATTTGAGAAACAATAAAATATGTATTATTCACTATTCACATACGCAGATAAATAATAGATATTTATGTAACAAGTACATAATTTAGGGTATATTTTTTGATATACATAACATAATGTCACGCTGTATCCCACTCAGTGGGGTAACACAAGTCCAGGAACACAATCAATCAACAATCTCCTGTAAACATATCTATACTGACACCATTTTTGCCTCGTCTACATTCATACATGCTCGTCTATTCTTCACACTCGAATCATTCGTTCACGCAGCAAACCATCAATCATACCTAACCACTTATTCATTGGACGCCCACGCAATCGTTCACCTTCAATCTCACTCGCATATATTAATTTCACCAACATTTTATTCGACTTTCACTCAAGATGTCTAAACCACCTCAACTGACTCACTTTCTTAACAACATTCTTCTCAATCTTACACTCACCACACACCAATGTATTTCGGACATGATCACTCTCCTCTTAAAAACTTTATTTCCACAGCTGTTATACGTCGTTCATGCTTCTTCATCCACACCCAACATTCAGAACCATACATCAATGTAGGCACTAACACACCATTATAAACACTGAATCGAGCATCTCTAGATACATTCACATTTCAAGCAAATACGGTCAATACCCAAACATATAAATTCATTCAATTGTTCCAGTCTCACACCATTCATTGAAATAAATATTATAAAATAAAATATCATTTAATTATTTGTATCTTTCCTTAATTTGAATAGTTATCCATTTGCAATAATAAACCTTTTATAGTTACTTAAATCAATCACAAATTTATAATTAACTAAACTTTTTTGTCAGTTTAAACGTCATACATTTATTTGTTATTTTGTTTCAATTCTATGGCTAACACTATAAAGTTGCAATTCTTATAATACTTTCAAATAATTTCGCTTACATACAAAACGAACAAAATTAAATATAAAAAATGTATTTTAAACATTTTTGCACAAGGAAAAACTAATTGTATATAGATTAAACTTTAAATTCTAAATTCTAGATCCGCTTCAACGACGACCTGGCCAAAACCACTCCACTACCACCCCTCGTGGTCCGTCAGCACATGGAGCCCCCTCGCAAGTACGTAGTGCTGACTGCACAAGGGGCGCACATCTTCATCAAGCTGCGTCCGGTGGACATGCTTCGGCAACTCCTAGTGGACAGCCACGGACCAGAGGGTGACGCCGTCAAGGCTTACTTCCACGTGCAGAAAGAGGAGCAGGCCTGCGCCACCAGCCTCATTCTTGCGTGTTTGGAGAACGTGCAGAGCGCCGAGGTGGCGGAGTGGGCGACCAGGGCGTTTTTCATGTATGGCGGAGAGCCCAAGGTTATGCAGAGTGCTTTGGGGCAGACCATACGGAATCCAGGTAGGAGAATCCAAGAATTTAATTTAGTTTAAATCTCATACATATATTTTTATTATTGCAAGTATGTATTGGCTTTGAATCTATTTAAATAATTTCATTGCCTACTCTCTTATACTCTGGTAATTCAGAAGCTCGTATTCATCCCTATATAGTCTTCGTTTCTCTACAGTTCAGTCTTGAATGTGTTCTTCTTTTCAAACAAATCTTCTTTCGTGTAATAAAATGGGGTTGTGCCAACATAACAGTTAAGCTAGCCCAACCACACAAAAAACATTATAATAGCTAGCACCATAATAATAATTCTTTACTAGTAGTCATCTGAAAATAATGTATGTAGTTTTCCCATGATCGTACTGAAAGATCTGTGAAAACAGCACCCAGGTTCATTAATTGAGTATTTCAGAATTAGATAATTCATAATTAATTATTTAGTAATCCATTATTATTATGATGCTAGTTATTATTATATATTTATGTGATTCTGCTAGCTTTACCGTTAAGCTGGCACAATACCACTTTTTTTTTAATAATGGTATTAATTTGATTTTCTAGGAATTAATTAGTAATAAATAATTTTCTGATAGGTTTTGTTTGATTGTGCTACAAAAACAGCACCCGAATTGCTATTATTATGTCATTTGCCTGGTTGTGCTAGATTAACCATTAAGTTGCAACAAACCCCACATATTTTTTTTTAAAACTAACCGCAATGAATGTGGTTCTTTGGTTATTAATTAGTAATTAATGAGTACTAATTTTTTTATAGTTTTTGTTTGATTGTGCCAGCTTAACGCGTTTGATTTAAAAAGTTCCTTGAAAGCAAGACGAAGAGAACCGCTTTGAAATGTCTTCTGACAAGTACTGTACAAAGCTACTGCATTAGTTTATTGTTTTATTTTGCAAAGTATATATTTACTTCCATACGCAAGAATTCGAAGTTAATAGAACCAAGATTAAATCATTTTTTCATTACCTCATTATGTCCTGTTGAGTATCAAAAAAAATATGGTTTCTTCTAGCTATGTTCAACCCAGCATTAGTGTCAACACCGGCATCTACATTCAATCCTCAATATCAACAACAATCTCCAGTACAACAGCAGTTGTTTTCTCCCAACACTTCAATCGAAACAAACCCACAATTCTTATTTTCTGCTAAGCACAATGGACTTTACTTGTATCTCTGTCGAATTTTACGGCCAATCTGGAGCTTAATCTGCGTGCAGAAAGTTACCACGGACGCCAAGAAAGAATACGTAAGTAAAAATCATAAAATTGAAACATATTTTTAATTTATGAATCGGGCCTATTTTCCAAAAAGTTGCTAGCGTAATAACTTGCTAATTTTGACAAAAATGTATCGTTTTTTGACAGCTAATGAAATATTCTCTATTAAACATTGAGCTGAATGTTTCTTGTTTTAGTTGACGTCTGCAGTGTCGAGCGACGAATGCGTATGGATCTTGAGCCACCTCCTCTCTTTACGATCATTTCTTCAGCGCAACACCCAAATCTCAATGGTAGGAAACATAACCTCAAACCTAATGAACCGTGACGAAACAACCTTAGGCTTGACTTCAACCCGCCTTGGTTTCACTTTACAAGACATGCAAATCGAAGAACGCCAATCTTTAGACGCCCTCAAGATCTTTGTGAACCACTCCTGCGAAGTCTTGGGACTCTGGAAGATCTTATGCGAGCATCAGATTCATTTGTTGATTTCTACATTGAACAGGGATTGTCAGAATGCTTTGATGAACACGTCGTTTAAGGATTTGATGATGTTTGGGAATGATATCTGTTCGGCGATGATTGTTAGCTTGATTAATAGTTATTTGGGGGATAATGCGTCGGTTGACTCGATTAGTTTGAAGTTGAGGGATGTTTGTCCGAATTTGTACAAGAGCGAAGACGCTGCGTGCTCGAAGGTGAGTGTTTTTATTTCACTATATAACGAAATATGCCTTAATATTTTTAAAATTAGATACCTGAGTAAAACATTAAATAATTTACTGTTGAATCCCTTTAATTTTTCTTTGTATTTTCCAGTGTCTTTCCTACCTTAAGATCCATCATCCCCAATTCCCTAATTTTAAAATTAAACCCTCCTTTTATGAGTCATATAGGTATACCTAACAATTTTCACAAGTATAGTTTTTAAAATGATTACATTTCACAGGCTAACGAAATTCTACTGACTGCCAAAACTCAGCAAAACCGAGATGAAAGAGAAGCAATGTTGCTGTCAGCTTTACAACTATATAAAGATATTGCTCCGAATATGAATTTGTCAGCTGCTTGTCATAAATTCATAGCGAGTCAATTCTATAATGCTGTTATTGATCTGTGTATCACTTGTGCCAAGAAAATTGACCCGGAAAATATGGCGGAGCACTATTATAAACAAAATGAACCTTCCGAAGATCAGGATGATTACCAACTTTACGCCAGAAGGTGAGCTTTGAAGACTTCTAAAATTTTTTGAGTGATTATTTTATACTCTGTTATTATTACAATAGCTAAAGCCGAGTTTAACGGCTTGAGAACTTCGCTGATGAGTTTTTACCTCCATTCTGACCTGCTATTATGGAAGAAATCATCCAAATAGCATTAAAGAAATACTTGATTTATTTATTTTGATAATAGGTCCATAAAGATCCACTTTATGACCGCTAAAGAATATCACAAACAAGTGATTATAATACAGTCGAACATAATAGTTATTTACTTTACAAGTGGGCAAAGTAAGGAATTACCCACGAGAGAAATTTTAGCCCACGAAGCCGAAGGCTGAGTGAGATAATTTTATCGAGTGGGTAACTCCACTTTGCCCACGTGTGAAGTATAATGTTTTATCCCACAATTCTTAATAAATGAAAAATTTATTAAAGAAATATTATTTGACAGTGACATATGCTTTAAATTTTTAAATTAAAATGTCAATTGAAGTAGTTACCAAGGTGTTTTGTGTTATTATTATTGTTATAAATAAAAAATACTCACTAGTGGCTTTCCTCAAAATTATACCCACTAGTGGGTAATCTGTTACTTTCCTTGTTTAAAATCGCCATAGTTATAGAGCATTTATTGAGAGGTGTTGGATAAAAATTATTTCTTTTGTAGAATGGAAATATACAAGGAAGTAATAAACATGCTAGAGCAACTATACGTTCAAAACACCGTATCTTACACCACGGATATTCCATCAACTCCTGGGCCACCACCAAAACCACAAGAAACCATTCCAGTGTCTCAGGTTGACTCTTCAGACTTGGTACGTGGCTAACCGTCAAGATTCATAATTTAAATCGATTTTATTAACCTCAAAGTCAAGTCGCCAGTTCAAGATTTGTTTCTAATTCTATTTCTATATATTTACAAATATTTGAATACAACTTGTAGATCTATTCAAATTAAAATGGTAACAATTCTTTTTTAGACTCGGCGATTAATATCCGAAATGTTGGACAGCAGTGACGAACTCCTCCACGTAGCTGTTTACGATTGGATGCTAAACAAACAAATGTTTGGCGAATTATTAAACGTAACAGAAAGATCCCTCGAACATTATTTGATTAGAGCCATTCAACAAACACCACATAAAGTTCAAGTTTATGATTTATTGTGGAAATACTATGAAAGGAACAATAATCATGCTTCAGCCGCTAAAATATTGAACACTTTAGCCACGCAGCCCGGGTAAGTTGAGATTCTGCAACATGCAACAAACTATTTTATTTTTATATTAAATTATTTCTAGAAACAACTTGACGCTCACACAGCGGCTGGAATATCTCGCCAGGGCAGTGATGTGTATGCGTAGCGATAAAGTGGGCTACGCCCCTCATTTGGGTGTCTTTCTTCGCGAACTAGAAGACAAAATCGATATCGCAAGAGTTCAAGAACAAATACTTAACAGTATAATCAATATGCGGAGCCTCTACGAAAATGCAGAAGAAGCTGTCAAGAAATTAAACTCGAATTTGTACGACATTACTCAGGTGAAATTCTAAGGCTAAGAACAATCGAAAAAATAAAACAAACCTCTAAGCTATAAACTAGTAAAAAATATCTAATTTTAACGTATTTAGATGCATATTTCGATAACTAAGTTATCATCATCAGTAGATGCAACAAGATTTAATAAAGAAATAAAATACCGGGTGTTTATTTTATTCAACTATTTATAAATATGATTTTTTTTCATAATTTATTTTAAATGAAAATGTCTGCTGTATGTTTTTATACCGGGTGTTCCATTTTCGCGCAATGATACGCAACTGTTTATTTTTTAATGAACTGTTTCTTTTTAAAATTGTTCTTTCCTATACAGGCAGATTCATCAAAGGGATTAGCGCTAACTCCATTTTTATTATTACTCGTAACTTCATACTCCAATCTCAGAACATAAGGTTATAATCAAGATTAGTTAGCACAAAATTTGACACATTTTGATAATATAATTAATTTAGAAACGAAGTTACAGATGATTGAAAAAATGGAGTTAACGCTAATCCCTTTGATGAATCTGCCTGATAATGATTAGTACATAAACTATTTATGTTTTATTAATAAATAATCACATAATAATTTTTAAAAATATTTGAAGATCTTTTCGGTGTTTAACTAGGGTTTTTTAAAAATAATTTCGATATAAAAATAAATTACAAATCTAATAATACCCTTAAAACATTACTAGGTAAGGTATACCGAAAAATATAAATAAAATAAATAAATAAATATATAATCACGCCTTTTACCCATTCTGGGTGTGGCACTCTGCTTACGCAGATCTCGGTAAGTGATATATTTTTATCGTATGAAGTGCGGTTACCAGCCGTCAAATCATAGCCCCCAAGGATGTTAGTGGAGGGGGAACCACAGGAGTAAATCTAAATTGGTAACTGTCGGCAGTGGGATTCGAACTGAGGATCTCACAATCCACAGTCCGACACGTTACCACGGAGCTATTTACCCCATTGAAAAATATAATCGAACTTAATAAATTAATAATCTAATTGAATATAACTCGAGAGTTCGATAAATCAGAAAATAATTCTCCAGTATCTTTCTCAAACTTGTTGCCATTTGGAAATAGCCACTCAAGCCTTACGGGCTTTCGTGGCTATTGCCTGGCAACAAGTTTTCGAAAGATCTGTCAAATTATTTTCAATTTATTCTCACTCTCTTGTTATATTATTACTGAGAATTTATCAAATTGCGTATAAAAAGTGTAATAAAATGTACATTGGACAGACTAAAATACAAATAACCATTAGATTTAAAGAACATATAACTTCGTTAAATACGGTAACTTGGAAACGCACATTTCAAAATAATCATATTAATTCAAAACTATTAAAAACAGTAACAGTACATTGTTAGAAAGTATTAACATATATTTAAAAATAAATATTGGTTGTTTAACTGTGATTTGGGTCCCATAGCTAATACTAATTTGTTTGATTTATTAGGGAATTAGTTATTTGGTTGACTCAAGCGTTAAGCTTCTAGTTATTGTCTTTAATATTATTGGTTAGTTTGACTCGATTATAAATTAGGTATTTTATTTTTGGTATACTTGGTTGACTTGTTTGTGTAATCTAGATATTTTCATATTACTTTTAGGTTTAGATGTTGGAATTAATTTTTAGATTACTCAGCTCAGTTATTTGTATGTTGTTGAGTAATTATTCTAATTCGGTGTTGTTTTTAGCTCTACGAAGAATTTGCAGAACCATTTGACCTTTGGGAATGTAAATTGGCTATTATTCATTGTTCTGGGCATAATGATGCTAAACTAATTCATAATATATGGATAAATATAATTAAAAGTGAGGTGAACGCAGCTTCTGGATCGAGCGATGATAAAGTTTCGCAGGTTTTAAGCAAAGTTAAGGTTTTATGCAAGGAATACAGAGAATCTGAGCTTTGTTTTCCTTTAGGTACTTAACTTTTTAAATAGGAAATTTTTAGTATTGTTTTTATCATCTAATTCTTGCAGAATTTATAATTCGGCAGCTGGAAGAACTAAGCTGCAAATTTAAAGCTGATTATTCTCTTGTTCCAAACGCTTTTGTTTCCATGGGTATCCCGACAAACCAACTTATTTCCATCTATCACCGGTTTGTCTCATTTTTGTTTTATTATAAATATTGTAAATATTTATTGACTATTTTTTTAGAATGTTAGTTCTTCACGAGAGGGTTTGGCTTCAAGAAGGAAACGAATTCCACCTTTACAAATCTTTAGCAGAAATTATAAACTGTTTTATTCATCATTCGGACAGTATAAACAATTTAGAAAAGTAAGTTGTTTATTTTCTTTTTATTTTTTACTTTCATAATGAAGTTAATACGAAACCCAATTGTCCTTTATTCTATTTTTTATATTTTGCGCTGTTTATATACTAAAATATTTTTAAAATCTTGAATGTCATATTTTTCTTTAATTATTGGCAAAATCGATGTTAGTAACGTTTTATGAATTACATTTTATTTTTAATATAATTATGTCCGGGGAAAGCCAGTGTTTTTTTTGTATATTTTACCACAGGAGTGTGCGAATTGACAATTTCTGTTGGTCAATAGCGTGCGTCAAATGTTCTGAGTATAAAATAGTTATTTATGTATATTGTACAACGGTTTATTCCATACCTGTGTCGCATTTTCTGGACACAAGTTTGCTTTACATCTTCGTTTCTTCCTTTGTTTTTTCTTGTTCTTAATAAACATAAAAATAATGATAGCAACAAATTGTTCACATTTTTCAAAATTGAATGCGCAAAACGGTATTGTAGATCAAATCCTGCTAAAATATTGCTTAGCAACGATACAAAACCGTAAAGAATAATACTGTAAAGTTCAATTTACAGGACAGCAATTAGTTCGATAAACATGTAAATGTAATACAGTATGAAATAAAATTTCTAAATTTTGACACTTGCGAAAAAACATTTCGTTTTTTAATAATATACTATTGTGATTATTTTGTTTTGCAGGAGGAAAATAATATCGCAGAGCCAAGACGTGATCGCAGGGATCCTGTCAACACTTTACAGCAAACCAAATACAGAAGAATTAGTAAAAGTTTTAAGAAATTTGCAGTCGAAACTGAGTCGTCTGTAGCGTACTACTAAAGCAAATTTATTGTGTTCATGAGAATAAAGTTTATAAATCCGTTTTTTACACACTGAACATAAAAACATTACCTAACTGATTAAGTTAAAATAAAATATTGTATTTTTCTTCGCTTGTGTTACTCAATTCTCGTTAATTTTACATTTTACAACTTGATAATTTCGAAATAGAGTGGCAGATAATAATTGTGCAACTTGGTTCATTGATAACGCGCCGAGTAAAAAGCCTTTTCGCGTCTTAGTTTAAGAATCACACTTGTTCACAAAATAAAACGTGCAATAAATTTAGTTCGTCTCAAGGTCTCCAAGTCGATCGGCTGGTTATACCTGCCAGTGTTGTAGTAAACCTTGAATGATATATTACCGGACAACGGTGGGGGGAGAGTCACTTGGCCATGTGTTTGTTATTGTGAGACGACGAGCGGCGCGCGGGGCGTCAAAGGTGTATTGAGACTTCACGATTCGCCTATACTCTGTTTCATATATCATCGAACTGTCTAATCGATTATTTTTTGACATTTCGTAAAATCAGTGAAATGTGTTAGTGTTTGTCACGTGACTGCGTTTTATGGCCAGTTGCACCAAGAAAAATTAAACTTTAAATTTCGTTTAAATAAATAAAAGCAAATCGAATGGTTGGTTCAACAGGCCATTAATCAGTCCTGTTATTATTAAAGTGCGAATAAAGCTCTTGATATTATTCCCGGGAATATTATCTGTAGCTTTTGTTTTTCTTGACAAATGTCAAATAGTTCGACTAGGTTAGAATGAAAACCTAATTTTGTTTTGGATTTGTGGATCAACAAATAATCAATTGAATAAAATTCGTAATGCCGATCTCGGTGGCGTAGTGGCTATGTCACTAGCCTAGCACGCCAGGGGTCGTGGGTTCGAATCCCACTGAAGAGCATGGTCGTTTGTGTTGTTCACATACTTTCATAATCATCCAGTCATGAGGCGGCATATGACCATAGTAGTTAGTCCGCCTCTCATCTTCATAAATAAAAAAAAAAAAAAAAAAAAAAATTCGTAGTTCCGTAAAGTAGAGAAAAATTTTCAGTTTCGCACGCGTATAAATTTAGAAATTTCTAAATGACATGTGCGAAAAAGTCTTATGCTTGTTTTACAAATTGCCATAGTTTTCTCGTCAATTTATTGTTGTGTAATACACTCTGTGTCAATTTTTTGTTGACCAATAAATTGGACAATTTATTGACGCATTCATTAGAACTTGTTCTATTTTTCGACAATTTTTTTAGGAAATTCTAAAGGATTTTAGTCCTTGACAATTAGTTAAACTTTTTTATGCTTAAATTAGACAATTTTGTGCATATAGCTTGAACCAAAATATTAGTAGCATAGGTGACAGCTGATATCACGCTGGTACTAATGAAATTTTCATAATAAATTTAAAACTACAGTAGTAAACAAAGTTTTACTACTATTTAAAGCATACATGAATCGCTTTGTAAAATATTAACTTTTTATTCGTAATTTGATAATTTGAACAATAAAGATTCGCTTTGTCGAAATAGTTACGTGATGTGTTAAAATGTTACAATATAGCCAAACTAGATAGATGTATGTAGTGGTTTAAAATGAATAAGTTTCCTGTAAATTAGAACGTTCTACCCGTTAATAGTTAAGTCAAGTTTGTGCTGTAAGGTCTGAGACGGTATATAGATAATGGTGGCGCGCGCTCGCGCGAGACAGAGACAAACACACCGCATCCGCGTAAAACAGAGCAAGAGAAATGCGCGTAATATGCTGCATACAAAAGATCTCTATCTTTGAACCACACGTCAAGCCAAGTGGCAAGGTCATCACAGTAAGACACCTACAGAATGCACAAGTAATCCTGACAGCGGAAAAAATGCGAACTAGTTGTAAAAATAACTTGCCATTCATAACCTTATTTTGATTAAATAAAAGTAAACCGAAATTACATTGGTTTGACAGTCGTAAATCGTGAGATTTCTCACGAGCCGATAGTGTCAGTACCCCACTTAACAAGGTGGTCCCGGTAATTTATGAGTCGCATCCTGTGGTGGTGCCGCAGCCGGCTACCTGGAGCCGGGAACGCGGCGAGCAGAGACGGTTTACGATAACACTTGACCAGAATTCAGCGTAAGGTCAGCGGCATATGTAGCACTTGTTCTTCTGTCAATTGTCGCCCTCTGACGCGCTGAGGCGGCGGCGGGGCAAGGCGACGGATGGATAGAGGCATTGTTCATGTCGGATGATCCGACAGCGGACAGCGTCAAGTCACGCCAGCTGAAGCGAGGACGGTGCTTCTGCACTGGAAGGAACACGTACACACACTCGCGCGATTAACGGCTACCGCTGCTGTTATGCTAGTGTTGCCTGCTCCACTTAGACGTGGCTGACTGTTTGGTCGCGGCTCGCCGACTTGCTGTAGCTGTTTGCTGTCCCCCTCGAGCTCGACAGTGACGTCTCGCCTTTCATTCGTACTGAGAGTGTCGAGTGTCGTTGGACGAGCGACGTTTGTGCGCTGCCCGCTGCGAGCGTTGGCTGTGTGAGTGTGTGTGCGTGCATGTTGTGACGCCGGACCGCGGGCACGACCGACGCGACGCCGATTGCGAAACTTCTTTTTAGTTCGGTTACGCCGTGTGTAGTGTTGCTGAATGGACCGGGGGAAGGGGAAAGGCAAAGCGGCGGATAACTTTATTGATTTTTAGGGTGACACTGTCAACTGGCGTTGACTGTGAGTTCACGATGGGAGACTTGTGAACGAAAAAAAATGCTCATCCGCGAGTGTTAAAAAAATCGCGCCGTGCTTTTTTTTCCAAGTCGAGTTGTAAAACAAAAGTTTCTAGTTACAAAGCAGTGTGTTTTAAGAGTGTTTCGCGAACCGTGCAGTGCATGTTTGTGTGAGTGTGCCGGTCGGGATGTGTGCTCGGACAGTGTACACGGCGCTGCTGGTGCCAGTGCTCTCCTCAGCCGCTCGCAATCGCTGCGTCGCGCTGTAAAAATGGCAGCAGTTGGTGGCTTCTCGCAGGATCATTTTTGTCGAAGGCCTAAGAAGAAAATTAGTTGACACTTCTGCGATTAGTCCCCAGTTTGAAAAGGCTAGCGGCAAAGGCAAAAAAGGTGGGCTTCAGTTCATCAAAACAAAGTTAAATGTGCAGAAAAACAATGACACACGAATACAACAAATGTTAGTTTGCACCTAGTCCACACACAAAGATTTATTGTGCTTTGTTTTGAAATTTTTTCACTAGAAATTGGCTTAAAATGCATAATTACGAATGCAATTAATAATGTAAATAGTTGAAATGTTGTTTATATTGTTGTACGGGGTCTAGAAGTGAGTGATACACACGTGTTTACAACGAGCACATGATTAATAACAGTGGGCAACGTGGTCCCGCGTTTGGCGCGCTAAAGTTTGAAACTCGGTTGGTACGGCAGATCCCAGCGGAAGTAGCGGGGCAGACGGCAGCATGCGCCGCACTTGACTCGAGCAGTGTTTACTTGCTTCGTTTCTTGAGAAGTTGTATATGAAATGAGGAATGCTTGACTGGCGCCTCTATTTTTGTTTAGAATGACAGAAAAATGCGGGAATAAAACAGAAATGCAAACGTGTATTGTGCAGTACAGTTTAGTGTTTAGTTCTAGTTTGTGTAGTGGCAAATTGTGCGCCGTTTTAAATCGAAACGTACAGTGTGATAGCAGTTATGCGTCAACTCGTACTTTGGAAAACAAAAACATACAAATTTCTCGGTTCGTGACGGCGACAGAATGAGACAAGGACGCGGAGGCCAACGAAAAACGAAATGTAATTGGAAGTTTATTGATAATATTGTTGAATTGTAATATTTTGGTGTGTTGTTGTGTTGGGCACGAGTTGCCGTCTGCCGAAGAGGTTAGGTATCCGTGAACGGGCACATAACCTCAGTCTGTGTCTGTAGCAAGTAGCAGTTTGCAGTTGTTCCGTTCTCGTTTGGTACTTGTGTGCAATGAATCTGTGTGTGTACGGTGTCGGTGTCGCCGGCGACACATAGCGTGCGCCGTGCGTGTGGACTCGGTGCAATGCTGACTGCTCGCCCTGTTGCAGGCCTTAGCCGCCGCGTAGCGCCCCCTATCACGCTGCCCGCCACACTGGAGGACCCCGCCGCCACCTGGAAGGGACCGCCGCCCGGCTCGGAGCCCCAGAACTTTGCGCCGAACGCGGCCAACTCGTTCTCCGGGCCGCCGGCGGGCTTCCAGGGGCCGTCGCCGTTCCAGGGCGGGCCGGCGGGGGCCGGCTCGCCCGCGGGCGCTCCGCCCTACCAGGGCCCGCCGCCCGGCTCGAGCACGCCGCAGTACACGTCGTCGCCCGCGCCCTCCGGCAGCTCGACGCCCGGCCCCGGCCCGCTGCCGCCGCCGCCGCCCAACTCGGCCGGCGGCCCCCCAGGTCCCGGCGGCGGCCCGTACAATGGGCCCGGGCCGGGGCCTTTCGGCTCGCCCAGCGCCGGCGGTCCGCCGTTCGGCCGGCCCGGCTCCTCGGGCCCGCCGTTCGTGGGCGGCCCCGGCCCGCCGGGTCCTGGCGGTCCCGGGCCCAACCCGCACTTCGCCAACCCCGGCCAGCCGTTCGGCGGCCCGCAGTTCGGCATGCCGCCCGGCTCGCCGTTCGGCCACGGGCCCGGCCCCGGACACCCCATGTCCGGACCCATGGGCCCCCAGCACGGCCTCATGCCAGGCCAGATGCCTGGACCCAATCCCGTTGATAGAATGGACCAAGGGTGAGTACATCTTTAACTCATTATTGTAACATGAAATAGTACAATTGAACAGTATGTCACATCGCAGTATCAGGGTTATAAGATGCGCGGCATGTAAATATTTTTGGCTCGGTCTGTACATAACTCCCGTTTTACCCTCGCACCGGCACCGGTGGTGTGGTGTGGGGTGTTGAGCCCCCGCGCCCCTGTCTCCGCCCCTCGCCGCGACCGCGCCGAGCTCAATACTCCCGTCGGCGCTCGGCCGCTCGGCTCCAACGCATCCCTTCCACCCTATTCCCTTTAAAAGTGGTCGGGGCGTGCGCGCGTGCTCACCTTGCCCCGCCGCCAGCACGGCTTACACGCTCGGATCGAATCCGCGGATCCGACCCGACAACTCACGCGGTTATAATTAATCCCGCTCACTGAAATATACCGACACTGGAACGCTCACTTTTTGCCTTCGAAAAAACCGAAAAACCACCCTGAGACAGATTCATGTCGTATAACGTATATAACACAAGCCTTAAAGTTATAAGAAAATATCTAAATAATATGTATTTCGATAACTCAGTTATCATCGTCAGTAGATGCAATAAGATTCAATATTGAATTCAAATATATTAAAAAAATCGCGATATAACGGATTTTCAGATAATAGATATCCCTTTTTATATGGCTGGCTGCGCTTACTCGACCCCTAAACTGTCTCATCATAGAACCCTATTATTACAATATTTTATATTCGACTAAAATGCAAATTAGTTTTTCTTTTTAGCTTAGAATGACACATGAGAAAATTTTATAATTTTGAACCTTTTTTCTGTTTGATTACCAAATTGTTTATTGTTTACTATTTTTACTTTATCGTACTAGTCCATAAAGAACCACTTTATGCACGCTAAACAATATCGTAAACATGTGATTATAATATAGTCGAATATAAATTAATTTACTTAAACATAAAAAAGAAACAGTAGCACGTTACACTCAACTAAAAATAATAATAGTAAATTTATCCCTTTACCTTTTTTTAGCTTTAGGTTTTTTAGGTTTTTAATAATTTCGATATAAAAATAACTTAACAAACTTAATAATACCCACTGAAATATGGTAATATTTGAACGCTAACTTGTAGTCTTTTATGAAAGCGAAAACTAGCCTGAGACAGTTACATGCCGTAGGGCCGTCTTTCTTTGTCTAACATGATTGTAGAACGGTTGCTATATAAAAACATGTTGCATATTGTTGTGCAAAAGTGATAAATAAAATAATATTTAAAAATGCATTGTTCATTTGTTTGAAAGTTCCTTTAAATTCTCACATACATAATAGTTAATTGAACTTATTACTTGATTAAATATTATTTAATTTTTATATCAAACATTTTATTTCAAAATCGTTGAGTGTTAAATTCTTTATATTTCTAATCGAACTGTACAAAGACAGATGGCCCAGCAACTGGCTCTCTTTCTCGGCTCGCATTTTCAACGTCAATAAGCGTTCTAGTATAATTATATTTCAGTGGTTGCAAGGCGCACACCTTTAATGAATGTGGGGTGAGGGAATTGTGGGTGGCGCGAGCCCTTTTCGTCGATCGCACTTTGGCAAATGAATCCCGGGCCGGTACACGTGTTCCCTGCATTATCCCGCCGCATACTCCCGCCTAATCCCGTCAAACAAACCCGGGATGACTCTGTACGGAATGAGGTGCATAACAATGCATGAAATGCATAAAAACCAGCACGTTATTTTCGGTGATGGATTTTCGTAGCCGGATCACTGAAATATAATAATAGTGGAACACTAACTGACGTTGGAAATGCGAACTGAGAGACAGTCAGCTGATGGGCCACCTGTCTTTGTTGTACTGTCCGCTTAGAAAGTTAATAAGAAAAGAATTGAAATAAAATGATTAATATTAAAATAAATATTACATTCATAGAAATGAGTTCAATTCAGAAATTCATAATTCACGGTTATTTTAAAGACGTGATGTGGATCACCAAGCAACGACCGTCTTACAGTTGATATGTAGTCAGTTGTCATTGTGTATTATGATGTTGACGTTTTTCAACGTGTGTTTTCAACGAATTTCGATCATTTTCAAAAGTTAATTCCGAATTTACAGGAGTAGAAAAAGTATAGTATATACTATTATTTGAAATCGGCACTAAAGTACACAATATCGTCATTAAAAGCTCTGAAATCGACACTAAAATAATCCATTACAGTGCGATTTTGAGCAACGCAGTGTTGGCAACCGTAGAATAATTAATGTACAAGTAGGATATATTTTGAATGTTATTTACGATAACTTCAATGTTCGAGGTTAGCAACACTGAGTGCAAGTTTCAATGTTTGACATAACCAGTGTTGTGACAGATCATTTAAAAAATAATCTAGATCAGATCATAGATCATTTCTATGATCATATCTATTTTTTTTTTTTAGATCAGATCAGGAATAAAAGATCTTTTTTTAGATCATAAAAAGATCAGTAATTTTTTTTCACAAAATTTTAAATTCTTATTAAGAAAAGGTGACAATTTTAATAACTACAACGAAAATACAAATTATCTTTTATAAAATAAAATCAAAAGCGTGATTTTATATATTTTTTGTATAATATAAACAATTAAATTAAAATATATTAATTTTATTTCGTACTGAGAGTCAAATTTTAGAGGAAAATATCTTTTTGATCTAGATCCAGATCAAGCTCAGAAAATATAAAACAATATACATCAGATCAAAAATCTTACGAATTGATCTAGATAAATGATCTAGATCAGTCACAACACTAGACATAATTGACAACAGACTTAAACTTAAAGGTTTTTTTTTTATTTAAAATTTCAAATAAAATTTTATATGTACCGAAACATTGAAGTTCCTTTTTCTCACTCATATGATTTATTTTCGTGATAAAAAGTAAAATTTCAGTACCCTGATACATAATAGTTATTATACATTAAGGGAGAAAAGTGTATGATTTTCTTCTTGCGGAGTAAATTCAAGCGCGACCCCAATATTTATGATGGTTTTTATGTATTTCAAAATTATTTAAAATGTAATATAATTTATGATAGTTACCTTTGATTTTGTTCATTTTTCTCATTATTTGAGCACTTTTCCTCACGGCGGGAGAGAAAGCGCACAAATCTCCAATAGATATAAAATAGAGTGTTTCTGTCATGATTTTGGTATCATAGAAATCGAGTAAAAAAATAACTATTACTGGTTGTAGTAACAGCAGAAATTAAATATGAAAATTTACAAAATACTATACTGGGTGTCCCATTTTACATTATATCCTTGATAGGGGCTAGGGGGGCCATTTTGTCATAATCCGATGTCCCCCTCAAAACCATGACGATTTTGATTCGACATAGTTTTCGGTAAAATGCTTTCATTTCGAGATATTCAAGGATATAATGTAAAATGGAACACACAGTATAATAGTGTTCGCATGGAATAAATAGTAATTTAATTTTGTTATTAAGACTGTTATCTCTTTTGGGCAGTGCAACTTGTTTTTACATATGTAGCAACTGCTCTACAAACAAGTACCTATTATATAAATAAGGGCTCTTATAAAAGCCTACAAGCTATAACGTTCCAGTATTACTATATTTCAATATCAAGTCGTGATAGCCCACTTCGAAAACTAGTTCGAAATATTATTTATAGTGTTTAGGTCATTGATATTATTATGCTGCCATAAATATACTAAAAATAAATTTATAAATATAGTAAAACACGCATATAACTATAGATGTCAATGTAATTCGATAAATATGTAAATGTGCCCGGTAAAAATATCCGTGTGTCATAGGAATTCTAACCATTCAAATATATAAACATTAAACTTCATTATGACAAACATTCAAGTCGATAAATCATCGTACAAAATCAATGAAATATTTTTAAAGTGAATAAGATTAATTTTCGAATATACTTCATACTTCTTTGGGTATTGAGAACAATGCCAGGTTCTTCTATTATTTCAGATACGGTCTGTTTAAGATCTAGTACACATATTCACAAATTGGAAATATTTCTTGTACCTTCATATAGTTTAACATTAAACTTATTGCATTTAATACCAACGTTACCATAAGAAAAAATAAAAAATATATCGCGGACTATACGAGCTCAGAATCATATCATTTGGCCCAGTTAAAATCATACAAAGGAAAATTGTTTAATTCACCATATTTATATCTTGAATTCTATCATTTTTACCTCCCGCACATACATGTATGTAAGGGCGGTATTATGTTTAAGTTACGAATTGATTAGATTTGAGAACAATTCATCTACAGTAAGTGTTAGATTATTTGAAGGCCTATCGAGGTTTTTGGCATATCTTAATAAATAAATGAGATACAATAAATTTCTTTGGAATCAAAAGGATGTAAAATAATATTACCTATTTTTATTTGAAATATTTTTCTATATTTTATTGTCATCAGATTCTAAAACAGTATACGTGGTACCAGCCAATACCTTTAGGCTAAATGAAATCTTTATGTTAGTGATTTTTGTTAATTTGATATTATTTCAGTTGTTATTTTTCCCTAAAATATTCTAAAAATTACAGAATACAAATAAATTTTCCCTTTGTAAGATCAGAACAATTTGTTAAAGTTATTCTAAAAGTTTTAATTGGGTCATATGAAATGGTTCTGGGCTCGTAGATATTTTCAAGCTACAAGCAACAACGGTCAGCAAACTAAAATGCGTCTCCAGAAAGCACACATTAACTTAGCCCATTTATGTATACCGAGTGATTCATCAGTCTGTTCTTTCTTTTAACTCTTTTATTTTAAGTTATAGAGTAAAACCCTATTTGATATATCATACACATTTATATACAGGAGCTCCATTTGATCGCAGAAATATGCAACTATATAGTGTGATAAAATTTCTAAAATTATATTTTTCTCGTATCCTAATTTTATTGGTTTTTATATTAAATAAAAAGGTTAAATAATTAATACCAATAGAATTATTAATTTTGATTTATTTATTTAAGATTAATGTAATGCATTTTTTTGTGGAACACGCTGTTGTTAATGTTTTTTAAATCACTGAGAACTGCTCTCGCTAAAATAATTAAGAAATATTTTAACAACGAAGTCAACAATTATTTAATTTTTGTGCAAAACAATAAACAATTTATTTTTAATTGCATCGTAATTGTACTTCGCATTGCAAAATGCAATACGTTAATTAATAAGTAATTAGTTTTATTAATTAGCTAATAAATATAGTCACATAAAACGCCACCAAACATCTTGCGGCAAATAGTGAACTTTGACATTCACAGTTTAAAGTGTATACCGGGTGATTCAATTTAATTGTGGCGTATAGGGATTTCAATGCTATTTTTGTATTATTGCTGTATATTTTTACCTATTCACTTTTCAAAAAATACACAAAAGTTGTTCAGAATTTAAAAATGCATGCAATAATGCCCATTTGGTTACTCAAATATTACTATGCAACGATTTATCAATCATATTAAAATTAATATTTCTAGAAAAATTGTAATTATATTCATGAAAAATTAAGCAAATACGAAAAATATTTGACATTTCAGAAAACAGATTAAATTAATTTTTTTACAGTTGTATTATTTCTACAGAAATTTCGAAGAAAATTGTAATGATATAATGGCAAATTTTAGTGTTTTTACATTTCTTTCTATTGAATTTTTCATGGTCAATTTTAATTTGATTGATATGTTTTGTGATATGCTAATATTTAGGTAACCAAATGGGCCTTATTGTATGCATTTTTAAATTCTGCAACTTTTGTATTTACACTTTTGCTGTAAAGTGCATAGGTCAAAATTTACAGCAAATAAACAAAATAGCATTAACACCACTCACAATTCAATTCTACGCCTCCAGTATATTTTAGTTTAAATAGGGCTATAAAAAATCCGATTTTTTAAATAAAAACAAAAAGTCCAATTTTTTAAATTTAAATTGGATTTTTTTTTAATTGAATGCATTTATTTTATTTTATATTGATATGCAAATTGATGCGATTTATTTGTATGTGAATATGATTGGAAAACAGTTTGTATTTAATAAAAAAAATTATTTGAATTAAATCATGATTTTATCTTTTTATTGATTTAAATCATAACAATCCTAATATAAAATGTATAAAAAATTTATAAATGTATTGTATTTCTATGTATTTTTATTTATAATAATTAATACTTATATTTCTAAACGATAAAATATTTTAAAGACCCCCTATCGGCCTAAATTCATGCCCTGAGTGAAACTATTACATTTCAATTTTCCCGACATAAATATCTTTTAATCCCGTATTACATGGACACCCCTGTCTCTGGCTAGCAAGCACGGAGGTGCCATTTGCCCACCCCTGAACTAGGGTTGGGGGTTGTTCTGTCGTCCCTGACCCCCAACCCCGATAGCCCGTTTGCTCCTTCGCTGCCTGATCGCACCAGTGGCGGCGGAAAAAAATTCACAGAAATAAGAGAAAATTCTTCTGATTTTGTGATACATTAACGACATTTTACCAATTGTAGTGTTTTAATTCAAAATACAGTTTATATTTCTTTATGAAGAAAAATAAACAAAAGAAACAATACATTTTTTATGTTGAAAAAACTTTCAAAACTCCTTATTGAAAAATACAAAAGATTTTTATCCAACACCTCACACTCTATAACTATAGCTATTTTAAACAAGGAAAATAACAGATTACCCACTAGTGGGTATAATATTGAGAAGTCACTAGTGAGTAATTTTCTATTTATAACAATATACCTTGGTAACCTCTTCGATTTACATTTTAATTTAAAAAAATTAAAGCATATGTCCCTATCAAATAATTTTTCTTTAGTAATTTTTTTTTTTATTAAGAGATGTTGGATAAAACGTTTTACTTCACACGTGGGCAAAGTGGAATTACCCACGAGATAAATTTTAGCACACGAAGCCGAAGGCATTTTATCGAGTAAAGTAAATAACTATTGTTTAATCATTTTAAACGTTGAGTTAAAATAATAGTTATTTGTTTAACTAGGCATCAAAATAACAGATTAACAAACGAGGCTTCGAATCGTTTATGAATGCTGCCGAAGCTGTAAATCTGTGTGTGGTGTATGGGTTGAACAAAATATTTTTTTGCGGATTTGGGATTAATATTAATTTAATGATTATTTTTAATACATATTTTGAAGTTTATTTCCATTAAATTATTTTGCTATACGTTTGTTGAACGGTTTCTATGCATTTATTGATTGATTATTGAGTAATAGTTATGTATCACTAGTCCAGAAACTGAACTATTACGAGTGCGAGCATATGGCTTGCAAATTTCGAGTACTTGCAAAACAGTTTTTTGGACGTTTGATACACATTGTTTTGTCATAAATTTATTAAATATGAATAAATATGAAATACTAGGATTTTTTATGTTGGTAACATCATATCATTCGTAAACAATTCATTTGTTTTCTTGGAATAATTTGCTGGTATTTATTTTATTGGTTGTACACTGCAACTGAAAATTTAATTATAATAATGTACTTACATTTGAGCTTACAATTAACAATTGATGTAAATCTCTAACCTGCAATCACTCAAACACTGAACTAAACTAATCCACAAAATTGACAGACAGTTAACCCTACCCTTTTAAATGTCCCTAGTTTTGGCCGGCCAAGGCCAGAAACAAGCATTGTATGGACGCTTTTGAAATGTGTGAAGCAAGAGTTTTTGGACGGTGGCACGAAAACTAATTATTTCATGAAAATACTAATTACCTGTATAATATTTCAAATGAATTGATAAAAACTTTAGAAAAAAATGTTTTAATTAAAGTTACCATTAAGAATAATCAGTAATTACTAATTAGAAGTAGTACTAATAAATTTGAATAGACCTTGTAATAATAGGTTATTTTCCAAGACATGTGTGTTGATACCAATTAAAAATTGAATACCTACCAATGCAGAAAGCTAAACACAATAGCTATTCTCTCAGTTTGTTAATCTTTTATCGAAATAATTATATTAAATGATTATTGAAACTTGAATATGTTTCGTCAGTTTAAAATGTTTTGTCGTACAGATCACTCGCCAATTTTGGTTTTATTTTAAAATATTTGTTAATATAGTTTCCATTTGAGTGTATTATTAGTTACATCCATTTTACAAATTGTAAAGTTTGTCACAGATGAATAAATTGCGTCAAGGTAGGTTTTTATTTTACCTGTAGTATCTTTAAATGTATAGTAAAAGTATATAATAGTTGGGGGTTAATTTATTTTATTATTGAGTTTTCTCTTTAGTCTGGAATATCAAAGAAATCTTTCAGATACTATACTGGGAAAGTCCATACTATTTTCTTGTATATTTATTTTGAATGGTTGGTAACCAAGAGCTCTGTTTTTGGGTGTTCTAAAATAAGTGTTTTAGCCTCTGTTTTAGCACTGTACAATGTTCTAAAATTATTGTATAAAAAGTGCTTCGAATAGAAGTTACAGAGAATTATATTTAAAGCATTTTTTATAAAATAATTTTAGAACATTGTACATCACTACAATCAATTCTAAAATATTTCTGTTAAAATACCTGAAAACAGAGCTTCACCAGCCTTAGATTAATTAGAACGCCCCCATGAAAAGAAAGCTCAACCATGAAATAATTCAAATATTAACCTGGCTGCTAGACCTGTGAAATAAATAATCCTTGTTCGAATCCCGCCTAAGTCAATGGTCAAATCTTACCTCGGTGACTTTTGCCCTATTTTTGTGATTTTTCGCGACGTACGCCGCTGTTTCTCCACGCTGACGCTGGCGGGTTCGGGTGAGTTCGGCTCCACTCGTCTCTCAGTACCGGCAAACCCAAGGTTTTTCTAATAATTACATCCAGTTGCCATGGCAACGTGCTGTGCTCGCTGTGCTGCTACACTCGCTATCTCTGTCACGCCTGCATGTGGGCTATGTGGTTCTGTCGCACTCGCACTCGCGGTGCACCCGTCCCGCCCCCTCGCACGTGTGTGTGTGTGGCTTATGTACTGAGCGAACACATCTATACCTAGGTGTATGTACTGGGAATGAAATGTACAGGTTGCATTATTATATACCTACACCTAAACCAGAATTCTGTTTTCAAGTAAGCTGGGATGTGCTGGCTTTGCTTATGTGTTAGAAATGCTAGGTATATAACGGATGCTAAATGAAATATATAATAATATATAAATGTAATGTTTCACGCTATACAGGGTGTTCAACGAAACGAGTCACAGGGATTTTAAAACAATGAAAAGTTGTTTAAAATTAATTTTTACTTTTTAAAAGTTATATTTCATGCAATAATAGAATATCTGTAGTATATGTTTTTGGGCGTTTTAACTTCGGTTTTAGCGCTGTACAATGTTCTAAAACTGTTTTATAAAAAATACTTCGAATAAAAGTTACAGAGAAATATATTATAATTTTACGAAAATACATTTCTCGAGTATACAATTGTCGAAATTACGATGAGAAATTTGTACATTTACCGAAAATACAAAAGTCGAATGTTGGAAGAGTTACAAATGTCGAATGTTACAAAACTCGAAAATACATTTGTCGAATAGCTTGAATATTACAAACCTCGAAAATAAATTTCAAATATTACAAATGTATTTTCGAGATTTGTAACATTCGACATTTGTAATAGTCGAGAAGTGTATTTTCGAGGTTTGTAAAATCCAAGCGATTCGACAAATATATTTTCGAGATTTGTAACATTCGTTATTTATAATATTTCCAACATTCGACAATTGTATTTTCGACAAACGTACAAATTCCGAATTTAATTTTCGACATTTGTATATGCGAGAAATGTATTTTCGTGAAATATTTTTTTGAGAAGTTGTAGGCGTTCCCATATTATCTACCACTTTTATTTGAAGTATTTTTTGTCAGGGTTTAGAAAGTAGAGGTCAATGAATTTAGGGTGGATAGTACATGTCAAAATAAAAGATCATATAAACATGTATCCGGACATTTTAGTTTCAGAGTTAATATCATTATTAGTTTAATTTTTTACAATATTTTCTATTGCAAATAAAATTGTCGAGTGTCATTTCAATACAGTTGTTTTTATTGAAAATTGTTACATTTTGAAATATGGACTATTTTAATTTAATTGTTATTTTGAAAATTAGTTTTTCGTAATACAAAAGACAAATAATAATATTATGTTACTAGGAGTATAAACAGGACTTTTTGTGTTGAGCCCAGACAATGCAAATTGAACGAAACAGAAAAAGAATGTTGAACTGCCAATTTGTCTTCAAGCATCCCAAATTTTAAACAATAAAATGTAAAATATGATTGAATCACTCAATATAACTGTCACTCATCAGAGCTGCCACCAGTGGTATATGAAACAACTTTACATATTATTGTACGCCATAAAATAATATTTATATTATTGTATGCCGTAGAATATTTTTATTATAGTACTACTAACAAAATGATTAACTTCTATATCGTATATGTAGTAGTACAATATGTAATATATGTAGTAACGTAATACGTTTAAAGAAAATAATTATTAAAATATAAAACTCTGCAACATCCAGTATCATAGTCTACTACTACATTTTCAGTACTCACTCCCAGGTAAATCCTACAAACAGCATTTTCACATATACGTAAAATGAAGCACACGGCTATGTATAATATCCTATGGTAGTGTTGGTGTGTATGTGTGCATGTGTATGTATTTAAAACCACGGTGCAGTTGCCGCGCGCGCGCACGCATGCGCCCCTGCTATCCGCCGGCCACGTACAGTCACAGGTAAAATTATGCGCAGTACACGTGGATGTACGCAGGCTTTGTCTTTGTACGTTTTATAATTTTTGTTAAAAATGTTGCTGTGAAATATATCTCAGTAGAATTAAGATGCAACATACGCTATAAAAAAAATCTAATGTACCCTAGACTAATACTAGTTTTATTTGATTTCACTTTGTCATTTTTGCTCGGATATTTCTCTTTTCTGTGGTAACAATCACTTTGTACAGATTTAGTAAAACTACTCGATAGGATAATGTCTTATTTACATTTTGTAATGCTCTAGAAATAATATAAATACCTATTTAGAATAAAAATTGTGTATTAGTACTTTTAGTGAATATGTATTTTGAAAAATGAACATTTTTATTAAATATATTTAATAGTTATTTATGATATAAGTGTAAAGAGTGACCTTTTATTAGTAAATGAAGAAGTTTGCGAAACGAGACGAAGCCGAGTGAAACAACCCCAAGAACAAAATCAAGTCACTTTTAATACATACATCATACAGAATTTTATCTACGATCTTCCTAGTCTATTAATAAATACTAAAAAATGTAGAATGATATTTTGACAGGTAGGGTTATATTTGTTGATTTATTAATATAAATCTTTAGCAACATGTTAAGAGTAACAATAAAATCACATTTTACACGTTGCTATGTTACCATTGTTGTTAAAAGTTGCCCTTTTAACGGTTGCATAGCAAGTTAAAATTAAAAGTCACATCCTGATTTTTGTTAAAAGTAACATAGCAACGTGTTAAAAGTGATTTTATTGTTACTTTTAAAACGTTGCTAATAATGCTAACGATTTGTATCAATAAATTAACAAATATAATTCTACCTGTCATAATATAATATATATAGGAAGATCGTTGATAAAATTAATTAATAAAAAGTAATTTATTTCGTAAATAATTATTTTATAAACAAGTGAACATTTTATTAAAAATAAAGATGATTTAAATGTTACTGATTAATTTTTCATATTTTCGAGCCCTATTTCAAATTGTTAAAATTCAATTCAACTCTTTGTTGCTGCTTTGCGCCCTTGGTACATCTTTACTGCATTATTTCTCACTTTCAAGTTAATTAATTTAATTAACATACACGCCATTAATTAATCGCATTAATAAAATACTTCACGATTCTTTTTTTGTCCGGGATGGTTATTGGCAGAAAATCCCATTAGTTCCGCCACTGTTCAAGTACAAGTGTACCACCATTAAAACGGAAGTTATCAGTGCAAGACGTGCACTTCAAAACTTTTCAACTCAGACGTCCTATCAAGAAAAATCTGATGTGGTATACACAGAACCTCCCGATGAATTATTTACGTTTTGAGACACCTTTTTTTGTTATATTTGCAACCTCAGATAAACTGGAGAATAATTTATCAGTGAAATAAACAAAAAATATCGCATCAAAATCATAGCTTAAATAATGATTATTTTTCCGAAATCGATACTAAAATACACGATATTACTATGCGAAGTTAGCCAATATAGTAGTTAAAGTTAAACTTTACAGACTCTTATGTCAAACTTGAATTACAAACCTAAAATAACAAATTATTCTATAATACTATTGTTGAATTTATTTATTATTTACCTTTGATAATAATTTATCGGATTTAATGCAGAACACGTATAAGAATATATATAAAAAAAAAATGAAAATTATAACCAAATTTGACACTTGTGTTATTACAGCCATCTCCGTCGCAACAGCTAGCTGACGTTATACAAATACATAATGCCATTTATTTATGTTTTTAGTTAATAATTTAACGATTTCGGAAAAAATATAATGTATATCTCAGCACTAAAGTATTAATAAAAAATTATACTTTAGTTCCTTGATACACAAATAACTATATATTCTAGCTGTCATCTTTTTTCCATTATTATTTGACGTTTCTTAAAACCAATGAAATGATGCATTATATGTTATGTGTCTGCGTTTTAACCTAGCTCTACTGATTATTCCCGGGAATAATATCTGTAGCTTTGTTGTTTTTGTTGACAGATGTCAGATAGTTATCATCAACACAAGTAAAAAATGAGCAAAAAAGTAGATTTAGTGGCATGCCTGATGATGAAATTAAAAAAATAATCTAGTTAAATATAACTCTAGAGTTCAATAAATTTAGAAAATAATTCTCCATTATCTTTCTCAAACTTGTTGCCAGGCAATAGCCACGAAAGCACGTAAGGTTTGAGTAGCTATTGCCAAATGGCAAGTTTTCGAAAGATCTGTCAAATTATTTTCAATTTATTCTCACTCTATTGTTGTATTATTACTGATAAATGAATTCTCTAGTTTATCTGAGGTAGGAAATACCAGCCCTTAGTAAAATAAAAAATAACGCCATATATATTTTCGTCTAAAATGAACTGACCACTTTTGAGCAAGGAAGAACTGAAGAATTTTTAAAACAGTTTAAATATAGTTGATTCATCCGATAGTCGATTGTTCGAGCCTTTGAAGAAAGTTGTTCAAGAGCATCTTTAATTACATTTAAGTCAATAACTTTTTCTTTTCGAAACAGTTCGCATAGTTTTGCAACTAACTCGTCTTTTTAATCAAATTACAACAAAATTATTCGGTTGGCACTTCTGTAACAAGTTTGCCGCTGGCTTCAGTCTGGTAGGGTTTTCGTGTTTGCAGTTATTATGTTGGGAACTGACGCTAAAAATTGGCATATCCTAAAGCAATTATACTCGTACGCGAATTGCCGTAATTGGCGTTAGTATTGAAGGTAATTGATTAATTTGACAGTTCTCTATTTTGTACATTTAAAAATTAAGCGTTTGATTACATTAACCATTTTATGTCAGTCAATGTCACTTGGTATTAAAATTCGTAATTTTATAATTATGCGTTCCTAATTGACACCATTAATATATAATGAGCCAATGCGTGCAGTGACACTCAACATTAGATAGCATTTGAAGTCTGATCAGATCTCTGGTGATCTTCGCTAAAAAATAATAATAAAATAAATATTGAAAAAAGCTTTCACAAATCATCATACAAATAAATAGTAGATATTGCAACAAGTGGTGAAATAGATAATTCTGCACGAGTTGCACACTACTTTTTCTACTATCACATTTTTGTCAAGATTAAATAAATAATAATTCTTACACTTCAGAAACAAGAGATGACGTCTCAAACCATTTAGCGTTTATGATTACAAGCATGGCGCAAGCATAGATGTACGCAGTGTTACCAACCATAAATCTATGGATTGTGATATAAAAACTAAAAAGACATATTTCATTTTTTTAAATTGATATTGTAGTTTCATTGAAATCACAATATTATTGAAAACTGAGATTTATTTAAATTCTGTATGAATTTTTAATTACATTATAGTATGATATAATATAATACTATACTTTTTCTACTCCTGTAAATTCGAAAATAATTTTTGAAAATGATCGAAATTTATTGAAAACACACGTTGAAAAACGTAAACATAAAAATATACAATGACAACTGACTACATGTCAACTGTCAGACGGCAGTTGCTTGTGGATCCAAATCACGTCTTTAAAATAACCGTGAATTATGGTTTTCTGGCTATGTGATTGGCCGAGAAGAGTGAATTATGGGTACTATAGTTCATCGAAAAAATTTAAATAATGGGATTATATTTGTACAGGAGTAGAAAAATGTAATTATACTTGACATGTTAATATTATACAGTATTATATTATTAGTAAATTGGTCACACTTGCATGTGGAATAATAAAACACAACACCTTGGTAACTACTTCGATTGACATTTTAATTTAGAAAATTTAAAGCATACGTCACTGTCAAATAATATTTCTTTAATCAATTTTGCATTTATTTAGAGATGTTGGATAAAACGTTATACTACACACGTGGGCAAAGTGAAATTATTCACTCGATAAAATTTCTATCGTGGGTAATTCCTTACTTTGCCCACTTGTAAAGTAAATAACTATTATTTCGTCTGGTATTATACATTGGCTTTTGGCTTGCTCATATTGGTTGCCCTAATCATTTCAATTACAAATAATCTATCCATGTCGCATAGCACAGAACTTCCTCAGAGCACGAATTTCAAAGCAAAGCCAACTCGATGCTAGGCGCGAGCGAGGACGCCGCGAAGACGGGGTAAACTTGTAAGTTGAACCGACTGCGCACGCGTGGTTTCCACACCAGACCGCGCACAAGAAATAAGTTCAGAACTACCAAAGTAAAGTTTCTCTCGAGCTTCGACGTCGTAACATCGCAGATTGCCAACACGCGGCGGAATGAAGACTAGGAAACGCGAAATGCGAACGAGACAGAATTAAGAGATACGGATTTATTTATTAGTAAAAATAAGCAGATACAAGTTCTGTCATTAGTTTTTTAAATAAGTTACAAGTTTTAATTTACCTAGAGCAGTTGCGTAAAGCGTTGTTAAGTACAGTGTTAACTAAAAACATGTTAAAGGACGTTAACAATGGCCAAGATGGCTGACAGTACTTTTGACTCATTTGATGAAAATATGCTATAATCAAATGAAATTATTATTATTTTTCACACTGTTATTGTCGCTATTCAAGACTAAATTATGACGTCATCTATGTATTGCATTGTACTCTTAGGTAGATGATAATATTTCGATAGATATTTATAAGATTTACATTTCTGTCAAAAGAAAGAGTACCGCGGTAAACTAAATAAACATTCGTATTATCTGAGTTTGACAGATGACATAAAGCTTAGTTTGAATGATTATTGACTTGTTTAAATTATTATTAAATGGTAAATGTTTGGAGGAAAGAATATAAAGAGAGTGTTAGCAATCGATATTAAAGCTGCTTCCCCCACTACAACCAGAACCGCTGTTTTCGCGTTGTTATAACAACCATCAGCATTTGCCATATTGTTTTTTTTTAACGTATGTACCGTGCAAATACCCACTCCAACCAGAACCATGGCTTGCATGCATCTGCCTTCACCAGGTTACATATCCCTTGCCTCTAATATAATATGCTGTTTCCTTTATCTTCTTTGTTTCAAGGGTAAATGTGTCAATGATTACTGAAAAATAATTTAAACATGTCAATAATTATTAAAACTATGCCAAATGTTATCTGTCAAACCCATAGATCTAATAATATATATATATAGATGGAGCGTTGGCTATCCTTTTAATACAGAAATCTGTAACCAACATAAGAGAGAAATAGTCATTTTAAAAATGACGCAGTGGGAGAAGAACAGCACACTTTCATGCCACCCAGCACGTGGTACACATGTGCCGTTCTTCTCCCACTGCGTAATTTTAGATATGACTATCTCTCTCTTATATTGGCATTAAACAAAAAAATCAAGAAAATGTTTCCCACAAATTCATGTAGTTTCATTAGGATGAAATTTTTCTCCTTTATAAGCTTATATCCATGTCTTGATTAAATCCACATTTTTTGGAAAACTACAATAAATATGTATATATCCAGCGTTCTAACCTAAAGTGACATATTTACCTGCCAAATGGAACACCGTCTATTGTAGCCTTTTTTTTTTATATGCACAACAGGATTATACCATATTTGATATATTTAAATATGACATAAATATTTAACAAAATTCTAAATGAGGCACAAAAGTCTATCAAAACAGTATTCTACTCACACGTCAAACGTCAAACCAAGTTCTTGTCATCTTGCCACCCATCACGTCACTTTCATCTCTCTATCTCTATCGCACTGTGCTGGTGACAGTCTATCTTTTTCTATATTCCTTCCATACATTTTATTAGTTCTATGGTCAAACCTAAACAATACAACTGTTTGTATATTTTGTTTACCATGGCACTCTGGAAATAGCTAAAATTATAAATTTTATTGTACGTCAATCTCATGACAGAAATGGATTACATCAATAAAGTTAGGCTCATTTAATGCAGTTTTTGTTTGTGAATAGTATATTATACAACGAGCATGGAATGGTACTCATTTCCTACGAGTATGAAAGTTTGTAGCATGAGCCAAAGGCGAATGCTGCAAACCATACGAGTATGAAATAGACATTCCATGCGAGTTGTACACTATACTTTTTCTACGACCACGATATAATTTCAAAATTCATTTAATTTTAATAATAAATTTGTCCCGCTTTCACCATTCCAATATTTGACAATTCTAAATAAGTATCCTAGCAATGGTACCTGTACTTAAATGAACTAATCTGTATTGAAATACTCACAAAACAAATTCATTTCGCACGATGCTTACAATGTACCTCATATCCCTAGCAACAACAAACATACAATGAGCAGATTTCTCTGGCCGTAGAAAAAAATTTTTGTATTTACACTTTTGTTCTAAAATATATAGGAAACGAATAACAAATCGCCTAATGAAAATTTTAACACTGTATTTTCTATGTCCTATAAAAAAACCTGCTGCCCTACACATAACTCCTCAAAGTAATTTTTCTCTAAATCAGCATTCGCATTAGACCCCTCTTCTCACTGTAACACCACCCCTATTAATCATTACCAAAACTAAGTTGGGTCATCCCTAACCTACCTTTAGACAAGCACAACTTATCTGAGAGCTGCTGCAGCATACAATAGCGAATGCCGCGTCCACTCTTACGTATGCGGTAAGCAGCGGAGTGTCTTTGGCTTGGTTGCTGGTTGGTGTTGATGAGGATCGTGTGTGTGCAGAGCACGTAGAGAGGTGTCCGCGAACATGGCACAGATCGTGCATTCTGCATTCTGCATTTCCGAGAGTGCGAGACGTACTGCTGCCCTGGAATGTGGAATGCTGGACCACGGGGGGCCGCAGATAATTTAGGGTAATTTGCAATGTGAGGGGGAAGATAGAGGGATACCTTCATGTCTAAACAACTCTTAACCCCCTTAAGGACTGATTTTTTTCAAATAAATGCACCCAAAAAAACAATTTTGCGTCAGATTCTTTCCTTGCTTCTGACGAACTTTCCAATAAATACACGAAATCCGAATCGTCAGTCACACATTATTTTCTATTTTCTAAATAAAATTTAAAAATAATTTTGAATTCATTTTACTTTCTTATACAAAGTATAAGGAAGTATTGGAATCACGAAAAAAAATCGCTGACGAGATTTTTGCGGAAATACATATTTTGACGTCCACTGAATCCTTTAAAACCAATTTCTCAATGATGTCTGTGTGTGTGAGGATGGATGGATGTCTGTGTACGAAATATCTCATAAACGAGACAAGATATGTAAATGAAACTGGGAATTTATAAGTTTCTTGAAAAAAAGAAAAGCTGAGTTGATTTTGAATGAAATTGAAAAACCGGAAGAGGAAGTTTACTGGACACGCAAAACAATAAATTCCATTTATTTCAAAAATAGAATCAGCTGTGAGAAAAAGTTTCAAATGAAAAATGTTAGCAAAAATATTTGGAATATAAAATGTTATGTGCACTTTTTTGGTACATGCTTCTAATTTTGAGAAAAATTAAATTATATATATATATATATATATATATATATATATATATATATATATATATATAATATATTTCTATAATCTTAGTTACAATAGGAACAAAAATATCTATGTATCAAACGTGTTAAATAATTGTAAAGTGTCAAAAATATGTGTCGTATATTTCTAATATACTTTCACTTCCGGTTTGTAGAAGTGCATTCAATATAGTATATTGTACAACGAGCATGGAATGGTACTCATTTTCTACGTGTATGAAATGGACATTCCATGCGAGTTGTACACTATACTTTTTCTACTACCACAATATTATTTCAAAATTATTTTAATTTTAATAATAAATTTGTTCCGCTTTCACCATTCCAATATTTGACAATTCTAAATAAGTATCCTAGCAATGGCACCTGCACTTAAATGAAGTGACCTGTATTGAAATACTCACAAAACAAATTCATTTCGCACGATGCTTGCAATGTACCTCATATCCCAAGCAACTACAAACATACAATGAGCAAATTTCTCAGTGAACGTAGAAAAAATATTTATATTGAATAATCCACAAGATGTGACTTTATATCGAACTGCAATTGACTTAAAGTTCCTTATAAAAACTTTTGTTTCTAGCACGTAGTAAAAGAGTGATTTTTCCTTAATTGAATCGAACCAGAAATAGACTATGATTAAGTAATTATAGAACCTTATCAAGTGTCTTGTCAATGTTACATTAGAAAAAATAGTGTAGAACAATTTATATTTATTTAAATGCATGAATCAGCATTCCTATGTTATCTAACAGGACTTGTATGCAGTACATGTATGGAGACAGAAAAAAAACTTTTTCTGTCATTAAGTTTTTTTGCAATTATAAGTTATATTAATAATATCTTATGTATAATTAAGTAACAAACGCCATAAGTGTGATACAAATTACAAATATCAGGAATTTGAAAACTGTGATATGTCAATAGAAATTAGTTTTTTGATTGAATTAATTAATTAATAATTCCTGTGTGAAATAAAGTATGATTTATGTGAGAACAAATGCAATAGTTGCTACAGGTATAAAATATAATCATTACCATTTATTTATTTACGTGATATTTTGCTCAATAGTAATAAGGAAATATGGGAACACGTTTTGAGTTCCCTGAATTCTTGATGACGTCTGTGTGGATGGAAGGATGTGTGACAATGCGGAGAACTGAGTTTACTGGACACAAATTAATATTTATTTCAAATACGGAATCTGTGGTATGTATTTGTTGACTGTTACTATGCGTATGTTGATAGGTTAATATGTAAAATATTTATACTGCCTAGACAGTAACAGTGTTAGTTGTCAAAAAAATCACACATTTAATGTCAATCGGTAATAATAGAATGTTTTGTTATTTGGAAAAAAATTGTTACAACATTTGCTATTTTTTCTTCCAACAAAGAAAATATAAATATGCTGTCTTATCCAGCATTTCGACCTGCCTTAGAATATGTTGTTTTGTTATGTTTGTTCATTTGTTTCATTATTAACTGTCAAATAATTGAGTTACAACTTTATTATTATTCGTATACTTTACTTTGTGTGCCGCCGGAGTAAAAGTTTTCCAAGGAGAACTTTTATGCCGGTGGCGAAAAAATTGAACTTCTGCTTGTTGAATACACAACACCGTACTTTTATGACTTTTGAAGAAATAGTTATTTACATTACAAGCAAGGTAAAACAGTTACCTTTCGTGTATTGTACAACATTTTACTTGTTACTCATTTGTAAATCAAATTAAAATTATAATCAAGTACTGTCAGTTACACACAACTGTTCTGTCAAAAATTATATGAAATGATTTCGTATAAGCCTTGTAAGCATTACTGTGGCAACGTGCATTGTTTACCTTGTTTACTAACTTGTAAAATTTTACAATGTAGCTGTCAATTAGTAACTTGTAAAGATTCATTTTCAAAGGCACTAAAGGGCTTGGGTAAATGGTGTTTACAAGTGAGTAACAAGTAAAAAGATTTTTTCTACGATTGTTATAACTCTTTCTGACAACAAAGTTGATGTTTTCTGAGGAATTTTATTTTGTCGCTCGTCTCCTATAGCATCGAGCGACAAAAGTTTGGTTTTTCCTTTTTTTACTAATTCATCACCATGGATACGAAGTGAAAGAACAGCTACATCAATCTATGACAGGATTGTCGTACATGCGTTTATTTTAATGAAATTAAATCAATATTTTTCTTAATCACTCATCGGAAAAATATTGTGTATATTTCGAGAGCAAAATATTTATGTCATTCTCACACGATTGGAACTTTGCGCTCTAAATATACAAATAGCTATTTTTTCACGTTTTAGTTTGTAGTTTTTATATAAACAGTCAAATAATTGCTTAATTTATAACACCCTGTATGCTCCAATTATAAAAGTCATTCATTAAAAACCCTAAAAGAAATAATTTTACGTAAACCGGCAGTTCTTTCGGATGCCTTCCCGAGGTATCGACATCAGAATCGGGCGAAGCTGTCGAAAACACACGAACACGAACCACCCCTGAAGTCACCCACCCTGTATGTACCCCCCAACCCCTACACATACACACACAGTCACTACATTCATACAGCGAGAGCGAACGCGCTAGCGAGCGAACGGCGGGGCGGTGGGTGCGCGCCCCTGGCTTGAGGGTAGACAATGGGGGTGAGAACCACGTGGAGACGCCCCAACCCCTCTTAAAGGGGATGACGTCGACGGTGTAATGTAGGACAAAGCATAGGCGCCACGACACCCAACACAGAGACTTTCGTTTTAATTGTGCGTAGTTTTACTTTAATTTTTCTTGGGATAATTTTAGAAATTGTTTAAATATTTTACAGAATTCTTAACGCCAAGTTCCCTGCCACTAGTTTCAATGTTAATAAAATAAAATTATTAAAAACTCATAGTAAACTTATAGACTTTTGAATTAATTTCTGTAAAAATGTTTTTATCCAACATCTCTCAATAAATGCTCTATAACTATGCCGATTTTAAACAAGCAAAGTAACATATTATCCACTAGTGGGTATAATTTTGAGAAAAGTCACTAGTGAGTATTTTTTTATTTATAACAATAATAATAACACACAACACCTTGGTAACCACTTCGATTGACATTTTAATTAAAAAATTTAATGCATATGTCACAGTCAAATAATATTTCTTTCAGGGTTGGCAGATATATATCAAGTGATATATATCATGATATATATCTTGATATATATCCGATATTTATTGATTGATATATATCATGATATATATCACTTATTAATTTTTTACAAATTAAATACCCAGAGTGAAAAATTCTTGATATTTTAAATGAAAATACCGATAAAAAAGCCAAAAGCTTGGACTGGGTCTTCTCAAAAAGTGTTGAAGTCGTGTTACGTGAAGATAATGATGATGATGATGATATTCCTTTGGCCCGGTTGTGCGAAACTTAAAAACATGTCAAACGACAAGTTATTTTGATATTTATGTAATATAAATATTTAGGAAAATGTTATTTTTTGTTACTTAAATAAAAATATGAATATTTTATATCATATGTCAAACTACAATAGTATTTACTCATTTAGGTATTTACTATTTATATAATATATTTAGGAAAAATGTTATTTCTTGTTACTTAAATAATAATAATTTTTGTCTTGTTTTTTGTTATTTTAAACTAAAGTTTTATTTTTGTTGTTTACCAAAATAAAGGTATTTTACGTTTTATGTTTTTTTTTTTTGCATATAGCCTAAGAACGAAATTCCTGATATATATCGGATATATATCGGATATATATCCGATATATATCCGATATTATGATATTTTGATATTTATATAAATATCATGATATTTGCCAACCCTGATTTCTTTTATAAATTTTGAATTTTTTAAGAGATGTTGGATAAAACGTTATACTTCACACGTGGGCAAAGTGGAATTACTCACTCGATAAAATTATCAAACTCAGCCTTCGGATTCGTGAGCTAAAATTTCTCTTGTGGGTAATTCCTTACTTTGCCCACTTGTAAAGTAAATAACTATTTCTCCACTTTAGTATAAATAAATTCCCATTATTTCAATTTTTGCGGTGAATTATAGTACCCATAATTCACTCTTCTCAACCAATCACTAAACCAGAAATACATAATTCACTGTTATTTTAAAGATGTGATGTGGATCACTAAGCAACGGCCGTCTGACAGTTGACATGTAGTCAGTTGTCATTGTGTATAATAGATGTTCGAGATTATGTTCAATATTTACTCGGATGATTTGCATCACTCGTCTATGGCTCGTGACGTAAACTTCATCTTCCTGAATAATGACTATCATAATCCCTCATATAATGTAAATATTTTATTTAAATGATTAAATATGACATTTCGAATTATTGTACATAATTCTTCATCAAGAAGACAAAATTTCAATTTATTACATATTTATTTTTGTTATCATCACGCCATGTATCATGTCTGAGTGTGGCACTGTGCTTAAAAAACAGATTTCAGTTCAAGCCACAGATCTTAAACAACTATCTTATTTAAAAAAAATCTTAAAACAAATATCAAATTCAGGTTCCTGAATATTTTAACGAGTGACAGTATGACATCATTTAAACGAAGGACATGGAACAATTTATTTGAAGAAAAAAAATTAATAATAAATAAAATCCCGTCCATTTTGGGTGTGGCACTCTGTTTCTCTCAGGTCTTGGTAATTGATATATTTTTATGGTTACCAGACGTCAAGTCACGGACACCAAAAATGTCAGAAGGTCGGTTGTGGGATTCGAACTAAGGATTTCATGGCCAACAGTCCGATTTATTACCGCGGAGCTATTACCCTAATAATTTATATTATTGAAAATAAAAATATTACCAGATGTCACATACCTGCTCTCAAATATTTATTTACGCAACTAGTGGGATATAGACGAGATTATCGCACGCTTGTGAAAGTTGCACAAAGAGTGGTATTTTTATTGAAATAAAACTTTAATTAATTTTAAATCAAAGTAGAGACAGACTGAGATAGTTATTAAAATGTAGTGTAATGTAAGGTAATATTTAAAAAACGCACTAGTATGGTAATGTTAGCCACATACGAACCCTCAATCATATTTCATTTGCATTATTTAAGACTTTTAGAATAACTTAAAAAAATGTGTTCTGATCTTACAAAGGGAAATTTGTTGTACTTTATTTATTTGTATTTTAAATTCATTTATTTTTAAGAATATTTTAAGGAAAAATTATAACTGAAATAGTAACGTATTAACAAAAACCACAAACATAAATATTTCATTTGGCCCAAAGGTATTGGCTGGTACCACGAACACTGTTTTTGAATGTGATGACAACCAAATATAGAAAAATGTTTCAAATATGCATTGTAGATAATATTATTCTACATGTCTAAAGCTAATGAAATTTACTCTATCTAAATTATTTACTTAGGGCCGGTATTTCCAACCTCAGATAAACTATAGAATAAATTATCAA
The DNA here is from genome assembly GCA_963942605.1 of Poecilus cupreus. Classification (NCBI taxonomy): domain Eukaryota; kingdom Metazoa; phylum Arthropoda; class Insecta; order Coleoptera; family Carabidae; genus Poecilus; species Poecilus cupreus. The sequence goes on along the minus strand of OZ012721.1, from coordinate 3,309,302 downwards.
TGAAATAAACAAAAAATATCGCATCAAAAGATGACAGCTGAATAATAATCATCGCTTAAGCTATGATTTTGATGCGATATTTTTTGTTTATTCTATTGATAACATTTATTTCCTGGTTAACTGAATTTGGAAATACCTGCTACACCGCCTTTCGTCTGATAACCTAACTTTTAACGTGTCAGTTGTTTTGTCAAAGTGTATTTTAGATCGGAGCATATCGTTTTTAGAAACATGTTGCGAAAAAAAAAATGTTGTGTCTAACACGAGAGGAAAGCTTTTCTTCCACTCTCGCTCGAAATATCTACGAGCTCGAGTGGAAAAAAGAAGCACTTTCCTCTCCAGTTTGACAAAAACCTATTGTATGATTTTAATTGGGCCAAATGATATAATATAAAACTATCTTTTCATATTTTTAACTGTAATTACACAAGCGCTTTTTATTTTGCCGGATAAATTTCTGTTTGTACAAAACCTTGTTACCTAGCAATTTGACAAGAAAGCTGTTTTAATAAAATCACGACACCGTAAGTGGAGTGATTTTATTTCTTAAACAGTTTTCGAGTCAAATTGCTGTCAGGTTACAAGGTTGAGTTATCAAACTGAAATTTATCGCTGCACTTTCCTCTCTAGTTTGACAATAGTTATTTGTGTATCAAGTGCGGATAGAGCATTGTTTGTTGCACGCGGCGAGAAATTGTTGATCGAGGCGAAGCCGAGATCAACAACTCGACAAGTGCACCGAACAAGCTCTATCCGACGAGATACACACAATATTTTTTCTACAATCGTTGACCAATGTCAAGTTGTAGAAAAAAATTAATTTTCAAAATTATCTTTGGTCCCGCCTATAACAATTCAGTAAAATTGTAGTTATCCATGTCACCGTAATCATGACAACGTTTATGAACAAAATAAAAATTTTCAGAGAAATCATAATTTGACACATGGAGTACATTTGACATATGGAATACATTTGACATAAAGTCTACAGAGTGAATACGTTTATGGTGATTAAGTTGAAGTGTATGTACGTATATGCCAACTGTATTTGCAATAGCAAGGTTATTACCAGAAAAATCCAATGCATCATTTACTTTTATCTAATTTATTTTTGTTTTATTTTTGTCGCACTAGTGCGACAATATGTCACTTTGTCGCCCTAGAGCGACAATTTTGAACATTTCCTAACTAACAATGGAATAACAATGTCGATATTGTGCAACGATTGTAGAAAAATAATTATTTGTCACTTGCAAAAAGTTACCTTCCTATTTATCCGCTGTCAAAACGATAAAATTGTGTTTTCTATATGTCTTACTTTATATTGGAGTTAAATTATCTGTTTAATCTTGTGGCACTCAGCTTTCGCGGAACTCGTATGCTTGTATTATCAATTACCGGTGTCCCCGCGTGAGTGAGTTTTTCCCTACGCCACTGGGTGGCCCTCAGTTCGCTCGGTCGCTCATGCCAGAACATCGCGGCGGAGTTCGCGGGGCCAGGGGCGACTCGGCAGTCGGGGGCTGTAATGAATGGGGCTGCAGGGTTGGGGGCGGTGAAGAAAGACAGAGACAGACGAGAGAGAAAGCGAGTCGCGGAGAGATTGATCGACGTAACATGGAAGGCTTGACGCAGACATCATTGTTGGATTTTTTATCCAATGGGTTATTGAAATATGACAAATAGTCAACGCGAACATTCAAAATATGGAGCACGCTGTGGCCAACACATTACTTTCTCAACACACACTAATAATAATTGCTCTTTTAGAATACATTTGTTGATTTCTTCTCAAAACAACTATAAAGTACCTTTTAATCAGTATGTATACATAGGATATGAAACATTACCATACTTTACAGTACAGTGATTGACAGAAAATTATTAAAGCTTTTTTTACTTTGTTATACAAAGTATAAGGAAGAATTGGAATCATGAAAAAAATCGCTAACAAGATTTTTGCGGAAATACATATTTTGACGTCCACTGAATCCGTTAAGACAAATTTCTCAATGTCTGTGTGTGCGGATGGATGGATGGATGTCCGTGTGCGCAATATCTCATGAACGAGACTAGATATGTAAACGAAACTTGGAATTTATAAGTTTCAAGAAAATCTGAAGAGCTGAGTTGATTTTGAATGAAATTGAAAAATCGGAAGAGGAAGTTTACTGGACACTCAAAACAATAAATTCCATTTATTTAAAAAATAGAATCAACTGTGAGAAAAAGTTTAAAATGAAAGATGTTAGCAAGAATATTTAGAATATAAAATGTTATTTGCACTTTTCTTATACATTCTTCTAATTTTAAGAAAAACGAAATTTTGTATTTAAAATATATTTCAGTAATCGTAGTTACACATCTGCTGTAAATCTGGCATTTTGATGCGTAGTTAAACAAATAACTATTATTCTGGGTAGAAACATTAGAAATTAAATAAGAAAATTTACTAAATTACTATTTTGTAGTGTTTGCCATGGAATAAAACAAAATAACAAACAAATCTAATATTGCCGATCTCGGTGGTGTACTGGCTATGTCGCTAGCCTAGCACGCCAGAGGTCGTGGGTTCGAATCCCACTGAAGAGCATGGTCGTTTGTGTTGTTCATATAAATTCATATTCATCTACTCATGAGGCGGCATATGACCATAGTAGTTAGTCCGCCTCTCATCTTCATAATAAAAAAAAATAATATAATATTTTCCTGTCAAATATTTTGACAATTTCAAAAACAAAGTTAACATTAGGTTATTTTGTAAATTTTCATATTTCATTTCTGTAGTTTCAACCTACAGTAAATGAATTTTGTTTACTGATTTACATGCAGTATTTTAAGCTGGTCAACATTTATTTGAAACAGTTTTGCCTAAAATATTTTGTGAAGCACCCTGTATAAGCGTGTCATTGATACATTCTTCAGGGTGCAATTCCGTCAAATAACAACCCCTAAATTCATTAGTGTAAGAGAAGCCACAGGGGTATCTTTTCTTTTTCGCTTTAAAGGGTTCATTTAAAAGTCAAGGTCACAGAATCTCTCAGCGGCGCATCAAAGGCGTCAGCGTCGGCGTCTGGCAGTGTGTCGCTTCTGTTAGTGTATTTATTCAGTGGGCTAGGGTGGCAGCGTGGCTACAGGACCACGTCATATGAATTACGCGCGTCATTTAAAACAGTGCGTACACATGCACAGCTGACAGGTCGTTTAGTTCCATGGCGACTCAATTAGCGGACTCATTTAGCAAGCAAAAGGCCATTCCGCTTACTTTGCCTAACTTTTGAACGATGGCGGATGACGTCTTTGGAGATGGTGTAGATCTGTAGATTTAGAGAAACGTTACAGGATCTTAGGGATGGCATGAATGAATTTGACGATTTTGGTTCAGGATACGTATTAGAAGCATAACATGAAATTCTATTAAAACTGAGCTAAAACCATACCTAATAATAATAATAATAATAAATTTATTAAGACTATAAAATACAGACAGTAAATTCAATTACATGTGTACAGTAAAATAAAAGAACAATTAATAAGGAGTAAATGCGGAAGAATAATTTATTATTCTTTGTAATATAATTTACATAAATACGACTTACTCATATTAAATATATCCGCAGTATTATTATCCTTTATGAAAGAATTTGTTTGAATTAAACAATAATTAATTAAAGAACATGATTGTTTTATTGTTAAAATATTGTGACGAGTTCTTATTCTTAAATCTGGAATGATAATATTTCTGTCTTTTATCATTTCTTGCTAATATAATTCATTGTTTAATAAAGATCGAATACATTTAATATGAATAAATTCTCATCGTTTTAAGTATCAATTTGAAATGGGGTCTTTCACCATTTTTTTATTTATTTATTTTTTTTATGAAACTATCTAAATTGAAGTTTATCTACACTTTTAAAAAGTCTTAATTGTTATTCATTAAGCCACAATGATTTTTTTTTAATGTTGTGACGTCATTGTAGCGGTGTTGCTGGATCTTAAACAGTGCAGATTGTAAATAATTGTAGTCATATATTTTTTTACTTATTTTATTATTATTATTACAATAAAATAGAACATTTATGTGACAAAAATTATTTAAATCTCTACTGTTTTAGATCCACCAACACCTCTATAATAACGTCACAACATTTTTAAAAAATCATTGTGACTTAATGAATAACAAATTAAGACTTTTTAAAGGTGTAGATAGTCTTCAATTTAGATAAAGTTTCATAAAAAAATAAAAAAAAAGGTGAAAGACCCCATTCTAGCAGCTGAGCTGAATAAGATATTCTGAAGGGATATTCTTTATATTTTTTGAAGAACGTTGATCTTAAAAGTTTCTTTTGTAAGCAATCATTCAGTTTTTTGAAAATAACTTTTCTAAATAATTTTAATTTAATTGATATACATATTGAGAAATATTAATATTTAGGTAACCAAATGGACTTTATTGCATGCATTTTTAATTTCTGAACATTTTTTGTAGTTACACTGTTGTTGTAATTTGGATAGGTAAAAAGATATAGCAATATAAAAAAGCATTGAAACACATATGCAACATTTCAATTATTCTATACCCGGGGGGTATAATAGTTATTTACATTACAAGCAAGGTAAAACAGTTTTTACTGCTGAAAGGAGGAAATGATCGGCGAGCCGACTAGGCGAACCTGTCACCTTCTTGAAGCAGTAAAAACAGTTACCTTGCGTGTATTGTACAACATTTTACTTGTTACTCATTTGTAAATGAAATTAAAATTTTAACCAAGTCCTGTCAGTTACACACAACTGTTCTGTCAAAAATTATTTGAAATGATTTCGTATAAGCCTTGTGAGCATTACTGTGGCAACGTGCATTGTTTACCTTGTTTACTAACTTGTAGAATATTTACAATGCAGCTGTCAATTAGTAACTTGTAAAGATTCATTTTCAAAGGCAATAGAGGGCTTGGGTAAGTGGTGTTTACAAGTGAGTAACAAGTAAAGTTTATTACTTGTTGATATTAGTATTCTTACTGAAATTAAATATTCCAATATGTAATGAATAATTAGTCGCTAGTTAATATAAACAATGTTATTTAAAAATTCCCCCGCCTCCTGTTTAATTTACAAAGAAGTGTGTACAGTGTGACGTCACTTCCGGTATTGCCGAAACCGTTGCCAGGCAACGGTGTATTCCCCTTGCACTATAGCGGGCTAGAAGCTCGCCTGGCTCATCTGTTGCATTGATTGGACATTTCATTCTGTGACACGCACGCATGTTGGCACCCCTGACGTCGCTCCATCCCCCACCATCCTGCTACCTACAGTGTTTACTTGCTCATTTGCTCAACAAATCACCCTGAACGATGGAATTAGGATTTAATTTTGGCCTAATTTTGCGACAGGGTGATGTGATAGACTCGTTTTATTGGCCGGTAATGAATGAAAGGGGACTAATTAACTCCTAACTAACTTTTTTCGATGACAAGATTTCTAAATTGTTTTGGTACACAATGTAACTTTTTACTTCCTGTACATATACAGTACAGCTTTCTTGTGGTGCGGTTCACGTCACTATCTTCTTTCTCACTTTCTCCCACTATTGCTGATTTGCATGTAAGGGAATTATTGTATTTTGTGGTCCTTAGAATACTATTTCATTAGTTTCACGATGACGTCTGCCTGTCTGTGTGTGTGGCGATTATTTCATTTACGATAACTCATAATTTTAATAAAGTTAGCAATGTGAAATTTTATATTTAGATCCATCAACCGGAAGTGGTAGTTAACTTGAAGGCTCTTCAGGTTTTTTGGACAATTTCAATAGATAAATAAACAATAGCTAATATTTTGTATTTTTTTTTTCTCTATATTTTGTACCGTTTAGAAATTAATATAAGCGGGTGGTTTTGTGCTATCCACATGTGGGTATTACATTAATCGACAAACCAATATGGGTCCATGAATAATAAAACAATATTTTTTCTACTTCAGTAAATATTTCCCCATTATTTAATTTTTTTCGATAAATTATAGTACCCATAATTCACGACTGTAAATTATGATTCATATTTCACTCTTTTTGACCAATCACAGAGCCAGAAATCCAGAATTCACGTTTATTTTAAAGACGTGATGTGGATCACCAAGCTATGGCCGTTTGACAGTTAAAATGTAGTCAGTTGTCATTGTGTATTTTTATTGTAACGTTTATCAACCGATTTCGATCATTTTCAAAAGTTATTTCGGAATTTACAGGAGTAGAAAAAGTATAGTATTATATTCAGGATTATGGTCATTATTTATTTTGATGATTTTCATCTTCGTAAATATTGACTGCCATAATCCCTCATACAATATTATATATTTTTATTTATATACGGTACGAAAAGAACAAATATACTGGGTGTTCCATTTAATCTTAACAGAGGAATATATCGAAAATTGACATCGAGTGACCAAATGCTTCGGATTGACCTCTCCCCCCCTCTCTTCTCTCCCCTCAAGTGGAACAGACTTAATTTTTGACGTTTTATTCGAATTAGCAGTTAAAAATTTAAAAAACTCATTTTTATGCTTGGCAAATTTTCTTGTCAATAAATTGTCAAGAACAAAAATATTGTCATTCGTTTTACACACGTCAAGTTTTCCGTTAATTTATTATAATAATTTCAGTAATACCAACATGATATCAGTTGACACTTACGCTACTAATATTTTTGTTTCCAAAACAAGTTTGACTGATTGGCAATGTCCAAAATGCTTTAGATTTTTAGAATACCCCAAAAAATTGTCGAAAAATAGAACATGTTCTAATTGACGCAGTGTCGTATTACACACTGCAAGAAGTTGACAAGAAAACATAGGCAATTTATTCACCAATAAATTGCGTCGTGTAAAAAAAAATTAGACATTTCTACAAAGAATATTTTTAACTAATGAAGATATTTGATAGCATGTTTTACACCATATAAACACAGCAAAATATCGAAATTATTTAAACCTTTCTGACGCAATCTTGTGCATCGTGTAAAATATTTATCTTTACGGAAAAATCGATAATTTTATTAGCTCCACTTGCATATTATGTGGTTGATCCTCTTGTATGCTACAAACACAGAATGAGGAAACTACTCGTACAAAAATATATCAAGTATCATTTATGAGTTGAGATACTTAATAAGATAAGTTTTTATATTACAGATAAGAATATTGAGATCAAACTCGACGATAAGTACTAATGTTATTGATATCTCAAATATACTTGACCTGTAATTAAATACAGAAATTTGTTATTGCTTTCTTATACTACGTATAAGGAAGTTTAGACATTATAAAAAAAATATTTTGAGATTTTTACGAGAAAATATAGAGAATCGAGAACTAAGTTGATTTTGATGTAAGTTAATTGGACACACAAAACAATTAATTCTGCAAAAAAAAAAATATGTTAATAACTAAATTCGGAATATAAAATGTTTCAATTTTTTATCAAAATCGATCTAGCCGTTTAGGAGGATAAGAATTACGAACACACGCTCACCAGAAATTTATAAATAGAATTTTAATCAATTGATTTACCTATTTTTTTCAAACCATGTTTATTTTAATTTTAAATGCCCACATATTTGCAGTATAAGATTTTCTACTGGGTGTTTCTTTTTCGCGCAATAATATACAACTTTTATATTATAAATGGAACTGGCTATATAGTTTTATATAGTTAAAAAAAATTGTGTTTCTCATTAAAACAGTTCTTACTCATATTGGTCCTAAAATGATTAAGCGAAAATGAAACACCTGGAAGAGAAACATATACTGCACGTGTGTAGGCATTTTAAGTTAAATTTTTGAATGGACCATCCAGTATACAGGATGTTTTCTTTAAAACAAGAAGAAAAAATCTGCTGTGGGCACCACAATACCTCCAGCCATAGATTTCTTATCAAACAAAATAATCAAGAAACGCTCATCCCTTCAAAAAATTTATTTTTCTATTATGACACATGTCAAAATTTTTCAAGAGTTGTTTTGTTATTTTAAAAAACACAGATTTGCAGATTTAAATTAAAATTTTACTCTAAGTTAATTAGTTGCCAAAAAGTGCTAGTTGTTTTAAAGGAAACACCCTGTATGTTATAAAGTTGTGTGGTGTTTTTTTTTTACTGCGTTTTGCGTATGTATTAAACCGAGATCTGCTGTAAGCAGAGTTCCACACACAAAACTGAATATTCAAAGTATTGAATTAAGTAAAATAATAGTATATTATGATACAAGTGTATAAGTACGCGTTTAAAGCACGTACGACAAGTTTAAGAGCACTCCGCTTCGCGTCGTGCTTTTAACGTCGCTAGTATGTCATACGCTATTTTTTATTATACCTGCATCATACTCTGGAAAAAACTGGAAAGCAACATTTTGATTTTGATTCATTTCATAATTTTGCGCGTGTGACGTTTGACGTATATCGTTTACATGGAGACTGGTTAGCATTTATTGTTTACGTTTACAGTTTTGACAGATATTAATAGTAATTATTTATGTTGTTGCTTAGCAACCTTTAAAGCACGGCATGTTTTAATCATGCGTTTGCAAACGCAGTAGCGTATTTTAAACACGGATTATGATGCAGGTATAATAAAAAATATACTTTTGTCACAACCTCTCTCTTGTCATTCCTCCCCCAGTTTCTCTCACCCGGTATACGTGAACCAGTTCCCCGTGTATCGACCGGGTTGCACGCGCGCGCTAACACCCCCAGGCCACCCGGCCGTCCCGTACCCGCCCCCACCCTCCGTCAAACCCTGCCACCCCTTGAACCAACCCTAGCCTCGCGAATTTTCAATACTCCTGCTGCTCTGCTCTGCTCGCTGTATGCTGCATGGAGCTGGATCTAGAGCTCTGTGGATGTTGGGAAATATGGAATCTTGGATGAATCAGTCAATGGAATGTGGAGGAGGGGGTTGTTATTATTGAGAGGTTTTTATGTGCGACGCAATTATTTTCTATAATTTTAGCTCTTGAAATATGTCGAATTAATTAATTATCAACAATTGTGGAATAGTATATTCTACAATAAGTAACGGAATAGTACTTATTCCACACGAGCAAAAAGTTTGCAAATGTGGGATATGCCATTCCGTTACCTGTTGTAGAATATACTTTCTATAACACTGTTATGGAAACTAGGCATTCCACAACAAAAATTGTTATGGAATCACTAACATTCCATACATGGAATATTTTCGTCGAATCAGAGCCGCATATTAGCGTGATATATGAAGTTTCTTGATTCAGTTACTATGGTTATGTCTGTTTGTTTTACTTTGATTTATTTGAGTTTGACATTTACAACAGTTTTGTATTTGTATTTTTTGTATATTTCCAAAATCTTGTTATAGAAAATATAGTCTACAACATGTAACGGAATGGCATATCCCACACTCGCAAACCGTAGCCCTCGCCTTCTGCTCGAACTACAAACTTTTTGCTCACGTGGAATATGTGCCATTCCATTACTTGTTGTAGAATATACTATTCTATGACAAGATTATGGAAATTATACAAAATATACAAATATAAAACTGTTGAAAACGTCGAACTCAAATAAATCAAAATAAACAAACAGAAGTAATCATAGTAACTGAATCAAGATACTTCATGTATCGCGCTTATATATGCAGCTCTGATTCGTCGAAAATATTCCATACGCAGCGTATGTAATGTTAGTGATTTCATAACAATTTTTAGTTGTGGAATGCCTAGTTTCCAAAACAGTGTTATAAAAAAGGTATTTCACACTCGTATGAAATATCCAACTTTCAGCACTAGTTATACAATATACTATTTCATGACATGGCAGGAAACCCCACCTTTCTTCTCCCGAAATAGTGAGAAAAATGTGTTTTTCCTCTCTAGAGAGGAAAATAGAAGTGTTACCAAATGAATGTTAATTATAAAAAATATATTGTAAAAATTAGAAATAAGTTCTATTGAAAATAATTGTTTTAAATTATCTTACAATTAAGTCTTGGCTAAATCACAATTTAACTACTTTAATTTAGATTTAAGATTGGATCATTGGCAACACTGTTACTTGATAACCTAAATTTTGACGTGTCAAAGTGTATATAAGTATATAAATTATTTTTAAAAACATGTTCCTAAAACGAAAAGAAAGCGCTTTTTCCACTCTTGCTCGAATTGCCTCATTCTCTGAGCTCATAAGACAAACTTCGAGCTCAAGTGGGAAAAAGAAGCGCTTTCCTCTCTAGTTTGATAAATAACTATTAATTTAAACCCCCTATTAAAATACATAATAACAGTAGAAATAGTCTGATAATATTTTTCTAATGTAACTAGAATGTATTTTTATATTTTAAATTAGCTAAAAAATTATTTGAATAATTTCCTTCGTTTAAGTGTTTAAGATAAAATTATAATAAAGATACAATCATAATAAATTCCGTATTCATGGAGAGCCCCGCCGATTATGCTCTCGTATAGAAGATGATTTACTGGAATGTATATTAACTACTAAATACGTACTTATTATTTATTTTTCAATAAATGAAGCTATAAAGCTTGATTTAATACACTGGCCAGTAATTTACGCTTTTAACTTGATATTAATACGAAACCGTGAGCTTCTGATCATTAAACACTGTTATTACGGAGCCTATAGGGCATTCACAACCAGCAATTTATATGCCTAATAGTATTTTTATTTTTAAATGTGTTTATTAAATCTTTAGTGCCGGCATTTCGATTTAAATACATAATAATCAGATATCAAAACAACGTTTAGCTCAAAAACACACATGCCTTGCGGGGTCCTTCACAAAAATGATGGTTTAATTGTGAAAATATTAGATATATTTTTATCACGACCGGGAGAGAAACTCGATTTTGTATGATACCAAAATCATGACAGAAACAGCCAATTTCATTTCTACGAGAGATGTGTGCACTTTCTCTCCCGTCGTGGAGGAAAGTGCTCAAATAATGTGAAAAATGAAAATAGGTAACTATCATAAATTATATTACAATACAAATCATTTTGAAATACATAAAAACCATCACCAACAGGAGAAAAGTGTATTTTTCCCTTGTCGTATTGAAGCCCTCGCCTACGGCTCATAACTATTGTATTATGATTACGACAGCATTCTATTAAAATGTAAGTTAGAGGAGACATAATTTATATAACTTATTTATCAAAATGGTTCGTTTTTGACAGACAGTGACCGGCGATCTGTGATAGCAATATGTCCCCAAGAATACCTAGTTTTTATGATTATTTATTGACGTTCCTTAAAACCAATGAAATGCTTCATTTTATATCCCGTTTTAACCAATCATGTCATTATTATACTCAGAATAAATTTCAAGTAATTATTCCTGGGAATAATCTCTGTAGCTTTTTTATTTTTGTTGACAAATGTCAAATGTCAGATAGTTATCATTAACACAAGTAAAAAATGAGCAAAAACGATAGTTTTAGTGGCGGCCTGATGATGAAATAAAAAAATAATCTAATTAAATATAACTCGAAAGTTCGAAAAATTAGAAAATAATTCTCAAGTATCTTTCTCAAACTTGTTGCCATTTGGCAATAAGTTTTCGAAAGATCTCTCAAATTATTTTCAATTTATTTTCACTCTTGTTATATTATTACTACTGATTATTTTTTGACGGTTCTTAAAACCAATGAAATGCTTCATTGTATGTCACGTGTCTGCGTTTTAACCAATTGATTATTTCCAGGAATAATATCTGTGGCTTTTTTGTTTTTGTTGACAAATGTCAGATGTCAGATAGCTATTATCAACACAGGTAAAAATGAACAAAAAAAAATTATTTAGAGCCATGTCTGATGATGAAATCAACAACTAATCTAAATAAATATAACTTGAAAGTTCCATAAATTAGAAAATAATTCTCCAGTATCTTTCTCAAACTTATTGCCTGTCAACTAGTTTTCGAAAGATCTGTCAAATTATTTTCAATTTATTCACACTCTTATATTACTACTGAGAATATTACGTTCTAATAAATAATTTAGTAAATTGTGGTTGAGTAAGGAGTAAAGACAAGATAATAATTTAATAACAACCTGTCAATAAAGAAGTAACCGCTAATGCCATGCAAATTCGGTGCGGATTACAAGATCCTCGCTTAACAATACACACAGGGCCGTATACGCCCTTCTGCCCAACATTGCTGGGTACACATAACATAATAAATAACAGTTATTTATGTATCAGAGCATTGAAGTTTTACTTTTTATATATTTATATATTTCCGTCCAATAACAATCCCCAAAGATTTAAATATATTTGATAATTTACCGGTTGAGAAAATCATATTCACAATTACTTGTTTTTCTTCTTCTGCTGCGTCTACACTCTCTCCTCCTCTGCTAGTATCATTAGTCATCACGCGTTCGACGTACGCAGGGAACACGTGACGTCACGCACTAAATCATCTCCCTTGAATTCCTCGTCCTCCTGCTGATGTAGTGTTGTGAGGAACCCTCTCTGACCTACATGTGGGACTCGGGGGTATGCAGTGCTGCCAACATCCACAGTGCGTGTTTATGACATTAAATACTGGATGCAGCACTCGCGGGAATAGATTTGGATAGGTTTGTTGTTTAGTGGTGCCGGGAGATCTTGGGAGATGTTTTAATTAATTATTTTGTATTTACGAAATTGACAGTGAATCTATAAGCTCGTAATAAACAAATAAACAAAATATTTTTCGTATTGGATCTGTAATTTTTTTATTATTATTAAAACCTTATTAAAACATTTTCTATTCGATATATAATTTTTTTTTCTCCTGTATAAATATTCACGACAGTAAATTATGATTCATAATTCACTCTTCTCGACCAATCACAGAGCTAAAAATCCATAATTCACTGTTATTTTAAAGACGTGATATGGATCACCAAGCAACGGCTGTCTGACAGTTGACATGTAGTCACATTGTGTATTTTTAGGTTGACGTTCTTCTACGAATTTCGATAATTTTCAGAAGTGATTTCAGAATTTACAGTAGTAGAAAAAGTATAGTATTGTATTCACTGAGATGATTTGCATCACTCGCCTACGGCTCGTGACGCAAACTTCATCCTTGTGAATAGTGACTATCATAATCCCTTATATAATAATTACTATTAAAGACAGTACCTAACAAATTTCAAATCTACCTCGATATACGTTAGAGCTACGTCTTTGTCACTCTATTGAGCAAATTTGGAACTATGTTTTGATTTCATCAGCTGTCTTCTCATTTCTTGACAAATGAAAACACTGCAATATTTAACAACCTTGTTTGGTACCTATATTATATGTAGATATTAGTATTTGTTTCATATTTGTATTTTGTACATAACAATTTTTTTTAGAACACTGGTGTTTGACGTGAATGTTGTTTGTGTAATTTATTATGAACAATTTTTTCAACATATTATAACCTCATATTTATAATTTACATACACTGTTACAAATGCAATTGTGTGTTATTGAACTGAACAAACCCGGAATTTTCAAAAATATTCCATACAAAAAGTTCCTAAATAACAAACAAAAAAAATCATGTGTATATGGCGTACAGAACACCGGTTAAAAACAATAAAACATTTATAAACCAATCAATCACTGAACAAGTTATATTGATACAAAAAAATATCGGTTGGTACTCGCAACAGGACTGACAACCGAAAAACGAACGAGCGAACGAATGAACATATTCGCGAATGATCAAACATGGAGATTAAATCAGAGCATGCATGAATTGGTAATGTACGGTAATCACTGAAAAATATATCATTGCGCCATTTATACATTTCTGGGGATGCCACTCTGTTTAGAGCTACTGTCAAATATACAGGGTGTACCATTTAAACCTGGCCAGAAGTGGGTCAACATGAGAAACCCGTTTTTTCATGGACAAAAGTGGCCAGTTGGTTTTAGGCAAAAATGCTTCAAATAAATGTTATAGATAATTAAATTCTGTATCTATCAATAGTCACATTCTATTTTGCTAATTATGTAACAGAAATAATTGGTTCTAAAGTTTTATAAGAAATGCATTTTTACCTCCTGCCACAATCTCTAAATCATGCTAAAATTCGGTAGTGAGTTTTCAGTGGATGAGCACGTTTTAGGGTCCCTAGAATACGATTTTAGTTTCGCGATGATGTCTGTGTGTATGTCTGTATGTTTGTCTGTCTGTCTGTGTGGATCTCTGAAGTTACGGTTTCTCAAAAATTACTAAACTGAAAATTTTGATATTTTGTATGTGTCAATTGTATACCCTTTGGAAGAGCTGATTAGTTATTGGTGATAATCCAATAACCGGAAGTGATAGTTTACTTGAAGTCCTGTCTAGTTATTTTGAAATATCTAGGTAAATTATGATTTAATTACAATTTTTGTTATGATAATAATATTCAAATATTATTGATTGAAACGTTTTTGTCTTACTGGCACCATTTACAAAGTAACTCGTTAAAGAAAAAATGTATTTTGACAATATCGTTTAAATCTGCAAACCTATGCTTTTTGATTTGAATAAAACAACGGTTGAAAAATGAAAAAAAATGTAATTTTTTGACGTCATAAAAATATCGCATCAAAATCTTGCTTAAATGATGCTTGTTATTCTAGCTGTCATCGTTTGATGCGATACTTTTTGTTTATTCCATTGATAAATTTATTCTATAGTTTATTTGAGGTTGCAAATACCGGCCCAAAATAAAATAAATGTTATTTAAATTGATGGAATTGGATTGGTTCGCCAACAATAGAAAACGTAATTTTCCTGCCGCTCGTACAGCAATTGCCAAAAATATCAAAGTTTAGCTGTTTCTATAGTCTTGTAAAACTTACGTATATTTGACATTTGTAAAAAAAATATATCACTTCTTATTGGATATGGCACTCTGCTTTCACTTATCTTGGTAAGTTTAGGGTGAACCACAGTGGTAAAATTAAAATGGCAACTTTCGGCTGTCGGGTTTATTTGATACACAATCCGATCCGTCACCCCATGAAATAAAATTGCCAGTGAGGACAGACGTACGGAGACGTTTTGGGCCAGTTTGGCGATGTTTCGGAACGTTTGTTCAGTAGTCAGGGTTGGATGAACATTCGAAGGAGATTGGAGTGTTTTAGTAATGGTTTTTAATCTTGCTTCTGACCGCAAGTGATGGTTTTTACTTCTGGGAGTAAGGTTAATTGCCCAGAAAGCAATTAGGCATGAACTGCCTCTCCGAAATATAGACACATTGCGTAATTCAAATAACGCGTATTTATTATACCGCCAATCATTGAAACATTGCAATGAACGGATTACAACTTTTTCACTTTCTTATCAAAGAATGCTTCATAATTGTTTATGACAATGCACAGAGCTGATTATAATTTTTATTTTTATTTCTAAACGGTACAATATACAGAATAAAGTTTCAAATAAAAATTGTAGCCAATACTATTCTACATTTACGAGTATTTTAATATAACATAACTTACTGTAACTTAATTATTTACTAAGATCTATCCAAATAATTATAGTTTGCAACAATCATGGCACCTAGTGGACCACCTGGCGGTCACTACACATCTTCTATTAGTCTAAATAACATATTTACAAAATCTGAACGATGTTAGTATGACCGAAGATTTGTGACGCTGGCGCTCGGACTATATGGTTACAAAAACAACTAGAACCATAAGTTGAACAAGTGGTGAATATTAAATTTTAATAATTGTTGCTATGACATCTAACAAATAAACTAATACATCCTATTGTATATACATGAAATTCGAATTATATGTGTATACACTACAGATTTAATAAATAAATACTCTGTTGTGGGCAGCACAATACTTCCCGTCATAGATTTCTTATCAAACAATGCCGAAACGCGGACCACTACTACAAGAAACGCTTATCTCTTTATAAAAAATATGGACACATGACAAAAAATGACATTTTTCAACCGTTGTTTTGTTAATTAAAAAACACAGGTTAGCAGATTTAAACGAAAATATCAAAATATAATTTTTCTTTAACGTGTTGTAATTCGTAAATGGTGACAGTAAGAGAATAATGTTTCAAACAATAATTGTAGATATAATATTTGAAACATTATTCTAATAAAATTTTCATTAAACCATAATTTACTGAGATATTTTAAAATAGCTTGATAGGGCTTCAAGTAAACTACCACTTCCGGTTATTGAATTATCACCAAAAACTAATCAGCTCTTCCAAAGGGAATATAATTGATATATACAAAATATCAATATTTTCACTTAAGTAGTTTTTGAGAAACCGTAACTCCAGAGATACACACTGACTAACAGACACACAGACTGACTGACAGGCAGACACACAGACTGACTGATAGACAGACAGACTGAGTGACAGGCTGACTGACTGACAGACAGACACACACAGACATCATAGCGAAGCTATTAAAATCGTATTCTAGGTACCCAAAAACGTGCTCATCCACTGAAAACTCATTACCCAATTTTTAGCATGATTCCTATACCTGCCTTACAGGATGTGGCTGCAGATAAAAACTCATTTGCATGCTGTATAACGAAATAATTTCACAAACATAATATAATCTTCGACGTGTAAATAAGAAGCAAACTGAAGCTGATGATGTACATTAGTAGTATTAGTAGTAGAGTGGCTGCGACTAGCAGAGGAAGAGGAACAACAGTGTATCATTGCTCGGTGAACACTATGAACAGTTATCGCAACGGTAACGTCGGTAACGCAACGTAACGCAAGCCAGAGTAGGTTGTAAATCAGCGGAACTGTCCGCTGGTTACTGGCGGCGGTGGACAGGATGGCCGATGGACATCTAGCGATGCGTGCAGCGTTACCGTTCTGGTTGGAGGATAGTGGATGCTTCCGGAAGCTACACTCTGGGGATGAGAAGGATTGGGGCTATTTTAACAATAACCTGTATTGCCCAATGGTTTCGTGTTCAGCTATTTTGATGTGGCACTCTGCTGTGAGCAGATCTTTCGTAGAGCAGTTCCGACATTACAATCCCAACAAATCTACACTACTTTCTTATACAAATAAAATCAACTGAACACGTATGACTTGTTCCTTGCGTATGACTATTTTGACATATATTTGATATATAGATGTTAAACCTATTTAATTTTGTTCTCAATATAGTCTTCAAAACTTTCTAACTAATAATACAAATATTACTTTTATAATATTTCACAAGACACATATTTTTGACACTTCACAATTATTTGACACGTGTAACACATATATATTAAAAATGTTTTAGTTTCTGTTCCCATTCTAAGATTATAGAAATATATTCTTAAATATTTAATTTAGTTTTTCTCAAAATTAGAAGCATGCACAAGAAAAATGCAAATAACATTTTATATTCCAAATACTTTTGCTAACATCTTTCATTTGAAACTTTTTCTCACAGCTGATTATATTTTTGAAATAAGAGGAATTTATTGTTTTGTATGTCCAGTAAACTTCCTCTTCCAGTTTTTCAATTTCATTCAATATCAACTCAGCTCTTCATTTTTTCATGAAACTTATAAATTCCAAGTTTTGTTTACATATCTTCTCTCGTTCATGAGATATTGTGCACACGGACATCCATCCATCCATCTTCACACACAGACATCATTGAGAAATTGGTCTTAACGGATTCAGTGGACGTCAAAATATGTATTTCCGCAAAAATCTCGTCAGCGATTTTTTCGTGATTCCAATACTTCCTTATGCTTTGTATAAGAAAGTAAAAATGTTAAGGAACGCAGAACCACAGGGGAAAAGTTAAAAGAAGTGATTTTATAAACTGTGAAAAATGAAATTTGCCAAATAAATGAAAAATGTCGCATCGAAATCATGAGTTATTGTTCTGTCATTTTTTGTAATTTTATATTTATTTAACGAATAACTTATTCGAAAGTTTATTAGTAGAAATAAAGACCGGGCCTAAATAGAAATTTTAGCTAGTTAGAAACTTGAGCCCCTGGACGACAGAACGTAAAATAATAAGTCTTGTTTTAGTGTTCGCTTCCGATACACGTACATAACGACTGTACACACATACATACATACACACACACAGACTGGATGGCTGCCAAGTAGCGTCCTCTGCTTCCGTGGTGCCACCGCTGGTGGTTACAACTTGTGGCCCAGATACAAACACACACACACACACATGCACACTCACTGAAACATGAGAGAGGCTATTGTCTAGTGCTAGTGTGCTTCCCTTTCAGAAATATCACTTCTGCATACCACGAATTTTTATATTTTAACAGGCTATTTTAATTCTTTTGAACTCATCAGGTCGTTTCGCGGTCCACTTCATTTAAGCTCGGTATTTCCAATGTCAAATAAACTAGAGAATACATAAAAAAATTGCATCAAAATATGACATCTAGAATAATAGTTATTTACTATACAAGTGGGCAAAGTAAGGAATTACCCACGAGAGAAATTTTAACCCACGAAGCCGAAGGCTGAGTGAGATAATTTTATCGAGTGGGTAATTCCACTTTGCCCACGTGTGAAGTATAACATTGTATTCAACACTACTTAATAAATGAAAAAATTATTAAAGAAATATTATTTGACAGTGACATATGCGTTAAATTTTTAAATTAAAATGTCAATCGAAGTAGTTACCAAGGTGTTGTGTGTTATTGTTATAAATAAAAAATACTCACTAGTGGCTTTCCTCAAAATTATACCCACTAATGGATAATCTGTTACTTTGCTTGTTTAAAATCGCCATAGTTATAGAGCATTTATTGAAAAGTGTTGGATAATAATTATTTAAGTTATGATTTTGATGCGATATTTTTTGTTAAATCCCCTGATAAATTTATTCTGTAGTTTATCTGAGGTTGGAAATGTCTGCCCTTGGTGTAATAAATATTTCAGTAGTTTCGAATTTATTTATTTAATTCTTATTGTTGTGTGTTAATATGACACTTTCACTTTGCGTCAATTTTCTAGTCACTAATAAATTGTTCAATTTATAATATGTATTATATTTGTCATAACAGTCAAAATGAATTAAAGCGTTTTTTTTTTTATGAATAAACGGATAATTAACACTGATTATTAATAATGGTTAATCATAATTAAACAAACAATGCAAGTTCAAACAAATAAGAAATGTATTTTAATTGCTTTATTACTTATTAAATTAAATTAAATTGAAAGGAATTATTAATATTAATTATTGTAATTTATCCCTATATTTACTCATTTACTGTAACTATAGTAATGACACATCCCTATGTATACTGATAAAAAAACTGCCTGTATATATAATTTGTAATGTAATAAACAATCGCTGGAAACTTCATTCAACTGTCTTGGTTTCCACGTTTCGGCAATCCAAGTTCTGGATTGTTTGTTCAGTTATAATGCATCAAGGTTTACAGCGGTTATTAAATTAATTTTATGGATGTCCTTCCGCCCAAACTGCACATGCTATATTACTACGTTAAGTTAACGTTAACTTAGACATAGAATGCTGTTTATGAACATTAACACTGCACACACAAACACTATAGTTGCTATATTTCGTCCTTTGTCCAGACATTCTACTTGTAGATAATAGGTGAAAGTTCGTTTCGGTTTGTTGTACTGTGCTATAATAGTTATTTACGATATTAGTGGGATAAGGGCATTATTAAGATACGCATGTGAAATTTGCACAACTAGGCATTAATAATATATTATCACACGTGTATTGTATAATAGTTTAATTTACGCCCACCCAAAGTTTAAAAATTAGAATAATTTGACTATATTTTTGAAAAGTAGAAAATTAATCCAAGTAGTTGCTGTAAAAATGTTTTTAATCCATGACCACAAATTAACATTAAACAATTATGTTGTTGTTTTTCATAAATTTTTGAAGCATTTCGTGAAAATGAGTGATTTAGAAAGAAGAACAAGCTTCAAAACTTATTGATTAATTTAAAGTATTGTAAAGATTGTATGATCAACAAATATAATAAATAGTACGTTAATAAAAACGAGTGCGGTAATGAAGCTCTTAACTCACGCAAAATGAGTGGGATAAGTGACATTTAATTCACGGGCATATATAAAAGTTCTCCAGCGTGCATTACACAATAAAGTTTTTCTTTTCAAGTTACTTTAAAAGTTGTCTTTCTCGTACAATGACGTAAGTGTAAGATATAGATAAGTCGACTTCTCACGTAAAACTTATAAAGAAAAAGACTACTGCTTTTACAGCACTGCTAACTAAACGAAGTGACAAGTGACTGTCAAATGTCATTTATGTTTATGTTTTTG
This sequence comes from Poecilus cupreus, assembly GCA_963942605.1. Classification (NCBI taxonomy): domain Eukaryota; kingdom Metazoa; phylum Arthropoda; class Insecta; order Coleoptera; family Carabidae; genus Poecilus; species Poecilus cupreus. The sequence continues at coordinate 3,288,956 of OZ012721.1, read as the reverse complement.
ATGTTACAAGGGTTTAATTAATAGGTATTCGCATTGATTCTATTGGCCAGAAATATGAAACGTGCAAGTTGCGCCCAACGCCTATTGTGGGCTAAAGTAAAACTACGAAATGTCATTTCATTTATTTTATTTGTTGGTATTTAAGATTATATTTGTTGAGCTTCTATTACTTGTTTTATAATACACTGTTTTATTGTGCTGTGTTGAAAAACTATTGAATAAAATTGTGTTGAGGTTAGGTTACATCACTACTAGCTCCACTGTTCTCAAACTTTCGTATGATGTTTACTCGAAAAGTAAAATACTCTAAATTTGCCAAATTAATTTTATCTTTATTTATATTAAGTTTAATTGTTGTAAATTAAGACTTATATGTAAATATTATTTTTACATTAAATATATATGAAAAATCGTTGTTTTAGTGCCACTGGAGTAATACCAGTGACATCACACACACTTTGAAAAATCATATCTCGGGTAATATATGAAATTTTCACATCGGGTTTTCACTAATCGTCATATATTCTAATAAACTTTCATAAAAAAATTGGTTTATGGGCCCATTAAACAATAACTATTCTGTAAAAGTTGAAGTATGTAAACCTTTTCCACTGAGAATAATTCTGCATCGTCCAGTGTTGCCATTCTCCACAGTATCGCTACTTGTCAGCCAATAGCTATAGGCTACAAATCATTAATTCTCTAGCTATATGATTATTCATTAATAATGCGAATTAAGATTTTATCATAGTATTAATTATAAATAAACATAAATCATACGCTGGTTACTGTCAACTAGATATGAATGAAAATGGATATTTTGATGAATGAACGGTATGTTTGCATTTATAGAAATCAATGATTTATCAGAACCAGAAGACGATTAGATTGAAGGGTACTTGAAAGCCTGCAGGTGTATTGTTGGTTCAAGTGAAAATTATCGCTATCTCGCGGAAGAATCACAGATTGAGGAGTTGATTTCTTTGAGTGGCTATAGAAGTTATCACTCAATACAATGTATGAGAGGTACTTTAAGTTTTTACTTTCTTATATTAAGTATAAGGAAGTATTGGAATCATGAAAAAAATCGCTGAGGAGATTTTTGTGGAAATACATGTTTTGACGTGCACTGAATCCGTTAAGAACAATTTCTCAATGATTTCTGTGTGTATGGATGGATGGATGTCCGTGTACGCAATATCTCATGAACGGGACAAGATATGTAAACGAAACTTGGAATTTATAAGTTTCATGAAAATATGAAGAGCTGAGTTGGATTTGAATGAAATTGAAAAACTGGAAGAGGAAGTTTACTGGACACACAAAACAATAAATTCCATTTTTCACAAAAAAGACAATATTTGAACATATCAAAAATAGCTTTGTGTTTCCTTAGATTAGTGTAGTAAGTAAGAATGAAACAATAGTTATTTTTGTATGAAGACACTGAAGTTTTACTTTTTATTACGAATATTGAATTTATTTGCCGAGGCCCGTAGAGCCGAGGAAAATAAACCATGTGAGTGATAAAAAAAACTTCATTGCCGAGGTACATATTAAATTTAATTTGAAATAAAAAATTAGAAAAAAGAACTATAAAAAATAATTATATAGGTTAAATTTATACATCTGTCGAACAATGAAGTTATCGTAAATAACACTTAAAATTATGTGTTTTGTCCTCAATTTCTTCATCGGAATTAATTAGTTATTTCTTCTTGCACATATTGTTTCATTTTACATATAAATTTACTACAATACATCATATATTTGTCAAAATTATCCGACTTTTACAATAATTATTTTACGGTTGCCAACACTGCGTTGCTCGAAATCGTCGTATAATGGGTTACTTTAGTGACGATTTCTGAGCTTTTAATGACGATTTTTGAGAACTTTAGTGCCGATTGCAAATAAATACTATTATTGACATTATTTTTGAAAGAAAAACAAGATGGCAAAAAGAATCTTACTCCGCTGAGAACTGCTGTAAAACTAGTTATTTTCATAAAATTTGATCTTTTCTCATGCTGATGACAGACGTGTCGACATTTACTGCTAGAGCAATAACTCAAGTAATGCGTAAGTAATTCTGAACAATTGACATTATTCTCATGAGTAAATTAAAGTTACTTCAATTTGTTTTTGTAGTTTCACGCATTAAAATGTAATTTGGCGCATTTTATGGTGAAACTTGAGACCAGCGGTCCTCAAAGGGATCGTGTAATAACTGTATACAGGGTGTTTCAATTTAGAGGTTGGGATCTCGAGAACTACAGGAGCTAATAATTCTGTTAAATTAGACAATAGGTGCCACACTTGTTGGGAAATTTAATAAAATTTTTATTCAGAAAACTATGATATTTTCAGGGTTGGCAAATATCATGATATTTATATAAATATCAAAATATCATAATATCCGATATATATCGGATATATATCCGATATATATCCGATATATATCAGGAATTTCGTTCTTAGGCTATATGCAAAAAAAAAAACATAAAACGTAAAATACCTTTATTTTTGTAAACAACAAAAATAAAACTTTAGTTTAAAATAACAAAAAACAAGTCAAACATTATTATTATTTAAGTAACAAGAAATAACATTTTTCCTAAATATATTATATAAATAGTAAATACCTAAATGAGTAAATACTATTGTAGTTTGACATATGATATAAAATATTCATATTTTTATTTAAGTAACAAAAAATAACATTTTCCTAAATATTTATATTACATAAATATCAAAATAACTTGTCGTTTGACATGTTTTTAAGTTTCGCACAACCGGGCCAAAGGAATATCATCATCATCATCATTATCTTCACGTAACACGACTTCATCACTTTTTGAGAAGTCCCAGTCCAAGCTTTTGGCTTTTTTATCGGTATTTTCATTTAAAATATTTCACTCTGGGTATTTATTTTGTAAAAAATTAATAAGTGATATATATCATGATATATATCAATCAATAAATATCGGATATATATCAAGATATATATCATGATATATATCACTTGATATATATCTGCCAACCCTGGATATTTTTACTATTCTTTCCATTTAAAAAAAAATATGATGTGTCCAGCATATAATTTCCCGCCCAATACAACTCTTAAACAGTACAAAATAGTATTTGATGATACAGAAAAATACATTCTTGTTTGTTTATTTTCTATTTTTATTTAAGAAATTTAAATAATTTTTTGTCATATATGTCACTAAGAAAACCGCTTCGCAATTACAATGACATGTGTCACATTTCGTAAAAAAATCCTAATTTTTAATTATTTCCATGGTGTGCATGAAATGCAAGATTTATGAAATTAGTGTAATCAAAACATAAGTGTTGAAAAATTGTTTTTTCATGGAAAACTGTTAAGGCCTTCTAGTGAACTGTTACTTCCGGTTGACGAATTTTATCCAAAATCTAATCAACTCTTCATATAAATATAAGAAGCAAAAATACATAAACTTGTATTTTTTCGATTTGTACACACATACATACGTGCATACACATATCATGGCGAAAATAGTAAAATCGTATTGTATGGACCCTAAAACGTGCTTATGCCTTGAAAACTCACTACCCAATTTTTTGACTAAAAACAATACCTCCCTTACTCAGAGGTAGGCGGGAGGTAAAAACTACAGAGAATCTTATGATTGTATCAATGAAGTGACGTCATAGTGAAGTGTGATTACCAGCTGTCAAGTTACGGCCCCAAAGACGTTAGTGGAGGGGGAACTACAGAGAAAAAAAGTATTTCATATTTTCTCATGTTGTTCTAATATGATTAATATTTAGTTACATACTCAATTACGATAAATTAGATTATGTCAAAGTAGAGAGAGTAGAACAAATTTTGAGTGGGCCTAGAGTCAAAACAGTTTGAGGGCCACTGTTCCAGACAGAAGAATTTCAAAAAATACTATGCATAATACAGATGTTAAAAAGTTTATGTTGTACTACATAATGTAAAAGAAATAAAATTACGAAATATTTTGTAAATCTTCGTTAATTTAAATTCAGTTGTTTATAGTGTGAACCGCGCCCTTTCTCCCCATCCTGTGGGGCAGTAAAGTGTCTTTAGTTCTGGTAATAAATTGTACGAGTTCCTTTCTTTTCTCTTTTGTAATTTCACACTTTTGGTTAATATAATATAAATACACTTATATCGTCTTGCTTGTCAATATGTTTGATTACCTTTATTCTTATATCAGATTTACAACAGAGGCTGCCGTTTCTTTGACGAGGCGAAGCCGAGGCAAATAATGCTGCCGAAGCTGTAATCTGTGTTTGGTGCCGTGTTGAATACATAATTTTATTTTTTTTTTGCTGATTTGGAATTAATATTAATTTTGTGATTATTTATAATACATATTTTGAAGGTTATCGCTACATGCATTTGTTGAGCGGATGCTCTGTTAAATACTTTTACAACCTAGGCATAAAAGGGACACTGTACAAACTGTTAGCAGTCCGTAAAGTATCAACTTTAATGTCAATCGAGAAAAAATCTATAAATTTCCTAAACAATAAACTGAATTAAATTGATTATTTTTAATTTAAATTTTGAAGGTTATCGTCGTTAAATTATGTTGCCATGCGTTTTTTGAACGGTTGCTATACATTTATTGTTGGTTATTATGCCTTCGTTGAGCGGTTACTACATAAAATATTTTGTATTATACCTGCATCATAATCTGTGTTTAAAACACGTTACAGCGTTCGTACACGCAAGATTAAAACACGCCGTGCTTTAAAGGTTGCTAAGCAACAACAAAAATAATTACTATAAATATGTGTCAAAACTGTAAACGTAAACAATAAATGCTAACCAATCTCCATGTAAACGACATATGTCAAACGTCACACGCGCAAAATTGTGAATTGAATCAAAATCAAAATGTTGCTTTCCAATTTTTTTCCAGAATATGATGCAGGTATAATAAAAAATAGCGTATGACACACGTGTATAAGTGCTTTTAAAGCACTAGTGACGTTAAAAGCACTCCGCTTCGCGTCGTGCTCTTAAACTCGTCGCACGTGCTTTAAAAACTTACTTATACACTTGTATCATAATATACTATTACACTCTAGGCAATAAAAGTGAATTGGTCGTAGTCTGTAAAGTGTCACCTTAATGTCAATCGGCAAAAAATTATTTTTAGGTAGCATTATAGTTAAGCAATATATAGAACAGTATTTAGCTACAAGAATTTTAGAAAGCTCCAAAAGTATAAGAATCTTGTATATTTTAACACGCTTTTAGGTAGCATTATAGTTAAGCAATATATGAGTTTGCATCGTGGCAACACTGCAGACACATAGCCCTTTCTCTTGTCAAACTTTAACCTCTGTCTGAAGTTTTTCAACGTCTTGTTTAATATGTGAGAACTGTTGATTTATTCGAAGGTATGCGGTCACTGTGCTAATTGTGTACATTTACTTTTCACCGTAAATGTCGATTATTTTTACGCCTGAATTCAATACAGAATTGTATTTGAATTTTAAGTTGCTATTTGCAGACCACGTGAATCATTTTTTCTTTGATATGAGAATCCCTGAGTTTTTACCGTTTTCTCATTGACGTCGATGTGAATGGATGTGTGTTTCTACAATTTACGAACGAAAAAAGATAGATTAGCGAAACTTTATAATAATAATTAATAAATTTAAGTGTATTTTTGGAAAATAACTTTAGAACATTGTACAGCATTAGAACCGAGGCAAACATTTTTCTTAAAACACCAAAAAAACATAACTCTTGGTAACATCCAATAAATTTAATTTATTTGGAATAAGGTATCAGCTGCAAAAGAAGTTTTAAATAGAAGAAGTTAGCTATAATATTTAATAATTAATAACATGATAATTAAAATTTTGTTGTGGTTACCACAGTACCTCCCGGCAAAGATTTCTTATCAAACAATACAGGAACACGGACCACCACTATTTCAAGAAACGTTCATCGCTTCAAAAACTTTTCAATTGTGACACTGACATTTTTCAAAAGTAGTTTTGTTTTTGAACTGGATGGTATCTGACTGTGCAAATTGTAAAGTGTAAAAAATACTCGAATTCTCAGTCATACTGCATATATTCTTCTTACATTATCGACGTTTATGTTTACACTTAAACCTTATAAAAATTTATAACAATCAATACAACAATATATACTAATTATACAATAGATACACACTTACTAGTAAGCTTTTACATCAAACAATCATGTAGTTTTGTTTTTTTAAAAAGCACAGGTTAGCAGATTTAAACGAAAATTTTTAAATCTTTAACGTCTTGCAATTCGTAAATGTTGACAGTAAGAGAAAAATGTTTCAAACAACAATTGTAGATAATAATATTTAAAACATTATTCTTATAACATAAATTGTCATTAAACCATAATTTACTGAGATATTTCAAAATAACTTGATAGGGCTTCAAGTAAACTACCACTTCCGGTTATTGAATTATCACCAAAAACTAATCAACTCTTGCCAAGGGGATACAGTTGATATATAGACAATATGAAAATTTTCTGTTCAATAGTTTTTGAGAAACTGTAGCTACAGAGATCCACACAGACTCGACATACAGACACACACACAGACATCATCGAGAACTAGTAAAATCGTATTCTAGGGACTCTAAAACGTGCTCATCCATTGAAAACACTCTACCGATATTTTTTGCATGATATCTATACCTTTTTTACAAAATGAGGCGTAAGATAAAAATGGCAATCGTCAATTGTTTCTTTCTATATCTCAAAATGTATCAATTGTATAATTATAATTAATCAAATACAGATTTAAATGTATGAGAAAGTCGTTTGTTGCTCTAGCGGGATTTTTTGTTATTGTTTTGTAACAATTCATGTTGACAGGTGTAGGGAAAATTTACAAATACATATTAGGTTGGTAGTATGGCGGCTGATGCCAAAATGTTGAGTGACAGTGCTAAACAATGAAAGTGAACAGTGTAAATAATAAAAATATTGTTGTAATCAAGTGTTAGTGCGTTGTTTCTCCAATTTGCAGAGTCGAACATCAAACGTGAGTACTTTAAAACTCTTGTGTAGTTAGCCCGCACAAAAATAGTTGTCAATCCCTTTGAAAACGAGCGTGATTTCATTGGTTTACAACTTGAAAAGTAATAAAGAGTATGGTGATTAAGTGCAGCCCGTACACAACGCAGTGTACAGTGTGTGCAAGCAAACCCATCAAACATGGCGCGGGTAATAAACGAAACCGTTACATAAATTCTCGTCCACTTGTTGCACTGCGTACCAGCCACTTTGTAGTTGTCGCTGGGCCTTGCTTAGAGCATGCGAGAGGAGTTTCGAATATGATACTGGTTATAGATTAGGTGTAGGTATACCAAATATACTGGACGTATTTTTTTCCACGACCGGGTTGAAAATTTTGTTTTTATAACACTCTTTGGAAACTATGCATTCCACAACTAAAAATTGTATTGGAATAAGTATCATTCCATACGCCGCGTATGGAATAAATTCAACGAATCAGACCAGCACATTAGCGCGATATATGAAGTATCTTAGTTCGGTTCCTATGGATGCGTCTGTTTGTTTTAATTTTATTTATTTGCGTTTCACGTTTTCAACAGTTTCGTATTTGTATTTTTTGTATAATTTCCAAAATCTTGTTATAGGAAGTATAGTCTACAACATGTAACGGAATGGCATATCCCACACTCGCAAGTTGAAGGCGAGGACTACAAACTTTTTGCTCGTGTGGAATATGTGCCATTTCATTACTTGTTGTAGAACATACTATTCTGACACCGAAATCGTGACAGAAATTAGCTATTTGTATCACTAGTCCAGAAATGGGGTCTTTCACTATATATTGTTTTAATTTTTTTTTATTAAACTTTATTTAAATTGAAGACTATATACACTTTTAAAAAGTCTTAATTGTTATTCATGAAGCCACAATGATTTTTTTAAAATGTTGTGACGTCATTATAGATGTGTTGCTGGTCTCAAACAGTACAGATTGTAAATAATTGTAGTCATATATTTTTTTACTTATTTTATTATTATTATTACAATAAAATAGAACATTTATGTGACAAAAATTATTTAAATCTCTACTATTTGAGATCCACCAACACCTTTATAATGACGTCACAACATTTTTTAAAAATCATTGTGGCTTAATGAATAACAATTAAGACTTTTTAAAAGTGAAGATAGTCTTCAATTTAGATAGTTTCATAAAAAAAAATTTTTTTTAATGGTAAAAGACTCCATTACCACCATCGTCCAGAAAAATACACTTTTCCTACTAGAAACACAATAAATGTTACACCCAGTTTGTGTTTCTTATGAGACAGTAAAAATTAAATCGTCTCTCTGGAAGAAATTCCTCACATGCCGCTCACTAACCACAGCCAACTATCCCATTTAAGTTGCTAAAACACGTGCGATTGGAACACCATAAAGACAGTCGAGCATCGTGCATCGCATCGCACCGTTGATGTATGTTCGCAATCCCAACCGTGAAGCTATGAATGGCTGTGATCGCCTTCGACTGGGCCTGATCAATGGAGCCAATGGCACGTGCCTGTAATAAGATCTCGGCTGCCCGAGACACGATTGTTGATTGTTTCATTGTCGATTGTGACATTATTGTGCCCGTGCGATCGGTTTTTGTTTTAGTGGTTTTTGTGCGGGGCTGAGATGAATTGACTTGTCATGGGTGCAATTGTTTTTTAGACGCGCGTAGCTTTATTTGACTTTAATGAGACCTGCGCGCAAAAATATAGACCGGGAGATCTGCTCTAAGCATATTGTACACTCATTTTCTCCACCTTGGACCTTAAATAATTCGCGACGAGAACACAATTTTGGAACGGACTTTTAGCACGTAGTTTGTGTTATCGAAATAAAGATGTTTGCAGAAAAAAAAAATCACTTTGATTTTGTAAAATTAGATTAGATTATTTTCGTCTAATTTTTGGTTTTGTTTGATTTTTGATGTTATATTTTTTCTAATACAATATTAATTTTATTTTAATCTTAGACTAGGACGTTCAAAAAATAAATTACCAAACATTTCACAAATATTTCTCAAACTGTAACCAGAATTGTACCAAGTAACTATCAAGTTTTTTCCTCATTAGTAATAGTAATTTACATTACAAGCAAGGTAAAATAGTTTTATTGCAGAATGGAGGAAATTATCAGCTAGCCGATTAAGCAAGCCTGTCACCTCCTTGAAGCAGTAAAACAGTAACCTTAAATGTATTGTACATTTTACTTGTTACTCATTTGTAAATCAAAATAATAGTTATTTACTTTACAAGTGGGTAAAGTAAGGAATTTTCAACGAGAGAAATTTTAGCACACGAAACCGAAAAATGAGTGTGATAATTTTATCGAGTGGGTAATTCTACTTTGCCCACGTGTGAAGTATAACGTTTTATCCATAATTTCGTAATAAATGCAAAATTTAGTAAAGAAATATTATTTGACAGTGATATATGTTTTAATTTTTTAAATTAAAATGTTTATCGAATTAGTTACCAAGGTGTTGTGTGTTATTATTATTGTTATAAATAGACTAGTGGATAATCTGTTTTTTCCCTTGTTTAAAATCGCCATTGAGAGGTGTTGGATAATAGTATATTATTCATTGAGCATGTAATGTATGCTATTGGGCTTCCAATATTAAAATACGCTAACTAGCGGCAGAATTCTGAACTACGTCTCGCGGTACATTTTGTTTTTGTCGTTTATTCTGAGTTTTTATTTATTTAAAGAATATGAACTTATTTGTTATTTTTTCTAAATTTATATCAACAGTGAAGAATTTCAATGGAAGTATTACATTTATCTATTTAAATAAGTACTACATTTAATTTGTAGATTAGAGGTTAAGATGGAGTTTTCTCTAAAAAAAAAAAAACCTGTTAAAAACAGAAAAATTTGCATTGCTTATGGCTGCAGTTCTCCTGCTAATAAAAGTCGAACAGTTCGATTTCATTCATTCTCAAAAAAAGGTGAAAGACTAGTTTGTGTGAAGAATAAATGGGGTGTCACAATGATGTGTGACAGTGTGCCAAATTAAAGGCATGGAAAAGAGCATTGAAAATTGCGATGATATTGTTGATGTACTTCCACATAATATTATGTGGCCACTATTTATTATTTGCTGGCCTTCTACCATGCTTCTAGAAGATAAAGAGCAACGTGCGAACTTACATATACTATCTAAATCTAAGCAAATAAATGAATCCATACTACTATTTAAACTAAAAGTAAAATAAAACTACTGAAAACAACAACAAATAACTACAAAAATATTAATATTAAATACTACTAGAAAATATATACAACTACAAACTAATATCAACAAAGAAAAATAATAACCTATCTTAAACAAAATAATGCTACAGTTAATAACTACTTACCTTCAATAAAAAACTACAAAACAACTAATGGCTAATGTAAATATAACTATAGTCAATAATTAATAATAATAAAATCTAAACAAATCTACCAAATACACTAATAAAACACAAATTATCACAACTAGAGCACGCATTCGCCATAGAAGACCATACAAAATGAATCTGACATGTACCGCTAGAGATTTGTGATCAGCCATCTCTTGATAGTTTGGAAGCCCTATTACTCAAGAGTATGAAGAAACAGAAAAATAAATATTGCATCTGAAACTCACAGTATATGTGGGAGTTAAAATGTAATTAATTACTTAAATAATAAAACAGTGTGAGCCCATTGCAATGTAACATAATCTGGCGGCGACAAATCTTCGACTGTAGTCGCACGTGTTGTCATCCCGCACGTGTCTTTGTCCCGGGTCCTGTTTCGCGTCTGGAGCCCAGACGATGAGACAACAGGGCACGGGTGTGACCCCGCGTCCCAGAATCACTTGCGCAGATTGAGTTACGCTGCTGCTATTCGAAGACACGCGTCGGATATTCCGACAATTTATTTTATTTTGCCTCTACCACTAACATTTTTGGGGATGGTTATTTTATAGAAATGCACGCGAAAATATTATAATCGGTAATAATATAACTGAGAAAAAAACTGGAGAATTATTTTCTAATTTATCGAACTCACGAATTATATTTAATTATATTATTTAAAAAATCTGGTGTGGGCACCACACTACTTTCTTATACAGACAGACTGTTTCCTTTAAAATAACTAGCGCTTTTTTGGGCGAACTAATGACTTTAGAGAAAAATGTTATATACAAACAATGACCAGGAAAAAGGGCCCTATTTAATAGAAATAACAACCAGAGAATTAAATCAGTGGTTCTCAAACGATAGAATAAAATTATATTTTTTTAAATAATAACCTATATAAATTTTTAGTCCATTAGATAGATAATTTTTTTTCTTATTTTAACGATTTAAATATGATATGAGGTTGTATAACAATTATTTTGAGAAAAATGGTATTAAAAATCAGAAATAATTTTATAATATTAACACGTTAACTGCGATACATATCGCCGGCGATATGTAATTAGATGTTAATAGCGTGCGGAGCCGATTTTTAACTTTTCTTTCTTCCTGTGCGAGCGTGTAAAATCTATATTTGTGAACGGATTTTAATGTTATTTATACCATTTTTAATGTTTTTTCTGCAGGATATTTATATTAATATTTTATTGTACATATCCCCGGCGATATGTAACGCACACAAGTAATACCTCATTAATCCTGTGCGATACATATCGCCCGGGGTATGTATATTTATGCGCACACTCGCTACCAGTCTGAACTTGTATCTCATTTCATTTGGTTTTAACGTGAGTGTTCTTACAGTAAAGATTAAAATTGTTGTAAAATATGTCGGATCGATCAAAAAAAATTTTAGAATTAGCACGAACACAGTTAAGTAAACACGAAGTTGAAAAATCTGTAGTGCCAGAATGTTCTGATAGTGATACAGGAAAGGAAGATGCTTTTAGTAGTGATGATTCTATTAAAGATAAAATTTATAATTTGCCCAGTTCTGATGAACTCGAAGATGAATCTGACGAAGAAAGTGAAATAAGTGATATTTATCAAATCAATGACGAAAGTGACGCTATTACTGATACTTCAAGTGCATACCAAAGTGATTGTGATATTACTCCAACTCCAACAACAGCAGGAAAAAAAGAAAACCATGCAAAGTATGTTACGATAAATTAAGAAAAACATTGAAAAGTCGAGAAGCAGATAAAAAAGTACGCCGCGTGATAAGTTATTGTCAAGATTGCGTCAATAACCCGGGATTTTGCTTAGAATGTTTTAATAATTTTCATAAATAATAATATGTAATATTGATTTAAAAATTTACTATTTAACAGGATGTAAAATGAGTTTTTTGTATTCCTTTGAAATAAATAAAAAATATTCTTAACTTAAAACTTTTTCTTACATATACTCCAATTCCATATAATATATGCAATTCTAGACAACGGAGGGATATACGGTTTGAGTATAAGTTAGACCAGACACCAATCTATAAGATAGATACTTCAAAACGAAAAAAAAGTTACTTAACTATACAAGGGATGGGGCTGAAGTTATCAATTGATACATATCCCCGGGGATATGTATCGCACCACAGTAATATCAAATTACATATCGCCGGCGATATGTATCGTTGGTAACGTAATACCATCATATTTTCGTTCCGCAGTTAACGTGTTAATAGTTTTTATCTAGTAACAATGCCTTAAGTGTATTTTTGAATAATTTAATATTACAAATATTTTATATAAATGTTATACCTCTTAATTTTTTTTGTTCTCATTGTAACTATAATTTTATTTTAAAATATTAATTAATATCTAGTCTTTAAAACTTTCTAACTAATAATAAAAATTTTGCTTTTATAATATTTCAAACGACACTTATCTTTGACATATAGATGTTAAAATGTTTAATTTTTTTGTTCCCATTGTTACTAAGATTATTGAAATATATTATTAAATATATAATTTAGTTTTTCTCAGAATTAGTAACATATACAAGAAAAGTACAAATAAGGTTTTATATCCAATTATTTTAGCTAACATCTTTCATTTAAACCTTTTTTCACAGCTGATTTTTTGTTTTTTGTGCCCAGTAAACTATCTCCTCCGGTTTTTCAATTTCATTCAAAATCAAATCAACTCTGCTTTATTTTCAAGTTATAAATTCCAAGTTTCATTAACATATCTTGTCTCGTTCATGTGATCATGCGCACACGAACACACATCCATCCATTCATCTATCTTCACACACAGAGACATCATTGAAAAATTAGTCTTAACCGATTCAGCACACCTCAAAATATGTATTTCCGCAAAAATCTCGTCAGTCCTTAATTTTTTTTTTTTCATGTTTCCAATACTTCCTTCTTGCTAACCTAATCTAACTATTTGATATTTGTCAAGAAAAACAAAATCTCTAGAGCTTTATGCTTGGTATTAGAGATGGGAAATACGAATCTTTTTACTGATTCGAATCTTTTGATTCAGTTCAGTAAAGTGATTCGTTCAGAAAGATTCGTTCACCAAATCACTTATAATTTTGTACAGTGAGTTATTTACGAACGAATCGTTCGTTGCGAATCGGTGCGCACTGCGCATTGCGCAACTCGATTCGTTCGTCCGGCGTTGATGTAGATAATACGTTTAGTTCGTATTTGTATCTCACTTGCTTTACTATAACTACATAATAATGAGTACTAATATTAATGATAGACAAAGAAGTTTTATATGGAATCATTTTGTAAAACGAAAAACAAAGTTATTTCAAATCATTCGTTCACTACTGATTCTTTTAACTGAACGAATCTTTTTCAAAATACTGATTCGATTCATTTGAATCACCTGTACGATTCGTTCATTTTGAACGAATCGTTCGCGAACGACACATCTCTACTTGGTATAATAATGACAGAATCTTGCTTTTAAGAAACATCATAAAATAATCACAAACATTATGCTAAGTCAATCACAATCGCAGTATTTCTCGTACACATGTTACTACACTGTCTATAAAAACGTCAACTTGCAATGAGTCACTCGGCAAGGTCGCGACCCCGGGTCCAAAATCCAGCGTACGGCCCTGCGTCGCGCCCGTATAATTCCATGCGGCAGAAAGAGAGCAGCGATGTGGTTATCTCTATTGCTCTAATTCGTAGCGTGAAAGTCACGGCCGCAAGACTTCTTACGCGCTTGTTGTTCAAATATTATCAAATTCGCATTCTTTGTTGTGTTTGCTTGACTTCTTTATCAAGAGAAAATAAGCGACTGATTGTGAGATATTAATAACTTATTTATTTAGTTGGACTATTTTATTTGTTTTGAATTATTCTGGTGTTACTCAGTCTCTCCCAAACTGTTGCTTCTGTATAAATGTCTTCTGAATAATTTAACTCGATCAGTGAGACTGCTGGCTTTTTGCTATAGCTTGTTCAGAAATATAAGCACATGGTATTACATGATAATTAGCGGCCTAACCCTTCACAGCCCGATATTTTTCCGGCGATTTGATCATGTTGGAATCAAGAAAATTTAAAAAAGTTGATTATTTGTAAAGGAAAGGATTATTTTCTAAATTCCAGTTATTATTATAATAGACCGTAATTAATATTAACTGTTTTATCGTATCATCGACAGTTATAATATAAGTTAGTTGCTTAAAAAAAAAAAAATACATTAGTTACGAACTTAATACGTTATATACAACCATAATACACTAAGTAAGTACGTTATTAATAGTATATTGTACAACAAGCATATAATGGTACTCATTTCTTACGAGTACAAATATTTGTAGCATTCGGCTTCGGATCATGCTATAAATCATGAGTATGAAATGGACATTCCATTTGAATTTTATACTATACTTTTTACGACCACGATATTATTTCCTAATTAATTTAATTTTAATAATAAATTTGTCCCGCTTTCACCAGTCTAATATTTGACAATTCTAAATAAGTATCCTAGCAATGACACTAGTACTGAAATGAAATGATCTTTATTGAAATACTTTCAAAATAAATTCATATTTGCAATGTACCTCATTTTCCTAGCAACAACAAACATACAATGAGCAGATTTCTAAGTGGTCGTAGAAATAGTAATTAATGTCCGATCGTTACATTATTGTTATCATAACTGCCCTAGGGCGTTATAAATTTGACGTTGCTATTGGACCCAGAATAAACAAACACTGAATTCTATTGGCAGATAAAAACAAACACTAACTTTTATTGGCAGATAAATATTGTAAACAAATAAGACTATTGCGTTACCTAGTTACAATGTTTGCAAGCAATTAGATTAATCTCTCTAATAAAACACAATGACAGTATAAAAATTGATACAAATCTTTTATAATATAATATATAGGTCTGACATTAAACGTTGAATGCACCACGGGCGTTAAACGGACAATAATGCTCCTGATACGTTAATTACTATTACGTAATTGTTTTTATATGACAGACAAATTTTTTTATTTGTTTTTGAATCGCCATCCGCAATAATACGATAAAGCTTTGAATATAATTCCAAGATTCGTTCACGATAACTCAAAATTTAATAAAGCTATCAATTTCGAACTTCAAATTTAGATTGGGAGCATTCCTTAGGCCAGAATTGAAAGTTTATCTCAAATCAGGTTTTTTGGGCATATCTCAATAAATAAATGAGTTTTTTCTATACGTTTAATTTCCCATACAACATTTTATTTCATGCATTTAGTGTAGTTGCAAGTTGCAAGATAAAAGTGAAAAGGTAGTTTCCCGCTAACTGATTCGCCTTTCGCCTTTGCCTTTTGGAAACTGCATGTAAATGTAAACACAAAATTAATTTCGTGTTAGTATGCAAATGAGTAGCACATAATTACGTATTCATTATTCTAGGATGATGAATTGTGGTGGTTTTTAGGAACGTGTAAAGTTGCTGGGGCACTCTGACCGCCAAGAACAACTACAATGGAATACGTAATGATTCACATATTATTTTATTTTTATATTTTGACCTGTCGTGTTGTTGGTTACCTGTCACACTCAAAACGGAATATTTTAACATGTATTATTAGCGCATGGTATTTATATTCAATTTACTACACGTTTTAGGCATTATTTTTCATATATTAAAATTAATTCATTTTGCTGGTTCCCTTTTATAAGATGATGCATAGGAATTAACGGACACTTGAATGAATTTCACTCCATGATTCCACTACAACCAAAACTTTTTTAAAGTTAGTATTTGAGGAGAAGAATTCATAAATTGAATTACCCCGTGATTCCTCCCTTTATAACGTCCATTAATAACATAATTTAAACACAGTAAGTGGAACTTTTATTGCACTATTGGTTTTCATGGTTACATCATTTACTTACCGTCCACGGTGGATGGTAAGTGAAACTTACCGTTCATGGTGGATGGTAAGTAAATATATATCATTCAAATTTTATTTTTAACCTCGATCTGACAGCTGTTAATTTTGATAACTATTTTTCCTTTTTTTATATTTACGCAGGTATTGCAAAAAATAACTTATTAACCTCGAACTGCAAGTGATTTTTTAAGTTTTTAATGTTTTAGGAAATCTTGACCCTACGGTCTCGACATTCCAAACTACATTCTCGACCTAAAAACTAAAACTTACAGTTCACGGTACGTAATATACTATTATCCAACACCTCTCAATAAATACTATATTACTATGGCGATTTTAAACAAGCAAAGTAACAGATTATCCACTAGTGGGTATAATTTTGAGGAAAGCCACTAGTGAGTATTTTTTTATTTATAACAATAGTAATAACACACAACACCTTGGTAACTACTTCGATTGACATTTTAATTTAAAAATTTAAAGCATATGTCACTGTCAAATAATATTTCTTTTATAAATTTTTCATTTATTAAGAAGTGTTGGATAAAACGTTATACTTCACACGTGGGCAAAGTGGAATTACCCACTCGATAAAATTATCTCACTCAGCCTTCGGCTTCGTGAGCTAAGATTTCTCTCGTAGGTAATTCCTTACTTTGCCCACTTGTAAAGTAAATAACTATTTGTACTCCTGTATTCCCATTATTTCAATTTTTTGCTAAGAATTATGATTCATAATTCACTCTTCTCGACCAATCACAGAGCCAGAAATCCATAATTCACGCTTATTTTAAAGACGTGGTGTGGATCACCAAGAAACGGCCGTCTGAGAGTTGACATGTAGTCAGTTGTCATTGTGTATTTTTGTATTGACGATTTTTAAAGTGTTTTCAACGAATTTCGATCATTTAAAAAGTGAATTTACAGAAGTAGAAAAAGTATAGTATTGTATTCGGGATTATGGTAATTATTCTCTTGGTTGAATTTATCTTCCTGAATAATGACTATCATAAATCATAATCCCTCATATAATAATATACTATTAATTTGCTGTAACTTTTTGATTATTGAGTTTTTGTCAAAAGTTTATTGAGGGAAAAGCATTATTTTGGGCACGCCTAGGTACACTTTTAATCTTTTGCATACGTCATGAATGAGCCTGTACATGGGCGGGAGGGAAAGTGTTCCAAAGTTGATTGGGAATTAAGGCCCATTGCGATCATATTTAAACAGAATAACAACTATATCTGCTGATAAAACATATTGATCTGGTTGGATGTGACGTCACCTCATATCAATAGTTGCTATGAATTAAAGTGTTGTTAAGATAATGTGCGGTTTGGTGCTTGTGATAAACATAGATAATATTTGTGGCAGTTAATCTGACAGAACTTTATTACAATCTCACTAACGGTGTAACGTGGAACTTAACCTATAAAACAAACCACAAAATTTGATTTGTGAATGAAGACGTGTTAAAATTTCTCCAAGCGCAACCATGGTGGTATCTGGTGGCCGTGGTTGGAAACAAACTTTAAATTACATCAACAACGTACTGATTTAATAATTCACGAACCGAATAACCACAAACTGCCGACGTACGCACGCACACACACATACACACGGGAGGTACGCCGTCGTGTGCCTGGATCTCATTAGCGATACGCGAGGGTAACCGCTTGTTCTATAATTTAATCAGGGGCACTGGGCCCCAGATAGAAAGTTCGGCCACGCCACTGGACGTCGCATGATAAGTTGATGATTTTTGTTTATATTTTAGCAGTCTTTACGCTAAAAACTCCGCCTGGGCCAAATTAAAATAAAGCTGTTGTTTTTTTGAGTCCCTTATACATCTCTAGTTCCTTATCCACTAGCATAACTAAAATAAATATTGTGAATTTTCAACATATATTAGTAACTAATACATTCGACTCGTGGTCATTTTCGTAGCAAAAAAAACTCAATGATACAAGCAGTAAATTTTCGGAAATCAACAATCAAATAGCACTTATGCATGACCAATGAAATGCTTCATTGTATGGCAAGTGTCTGTGTATTAACCAATCCTGTCATTATTATACTGAGAATAAAGCTATAGCGATTATTCCCGGGAATAATCTCTGTAGATTTTTTGTTTTCGTTGACAAATGTCAGATGTCAGATAGTTATCATCAACACAAGTAAAATATGAGCAAAAAAGATAGTTTTAGTGGCGTGCCTGATGATGAAATAAAAAAAATAATCTAAATAAATATTACTCGAGAGTTCGGTAAATTAAAAAATAATTCTCCAGCATCTTTCTCAAACTTGTTGCCATTTGACAATAGCTACTCACGCCCTACGGGCTTTCGTGGCTATTGCCCACAAGTTTTCGAAAGATCTGTCAAATTATTTTCAATTTATTCTCACTCTCTTGTTATATTATCACAAATTATTTTTTGACATTTCTTATAACCAAAAAAAAATGCTTCATTGTATGTCTCGTGCACGTGTCTGCATTTTAACCAATCCTGTCATTAATATCGACCTATTTGGAGACTCCTTACCTAAATTTAAGAAACTATTATTTACTTATAAATATATTCTGGTCTGTAATTATTATTTTTTTTTGTTATTAATAACTGTGTATTACTTGTTATAATTATTGCTTGATCCAATTTGAACTGTTTGTGTTAAATTTGTTTGTATATTGATATAATCATTGCTAATTGTTTTTGTTGCCTAATGTTCTTACATTTAAACTTATTATAATCGTCCTGTAATTGGGATTTCGCATCCTGTTGGATCGATTTTCAATAAATAAATAAATAAATTATGCTGAGAATAAAGCTCTAATGGTTATTCCCGGGAATAATCTCTGCATCTTTTTTGTTTTTGTTGACAAAAGTCAGATGTCAAATAGTTATCAACACAAGTAAAATATGAGCAAAAAAAGATAGTTTTAGTGGTGTGCCTGCCGATGAAATACAAAACTAATGTCATTAAATATAACTCGAGAGTTCGATAAATTAGAAAATAATTCTCCAATATCTTTCTCAAATTTGTTGCCTACGGGCTTTCGTGGTTATTGCCTGGCACAAGTTTTGAAAGATCTATCAAATTATTTTCAATTTATTCTCACTCTCTTCTTATGTAATTACTGAGAATCTTAATATAGTCTAATTTTTACTTTCTTATACAAAGTATAAGGAAGCATTGGAATCACGAAAAAAATCGCTGACGAGATTTTTGCGGAAATACATATTTTGACGTCCACTGAATCCGTTAAGACCAATTTCTCAATGATGTCTGTGTGTGAGGATGGATGGATGGATGTATGTATGGATGTCCGTGTGCGCAATATCTCATGAACAAGACAAGATATGTTAACGAAAGTTTCAAATGAAGGATGTTAGCAAAAGTATTTGGAATATAAAATGTTATTTGCACTTTTCTTGTACATGCTTCTAATTTTGAGAAAAACTAAATTACATATTTAAGAATATATTTCTATAATCTTAGTTACAATGGGAACAAAAACTAAAACATTTTTAATATCTATTTGTCAAACGTGTCACATAATTGTGAAGTGTCAAAAATATTTGAATATATGAAGTAATATTTGTATTATTAGTTAGAAAGTTTTGAAGACAATATTGAGAACAAAATTAAACAGGTTTAACATCTATAATCAAATAAATCATACGCAAGGAACAAGTCATACGTGTTCAGTTGGTTTTAATTGTATAAGAAAGTAGTGTGGTGCCCACAGCAGATTTTTAATTGAATTATCTCTAAGAAATTGACAGAAACATAGTAATAAGTAAATTTGTGTCAACACGTATATCACAATAGTTCCCAAATTAACTCATGCATACCTATAGCATTTCTATTTCATAGCTAACATTAGTTTGCCGGTTGGGGAGCAGCTCGACACCACGGCAACATGAAACATACATAATTATTAATTAATTGGCCTTGGGGTTTACGCGGGCGCCGCCACCGACGTCTCATCCGCCGCCGCCGCCCCCAGAAACATGTACACACAGCGCAATGTTAACATAGCCCCGGGTTATGAGTTTGCGTGCGATTGTAGTTTCAACATTAGGTTGGATAATCATGACAGAAATCTAAATCACTGAATTTTTAAAATAAAATTTGGAGGAATTCTCAACGGGCTACCACATCAGAAACTCGCGATTGATGATTTGAATTATTGATGTATTCTTTCTTCGTTTCAAACTTTTAAAACAAATAAAGAAATCGTCGTAAACCCTAAAGAATATATTTGTTGAAAACCAAAAGATTGATTTCAGCTGCTGATAAATTGTTGAATTTATTTACAGAAGCAGCTAAGTAAATGTAAATTGATTATTTCTGTAATTAAACTGCAACATCTGGATTCATTAACAAGTTGGGTTAATTAAAATCCGCTAAATCTTTGCTTCAGTCTGAAGGGATAATTTCAGATCAGATTATTTTGCTTCGGTTGCTGCAAAATAAAGAAATTTCAAATATATAATTAGTTAATGATGACAGTAAATAGTGGTACGATTACAAAGCACATAACCTTTTGCCTGAACAACTTTAAACCTGCAAGAAATAAATATGTGGGCAACACAAAACCTCCTGTTTATGCAACATTTAACCGATACAAAATACAGAAAAATGTTTTAAATAAAAATTATAGACTTTAGGTCTGTTCCAAGTGATCATTTCTGACAAGTTTGTAACATGTTTGTGACAAATTTCAGTGCGTCTGCGAAAAATGTAAACAAGTTAACTTTAAAACATTTCTTTTTTGTGGCGAAAAATGGATGAATTTCTTTATTTATATTTATATTTAAGGTTAGCTGTCAAAACAGAATATGAGCATGCACATGCGCTTCATTCCATTTACCGTTCCAGTCTGTTTCAAAATTAACTTGTTTACATTTTTCGCAGGCGCACTGAAATGTGTCACAAACATGTCAGAAATGACCACTTGGAACAAACCTAATACTATTCTACATTCTTTAAATACCTATAATATAATTTGCTCGAATTCAATTATTTACTGAAATGTGCCTAAAAATTGTATAGGTCTTCAAATAAACTACCACTTCCGGTTGATGAAGTGCTACCAAAATCTAATCTAACGAACTTCAAAAACTAAAACAACACAAACGTTCTTATTTTTTTAAAACTCACTGTCGAAAATTTAGACTCATCAAAATACATATCAGTGCGAGTAGTAAAAAATTTATTTTTCAATAATAACATTTGAACATTATAAAACAATTGACAATCGCTCAAACTAATTTTTGATGTTTCAAATAGGAATTGCATCTAATATTATTTTACCGCTCGCACATATATATTGAGGTTCAAATGAATCCAGCAAATATTTCGCTGATTTATCAACTCAACAATTTATTTGACATAACGTGATTTATTCAACAATATAAACTAATTGATAGCGGATGTACATAATATCATTTCATATCAACTTTGAAATTTCAAATGGAACATATATAAAAATATAAAAAATATATCATCACGCCTTTTACCCATTATGGGTGTGGCACTCTGCTTACGCAGATGTCGGTAAGTAATATATTTTTGCGTATGAAGTGCGGTTACCAGCCGTCAAATCATACCCCCCAAAGATGTTAGTGGTGGAGGAACCGCAGGGGTAAATTGAAATTGGCAACTGTCAGCTGTGGGATTCGAACTGAGGATCTCACAATCCACAGTCCGACGCGTTACCACGGAGCTATTTACCCAATTAAATGGATCATCATTTTTACAAATTTTGAAAGTACCTTAAATTTTCTTTATATTCATGTGAAAAAATCCTAAAATTATATTATCAAAAAATAAATTTGACGTACTTATCAAATTTGCAGTTTTGAGAACCTCTTTATATTTCGAATTTGCATTTTTAAGTTACGAGCTGTTTAGATTTTGCTAGCAATACATCATCAAGAAATAGTATTTATTTGAAGTCGTATCAATTTTTTAGTTATATCTCAGTAAATAACCGATTTAGAGTAAATTTTGTTGCATTCAAAAAAATGTAGAACAATATTAATTACAATTTTTTTATATTTTATACCGTTTAAAAATTTGCGGGAAATTATGTGGCGAGCACATCAAAATTTTTTTGTACATTTACAATAAAATACGAAGTAAAGAAATCCCCCTCCTCTCGTCTTGTACGAGTGTAACGCACTGTACCTAACGGACTATACCTACCTGCGACCTGGCAACCTCGCACTCACTCACTCCCGTTTTTTACACTCCCTCCATCTCTCTCACACTCGTGAGATATTGCCGAGTCGTTACTGCTGCTCTGCCAGAAAAAATACACTTCTAGGATACCGATTTTTCTACCGCTTTTTTTTCTCGGTGATGCTAGCTCTGTCTCTCTCTGGCGCACACAGCACCGCATGGTGTTGGCTCTGTCGCTCCTGACGACTGGTATTCAGGAATGCTGCGGCGGACGAACGGTCGTGATGAGTGATATCTGTCCGGCTTCTCGCATACGGGATGTTCCGTAATGCAGGCGTTTGAAATCTAAATAATTTTTAAGTTACTTTAAGAAAACTGCGAATCATAAGGTTTAAGCCCTTGTCACACGGTCAGTGTTTCCACCGTTTGACAAAACTTTTGAATGACAAACACAGAAACGTGACGTCACGTCATACAGTTTGGTCAAATGCTGTAAATAGAAACGTTTCTTATTCTGTCATACATTTTGATTCGACTTTTGTAGTTTTGACAGATCGAGTGACATTTGATAGTAGTAATGAATAATGTAAGTATTTTAATAAGACTTTATTTATACAAATATTAATAATTCTTCAATTATTCTGGATTGGAATATATATTAAATAAATAGGTTTCAAAAAATATTTTTATCTAACCTGGTTGGCAATGTTAAAATTTAATGTTATTGAAATGAGAAATGAAAAATAAATTAATTTTATAGGATACAAAACAAATACTGGTGTTCTCATTGGCACCGCTAGGGTATTATGAAAATAAAATCAACTTCATCAACAAACAACTGTCATTTCTGTCATCACATGACCGACAGCGATGCCCTCTATGCATATAAGTTTCTGTTTGACAAACTTCACTCTAGTGAAAAGAATGACCGTCTGACACACCATCTTTTCATCATGCATCAAACTGAATGACGTCATCATACATAGTTTGACAAACAAAAATGAAGTAATGATTGACCATGTGACAAGGGCTTTACAGTACAATTCCTACAACCGACTGTAGTTCCATGTCTACTAACAAATTTAGGGACCATAATTTGACAGCTGGTAAACGCATCGGACAGCTTTTAAAATTTAATCACTTTTTTGCAAAAATTTTATGAACAACACAAACGACCGTGTTTTTCAGTGGGATTCGAACTCACGACTTCTGTTGTGCTAGGACAACTAGGCTATTAACCACTTTTAAAATTTAATTTCTGTGGCTCGTTTTTCAATCTTATATATTTAGAGGTTGTTATTTGTCGGAAATGTACGCGCAGGTAATATCATTTACCGAAATCTGCAAAAGCATACTGACACACCTAAATTTAGAAAAAAATGTGATATGTTTACTTATTTAATAAAAATAAAAATAAATTATTTTTAATTGATTTGTTTGATTCATTTATGACCATAATCCTGAATATAATACTATACTTCTTCTAATCGGAAATGACTTTTGAAATGATCGAAATTCGTTGAAAACACATGTTGAAAAACGTCAACATAAAAATACACAATGACAACTGACTATATGTCAACTGTCACCGTTGCTTGGTGATCCACATCACGTCTTTAAAATAACTATGAATTATGGATTTCTGGCTCTGTGTTTGGTCGAAAAGAGTGAATTATGAATCATAATTCATTGAAAATATTAAAATAATTGGGATATATTTATACAGGAGTAGAAAAAATTACTTACATTTTTATTACAATAATAGTTATTTACGTTATGAGTCCGGTAAATGAGTTTTTACGGTATTTTGAAGTGAGTGCCGTAAAAATCAATAACGGACGTGTATGAGATACAAATACCTATGTCGCATGTTTGGACGAAAGTTTGTTTTCTTTCTTTCTTTAAAACAATCAAGTCGTCTAGGTCTTAAATAAAAATTTATAAAAATGATATCAATAAATTTTGTTTTGTTGACATTTCTAACAACATTTTTTCAAAATGTATGAGGAAAACGATAATGTGGACCAATCTCTATAAAATATTGGTTAGCAACGATACATACAGAACTGTAAAAATAACAATACTGTAATGTTCTATTTACCGGACTGAAAATATTTGGGTAAACATACAAATATGATACAATATGAAATAAGAAAATTTCGAACGAACCTAGAAAAAAATTTATACGCTATACATGAGATACTACATGATTATCACACTTATGTGATACACAAAATCGTTGTGCAACATGCGTGCGATAATCATTTGTATATCCCACTAATTGCTTAAATAATTATTATATTATATTTTTTTATGTGTATACTATTACATATTCATTATCAACACATATTTATATCATATTTCATTCTACAAAATATTTCCGAAAATTGTTCCTGTGCCTCTTCTTCACTAGCATATACGGGGGGTGTGATTTGACGACTGGTATCCGTTCTTCACTCGTAAAAATATATCATATATCGCGTTTTGCTCCAAGCAGAGTGTCACATTTACGAATAGATAAATGGCGTAATGGTATATTTATTTATTACTGACAATATTGTAAGTTCATGAACCCATATAAAGTCAAATTGTTCTTAGCGTATATTTCCTTGAATAGTTAATGATTATAAATAGTCAACCACTGAACAAAGACAGCATGATTAATAGAAAGGTAAAACACTATTCCGATTCTCGAAATTCGTTAGTACAAAACCAGTTCTACTTAAAAATAATTTCATATACAAAGACAAAGAAAACATGAGACGAGATCACCGGTAATACTGGCATTCAGATTTCTACTAAATACAGGGTGTTGCCAATTTTACGCTTGAAGATTTGATATTCTATTATACTCGTAAATTGTTAATTCTTGCTAGACTAGTTTTTTGCTAAAGAACAACATTTGAGTGTGGTTAGTTTTTTGGGAGCCATTATGTCTTCCAAGTTTTTTTTAATTAATCAAAAACTAATTAATATTAATACTAATGATCTCAATGAATACTTTTCCAGTCAATGACAAGAAATATATATTTTTTTGTAATAGAAAAAACAAACATAAACTTTGACTTTTCTTACAAATGAGATTGGATAAGAAAATAGAATTTTAATTAATTAATTTAAAGTAAAAATATTGTTTACAAATAGAGAAAGAGATTCAAATAAAAATATAGGAAATACAATCTGTGTGTGTGGATCTCTGGATTTAGGGTTTCTCAAAAACTACTAAACTGAAAATGTTGGCGTGTCATAAGTGAAAACTATTTTTTTAAGGACTGAGCGTTTCTTGATAGTGTTGGTCCGTGTTCCTGCATTATTTGATGAGAAATTTATGGCGGGAGGTATTGTGATTAAAGTCTTAATTGTTATTCATTAAGCCACTGATTTTTTAAAAATGTTGTGACGTCATTGTAGAGGTGTTGCTGGATCTTAAACAGTGTAGATTGTAAATAATTGTGGTCATATATTTTTTTACTTATTTTATTATTATTATTACAATAAAATAGAACATTTATGTGACAAAAATTATTTAAATCTCTACTGTTTGAGATCCACCAACACCTCTATAATGACGTCACAATATTTAAAACAAATCATTGTGGCTTAATGAATAACAGTTAACAATTTTTAAAAGTGTAGATAGTCTTCAATATAGATAAAGTTTCATAAAAAAATATTTAAAAAAATGGCGAAAGACCCCATTTAGATATTTTCCTAAAAAAAAAATAAAACATAAAACTAAACATATTTTTTGTTACACCTGTGGTAACATGTAAAATTTTAAATTTGACATTACATGTTACCAAAAGTGTAAACTAAAATATGGTTAGTGACTCAGATGCAGAATTCAATTATCTACAAGATCTATTTGAAGTATTTTGCTCTAAAATCAACTGGGAGGAAACGACGTACCGCTATATAAAAAATTAACATTGTATTTCCGATATTGTATATTTGTTGGCCACATCAGATTATTTTGAGTAATGGTGTAATAACTCGCTTACATATATGTGCGGGAGGTATATAACATTATTTTGTAATAGTATGAAGTGCGTAAACTGCGCTCTGAGTTGTCAAGTTTTCGCAACAAACATCATTTGTAGGTAGGGTCTGCTAAAAGACCTTGCAATTATGTAAATCCGACGTTGTTTAGATAAAGTTTAGATTAGTTCATCGTAATCTAGCTACATGAGTTCGAGTTGTAAACATGACGTCGACGAGCCGAAGAAGAACTTGGAGCAGTGCACTGTCATTACATCTAGTACAATGTGCGAAATTTATCCACGTCACCCAGCTATTGGAAAATATACTCTTCAACCAGTTTTTTTTTTAATTTTATTTATCGAAAATAGACGTTAATATTTGAATAAAGGACAATTTTGTATTCTTGTTGCTGTAGTTTTCACAACTTGACTCAAAGCAATTCTTTATAACCATAAATGAAATTTTAACGAAAATTTAAAGATTTCAACAAATAAAAACAATAATATAACTGACAGGTTAGGTTAGGTTAGGTTAGGTAAAAACAATAATATAACTGACAGAACACAGCACTCAATGTCAAGATGGCCAAGATTATGCGCGCGCAATCTCTATCTGTCACTAGACGGTCTGACGTCACACGAAAAATAATGTACTTGTAATAATTAATTACAGACGTAATATTTACTTTTTAAATAAAGTGTTATATTTTTTGACATTGTTTTCAAGCGTATTATAAAAAATTTGTTCCAAATATGCTTAATAAGGTGGTTGAAGAAACTAAATTAAAAATTTCACAAAATTTCACTTAAAATTTGGACTTATTTTTATTGCGTTTCTATATTAATCAAGCTGTAAGGAACTCATTGCTGTAGAGCGCATCGTCATATCTCTTAAATTTGTTGAGATATGATAATTTTTTATATTTCTGGAAGTGCAACTTTAATATACTGTAACTCAAAAACTATGCGAGATATCTCAAAATATCTTCAAATTTGGGCTTTTGGTAACATTTAGAATAAATTAGAAAATTTTCAAAATTTTGTAAAATTTTTGAAATTTTTCTGAGAGGGTTATCTTGCAAAATAAAAAATATGCGGACTCGCAATGGTCACCATTCGATTCAGCTCGTCAAAATACATAAGTAAGCAAAATTTCATAAAAATCGGCCGATTGGTTGCGAAGTTATAGTAAAAATTCTGAAAATGGCCTTTTTCAGCCCGAAAGTCAATAGGTACCCCTTGAGGTTTTTCATGAAAACGGCCATTTTTAGACTTTTTACTGTAACTTTTCAGCCCGTTGGCCGATTTTTCTGAAATTTTGTATACTTATGTACTTAAACGAGCTGAATCGAATGGCGTACATTACAGCTTCGTATCTTTCGTAATTTTCGAGATATCATCTTTCAAAAATTTCGGGAAAAAATTCAAAAATTTTCAAAGTTTTCAAAAATTCCTAATTTATTTTAAAAGTCATCAGAACGTCCAAACTCAAGATAATTTTTCGATATCTTGCATAGTTTTCGAGTTTCAGGCCCTCAAAGTTGCACTTCTGAAAACATCAAAAATCGCCATATCTCCAAAAATATAAGAGCTATTACAGTGCGCTTTGCGGCAATGGGATTCTTAGAGCTTATATTATACAGAAATACAATAATATAAATTTCAAATTTTAAGTGAAATTTTAAGATTGTAGCGCAAAACCAATAAATTAGACTTCTGTTTATTTACTGTCTGCAAGTATTCTATAATCATGTTTCTAAAAACGATTTGCTCGGACCTAAAATACATTTTGAGAACACAACTGACAAACTTACACGTTAGATAAATATCTTTAATAAGTTGTTAATACGAAAAAGAAAAATATGACATAATTGTAAGATAATATAAATTATGTATATCACTAAAATAAGGATTTTTTAATCAAATTAGGAATTTATTTATAATTTTGGTAATATATTTTTTGTAAATAACATTCATATTGGTAACGCTGTCTATATTTTCCTCTCTAGAGAGGAACAACACATTTTCCTCACTATTTCGGGAGAAGAACGGTGGGGTTTCCTACCGTGCCGTGAAAAAAAAAATCTTTATTGAAAACGAACAATGGCAAGTTTTTCTGACGATAGTTGCAATTCCATAAATGAAGGAATTATCTTTTTCTGCGACCACTGAGAAATCTGCTCATTGAATGTTTGTTGTTGCTAGGGATATGAGGTACATTGCAAGCATCGTGCGAAATGAATTTGTTTTGTGAGTATTTCAATATAGGTCAGTTCATTTAAGTACAGGTGCCATTGCTAGGATACTTATTTAGAATTGTCAAATATTGGAATGGTGAAAGCGGGACAAATTTATTATTAAAATTAAATTAATTTTGAAATAATATCGTGGTCGTAGAAAAAGTATAGTGTACAACTCGCATGGAATGTCCATTTCATACTCGTATGATTTGCAGCGTTCGCCTTCGGCTCATGCTACAAACTTTTATATTCGTAGGAAATGAGTACCATTCCATGCTCGTACAATATACTATTATTCGTATTCTAGAATATGATTGCGAGTACAGTGCGGCTACCAGCTGTCAAATCAGCTTCCCTCAGTGTTAAGAGTTCATAGTTGAGAGTGGACGAAGTGTGTCTCGCGTTATCACTTCGCCTACGCGCTTTAAAAATCCCTTCATCAGCGAGCTGTGGGGGTAGTGGGTGGCAGTGAGGTGGCTGTGGGGTGGTTGTGGGGGTGGCAGTGGCGGCAGAGCTCGGTAAACAACCCGGCGGGGGTGCGCGGCAGGCAGCAGTGAGCGCGGCCTCGATTTACGTCAAGCGGGTTACCATGGAAACCACAATGCTTTTACAAACTGAGCGTATAATGTACGCGCCATGGTGTGCTGGTACATCACCGTGCACGGGGAAGTCCCGGTTCCGATCTAACCAAACCAACCAACCAGCCTGCCTCTCTCTCTCTCTATACACACATACATGTACCTACGTACGAAACGTACGAACGAGCAAATATGTTTCACAGTTATACAACACATAAATCTATACGTTGTTAGCTACCGCGAAATATTTTTGCGCTAAAATAAACCAAAAGCTCGTTGGTGCATTTTGTATTCATATTGGAAATATAATCTGGTTGTACTTTGGAATTAAACAAACGTTTCAAAAAAATATCTCATTGCTCATTGAAGAGTTATAGGTTGACAAAGTGAAATGCGCCTCTAAATTGTGTGTTTTTGTTTAAATTACATTTTATTGAAGTTGAAGGAATTCAAGAAATATACAGTTGTATTGTTTGAGTTTGACAGATGGCTTTTAATAATTATTTACTTGTTTATATTATTTTTAAATGGTAAATGTGTCCATGATTACCGCGAAATATTTTTAACAAGTTAAAAATAATTAAAACTCTGTCAAACTCAAACAATGCGACTTTTTGTATGTTTTGTTTTCCATGGCACTCTGAAATTAGCTAAAAATTATACATTTTATTTTACGTCTATTTCAAGACAGAAATGTATTACATCAATATATTTAGGTTCATTTGGTGCAGTTTTTGTTGCTGAATATTTTTTATATTTACACTTTTATTTCAAATTCTTAGAGAACGAACTATAGTATAACGAATATTTTAACATTATACATATTTCCTATGTCCTAAAAATAAGTAGACACCCGGTATATAGATATCAGTGTACCATTTCAACAAAATAGATTCTCAGTGTTAATGATTTAGGACTGTTAGGAAATAAATTAGTAAAACATCTTATTGATAACAACTTCACCCTATGTTGAATTTGCACTTTGGGGTGCGTTATTTGCCGGCTGGTAACTACACAAGAATATTTCATTTGCCACGGTCTACTTTGAGCAAGTGCCACACTCAAAATGGGTAAATGATAAAATGAAATAAACGGATTCATTTATATTTCATTGCTACAATAATATCATGGTTGAGGGAACGTGGAATATGTACGTTTGAGGACCTGCGACCTCCACGTGGTTCCAATCACCTGAATAATTCGAGTCGAGTGCCAAAAGTTTTCGTAATTCTGTTCAAAACGTCAACAGGCTTGCGCTGTCGCTGTGGCGGGGATAAAACGTAAAATTAATGTTACACTTGCAGGTGTTCCCCACTGACATTTATTTTATAATTACTACTATACTGGAACAGCGGAAACACATGAACATATAGGTCGACAAACCGATATGACACGGAAACTATTCATAACTGCGGAACTGTTAAACGCGGTACGAAATAGAGAAAAATGTTTATTTTATTTATTATTATTTAGCATCTTTTTATTAACATAAGTTAATTATTTTATGACAAGTGGTCAGAAAACCTAATATGCCTTCAATAAACTACCACTTCCGATTGATCGATTGACACCAAAATCTAATTAGCTTGTAAATTTAAATTCAAAATGAAATTTAAATTCAAAATGAAATTTAAAAACATGCATTATATTTTGAATTATAATAATAACCTAATTGTATTCTAGGTTAAAACGTGCTTGTTTGTAAAAAATTTTGACCCATCTCAATACCTCCCTTACATATACAGGGTGGTTGGTAACTGACTCAATCGATCATATACGTTTTACATGTTAAATTATACTTATGCTTCTTTAATCATTTTGGAGAAAAATCTGCAGCTGGAATTGTGTGGAAATATGTCCATGATTGCTGAGCAATAATTTAAACAACTCAATAATAATTAAAACTGTGCCAAATGTCATCTGTCTAACTCAAACAATACAACTGTTCGTATGTTTTGTTTACCATCTTACTTCATCTCATGACAGAAATCGGTTACATCAATAAATGTAGGCTCATTTGGTGCAGTTTTTGTTGCTGAACATTTTTTATATTTACAGTTTCTTTCTAAAATTCATAAGGAACGAACTATCGCATAATGGATATTTTAACATTATATTCCCTATGTCCTATAAAAAAGTAGACAGCCGGTATGTAAGAGGTAAAAATATTAAGAGACGTCAGTAATGTACAGGAATATCATTACGTGTGTTGCAATAATAAACTTTTTATTGACTGTACAATTTACACAATTCTTTAAAAAAGTAAAACTATAATATTTAAGTGTAAACCGTAACGTATGTTACGTAATAAGAATAAATGCTGTATGACTGATATATCGAATATATTTTACATTATGTAATAAAATTGTTTTTCTACTCCTGTATAAATATATCCCCATTATTTCATTTTTTTTTTCGATGAATTATAGTATCCATAATTCACTCTTCTCGGCCAATCACAGATCCAGAAATCCATAATTCACCGTTGCTTTAAAGACGTGATGTGTGGATCATTAAGCAACGACCGTCAGAGAGTTGACATATAGTCAGTTGTCATTGTGTATTTTTATGTTGACGTTTTTCAACATGTGTTTTCAACGAATTTCGATCATTTTCAAAAGTGATTTCCGAATTTACAGTAGTAGAAAAAGTATAGTACTATATTCGTGATTATGATCATTATTCACTCGGATGACTTGAATCGTGAATAATGACTATCATAATCCCTCATATAATAAATAATATACGAGTACAATTGGTTACCTAGTTCATCTTTTAAGAACTTAAAACGTCACATAATACATTTGTTATACTCTATTGGTTTGGGAAGTACAAACCACAAAATAAATATTTAAATATAATAATGATTACCTACATAAATCACTCTTGGTATAGTTTGTCCAACAATTCAGTGAATCATGTAGACTTCCTGAAATTAAGTTAGAACGCTCCACTTCTGTATGAGGTAAAAAATTGTAAATAAATACGTTGAGAAATGATTTAAACGTCAAAGCTCTGAGCATTTTAAGTATCCAAATTAACTGGAGTGGGGGGAGGGGTCACAACCTTTAGCTGTAATAGACATGCCGTTATCCGTATACTCGGTTGAATGTTTTGGCATCTCGGTAATGAACCCGAGACCCAGAGATATTTTTAATTTACCTCTCTGTATGTTTGGTTAAATGCTGGAGGTAACGTTAACATATACGAGGGTTTTGGTGTACAGGTGGGGTATAATCACCTGCCGGAGAGTCCGGGAGAATCACTAAGTACTGAAAAGAAAATTTGTGTGAACATGGTTCTCATTACCAGTTTTGAGATAATTCTATAATGAAATCCATGAAAAAATAGATATTTATTTGAAATCGACAGTCAAGTGCTCAAAAATCGTCATTAAAAGCTCAGAAATCGTCACTAAAGTAACCTATTATTCGACAATTGCGCAACGCAGTATTGGCAACCGTTAAATAATTATTGTACAATTAGGATAATTTTGACACATATATTAACGTACTATAGTAAATTAGGACGTAACATGAAACAAAATTTGCAAGAAGAATTAACTAATTAATTCCGATGACGAAACTGAGGACAAAACACATAATTTTGAGTGTTATTTATGATAACTTCACTTCTCGAGGTTGGCAACACTGACTGTCAGTTTCAATTGACAACTGACAGATGTTTAAACTTAACTTATATTGTAATTTTTTAAAGTTTTTTCGAATTTTAGATTTTAAATAAAACTTAATATGTACCTCAGCACTGAAGTTCCTTTTTATTACTCACATGGTTTATTTTCCTCGGCCCTACGGGCCACTGCTACTAAATTCCATATTCGTGATAAAAAAATTGAACTTCAGTGCCTTGATACATAAATAACTATTATTTGAAATCGACAGTAAAGTGCTCAAAAATCGTCATTAAAAGCTCAGAAATAGTCACTAAAGTAACCTATTATACGACGATTTTGGGCAACGCAGTGTTGGCAACCGTAAAATAATTATTGTACAAGTAGGATAATTTTGACAGATATATGTCGTATTATACTACATATATACGTAAAATGAAACAATTTGTGCAAGGAGAATTAATTAATTAATTAATTCCGATGAAGAAATTGAGGACAAAACACATAATATTGAGTGTTATTTACGATAACTTCAATGTTCGAGATTGACAACAATAAGTGTCAGTTCCAATTGACAACTGACAGATGTATAAACTTAACCTATATAATTTTTTGTTACAGTTTTTTCTAATTGTAGATTTCAAATAAAATTTAATATGTACCGCGGCACTGAAGTTATTTTTTAACACTCACATGGTTTATTTTCCTCGGCCCTACGGGTCTCGGCAAATAAATTCTATATTCGTAATAAAAAGTTAAACTTCAGTGTCTTGAAACATAACTAACAAACTATTCTTTTTTCTAAATTTTGCCAAGTGTAAATTTTAAAAATGACTTACTTTTTGAAACGTTATACTTTTCACAACAAATTTAATTTCGAAAATTTGTCAGCAGAATTTTTTGATCCATAGTCCAATACGTTACCACAGAACTATTTACCTCTTTTGTTTAAAGATCTGCAGCTGTAGAGCCGTGGAGCTTATCAGACATTCAAAACAACATGAAAAGAACATTATTTAATTATTTTGTGTATTTATCGACGACTGTTTTGCAAAGCATTTTGAAACTCTAAATATAAACATAAAATTTCAGTTTTAATTAAAACGAATACGCGCTAATATTAATTTTGAATTCAGGGATTTCGTATACGCAGAACCAGAAATAAATATTCGCTGTGCGCGTTTGTTGTAAACATTTTAAATATTTACTCCCAACTGGAAATCCAGATGTGTTCAGTGTTACGCACAAAACACAGCGAAATGACGAAATGTGAAATGCACGCTACGCATCACGTTAATCAAAACATTACTCAATGCACATTTGCTGCATTTGAGCCTTCGAAAATGAAAATAAAACTAAATTTAGTTTGCATTACTTGAAGTTACATTTCTTCAGTACAGGGTGGCGACTGACTCAGCCGGTCATTCGGTCATAGACATTTTACTTGTTAAATAATACTTATGCAATTTTCTGCTTCCCTAATAATTTTAGAGAAAAATGTTTCAAATAAAAATTGAAGATATTTTATAACTGCATCTGAATCAATGAACGAATTTCATTTTATATAATTAATAAAGGCTGAAACGATGTTCAGAAATATCAAACAATTGAGATGTGTTTGAGTATATGATCTAGTTTTCTATTTTATAGTTATTTGTTTAACTAGGCATCAAAATACCAGATTTACAACAGAGGCTGCCGTTTCATTGACGAGGCAATGAATGCTGCCGAAGCTATAAATTTGTGTTTGATGCCGAGTTGAACACATGATTTTTTTTGCTGATTTAGAATTAATATTAATTTAGTGATTATTTTATATACATATTTTGATGGTTATCGCTGTCAAATTACGTTGCCATGCGTTTGTTAAGCGGTTGCTATGCATTTATTGACGGTTGCTATGTAAAATTAAAATATTTTTACAACCTGTGCATAAAAGTGACAATTTGCAAACTGTTAGCAGTCCGTAAAGTATCACCTTTAATGTCAATCGGTAAAAATAATTTTTTAAGGCTTCTTATAATTAAATTTTATTAACAAATTTATATTGTCTACAAACGTCATAAAAGTACGTTGTTATGTATTTGTATTCAACAAGCAGAAGTTAATATTGTAGCCGCCGGTGTAAAAGTGTCTCCTTAACAACACTTCTACTCCGGCGGCAGACAAAGTAATATATTATGAAAAATAGTTAGGTTGTAATTCAATAATTTGACTGTTAATAATGAAACAAATATACAAAAAATACAAAACAGCGTATTCTATGGAAACTAGAAATGCTGGATAAGATAAGATTTTTTGAAGATATGTGCATTTTAATTATTTATAATTCTATTTTCTATGTTTGAAGAAAAAAATTGCATGTGTTATTCGGAGTAAATGTGCCTTTGGGTGCTTCGCATGTAATTGCCCGACTCGCTTCACTCGTCGTTTAGATTTACATGCTCAGCACACAAAGTATCACTTTTACTCCTAATAACACAATATATTATCTTAACCTGCTTCTAAAATGTCAAATATTATTTGTTTTGTATAATTTTCCATGGCGTGTTACATTTTTAAAAATAATTATTGACTTTAATTTGACTAATATATCGTGAAATTTACGCTTTTGCTGTAAAGTGAATAGGTAAAAATTTATAGCAATATTAAAAAAATAACATTGAAATCCCTATATTCCACATTTCATTTCTACACCCGGTATATATGCGGGAGGTAAAAATAGGTGATACATTGAGTTGACATTGTTCGGCGAATCGGTAATAATTTGCAAACTTTTTCATTGTATCAAATAAAACATTTTGCTTCTAATTTTGATATTTTTTCCACGTGACACATACGGGATGTTTTAATTGGAACTTCAAAGCCGTGTTTTAAATATATTTCATGCACGATTATTTTATAAATATTCATGTTTGCAGGTAGTTCATTTCTAAATAGTTAATTAATTTATGAATTCAATTTGTGTAATGAAATTTATTTTAAAAATACAGTTAAATAATTATAATATCACGTCCATTATTTACATTTGTTATAATAAAAAGGATATAAAATAATTTTAGCTAGAATTTTTCTCTATTTTGTTCTAGGTTTATAGGCTGGACGTAATGTATTGGACATATCAAATTATTATAGATTTTTTGTACCTCCCACACATATGTAAGGGAGGTATTGTGTCGGTTTAAAATTTGCGATAGTGAGTTTTAAATAAGTAAGCACCTTTTGATGTGTGTATATCACTAAAATTCGGATTTTAAATAAAATTAGGAATTTATAAATAATTTTTACAATATAACTTTTGTAAATAACATTTACATTTGTAGCTTTTTTTTATTTTCCTCTCTTGGGAGGAAAAACAAATTTTTCTCACTATTTCGAGAGAAGAAAAGTGGGAGTTTCCTGGCATGTGTAAAAAGTTGTTTACTCGTCAGATTTTTTTTTTTTTTTAATCCTTCAACTAACATCTTTGGGGGTTGTTATTTTATTATTAATAATACATTACTCCGAGATCTGCTTCAACTGAAACATGGCTAAATGACATAATATATTTATTTAATTTTTTTAATAGTCTTACATTACAAGCAAGGTAAAACAGTTTTTACTGCTGAATGGAGGAAATGACCGGCGAGCTGATTAGGCGAGCCTGTCACCTCCTTGAAGCAGTAAAAGCAGTTACCTTGCGTGTATTGTACATTTTACTTGTTACTCATTTGTAAATCAAATTAAAATTATAACCAAGTCAACTGTTCTGTCAAAAATTATTTTAAATGATTTCGCATAAGCCTTGTAAGCATTACTGTGGCAACGTGCATTGTTTACCGTGTTTACTAACTTGCAAAAATATTACAATGTAGCTGTCAATTAGTAACTTGTAAAGATTCATTTTCAAAAGCAATAGAGGGCTTGGGTAAATGGTGTTTACAAGTGAGTAACAAGTAAAATTAATTTAACTATTTCAGTTTGTCGGAACTGCATAGGTAATAGTATATTGTACAACGAGCATGGAATGGTACTCATTTCCTACGAGTATGAAAGTTTGTAGCATGAGCCGAAGGCGAATGCTGCAAATCATACGATTATGAAATGGACATTCCATGCGAGTTGTACACTATACTTTTTCTACGACCACGATATTATTTTTAAATTATTTAATTTTAATAATAAATTTGTCCCGCTTTCATCATTCCAATTGGGCTTCCAATATTAAAATACGCTAACTAGCGGCAGAATTCTGAACTACGTCTCGCGGTACATTGTGTTTTTGACGTTTATTCTGAGTTTTTATTTGTTTAAAGAATTTGAACTTATTTGTTATTTTTTCTAAATTTATATCAACAGTAGTGACTATAGAAGAATTTCAATGGAAGTATTAAATTTATCTGTGACGTATTATTTAAATAAGTACTACATTTAATTTGTAGATTAGAGGTTAAGATGGAGTTTTCTTCAAAAAAACCTGTAAAAAACAGAAATATTTGCATTGTTTATGGCTGGAGTTCTTCTGCTAATAAAAGTCGAACAGTTCGATTTCATTCATTCTCAAAAAAGGTGAAAGACTAGTTTGTGTGAAGAATAAATGGGGTGTCACAATGATGTGTGAAAGTGTGACAAATTAAAAGCATGGAAAAGAGCATTGAAAATTGCGATGATATTATTGATGTACTTCCACATAATATTATGTGGCCACTATTTATTATTTGCTGGTCTTCTACCATGCTTCTAGAAGATAAAGAGCAACGTGCGAACTTACATATACTATCTAAATCTAAGCAAATAAATGAATCTATACTACTATTTAAACTAAAAGTAAAATAAAACTACTGAAAACAACAACAAATAACTACAAAAATATGAATATTAAATACTACTAGAAAATATATACAACTACAAACTAATATCAACAAAGAAAAATGATAACCTATCTTAAACAAAATAATGCTATAGTTAATAACTACTTACCTACAATAAAAAACTACAAAACAACTAATGGCTAATGTAAATATAACTATAGTCAATAATTAATAATAATAACATCTAAACAAATCTACCAAATACACTAATAAAACACAAATTACCACAACTAAAGCACGCATTCGCCATAGAAGACCATACAAAATGAATCTGACATGTACCGCTAGAGAATTGTGATCAGCGCCATCTCTTGATAGTTTGGAAGCCCAATATTTGACAATTCTATATAAGTATCCTAGCAATGGCACCTGTACTTAAATAAACTGATCTGTATTGAAATACAAAACAAATTCATTTCGTACCATACTTGCAATGTACCTCATATCCCTAGCAACAACAAACATACAATGAGCAGATTTCTCAGTGGTCGTAGAAAAAAATATTTCCAAGCAAGATATACTCTAAGCATAGTACCACTAAGAAATGGATGAACGGAGTGTATAGTTACATACATACGTAACGTCACGCTATATCCCACTCAGTGAGGTAGCACAAACCCAGAAACACAATCAACCAACAATCAATCTCCTCCAAACATTCCTATCTTGACACACCACTTTCGCCTCATCCACATTCATAATGCGATTCAATTCATACATGCATCTATTCTTCACACTTGGAATCATGCATTCCTATAATATAATAGTTGTTCCAATATTTAATTTTCCTGCCGAAAACGCTCAGCCCACGCATTCGAAATCCTCGTCATCCAGCTAACCTGTATTCTCGGCGCTCGCTTCTCGCCGGCTCACAAAATTGATTTTACCGTACTGGCAGTTCCCCTTTAAACGCTCGCTGCGCACACACACACCTACACACATACACAGTGCTCAGAGCCCCGTCGAAGGCACGAAGTTTCGAGCGGTTCGGGTTTAATGTTTGCCGGCAGTATTGTCCCGTTCGGGATTTAATTTTCGTCCCGCCGATGTCGTATTTCACTGGTGGATTCGCTCGCGAGCCTGGATGAGTGCTGCTGGATCGCTGCCTTCACCACAATATTTTTCTGTTTCGACTGTTTCAGTTTCGCCCACAAATTAGGCTTTTTGTCTAGAGACATTTGAACAAATAAAATCTACAATTTAAACATGGTATAAGAATTGATACAGTGACGACACTTCATATATTTAAGTGGGCGTGTCGCAGTGCACTACTGAGAATATGGCCGATATCTTAGTAACCATAGAAGGGAGAGTATAGTATATCAGTGTCGTTGTTGTATCTGTCAAATGTCAAGCATGTTGAGTACATCTTTATTGGGTAAAATCCTGTAAAATGAGTGCAAAACAGACAAGAAAAATTTGTACCCATAAAACATTGTTGGAACTTTTAAAATGCAGGAGGAATATAGTATATTAAAGAACTCGTTTCATAATTGTTATTTAATGTTGTGAGAAGAAAGTTTGGGTCACGACGCGAAGCGGAGTGACCCAGCCCTTCTATCAAAATAAACGACAATTGTGAAACGAAATCTTTATACAATTTTTCATATTTTGCGTCTTTTATGCTCATTTTTAATAAAAAATGAAAGTTTCGAAAATTCAGGGCTTTTTTTTGTGTTAGTTGGTGCCACTGATGTGACGTTTGAAAATTCAACACCTAACCTTACCTTTCCGATCTCTTCTTCTTTTTCTTACTACTCTTAACTTCTACTTTTAAATTCAAAATTATACAAAAATAATATTTTTACAATTTGTATATTTATTTATTTAGTGAAAAGTGCCATTTGATATTTTTTGACGTATGACATTTTAGTAGAATTAGCAACTTTGAAAATATAAATTGTACTGCTCTATTATAACACTCGATTGAGCTGTTACGAAACTTCTTCATGTGTTTGGAATTTGGATTTATTTAATAAATAAACAATTTTTACTCATTATAAAAATCTGTTGGGGGCACCGTAATAATCCCGCCATAGATTTCTTATCAAACAATGCAGGAACATGGACCACCACTATCAAGAAACGCTCATTCCTTCAAAAAATTATGACACATGTCAAAAACTGACATCTTTCAACCAATGTTTTGTTTAAAAAAAAAAAAAACACTTGTTAGCATATTTAAACGAAAGTATCAAAATATAAGTTTTCTTCAACGTATTGTAATTCGTAAATAGTGGCAGTAAGAGGAAAATGTTTCAAACAATAATTGTAGATAATAATATTTGAAACATAATTCTAATAACTTTCATAGATCCATAATTTATTGAGATATTTTAAAATAACTTTATTCAAGTAAACTATCAATTTCAGTTATTGGATTATCACCAAAAACTAATCAACTCTTTCAAAGGAAATACAACTGATATATACAAAATATCAATATTTTCAGTTTAGTAGCTTTTGAGAAACTGTAACTCCAGTGACAGTTACAAAGCCTAACAGACAGACACACATACAGACATCATCGCGAAACTATTAAAATCATAAAAACCCTAAAATGTGCTCATCCACTCACTACCGAATTTTAGCATGATTCCTATACCTCCCTTACCAGGATGTGGCGGGAGGTAAAAAATGAATTTGTGAATGTCATTTTAGCCTTTATTAAATGTGAAATAAAATTTGTTCATTGAATCGTGATGCATACATTAAATCTTCTTTGAATCATTTTTTAGGGAAGCAGGAATTCCCTCTTGTATTATTTAACATGTAAAACGTCTATGACCGTCTAAGTCAGTCGCATTGTTAAAAATAAGATTCATTCATTTATCAACGATATATTTCCG
Source organism: Poecilus cupreus (assembly GCA_963942605.1). NCBI lineage: Eukaryota > Metazoa > Arthropoda > Insecta > Coleoptera > Carabidae > Poecilus > Poecilus cupreus. The sequence goes on along the minus strand of OZ012721.1, from coordinate 3,248,214 downwards.
TTAGTCCGTTCAGTTTCCTCGGTATCTTATCAACATATAATCCACTTAAATGCAATCTTGGTGTACCGCTACCTCGGGGCGCCTACAACATAATGAATCCCTCGTTCCCCATGGACTCGAGTGTCGAGTGCGTAAGCTTCACAGCTCGGAAGGTGCACTAACTGCTAACCTCCGCGTCCGAACTGTTTACTAATGTAGCATCGCGAGCAGCCGACTCGAAGTTGACGCTGTGACATCGGAGTTAGTTCCGCACGTACAACCGATTTACTGCTTCGTAACCCGACCCCGCGTAACGTTTCGACATACTGGATACTGTTCGGGTATTTAATAATGAATGATAAATCATCGCGCCCTGTGGATATTTCTGAGTGTGGCACTCTGCTTGGAGCAAATCTCGATGCTGTGCTATTAAATTACAACCCCGAAAGATGTTATAGTTACAAACACTGATGGTCAAGAGGATAAGGTAGTAGTACATCTCGAATTATAATAGTTCAGTGTTAAAAGTGACATTTTATGAGTAAGTGGGGAAGTTTGTGAAACGAAGCGAAGCCGAGTGAAACAACCCCACGATAGAATTAAATCACTTTTAACACGTACATCATACAAAATTTAACTACGATCTTCCTAGTGTATTAGTAAATAATAAAAAATGTAGAGTTATATTTGTTGATTTATTGATAAAACTCTTTAGCAATGTGTTAAATGTAACAATAAAATCACTTTTCACACGTTGCTTTGTTACTTTTGCTAAGCAATCGTTAAAAGGGCCATTTTTACAAGGGTTAAATTAATTATATTTTCCTATTTCACGTACACAAAGTTAATTTTGTGACAGTATTTTTCTCAAAAACAATGCTACAAAATTGAATTTTGTGCAACTGTTTTTGGGGAATTTATTATTTGTAAAATTAACAGTCTGTCAAACTTGTGGCTGTCATTGCTCACGTAAAATTATTGAATCGGAGCCCCTGCGTCGGAGTTGCGGCCTGGGACCCGATAGGCCCCGCGGGCAAAACCCCTTGGTGACCAGTATATTAAACTTGCCGTACAATTTTATTTTATTTTTATTGAATTTTTGAACGTGAAATAGGAAAAGTAGTATGAACAACTCGTGTTACAATGCCTAATTGTAATACTCGTATTACAAAAAAGGTCATTGTAACACTAGTTGTTCAATATACTGTTGTTATTTGACGAAAGTACGCGCGCAATAACACTTCGTTCAAACCGAGATCTCCTGTGAGCAGAATACCACACTAATAGCGTGTTACATTTATTTAATTTGGTTCCACTATTAAGTTGTTATATTTCTTCATTAACCTCCACTACAAAATAGCCATATTCATCATACGTGTATTCTGCTGGACTCGTGCTACGCCCCAGGTTCCTACTAAACAAACACCGTCTACTATCACGCAGAAGACTCGCGCGATGTGCTGAGGCCACGCTTAGGTCACGGCGCGGCGTACGCTACAACGTACAGCTAGACGTCGGTCGATCACTCTGATTCTGTACGGTGTACCACGCACTGGTGCCTCGGGATATGCTCGAGCTACCGACGACACGGAACACTCACAAACCTACAAAATAAATACGAACCTCTTCCATATGATAGTAAAGAACTAAATACAAACGAAAGATACCAACACAAAACTTTATTTACAAAGTTACAGTCCATTTCAATGGTAATGTTTTACCAGTTTTTCAATGTCGATGTTATAATCCGAGAGCCAGATCACATAATCTGCTGTCATACTAACATCGTTCATATTTTGTAAATATGTTGTTTAGGCTAGTAGAAGACGTGTAGTGATTGTCAGTTAGTTCACTAGCCACCTTGATTGTTGCAAACTAGAATTATTTGTATATATCTCAGTAAATTATTGAGTTACAGTAAATTATGTTATATTAAAAAATGATGTAGAATAGTATTGGCTACAATTTTTATTTGAAACTTTTTTCTATATTTTGTACCGTTTCAGATTCTAATGAAAATGTAACCAACCACTCCCGGTTGATGGCTAACCACCAAAATCTAATCAGCTCTTCATTTTAACGTCTATAATAGATATTTACGATATAAGTGGGATAAGAGCATTATTAAGATACGCATGTGAATTGTGTAATCACATAAGTATATTAATAATGCATTATCACACGTGTATTGTACAATATTTTATCTACGCCCGCCCAAAGTTAAAAAAATAAAATAAAAGTAGTTGCTGTAAAAATTGTTTCAAAAATCATGACGACCATAATATGACATTAAGTAATTATGTAGTTGTTTTTCATAAATTTTTGAAGCATTTCGTGAAAACTTTTTAATGTCATTTGAAAAGAAAAACTTCGTGTAATGCACGTTCTCAAGCCTCTAAATTTAAACACATTGTAGATATATCTGGCCCTTTTCGGCTGTAGGATTCGAACCGAGGATCATCTATCATCTCATCATATCTTCGCTATTTATTTGTGTTCGAATGTGACACTGACCGCAATTCCGTCCGTGTACAATCACCGGAGTCTAGATATTTCACGGACGATTTCTCTGTACAAGTTTAGTTTCTTGTTGCCATTATATGATGTGTGTGCGGTGTGCAGTGTGGTACGAGGACCACGTGTAAACATAACAAATGAAAATAGAACAAGACGAGCGCGCGTACCGCGCGTCCTACGGTCGTCATAGCAACGCTGCTGCGTAGCGCTGGTACAGGTGCAGCCACAAGTACACTCACTGACATACGTGGGGCCCTTTGTTTTCAGAAAACGTGAATGTCTGATTTAAATCTGTAGTTTTAACTTTTATTATTACTGAACATTTCGTGAGTTTTAGCTAAGATAACATTTACTTTTGTAATCTGTAATGTATTTACTTACTATGGAGACCAGCTATAAACAATTATACATTACTGTATAACAACATAGGTATCATAGGTAATATACCGAGAGCCAAGAATTTATTGGGGGTAATATCACAAGACCTTCTTGATTATATCGATAAATTTTTATTTTCACAATTTTTTTTTGTGTAGCATCAAACAATGAAGAAAAACTGCATGGTAAATCCCGACTTCGAAGAAGGAGGGATTTTATCTAATGTCAGTTTGCTTGAGTGATTTTATTTAAAAGCAAAAAATGAGTGCGTAAAAATAAAAATTAATCTGAGAAAAGGTCGTGTGGGATTTAATGAGATAAATTCCAAAGACAACGCAAAATGAAACTTAATTAATTAACTGTCACACTGACAGTTATAAACAATAATAAAGATTTTTCTACTAATCCCCATTATTTAAATTTTTTCGATGTATTATTAGTACCCATAATTCACGATAGTGAATTATGATTCATAATTCACTCTTCTCGACCAATCACAGAGCCAGAAATTCATAATTCACGGTTATTTTAAAGACGTAATGTGGATCATCAAGCAACGCCCGTCTGACAGTTGACATGTTGTCAGTTGTCATTGTGGTATTTTTATGTTGACGTTTTTCAACGTGTGTTTTCAACGAATTACACAAGAACAAAAGACGGATCTGTAATTGCAGATCCCATGCTAAGATAAATAGAGGGAGATATATAAAAAGATATGGATTAGCAGACAAGAAAATAAAGGTGTGCAATTTCAGATCACTAACTTAGCTGCATAGATAGATAGTAAGAATTATTGAAGCTGGCAACGACAATGGCAGGTAGCGTTGAAGCCGGTTCACTCGATAACACAAGTACTCATAACCATAGAAACGACATTTGACAACCAGAAATTTTCAATTCGCGCACTTGTGCGGTAATAGTATGTTATGATACAAGTGTATAAATAAGCTTTTAAAGCACGTATGACGAGTTTAAAAGCAGGTATAATAAAAAACATACAAGAAACACTGGGCATTCCACAGCAAAATAAACTTAAAAACCTGTAAAAAAATTATGCCTCTTGCTCTTGGTATGTAAATAACTAATAATACACACATATATTTATAATTATTTTGAAGAGTGTACATTTGAGCGAGATGACATATTTAAGTCCGCCTATCAACCTGAATATTATAATATATGAGAAAACTTTTTGAAATCTCAAAAGAATTAGCTGTAATTTTATTTATTTGCGAGATGAAATGTCATTAAATATTTAGCTAACAGTAGTGTAGCCAAAAACGTGTCCAGAATATAATTTTATCCCAGATACATACAATTGAGGTTAAAAATATGTATCTATTTATAGCTACTTCGCACAGGCCCGTATTTAGGGGTAAAGACCTTCATATTCCAAAGTCTCTGACATTTTTCAAACATTCCGCGATCTAAATACGTCTTCCTGGTGCGATTCCAAGAATCAAGAACCGACAGCACCAGAAAGCAACTTCTACTTCCTATGTGCCCCTCGTCCCACGCCACTGGCGACGACTATTTATTTGTTCTGTACCACGAAAACCAAAATAGACCGCCATGCGTTCGACGGTTTATTTATTATTTATGATTACGAATCGGTGGACGAGGAGTTTGAAATGAATGCAGCGTTGTCATAGTTACTTTCAGTACTGCCAACGTAATTTTTAATTAACAATTTCCTTAAAAATTAAACCGTATTGTTATTGGGAATCATTTATTGCGTACAGCAGTAGGCGTTGCTTTGAAATTGTTACTCTTGTTTCACTTGTTTCAACAGCGCAGAGTGCTGTGAGACGTGAGACAGTCGCTTGTTTTAGTTTTGACGTTTAAGCTAAAATGGACGCTTCATTTTTTCTCGTGTTGTTTTGTATAAAATCAGTGATGTTAAAAGTTAATTGTGGTGAAACAAATGCAAAACTTTGTGTATTAATGGGTTCAAATGTTACAGAAACATTTAGTTTATTTCCTCCTGCGTTTGTTTATATTATATTTCTTGTAATAAACATTGATTATATGAAATTCAGTGACTGGAATGTTTGCGAACTTTGTACGTAAGTGGGAATACCTAAAAGAACTACACTGTAAGGTAGGAACAAGGTTTTATTTGTTTTAAACTGTTTTTATATTCGGTTTTATAGTTTCAACTATCCAATTTAGGTTACCACTGAACAAAACATACTTTCGATTTGTGATTCTTCATTAATAAAAACATGAATAATTTCGTTGCTAATCATTTTAGGGCTACAATGAATAAGAAATGTTTTACAGCGAATAAAAGGTCGCGAAAATGAAACATCCTGTACAAAAACTTATACTGCAAGATACGTAGACATTTTAATGTAAAAAGAAAAATCAGTAATATTTAAAATATTCGCGTTACCATGTTATACCGGGTAAAGAATTGAAATGTGAAATTATATAGGCTATATGTATTTCAATAGTATTTTCTTTATATTTCTGTAACTTTTTCCTATTCACTTTAGAGCAAAAATGTACGTACAAAAGTTTTTCAGAATTTAAAAATGCATGCACTAAGGCCCATTTTGTTAGCTAAATATTAGTATTTCACAATATATCAATCAAATTTATATCATTGTTTATTAAGAAAATTGTAACACGGCCAGGGAAAAATAAAGAAAAATGAATATTTGACATTTCATAACAGTTTATGGGTTATTTATTTATTTAAAAGAAACAAATGAACTCTCAAATTCGCTATTATATCATTACATTCTTCTATGAAATGTTTTCAAAGCTGTAATAATACTAATTAACGTATCAAGGACCTTATAAGGACATTAATGCGTGAGGTCAACAGTGTGTTGCCCAGGGCCTCCGACATTATTGGACGTTTAACGCCCGTGGTGCGTTCAACGTTTAATGTCACATTGTTACTAGGTAACGCCATATTCTTATTTGTTTACAATTTCTATCTGCCAATAGAAGTCAGTGTTTGTTTCTATTTTCCAATAGAAGTCAGTGTTTGTGTATTCTTTGCTCAATAGCAACAACGTCAAATTTATAACGCCCTAGGGCGTTATTTGGTATATAACTGCCCGGCTAGCCAAAAACGTAACAGTCGGACATTAATACATATCTGTTTTTAGAAATGTCAAATTTGTTCAATTTTCCAAGGCCGTATCACAATTTTTCTAATAAAAATTAATAAATTTGCGCCGCCTTAATACTGTAATCAACGTCAAATAGTTTGAGTTTGAGATGTCATTTCTTGTTTCTGAAGAGTAAGATTTATTATTATTAAATCTTGACAAAAGTGTGATCGTAGAAAAAGTAGTATGCAACTCGTGTAGAATTACCTATTTCACAATCGTGTGATTTCAGCACTCGACTTCGCAGGAAATACATAACTTTCTGCACTTGTTATACAATATACTATATTAAAGTTGATGTAAGAATTGCGTCTTTAATGTATGATACTTCAACTGTCAACAAGGTTTAATTTATGATTGATTTAATAAGATTTGTATGATAAAATGTATAATCTCATGGGTCGAACAGATCGCGGAAACCAACTCAACAGCAATGTGTAAATCTCCGTAATGCCCGGGGCTCGTCGCATCAATTCAGTTGCAATAACTTTCGCTTTCTTTACTAATTGAATTTGCGAGGAGGCCATCAGCACAAGAAGGTGTTTAATTAGTTGGTAATGCGCACGCGCACGCGTTGAGCTCGATTTGATGTCCAGATAGTCCGGCCAGGGCCAGGCCACACCGATGTACAATTAAGATTTGACGGTTTAATCGGCCGTCCGAGACCAATTAGCGAGACGCGTGGACTGGCGGACCCGCCGGGTCATCTGTCACACTGCTGCACATTGTGATTGTGGCTTTGAATAGCGGGTATTAGTAGCAGCAATTTACTTGCAGTGCGCGATGAGATATGATATGCATTTAGAGATTGGCGCCAAATAATATGCCTCGACGATTAGTCCTTTCTTATTTCAACGAGAAAATAAAGTATAGTTCGAACGATGTATCTTGGCGAATTGAAGTAATTTCACTATGCTAACTAATAGATATAAAAACCATAGTTGCGCCAAAAAGTATTCAATTTAAATGTACAAACATTATAGAAAAGAAAAAATTATTTTTTCACGACATGGTAGGAAACTCCACCTTTCTTCTCCCGAAATAGTGAAGAAAATATAGAAGTGTTACCAATATGAATGTTATTTACAAAAATATATATTATAAAAATTATAAATAAATTCCTAGTTTTATTGAAAATCCTTATTTTAGTGATATACATACTTTAAATTATCTTACAATTATGTCATATTTTTCTTTTTCTTATTAAATCACAATTTGACAACTTATTAAAGATATTTAACATTGGTTTATTGGCAACACTGCTACACCGCCTTGTGTCTGATAACCTAACTTTTAACGTGTCAGTTTGTCAGTTGTGTTCCCAAAGTGTATTTTAGATACGGGCAAACTCGTTTTTAGAAACATGTTGGAAAAAAATATCTTGTGTCTAACACGAGAGGAAAGCTCTTCTTCCACTCTCGTTCGAAATGCCTCACTCACTACAAATAACTATTATCACATATAAAAACAAAGAGTATTACAATATCACGTACGAAATGTAGATCAAATAAATACTAACAAATTATAAAAATTAATTATAATATTGGCAAATAAATAAATAAATATGTCATCACGCCTTTTACCCATTATGGGTGTAGCACTTTGCTTACGTAGATCTCGGTAAGTGATATATTTTTTCGTATGATGTGCGGTTACCAGCCGTTAAATCATAGCCCCCAAATATGTTAGGGGAGGGGGAAACACAGGGGTAAATTTAAATTCGTTATGTCAAATTCAAATCTTACCTGTCAAAAAAATAAAATTAAAATGACTTAGTAATTTTTTCCACATAAAAAGTCCAAGACACTAATTTTCTCATTTTTTTTTTTCATATTTTTTTCTTTTTAAGCTTCAATTGTAGCTGAATAAGATTTTTTGTAAAATGTCAAATCACTTCAAAATTTTGTTAACAGTATGTATAGTCTAGCGATGGTTGCTACAATTTGTTGATAAACAAACAATTGTTTTGTATTTGTCGGAGCAAAAATTTTACTTATCTTGTAATTTTCAAAACAAATATTTGACGAAATGTTGTGGAGAAATTATAGTATTCTACTCGCATGTAATGGCAATTACTCATTCGAATTCGCTTTCGCTCGTGATGCAAACTTCATTCTCATGAGTAATAGCATACATTACATGCTCAAAGAATAATATACTATTAATACAACATAGTAATAATACATTTAAAACTTACCTTTCCAAAGTCAAGTCTAAATAAATTTTTGCAGTACGTGTAAAATTAATCAATATTCGAAGCTGGAATATTTAGTAAACATTCAGAAGGTAATTACAATTTGACTGAAATATTTTAAAACATTTCAAATAACACAACAAACCATAGAATACCCGATGTTAATTATTTAATTTTGTTTCCTCTACTTTCTCCACCGAAAAGAAGCAGCAGCCGGTACAAAACATTAGCAGCGATGTAATGGGCCCAGGATGAATTATTTATACCGGGCGTCCCGATAATCAGCCGGCGATACCTGCTGAATTATTCAATTGCGCGTGCGGCCGCTGGAAAAAACAGAACGGGTGCAATTCGTGATGTCCTTGGGGAGAATCTCTACTGCGGCGTGGTGCCTACCTCGTAAACACTCTCTCTGGATCCTTCATGCCATATTTATTAGAATGCTGCCAATTATCGGCGGTGGCACAAGATAATAGTCCCTCGATTTGTTGACATACGAGCCGCGAGCCCAGAATCATATCATTGGCCCAATTAATATTTTTTGATAACTTAAGAAAATTTGTGCTAATCTTCAATGGAAAAATTGTTATACTCAATTTATTTGTGTCTTTAATATTTTGAGGAAAAATAACAATTGAAATAATAACAAATTAGCAAAAATCACTAACATAAAGATATCGTTTGGTTCATAGGTATTGGCTGGTACCACGAACATTATTTTTTTTTTTTTTTAAGTTAATGACAACAAAATATAGAAAAATGTTTCAACTAAAGATTGTAGGTAATATAAATTATTTGAAATCGGCACTAAAGTGCTCATAAATCGTCATTAAAAGCTCAGAAATCGTCACTAAAGTAACCCATTATACGACGATTTTGAGCAACCCAGTGTTGGCAACCGTTAAATAATTATTGTACAATTAGGATAATTTTGGCAGATATATTGACATACTATAGTAAATTTGGACGTAACATGAAACAAAATTTGCAAGAAGAATTAACTAATTAACAAAACACATAATATTGAGTGTTATTTACGATAACTTCACTTCTCGAGGTTGGGAACACTGACTGTCAGTTTCAATTGACAACTGACAGATGTATAAACTTAACCTATATTGTAATTTTTTTACAGCTTCGACAATTAAATTCCATATTCGTGATAAAAAATTGAACTTCAGTGTCTTGATACATAAATAACTATTATCCAACACCCCGCTATAAATGCTCTATAACTATGGCGATTTTCAACAAGGAAAGTAACAGATTACCCACTAGTGGGTTTTATTTTGTGGTAAGTCACTAATGAATATTTTTTTTTAAACAATAATAACACACAACGCATTGGTAACTATTTCGATTGATATTTTAATTTAAAAATTTAAAGCATATGTCACTGTCAAATAATATTTCTTTAATAATTTTTTTATTTATTAAGAGGTGTTGGATAAAACGTTATACTTCACACGTGGGCAAAGTGGAATTACCCACTCGATAAACTTATCACACTCAAAATTTCTCTCGTGTGTAATTCCTTACTTTGGGGGTAATTCCTTACTTTGCCCACTTGTAAAGTAAATAACTATTTTCTACTCCTGTATAAATATATCCCCATTATTTAAATTTTTTTCGATGAATTATAGTACCCATAATTCACAACAGTGAATTATGATTCATAATTTACTCTTTTCGACCAATCACAGAGCCAGAAATCTTTAATTCACATTTATTTTATAGACGTGATGTGGATCATCAAGCTTCAGCCGTCTGACAGTTACAATGTAGTCAGTTGTCATTGCGTATTTTTATGTTGACGTTTTTTAACATGTGTTTTCAACGAATTTCGATCATTTTCAAAAGTGGGAAAAAGTATAGTATTTTATTCGGGATTATGATCATTATTCAGTTCGAATCCCACTACCGACCGTTGTCAAATTAAATTTACTTCTTTGGTTGCCCTTTCATTAGCAACTTTGAGAGCTATGACTTAACGGCTGGTAACCGCATTTCATACACAAAAATATATCACTTATCTTGATCTGCGTAAGCAGAGTGGCACACCCATAATGAGTAAAAGGCGTGTTGATACATTTATTTATTTATATCTTATAAATATATTTACCGGAATCTGAAATTGCAGATCCATTGTTATGTTTATAGAAACACTGGTAGTGTATGGAAGTTAATCTTTATTTATTTTAGTTTTGTGTCAAGTTTGAATTGATTTAAATTTGGAAGCCACCGCTGTGAGCAATTAAAACGGTCCTAAGTGATTAATGTGGATTAGCGCTGGATTAGTATTAGCATAGTGATGTGGCGCATTTTATTGATATTAAAACGATGATTATCTGATGATTAAATTAAATGCTTGTCAACTTTATTTATTTGTGAAGTCGTAATGTTGTTAATCAGTTTATTAGCTTTATAAACCACTCATAAAACTAAGATGCAATAATCATATTTTTTGCGGTGAATAAGGAAATATTTATTTTGTTTAAATTATTGGCTGTACTTCTCCATTCTTAGATCTATCTCCCAGCAACATTTTTCGCTAGACTGTACCTTGGGAAGCGCCTGAGAATAAAAAACAAAAAAAAATACTTAAAAAACAAAAAGTAAAAGAAATACCGCGCAAGGCAGGTCGCCGTTCGAAATGTAGGCCTGGCTCAGCTCTCCGAGCCAGATTCCCCAAAACACTATTATTTATTTACGGCTAGCGTACATTACTGAGAATATAGAGCGTGAACGAATTGTGTGGTGCATCTTGAGGAATCCTGGAAAAAGCAACGTTGCCACGCCGATGCTGGGTCAGCGAGAACCGAACGAGAACTGGTTTCTGGCGTTCATAAACTACGTTTACATGGGATGGGAGATCCGCTTGGAACAGCCATTGTTTCAGATTTGTGTGGTGCCATGGCTTTCTTAATTTTCAAATTATAATATGTGAAAAATACAGTTTTTACCTTCCGCCTACCTGTGATTAAGGGTGGTATTGTTTTTTTCAATGAATAAGCTACAATATGAGTTTACTATTTTCACCAGATTATTTCCTCTCACATAACTCAAATACTATAATACCAAAAAATACAATTTTGTGTATTTTTACTTCTTATATTTATATGAAGAGCTGATTAGATTTTGGATAAAATTGATAAACCGGAAGTAGCAGTTCAATAAGCTCTTAACAATTTTCCGTGAAGAAACGCGGTTAAATTTAATTTATGTTATTTTGAAAATTGTAGAATATTTAATTTTACATGTGTTTTGATTACACTAATTTTATTAATTGTCATTAGATTGAGAGATAATAAAATATAAAGAAATTAAATTTCATAAATCTTGCATTCCATGTACACCATGGAAACAATCAATTTTTTACGAAATTTGACACATGTGATTGTGAAGCTGTTTTCTTAGTGAAATATATGTCGAAAAATTAAATAAATATATGAAAAATATAATAATTAAATTTCTTAAATATAAATAGAAAATACACACACTTCTCTCCCTTAATGTAAACAAATATAAAGGTATATTTCTGTATCATCAAACACTATTTTGTATCGTTTAAGAGTTGTGTTGGGCGGGAGGTTATGTGTTGAACACATCAGTGATTTTTTTTATGAGTAAACATTAGAATAATTTACATGAATTATTATTAATAGTCAATCATAATGCAAGAAATTTGTTTAAATTACTTTAGTATGCAATAAATTACATTAAATAATTAGGAATTATTATTTTTAATTACTGTAAGTTATCCCTATGTTTACTTATAAAAAAAAATATATGAGGGATTATGATAGTCATTATTCACGAAGATGAAGCGTCACGAGCCGTAGGCGAGTGATGTAAATCACTCTAGTTAATAATGACCATAATCCCGGAAATAATACTATAATTTTTCTATTTCTGTAAATACGGAAATTTCTTTTGAAAATGATCGAAATTCACATTGACTACTGACTACATGTCAACTGTAAGAGTCGTTGTTTGGTGATCCAAATCACGTCTTTAAAATAACCGTGAATTATGAATTTCTGGCTCTGTGATTGGTGAATCATAATTCACTATTGCAAATTATGGGTACTATAATTCATCGAAAAAATTGAAATAATGGGGATATATTTATACAGGAGTAGAAAAACGATTTAATACATTGGTGTCAATCACTTTAATTGTAACTATGGTAATGAAACATTCCTATGTATCCCGGTATAAGTGATGAATCTCCTTAATCCATTTTTAATTTGGCGAATTGTTATGGGAAACTTATATACTATTTTGGACTGAAATTATGTCTGAATTTATTACTGTACTGGTATTATATGAGGTATTTAATTATTTTAAATTTAGAAGTGTTGTAAATATCATAGCATGTCCCATATATTTGCAATATAAAAATAATAAATTGGTTTTACATAGAGCAAAATGAGTTATGATAGTAATAAGTAATAAAATAGTATTATTGTTTGTTTTGACACATAATATTTCTTAAGCCATCATAACTTAATAAGTCTAACACGCAAAAAGAGTGATTATCGCAGAACAATACCACCATTAAACGTAACCTTAGCAACGACAATATTAACATTAGTTTCGTTATTAGTTGTATCTCTATCCTGTGCACCAGCCTTGAGTTGATATTGTAACGACATGTTACGTAAAAAGTCCACGTGTGCTGCTATCTATGGTACTCAGTGATAACTAACTACCTTATTTCGCTAGCGTAATGTGCGTAATCAGTTTGATGATAATTAAGCCTGCAATTTTGCAGTTGACGTTGGGTATAACTCACATGTATAATTTTATATCATGTGTTGCGAATAGTAAATCTGATGCACAAAATGCAGAAAAAGTTACACTAGTAATATATTAAGGTAGGTAACATTATTTTGCTAACAAAATTTGTATTTCACAATGGCAATGGAGGGTTATACAGAAGCAAATTTTCGTGCTGCCATCTATTCATGTTTTCATTGAACTACCATGAAATTCACATGGGCGAAACACAAACAAACCGCTGTCAAAATGACAGTTCTTAAAATGATGCTGAATATGAAAAATAAAGTGTGTGTATGGTTTGTGCAATAGTGACTTCCTTTATTACTATAAGGAATATATGGCCAGTGTTAAATATATTAAGTTTCCTAAATAATAAACTTCAAAAATAAAAACATAACCTTGTTAAAACACCATCTCAAACGTCAAAACATGGATGTTTCTGTTATGAACTTCCATCTCAACTTTTACCTCATCTTTCTCTTTCTTGCCTGTGACGTCAAAATCATAACCCTCCATTGCCATGGTATTGGCTTTTTTGGGAAAATAATTTTGTGCCATTTACGATTGAATATGTTTTCGGAAAGATGGACACCGTGGTTGGATCGAATTAAGCGCAACCTGTAATTCTAATTTTCGATCACTTTTCGAGGCAGCTGGGGCCGTATATCTGCAATAACGTGACGAATGTTAACTTGCATGTCGTCCATCGTCTCGGGTTTATCGACGCAGACTAGCGACATCAAATATCCCAGCAAAAAATGATCCAAAGTTGTTAAATCACAAAATTTTGGAGGTGCATCGAATGTGTCCTTCAATAAATCGATTGAGGCGCGCACTGTGTGACATGTTGCGCCGTCTTGTTGAAACCACCGCTCTTCCACATTAATGCCATTCAGTTGGGAACGAAAGAGTCAATAATCATGGCTCTATAACAGTGTTTATTGACTACTGTAGCGTTTTGGCCGGTATCATTTTTGAATAAATATGGATAGATTGTAAAGTACACCAAACAATAGTAACTTCTTGTCCACATTGTTGCCATAATTTAATTTCGAGGCAGCATCATGGCTTACTATTATTTTTCCGATTAGAGATAATTAAAGTGCTCGCCATTTAATTTTTTTAATAATATAACATTTATTTTACACGATTGTTAGTTATTTATATACCAAGGCCGCGAAATCACTCTTTAGCGTACCGAGAGAAAAATTGTGGCAGAGGCCGCTTACGGTCGAGGCAGGACAATCACGAAGGCGATAAAGGATTTCGCGGACAAGGTGTACACAGTATTTTTTGTGCAATTGTAAAAAATATTAATTACAAATTTTAATAGTTATTTGTTTAACTAGGCATCAAAATACCAGATTTACAGCAAAGGCTGCCGTTTCAAGGCGGCAATGAATGTTGCCGAAGCTGTAAATCTGTGTTTGATGCCGAGTTGAACACGTAATTTTTTTGCCGATTTGGAATTAATGTTAATTTAGTGATTATTCTATATAGACATTTTGAAGGTTATTGCTGTCAAATTACGTTGCCATGCGTGTGTTGAACGGTAGCTATGCGTTTGTTGAGCGGTTGTTATGTAAAATATTTTTACAGCCTAGGCATAAAAGTGACACTTTACAGTCTGTTAGCAGTCGACAAAAATAGTTATTTACTTTACAAGTGGGCAAAGTAAGGAATTACCCACGAGAGAAATATTAGCACACGAAGCCGAAGGCTGAGTGTGATAATTTTATCGAGAGCGTAATTCCACTTTACCCACGTGTGAAGTATAACGTTTAATAAGTGCAAAATTTATTAAAGAAATATTATTTGACAGTGACATATGCTTTATATTTTTGAAATTAAAATGTCAATCGAAGTGGTCACCAAGGTGTTGTGTGTTATTATTATTGTTATACATAAAAAAATACTCACTAATGGATTTTCTCAAAATTATACCCACTAGTGGGTAATCTGTTACTTTCTTTGTTTAAAATCGCTATAGTTATAGAGCATTTATTGAGAGTTGTTGGATAAACATTTTTATTGTAAATAGAAAGTAGCTATGGGATTGACATTTAATAAACAACACAATTAGTTTTGAAAAAATTATGTCAATTCTCGAGTGTCAAAATTAATTGTTTTGTTCATCAAATGTCATTCCGATAGTCACTTTCTATTTACAATTAAACTGTTTACTATTTGTAATTTATGAAGTATTTTTTACGGTTGCACAAAAAATAGTGTGTACACCTTGTATGTACGCTAAAGAGTGATTTCGCTGCCTTGGTATACAAATAACTATTAAGGTTCTTTCAAAATTTGTAAAAAAAATATAGTATGTTCCATTTGAAATTTCAAAGTTGATATTAATTACTAATAAACCGAAAATGATATCATGAATATACATCCGCTATCAATTAGCTTATATGTTGTTGTATAAGTCATGTTAAGTGAAATAAATTGCTAAGTTGATAAATAAGCAAGATATTTGCTGGATCAATTTGAAAATAAGACTCTGTAGAAGGGTCACATCGTCACTGCACACGGAAACGTGTCCCATATTCCTGGATCTTATTTAAAATTGTGTTCATCATCAGATTCTTATGTTGCATCTTCAATCAAACCTCATCCAACAACAATAAATATAACATTAATACAGTTTTCGTCACTTAACGCGCCATTGAGCCGCATTACGCGTAATTAATTACAGCGTCGTTTAATAGCAGTGATTAATTGCCTTCGGTTGGTGGCGGAGCCGGTACTCGCGGCGGTGACCGTTGCTTGCGCAGACAGCCTGTTCCGGTCTCGTGGTCGCCGCCGCCCCCGGCCTTACTCTAACGACGCCAAGCGTCGCCAGAAATCGTCATATTCACTAAGTTATTTCAAAAAGAATACTGCGGTGTTTATAAATGTAAGGTGAATCATGGTTTATTGAAACAATCGTATATTATATTATATTTAAATTTACCCCTCCACTAACAACCTTGGGGGCTATGACTTGACGGCTGGTAACCGTATTTCATACGCAAAAATATATCACCTACCGAGATCTGCGTTAGCAGAGTGCCACACCCTTAATGGTTAATAGGCGTGATGATAAATTTATTTTATTTTATTATACATTAAGGGAGAGTAGTGTATGATTTTTTCGGCGGAGTAAATTGAAGCACGAGCCGTAGGCGAAGACTATACGACAAGGGATAAAGTACAATTTTCTCCTACGGTGTATATACTATTTATTTTACATGATCCCAATATTTATTATGGTTGTTATGTATTTCAAAATTGTTTGAATTGTAATATAATTTATGATAGTTACCTTTGATTTATTTAATTTTGTTCATTTTTCACATTATTTGAGCACTTTCCCTTATGACGGGAGAGAAAGTGCACAAATCTCCTGAAGAAATGAAATTTACTGCTTCTGTTAAGATTTTGATATAGAAATCTAGTTTTTCTCCCGGTCGTGAAATTTGTTATTTATGATATATGTGTTAAAATTGACGTTTTATGAGTAAGTGGAGAAGTTTGTGAAACGAGGAGAAGCCGAGTGAAACAACCCCACGAACTAAATAAATCTCTTTTAACACGTATATCATACAAAATTTTATCTACGATCTTGCTAGTGTATTAGTAAATACTAAAAAATGTAGAATGGTATTTTGTCTGATAGGGTTTTATATTTGTTGATTTATTGATACACATTGTTAGCAACGTGTTAAAAGTAACAATACCATCACTTTTAACACGTTGCTATGTACTTTTAACACTAGTGTTGAAAAGTGACACTTTTAACTTACTAAGCAACCGTAAAACTTTTAACAACGGTAGTAAATAATAGAATATTGTACAACGAGCTTGGAATGGTACTCATTTCTTACGAGTATGAAAGTTTGAGCCGAAGGCTCATGCTGCAAATCATACGAGTATGAAATGGACATTCCATGCAAGTTGTGCACTATACTTTTTCTACGACCACGATATTATTTCAAAATTAATTTAATTTTAATAATAAATTTGTCCCGCTTTCACCATTCCAATATTTGACAATTCTAAATAAGTATCCTAGCAATGGCTCCTGTACTAATAAATATTGAAATACTCACAAAACAAATTCCTTTCGCACGATCTTGCAATGTACCTCATATCCCTAGCAACAACAAACATACAATGAGCAGATTTCTCAGTGGTCGCAGAAAAATAAGTTTCAGTACCATAGCGATTTATTTTTTTTTTCACCATAAACAATCTCATACGATGCAAGCGTCTTGAGGAAGTAATCGGGCTTATTTAATTTACATAATTATTCGATCGAATTAAGATGAAGTTAATGACAGGCGCGAAGCATCAGCCGTTTAAAGTTTATAAATTCTTACAACAGGTTGCGCGTGCGGTCTTGGTTGGTGTTAGAATTTTATTATGACACGCGACACGCGTCTAGCACCACACCAAGATGGTTTAAACACTGTACTTAAAAGTTTTTGCTTGGAGCCAACAACTATTAACGCGGATTTTTCCTTCTTCAAACAGAGCAATGTTGATGAAAAGTTTGTCAAACAAAAGTTGAAAAAGTTTACACAATGGGATCTTTCGCCATTATTTAATAGTATATTACGTACCGTGAACTGTAAGTGATAGTTTTTAGGTCGAGAATGTAGTTTGGGATGTCGAGACCCGTAGGGTCGAGATTTCCTAAACATTCGAGACCTAAAGAATCACTTACAGTTCGAGGTTAGTAAGTTATTTTTTGCAATACCAGCGTAAATATAAGAAAAGGAAAAATAGGTATCAAAATTAACAGCTGTCAGATTGAGGTTAAAAATAAAATTTGAATGATATATATTTACTTGCCATCCACCATGAACGGTAAGTTTCACTTACCATCCACCGTGGACGGTAAGTAAATGATGTAACCATGAAAACCAATTGTGCAATAAAAGTTCCACTTACTGTGTTTAAATTTTGTTATTAATAAGTACAGGTATTGCAAAAAAACATTTTTTAATGAAACTATTTCTAAATTGAAGACTATCTACACTTTTAATAACTCTTAATTGTTATTCATTAATCCACAATGATTTTTTACCTCCCGCCTACCTCTAGGTAAGGGAGGTATTATTTTTGGTCAACAAAACCAAATAATAAATAAACGTAAACCAATTTACAAAATACTACCAAATAAGTCCCGAATTATTTCTGACAAAATAATATTCTTGGCGTTATGACATGTCATTTTAGTGTTTATTTTTAGATGCCCGACAGATAATTTGTCGTTAAAGGTAAATTTAGCGGGTCTGGATATAAATATATAAATAGCGCGATGCGTTTGGAGGGTGGAACAGTGTAATTATGAATTAATTGAAAAGTGAAACGAACACCGCCCGAGGAAAAAAGTTAAAAGAATTGCATCCATGCTGATGTTATTCTGTCACGTAATGTAAATATTTTTCCAGGGAGGACGCAGATATTTGATACGGGTTTGTTTGCTTTACTTGCAGACAACATTAGAGGTTTTTTAATCCGTTGGAGGTGGTTTCTAGGTTTAAATAACTCCTTACTAATAACAACGGAACTTTAAGTCTTTCTACACATCGATTATTTTATTAAACCAAAAACCAGAAGGTTTATATTAGGGGGAACCTAGTTTAGTCGGTTCTAAAAATCGATTTTTCTATTCAAGAATATGTGCTCCAAGTTTTATAACACATTTCTGACCAGTTCTGATGTTGTGGGCACTAAAGTGAAGGAATAATTATAATCTTTTTAAACTTAACTAACTTTCTTTTCGGTAATATTTAAAATAATCAAATAAAATAATACAATACAATAATGATGTTGTGGGCACTAAAGTGAAGGAATAATTATAATCTTTTTAAACTTAACTAACTTTCTTTTCGGTAATATTTAAAATAATCAAATAAAATAATACAATACAATATACTCGCTATATATCTGCCTATCCTGACACACCACTTTCGTCTCGTCCACATTCATAGTTTGTTTCCTACACGCTCGTTTATTCTCCTAGTAACTCGAACATCCAAATTTTAAATAGAAATTTAAAAATGATATCATCATTAAATTTTTAGGGATTTTCTGAAAATCTAAACCTATTGGTAACCTGAGGATATAAGATGCATTTTCTGAAAATTTATCAAAGTAAATAATCGTTGCTAGTTTCTTAATTGTTATGACTTTTGCAGAAAATGCATCTTATATTCTCAGCTTACCAAATAGTTTTTTTTACCTCCCGCCTACCTCTAGGTAAGGGAGGTATTGTTTTTGGTCAAAAAATTTGGTAGTGAGTTTTCAATGAATAAGCACGTTTTAGGGTCCCTACAATACGATTTTACTATTTTCGCCATGATGTCTGTATGTGTGCGTGTGTAGTCTGTGGCAATTTTTTCGTTTCGCATAACTCAAATACTATAATACCAAAAAATACAATTTTCTGTATTTTTCTTTCTTATATTTATATAAAGAGCTGATTAGATTTAGGATATAATTGGTCAACCGGAAGTAGCATTTCACTAGACAGTTTTTTGTAAAAAAACACGGTTTAATTTCATTTTAAACAATTTATATTATTTTGAAAATAGTAGAATTTTTAATTTTACATGTGTATTGTTACACTAATTTTATTCATTTACTTTATATTTGGAGATAATATAATATAAAAAAAAATTATTTCATGAATCTTGCATTCCATGTACACTATGGAAACACTTGAAAATTTTAAATTTTTTACGAAATGTGACACATGTCATTGTGATTGTGAAGCTGTTTTCTTAGTGAAATATGTCAAAAAATTAAATAAATATTTGAAAGAAAATTATATTTCTCGAATATGAATAAAAAATAAACAAATAGGAAGGTATTTTTCTGTATCATCAAATAATATTGTGTACCGTTTAAAAGTTGTATTGGGCGGGAGGTTATGTGCTGGCTACATCAGATTTTTTTTTCGTGTATACTAAATAATCAATAATGGTGTGTTGATAGTGTAAAAAATTGTTATTTACTTTACAAGTGGGCAAAGTAAGGAATTACCCACGAGAGAAATTTTAGCACACGAAGCCGAAGGCTGAGTGTGATAATTTTATCGAGTGAGTTATTCCACTTTGCCCACGTGTGAAGTATAACGTTTTATTCAACACCTCTTAATAAATCCTAAATTTATTAAAGAAATATTATTTCACAGTGACATATGCTTTTAATTTTTAAATTAAACTGTCAATCGATGTGGTCACTAAGGTGTTGTGTTATTATTATTGTTATAAATAAAAAAATACTCACTAGTTACTTTTCTAAAAATTATACCAACTAGTGGATAATCTATTACTTTTATTTATTATTAAGAGGTGGTGGATAAAAAATTGAATCACAATCTCCATAACCAGTTTCCGTGTTCCCGCGAGAAGCGAGAAATGTTTCCCATGGCAAACATATCCCCGATGTCGGCGATCGTATCCGTGATTGATAGGCGGTGCAGGTGACCTAGTGGTGCGATGATTTGGGGTTGTAACCCGGGACCGCGGCGGCGGCGTGTAGAGTGTTGACGCGTGCGCCGACGTCGGCCGCGTAATAAATTATTTACGGGATTCAATTATACGCGCTCATGATAAATTATGGCTGGAGGAATATTCGGTCGGGTGTAATTCGTCTTCGAGAGCTGTTGGACGTTGTTGAGCTGCTGACTGCGGGGTATCAACGCTTTTGTGAAGCACGAGTGTGTGGACGATTGTTCAAAATATTCTACGTGGAACAGCTTGGAACGCGGATCGTTTTTATGTTTTGAGGGACATATAGAATACGATTTTACTATTTTCGCGATTACTCTAAATCGCTGTACCATCTGATTAAGATGACTTATATGGGCGAACATAAAATAGGAGCAGAAATAGAAACAGTCCAAACTCTAATGGACGAGGATCAAAAGGGAATACTTTTTTTTATTATAGTGCTTGTAGAATTTAAGTAAACAGGTAAACGGGTATATCAAAAGTAGATGTCAAATAAAACAGTGTACTTTAAAATGCACTGCTGGATACTTTTTACCTCCCGCCACATTCTGTAAGGGAGGTATAGGAATCATGCTAAAAATTGAGTAGTGAGTTTTCTATCCCCAGAATACGATTTTAATAGTTTCGCGATAATGTCTATATGTGTGTGTGTCTGTCTGTCTGTCTGTCTGTCAGTCTGCCAGTCTCTTTGTCAGTCTATCTTTTAGTCTGCCAGTCTCTCTGTCAGTCTATCTGTTAGTCTGTTTGTTTGTTTGTTTGCTTGTCTGTCTAACTCTCTGTCTGTCTGTCTGTCAGTCTGTCTATCAGTATGTCTGTCAGTCTGTCTGTCTGTCTCTATGTCAGTCTGTCTGTCAGTGTGTGTGGATCTCTTGAGTTACGTTTTCTCAAAAACTACTAAACTGAAAATTTTGATATTTTGTATATATCAATTGTATACCCTTTGGAAGAACTGATTAGTTTTTGGTGATAATCCAATAACCGGAAGTGGTAGTTTATTTGAAGTCCTATCAAGTTATTTTCAAATATTTCAATAAATTATGGTTTAATGAAAATTTAGTTATTAGAATAATGTTTCAAATATTATCTACAATTATTGTTTGAAATATTTTCCTCTTACTGTCACCATTTACGAATTACAATACATTAAAGAAAAATTATATTTTAATATTTTCATTTAAATCTGCTAACCTGTTTTTTTTTTAACAAAACAACGATTGAAAAATGTCATTTTTTGACTTGTGTCATAATTTTTTTTAAGGAATATGAAAGGAATCTATGGCGGGAGGTATTGTAGTGGCCACATCAGACTTTTTTTGTAAGATTGCTATGAAAAATTAATTTAAAGAGAGCAAAATGAAAATGTAATAATTATATAAAATAACTATAGTCAAAAATATAACTTTAAAAACAAAATATAAATAAAACAAAGAAAATATGTATCCCACTTAAAATGTGCAGTATATACCAGGTGTAGAATAATTGAAATGTGGCGTACAGGGATTTCTATGCTTCAATATACGTATAATACAAAAAAGAAATCGGTCACGACTAAATAATTATTTTACTAATTTATATTGACCAAAACCTCTCATCATTGCACCTAATCCAAAAATAGCTCACCGAAGAGTCATTATTAGCAGTGATCCATGTTCGATGTCAGGGTTGCGGGGTGGGGGGTGTGGATATTATGCCTGCAGCTCATTAAACACAACCACGCGACGTCGGCGGCGGCGGCGGCGTCGATGCATTAACAAGCGTCGGACCGGGCGAGCTCTGTCCGGCCACCAATCAATCAATCGAGGAATCCACCGCAGCCGCCCGGGTATCAATCATAATCCGACAGGATCAGATACGCGGATGGCTCAGGGAAGACCGAGGGTGGTATGCTAGCACCACCGTACATGCGATGGAATTTTAGTTTTGCATAATAGCGTTTTTATTGTTCTACCAAGAACTATTAACTTTATCGCGTTTGTTTCCTTGTTTTAGCGCTGAACTTCGAATTCTTGCTCATAAAATTATTTACGACTGTAATTACATGTTACTAAAGTCTTTGTTAATAATTCTGCATCTACTTTAAGATATGTACAGGGCGACAAAGGAATTCCTAGTCCAGATTTCACTTTGTTCAAACTATAGACACACACTTGACACATGTTTGCGTATACTGGGTGTTAGACGAAATGCGGGCCATAGGCAATGGGGTCTTTCACCATTTTTTTTTTATTTTATTTTTTTATGAAAGTTTATTTAAATTGAAGACTATCTACACTTTTAAAAAGTCTTAATTTTTATTCATTAAGCCACAATGATTTTTTTAAATGTTGTGAGGTCATTGTAAAGATGTTGCTGGATCTTAAACAGTACAGATTGTAAATAAAACCTGAATAAACTCATTGCTGTAAAACCCATCGTAATATGTGGAATATTTATCGAAATATGGCGATTTGCAATATTTTTCAAAATACGAAAATTTCCACAAATATGACTTAAAATTGTGAATTTTTTTTATTGAATTTCTTTATAATATTAACGCTAGGAAAACCATTGCAGTAGAGCGCATCGTCATATCTCAGATATTTTTCGAGATATGACTATATTTCATATTTTCCGAAGAGCAACTTTGAGGGGCTGTAACTCGAAAATTACACAAGATATCGAAAATTATCTCTAGTTTTGTGTTTTTCGTGCCATTTATAATAAATTAGTAAATTTTGAAAATTTTGAAATTTTTTTGAATTTTTTTTCAATATTTCGATTAGCGATAACTCGACAAATATTATAGATACAAATTTGCAGTGTTCACCAATCGATTCAGCTCGACGAAATACATAAACCCTGAAAATTTCAGAAAATTCTGACAACCGGTTGAAATGTTACAGCAAACAGTGTGAAAATGGCCAAATTCAGGCCATACGTCAAGGGGTACCACTTGACTTTTTGGACAAAAAACGCCATTTTCAGGCTTTTTGCTCCAACTTTCCATCCCGTAAAGCGACTTTTATGAAACTTTGCATATTTATGTATTTCGACGAGCTGAATCGATTGGTGAACACTGCAAATCTGTATTTTTAATATTTGTCGAGTTATCGCGGATCGAAATTTTGAATAAAAATACAAAAAAAATTCAAAATTTTAAAAATTTGCTAATTTGTTATATGAGGTACTAGAAACGCTAAACTGAAGAGAATTTTTAGATATCTCGTATAGTTTTTGAATTACAGGCTCTTAAAGTTGCACTTCGAAAAATACCAAATATCGACGTATCTCGAAAAATATTAGAGATCTGACGATGCGCTCTGCTACTATGGGTTTCTTAGCGCTTATATTATAAAGAAATGTAATAAAAAAATATTACAATTTTAAGTGAGGATATTCCGTGAGAAGAAAATTAATCCAAATAGTTGATGTAACAATGTTTTTAATCCATGACGACCACAATGTGACATTAAACAATTATGTAGTTGTTTTTCATAAATTTTTGTAACATTTCGTGAAAATCAGTGATTTAGAAATTATTTCGTATTAATAAATTTATTTAAAGAATAGTAAAGATTATATTATTAATGGAACTTAACTGCTTTAATCCCCAAAAAATGTCACATAACTGGTTTTTCCTCAAAATGACACTTAACTAGTTTCGTCCAAATTACGCAAAATATATATCAGATAACTTCGTTTTGATGTCATTAAATGGTAATATACATAAATATGTATCAAAATACGTACTTATCTAAATTTGTCCAAAAAATTGATCAAACTGGTTTTTCCTCAAAACCACAGATATAAGGTTTGTTCCAAGTGGTCATTTCTGACATGTTTGTGACATGTTTGTGACAAATTTCAGTGCGCCTGCGAAAAATGTAAACAAGTTAACTTTGATACATAAACTTCATTTCTTTTTTTGTGGCGAAAAATGTATGAATTTCTTTATTTATATTTATATTTAAGGTTAGCTGTCAAAACAAAAAATGAGCATGCACATACGCTTCAATCCATTCACCGTTCCAGTCTATGTTTCAAACTTAACTTGTTTACATTTTTCGCAGGCGCACTGACATTTGTCACAAACATGTTATAAACATGTCCGAAATGACCACTTGGAACAAACCTATAGTGTAGGTGTAAGACCTCGTGATCGGATCGTATGGGATCCGATTGGACGGGCGAGCGTGTGTGTTGGCACCACTGCCACGTGTAATCAATAATGCAGCCTGGAATATGGGTCCGTGGTCCCGCGGTCTACATGATGTGGTTACGCCGGAACCGGTCCGGAGACCAGAGCCGGAGTATTGGCGGGAAACTAGCTATACGTGGACGTGAAACACCGACAGATACCGTTTATAAAAATTCCACTATCTTATTCGTATTCATTTTTAATACACAGGCTGGTGACTGATTCAGCCGATCATAGGCGTTTTACATGTTTAATAATTTTTACGCAATTTACTGCTTTCCTAATCATTTAAGTGAAAAATGTTTTAAATAAAAGTGGAAGAAAATTTAATATCTGTGCCTGAATTTCATTTCACACTATATCCCACGCAGTGGAGTAGCACGAACCCTGAAACAGAAACATTCCTATCCTGGCACACCACTTTCGCTTCATCCACATACATCCGAGATCTCGGATATAAAAAACTCGGATCGTGGACACTACCAACTTGGACGAAAAAATCGAATAGAAAACTATGATGAAAAAACGCGTTCTGTCCGAATTTTCATACTAGTTGCCAACTTCATAAAGATGTTACCAAATTAAAATTTTGACGTTTAATGTTTGAAAAGATGAAAAATTTTCAATCAAAGCTGAAAAACAGTTTCTGAAACGTGAAATATATTTTTTATTTTTTTCTCATATAAAAAAATTTAATTTACTTTTGTCAGAATAATATCTTGAGTTATATATTATTAGTTTTTAGTATTGGTAGAATTGACTGAAGCTAACTTCATAAATTCGACTAACCTGACTCTGTTGTCATATAAGTTCACTATTCATGATATAGAAGTGTATCCGAGATCTCGGAACGATTTCTATCACCGTGGACTCAGGCCTTAATAAATTAATAATATATTATGATACAAGTGTATAAATAAGCTTTTAAAGCACGTAAGACGAGTTTAAGAGCACGACGCGCAACGGAGTGCTTTTAACGTCGCCAGTGCTTTAATAGTATATTATGATACAAGTGTATAAGTAAGCTTTTAAAGCACGTATGACGAGTTTAAGAGCACGACGCGAAGCGGAGTGCTTTTAACGTCGCTAGTGCTTTAAAAGCACTTATACACGTGTGTCATACGCTATTTTTTATTATAACTGTATCGTACTCAACATTTTGATTTTGATAATTTTACGCGTGTGACGTTTGACGTATATCGTATACATGGAGTTTGGTTAGTATTTATTGTTTAGGTTTACAATTTTGACAGATGTTAACAGTAATTATTTGTGTTGTTGCTTAGCAACCTTTAAAGCACGGCGTGTTTTAATCTTGCGTTTATGAACGCTGGAGCGTGTTTTAAACACGGATTATGATGCTCGTATAATAAAAAATATTATTCTTCGGATTGCAGTCATATATTTATTATAGCTAAAAATCCGACGTTTCGGTCATACTATGACCTTCAGAGAAAATTTAGCTTTGTTTGACATCTGCATTTAACATTGAAATTAAAATTGTATAAATCTCGTCAATTATTTTTATTTCCATGTCACCACGGCGCTGTTTACCTCAATAAAGTAAAAACATGATCGAAACCAAAGCTAAAGAATAGCTCCCAAATAATTTTTCACGTAAATGAGTCATTAGGATCCCCAGCAGCTCCTACAGACGAAGAGCTCACACAGCTTGTTATTTAATGAAACCAACAATCCAGCGTTTCCATAGTAATACCGCATTAACTTCACTTATATTGAAACAAGTGACGAATATCACCGTTTCTTTTAGCGTCGGCGTTCCGTTGTTAACAAGAAACAGCTACCTCCGATTGTCAGCTGTGGTTTAGAAGCGCTAGGCAAGACGCGAATCAGAAATCTTCGAGAGGTTGGACGA
The DNA here is from genome assembly GCA_963942605.1 of Poecilus cupreus. NCBI lineage: Eukaryota > Metazoa > Arthropoda > Insecta > Coleoptera > Carabidae > Poecilus > Poecilus cupreus. The sequence goes on along the minus strand of OZ012721.1, from coordinate 3,221,672 downwards.
GTAAGAATCCGAGATGCGTAGAACGAAGAACGAAGTGAAACGTAGATGGATTTCTCGTGTAACGTTTCTTTTTTGCACATTTTTGCGTTTTTATCCCGCAGGAAACAAAGCCTGGAGACTCACGATTCCACTGGAATATTTTTTGCGCTAGATTCTTCCAGAAATTCCATTTTGATTTGATTTTAGTCTGCTATCAGTTTTATCTCATTGGAATGTTAAAATTACTCTTGAGGTTTCTGTACCACTAATATAGGGGTTGATATTTGACGGAACTGCACTGAATGATATACTCGAAATGAATAATTAGAACTATTTATTTTTACTATATTTTATAATGCGACAAAATATGTTTGACAAATCTGCTAACAATATCAGATGGATGGATGGATGTGTATCCGTATGTTCAATAACTCATGAACGAGAAAAGATAGAGTAACAAAAATAAGTATACCGGGTGTTAACCACTCTTTTTATCTCCCGCCTATCTCCAGTAAGAGAGGTATTGTTTTTGGTCAAAAAATTGGGTAGTGAGTTTTCTGTGATTAAGCACGTTTACTAATTTCGCCATGATGTCTGAATGTATGTGTGTGTATGTGGTCTGTGTCGATTTTTTCGTCTCGCTTAACTCAAATACTATAATACAAAAAAAATACAATTTAGTGTGTTTTTGCTTCTTATATTTATATGAAGAGCTGATTAGATTTTGGATAAAATTGGTCAACCGGAAGTAGCAGTTCACTAGAAGCCCTAAACAGTTTTCCGTGAAAAAACACGGTTAAATTGAATTACTCAACAATTTATGTTATTTTGAAAATTGTAGAATATTTTACATCTGTTTTGATTACACTAATTTTATTAATATTCATTAGATTTAGAGATAATAAAATATTAAGAAATTAAATTTCATAAATCTTGTTTCATCATGGAAACAAATTAAAATTTTCAATTTTTTACGAAATGTGACACATGTCATTATGATTGTGAAGCTGTTTTCTTATGCCCAGTTGCACCAATGTTAGTTACCTAAATTTTAAACTTGGTTTAAATATGTCAAAAAATAAGAAAATTAAATTTCTTAAATATAAATAGAAATCGACAAATAAAAATGTATTTTTCTGTATCAGCAAATACTATTTTGTACCGTTTAAGAGTAGTATTGGGCGGGAAGTTATGTGTTGGTACATCAGATTTTTTAATTTCATAAAAGACTACAGTGCGCGTTCCAGTATTACTATATTTCAATGGGATTATCGAAATCTTTATAGCGGTGTTTCTATTATTGGAGCATAGAATACAATTTTAATATTTTTTCGATGATGTCTGTATGTGCAGATCTCTGGAGTTACGGTTTCTCAAAAATAAAAAAAAAACATTAAATATATAATACACATTGTCGCCGATCTCGATGGCGTAGTGGGTTTCTCAAAAATAAAAAAAAAACATTAAATATATAATACACATTGTCGCCGATCTCGATGGCGTAGTGAGTATGTTTCTAGCTTAACACGCCAGAGGTCGTGGGTTCGAATCTCACTGAAGAGCATGGTCGTTTCTGTTCACATATATTCACAACATTCCACTCATTAAGCACCATATGATCAACAGTAGTTGCAATCTTTATAATAATAATACACATCGTCATGAAACTTATAATATTCATAGTTTCGTTAATCTATCAAAACATGTTTTTCGCTAAAATCTTGCCACGAATTCTTCTATGATTTCTATATGTATGAGATTATTCCATACTAGCAAATCAAATCCACATATTTCTAATTCATTTTCCATGTTTCTCATCACCGCTTAACGTCCAGTAATTAGCGCCATATTCAAATAAGTCCATCAAGCCCCAGAACAAAGAAATCCATCTCATCCAAATAATCCTGTTTTCGTTTCAAGAATGTCTCGTATGCCATTAACTCCTCCCCGCTCCGCAACCAGGCCGGACTACTTTTAAATTCTTTCAAGAAATCCCATATGACACAACGAGTAGTTTTTGTCCCCATAAAAAAGTTGTTTTGATCTCGGACTCGGCACGGCCAGGCGTCTATCGCACTAATATATTAACACACGTCGATGCTTGAATCTATCCGAAAACTTGATTGGCTGGTTAGGAGGGTAGTGGGGGAATGACTCGGGCGGGAGATTGAGATGTGAACAATGGCAAGTATGTTAACCCTTGACAAAGTATATTTATGTCGCAGACATATATGTTGTTTTGTTACTGTTATGATTTGGGGTGTAAATAAAAATGTACCTTAAAGGGGTTACAATCGGGTTATGGTTCAAGAACGAAGAAATCATAATAGGTACATTCAGTTTGAAGTTAGCAGCGGTTTACTTTGGGACTTAAGGGTTTTGGAACAACATTTCGTAAATAAATGAATCTTATTTATTTTTTGTACCCAATATAGAGAATATAATTTTCTAAATTGTATATACAAAACTTTAATGTGTGAAACAACTCCACGAATAAAATAAATCACTTTTAACACGTATATTATACAAAATCTTTGTTGATTTATACAAATTTTTAGAAAATGCATTTTATCTTTAGTTTACCTAATAGTTCGATAAATTCTACGGAACTTTTTTTATGTACCATTTAATTTGTTTCCCAAATTACTAAAACTTTCTGTATATCTGTATTTCTGTAAATATCTGTTTGGAGGAGACACGATTTGACGGCTGGTATCCGCATTAAACGGGTGAAATATATCGTTTATAAGCAGAGTGTCATACCTAAAAATGGGAATTTTAGTTAAACCTATAAAAATTATGCTAACAATTTTTATTTTCATAAAATTTATTTCCTAAAGTATTAAAATGCATCCTATGAATATAGGTAAAAGCTTCCTATTTGGGGTACGTGATTTAACAATTGGTACCCGTGGTGCTCGCCCAAAAATATAGCTTTTATAAGCAGAGTGTCACACCGTGAAATGGATAACATATAAAAATTGCCATACCGGGAATTTTATTTCCTAAAGAATTAAAATAAAATAAATAAATATATCATCACGCCTTTTACTCGATCTCGATAAGTAATATATTTTTGCATATGAAGTGCGGTTACCTGCCGTCAAATCATAGTCCCCATGATGTTAGTGAAGGAGGAACCGCAGGGTTATATTCAAATTGGCAACTATCAGCTGTGGAATTCGAACTGATAATCTCACGATCCAGTCGGACGCGTTACCACGGAGCTATTTGCCCCATTAAAGCACCTTGTATATACCAGAATAAATAACTTCCTGTTTGGGGGATGAGATTTGACGACTGGTACCTGCGCTTCTCGCACAAAAATATATGGTTAAGCAGAGTGCCACACCCAGTAATTGATAATACGAATCATGGTTTTAATTTTATTTCCAATTGAATGGAATTATTAAAGCAATGTAGATTGCGTATGAGCAGTGTTCTTTTTGATGCAGTTCTTTACAATAGTGGCGAAACTTCACAAACCCTGTAAAGGAATTAAAAATGGATCCGGAACAACTTGACATCCTTAGTTTGTCTTCATAAAACATATCATCGAAATCTACGAAAGCAGAGTATCACATTAGAAATATTCTCTCCAGTTGTTCAAAGCAGCAAATTAAGAAAATGAAAACTACAAATTTTTAGATTATTTAACTAACATTCAATCTTACTATCCGTACGTATGAGCCAAGCATGTTCGTCCCACCCATTTATCGAGTCTTCCACGGTAATTTTTCCCGTTTTTTCATCCAAACAATGACATGGAGAATTCGGCTAGGTGACCTCACACTGCGAGCGCAGTTCAGGTTCAAGAGACTCTCGTCGTTGTACGGAGTGCGATGCTATGCTCCACCTCCCAAGTGAAGCAGAGCTTAGTAGAGTGCTAGCAGCTAGCTAGTAGCTAGACTATACGTATACGTACGGTGATGTGTGGACCGGGACCGGTTCGGCATAGAAGCAGAGGAGGCACTGGATGCCCAAGTTCTCGGAAGTCGAATTGTGGTTATGATATGCTTGGTTGAAGCGCCAATTTGAAATAGAACCCACTAATATATTTGGGAATAGAGAGAACAAAATGCTTCAATTATATTTGAATACATGATATCCGTATAGGGTTTGGGAAATTTGGATTTCTTTAGCTCGGGTAAAAATAGTAAGATACTGATATAATTCCTGCAGTGTCACAAAATTTGATGTGTGCAACACTTAACCTCCCACCTGTACGGTATAAAATAAAAAAAAAATATTTACTGAAATAGGCTTAAAATACCTTATAGACTTTCAAGTAAACCACCACTTCCGGTTGATTGATTGCTTTCAAAATCTAATTAGCTTGTAACATGAACATATATTTAAATTTGAAGTTTGACATTGATAGCTTCATTATATTTTGAGTTATCATGGATGAAAAAATCAACACATGCAGAACAGAATAAAAAATATTAAAAAAATATATCATCACTCCTTTTACCCATTAAGGGTGTGGCACTCTGCTTACGCAGATCTCGGTAAGTGATATGTATTTACGTATGAAGAGCGGTTACCAGCCGTCAAGTCATAGCCCCCAAAGATGTTAGTGGAGGGGGAACCACAGGGGTAAATTTAAATAAAAAATATGACATAAATATATGTTAAAATAACAATAACAAATGAAGGTACATTCTAAAGTGTTCATAACTTTTACAATAAATATGAAAAGAAATAAATTTTCAAAATTATTCTTTGCTTAAAAATACTAGTGTGAATTTGTTGATTTTTCTGCAAAAAATAAAAAACTTCACTAAGCCACTGAAATATAGTAAATACTGGAACGCGTACTTGTAGTCGTTTACGAAAGCGAAATACGAGCCTGAGACAGATAGATGTCATGGATCACTCTTCTTTGTTTAACACTTGCTTGTAGAACGGTTGCTATGAGATAGCCCTCAACTAGCTGTCTTTCTCGGCTCGCATTTTCAATATCACTGAGCGTTCCAGTATTATTATATTTCACTGGACTAAAAAACAAATACGCACACTCATGTGCGACGTCTCATGAATCACAAAAAGTGGCGTCAAGTACCTACTACCTCCTAGACAAAAGACAACGTAATGAAATCTCTTTCTGTATTTTTGATTTAAAGTTTTGTAAAATTTTATGAAAATTTAAAGTTTTACAATACTGAACGTAATTCTTATCAGAATGGCAAGTGAAGTGACCATCATACACAATTAACTAGAAATAACAACTAACAACAAATTATAATAATAATAATAATTTATTGCCCAACAGAATAATCCAATTATAAAGCAAATACAGAAGTATACAAAAAATGAAGATAAAAACATTTTATGTAGACATGCAAATTGGATCAAAGAATAGTATTCCAGTTTTACGTAACTCAAAGATGTTGCAGTAAAAAATATCACATAAATTACATATTTGATTATACTTTTCACAACAGCTGAAAATTATGTTTTATAAAACAGAGGATGCTGATCTCGATGGTTTAGTGGCTATGTCATTAGGTTCGAATCCCACTGAAAAGCATGGTCTTTTATGTTCACATAAATTCATAATCATCCATTCAGGAGACGACATATGACCATAGTAGTTAGTCCGCTTCCCATCTTGATAGATTTCAATAGCTTCTCTTACAAGGTTGATTAAAACGAATGGCCTTGTTGTGATCGTTCTTGCTAGGTAAATAGAGTGACTTTCTCACAGGCGACCTGTTGATATTTTTGGGGGTAGTTAGTTGACGGTAGTGGATGTGTGAGGCACGTAGCACCGCGATATCGGTCAGTGTGACTAGCGATGTATCAATCCGGAAATTCGTCGGCGCTGGGCCTTGGTGCGTGTGCGTGTTGCGCGCGCCGGCGCTCCGCGGGGTGCGCATGCGCGCACCGGGGCTCCGGCTCGGCTGTGGCGGCCCGCGCCAGTCTCACGTGGACGCGCGTGTGTCTGGATGCCGCTACGTAGTGCCGGTGAAGTCCATGTGCCAGTGCTGTGTCCGTGCTAGTGTGGTGCCCAGTGTGTCTGTATGCCCGTGAGGAGCCGCACTCCGCACACCAGTACGAATTGCAGCGGTCCCGGCGCGCTGGTGGGAGCGTCGGACTCCCACCATCACCACCACATGGGGCCCGGCCCTGGACCCGTGGTGCCCCATCCACATGTGCCCGACCCCTTCTATTGCTCACCCTTCGGCAATCCTTACTACAGGTAACACAACGTACAACAAATAAATAGATGTTTCTGTCGGTCAAGACGTATGCGTATCTGTCAAATTACAGTACCTGCGTCAGTTGTTTTGTTGAATTCAGAGAAACATAGGTAAATACATGTAATGATTCATAGTTACAAACAGTTACAGAATTACTTATATATCATTTCGAAGCTAAGTTTTTCTATGTAAAATACCTCGGCAGTACTGCCAATCTGTCAGTATCAAATTCAAATGTCACTTTTTCAAATTTTGTTTCTCTTTGATCTAAATAATTAATTTTAATGTGTACACTACACTAATAGGAACAGTTTAGAACTCTTGTTATTGACAAATAATGTGAATAAATCTTTCATTAACAGAAGTGACAGCTAGATAATAAGTATGAAAATAGCTATACAAATTCATATCTCTGAATCGATTATGTTTCTGTTTTCCTGTGTTGTGTTTCCTATGAAATCGAACTTTACGCCAGTTGATTTTCGAGCCTATTCTATAAAAAAAATTGCTACCATAACAACTTGTTGACAAAAATGACGAGTTTTTTTTATAGCTAATGAAATATTCTCCATTAAACATAAACGTTCGATGCGATTTTGTCACCATTAGTAAGTTGCTACGATAACTGCTACCTAGCAGATTTGAAGAATTATTTTATATTTTCTTAAGATCCGATATTTACATCTACGAATAAAGTACAGAATAAATGATTCGCTGAATAAATGAAAAATGTTGCATCGAAATCATAGCTCAAATGATACTTAATGTTTTAATTGTCATTTTTTTTTATGCGTACTTTTTTTTTTATTCTACAAATAACTTCTTCGGAAGTTTATTCGTAGATGGAAATATCGGCCCTAAAAATAATAGTTATTTGCTTAATTAAGCATCAGAATACCAGATATACAGCAGTGGCAGCCGAAGCTGTAAATCTGTGTTTGGCGCCGCATTGAACACATTATTTTTTCACCGATTTGCAATTAATATTAATTTGCGGATTATTTATAAATTAATACATATTATGAAGGTTTTCACCGTCAAATTTGCCATGCGTTTGTTGAACGAATGCTATGCATTTGTTGAGCGGTTGCCTATGCAGTAACTGCTAACAGTCTGTAAAGTGTCAAGTTTATTGTCAGTCGACAAAAAATATATTTTATTAGTTGATTTAGTCCTACCACTTTTGTCTGTATTGATATCAATAAATAACCTCAACCGTTAATATGTGACTGATGACGAGTTCAGCTATCTCTTGTTTCTGATCGGCTATATTCATTAACTACTAAAAGTTTGGAGTTTGTAAACACCTGCGCTAATCACGATTACGTATGTCAAACTACTAACCATAATTATATATTTTGCATTCTGAATGAGAGAACTACAGCAGTGTTTGAAGTTGCGACCATTATTTAAAATCTTATAATAATAACATGAACATAATTTAACCTAAATGTGTGAAATATCTAAAAATGTGGTGCATTACTAACAACTAACGGACCAATTGTATTTTTTCATCATCTGTAACTTCGTTTCTAAATTCATTAAATAAACAAAATATGTCAAATTTTATGGTAACCATTCTTGATTACAACCTTAGTTATCTTATAAGTTATATATGTTTTAACATTGCATTAAAATCATAGTAGCCATATACAAAAGAAAACAGTCAATTAAAATGTTCAAAATAGCAATAATGGGGTCTTTTACCATTTTTTTTATTTTTTTTTTTATCAAACTTTATCTATACTGAAGACTATTTACACTTTTAAAAAGTCTTAATTGTTATTCATTAAGCCACAATGATTTTTTTTTAAATGTTTTGACGTCATAGTAGAGATGTTGTTGGATCTAAAACAGTACAGATTGTAAGTAATTGTTGTCATATATTTTTTTACTTATTTTATTATTATTATTACAATAAAATAGAACATTTATATAACAAAAGTTATTTAAATCTCTACTGTTTTAGATCTCTATTATGACGTCACAACATTTTTAAAAAATCATTGTGGATTAATGAATAACAATTAAGACTTTTTAAAAGTGTAGATAGTCTTCAATATAGATAAAGTCTCATAAAAAAATATAAAAAAAAAATGGTGAAAGACCCCATTAATGACAAATAAGGAAAAACAAATGACTATCTTCAACTGTTTTCCATTGTAAACGTTCACTATGATTTTATTGTAATGTTAAACGTATGAGTTGTATATCTTGACATAAATAAAATATTAAAATCGCTGTAGCTCTTCAACTAGGCATTTCCGGATATATGTTTATATGAACTTTTTTATTGTGTTGAGATGCATTATCCACCCTTAAATCCGTGACCTCCATTTTTTTAATATTCCGTATCTGAACTTATCTTCAAGGCAATAATTGTTATTGATGCTAGTCTTCGAATTTGTTGACAGTCTAGACTAGACTAGATACCATTCTGCAAAACAACAACAATTATTATTAACAAACAAAGGTGTTTTGACAATCTTAACAAGCTAAATTGTGAAATAAAATGTTTGACACCTAATATAGTGTAATCTAAAATGCTATCATAATAATTACCAGTATACTATAACTAGGGTTAACATGATTTAAATCAAGTGATTTAAATCATTGATTTAAATCATGATTTAAATCAATCGAAAAACCCCAAAAAAATCATGATTTAAATCAAACACATTTTTTCCGTAAAAAAATGTTAAAAAAATCATTTAAAATTTTTTTTAAGTCCGTAATCGGACATTCGTAACCGATTATACATCACGCCAAACATAAACCGTAATTATTCCTAAATTTCACTGCCAATAGTGCCAACTTATCAGCAATATAGATATTTTTTTGACGACATTTAACTGTATTAGTTACATGCGTATGTCTTTTTCAACAATTTAACGACAAAGAGAAGACTGTTTAATTGCGTTGTATAAGTTGTAAAAAAGTTGTATACGTATTGTGATAATATATTCAGATTAAATTGCTTAAAGTATGTACATTTGTCTAATTTGTTTATAAACTGACTGATGATTTTTCACATTTAAATAATATATTTGTATTGATCGTCTGTTAGTCACTCGGATTTAATATCACTCGTCTATGTTCCACGTGTGTTTTTTATTTCATTAATCGGTATTATAAGCTAAGCTTATATTGATAATGATTTAAATCTGATTTAAATCAAAAAAATCTGATTTAAATCAAAAAAATCGATTTTTTTGATTTTTTTTAAAAAAATCATGATTTATATTAACCCTAACTATAACAAAACTATTCTAAATATGAAACCTGGCGCAGTCCAAAGAGTCTCCTCATAATTGCCGCGATATTCACCCGTAGGTCTCTTCTTCATAAGAGCGCACTTAGAGTCCACGTGTTCCCTGCAACTTTTGTCAACTATTTTTGTTGTTTGTTACAATAATCCAATTTAATACTTTTGCTAAACAAATCGCTGTGAATTGCTTTAAATAATTTCAACTTTGCATCATTTTTCTTTATCTTTCTCAAGTAAAATCTAAATATTATTTGAAATCTATTTAAGCTTTGATTTCCGAAAGTGAATTTGTTTCGGCGGTGCCATGCAGTTCCAGGTTTATCTTATCAACTAACAATACATGCGATACTGATAACGTTTGTGTGTGTATAAGTGTGTAGCATAGTGCTCGGTTCACCTGTGTGGGTGTGCTTGAATAGCTGCTCTGCACTAAAACAGTGTTGCCAACTTCACAAGATTATATTCCTGCTGAATTGATTCCGATAATTTTAAAACTTTTTTAAGGATACCTCCACTTGTATTCACTTGTTAAATAAACAAAGGATACCTTAGGGATAATTTACAGTGTTTTAATTTGAAATTTCGATACGATTTTTTTATTTATCTGCCAAGATAAAAATAATATATGTTGTGGTAGCATATCATCTCCCGCTCAACTCATTTTATTAATACCATGCTAATAATAGTAGTAGTAAAAGATGAAAGCAATGAATGAAATTAGAGTCACTGTCATAATAATTTAAATTTTATGTAGAAACAATGGACAAACGATCATGGTTTATAAGATACCACTAAATCATAAATCAAACTATAGTTTTTAATTAGAACCAAATTTGAAAAAATGTGTTAAGGAACTTTTGAAGATAATCACAATTTCTTTCATTTAATAAAAACCAAAAAATCTGGTGTGGACACCACACAACTTTCTTATAAAAAATAAAACCAAATGAACACATATGCCTTGTTCCTTGCGTATGACTTTATTTTGACAATTATTTGATATATAGATGTTAAACATTGTTTAATTTTTTGTCTCATTGTAACTATGAATTTATTTTAAAATAGAAATAATTTAATATCTAGTCTTCAAAATTTTCTAACTAATAATACAAATATTACTTTTATAATCTTTCACAAGACATATTTTTGACACTTCACAATTATTTGACACGTTTGACACATAGATATTAAAAATGTTTTAGTTTTTGTTCCCGTTGTAACTAAGATTATTGAAATATATTCTTAAATATGTAATTTAGTTTTTCTCAAAATTAGAAGCATGTACAAGAAAAATGCAAATTACATTTTATATTCCAAATATTTTTGCTAACATCTTTCATTTGAAACTTTTTCTCACAGCTGATTCTATTTTTGAAAAAAATGGAATTTATGGTGTTGCGTGTCCAGTAAACTTTTTTCTTCCGCTTATTCAATTTCATTCAAAATCAACTCAGCTTCATTTTTCATTAAACTTATAAATTCCTAGTTTCGTTTACATATCTTGTCTCGTTCATGAGATATTGCGCACATGGGCATCCATCCATTGTCACACACAGACATCATTGAAAAATTGGTCTTAACGAATTCAGTGGACTTCAAAATATGTATTTCTGCAAAAATCTCGTCAGCGATTTTTTACGTGATTCCAATACTTCCTTATACTTTGTATAAGAAAGTAAATATTGTTTTAATTAATTGATTTATCCATATATTTAAGAAAAACTTTATCGTGCTAAAACACTTATCTTAAAACACCCAAAAACAGGGCTCATGGTACCAGCTATGTAAGCAAGAAAAAATTAATATATCTCTTGTATTCGTGAAAAAAATTCTGTCACAATTAAGTTTCCGAATTCTCTACTTGTTGATCGCTAATTACTCTTTCTCCTCAATAGATTTTTGTGTAAATTATCGAGTATCCTACAATCATACAAAAATATAAAATTTACATTCACAACAACACGGGAGCTGTGCAGTTCAGCAACGTTGCGTAGCGCGAACGCGGGAGAGAAATTTGACAACAGTGTTCCGTGATAGCTCTAGAGGTGGTGTGCGGGGTGAGGCGGGAAGCAAGCGAGCTCGTTCACTGTGTCAGTGACTCTAAACATGTTTCAGAGAGGAGTTGTTTCTTTGTGTTGGAATAATTTTGTCAATAAAAAAAAACTTGGTTTGATAATGAGGAAATAACATTTTGTACAATGTAAAATTTGTTGAATAAGTTAAGAAAGCTTACAGAAATCATATTTGTAAAATTGTAAAATACTTTTGGATTTTAGTTCTCTTATTATATTTATTTAAAATACAGCGTTTCGAATTGTTGAACATAATTGTTTATCAGGAAACAAATGAATAACATAAACTATTCATTTGTTTCCCGATAAAGATTTATGTTCAATAATTCCAAACGTTGTATTTTAAATAAATATAATGGAACTATAATCCAAAAGTCTTTTATAATTTAGATTCTATTGCTTATAATAATTTTTAAATATGGAAAAATAAAATTTAATCATACACGAAGAAAAGTTATGGGTTCCATTTATAGTCCTTTTTTTTGTAAGCATACTTATCAAAAACAAAATGTTCATAAACCAATATTAAAGATTGTTTTTGTAAATCGTATAATTTTTCTGAACATTCTATAGATTCTAGATTGGTAGTATAGTTATTTGCTTCAACATTATTAATGCTACATTGTCTATTTAGCTATAATAGAATACATATTTAAATTATTTTTGAATCGCCGTATAAATTTGGCAACAATGCATTTTATAATTTACGACATATTGAATCGTAAACCTATTATTATTGTGGCATAGAGGCAAAAATTGTTATTATGCAATTAGTGGTTTATGGACAAGATTATCGCACGCATTATTCTATAGGAGTATATTGATATATTCAATGTTTATCTGTTTGTAAAGATTAATTTTTAAATTCTGGTGCCGTGCAACTGTCTACAAATTGAGAGTTGAGAGAAACGGAATAATATAGTTATTCATTAGATTGATATCTGTAGTTTTAATCAACATTCGTTCTTTAAAATCATAATAACAAACGTTTAGAATATAAAATGTGAACGGCTTGATGGAACAGCAGTCCCACAGCGTCTACGTGCGACACTGCGAATTAACTTTATAATTTTTAACGGCCTGTTAAAAATGTTGACTAATAATATATTTATCAAATGAAATTTTCAATTTTTATTGAGTGCCGTCTGTTGTCATTGGTTAAAATTTTTAACAGGCTTTTAAAAAATAACCGATAAAGGGGCGAATTCTGTATCTTACAAGTTAATTTTTAACCGCCTGTTAAAATTTTTAACCAATGATAATAGACGGCACTGAATAAAAATTGAAAATTTAATTTGACACATATGTTTCGATTGGTTACAATTTTTAACGGGTCGTTAAAAATTAACCCGTAAGTTACAGAATACGCCCCATTGGTCCTTTAATTAGGTATAAGTTTATTTCAGTATTTATTTAGTTACAAAGCAATAGATTCTATTTTGCCGCTGTATTCATCTAATTAATTATTACCTCCCATACCTATATGTAATGGATGTATTGTGACGGATACAATTTCATTTTTTCACGATGGCGTCTGTGTGCGTAGCAATCCATTATTCCGGAAATGGTAGTTTACTTGAAAGCCTACCAAGTTTTTTTGGGCATTCATTAGTATATAAATGAGTTATAGCCGATTTTGATGGTGTAGTGGCTATGGCACTAGCCTAGCACACTAGGGGTTGTGGGTTCGAATCCCACAGAAGAGCATGGTCGTTTATGACCAAAGCAGTTTGTTCGCTGTCCATCTTCGTAAAAAAAAAACTCATATGGTAACACGAATATTGAAACAGAATAAACCTACAATTAATCGTACATTCCTATCCTGGCACATTACTTTTGCCTCGTCCACATTCATACGTGTTCGTCTTATTCTTCACACTCGAAATCATTCGTTCACGCGCCAAACCATCCATGATACCTTACCACTTATTCCTCGGATGCCCACGCAATCGTTCACCCTCAATCTCACCCGCATATATTAGTTTCACCAACTTTTCGAGATGACTAAACCACCTCAACTGACTCACTTAACTTTTTTCTTTATTATGTACCGATGGCTGGTTTATACTGGATTTAATTTACAAATTTAGATATAGAAATTTAGAATTTAAATTTGCGATTTATCTCCTCGTTCATACTGGGTTTATAAAATTGGAAATTCAAAATTAGGCCTCAGATTTTTGACATATGTATTAAACAAGAACAAAACAACCTTAACTTATCATATGTGATGTTCGTCAATCAAAGATATTAAATTAACATCATATTTAACACTCTCCGCATCCATGTTACAACAATATTTTATGATGATTACAAATAGTTTACTGACATTTTTGACACATGTGACGGTTACAGCTGAGTTTTGTTTCCCAATCAAGTTTATTGGTTGGATTTGGAAATTTAGATTTAGAATATAAAATACGGTGATATTTTTTATGTAAATTATAAATCTTTAAATTTGTGAATCCAACATAAACCAATAAAGGTATTTCTATGTACTTTACATTTTTAAAATTAAATTTATAAATCTAAATTTGTAAATTAAATCCTGTATAAACCAGCCATTAGAAATTATTACTGGCTATACCAGAATATTTTGTATTACGATTTGTCATTATTGGAATAATTTCGCGTTCGCCGCCGGTTGACAACCTCCGAGCGGCCTCTGTCGCGGCGGCGGCGTGCCGCGGGGGGTACACGTTAGATCCGGCATCGGCGGAGGCGGTGGCGGGTCGTACACCGCCCCCTGCACCCTGCCACCCCCGCTGCCGCCGCCACCACGGCCGTGTGACCCGAACCCTCCAGCTTCAGTACATATACATGCCTCATACCCGCACCCAAGTACATACAGACGCCGAAGCTCTGCTCTCAGACTCTTATGTAGTATATAAGTGCTGTGGAAACCAGGGGTATATAGTGATGATGAGCTACAGGCTGTTCCAGAATGTTTATTTTAAAATATTGAGTTTAATATGAATGCTTTTGATTGTGAATCATACAGACTTCTGTTTGACAGTTGCAAATTGGGGGTTGGTATTTGACGGAACTGTACGCGCATACATATAGATGCTTTTAGCAGAGTGCCACACACAAAATAAATGCATCATTACAATTTACCCATTTAAGGTGTTGTATTCTGCTGTTGCAGATCTCGGTTTGATATATATATATATATATATATATATATATATATATATATATATATATATATATATATATATATATATATATATATATTGCTGTCAAGCATGAAATAAATACTATAATACAAAAAAAATAATACAATTTTGTGTGTTTTTGCTTCTTATATTTATATGAAGAGCTCATAAGATTTTGGATAAAATTGGTCAACCGGAAGTAGCAGTTCACTAGAAGCCCTTAACAATTTTCTGTGAAAAACACGGTTAAATTTACTTAATCAACAATTTTTGTTATTTAGAAAATTGAATAATATTTAATTTTACATTTTGTTTTGATTACACGAATTGAATTAATTTTCATTAAATTTAGAGATAATAAAATATAAAGAAATTAAATTTCATAAATCATTCATGTAAACCATGGAAACATTTAAAAATTTTCATTTTTTTACGAAATGTGACACATGTCATTGCGATTGTGAAGCTGTTTTCTTAATGAAATATATGCCAAAAAAATTAAATAAATATACAAAAGAAAAGAAAATTTCTCAAATATAAAAGAAAATAATCAAATAAGATTTTTGTGTATCATCAAATACAATTTTGTATCGTTTAAGAGTTGTATTAGACGGGAGGTTACGTGCTGGGCACATCAGATTTTCTTACTTTCATTCAGATTCTCTAAAGGAGGTATAAGAATCATGCTGTTTTAGGGTTCCTAAAACACAATATTTTCGCGATGATGTTTCTGTGGATGCGGAATTATGGTTTCTCAAAATCTACTGAACATAACTTTTTTTTTATTTTGTAAATAATATTTGAATTTTTTTAGGAAGAACTGATTAGTTATTTTTGGTTCTTTGTCAATCTTTGTTTTTATATAATATTTCGAAAGTTATCATCTACAATTTCTGATTGAAACATTACAATACGCGTTAAAAAATAATTCAATTTGGACCCTCAGTGATGACTTTTGATTCGTACAGTACTGTCTTATAACAACCCTTAAGGGTGGCAGTGCCAAAGAAAAATGCGTTTAATTTTCGGCAACGACATCAAAATCAATCTGACCTCCTCGATTAACTCCGCACGTATCTGTTTATCTCTTCTTATACGTGCGTACGCTACCAATGTCACTCTAGCCTGGTTCCGCCCGCTCCCCTCGCGGTCCTAGTACCGTGCCGCCGGGCTGTTTGTTGTGACGTCATCGAGAGCTTATCGAGCTTATCGGCTGAATATTTGATGTGCATTTATACCGCCACCGCCGCCGCCGTGCCCGCGACAATGTGGTTTACATCAACGCTGCACACAACATACGAGTGCTCGTGGCTGTGGGTGTGGGTGGATGGAGATGGTACCTGGTAGCTTGGAATGACATACCGAGGTGGTTGTGAGCTGCAGAGTGAATAAGGGCTGGTATTTACAACCTCAGATAAACTAAACAACTAGAGAATAAATTTATCAGTGGAATAAACAAAACATATCGCATTAAAAGATGATAGCTAGAGTAGTAATCATTACAAATTTGACCCATCAGAATGTCTCATTTTCCATTGTTGTGCATTTTAGATAAGTTATTAAACAGTACCATTACGATTAAATTGAAGTTATTTACATGTTTTTTACTTTTACTGGTATTCTATATCTTTAAACATGTTAAATTATTCAATTCATGCTAGTTTTATTTATTAATTTTTTACATTTATTTGACAAGTAAAAAGAAAAACAAACAATTTGCTATAGTTACAATATAACAATAAAATTTCATGTTCCTTTTTAAGTATGTGTGTACCGATTTATTTGTGTGAAAATGTGTCCAAATCCACGTTTTAATATAATTTCTTCCTTAAATATTAAAGTTTATAATATGAATTCATGAAATAATCTTGACATATACCCCTCGTGCTAAAGAATTGAAACGATTAAATTTTATGCCTAGCTTATTTATAAAATTTTGCTTTTTAAGCAAAATTTATTGCATAAGCTAGACATGTCAAAATTAGCGATTAAATTTTTAGTACTCGTGATATAACTATTAATTATTTTTGACGTTTCTTAAAACCAAAGAAATGTTTCATTGTATGTCACGTGTCTGCGTTTTAACCTTCCTCTCATTATTATACTGAGAATAAAGCTCTTGTGTTTATTCCCGGGAATAATCTCTGTAGCTTTTTTGTTTTTGTTGACAATGTTAGTTGTCAGATAGTTATCATCAACACAAGTAAAGAATGAGCAAAAAAGATAGATATAGTGTCGTGCTTTTCTCCAGTATCTTTCTCAAACTTGTTGCCATTTGGTAATAGCCACTCTGATATAAATATAATGTGGGGTTGTATAACAATTATTTCGAGAAAAATGATTTTAAAAATCACAAATAATTTTACAATATTGAAGTAGGTTAATGCAATAAACAACAAACTAATAATACGATTATTGCTTAGGTTACGAAAATATATTATTTTCTTATTATGTTAAATGACGTGTTTTATTAAGAAATCATCATTTTTTATACATATTTGTTTATTGCGTAGCATACCACAATATTGTATAATTATTTATTATTTTTAATATAATTTTTCTAGTAATATTTGTTCTTCAACTCCATATCATTGAAATAAGAAAAATATCTATCTAATTTAAATATATCCAATCGATATCTGCCTTAAGCAAAGTGCCGCACTAAATAGCGTGATGATACAATTGATATATTCTATACTGTACACATTTTTTTGTGCGTCG
This sequence comes from Poecilus cupreus, assembly GCA_963942605.1. NCBI lineage: Eukaryota > Metazoa > Arthropoda > Insecta > Coleoptera > Carabidae > Poecilus > Poecilus cupreus. The sequence continues at coordinate 3,204,268 of OZ012721.1, read as the reverse complement.
ACTATTAAAATTGTGACCTGTCATATTCTCAAAATTAATTTTTCTATAATTTGAATGTGAAGCCTTTTTTTTTAAAACAACTCTAGATGTTTTCTCCAACTATACTCTTATAATTTGCGCTTTACTTTTGTTATAAATCACTACGCAAAATGCAACCTGACACTTTGTGAAAATAAACGACAATACCATATCGCAACAGCAGCTAATTCAAATCGGCCCCAAATGCTGTTATTAAAATCACATTACACGTCAAATAGTGTCACTGGCTTTTATCACGATCGGTGCGAACGGGCTACACGAAAATTACACACGTCATAGTTTGCGAGTAACCAAGGTGGCGAAATGTATTTACATGCTGCGCAAGGCATTGCACGTATGCATTATATTCAATCATAGTTGAATTGTGTGATTGATTTGGGAGTCTAATACAGCGCAAGGGAATGAACTGTAATAATTGAAATTGATAAATTAAAATGTTAAAATAGTTATTTGTTTAACTAGGCACCAAATACCAGATTTAAAGCAGAGGCTGCCGTTTTATTGAATGCGAATTTAGTGATTATTTTTAATACATATTTTAAAGGTTATCGCCGTCACATTGCCATGCGTTTGTTGAGGCGGTTGCTATGTTAAATATTTTTCTATAACACTGTTTTGGAAACTAGGCATTCCACAACTAAAAATTGTTATGGAATCACTAACATTCCATACGCTGCGTATGGAATATTTTTGACGAATCAGAGCCGCATATTAGCGCGATATATGAAGTATCTTGATTCAGTTACTATGGTTACGTCTGTTTGTTTTAATTTGATTTATTTAAGTTTGACGTTTACAACAGTTTTATATTTGTATTTTTTGTATATTTCCAAAATCTTGTTATAGAAAGTATAGTCTACAACATGTAACAGAATGGCATATGCCACACTCGCAAACCGCAGCCCTCGCCTTCGTCTTGGATTACAAACTTTTTGCTCGCTTGGAATATGTGCCATTACACTTTTGCTGTAAAGTGAATAGGTAAAAGTTTACAGCAATATAAAAAAGAAATACATTGAAATCACAATGCGCCACATTTCAATTCTACACCTAGTATATGTGCGGGAGGTAAAAAGGGGAATGTTTAAAGATGATAAGCTTAAAGAAATAACAAATGTTGAAAAGCAGAATTGCAATGGCAAGAAATTCTATTATCAAGCCAGAAAAAAAAAACCGTCCTTAACCGCACAGAAAAACAAAAAACAAAAAAACAATCGCAAACGTAAACACTGATAAACCAGTTTGTAAACACGGAACCATACAAACATCGATAACTCGTAACAAACGCGAATCGCAAAGCCAACATCGAAAATACGGGCGAGATTTCTTGTTATCTGATGTCGATTTCAGATTCCATTAGATGGCTTTTCAATCGCGGCTGGCCGCGGAGAACAATCGACAATTGAACATCGTACAATCGCGGCAGCGCTGAAATTTATTGGCAAGATTGAAACAGTACATTGATCACATATTAGCCATATAGAAAGCTCGGGCTCGCCTCGCTTGTTCGTTTCGCGCATCGCGCTAAGCCACTCTCGGTCGGAATGGCTCTAATACGTGATAATCGTTTGAATTACTTTGCGGCATAGTTTTCAAGTTATCCCAAGTGCTCTTGTGGTTTACTGTGATTTTATACACCGATAAAGGAATTTGAATTAGGGCGCTTACATGCTACTTGCTAACATATATTACGAATAGAACGATCCATTACCCTAAACTGTGTAATAAAACAAGATCATTTATTTGAAACCAAATATTATTGTAATAATTAGTGAAACTGACTATGTAGTTGTATATTTTTTATCCTACACCTCTCAATAAATGCTCTATATCTATGGCGATTTTAAGCAAGTAACAGATTACCCACTAGTGGGTATAATTTTAAGAAAAGTCACTAGTGAGTAATGTTTTATTTATTACAATAATAATAAACAACATCTTGCTAACTACTTAGATTGGCATTTTTATTTTAAAAATTTAAAGCATGTCACTGTCAAATAATATTTCTTTAATAATTTTTTTATTATTAAGAGATGTTGGATAAAACGTTATACTTCACACGTGGGCAAAGTGGAATTACCCACTCGATAAAATTTTTCTGGTTTGTTTATTTATATTCACAAGCGACAAATTTATTTGAAAAGCTAAATTGTACGGGAATACTTTGACAGTGTCAATATTTAATATAAAATTTACATAAAAATATTAAAACAGATTATGTTAACAGTTTTGCTATCATAATTCACCAATAATTATGTTAAAATCTGATAAATCAGGGTCCAATCTTCTTAATCTGTGTAAATTCAGCAAATTATCTGCAACTGTCAAACTTTTAAATATCTAAAAAAATTTACGTTAGTTGTTATTGCAGCGTGTGATAAAATCATATCACACAGTTGCGGACGCATCTGATTTTCTAACGAGTTTTCATATCACACAGCATTGCTAGTGATAAACTATGACCAACTTTCAGTAATAGTTTAGCGTGTGAATTTATGTATTTTTCGTAGTGGTCGTCGGAAAATACCTATTACAGAACTTAATCCAAAAATCTTTCTAATTTACTTCGAGTTCTGAAAGTTTTTTCAACTTATTAAAACAATAGTTAGTTACTTTACAAGTGAGCTAAGCAAAGTATAAAGTTTTATCCAACATCTCTTAATAAATACAAAATTTAGTAAAGATATATTATTTGACAGTAAGCTGTGTTTTATTATTATTCGCTACTGACTTTTCTCAAAATTTTATCCACTAGTGGGTAATCTGTTACTTTCCTTGTTTAAAATCCCCATAGTTACAGAGCATTTATTAAGAAGTGTTGGGTAAAATTTTTTTCAAAGTTTTGCAATTTGTACATAGCCCCGATACTTTGAGAGGTCAACGGCGCATGTGACTGTCAATAACCTGTCAAAATATGTAACAATTGTCTTATCCAAAAAAACAAATCCGAGTGAGTCCCGTCCTGCGTCTTACGTACATAATAAATCCTTCGTATTTTCAACCTCACACGCGTAAATCTAATAATAGCCTGGGGCCTCTCCTATGGCGCCTGCTGCCTGCATCTCAGCGTGGTGCTCGCGCGCGTATGTACCGCACGCACCTACACACGCGCGTGCGTGTGTGCGGTTGACACAGAATAGGGTAAATTGTTGTAGTGTATTGTGTCATTGTATTGTCGTGTCGAGGTTCGTAATTCAATTAGCTTTGACGATATATTAATCGCTAAATCGGTTCGTGATGATATGATATATTGATGGCGTTGTGTAAACAGATACAGCGTAATTACTTTCTAATGTGTTATATTATTTATTATACAATTACTTATTATAGACAATGCAATTTGTTAATTGTACTGGCAAGATGAAAACTGACAGCTATACGATTACAAGGAAAATCAGAGCGAGATATCGATACTATTTATTTATTTATTTTGTTTTGCTATCCGGATTATAAGATCCTCAGTTCGAATCCTGCACCTGACTGTTGCCATACAATACCTCCCTTACATACCGTGAGTTTCAGCTAAGATGCAATATTTAGCTTTAAGCTATAACACTGTTTTGGATACAATGCATTCTTCAACTAATAATTGTACAGGAATAACTATCATTCCATAAGTCGCGTAAGGAATAAATATAGGTTAAGTTTATACATCTGTCAGTTGTCAATTGAAACTGTCAGTCAGTGTTGCCAACCTCGAGAAGTGAAGTTATCGTAAATAACACTCAAAATTATTTGTTTTGTCCTCAATTTCGTCATTGGAATTAATTAGTTAATTCTTCTAAATCTGTATTGGAACAACTATCATACCATACGCTGCGTATGGAATAAATTCGACGAATCAGAGCCGCATATTAGAGCGATATATGAAGTATCTTGATTCAGGTACTACTCATATTTGAGTTTGACGTATTTTTTGTATTATTTTCAAAATCTTGTTATAGAAAATATAGTCTACAACATGTAACGGGAATGGCATATCCCACACTCGCAAACCGTAGCCTTCGCCTTCGGCTCGGAATACAAACTTTTTGCTCGCGTGGAATATGTGCCATTCCATTACTTGTTGTAGAATATACTATTCTCTACTTTGTACCTTTTACCTCTGGTTTATATTGGTCTTCTAGCACATATTCCATTCCATTACTTGTTGTAGCATGTACTATTCTGCCATTAATGTATTTACTATATACTGATAAAAAAACAGATTCCTCTAAAATGAAGAAAAAATTTATTTGAATAGTGCCAATCCGATTACGTTTTCATTGAAAACTTTTGTAAATTTAATAACTATTCTTGTATGAAAATTAATTTTGTTTTGAAGGAACATATCAAAGTATTCAACTGAGCCTCATTATAGGGACAAAGTAGTTTGAATTGGAGTAGTTTTAATGATAATGTTTTGTTTAAAATTTAAACTACTTCTTTTTCATTATGTTTAAAAACAAAACTTATATGTTAATTTTCTCTCAGTGCAGAAAAAAAAGAAGATAAATAAAATTTATATTCAAAATTAATATTTTTTGAATTCAACTTAATTATTTCGTAAGAAATAAAACTTACGGTGTATATTTGAGAGGTAAAAATAAATAAAAAAATAAGGTGGACTGCTAGAAATATCGATTGTTAGTCGAATGTGTTTATCTCAATAATAATTTAGGTAAAATAAACTTTTCAACTAAGTAAAAACTAGGCTGAAGTATATTCTCGAGAAGCTGGCATCAATATATAAAGTCTACTACATTAATTAAATTTTAATTCCCTGACCAGTGATACTTTTAAGAACTAATGGTTAAAAAAGAACAACGCCGAAGAACAAAAAAGCAAAGAAAGAAAAAGAAAATAATGGAATAAAAGTTTAGTAAAGTTTTCCAAAGTGTTTGTGCTGTACGAACAACTTCCACAAACTTTCTCTGCCTCGGAATAGGCCCTAAAATGCTTCGAATCCACTGCATATATTCTCCATGAAATATACGATACTGGAACTACGAGTTTATTACTCGCCCAGATATTTATTATTTTATATATAACAAAAATATTTTTTCTTCACATGTCACAACAGTACGTTGTTATGTATTTGAATTCAACAAGCAGAAGTTTAATATTGTCACCGCCGGCGTAAAAGTGTCTCCTTGGCAATACTTTTACTCCGGCGGCGGACAAAGTAAAATATCATGAAAAATAGTTAGGTTGTAATTCAATAATTTGACAGTTAAAAATGAAACAAATAAACAAAAATAACAAAATAGCATATTCTATGGCAACTAGAATTGCTGGATAAGACAGAATATTTTTTGAAGTTTTGGACATTTTTTAATAATTATAAATTGTATTTTAGAGAAGATAATTTTGGACTAATTTTTACTCAACTTATATATTTTAAATATCTTTTTTAACTTTCTTATAATAAAGTTTTAAGTGAAAGATGTGAATAATAAATATTGGCTGGTATAGTATACGTCAAGTTTAATAATTTGACTTCTATAATCGCTGCACTTTCGACTACAACAGCGAAAACCGCTTAATTACAAGCTATTTACCCCACATTTTAGAATATTGGATATCGTTAAAACACTTCCCTTAGTACACCCAAAAACAAAGATCGTTAATCAGCCATATAGAATTTCTTGTATTTGCTTCTTTTGACAAAACTTAATTATATGTTTAATAAACTAACTTTAATTGCTATGGGAACAAACAAATAACAGAATTTGTAATTATGAAACATTAAATATTGATTCACATACCGATAGAAAAATTTGACTCACGGAATATCCTCACTTAAAATTGTAATATTTTTTTCTTACATTTCTTTATAATATAAGCGCTAAGAAACCCATTGTAGCAGAGCGCATCGTCAGATCTATAATATTTTTCAAGATACGTCGATTTTTGGTATTTTTCGAAGTGCAACTTTAAGGACCTGTAATTCAAAAACTACACGAGATATCTAAAAATTCTCTTCAGTTTAGCGTTTCTGGTGCCTTATATAACAAATTAGCAAATTTTTAAAATTTTGAATTTTTTTGGTGTTTGTTCAAAATTTCGATCGGCGATAACTCGAGAAATATTAAAGATACAGATTTGCAGTGTTCACCATTCGATTCAGCTCGTCGAAATACATAAGTATACAAAGTTTCATAAAAATCGCTTTACGGGATGGAAAGTTAGAGCAAAAAGCCTGAAAATGGCGTTTTTTGTCCAGAAAGTCAAGGGGTACCTTGACGTTTGGCCTGAATTTGGCCATTTTCAGACTTTTTGCTCTAACATTTCAACCGGTTGTCCGAATTTTCTGAAATTTTCAGGGTTTATGTATTTCGCCGAGCTGAATCGATTGGTGAACACTGCAAATCTGTATCTTTCATATTTGTCGTGATATTGGCAATCGAAATTTTGAAAAAAAAAATCAAAAAATTTCAAAATTTTCAAAATTTACTAATTTATTATAAATGGCACGAAAAATACAAAACTGGAGATATTTTTCGATATCTTGTATAGTTTTCGAGTTACAGCCCCTCTAAGTTGCTCTTCGGAAAATATTAAATATCGTCATATCTCGAAAAATATTAGAGATATGATGATGCGCTCTACTGCAATGGGTTTACTAGCGTTAATATTATAAAGAAAAGCAATAAAAAAAATTACAATTTTAAGTCATATTTGGGGAAATTTCTGTATTTTGAAAAATATTACAAATCGCCATATTTCGATAAATATAAGACATATTACGATGCGTTCTATAGCAATGAGTTTATTCATGTTTAAATTATACAAAAGTAATAAATTTCAAGTTAAGTTTGGAGGAGTATTTCATTTATTTTCTAGTAAACAATTTACTAGTACTAACCTTTTGATACTTATTATACGTTTCTTTCTTAATTTAAATAACCTAACCTAACCACTTAATTAGTTTGATAGGTATTGTAAATAATTGTAATCACATAAATGTTCTATTTTATTGTTTAGAAAATTATTGAAATGGAATTAAAATAACTTTTCGTGAATGAATAGCATTTATTATTTTAGTCAAATGTTTGATTACCACTGATAAGTTTTTCTAACGTATTCTATTCAACGTCAATCATTTGACATTTCGACAATCTGACAGCTCAATAACAGAAGAAGTACAAAGAATTTAGAATAGAATAGATGCGTGAGAGAGAATTACAGAGAAATCTAATAGTTTGTCATCAGAATTGCTATCTTTAATACTCAAATATCTTAATAATTAGTAATATTTTTTAAACTTCTATTATATGTAGTACGATGTTTTTGGGTCTAGTTATAATATAAATTATTTGCCATTTTGGGACTCTAGTTCACAGAACGTAAAAACTTTTTAGGTGTAGATCGTATCGGAGTTGGCACAGGAAATAAATGAGTGAGATGACAGCAAAATCGCGTGCGCCATGACTTAGTAATTTTTATTGCATTTATCTGGATCGCAACACTTTTCTTTCTGTTGTGGTGTGTCACAAATATTTTATGCTAGTTTTATTTTCATGTTAACAAAACTGTGAATTTATAGAAAATAGTTTACTGTTGTAGACAGAAGTTCAAAAAACTCCAACAAATTTGTAACAAAATATTTATAGATTCATTATCATTTTTTCTCATGTCAAAGTTTATTATTTATCCTGTACTTGTCAACATCATATTTACAATATACATTAGCATAATTTTATTAATTATAATTATCGCGATTTTATTTTGTTTTGTTCGCAACAATAATGTCAAATATTATGACAGCTTGTATAGAACATGTCTAATTGTATTTATTAGTTATCGCTAATTATTATTCTCTTTGTTTTATAATCTTTTAGAAAAAATGGCAATTGATTGATCTTTTAATTGAATGTAAACAAGTAATCAAGTCATCAAGATAAATTATTGGAGCAATTATGAAAGGTGTATGTTCATTTAATATCAACATTTTATCGTTTGAGTGTAATTGCTTTTTCATAGAATATTTTAACCTTGTTTAAATAAACAAATAATTAGTTGTTATTATTGTTAGAGTGGTAGTTTACTTGAAGGCCTATCAGAGGGTTTTTTATTTCGTTATATCTCAGTAAACATTTAATTTAAGTAAAATTTATTTTATTATAAAAGATAACTTTTTTATTTGAAACTTTTTACCTCCCGCCACATCCTGTAAGGGAGGTATAGGAATTATGCTAAAAATTCGGTAGTGAACTTTCAGTGGATTAGCACGTTTTAGTATCCCTAGAATACGATTTTAATAGTTTCGCGATGATATCTGTGTGTGTGTCTGTCTGTGTGTGTGTGGCTCTGGAGTTATGGTTTCTCAAAACCTGTTCTACTTAAAATTTTGATGTTTTGTATGTATCAATTGTATCCTTTTGGGAAGCGTTGATTAGTTTTTTTGTGATAATCCAATAACCAACTCGAATGAGGCAATTTGAGCGAGAGTCGTGAAATAAATAATGTGTATCACTAGTCCAGAAACTGCACTTTTGTAAGTGCAAATATATTTTGAAAGGCCGTGGCTAAATTTTCAAAATGTTTTGATATGTATTAAAATATTAAATATTATAATTTGTTTTTAAAAACCGAAGCAAGATTTTTATGCCATAATAAAGCAATGGACGAATTAACTACCATATTCAGTAAAATAATTATTCATTTGTTTTGAGAGTTAAATTAACTGAACGGTACAATATTTTTTGTCAGTGTGTCTATTATTCCGTTTCCTGGCACAAATAACGCCGAATTCAGACATTCACAATTTCCGAATGATCCAGAATTGAACCAAAATAAATGACCAATTTCATTTGCTAATTAAACAATAATACATCCATTTGAACACACAGATAACTAACTGGCAGTTGAAAATACACCAATTTGCATTTTGAATCAATTATACAAATATAAGTAATATTATGCGCGTACATGAAACAATTTCGTTTACAGCATACATTAATTTATTTTAATCAAGCAATTACAATTAATGCAATTTTAACCGTAATTTTAATACGGGGCCCAATCATTGTAGTGATTCTAAACAATGAGAATTATGTCATAAATAAATGAAAACAATCGCGTTATTAATTATTCAAATGTAACCGTGTTATTAGTTGAATGGAAGGGACATTAAACAAGTTTGTAAACCCAATAATTAACACATGTTTTATTAATTGAATCGTGTTAATTCGATGTTGCTAGACTATTAATAATCATAGCGCATCAACGGATTAAAAGTTTGGCTATAAACCAGCCCTTATCTAAATCAGTTTCCTCATTTTACGGGGCTCTATATAATCTAGATACATTAATACTTCATCTATGTAAATATATTTCATTTCAAAATATCTATATTTTAATGATTGTTTGTCATAATATAATAATAAATTTATTTTAAATTTTGTTATATAGGGAGATTCATAACCAATAGAAAATGTTTAAAGTGTAACTAGGGGGGCTCAAAATATTGTTTTTTCTGTAATAAATTATTGACAAAAACTCAAAAAAAAAATAGTTAAAACAAATTAAACATGAATCAATTTAAGCAATTGTTACAAACTATATCAATTAATTGTTTTAAATATAAATTGGGAATACTTTAAAGTTAGTTGAACAATGTTTAGTTACAAAAATTAATGGTAATATTTTATCAAAGATTATGGCTATTTAATTTTTCTTTTATTGCTTCAAAATTACTGTCCACATGGTTGAGAGCCACTTAAAAACAAAAACACCATTAGAAAAAATTTGCTGTTGAAAATCATTTAAATTTATTTAATTCTTTAAACGTTAATAGTATATCATTATATGAGATATTATGATACTCAAATCATCCGAATGAATAATGACCATAATCCCGAATAAAATACTATATTTTTCTACTCCTGTAAATTTGGAAATCACTTTTGAAAATGATCGAAATTCGTTGAAAACACTCGTTGAAAAACGTCAACATCAAAATACACAATAACAACTGACTACATGTCAACTGTCAGACGGCCGTTGCTTAGTAATCCACATCACGTCTTTAAAATAAACAGGAATAATTGATTTTTGGATCTGGGATTAGCCGAGAAGAATAAATTATGAATCCATAATTCACTGCCTTGAATTATAGGTTAATTCTTCGAAAAAATTGAAATAATGGGTATACATTTATGCAGAAGTAGAAAACAGTTATTTATGATATAAGTTTTAAAAGTGACATTATATGATGAGTAAATGGGAAAGTTTGTGAAACGAGGCGAAGCCGAGTGAGCCAACCCCACGAACGAAATAAATCACTTTTAACACGTATATCATATAAAATTTTATCTACGATCTTCCGTGTATTAGTACATACTAAAAAATGTAGAATGATATTTTGACAGGTAGGGTTATATATTTGTCGATTTGTTTACACAAATCGTTAGCAACGTGTTAAAAGTAATAATAAAATCACTTAACACGTTGCTATGTTACTTTTAACACTAGTGTCAGGAAGTGACACTTTTAACTTGCTAAGCAACCGTTAAAAGGACCACTTTTAGCAACGGTCATATATACAATATGTTAAGTGTCAAAATAGTTAATACTTTCAGTAATGAAAAATATGTAGACATAATTATGGTTTATGAAATAAGTTTCATTAATTAAAAAGGTTTCTACAATTCACTGCTTTTGTCATTATTTTTGGTTGTGTGTATAATTTAAAATTAAAATAACAGCAAATTGTCAGATTTAAATAAAATATGTTTCTAAAGAAACTAGAAAATAATGATGTTACTAATTCTTCCCAATTATTTTCAGCAGTATTCAATAGGGTTAAATTTTGGTATTTATTAATTGTAAGTGGTAGTTTTAAGTCAGGTTTTGTTTTTTGGCATATCTTAGTAAATAATTAAGTTACATTTGAAAAGATAGAGATTAGCTAAAAAATTTGTTTTCACGTTTTTCTCTAAATTTATCTATGTAGGAGGTTATCAGATTTTTTCATCAAAACCAGTCCATAATTTTTGATAAAGCATCTATTGTGACAAGAATACAAACGTGTATTTAATTTATACAAAGCTCACAGGTTCTTAAACTAATGGTTCATCCTAAAAGTCAAATGTAATGATTTATTTTTCAAATGGTTGACATTTTATTAATTTTCTCACATTATGGACATCATAAACTTGTTTATGGTAACCGTAAAATTTGTCATCACGTTTTCGCTAGGTACATATTACATAAAACATAAACTCCTCGGACTGCTTATTTGATTTACTACAAAAATGTTTCTCTTTTACAACTGTACCATTAAATAAATATCAAATATTTTTATTTTTAAACACTGTTATTTTATTTATTTGTACTATAGTAGTGGTCAGTCACGTTGTTAGATGAGCACGAAAATAATTATGTACAGGTCCACAACGCCGAGTCAAGCCCTAGGAGCTGTGTAATATATATAATAGTTCCTTTCCGACGACCACGACGAAAAGTACATAAATTCACACGCTAAACTATTACTGAAAGTTGGTCATTGCATATCACTAGCAATGCTGTGTAATATGACAGCTCGTTAGCCAATCAGATGCGTCCGCAACTGTGTGATATGATTTTATCACACGCTGCGATAATTGAGCGAACTAACCTAAAAATTTGTATTTAATAGTTTGACAGTTGCAGATAATTTGCTGAATTTACACGGATTAAGAAGGTTGGACCCTGATTTATCAGATTTTAACATAATTTTTGGTGAATTATGATAGCAATCTTTTAATTTTTTTATGTAAATTTTATATATATATATATATATATATATATATATATTTTTTTTTACTTAATTGTGGTCGTCGGAAAAGTATCGTGTATAACACGTGCTGAAAGAGTATTTCACACTCGTGTAAAATATCCAACTTTCAGTACTAGTTATACAATATACTATTACACAATTAATGAGATATAAACAAGATTATTGCGCGCTTTTGAAAGTTGCACAATGTGATTGTGAATAACATGTAGTGCGATAATTATGTAGTATCCCACGTATTGTGTATAAAATCTACGATTTTTGGAAATTTTGTAAAATAGTTTTAATGTTCGACTGTTTTGTAATCATTTGTTTATGTTATCGTTTAACGGCCATAAAGTGGCTCTTTATGAACCAGTCCGATAAAGTAAAAACAATAAATAGTCGAATATAAAATATTGTATGTAACAAGTGCTTGCCCTGCCCCTAAACTGCCTCGTCCATAAAACTATAAATTATGTACTTGTTACATAAATATATATTAACGAAATAGTTAGGATAGTTTTTAAAAATATAACAACGCATAGAAAAATACGGTAACTAAATAAACCGTGCGGTAATATTAAAAAAATATCACTAGTGCTGTAATTTGTGTCATTACCTGTCGGATATTAGTGAGATATAAAGGATATAACGAGTGTTAATATTATTTGTTGACATTTCGTTTTAAATTTGCAACCTTTTTAAATTTTTCCTATCGTTGTTTATTTACATTCTATTTTGTTGCCATTGTTACGAACAACTGAACATATTTGATTTTTTAAAATAGTTCTGTTATTTAAAACATAAAATACGATTTTCTAGCTGAATCTCTTTCGTGCTAGATTTAATTCCTATGAAAATTTACATTCTGGAATATTTTGTTGCTATTGCTACTTAAAAATCACCACTCGTCTTCGACTCAATAGTCTAGGCCCCTAGGCGATAAATATCCGGAAATCAACTAGCACTTAATAGATTATACATGAAAAATGTTTCATTCGGTTTTCAAGCACGTTAGTAAGTTTCGGTAGTGTGTTAGGCATTGAGCGCACAAAAACATTGGTGTGATAGAGTAATTTGTTCCGTGTTTTGCGCACGATTAGCGTTGTTTCGTCACAGTGGTAATGGTTGGGTGCTCGCTGTTTAATGTCACGTGGAAACGTGCTTGGATGTCATCTGATGGCCGTGAACAGGTGAAAATCAACACGTGGACAACGCTTGATCTGATGGATGACCTGGAGAACTATAGGACAGAAATTAACGCGAAAATTACGACAAAATAGAAAAGCATATTTAGGCTAGCTTGCTTTTGAAGTTAATATATTTGTTATGAGAACTTGTTTACTCGGCTATCGCATCGAAGAATAAAAATTGTAGTCGTTAAATTATTAATTAGAAACATAAATATTTGTAAAACGTCAGCTAGCTGTTGCGACGGGGATGGCTGTGATAACAAAAGTACTGTCAAAGTGTCAAATATTTGAGTTAAATTTTCATTATTATTTAAATGTATTTAGACGTGGTCTGCATGTGATCTGCATTAAATCCGATAAATTATTATCAAAAGTAAATAATAAATAAATTCACTAATAGTATTGTATTGTAGAATAATATGTTTGTTATTTTAGGTAGTGCTAAAAGTTTGACAAATAAGTCTGTAAAGTTAAATTTTGACAGTGTGTTAAGTTTTACTTTAGCTACTATTTTGGCTAAATTTGCAAAGTGATATCGTGTACTTTAATATCACTTTCGGAAAAACTATACAGGGTGAGTTCTTTAAAGCAACCAATCAGTTTTGCTTTACATCTAAAACAATTGTTGACAAATTGATGACAGGAGTATAATAATAAAAACAATCATTTGTTTTGTACAACGGCCTTCCTAAAGTTTTTTTTTTATATTAAAAATGTTAATGTTTCTTTGAAAACTATGACCTTAATTTTAAACTTGTTATATCTTTGAAAGGGAATATTTTGGGCTAACCATTTCAATAAAAAAAGTACTCCTTTCCATTTAAGAAAATATAACTTTCATTTCCCTCGCCACTCCCCCTAATAATTTTATTTTACCAACCGTAAAATTATGCATCCCTCTTTGCTGTATAAGCGTGTGTATTAATTTTTGTTCTAAAGTTTTTAGTTAGCCAGCAAAATTTATTGCTGACTCACCCTGTATATTAATACAATTGGAAGAGATTTTAAAGTCACTTTTAAAAATAATAGTAAGTTCATATTTGCTGCGGTATACATTATATTTTTTTATCCAACACCTCTCAATAAATGCTCTATAACTATGGCGATTTTAAACAAGGAAAGTAACAGATTACCCACTAGTGGGTATAATTTAGAGAAAAGTCACTAGTGAGTATTTTTTATTTATAACAATAATAATAACACGCAACACCTTGGTAACTACTTCGATTGACATTTTAATTTAAAAATTTAAAGCATATGTCACTGTCTAATAATATTTCTTTAATAAATTTTTCATTTATTAAGAGATGTTGGATAAAACGTTATACTTCACACGTTGGTAATTCCTTACTTTGCCCACTAGTAAAGTAAATAACTATTCTCAAAAATTATTAATTAAAAACATAAATAAATAGCTTTATGTATTTGTAAAATGTCAGCTAGCTGTTGCGACGGGAATGGCTGTGATAACAAAAGTACTGTCAAAGTGTCACATTTTATTTTTCTATAATTTTTATTATTTTTTTATATGTTCTTAGACGTGTTCTGCTTGTGATCTGCATTAAACCCGATAAATTATTCTCATAGGTAAATAATAAATAAATTCACTAATTCACCAATAGTATTATACTAGCGTCGACCCCGCCTACGGCGGGGGTCTCAGCTAGGGCTCCGCCATCTCAAAACATCTCACAAAACTTATGTAGTTATAATAATATAATAGGAGATAGGTGATTTGTACTGTATAGCGGTTCGACCTACTTCGCAGATCTAATCCCTTTGCTCCTCGACCCTGAAGAAAATTTCAACTTAATTTAGGGTCCAAATAAAGTATGGGATAATGAATCATAGTGCTTTGTTAATAATATCTCATATGAGACCAGGCAATTGATGAAGAAAGGTCATTCCTCCCTTTCATGTAACTAAATTGACGAATATCATCACTTCGTTCTTCGCTTCCATGTCACTATGGGAATTTTCGTGTCTCCCATAGAGATGTTGTGTGTCTCCCAGGTTTTTCATTGAGGGAAGAGTGTTTTTTTCCATTAAGGGAAGTTGTGTGTTTACCACTGAAGAAAATTGCGTATTTTCCATAGAGGGAAGTTGTGTGTTTTCCATTGAAGGAATTTGTGTATATTCCATTGAGGGTAGTTATGTGTTTACCATTGTAAAAAGTTATATGTTTTCCATTGAGGAAGTTGTCCGCTTTCCATTGCGGGAAGTTATGTGTTCTCCATTGAGGAAAGTTGTGCTATTAGCACTGAAGAAAATTGAAAATTTTTCATTAACGAAAGTTAGATGTCTACCATTGTGGAAATTTGAGAGGTTTCCATTAGGGAATGTTGCATGTTTCTTATTGAATAACCTATAAGTTAGCTTTCTAGTAATTTCTATAAAAACAATTGCCGATCGTAATGATTTGTGATCATGAATGTTCCTCACTAACGTTCCTCAACTTACTGCTCCTAAAACATTTCATTTAATACCCGACAAGTCAGGTTTCTATGAAACAAAACAAAAAAACAAGTGCTGGTTGTAACGATTTGGAATAAAAAATTTCGTCACTGCTGTCCTTCATTTCCTGTCATCAAAAAATTTCATTTAATACTTCATAAGTTAGCGTTCTAAGAATTTCTATAAAAATAATTTCCCACTTTTATAAAATTTCACTTGATACCCCATGAATTTTTAGCAAAAAACAATTGCCCATCGTATTTTATTTCATTTCAATTAAAAAAAAAAAAATAGGTCAACTTCCATTTTTTTTATATAATCATATATCTCGTCTTTTCGAGACATTTCTTTTGATACCCAATAAGTGATTTAAAAAAAAATAATTAAATCAAACACAATTTACATTAATATTTGATCATGTAATAAAGACTTAAGTCATTGTCATCTTGTCATTTTAAAAGTATCTACAGTCAATAATAATTTGCATCCTACATGAGCTTCAAATTCCGCGGTTTTACTTTATTTTTACTAAATTTAATCGTGTAACACCCACTTTTCTAAGGACGTCAATATACAATCAAAGCAAAAAGTTTTATTCCACATTTCTAAAAAATTTAAATTAACGTTTAAAAAATTTGCATAATATCAAACACGTTTGTTCATTTATTCTAAACACAGATAAATTTACAAAACTTCTCCAACTTGTCTACAATTAATATAATTTATATTTAAAATTTTAAACTGAACTGTCAAAAATGACAAACTGTCATAGACGTTCATCTTAAAAATTCCACGGCCGCCACACTCTTAGTTGATTTTGGCCCAAAAATGCATGTTTTTTCAAGTTTTCTCGCACATCGTGTGTAAGAAAAATTTGAAATAATAAAAAGGACCTAATCCTAATCAAACTCTTAATATCTATGAAGGTTTCACTCAAATCCATCAATCCGTCTAATCTCTAGAAATTGGCAAAGTTGCGTGATGAATCTATAGATAGATATATAGGCCCCGATTGACCAAAATAGTATATATGACTAGCGTCGACCCCGCCTACGGCGGGGGTCTCAGCTAGGGCTCCGCCATCTCTAAAAATCTCACAATACTTATGTAGTTATAACAATATAATAGGAGAAAGGTGATTAGTGCTGTAAGCGATTCGACCTACTTCGCAGATCTAAGCCCTTTGCTCCTCGACCCTGAAGAAGATTTCAACTTAATTTAGGTTCCAACTGAAAGTATGGGATAATGAATCATAGTGCTTTGTTAATAATATCTCATATGAGACCATGCAATTGATGAAGAAAGGTCATTCCTTCCTTTCATGTAACTAAATTGGCGAAGAAAGCTCGTCACTTCGTTCCTCGCTTTCATGTCTCTAATATTGACGAATATCATCACTTTGTTCTTCGCTTCCATATTTTTCATTGCGAGAAGTTGTGTCTCCCAGGTTTTTCATTGAGGGAAGAGTGTGTTTTCCATTGAGGGAAGTTGTGTGTTTAACACTGAAGAAAATTGCGTATTTTCCATAGAGGGAAGTTGTGTTTTCCATTGAAGGAATTTATGTATATTCCATTGAAGGTAGTTATGTGTTTACCATTGTAAAAAGTTATATGTTTTCCATTGCGGAAGTTGTGCGTTTTACATTGAGGGAAGTTATGTGTTTTCCATTGAGGAAAGTTGTGCTATTAGCACTGAAGAAAATTGCAAATTTTCCATTAACGGAAGTTGGATGACTACCATTGTGGAAATTTGAGTGATTTCCATAAAGGAATGTTACATGGTTCTTATTGAATACTCTATAAGTTAGCTTTCTAGTAATTTCTACAAAAACAATTGCCGATCGTAATGATTAGTGATAATGAATGTTCCTCAACTTACTGCTCCTAAAACATTTCATTTAATACCCGACAAGTCAGGTTTCTATGAAACAAAACAAAAAACATGTGCTGATCGTAACGATTTGGAATAAAAAAAATTCGTCAATGCTATCCTTCATTTCCTGTCATCAAAAAAATTAATTTAATATCTACTTCATAAGTTAGCATTCTAAGAATTTCTATGAAAACAATTTCCCACTTTTATAAAATTTCAGGTTTCCATGAATTTTTAGAAAAAAACAATTGCACATCGCATTTAATTTCATTTCATTTAAAAAAAAATTATATCAGCCGTTCCATATTTTTCACAGATCGTTAGAACATGTCTATTAAAGACTTTTCATTTGATACCAAACACGATATATTTTTTATGACTTTTAGAAAAACAATCGACAATCGGTTAACTTCCATTTTTTTTTATAATCATTTATCTCGTCTTTTAAAGACATTTCTTTTGATACCCAATAAGTGATTTAAAAATATAATTAAATCAAACACAATTTACATTAATATTTGATCATGTAATAAAGACATCTGTGAATCGGACACTTTTATTGTCATCTTGTCATTTTAAAAGTATCTACAGTCAATAATAATTTGCATCCTACATTAGCTTCAAATTCCGCGGTTTTACTTTATTTTTTCTAAATTTAATCGTGTAACACCCACTTTTCTCAGGACGTCAATATACACTCAAAGCAAAAAGTTTTATTCGACATTTCTAAAAAAAATTAAATTAACGTTTAAAAAATTTGCATAATATCAAACACGTTTATTCATTTTTTCTAAACATAGATAAATTTACAAAACTTCTCCAACTTGTCTACAATTAATGTAATTTATATTTAAAATGTTAAACTGTACTGTCAAAAATGACAAACTGTCATAGATGTTCATCTTAAAAATTCCACGGCCGCCACACTCTTAGTTGATTTTGGCCCAAAAGTGCATGTTTTTTCAAGTTTTCTCGCACATCGTGTGCAGGAAAAATTTGAAATCATCAAAAGGACCTAATCCTAACCACACTCTAAATATCTATAAAGGTTTCACTCAAATCCATCAATTCGTCTGAGCTCTAGAAATTGGCAAAGTTGCGTGATGAATCTATATATATATAGGCCCCGACTAACCAAAATAGTATTTGGATAATAATTTGTTTGTTAATTTAGGTTTTTAATTCAAGTTTGACATAAGAGTCTATAAAGTTTAACTTGATCTACTATTTTGGCTAACTTCCCGTAGAAATATCGTGTACTTTTAAACACCGCAAAATTTGGTGGAGTCGCGCCTTCACATTCAAATATATAATCTTCCTATCATAAAGAAAATTACTAACGCTTGTTGTCACTTTGTATAGCCCTAAAAAACCGTTGTAGGTAGTTAATAAGATTCCCCATCCCGCTGCTGGCCATTCTCTCTCCTCTCGTCATTTGTAACGCGGACATTTTCAGCCAGAAATGAAGATTTATGTTTGAACTGATATTTCCATGTCATGGCCTCATATATCAAAATGTTTTAACAAGTACCGCAAGATGTTTTTATTCATTTTTCGTGGCCACGGCCAGCACATGAGTCGTTCGCACATTTATTATTTTTCACTTTCAAAGAACTGATTTATAAGAGTTTTAATTTATTGTTGAGTTTTTAACTGCATAAAAATGCTCCTGTGATTCTCTTATCCACTAACGTCTTTAAGGTTTGTAATTTGACAGAACTGTGCGTCAAATATAGGGTGGTTCATAATGTACGGAAAAGTTAACTATTATGCTTTAAATTTTAATTGGGAATACTTAGTTAAACAAGGTTTGGTTACATAATTAATAAAAATAATTAACAACTATTTTCGAAATTTGGAATAGGTTTGTTCCAAGTGGTCATTTCTGACAAGTTTGTGACAAACTTCAGTGCGCCTGTGAAAAATGTAAACAAGTTAAGTTTGAAACATAGACTGGAACGACGATTGGAATGAAGCGCATGTGCATGCTCATATTTTGTTTTGACAGCTAACCTTAAATATAAATATAAATAAAGAAATTCATACATTTTTCGCCACAAAAAAGAAATGTTTCTAAGTTAACTTGTTTACATTTTTCGCAGGCGCACTGAAATTTGTCACAAACATGTCACAAACTTGTCAGAAATGACCACTTGGAACAAACCTAATATAGAGGTTTCAATGCTATGTTTTTTATATTGTAGGTAGTGTATAGCAAAAGTGTAAATACAAAAATCTGGTGTGGGCACTACACAACTTTCTTATACATATAAAACCATCTGAACACGTGTGACTTATTCCTTGCTTATGTCTTTATTTTAACAATTATTTGACATACATATGTTAAACCTGTTTTAGTTTTTGTTCCCACTGTAACTAAAATTAATAATAGTTATTTGTTTAACTAGGCATCAAAATACCAGATTTACAGCAGAGGCTGCCGTTTTATTGACGAGGCGAAGCCGAGGCAATGAATGCTGCGGAAGCTATAAATCTGTGTTTGATGCCGAGTTAAACACTTAATTTTTTTGCCGATTTGGAATTAATATTAATTTAGTGATTATTTTATATAGATATTTTGAAGGTTATCGCTGTCAAATTTCGTTGCCATGCATGTATTGAACGGTTGCTATGTATTTATTGGCGGTTGCTATGCGTTTGCGGAGCGGTTGTAAAATATTTGTACAGCCTAGGAATAAAAGTGACACTTTACAGTTTGTTAGCAGTCTGTGAAGTGGCATCTTTAATGTCATTCTGCAAAAAAATATATTATTTAAAATATAATTTAGTTGTTTCTTACAATTAGAAGCAAGTACAAGAAAAGGGCAAATAACATTTTATATTCCAAAAATTTTTGCTTTCACTTGAAACATTTTTGAAAAAAATGTAATTTATTGTTTTGTGTCTCTAGTAAACTTCCTCTTCCAGTTTTTCAATTTCATTCAAAATCAACTCAACTCTTCATATTTTCTTATAAAACTTATAAATTTCAAGTTTCGTTTCCATATCTTATCTCGTGCATGAGATATTGCGCATACGGACATCCATCCATCCATCTTCACACACAGACATCATTGAGAAATTGGTCTAAACGGATTCAGTGGACCTTAAAATATGTATTTCCGTAAAAATCTCGTCAACGATTTTTTTTAATGATACTTTGTATAAGAAAGTAAAAATTGTTCAAAATTTTAATAAGAGCTATGGTTATCTAAATGATAGTATTTCACAATATATCAATCAAATTAAACTAACATTTGTTAGATAAATTGTAATACTGCCATGGAAAAACAAAAACAAAACATATTAGACTTTTCTAAAAACAGAATTAGATTTATTTAATACAGTGTTGTATTATTTTGTGTAGTAATTTCGTAGAAAATTGTAATGATTAAGGCCAAATTGAAATTTCATTTCTTTCCATTTCTTTCAGTTAAATGAATAAATAATTTAACTTTCAATCTTCCCCGTTTATTGTGAGTCACCCTATATATCATACTCTCAGATCTGAGTACAATAATAATAATTTCAGATTTAGGAATAATGCTACAGAACAACTATCAAATGTAAAGTAGTAAAATGGTAATAAAATTTTATCTACAATTGAAAACAATCTAAATGTCTCGTTCATATATGCTTTAGTAAAAGCGAAACAAATGATAAGCGGCTTCAGAGAAACCGGGCGATTAAAATAATAATATTGTTAACAATTTCTGATAAAATTCTAGCTGTTAGTTGTCTAATAATCCAACACGCAAACTATCGCGTGCCAATAATTTGTAAATCGCAAAAAATATGTAAATTTGCCGTCAATTTATAAATAAATAAATTACAGTCTAAACTGACAAACTAAGTGACAAATGTGTCCATTAAATTATACAAAAATTTACTAAGATATTTCAAAATAACCTGACAGGGTTTCAAATAATCTACCACTTCCGGTCATTGAATTATCTCAAAAAACTAATCAGTTCTTCCTAAGGGGATACAAATGTAATAAACAAAATTAACAATTTTGTGTTCAACAGTTTTTGATAAATCCTAACATATCAAAATCGTATTCTAGGGACCTTAAAACGTGCTTATATATTAAACTCACTACCGATTTTTTTACATGATTCCAATACACGAAATAAAACGTGTCAATGAATAAGAAACTAAACACAATTATTAAGCAATTAGAGCATTTACAAAAAAAAGTTTGGAAAATTACTAGAAAATACATCTTATATCCTTAGTTTACTGAATAATTCTGTAAATTCTATAATAGTTATTTATGTATCAAAGTACTGAAGTTCAATTTTTTATCACGTATATGGAATTTAGTTGCCGAGGCCCGTAAATAAACCATGTGAGTGATAAAAAGGAACTTCAGTGACGAGGTACATATTAAGTTTTATTTGAAATAGAAAATTCGAAAAAACTGTACAAAAATTACAATATAGGTTAAGTTTATACATCTGTCAGTTGTCAATTGAAACTGACAGTCAGTGTTGCCAACCTCGAGAAGTGAAGTTATCGTAAATAACACAAAAAATTATGTGTTTTTTCCTCAATTTCGTCATCGGAATTAATTAGTTAATTCTTGTTGCAAATTTTGTTTCATGTTACGTCCAAATTTACTATAGTACGTCAATATATCTGACAAAATTATCCTAATTGTACAATAATTATTTAACGGTTGCCAACACTGGGTTGCTCAAAATCGTCGTATAATGGGTTACTTTAGTGACGATTTCTGAGCTTTTAGTGACGATTATGAGCACTTTAGTGCCGATTTCAAATAAATAAATTTTTTCGAAATCGATACTGAAGTACACGATATCACTCTGGGAAGCTAGCCAAAATAGTAGCTAAAGTGAAACTTTACAGACTCATCTGTCAAACTTGAATTACAAACCTAAAATAACAAACAAATTATTCTATTATACCATTGGTGAATTTATTCATTATTTACTTTTGATAATAATTTATCGGATTTAATGAAGATCACATATAGACCACGACAAAGAACATTTAAAAAATATTGAAAATTATAACCAAATTTGACAGTTTGACAGTACTTTCGTTATCACAGCCATCCCCGTCGCAAAAGCTAGCTGACGTTTTACAAATACATAATGCTATTTATTTATGTTTTCAATTAATAATTTAACAATTCTGGAAAAAATATAATCTATACTTCGGCACTAAAGTATTTTGTATTACTCATTTGGTTTATTCGTAATTTAAAATTATACTTTAGTGCCTTGATATACAAATAACTATTTTTTGTTGTCACCATTACAGGATGTGGCGGGAGGTAAAAATGCGTAACGATTCTATTGACTGGCGAGTCACGTGACAATGTTTTGTTTTGAGGTTATGTGTAACTGTCATTTATAATTTATGAAGGATGGTGGACGGAAGAGAAAAGAAAATTGATTATTTGCTTCAGCACGGAAAGAGACAATTAGTTTCGATTGTAAATAAATGTTTTCTTTAGGTAATGGGACTTGTTATGTTGTTAAAATCAAATTATTGTCTCTATTTGTCATGTTTTGCTTTGGAGAACTGTCATTTTACTGTAATTTCTTCAGAGATATTTGCAAACATATCATTTGGACGAAGCCTAAACTGATGGTTTGTCTGTAATGTTATAAATGTGAAAATAAGAACGAGGTTTAAGAGAATTTTCCTTATATGCTTTTTAACTTGTTAATAAATCTAAAAGCACAGGAAATTGCAATTTTCTGTCTTATTATATGTTGCAGTAACATTAGTACCTATATTATACATTAAGGGAGAAAAGTGTATGATTTTTTCCCGCGGAGTAAATAGAAGCACGGGCCGTAGGCGAGGGCTACAATACGACTTTTCACTACTCCAGCAAATCCAATATTTATGATGGTTATTATGTTTTAAAAATAATAATAATAATAATAATATTTTATTCTTTCTTTGAATCATACAGATTATAGATATCGTCAATAAAAAATTTAAATAAATAATACAACATATTATACAATGTGATTTTTTGAATTATTTGAAATGTAATATAATTAATGATAATTATTTTTGATTTGTTTAATTTTGTTCATTTTTCACATTATTTGAGCTCTTTTCCTCACGACGGGCGAGAAAGTGCGCAAATCTCCCGTAGATATGAAATTGGCTGATTCTGCCATAATACACAATATCATAAACATAAAAAATTGATTATAATACAGTCGAACATAAGAAATTATATTTATTGTTAAAGTTTGCTTTTTCAAATGAAATATTTTTGTTTAGTAGTTGGTGAATTTGCTTTTGTTTCTTAAATAATTCGAGAGTGACATTTATAGTAGTTTGATTATTTAAAAATCAAAATTAGGCTGAAATAACTGAACTTTATTGTTGTTGTTATTGTTAGTCAATTTTTTAGGCACTAGGCAACATATTTATTGATTATAATATTGTTGTTGTTATTTTCTCGAGATTGAAAAATAAATGTTTTGATGTCAGTTCCTTCTATTTATATTTAATTTTTAATAAATACTACAGATAGTACTTCACCTGAAGTACAAGTGGCAGAAAAGTAACAAAAAAATTGCAAAGAAAAACATATATTATTTTCAATCAGTTACTAATCAAATATGCGTTAAATCACAGATTGGAAAATAGCAACTTTCCAACTTTTTAAAAGTGCAAAATTTACATGTTATTAACCGAATATGGAGCCTATTTTGTAACTTGTTAATTTTAACGGCCCGATAAAAATTTTAAGTAATTATAACAGACGTTACTAAATAAAATTGGAAAATTTCACTTGACACATATATGTTTATTGGTTAAAATTTTTAACAGGCCGTTTAAATTTACAGAAATTACAGAATAGGCCCCTTACAAATTTTTTATGTAAATAACATTAATAGTTATTCGCACATATAGTTCCTAATCCCTCTATTATTGCATCACAATAGTTCAATAGCGTAACATAACACATAAAGCAGCATGAACATAGATCAATTGCATCTATACAATGAGAAGCGTCCCACACATATCAGGGACTGCATTGTATTCAAACAATTGCCTGTCTATATGCACTTGAATCATAGATGTTTATACATAATCTAGATACCTAACTCGATGCGCAAAAGTGAAGCCTCGGTGGCCATTTGCTAAAAAGGCGAAAATTACATTTGTGTCAATTTAATAGTATATTATTAATGGGGTAAATAGCTCCGAGGTAACGTATCGGATTGTGGATCATGAGATCCTCAGTTCGAATCCCACTACCCCTGTGGTTCCCCCTCCACTGACAACTTGAGGGGCTATGACTTGACGACTGGTAACAGAATTTCATACGCAAAAATATATCACTTACCAAGATCTGCGTAAGCAGAGTGCCACACCCATAATGAGTAAAAGGCGTGATGGTATATTTATTTTATTTATATTGTTATATTATGAGGGATTTTGAAAGTCATTATTCACGAAGATGAAGTTTGCAATCACCCGAATGAATAATGACCATAATCCCGAATATAATATTGAACTTTTCCTACTCCTGTAAAATCGGAAATAACACTTTTGAAAATGATCGAAATTCATTGAAAAACGACAACATAAAAATACACAATGACAACTGACTACATGTCAACTGTCAGACGACCGTTGCTTGGTGATCCACATCACGTCTTTAAAATGACAGTGTATTATGGATTTCTGGCTCTGTGATTGGTCGAGAAAAGTGAATTATGCATCATAATTCACTGTCGTGTATGATGCGTTCCATAATTCATTGAAAAAATTGAAATAATGGGGATATATTTATACAGGAGTAGAGAAAGGTATTTATTACAATATATAGTTCAGTTAAACAGTACAGCAAAATAATCAAATCAAAAGTAAAATGTGAGTAAAAGACATAAATTTAATAAATTAATATTATTTTCAAACCAATAAATAAATAGATAAAGTTAAATACTTGTACTACATTTCATATTTTAGCAATTAAAATAAATTTAATAACAATTTATGAGTTTTATTTTCTATTTACTTACATCATATTTAAATATTGCCTTTCTAACAAATGGCCGCCGCGGCTTCACTTATCAAATTGATTGTTTATTTATTTGTTGAGTTTGATATCTATTACTTGAATATATCCTAATACATCTACCGGGAGTCCCAAAAAATGTACATGTCATTTTACCATTTACGAATTTCTTCAATAAATTATTTCATTACTTATTTGTATGTATCGTGGTCGCAGTGTGTGGTACTTATTTCTATCCCGTTCGATATTTTCGCGTTATTTTTGGGCGATCTGATTTTCTTGTTTTGCTATTGGTTCGGCGATTTTACGGTGGTTACTGTTTATATTTGGCAACCATGTGCTGTTGCTTGCAACGCTGTAGCTAAGTTTGAAGTTGAACTATTATTAAAGTTGATCTAATTTTATTATATATACATTTCCGGAGAATAAAGGCAGTAGGAATTTTGAAATATTTTTACTTGTGTTACACAATGTCTAAAACGGTTGTACGTTATTTCAAGACAGGAAGAAGAATACGCCGCCAAACATTAAGCAATGATTAAACTATTAAAAATTTGAAAAAGCGAAAGTTCCAATTTTGTCTGACATTGGTAATTCCTTAATGTTTGTGATGCTTATATCATTTTTTGCACAATTGGAGTATGCAAAATTTATTTTTTCTGTACTGGATACTAAAGTACACGATATCACTCCGCAAAGTTAGCCAAAATAGTAGCTAAAGTAAAACTTTACTCTTGTCAAAATTTACTTTACAGACTCATCTGTCAAACTTGAATTATAAACCTAAAATAAATAACAAATTATTCTATAATAGTTATTTATGTATCTAGAACGAAAAGTGAAACTTTAAGGTACTAGTAAGTTGTTTAATTACTTGCGAGGACCTTAAAATCACTTTTCGTTCGAGGTACATACAAAATTTTATTTCATACTGGTTACTAAAGTTGTTAAATTATAGTATTTATTAACAGAAATTATCAAAAATTCGTAGAAATATGAGTTGATATAAGTAGGCTAAATAACAATTTCTATAGGAACAAGTATTTGTTTATAAATAATGAACCAATTAAAAGTCAAATGTTACTTTAAGGTTCTAGGACTTTAAAGTTTCACTTTTCGTACGATAAATAGTCCGAAAAATGTATCATAAGTAACCAGTATAATATAATAATGTTTATTCAACACCTCTCAATAAATGCTCTATAACTATGGCGATTTTAAACAAGGAATGTAACAGATTACCCACTAGTGAGTATAATTTTGAGAAAAGTCACTAGTGAGTAATTTTGTATTTAAAACAATAATAATAACACACAGCACCTTGGTAACTACTTCGATTGACATTTTAATTTAGACAATTTAAGGCATATAATATTTCTTTAATATATTTTGCATTTATTAAGAGATGTAGGATAAAATGTTATACTTCACACGTGGGCAAAGGGAAATTACCCACTCGATAAAATTTCTCTCATGGGTAATTCCTTACTTTGCCCACTATTACTATGGTGTATTTATTTATTATTTACCTTTGATAATAATTTTTCGGATTTAATGCAGATCACATGCAGACCACGTCTAAGAATATATACAAAATAATGAAAATTATATCAAAATTTGACACTTTGACAGTACTTTTGTTATTACAGCCATCTCCGTCACAACAGCTAGCTGACGTTTTACAAATACATAATGCTATTTATTTATGTTTTTAATTAAAGATTTAACGATAAAAAATATAATGTTTATTAAAATTTTTACATAAGAGTCTGCAAAGTTTAACTTTAGCTACTATTTTTGCTAACTTCGCGTAGTAATATCGTATCGGAAATAAATATATATCAGCACGCCTTTTATCTATTGTGAGTGTGGTACTCTGCTTACGCAGATCAGATATATTTTTGCGCCAAAATACGTTTCCCAATATGTGGAGGGGAAACCACAAGGGTAAAGTTAAAATAACAACTTTTCAGCTTTGGAATTTGAACTGGAAAAATACTGGTAATAAAATAATAAATGAACATTGCAGAAATTCATGGCTGTCAACATGAATGATTCACATTCATCAATTAAAAGTTCTAGATGAAAAAACCTGCATTGCGTGATAGACTAATCAATAATAATTTTCTAATCACCTCATTACGGACGCATTGACGTATGAAACATTAACAAACGACGATCGACTAATTGGTGAATGGTTCCAGCGCCTTCTTGGTTATTTTCATATCGGCACTGGCGAACTCTGTACTAATTTGTCAAATGGGACCCAATTATTTAGCGGGTGTCCCCAAAGAAAAATCGACTCATTAAAATTTAACACCATAATTTGAGTTTTGCGTGTCGCCACTCACGGGAAAATTAATTTGAATTTATAATAATATCCAGAGATATTTTTTAGATGATTGTAAACGCATTAAGTCAACAGTCACTTCATTTGTATATTACCAGAATTAAATAAATAATAAATAAATATACCAATACGTCATTCATCTGTGTTTGAGTGTGGCACTCTGCTTCGAATAGATCTCGCTGTGATATACTTTGATAATGTTTTATAATATAACAATCTTACATAAATCAAGTATTATATTTTTGAATATTTTAAATTATGCACTTTAAAACAAAAGTGTAGATTAAATACAAATGTTGTTCAGAATTAAAAATACATGTAATAAGGCCCATTTGGTTACCTAAACTTTAGTATTTCTCGATATATCAATCTAGAAATTAATATTTATTAGAAAAATTGTAACAGGACCATGGAAATTTAAACAAAAACTAAATAGCTATTTATGATATAAGTGTTAAAAGGGACATTTAATAATTAAATGGCAAAGTTTGTGAAATGAGGCGAAGCCGAGTGAAACATCCCCACGAACTAAATAAATCATTTTTAACATGTATATCCTACAAAATTTTATCTACGATCCCAGTGTATTAGTAAATAATAAAAAAATGTGGAATGATATTTTAATAGGTTCTTGTTGATTTATTGATACAAATCGTTAGCAACGTGTTGAATGTAGCATTAAAATGACTTATAACACATTGTTTTGTTTTAACACTAGTGTCAGAAAGTGACACTTTTAACTTGCTAAGCAACCGTTAACTTTTAACAACGGTCGTAGATAATAGTTATTTATGATATGTGTTAAAAGTGACATTTTATGAGTAAGCGGAGAAGTTTATGAAACGAGGCAAAGCCGAGTGATACAACCCCACGAACGAAATATATCACATTTAACACATACATAATAAATTTCTACGATTTTCCTAATGTAAAATACTAAAAAAAAATGTAGGGTAATATTTGTTGATTTATTGATACAAATCATTAGCAACGTGCTAAAAGTAACATTAAAATCACTTTTAACACGTTGCTGTGTTACTTTTAACACTAGTGTCAGAAAGCGACACTTTTACCTTGCTAAATTGCCTATTCTGTAATTTAACTATTAATTTTTAACGACCCGTTAAAAGTTGTAGCCAATAGAAGCATATATGTGAAATAAAATTTCAATTTTTATTCAGCGCCGTCAGTTATTATTGGTTAAAAATTTTAACAGGCTGTTAAAAATTAACATGTAATATACAGAATACGCCCCTAAGCAACCTTTAAATGAACAGATAATAGTATATTATTATATGAGGAATTATCATCCGAGTGATTAATGACCATAATCCCGAATATAAACTGTACTTTTTCTACTCCTGTGAAATCGGAAATCACTTTTGAAAATGGTCGAAATTCGTTGAAAACACACAATCGATTGAAAAACATCAACATAAAAATACACAATGACAACTGACCATGTCTTGTTTATCTTTTCATGGCCGTGTTAAATATTAATTTTAATTTAATTGATATATCGTGAAATACCAATATGTACGTAGTCAAATGGGCCTTACTGCATGCATTTTTAAATTCTGAACTACTTTTGTATTTACACCTTTGCTTTAGTGAATAGGTTAAAAAGATACAGCAATAAAAAAATAGCATTGAAACCCCTACACGCTACGTTTCAATTGTACACCCGGTATATATGCGGTAGGTATATGGTTTAATTTTATAGTTTAATATATAGTGTGGCATTTAATCAACAAGTATGGCACAGTTTTTGTTTAAACTTCATCAGATAATCCAACAACATATAAAACAGTATTCGTTCGAAATAAGCTTGGACAAAGACATACAAACACACTCACATGCACATATACGAGATATTAATCAATATGTAGTTCCAGTGGACCATGGAACCACTGTGGTTTCTACGTATGTATGTATGTATGTGTCTGTGTGTGTGTATGTGTGTGTGTGTGTGTGTGTGTGTACAAGGGTTGACAGAAGGGTGGAAGGGTCAGGGGGTGAAATACACGATCAATGAACAGTCACGCACACAAAACGACCCAAATTTTAAATGGGTCTTATGTGATGATTTCTACTAAACTATTCATGAATATGAAGTTAGTTTCACTTTTGGGTAGCACGCAATTTTTATTTACAATATAATGTGGCCACCACACAACTTTCTTTTACATATTACTCTGAATTTCAATGTTTAATAATTGCTCACATGTGTAACAGAAATAAATGTTTCAGTTATTTGTTTGTTGTCATAGCAACTATAATATATTATTATGGGATGGTATTTCTAACTTCTGATAAACAAGAATAAATTTATCAGTGGAATAAACAAAAAATTTCGTATCAAAATCATAGCTTTTAAATGATTATTATTCTAGCTGTCATCTTTTGATACGATATTTTTTATTTATTCCACTAATAAATTATCCCGAATATAATACTATACTTTTTCTACTCCTGTAAATGATCGAAATTCGTTGAAAATACACAATGACAACTGACTACATGTCAACTGTCAAACGGCCGTTGCTAGGTGATCCACATCATCTTTAAAATAAGCGTGAATTATGGATTTCTGGCTCTGTGATTGGTCGAGAAGAGTGAATTATGAATCATATTATTGTGAATTATAGGTACAATAATTCATCGAAAAAATTGAAATAATGGGGATATATTTATGCAGTAGTAGAAATAGTATATTGTACAACGAGCATGGAATGGTATTCATTTCCTACGAGTATGAAAGTTTGTAGCATGAGCCGAAGGCGAATGCTGCAAATCATACGAGTACAAAAAGGACATTCCATGCGAGTTGTACACTATACTTTTTCTACGACCACGATATTATTTCCAAATTAATTTAATTTTAATAATAAATTTGTCCCGCTTTCACCATTTCAATATTTGACAATTCTAAATAAGTATCCTAGCAATGGCTCCTGTACTTAAATGAGCTGACCTGTATTGAAATACTCACAAAACAAATTCATTTCGCACGATGCTTGCAATGTACTTCATATCCCTAGCAACAACAAACATACAATGAGCAGATTTCTAAGTGGTCGTAGAAAAAATATATTTTGATGCACAAAATACAACTTCATTTCTCTTTGGCCCTAGGAAAGGTGTAGTGTAATACCCACAATATTTTTGACTGCTAGTGTCCATTTTCCCCATGCATATAATGTGTAATATGTAGTTTTTACAAACATGCATTTTAATGTATTTATGTGTAACATGTACAACAAAAACGTGTTAAAAATGCAGGAAAAAAACGCCATTCCATCTTGTTTTATTATATATGACATATGAGGTAATCTTAATAAATTTTAATAATACTTTTTACTTTTGAAACCTGTACATCTACAGTTAGTTTGTGTACATACATTCTTCCAACAATGAATGTTTTTCTTAATACTCTAGTTTATATTTATGCCGAAAAATGTCAGTCACTTAAATGATTTTCGCCAATCGTTTAGAGTAAGCGCTGCCACCATTTAATTTTGACTGGTATCCGTTGTATCTCCTACATAGCGGACAAATCTTCTAAAAAAGATTTGTCCTGTAGTTCTTATCTCCTCTTGGAGAGTGGTTATTTGTGTAAACTGCACGCGCAAAACTGTATTACTCTGAAATCTGTTTTAAGTAAAGTGCCACACTATAGTATAACAATTCATAAAGTAACCACACTTCAAATATATCATGATCCCAATATTTCAGTAGTATGCTAGCGAATACATGGCCGCTCAATGTCCACTGAAATCTTGAAATCTTATATTAAACATAAAAAAAGAGTATAGTATATCAGTTAAATCCGTCAAATATCATGCCACAGTATTTCTTTCATGTTAAGTTCATAAAATGAGAGCAAAACAGAGAAGTAAACTTATTTGTACCATGAAAAATTGTAGGAACTTTTTATAGTGCAGGTGAAATAATATTTTTAGATTGTATCTCATTTGCAACTGACAGCTATTCAAATTTACCGCCGCACACTGCTACTGCCAATATGGCCACTCTGCTCAAGGCCATAGATCGATGTAACATTAAATGGATAAATGATGGGGTAAATAGCTCTGTGGTAACGTGTCGGACTGTGGATCGTGAGATCCTCAGTTCGAATCCCACTGTCGACAGTTACAAATTTAAATTTACCCCTGTGGTTCCTTCTCCACTAACATCTTTGGGGGCTATGACTTGACGGCTGGTAACCGCACTTCATACGAAAAAATATATCACTTACCGAGATCTGCGTAAGCAGAGTGCCACACCCGTAATGGGTAAAGGCGTGATGATATATTTATTTTATTTTATTTATGTGATGATATATTTATTTTCCGACGAGTGCTATAAAAAGTTGACTTTTGCGCTTGCATTTGTCAAGTTAATATTTTACTTTGTCGCTCGTCTCCAATAGCAACGAGCGGTAAAAAAAATGTTTATTTATATACAAACTAGATACTGAACTCAATATAAACAATAGATCCTCAGTTCGAATCCCACTACTAACAGTTGAAAATTTAAATTTACCCCTGTGGTTCACCCTCCACTAACAACTTTGGGGGCTATGACTTGACGGCTGGTAACCACATTTCATATGAAAATAATATATCAATTACTGAGATCTGCGTAAGCAGAGTGCCACACCTGTAATGGATAAAATGCGTGATGATATATAAACAAACAACTTGGTAAATGAAGCCGCGGCGGCCATTTGTTAGAAAGGCAATATTTGAATATAATGTTTAGTAAATAGGAAATAAAACTCACACAAATTGTTATTATATTTATTGTAATTGCTAAAATATGAAATGTAATACAAATATTATACTTTATCACTATATTTATTGGTTTGATCACTTTAATTATTGGTTTGAAAATAATGTTAGTTTATTTATTTTATGTCTTTTTACTGATATTTTGCTTTTGACTTGACCATTTTGCTATACTGTTAAACTTTACAATCAATTGTAATAAATACCTTTAAATTGACACAAATGTCTCTTTCTGCCTTTTGAGCAAATGACCGCCGAGGCTTCACTTTTGCGAGTCGAGTTAGGTATATAGATTATATATAAACATCTAAGGAACAATTACAGCAAACTGACATTTTACTTTTATAATCAATCATCGGAAAAATATTGTGTGTAATTCGAGCGCAAAGTATTTATGTCGCTCTCGCACGATTGAAACGTTTGTCTGTGGTTCACGTTTCAATATTTGTGTTCGAGTGACAAAACAAAACTTTGCGCTCTAAATATAAAAATAGCTATTTCATATATGAGTTGTAGAATCTTGGTACAAGTAGACGTTAGCATTATTCATGTTATGTACTACAAAAGTTGTAGTAAAATATGTAGAATTCAATAAAATGATTTCATTGTAAACAGCATCCAAATCAGCTGACATGTCTGCGTCAAATTATCGTCAAAACTACAAAGTTCCACACATTAGTTTGTTGTTAACGAAGTCACAACAGAAACGTAACACTTAGCACTCACTTCACATCATACAATCACCATTAGTTCACTCCGCGGTGTCATCTGCCATGTTCACTGTTCACACTCTACTCTAATGATCATTGTCACCGCTTGTCTTAATTGATTAACAAGAGTAAATAGAGGAAGGCGCACGGCGCTAAGGGTAGAGCGTGTACCTACTTATACTTTAGACTTTGAACAGTTTTGTTGGTATTGTGGTGTGGAAGAGCAGCTTTTCACGCCTGGGGTATTTGTTTAGGTTAGACGCACAAAGGAAATGAAATCGTCGATGCACTCGGCGCTTGTGATTTGGCTGGTATTTCTGGAATAGTTTACGAGGACTTGTTGCTTGTTCGACTTTAAAACTCTCACCTGAATGCTGCTCATACACACAAATCTTTTAATTGAGATAGTTTCCCATAGCTGAGCGCGACACTGATATGTTTTTGTGCGGATAGTTTTAAAACGGTACAAAATATGGTAAAAATTTCAAACAAACATTGTAGCATGGTGAAACGCACTAAAATTGTCAAGCTTCTTTGCTTATACCAGTGCGATTGTTCAACGTACAGAGCTCCGAAAATGGCTAAAATGTTTTTTGACTAATACTCCCGCCAGTAATAGCATCATTGATTATTTTTTGACGTTTCTTTAAACCAATGAAATGCTTTATTGTATGTCACGTGTCTGCGTTTTAACTAATCCTGTCATTATTATACTGAGAATTATGCTCTTGTGATTATTCCCGGCAATATTCTCTGTAGCTTTTTTGTTGTTGTTGACAGCTGTCAGATAGTTGTCATCAACACAAGTAAAAATGAGCAAAAAAGATAGATTTAGTGGCGTGCCTGATGAAATCAAAAAATAATCTAATTAAATGTAACTCGAGAGTTCGATAATTAGAAAATAATTCTCTAGTATCTTTCTCAAACTTGTTGCCATTTGGCAATTGCCTGGCAACAAGTCTTCGAAAGATCTGTCAAATTATTTTCAATTTATTCTCACTCTCTTGTTATATTATTGACAACATTTGTTGTCAAATTGATGACATGAGTATAAATAATAAAAACAATAACTCGTTTTGTTCAACTGCCTACCTAAAGTTATATTATCCAACACCTCTCAATAAATGCTCTATAACTATGGCGATTTTAAACAAGCAAAGTAACAGATTATCCACTAGTGGGTATAATTTTGAGGAAAGCCACTAGTGAGTATTTTTATATTTATAACAATAATAATAACACACAACACCTTGGTAACTACTTCGATTGACATTTTAATTTAAAAATTTAAAGCATATGTCACTGTCAAATAATATTTCTTTAATAAATTTTGCATTTATTAAGAAGTGTTGGATAAAACGTTATACTTCACACGTGGGCAAAGTGGAACTACCCACTCGATAAAATTATCTCACTCAGCCTTCGGCTTCGTGAGCTAAAATTTCTCTCGTGGGTAATTCCTTACTTTGCCTACTTGTAAAGTAAATAACTATTTTCCATATTATAAATATTAATATTTCTTTGAACTTTGTGACCTTAATTTTAATTTTAGGTATAGGAACATGTTATATCGTTGAAAAGAGAATACTTCAAACTATCTATTCCAATAAAAAAAATAGTACCCTTTTCCATTTAAAAAAATATATCTTTCATTCGTCCCTGCTACATCCTATAATAATTTTATTTTACCAACCGTACAATTATACCCTCCTCCGTGCTGTATATGCCAGTGTATTTATTTTTTCTCTAAAGTTATTAGTTAGCCAGCAAAACTGATTGGTTACTTTAATAAACTCATCCTGTATTGTACTATATTATCCGATACTTGTGATAAATCTCAAATATGCAACGTGGTATTCATTGCAGACAAAACGGGTTAATAATAAATCAGATAGGTGATGTAGTGGTTGTATGCGACCGCCGTCACCTGGTACCAGGAGGCGGGGCACCGCCCCCGGGCCCCACCGTGACAGGCACCGCGAAATCTCCTGCCACGCGGCAAACAATCAACGCTGAATTGTTTTGTGGTACATGCAATCCACAAAAAATAAATATATCACAAATTTTAAGTGTCTATAAATAAATTTTATCCAACACCTCCCAATAAATGCTCTAAAACTATGGCGATTTTAAACAAGCAAAGTAACAGATTATCCACTAGTGGGTATAATTTTGAGGAAAGCCACTAGTGAGTATTTTTTTATTTATAACAATAATAATAACACACTACACCTTGGTAACTACTTCGATTGACATTTCAATTCTAAAATTTAAAATATATGTCACTGTCAAATAATATTTCTTTAATAAATTTTTCAATTATTAAGAGGTGTTGGATAAAACGTTATACTTCACACGTGGGTAATTCCTTACTTTGCCCACTTGTAAAGTAAATAACTATTGTATTGCTGTAGAACTTCATTCATCTTAATGTTGGTGAATCATTAAATGGCAGTTAAATTTACCAATGAACAATATGCAAACTAAGTATCTTAAATACCTTAACAAGTTACTATTAGCTTTAAACGAACAACATGTCATAATTATCTTCTTCCTCCTTTCTTTTAACGAATTAAAATTTGTTGTAATTTAATTATATGCACTAAATAACCCGGATCCTTTCATAATACTCAAACAAAGCAGCTCGTTAAAATATTAATCGTAATTAATAAACATTGATGAATAGAAATTGTTACACTTTTATGCAACTAGTAATAACGTTGTTTTTTAATTAATTTAATTATACTAATAAAATAATTATATTATTATGATATTTATCCAATTTGTATGTGGCACTCTGCCTAAAGCAGCTCTATTCAGATCTATTTTACTAACCGTTAATTCACGATCTCACAAAAATTTTAATGAATGGGAAACCAGAGGGGTGAAGTTAAAATAGCAAGTGTCTCCTAATTCACAGTCCGATACTATTTATAGAAAAATGTTTCAAGTATTGATTTCGTATTTTCTCTAATAGTTGAACTAAGCACAAAAATACCAGATTTACAAATTGTATACATTATTATTGAAAATAGGAATGTGTTTTCTATACTACTTAAAACAATGATGTACAAATTTGGTTTATGTGGAATTTATATGTAGGTAAGCTCGTTTCGTCGCACTTTTCACAAACAAATCCTAAGCCTACACAACTCAAGCTCGACAAATTCTAATCACAGTACTTATTTTTAATGGTGAAGTAGTACATAGAAAGATTGAAGAATATTTTATCTAAGATCGTTATTAAAAGTGGCTCTTTTAACTATTGCTTAGCAGGTTAAAAGCAGGGTTGGCAGATATATATCAAGTGATATATATCATGATATATATCTTGATATATATCCGATATTTATTGATTGATATATATCATGATATATATCACTTATTAATTTTTTACAAAATAAATACCCAGAGTGAAAAATTCTTGATATTTTAAATCAAAATACCGATAAAAAATCCAAAAGCTTGGACTGGGTCTTCTCAAAAAGTGATGAAGTCGTGTTACGTGAAGATAATGATGATGATGATGATATTCCTTTGGCCCGGTTGTGCGAAACTTAAAAACATGTCAAACGACAAGTTATTATGATATTTATGTAATATAAATATTTAGGAAAATATTATTTTTTGTTACTTAAATTAAAATATGAATATTTTATATCATATGTCAAACTACAATAGTATTTACTCATTTAGGTATTTACTATTTATATAATATATTTAGGAAAAATGTTATTTCTTGTTACTTAAATAATAATAATTTTTGTCTTGTTTTTTGTTATTTTAAACTAAAGTTTTATTTTTGTTGTTTACCAAAATAAAGGTATTTTACGTTTTATGTTTTTTTTTTGCATATAGCCTAAGAACGAAATTCCTGATATATATCGGATATATATCGGATATATATCCGATATATATCCGATATTATGATATTTTGATATTTATATAAATATCATGATATTTGCCAACCCTGGTTAAAAGTCTCACTTTCTAACACTAATGTTAAAGGAACATAGCAACGTATTAAAAGTGATTTAATTTTTACTTTTAACACGTTGCTAACGATGTGTATCAATAAATCAACAAATATAACCCTACCTGTCAAAATACCA
Source organism: Poecilus cupreus (assembly GCA_963942605.1). Taxonomy (NCBI): domain Eukaryota; kingdom Metazoa; phylum Arthropoda; class Insecta; order Coleoptera; family Carabidae; genus Poecilus; species Poecilus cupreus. The sequence continues at coordinate 3,166,982 of OZ012721.1, read as the reverse complement.
TTCTATATTTTTTAGTGTTTACTTATACACTAGGAAGATCATAGATAATATTTTGTATGATGTGCGTGTTAAAAGTGATTTATTTCGTTCGTGGGGTTGTTTCACTCGGCTTCGCCTCGTTTCACAAACTTCCCCACTTACTCATAAAATGTGAATTTTAACACTTATACCATAAATAACTATTTATTGCCTATGAAGTAAAAGCAATATTTTACTGTTAGCTGTAAAAAAAATCACACTTTAAATATCAGTTGACAAAAGAATAATTTAGTAGTTGATTGATTGATTTACTCATGTTTTATTTGGAAACAGATAAAAGAAAATTAACATCAACAGTTTTTCCAGTTGTTTCTGTATATGAAATAAATTATATGTTATTTTATGTGTCCAATAAACTTCCACCAGAATCCTATCAGCTCTGTACATTGTCATAAAACTTATAATTATAAAGTCTCTTTACTCTATCTTATCTTGTTCACAAATTCACACACTACACTTCCTTATATTTTGCAAACCACTTCAGCAATTTACAGCATATCTAATTCATCATAATACCTGCAACACTTACTACAAATTATCATCAAGTTCAGTTGAAGAGAGCTAACCAAACACTCATAAAACATTCCAACAATTCCCGCCACATTCCTGCAACAATAACCAGCCGTGCCATTCACAACAACCAAGTAATGACCGCAAACTGGCGTCGCTAATGAACGACCCGTTATATATTAGCGCAGCCGTGCAGGCCCTCACGACTTGTGATATACGCCAGGTGATCGGTAAGTGGCGAATCGTGATATTCCCCGCTGCTCCGAAGATATACAGTTCGAACGGTTAGATTTGTGAATGAGATGCGAACAGATTTATGAGATATTGATTTGTTATATTGTAATTGATTGATGAGTTATGGCAATAAACTGTCATAATAGGGTTTGTTTATAGGTAATATGACGAGAGCAAAGAATTTCTCGGTATAATTTTAATTTGTTGTTGCGGAAAAACGGAGAGAGCTATATTAAGTTGATTAGTTCCTGAATTGAAATAAAAATAAAGTAATTGTTTAAATGTTAAAATTTTCAATATCAATAAACGATTGTTTAAGATATTAGAAATTAATTTCTTTCCTTAAAAGAAAAAAAAATGGTGGCTACTAACCTAAAAAGTCAAAAGTACAGCAGATTAATTTTTAATGGTCAAAGTAATTAATTTTAGCATAAACGTTTTAATATACTGTGTAGTTTATCAACTGTATAAAACTATTATTAATAAATGTAATGTATATAAAATACTTTACTACTTGCTGTGGTTACTAGTTTACTTGTCAATATTTAATCCCTTGGGATTAAATTGGGAAATTTAATCCTTCCGAGATTAAAAGTGACTTTTCAGTCCGCAAGAAAGAAGAATAGATTAAGCGCATTTAAACCCGAAAGTGCAAAATAGTATATTATACATTAAGGGAGAGAAGTGTATGATTTTTCCCGCGGAGTAAATTGAAACACGAGCCGTAGGCGAGGGCTACAACACGACAAGGAAAAAAATACACATCTCTTCTGCGGTGTATATACTATTTGTTTAACGACCCCAATATTTATGATGGTTTTTATGTAATTCAAAATTGCGAATTATAATATAATTTATGATAGTTACCTTTGATTTGTTTAATTTAGTTCATTTTGCACATTATTTGAGCACGTTCTCTCACGACGGGAGAGAAAGTACACAAAACTCCCGTATATATGAAATTGGCTGTTTCTGTCGTGATTTTGGTATCATAGAAATCGAGTTTCTCTTCCGGTCGCGAAAAAAAATTATTGTTTTACTAGAGATATAATAGTATAATTATTATATGAGGGATTATGATAGTCATTATTCATGAAGATACAAATCATCCAAACTAAATAACTATAATCCCGAATAATACTACTCCTTTAAATTCAGAAATCACTTTTGAAAATGATCGAAATTCGATGAAAACACAAGTTGAAAAACGTCAACATAAAAAACACACAATGACAACTGACTACATGTCAACTGTCAGACGGCAGTTGCTTGATGATCCACATTACATCTTTAAAATAACCATGAATTATGGATTTCTGGCTCTGTGATTTATGGAGAAAAGTGAATTATGAATCATAGTTCACTATCGTGAATTATGGGTACTATAATTCATCAGGAGTAGCAAAAATAATATTAGCTGCTGTTATGTTCAGTGACTTGTTTGTAAATTGTTAGGGTTTTTATGTTGGTAGTAACACACTGACTAGTGTCAAGATGAAAAAGACGGGTTTTGTCTGTACTTTTATATTAATAATAATAATAATAATGACAATGACAATTATTAGATTCAACAATTCGTTTTACTTTTAAAGCAGTTACAGTGTTTATTCTCTATTTTGTGCCGTTTAAAAGTTGTTTAAGCGTAAGGTTATGTGCTGACAAAACACAGTTTAAACTCTGATATTATAATCTACCTACACCTACTATTTGTTAAAAACCTGCAAAACCTATGTGAAGTATTTACGCACGAACATTCTCCAAACTCTTCCTTATCGTAACATGGCATGAATACGTAGCATTCGTTCAACAGGTCGCGCTTACGAAAACCGCCAACAAGATTTGCGCTTTGTCCAGAACATAACCTATACACAATCGATACATTACTCGTGTACGTGTGCGTTATATGTGTTAGTTTCAATTCAGATAGTGTGTGTATTTGTGCGTGTGTTACATATGTGTGCGTGTGTAGCAGCAGCAGGAGTGGACAAGGACGTGGGAGTGGGGGAGAGCCGTACGCATGCGTGAATGTGTCAAGGAAATTAGTTGAATTAAGGCGAATCACATGGGTTGTTAAATTCAGTATTCAAACTCTGGATTTAATTATTTAAGTTTGGATGGTCAAAATGTAACAAATAAACTATTGTGGACAGCACAATACCTCCCGCCATTGATTTATTATCGAACAATGCAGGAACACTGACCACCACTATCTAGAAAAATAATCCTTTCAAAATGTTTACTTTTCAATTGTGACATATGCAAGAAAATTAAATTTTTTGTCGATGCACATTAAAGGTGACACTTTATGGACTGCAAACAGTATATAAAGTGTCACTTTTACTGCCTAGGCTGTAAATAGTTATTTGTATATTAATGCACTAAACAGTATAATTATTATTATTATATTATTACAAAATAATTTGTTTATCCAACACCTCTCAATAAATGCTCTATAACTATGGCAATTTTAAACAAGGAAAGTAACAGATTACCCACTAGTGGGTATAATTTTGAGAAAAGTCACTAGTGAGTATTTTTTTATTTATAACAATAATAATAACACACAATACCTTGGTAACCACTTCGATTGACATTTTAATTTTAAAAATTTAAAGCATATGTCACTGTCAAATAATATTTCTTTAATAAATTTTGCATTTATTAGGAGATGTTGGATAAAACGTTATACTTCACACGTGGGCAAAGTGGAATTACTCACATTTTGCCCACTTGTAGAGTAAATAACTATTGTTATTTTAAGTTTGTAATTCAAGTTTGAAATAAGAGTCTGTGAAGTAAAAAAAGAAAAAAAAAAGTCTGTAAAATTTAACTTTAGCTACTATTTTGGCTAACTTCGCATAGTAATATCGTGTACTTTAGTATTGATTTCAGAAAAAAAAAAATTTACATAGCAACCGTTCAACAAACGCGTAACAACGTAATTTGATTGCGATAACCTTCAAAAAATATATTAAAAATTATCACTAAATTAATAGTAATTCCAAATCGGCATAAAAAAATTATTTATTCAACTCGGCACCAAACAGATTTATAGCTTCGACATCATTCATGGTAGCCTCAGTTGTAAATTTGGTATTTTGGTGCCTAGTTAAACAAAAAGTGACAGTAAGAGAAAAATATTTTGAAAAACAATAACATTTGAAACATTCTAATAACAAAAATTGTTAATAAACCATAATTTGTTGAGATATTCCAAAATAACTAGATAGGGCTTCCAATAAACTACCACTTGCGTTTATCAGATTATCACCAAAAACTAATCAGCTCTTCCCAAGGGTACACAAATATAATTTATAAAATATCAGAATTTTCAATTCCTTTACCTCCCTACAGGTATGTGGCGGGAGTTAAAAATCGTTGTGGAAAACTAGTGTCAGTGTATTTTAAAATTTATTGCAAACATTTCCTGAAATTTTAAGTTGTAAATTAAATCTTTGAAAAATAAATAACAACATAAAACTTTTATGAATGATGACGAATTGTTCTAAGTATCGGCACGTGTAATATAATTATTACTGTTTCTAATTCTAATATATGATTTTCTATTTACATCTGAATTTATGTAGCAATAAATGTATTAGTGAGATTTTTCTTCAAATTAATTCAGTGTTTTTGGGACAAATTTATTAACAAGATAAACTTTATATGAAGCGTTTTTTTATTGGACGATTGACGTTTATGGCTTCATATAAAAAGAATGATGAAAAATAAATGTTTCGATGTTATATTTCTCGTACGTTACCCGGTTGACTTTTATGTTTGTATGGTTGCTGTACAGTTACAAACATTGGTTACAGTTGTATGTATTCCAAAAGTTTTTCAAAGTAAAACCATGTTTATTTGTAGAAACAACTATATTTTTGTCTTTGTTTTAATTGTTAAAAGGCCTAATTAGTTGCCTAAGTTATATTAAGTGTAAAAATATGCACTGTGCGACTAGAAAAGTATTAATCAATGAGGTACAATAGTTATTTATGTATCAAGGCACTGAAGCTCTACTTTTTATCACGCATATGTAATTTATTTACCAAGCCCGTAGGGCCGAAGAAAATAAACCATGTGAGTGATAAAAAGGAATTTCAGTGCCGCGGTACATATTAAATTTTATTTGAAATATAAAATTAGAAAAAACTGAAACAAATATTTTATAGGTTTAAACATGTCAGTTGTCAATTAAACTTGCACTCAGTGTTGCCAACCTCGGACATTGAAGTTATCGTAAATAATACTCAAAATTATGTGTTTTGTTCCGAATTTCTTCATCGGAATTAATTAGTTAATTCGTTCTTGTATATATTTAATATTTCTTAATTTTACATACAAATTTACATCTGTCAAAATGATCCTACTTGTACAATAATTATTGTACGGTTGTAAACACTGCATTGCTCAAAATCGTAGTATTATGGATTACTTTAGTGCCGATTTCAGAGCTTTAATGACGATCTTGGTGAAGTTTAGTGCCGATTTCAAATAAACAATTTTTTTTGGAATATTTTATCATTTGATATTACGGTTTATAGTTTACAGTATTACAGTTGGTATTTATGTTTGCGTCTGCGCAGTGTTCGCATAAATATCAACTACCTTGACAGTTAACACTCCATTTTCTATCTAAGTTTTAAAGTGTAATATTTCATAGTATTTAGTGTTGTGTGTTTAAATTTAAATTAATAAATGAAGATGAATAGCGAAATAGAAAATATTCCACCTTATATTACCGAAATGACGACTAAAGAATCTTCGAATCTTTTCCATGTTAAAAGTGAATTGGTGAATAACAAAACTCAACATAAATGTGGTTGTAAAAGAAAAGGTATCATACATAGGTTGATGCTTGTGACATATTGAATGTGATTGTACTATTTATTGACATTAATCTTATCGTATCAATACTCATTTATATCAAATTGAAACAATTTAAATAATGAATATTGCACCTTGTAGTGTTTTCCAAATCCAAGTATTCTGTAATGTATAAAGATATATTGAGTAGTTTTTTATGTGAAAGCCTCAAGCTCTCTGTGCTGTACATAGTCCGCTTGAGTCGTGCTTCTGTCAGTGTTTTAATGCATTCGTACTGATTTGTTATCCGTAGATCTCTGCCTGTTCCCAGAAGGCACACCCCTTACTTCGGCCAGCCGGATTACCGGATATACGAACTCAACAAGAGGCTGCAGCAAAGGACTGAGGTGAGCATGGTCTGTTGTCATTTTATTATTTTTTTATAGTTGTAGTTTAGTATTAGCTTGCTTGATCACATACACCTGCCTAAATTTATTAATATGATTTTCTGTCATAAGATAGACGTAAAATAAAATTTATAATTTTAGCTATTACTAGAGTGCCATGATGAACAAAATATATAAACAGTCGTATTATTTGAGTTTGACAGATGATATTTGGCATAGTTTTAATGATTATTGACTTATTTAATATTATATTATTATATGAGGGATTATGATAGTCTTTATTCATGAAGATGCAAATCATCCGAGTAAAAATGACCATAATCCCGAATATAATACTACACTTTTTCTACTCCTGTAAATTCGAAAATCACTTTTGAATATGATCGATATTCGTTGAAAACACTTTAAAAACCGTCAATACAAAAATACACAATGACAACTGACTACATGTCAACTGTCAGATGGCCGTTGATAGGTGATCCACATCACGTCTTTAAAATAAAAGTGATTGGTCGAGAAGAGTGAATTATGAATCATAATTCACTGTCGTGAAAAGTTGAAATAATAGGGATATATTTATACAAAAGTAAAAAAATTATTTTTCTGGAATCATGGACACATTTACCATTTAGAAATAAAACTATGCCAAATGTCATCTGCCAAACTCAAACAATACAACTGTTTGTATTATTTTACGTCTATTTCATGACAGAAATGTATTACATCAATCAATTTTGTGTAGTTTTGTTTCTGAACATTTTTTTGTATTTACACCTTTGTTCTAAAATTTATTGGCTGGGTACCAGGAGCTCTGTTTTTGGGTGTTTTAAGAGCAGTATTCTAGGTTCAGGTTTAGCGCTCTACAGTCTTCTAAAATTATTTTATAAAAAAACATTTCAAATAGAAGTTACAGAGAAATGTATTATCTAGCACTTTTATTTGAAGTATTTTTTTATAAAATAATTTTAGAAAATTGTACTGCGCTAAAACCGTGCTTAAAACACTGCACTTAAAACACCCAAAAACAGAGCTCATGGTACCACCCATTACGAACGAACTATCGTCTAATGAAAATTTTAACTTTGGATTTCCTATATCCTATAAAAAAGTAGACATTTGGTATGTTTGTGCGGGAGATAAGAACGATAGAAATTAAGATATAATATGGTGAATTGAACAGTTTTCCTTTCTATGATTCTAACTAGGCCAAATGATAATGATTCTGGACACGTATTAATTAAATTATATTTCATTTAAATAAATAAAAAATTAGTAAAAGGAGCTCATTAGCTCTATAAGGGTATGTGGTCAAGTATTTAGAGTTAAGTTAGGTTAGTTCACTAGTAGAAGTGATACTGGTACACACATACATACAAGTGACGTAAAATGTTAAGAATGACCGATGTTATTAACCTGTTGCTTTGTGAACATAGCACAAACCGGCCCGTAGCCTCTACTCTACCCCCTTTACTTAACCCTCCCTTTCATTCTCCCACCCCTGCCATACGTCACAAGACAAATGAATCAATGTCTGAGTTTATAAATAAACACACTTTTGTAAGCCAAACTTCAATAGTTTCACGAGCGTAACAGTGACCCAGTGCTAGTGAATAAATCAAGAACAACTACATCTGAAGATAGTCAAATACCAATCTATTCACTCAGAAAGTTTTACCATTAAGCGTTAAGCCACTCGACTCTAAAGTTTACCAATGAGCTTTGCAAGCTGAGAAATAAGAGCTCGTCCATTATTTATCATTAACAGAACAATGATGACGTTTCAGTGCTCTTGTTTCATCTCAATTATGGATTGGAATTAGTAGATTAGCACAATTACACAACTATTCAGACGGCGCGTGGACAGTTGGAAAGATTTATGAGAATATTTTACCTGTTTCAAAAATAAATAAATATAAAGTATAAAGCCTGTTTTACACGACGTAATTTATTGTTGTGTGTGATACGACAATTGGCGTCAATTTTTTAAACGCCGAAAAGAGAAAGACGCGTTTATTTTTTTATGTGTGGACCACGCATGACTTTTTACAGAGTAGTCCGATTTTGATTTTTTTTTTATTGAGTAGGGTATATTTTGAAGTTGGTGCCATTTAAATTTTTTTTAAATCCACCTCTAAAGTTAGGAAAAATAGGGGATGATTAATTGTTCACCCGCTAAATTTTTACCTCGCATAACTTTGTACTGGGTTATCTGATCTCGATGATTTTTTTTTTTATTGAATAGGGTATAACTCGAAATTGGTTTCATTAAAATTTGAACAAAAATTCCACCCCTAAGAGTAGAAAATAGGTAGCCACAAAAAAATTAAAAATTAAAACTTTTTTCACGATCGGAAGAGAAATTCTGTTTCTGTGATACCAAAATAATGACAGAAACATCCAATTTTATATCTACGGAAGATTTGTTAACTTTCTCTCCCGTCGTGAGAGAAAGTGCTCAAAAAATGGCATTTGTTGTGCTGAAAAATGAACAAAATAACACAAAATCAAAGGTGACTATCATTAATTATATTACAATTCAAATAATTTTTAAATACATTGTAACTATTATTAATATTGGGGTCATAAAAGAAATACATAGTACTCGTCGTATTGTAGCCCTCGCCTACGGCTCGTGCTTCACTTGTACTTCGCGGGAAAAAATCATACACTTCTCTCACTTTAATGGATAATATATACCATTTATCAAAAAATTAAACCGGCGAAAAAAGAAACTGGAAAGCGAAAAATAAAATAATCCTTTTTATGGGCGTATTCTGTAACTTACCTGTTAATTTTTAACAACCCGTTAAAAATTGTAACCAATAAATATTGTGTCAAAGTAAAATAAAATAAATTTAAAATAATTTGACAGAACTTTCGAAAAAATTTTAAGCCCGTAGGGCTTGAGTGGCTATTGCCAAATGGCAACAAGTTTGAGAAAGACACTGGAGAATTATTTTCTAATTTATGGAACTCTCGAGTTATATTTATTTAGATTACTTTTTATTTTATCACAAGGCACGATATTAAATCTATCGTTTTTGCTCATTTTTTGCTTGTGGTGATAACTATCTGACAACTAATATTTGTCAACAAAAACAAAAAAGCTACATCCTGGGAATAATCACTAGAGCTTTATTCTCAGTATAATAATGACAGGATTGGTTAAATCACTGACACGTGACATACAATGAAGCATTTCATTGGTTTTATGAATCGTTAAAAAATAATCATTGGTAAAAATATTTAACAGACTGTTAAAAATTAACATATACATTCATACATACATAACATTACGCTATGTCCCACTTAGTGGGGTAGAACGAACCCAGAAACACAGTCAACCAGCAATCAATCTCCTCCATACATTCCTATCCTGACACACCACTTTCGCTTCGTCCACATTCATAGTGCGATTCATACATGCTCGTTTATTCTTCACACTCTGAATCATTCGTTCACACAACAAACCATCAATCATACCCAACCAGTTGTTATAAGTTACAGAATATACCCCTCTGTCTTAATAACTAAGCTCCTTAACTAATGTAAGTAACTAATTTTGAGTCTGCGCCAACCAGTCAACGGACGGCGACTACAACTATTTGAAGAATTTTTGCCTAAAATTATCTGGCCACTTTTGCGCAAAGAAAAACTGATACACCCGGTATATCTTCACTCCATACACCCATTTCTAATTGCAATTGTTTTTATAACATTGTTGGGGTTCCTACTTTGAGAGCCAGTACGATAAGTGTCGCAATTCGCAATACATCATTTGATTTATTTTACAATGTTTTTCCAAATCGTCTTCAGTTTCATTCCTCTTTACCTATCCACCCCATCTCTCCCGCGGCCCCTCGCGTTCCATCTACGTCCCCGGGCTATGGTGATGTGACGGGGTCGGCGGGGAGGGCACAGACGAGGCACGAACGAGGCTTGTGTCCCATATTGATTAGGGAGATAAAGCACAGCGCGACAGGTTCGGTTGTCTGACACAGTTTTACGTTTACCTTAGCGAACTTATCGTGAGCACTTTTAAACGCGAATTTTATCTAAATTATTTTACTTAGTTTTGGTACCAAGCAACTATTACCCAATTGTTTTCTATATTTTTTTAATCACTAAAATATATTAATACTGGAACACGAACTTGTAGGTTATTATTAAACTACCACCTACCAATAGTCGCGCTCATATTTAGAACGCTAGTATTCGTGCTGGTTGGGTCTATGAGACCCGGCGCGACTATTAGAAGGTTAAAGGGAAAAACGAGTCTGTGGCAGGTGATGTTGTAGGGCCAACCTTCTTTGTTTAAAGGCCTGTGTCCATCGTGATAGAAATCGAGCCAAATTAAAATTTCTACTGTTGATGTTTCAAAAGTTGAAAAATTTGCAATCAGCTTAAAATCACTATTTTCAAACAGTTTCTGTAACATGAACAGTTATTTTTTAACTAGGCACCAAAATACCAGATTTACAGTAGGCTACCGTTTCATTAACGAGGCGAAGTCGAGGTAATAAATGCTGTATTTGGAATTAATATTAATTTCGTGGTTATTTTATATACATATTTTGAAGGTTATCGCTGTCAAATTACGTTGTCATGCGTTTGCTCAACGGTTGCTATGCATTTGTTGACGGTTACTATGCGTTTATTGAGCGGTTGCTATGTAAATTATTTCTACAGCTCAGGTATAATAACAGACTGTTAGCAGACCGTAAAGTGCCACCTTTAGTGTCAATCGGCAAAAAATATAGTTTTTGTTTATCCTACGTACAAATTTAATTTACTTAGATTATTTCACTCATTACAAATTTGACCAATCAGAATGTCTCATTTTCCATTGTTGTGCATTTTAGATAAGTGAATAAACAGCACCATGCTGTTTATTCGCGATTAAATTGAAGCTAGCTTTTATACGCAAATTTTGAACATTTCGAAGGCATATTTAGCCGGATAATTAGTTGCAGAAGCAAGATACTTACATGTTCTTTACCTATACTGGTATTCTATGTCTTTAACATGCTTAATATTTTAATTCAAGCTATTTTTATTTACAAATTTTTGACATTTATTTGACAAATAAAAAGAAAAACAATCAAATTGCTATAGTTACATTATAACAACAAAATTTTATGATCCTTTTTGTTTATGAGTGTACCGATTTATTTATGTAAAAATGTGTCAAAATCAACGTTTTAGTATAATTTCTTCGGCAAGTATTAAAGTTTATGCTATGAATTCGTGAAATAATCTTGACATATACCCCTCGTGCTAAAAAATTTAATCGATTAAATTTGATATCCAGCTTATTTATAAAATATTGCTTTTAAAAAAGTGTTATCGTACATAATAATTTAAGATAAAACCCCTCGACCTACGGTCTCGGGATTTTTTCAAATTATTATGTACTCAAACACTTTTTAAGCAAAATTTTATGCATAAGCTAGACATGTCAAATTTAATCGATTAAATTCTTAGCACTCGTGATATAACTATTGAATAATTTCTTGAGTACGTTTCATTCGTTTTTAGTATTGGTAGAATTGACTGAAGCTGGCAACGTCAGTTAGCGTTTCAATATTATTATATTTCAGTGGTTTTAACCAATTGGTTTTCTCTAAATTTTAATCTTTACTTCATTAGTAAACAAACTTAAAGTATGATGACAAGTTCATTTAACATTGACAACCAATATTCCATTTTATCTGGAACAATACGCTGATATATAAACTGGTACCCATAGTACCTAAATAACAGAAATTTAAATATTGATATAAATAAAATAATATCTTCTATTGGCTTTTTAAAATTTCTGTTGACATTTTTTGCTGTAATCATCGATTGAAAGTTGTCATTAATTTGTTGATTAATTAATTTTATTATAATTTATATTTATTTATAAATAAGCAGAAAAACATCTAAATTTTGAACTGATCTGAAGCATAATTGCTCATTAAAAAAATTGAAACATTAATTCATATTCAATTATATTTCATACCTATTTTCAATAAGAGTGTGACTTATTTTTTAAAAGTCAGTTGGAATATTTTTGTTGATACTTTGAACTTATTTCTTACTTTTTTATTCAATTATTTTTAATTACAATTATTGTGTACAGTATAAACTTTTTTACTCATCTTAGCATTATTTTCTTCAACACGTTAACAAAGATGTATAGTTTTTTTGTAAATTTGATGTCTCCAACTCAACCTTTCCCCACCTAAACAAATTTCAAAAGTAGAAAAAGTTTCAAATAAAACCTTCAAGTAAACTACCAATTCCGTTTGATAGGTAGCTACCAAAATCTAAATTTGGCAATAGGTTCACTTTGCCTTCATGGACGAAACAGTAGCACACAAACACTCGTTGAAAACTCACTATTGAAAAAATTTGCCCGTCACAATATCACCTTTACAAAAAATATATTGGCGAGAGGTAAAAAGGTCAATTCGATCACTTAACATTTAAACTAGTTCATTACTAGAAATTTTACGGCACTTGTATGTAAATGCCAATTACTTATACTTTAACTATACCGGTTGTAGTATTGAAATGTGGCGTATAGGGTTTCAATGTTATTTATTATATTGTTGTGTATTTATACATATTCAATTTACTACAAAAATATAAATGTTGAGGAAAAGAGAATAAAATCTCTATAATAGTGAATACCTAGGCTTATGAAGTGTACACGTCTAATATATTTTAGTAATCTAACATTCTAGATTTTATTCTTCTTTCCTCAACAATTTTTTGACATAACCTTCTCCAAAAGTATAAATACAAAAGTTGTTCAGAATTTAGAAAAGCATACATATTTAATAAAACCCAATTGGTTACCGAAATATCAATTAAATTAAAATTAATAATTTTCTTTTTGTTAATTTTATATGGCCGTGTTACAATTTTTCTAATAAATATTAATTTTAATGTAATTTATCGTGAAATATTAATATTTAGATAACATAAGTAAATTATGTAGTCTTACAATTTTTATATGAACTATTAATCATTTGTTAATTGAATTTTATTTGTTAATAAAATGGAACTGAACTTCTTTCTAGAACAATAATTTATAAACTCACAAAAATATGTGTTAAATTGTTTTCATGTCAATTATTAAGTGTATAAAATTATATTTTTCTTCAAACGTCATAAAAGTACGTTGTTATGTATTTGTATTCAACAAGCAGAAGTTCAATATTGTCGCCGCCGGCGTAAAAGTGTATCTTTGGCAACACATTTACGCCGGCGGCGGACAAAGCAAAATATTATGAAAAATAGTTAGGTTGTAATTCAATAATTTGACAGTTAAAAATGAAACAAATAAACTAAAATAACAAAACCGCATATTCTACGGCAACTTGAAATGCTAGATAAGACAGAATATTTTTTGAAGTTTTGAGCATTTTATAATATTTATAATTTTATTTTCTATGTTTGAAGAAAAAATAGCATGTGTTATTCGGAGTAAATGTGTCTTTGGGTGCTTCGCATGTAATTGTTCGACTCGCTTCGCTCGTCGTTCAAACTTACATGCTCAGCACACAAAGTATCACATTTACTCCTAATGACACAATATACTATTATTGAAATCAGAAAAAAATATACTGGTTAGGCAGTAAATAGTATATTATACATTAAAGGAGAAAAGTGTATGATTTTTTTCCCCGTGGAGTAAATTGAAGCACGAGGCGTAGGCGAGGGCATAAAATACGACAAGGAAAAAAATACACTTCTCTCCTGCGGTGTATATACTATTTTTTCACGACCACAATATTTATGATGGTTTTTATGTTTTTCAAAATGATTTGAATTTTAATATAATTTATAATAGTTATTTTTGACTTGTTTAATTTTGTTCATTTTTCACATTATTTAAGCACTTGTCCTCACGACGGGAGAGAAAGTACACAAATCTCCCGTAGATATGAAATTGGCTGTTTCTGTCATGATTTTGGTATCATAGAAACAGTTTCTGTTCCTGCCGTGAAAAAAATATGTACCTACCATTTCTATTTGAAACATTTTTCTCAATTTGCGATAGTTTCGAAATAATTTTTAAATGAAAACAAAGAAAATAGGTTTTTTGCCCATATGTAGTAGTGACCTTCGCATTTTTTTCGGGCTATTAGTGTGACAACTTTTGTTTATTTTAACCGAAGTCAGCTGTTCTCGAGATCCCAGTGGTGAGCCACGAAATTAAAACATACTGTCAAACATGCTACAGAAGTAGTTTGTATCAATTGATTTATTTTAGAACTGATTGTGTAGCAAAATAATAACCCTAAGTATAAGTTTTAGGTTATGTGTAAAATGCGATAATAATAATTGTCATTTGTTTTCCAGGAAAGCGACAACTTGTGGTGGGATGCTTTCGCGACAGAATTTTTTGAAGATGACGCTTCTCTAACCCTCACATTTTGTCTAGAAGACGGGCCCAAAAGATACAGTAAGTTAACAGTTAATATATCTTGTCACGTTACCCTATTTAAATTAATGCATAACATGAACTGTTAAATCAGAAGCTTAAAACGAGGTCTAACTAGATTAATAGCACCCTATTAAATAAATTGACCTTAATGTGCAGGATAATTTTCATATAATCCAGTATATTAGTTTCTTTATATGGTATAGTTACGGCGATAATTATTTAAAGTTCGTTACGTCGTTGTCAGTTATGATTCAACTGCTCTTTAATTGAAAAATATTGGATGAAACCTTTGACAACAGTTACATTAATTTAAACTTCTTGTGAAATAGTTTAAGTAGTGCAGTAATATTTTTTCCGACGACCACTACGAAAAGTTCATAAATTCACACGCTAAACTGTTACTGAAAGTTGGACATTGCATATCATTAGCAATGCTGTGTGATATGAAAGCTTGTTAGTCAATGTGTCCGCAACTGTGTGATACGATTTTATCACATGCTGCGATAACTCAGCAAACTAACCTAAAAATTTGTATTTAAAAGTTTGACTGCTGCAGATAATTTGCTGAATTTACATGGATTAAGAAGGTTGGATCCTGATTTATCAGATTTTAACACAATTTTTGGTGAATTCTGATAGCAATGATGTTAACATCTGTTTTAATATTTTTATGTAAATTTTATATTTTTTATTTTTTTTTACTTAATTGTGGTCGTGTAATTAAACTCAAATTTCACACTCGTGTGAAATATCCAACTTTCAGCACTAGTTATACAATATACTATTGTTATAATTGGGACTGTACACTGAAATATAGTAATACTGGAACTGTAACTTGTAGGCTTTTATGAAAACGAAAAACGAGCATGAGACAGATATATGTCGTAAGGTCACCCTTCTTTGTTTATAGGATGGTTGCTATGTAAAAACATGTTGCACAGTTTTATCCAAAATTGATAAATAATATTTTCGAACACCTACTTGTAAAGTAGTATTTTATCCACTGAATATACTAAAATAATACTTTAATAGTAAAGATGGATAAAGTATTACTTTATCCACTAGTGGATAAAGTAACATTGCTATAGTAATGATAAAATGTAGATGTGTATATTTTAAGCAAAATTACATCGCAACTTATAAAGAATACAAAAGCGTTGGTAACAAAATAAGATGGAACATAAATAGTTATGTCAAATTTTGGATTAACATTCCACTAGTCGCGCTCATTTTTAGAACGTTAATAGTCGTGCTGGTTGGGTCTGTGAGACCCGACGCGACTAGTGGAAGGTTAAATGTCATTTTAGTTTTATTCAAGAAGCATATTCACGTAAATTAGACATTCCGCTTGTAGCTAAAATGTGTCTTTGTTCACTTAATACATAAATAACTATTAACAGTGTATTATTCAATTATTTGAAAATTCCTTTAAATACATAATAGTTAATTCGTTAATTGAACTCATTTCTATTAATGTATTATTTAACATTTATATTAAACATTTTTTTTCAAAATCATTGAATCATTGTTAATTACTTAATATTTTCTTATTAACTTTCTAAGCGAACTGTACAACATAGACAGACAGTTGTCTCTTTCGGTTTGCATTTTCAACGTCAGTTACCGTTCCAGTATTATTATATTTCATTGGGATTCTATAAACTATTTAATTGTTACTCAACGACTGTTAGTTTCATATATGTTTGTTGTATCGATTTTAGCAATTTATTTTACGCTTTTCTAATTGGGTGTAATGATTGTGTGTTTCAGCAATAGGAAGAACGTTAATACCCCGGTACTTCCGCAGTATATTCGAAGGTGGCGTGACGGAGCTCTACTACAACATGAAACATCCGAAGGAGTCTTTCCACAACACGAGTATTACCCTGGACTGTGATCAGTGTACGATGGTAACGCACCACGGCAAACCATTGTTCACCAAGGTAAATCAATTAATATCGCAATGAAAACTAACGTATTTTATTGTGTCAAACATTTCTTTATTTTGGCGTATAGTATCTGCGTTAACTAATGATGAGGATGATTGTTGTGTTGGGTGAAACTGAGAAGCATTTAAGAAGAATGATTGTGAAACATAAATGAAGTAGGGAAAGGTTTAAATCTGCTATTGAATGTCGATAAATGTAAAGTGTTGGTGTTTGAGAAAAATGATTTGGTGACTTGTAATGTTTCAGTGAATGGTGTGAGATTAAGAAAAGTGTATGAATTTGTATGTTTCCTTGGGGTTAAATGTATTGACCGTAAGATTGAAAGGCGGGTGTTCGCAGGATGCATAGTGAATGTATTTAAAGATGCTCGATTGAATGTTTATAATGGTGTGTTAGTGTCCATTAGTGTATGGTTCTGAATGTTGGGTGTGGTTGAAGAAGCATGAATATTTGAGAATAGAGTGATCGTGTCGGGAATACGGTGGTGTACGGTGAATGTGAGATTGAGAAAAATGTTAAGAAAGTATTAGTGAGTTAGTGGTTTGGATATCTCGAAAGGTTGATGAAACTAATACATGCGGATGAGATTAATGACGAACGATTGCGTGGGCGTCCGAGAAATAAATGTTTAGGTATGATTGATGGTTTATTGCGTGAACGAATGATTCTGAGTGGGAATAATAAACGAGCATGTATGAAAGTGGTGTGTCAGGATAGGAATGTTTGGAGGAGATTGTTGGTTGATTGTTTCTAGGTTTTTGCTACCGCATTGAGTGGGATATAGCGTCACGTTGTATGTTAAATTTTATTTAGAACCGGTATTTCCAACCTCTGATAAACTAGAGAGTAAATTGATCAGTGGAATAAACAAAAAATATTGCATCAAAAGATGACAGAATAATTAATCATTATTTAAACTATGATTTTGATGTGATATTTTTTGTTTATTCCACTGGTAAATTTATTGTCTAGTTTATCTAATGTTGGAAATACTAGTCCTTAAGTAAGAAAAATTAATAGTTATTTGTATACCAAGGCCACGAAATCACTCTTTAGCGTACCGAGAGAAAAATTGTGGCAGGACAATCTCTAGGGCGATAAAGGATTTCGAGGACAAAGGTGTACACACTATTTTTTGTATAACCGTAAAAAATATTCATTACAAATTTTAAACTGTTTTATTGTAAATATAATGTCAATTCTCAAATGTCAAAATGATTGTTTTTTAACCTATGTGAAATTGAAATTCGCGGTCTGTGTAGTGGCTGCGAAATGCTTATTTCGCGTCCGGTCCGGTTCCCCAAAAAATTAATTAAATTTAACTTTGATCCAATTCATGTGCGACTGGGCACGTATGTAAATAGAAATAGACTAGCGTCGACCCCCGCCTACGGCGGGTGTCTCAGCTAGGGCTCCGCCATCTCTGGAAACCTAATAAGACTTATGTAGTTATAACAATATAATAGGAGAAAGGTGATTACTGATTAGTACAATTAAAATTCAAAATACAAGTTTCATTAAATTCGTAGATTATTTCTTTAGAATAACTATTGTGTTCAGAGTTGTATCGAACAGTCTCGGACTATGCGATGCTATCGCGAGGAACAGGGACTGAATTTATATAAATCGTTGGAACCGGCCGTAAATATATCTTTTGATTGCTATTTTCTTAATTTTTTTAATAGTTTTGAGAATGTTATTTAATTATAACATACTACATACTCCATGAAAATAATTTTATAATATATAAATAAAGACAAGTCCGTGGTATGGTAGATACAAAGAATAAATATATTTCATTGTTGTAATCAAGCGTTTGAAGAAGTTTAACCTGCCGCTTACTGGAAACACACAAAGGCCACTGGTATAAATTTGTTATTATTGGTCGCATTAGAAAAATCTACATAATTTGATTTTCATGCCTCGTTATTCTATAGCACCTACAACAAATATTTCAAAATAAATACGATTAACAAATAAAATCCAAGCACCTGAACGTTTTAGATTAAATTTGATAATTTGAATAGAATTAAAACGTATTGCAATGATGGAACATTACATTCATCAAGTTTAACAATGAAATTATTGTACTGGCAATTTTCATTTACAAATAAATTGCACAAAACTATCGTTAAAAATAAATTTTCTCCAATTGGTCACGTCAAAATATCAAAACCTTATCAACTATATTCACTTCTTGAAATTTCTTCTACATATGTTTTCGCTAACGTATTTCACAATAAAAAATGTTTGTATAATTAACACACTTTAAAATACCAATTTTCTATCTGTGGAATATGATGGTTGAAGAACTTACCTTATTGTAACAAGTTATTATCTAAATATTTAAATTCATAACACTTGCCGTATACAATATAGCATGGAGCACATATTACACATTTCAATCAAAACTGGAATCGCCCTCTCTCAAAATATCATTGGTTTCACTTTATTTTATTCATTTCTTACTTATTTCTAATTGTATTTGTCAGTACCCTGCGCAGATAATTTTCCGTTTAAAACTTGTATCAAAGATCAAAGAATACAACAATGCACTGATTACTGTGTTTACTGATTACAACAAAGAATTATTGCAATCTCAAACGTATATCTTTGACTATTGCCACATGTAATGAAATTGTTGAACATTATTAAATCTTTGAATTGGAGGTGAATTCTAGGCATTTGAAATTTTTCAACTTTTGTAGAAACATGTTTTTTTTTTTCAAAAGATTTTTAAAATATTTTAAAACAGTAAACATATTTTCGCATTTATTGTAAACACAAATAAATTTACAAAAAAATTCCAGCATGTCTACAATTAATGTAATTAATATTTAAAATTTGAAACTGAACTGTCAAAAATGACAATTAGTTATTCATTTACTACTACATTCAAACGGCATGTACAATCAAAGCGAAAAATTTAATTTGAAATTATTTTCATTTTCTTTAATTTGCTTATATAAAAATTTACAAAATATAGGCATATTTACACATTTATTCTAAACACAAATAAATTTACAAAAATTGCCCAGTTTGTCTACAATTAGTGTAATTAATATTTAAAATTTAAAACTGAACTGTCAAAAATCATTCAATTATTGAAAATACGTGATCGTAAAAAATTAAAACGTCACATGTCGCTTTGATCTTTAACAAAATTCACCTTTTTTGACCTTTTTAAAGGACAAAATGAGGTAAAATAAAAATTCTGTTCCGAAAAGGCACTAAACGAAAAAATATACTATCTAACAGTGAAAATTTCAATTAAATCGGTTACTCCGTCTAGGCTGTAAAAATGCGCAATTGCGAGTGATTATTCTATTGATCCGACCCTTGACTGATTAGTATATAAGATTAATGAGAAACTAATTCATTATTGAAAATATTTATATTTAAATAAATTATTTGTGTTCTTCAATAACCCAAAAGTGCTCTAGTATTGTATGTGTTGTACTGACGCGTTGTGTAATTTAGGTGTGTACGGAGGGCCGTCTCATACTGGAGTTCACGTTCGACGACTTGATGCGAATCAAGTCGTGGCACTTCTCCGTACGGACGCACCGGGAGCTCATCCCCCGCTCCGTGGTGGGCATGCACTCGCAAAACGACCCCAGCATGCTGGACCAGCTGTCCAAGAACATCACGCGCCAAGGAATCACCAACTCTACGTTAAACTACCTCAGGGTGAGTGTTGTGTGATGTAATGATGACGGCATTTGTGTGACCGGTTTGTGTTTGTTGTAGCTATGTGTGATCCTGGAGCCGATGCAGGAGCTCATGTCGCGCCACAAGGCGTACGCGCTAAGCCCGCGGGACTGCCTCAAAACGACGCTGTTTCAGAAGTGGCAGAGGATGGTTGCCCCGCCGGGTAAGAGAGGTACCACTTTCATAAAGTCTCTAAACAACAACGGCGGTGTAGTCACTGATGACCCTCGTACGTTGGTGCCCCGGCTGACGCGATGCGCTAACCTCTGGCTCTCTTGTCTGTTTGTAGAATCTCAACGGCCCGCCAACAAGCGCCGGAAACGGAAAGGCTCCAACTCCGGTGGCGCCGCCAACAACGCACCGCCCGCACCCAACAAGAAACGATCGCCCGGACCAAATTTTTCCCTCGCGTCGCAGGTAACTAGAATACATTCAACTTCATAACTAACTCATTTACATTTTAGGGAACGCTGAGGTTGAAAATGCGAACCGAGAGAGACAGACAGTCGTTGGGCCACCTACCTTTGACGTACAGTCCGCTTAGAAAGTTATTCAACAACTTAGTCACTTCAAACACAGTATAAATGCTAAAAGCAGTAGGCGCACTCCCCGGTATTTTTGTGACATGAAAATTATCCAATACCAGCAATACTCTTTTATTCTAAAAAATATATTAACCCATTAAAGCCAGAACTATTTTTCTATAAATATTGATTTCTTATTTCTGTATGTTGGTAACTTGTAAGTATAGTTATATATAAAGTATTTTACATTTAAATAGACAGAGCAATATAAAATGAATAACTTCACAAAGTTTATCCATTTTGAAATGCCATCTCCTGGCAGAAACATAATTTTAAAGTGAGACATCTTTAACATCATATATCAGTCATACGCTGGGCATTAATTAGTTAAGTTGTAATTTGTATATTCAATTGTTAAAAATACATAACTTGTATAAAAAGTTTTGTTGGAATCATTTTTTTTATCAATTTAGGTTTGACGTTTATTTAAGTTACACGCTTCGCCTACCAGGAGGCGGTGCAGAATGTTAAAAGTGCTCTCCTGGAAAGTTGTAAATATTAGGTTTGTTCCAAGTGGTCATTTCGGACATGTTTGTGACATGTTTGTGACAAATTTCACTGCGCCTGTGATAAATGTAAACAAGTTAAGTTTGAAACATTGACTGGAACGGCGAATGGAGTGAATCGCATGTGCATACTCATTTTTTGTTTTGACAGCTAACCTTAAATATACATATACATAAAGAAATCCATACATTTTTCGCTACAAAAAAGAAAATGGAGCTTATGTTTCAAACTTAACTTGTTTACATTTTTCGCAGGCGCAGTGAAATTTGTCACAAACATGTCACAAACATGTCCGAAATGACCACTTGGAACAAACCTATTGACTTATGAGGTTTTGACATTTAACTTACATTATAGCTTTATACTGGGCTTGAATTAAATTCATTTATAGTACAGGATGATTAGAATAAAGAGATTTTGTTGGCAAATTTGATATTTAAAATAAATACATTAAAAATTATTGCTCTGTAGATAATGTTAAGTATTAAAAGGAAGTGGGTAAGAGTAACAATGATTTTGTTTATGAATATTGTCTATGTTACTGTTAACAATCGGAAATGCATTTTTGTATGTCTTACCAATTTCCAGTTAATTTTTTTAATTGCCAACTTTGTATTTATTCACACAACAATTTATTACCAAATTTTACTAGGTTTATTCAAGACAATCAAAACAAACTTAAACAAATTATTCACTTTTGGGCAGGACTGTACGATATGCTGTTTTGAGACAATGCGTAAACGCAGAAGTGTTGGACGAAGGAAGGTGGTCCTACGACGTTTATCTGTCTCAGACCCGTTTGGTCGTTTGTGGCTTTCATAAAAGCCTACAAGTTAGCGTTCCAGTATTACCACTTTTCAGTGGTACACAGTTGATTAATTAATTTAAAACTAATGAAATGTGTAATTATTTTCCAACTGTCATTATTATAACTTTTGATTTTTTTTCAAATAACAGCTTACGTTAGCATGATAGTGGCTTATAACACATTTTAAATGCGTTACTAATTTTAGTTTGAATTTGTAGATTAATCTAAGTAAATATATTTGTAGAGATGTAGGCTGGTATCATGAGCTCTATTTTTGGGTGTTGGTGTTTTAGCGCTGTACAATGTTCTAAATTTATTGTGTAAAGAAGTACTTCACATAAAAATGGTAGATAATATGTATATTATTATGTAATTTCTATTCGAAGCATTTTTAAAATCAAAATCATTTAAAAACATTGTACAGCACTAAAACCGAGTCTAAAAAACTACTCGGAAAGTAGTTTCCAGGAGTAGTTCTTGTCCACTTCCCTGCTACCAGCTATACTAATTAAATATAATTCGAGAGTGCCATAAATTGTAAAATAATTCTTCAGTTTCTTTCCCAAACTTATTGCTTGGCAAGTGGCAATAAGTTTTCGAAAAATCTCAAATAATTTTCAATTGATTTTCACTCTGTTGTGATATTACTAACTGAACATTTGTGTTGTAGGACGTGATGGTGGTGGGTGAACCGTCACTGATGGGCGGCGAGTTCGGCGACGAAGACGAGCGCCTGATCACGCGACTGGAGAACACGCAGTACGACGCGGCCAACTCGCTGGAGCACGACAACCACGGCTTCCACGCCGACTCGCCGATGACGGGCGCCAACTCGTGGGGCGGGCCGGTGGGCGAGCGCGGGCCCGGCCCGGGGGTCGGCCCGCCCGCAGGAAACACGCCCTCCTCCCAGGACTCCGACAAGAAGTCCCCCGCGGTTAGTCAGTAACAGTTACAGTGACAGTCATAAGAACAGTGTCGCACGTCATCCGGCAATCAGTATTGACTTTGACTTGACCAGTGTCTCTAGCACATTGTTTTTTTTACAATTATTTTTATTTAAATTTCTATATATAAATTTATAAATATATACAAAATATATTATATTATGAAGAGCATGTGAGCAAGATGCAAGAAGAGGAGGCGGATGTCATCATCAGCATCAGAAGTGACGTAACGTGACGTGAATGCTAGTGTAATCGTGTCAATCCACTTCCCGAGAACAAACAACAAACAAACAAACAAAAACAAAATCATGTTACTAAGATTATGGTTTACTTCTTATTATCTCTTGTACATTTTTATGATGATTACTTTGTTATTAATGGCATCCAACTCATGTCTATGCATGGTGTACGAGTGTGCAAGTGTGCGAATGCGTACGCGCGCTCCGGCCGTGCGCGCAGGCGCGTGTACCGCCCCCTACGTTCCTCCCCCGCGCCCCCAGCCCATCATACGTCGTCGACTATTTATTGTTTCACCGTCTGTGCAAGTACACCGAAGATGTAGAAGGATGCCAGTGCCAGATCGAGTGTGTTGTTCCTATTAAGTTTAAAGTAAAGGGTGGGACGCGCGCGTGCGTGCGCGTGAGCCAGCGTGAACCGAGAATGAACGTGGCCAGTGTACGAGTGTGTTAATAAAGTGAAGTGACACAGCGACAGTGCGGAGTCCAGCGGCTCCAGTTTAGCAGCAATTTTGTATAGTGAAATTATCTGAACTGTAACACTTAAATAAAAATTGTAAAATGGAGATTTGCATCCAAATTGTGATGTATTTTATATAAAAGTCTGACTGCTGACAGATGTTGCGAGCACGTTGTTTTGATGCAGGCAGTTGTGTTGGTGTTGGAGTGAAAGTAATTACGTTCAATGAGGATGAACTTTTGGGACTTGACAGTATTTTTCACAAGGTCTCATTTCCTGCTGTGTATGTAAATGTATTTTTACAACTCTTTTGTCAGTAGTTGTGTGTGTTTGTCTTTCCTCGTCCAGGTTGTTTGGTTTAATTTCCATTTCGATTGTAACCTGATGTGAAGGAGTCTGTGTGATGTACAGCACTCCGAATTTGCAACGTCACAATACAACATTCACAAAAATCCGATCATTTCATTCTGTTCTATTCACCATTTTATATCCAGTCAATCACCTCCTCACCCCCTTTTAATTAATTAATTAATTACTATCTACCTGTTACCTAATAAAACCGTTCGAACGTATTTCTCATTTAACTAAACAATTCAGCAACAGTCTCATTAGTCGAAGAATATTCAACTGTTTACTTAACTAAGAAACACGTTCAGTTTTACGTACATCGAATATCGGTTTCATTATTTTATATTATTATTAAATATACGTAGATCAATCGCTATTTAATTATTACTTATGATTAATTCAACAAGTTTTCCTAAACATTCCAAAAAGCATTAACCCTAATATGGAAACATCAAGTGATAAATTTTCTATGGCTAAAATTTAAAATTATGTTTTTGTCGTATCCATATTAAAATGCACTTATTTATACTGTAAACCAACACCAACAACTTGATAATCCAGATAATGATGAAAATTTGTGTTTATAATTTAATTTAATGCTTCGAAAATAGTATGTAAATTCAGCAAAAAGTTTCATAATAAATGTTCTTTTATATATTATCAAATTTTTGTATTGCACAAGGAAGTACAACAAATGTTTGAAATTAATTCTTTTTTTACTGTATGATAAATAATTTTAGAATTACGTATAAAGAATAAAATATAAATAAATTTCAACAAAATCAAACGAAAACAATATTTATTACGAAACAATTACATTCGTGAGATTTTTAATATATCCCATCAGTGTTCTATTCGAGGGTAAGTATTTAAGGTTAAAATCAAATTAATTTTATACTTGAAATTTGCCGCGTGAATATAATTAGATACACCGTTACGTTGGCAGTGAAATAAAGCACGTGGCAACCACGAGTGGCAACATTTTCACAGTGAAGGTAGGTAGAAAGCTGTAAAAGTAACCAACACAGATAGTTCTAAAATGAAAGTCACCAGACCGGTGACGTATCAAGTGTGTATGCGGCCTTGCAAATACATGCAACTTCCCTTCACGTTATCTGTCGTAAGCACATGGCACGGGGGTACTGCTTCTACTTAAAAATGTGCAGAAAATAATTTCTTTATGAAATATAATTTTTGAAATTAGAGTTAATGTAATTCGACAGTAGTTCTTAGCACAGTTTTGGGTGTTTTGTGTGTCGGTGAACCGTTAAGAGTAGCCTGTGAAACAAAAGTGAGTCAACCGTCTGAAGTGCCGTATTGCACCGCGCCATTTTGCCACGGGCCACACGTTTTCCTCTTTTACTAGTATTTTAGTTGTAGAAGAATTTATTCAACGTTTTAGTTATTTTATTATATAAATAAAAGTCATGTCCAACGAAGAAACTTCTGCCGACCGCAACGTAGAAATATGGAAGATCAAGAAACTTATAAAAAGCTTGGAATTGGCTCGAGGGTATGTAAAATTAATTTATTCCCAATAATCTACCCGAAATTCTGTACCATATTGTACTGTAACATTAATTAGTTCTTGTCAATTTTGTAAATGTCATCGACCTTGTGTTTCCTGACCTTGATCTGAATAATGCTCATTGTTCTTACATATGTTATACTTTTGTAGGAATGGTACCAGTATGATTTCATTGATAATACCACCCAAAGATCAGATCTCCCGTGTCAGTAAGATGTTGGCAGATGAGTTTGGTACTGCGTCCAACATTAAATCTCGAGTCAATAGGTTGTCTGTACTAGGTGCTATTACATCCGTACAGCATCGACTAAAACTATACACTAAAGGTAGGGAGCAATCCAATCATTTATGACAGCTAGCATAAACAATCGAATAAGGGAAACTTTTTTTGTGGTTGTCAAGCATTTCAAAATTGTGCACATCTTCCATAAATTAATTGACAATCTGTGTTGAATTATAACAATATGCTAAAATTTTTGACAGCGTGGCATTGAAAATTATATACGTGTCAATTTTTTAAATTTTAGTGTTTTATTTTTATTTTTTCACACTTGAATGGTCAGTTAAATTAATGCTACATAACTAGAAAATTATTAACTGGTTATTATAAATGTTGTTTTCAATCTCTTGCAATATTTCGCAATAAAAATATTATGTAGATTCTAAGAACCCACGTAGACGATTCGCAGTAATTTATTTTTTGACAATTATTCTCAGCCAAAACATTCTAAAATGTTGATCATTACCAAAATGTCACTGAAATCATTTATAGTTTTCCATGTAAAATTTAAATAATTTTGTATTATAGTAATTTACATTGCAAGACTGTTGCCCAGAACTTTATTGGAGAGAACAGATTGTTATCTGTGCAAGCACGTAAAGTTCGGATTACGGTTGAGCAGTGTACAATGTTTTTTGAAATATTGAATCGTAAATAATGTTAAAAATCGTACATTTATTTGAGCGTGATGCAAAATAAACTATTCTATCGAAATAGTTAATAATAAGTATGTTGTTATGGTTTTGAATAACAGCCCGGTAAAATCTTATTATGGACTCATCCCGTACAGACAGAGCTCAATAATGGTAGGTTTACGATTCAGTATATCTTAAAGGTTTGTGAAATATTTCTGCTGATAGTAGATCATCGGAATGTGATGTATTTTTGCGCGCGTATTGCTGCCAAAGATGTTAGTGATAATTTGTTGACTCTATGAATATCTTAATCCACAGAAATTATTATTTTTGTGTACTCAATAATTTAATTTTGATAATTGTGCTAAATTGTAAAAGGATTTCTGTTTTAATCCGTCATTATTTATTAATAGACCACGGTCTGCAATAATAAAAGTGTAATTATCTGGTCATTTGCGATGTACGTTAATATGATAATGCAACTTACTCTTTTGGGAATAATAAAGTTGAGTTAATTAATACAACACTCTGGCTTTTCTCTAAAAAGTTGCTGCCGCAACAACTTGCTAATAGTGACAAAATTGAGTCGTTGTTTGACAGCTAATGATTTATGCTCCATTAAACATGAAGTTACGATGCTATTTTATTACTATTAGCAAGTTGCTACGATAACAACTTTGTTAGAGAATTGGGTCGAATATTTGTGTATAGTTTCTGTGGAATTTTTTAATAAAACAACGACGTTTCGACAACAAAGTGAAATGTGAAATACAAATATATACCTAAATATTGTTATATTCATATTATGAGTTCTGAAAGCTCCTTTCAAAATGTAAATTATTTACCTAAAATGTCTTTTTCAGTTCCACCAAACGGCTTAGTAATATACTGTGGAACAATCGTGACCGACGAGGGAAAGGAAAAGAAAGTGAACATAGATTTCGAACCTTTTAAACCAATTAATACCTCTTTATATTTGTGCGACAACAAATTCCACACGGAGGCGTTGACAGCGCTGCTAGCAGACGACAACAAATTCGGCTTCATCGTGATGGACGGTAACGGTGCTCTGTTCGGAACGCTCCAAGGTAACACGAGGGAGGTTCTGCATAAGTTCACGGTGGATTTGCCGAAGAAGCACGGCAGAGGAGGTCAGTCTGCGCTGCGTTTCGCGCGTCTGAGAATGGAGAAGAGACATAACTACGTGCGGAAGGTCGCCGAGGTGGCTACGCAACTGTTCATCACGAATGATAAGTCAAATATTGCTGGACTTATTCTGGCCGGTAGTGCAGACTTCAAGACTGAACTTAGTCAATCAGATATGTTTGATCCTGTGAGTAACGTTCTTATTTCTCTTCACTGAAATTTAATAATACTGGAACGCTAACTGACGTTGAAAATGCGAAAGAAAACTGTATAAAAATATTTAGTCGTAATCGATCGTACAAAGAATTTAATAAATAATTATTATTACAATGCGAACTGAATTCATTTATAAAGACAGCTAGTTGTTGGGCCAGCTCTCTTTGTTGTATACTGTACGAGTGTTAGACAAAGAAGGGTGGCCTTACGACGTCTATCTGTCTCAGACTTGTTTTTCGTTTTCACGAAAGCTTACAAGGTAGAGTTCCAGTACTATTATATTTCAGTCAGTTCTTATTTAAAGTTAAAGACATAATCCAATAAATTAAATGAACCAAGCCAGTTAAATTTGATCAAATATTAAATATTTGATATCGTTGCATCGTAAACTTTGCACTTTAATTAAATTGTTTACTTACAATAGTTGATGTATTACGCGGCATTTCTAACGAATTTGTTTTTGTTGGCTGTGAATATAATTATTCATAAACATAGTAAACAATTTCGCAACACATATATTTTGCTAGAAAACTTAACAAGCATATAACATTTTAGTCTTTATTTTATCTACCTTTATTTATTTTAAACTGGTGGACTGAAAAAAATAATTTTTTTTGTTATTGTTCCTGGATTATTACATCTTCATTTTATTGTCGCTAAACTTTTCACATACTTTGATAATAACTGGTTTATACTGAATTTTATTTACATTTTGAATTTAGGAATGTGTTTTTAAAAATATAAAATATAGGTACTAGTTTAAGCTGAATTTACAAATTTAAAGATTCAAAATTTTAAATTTAAGAAATTCAGTATAAACCAACCAGTCATAAGTGTCCTTTTTTAATTCAAATTATATCTCTTTTTATGAATCTGTCTGCAACAAATTAATTCATAAATCGGAGTTAAAAATCTATTTTCAATACAAATCGAATTATAAATCCACATTGAATGAACTTATGGGGTAAATAGCTCCGTGGTAACGTGTCGGACTGTGGATCGTGAGATCCTCAGTTCGAATCCCACTGCCGTCAGTTACAAATTTAAATTTACCCCTGTGGTTCCCCCTCCACTGACATCCTCGGGGGCTATGATTTGACGGCTGGTAACCACACTTCATACGAAAAAATATATCACTTACCGAGATCTGCGTAAGCAGAGTGCCACACCCGTAATGGGTAAAAGGCGTGATGATATATTTATTTATTGAATGAACTTGAAAATGTAAAATGGGAATAGATTTATCTTTTAGTCGAGACTAGAGTCACCAGTTAAATTGAATCTGTGTTAAATTGGTGCTAAGTAACTCGAAAATTAATGCAATATTATGCACTGGTTTGAACTTATTTAAATGTTCTTCTCAGTCACGAATGTTGCCACATTTACCATGAATTTTATCTATTCTGTCATTCATGTATTAGTATGATAAAATAAAATGCAACATATGTTATCCTATATTCGTGTAAATGTATTTTTGAGAGATGATCTCATTATAAAAATGGAACTTTCCTGAAAGTTATAAACTGTATGATTAACCATGAAAATTGTTTGTAGTAAAGAAGTATTTGTATTTATTAATTTGTGTTATTTTCAGAGATTACAAGCAAGAGTAATCAAATTAGTCGACGTGTCTTACGGAGGTGAGAACGGCTTCAACCAGGCTATCGAGCTAGCGGCCGAATCGCTCCAAAACGTCAAATTTATCCAGGAAAAGAAACTAATTGGTAGATATTTCGATGAAATTAGTCAAGACACGGGGAAATACTGCTTCGGTGTCGAAGATACGCTAAAAGGTTTAGAATTAGGCTCTGTTGAAACGCTTATTTGTTGGGAGAACTTAGATATTCAAAGATATGTACTCAAGAACCATATAACGGGAACGGAAACGATTCTGCATCTCACGCCCGAGCAGGAGAAGGACAAGACGCACTTCACCGACAAAGAAGTGAGTACGAACAACTTATTTTGCGTTGTTAAATTCCTTTAGTCAATCAGTTGCGATAAGTTATGTGGTCATTTTATCGAAAAGTGGAAAAAACCGGTATTTTTTAATAAACTGATTAAACGGATTTTAAATAAAGCAATTTGTTATCTAGAATTATGCTCGGAATATTATTTGTTTTATTCAAATCTAACACAAATAATTTTCATTACGTTTGTAGTGTGTAGGAGATTTTATTACGATTCTCATAGTCGACAAATTTTCAAATCTTTGTCGCTTCTCCACTAACTTTGGGGGTTGTGATTTGACAGAACTATAAGCGCAAAAAAATGTAGTATAACTAGATTTGCTGTAGTTATATTTTTTATACTATAATTTTAGTGTGCTACGAGGCTGGTTAAATTAGCAAATTATTTCTATTATAATAACGTAAAAATATATTTTTTTTTCTTTTTTTTTTATATAGGAACTATTTTTATCTCACGCACATTTATATAAAAGAGGTATTGTGTCAGGCCAAAATTTTCTATAGTGATTTTTCAACGCAAAATTCGATTTCACTATTTTCACGGTGTCTCTGTTTGCTGATTTTTTCGTCCACGATAACTCAAAATCTAATAAAGCTATAAATGTCAAATTACATATTTAGATGTTCATGTTTACGACCTGATTAGATTTTGGGAGCAATCTATAAACCGAAAGTGCTAGTTTATTTGAAGGCCTATCAAATTTTTTTGACATATCAGTAAATAAACGAGTTACAGTAAATTTTGTTTTATTAAAAAATATATGTATAATATAAGCTACAGTTTTTATTTGAAACCTTTTTCTATATTTTGTACCGTTTAGAAATTAAAATTTCTCATAACTTTTATATTTCTCGAAATAACTGAGGGTGGAGGCACACTTAATTTATAGAAATATAGGTTCCTGTAGTTTTTATGGAACCATTTCTGTTTGGATATAATTTTAAAAAGTAGCAATGTGATATTTCCATAAATAAAGAATACTTTTAAAAGTAAGAGTTTCTGACGAAAAATTACGTACAGTACTTCGAAATGATGAATTTTTACAAAAATATTGCAGAACTTAAAAAATCTTTAATTTACTTCGATAATAGTTTACATTTTTGATGAAGTCTCAAATTTCTATGAAATATTACCAAAAGACCCAATGGCTGGTACTACGGGCTCTGTTTTTGAGTGTTTTAAGAGAAGTGTTTAACCTAGGTTTTAGGACTGTACAGTGTCAAAAATTATTTTATAAAAAGAATTTTTCAAATAGAAGTTACAGAGAAATATATTATCTACCACTTTTATTTTAAGTATTTTTTATAAAACAATTTTGAAACATTGTACGGCGCTAAAACCGAAGCTAAAACACTTCTTTTAAAAAACCCTCAGAGCTCATGGTACACTCAATATTTCTAATCAAAAATTGTCTGCCTATAAAAGTAAAAACAGTTGCTTTTTAGACAAGAGGCATTTAAAATGGTATGTGGTTTATTTCAGAACGGAGTCGAATTAGAATTGGTAGAATGCCAGCCGCTCCTCGAGTGGTTAGCGAACAACTACAAGAACTTTGGTGCCACGTTAGAAATCATCACCGACAAGTCGCAAGAGGGTTCGCAGTTCGTCCGAGGCTTCGGTGGAATTGGAGGTCAGTATTGCATTTCTTTCTGTTTCTGCTCTTGTCCTTCTACTTCAACACCACGCTGCTTCCATTGGCTTAACAGCAACCAATCCTCACTAACCATAACTGTTACATTAACCGGGTATGTTAATCTGGAACCGGGTGGTAACCTAACCTAGTTATTGTTCATGATGAGGCCACGACTACTACACAAATAGATGGCGCGAGTTATATATTTTATTAACGAGTTATTTACATAAATTTGTTATGAGTTCCATTTATTTTAGTAACATTTTAAAAACTCCAACTTCATTCGTTTTAAGTATAGTGAAAGCGCCGACGATTAAGCACGCGACTAATCGCTGAGTTAATTTGATAATGTGATTAATTAATTAGCTATAAACGAGTAATTTTTGGGCTTCTCAATAAAATAGTTGTTGCAGAACGGCACCTGCATAAGTTTAACATAAAAAATGAGGTTATAGAAATGTGAAAGTGACGTTTCAATTTACGTGATTGGTTTTGTGTGTTGAATCTATTTGTGTAGTATAGTGAGTGTAGCTGATAGCTGATGCTATTCTCTGGTATGTTGTGCTTACTGGATGCCAGGCATTCTGCGCTACAAGGTCGACTTTCAGTCTTTGCAAGCGGATGAGCCACTCGATGATGTGGATCTCGATGACTATTAAATCTATTCTAACACAGGTATCAGTCAATCTCCACCAGTTCAGTCAGTAACGAAACGCTTCGTTTTCAGTTTTATTTTATTTTAGATTGTACGTTTCATTCGCAGCCAAACACACAGCGAGTTCATTTCATCAAATTTATTTATTCTTCATCATTTTGCAGTTTATGTCAAAGTACATTCATTTAAACAACTTGTTATATTTTGCGCTCAGAATGAAGTCAATACCTTCACTTCGTACTCAATTTTTTTATTTAGAAAGTTAATAAAAGATTATATTTACGTGAATTAATATGCTTAAATAAAACAGAATTGATATGAACTTTCAAATAGTTGAATAAATGTCAATCCAATATTATAAACTACAACTTTACACATACAAATTTCCCTAAATTAATTCGGTTTAATATAGCAGTTCTTACCTCCCGCACATATATTTAAGGGATGTATTAAGTATTGTAACGGGTTTAAATTTTAGGTAGTGATTTTTCCAACAGATAAGCATCCTAGAATACGATTACTTCATTATTTATCATGATTTCATTTTCCGTGTGACGATTTTCTCGTTCCATTTAGATTTTAGATGTTCATGTTACGAGCTGATTAGATTATGGGAGCAATATATCAACTAGAAGGGATAGTTTAGTTCAAGGTCTATCAGGTTTTTTTTGGATATATCTCAGTAAATAAATGAGTTAATGTAAATTTAATTGTATGCAAAAATATGTAGAATAATATTGGCTACAATTTTTATTTGAAACTATTTTCTATATTTTGTACCGTTTAGAAATTAAATTTTTCGGGAGGTTGTGTTAAATATACATGTTTAAATTATGAGCTGATTAAATTTTGGTAGTAATCGGTAGATTGATGTTGATAAACTAGAAATGGTAGTTTACTTGAAGACCTATAAGATATTTTGAGCATATCTTTGTAATAATTGTGTTATAATTCAAAATATTAAGCTTCAATTTTTACTTGAAATATTTTTAAATCCGTTTAAAAGTTGTTTAGTTTAGAGGTTATTTGTTTGGACACATCAGATTTTTTTTTAGACGTAAAATATAAAAGAATTCTTTCACGTAATAGTGTGAGTAAATTTGATGAATTTGCAACTTCTCTGTATACAGTTTATTTTTTATGGTTCTATTTTTAATATTCGTGTTTTTATTTTCTGATTTCTTGTGTATAATGTATATAATAAGCTTGTATACTTAATTTTTTTTTGCTGGTTTTGGTTTTGCATGTTGTATAAATTGTATGTGACTAATTTTACTAATGGGGTCATACACTTTTTAAAAAAAGTTGTGTTTTTTTACAAATTATAAAAATTTAGATCATTTCAGTCACATATTATTCAATATTTCTTATAATTTTAAAACTTTTCATTCATAATTTCCTTTCTGAAGTTTCGCGGTTGCAAAATCGTGATGTCATCATGTAAGAGAATTTAAAGCATGGCAAGGCGAAAGAGGTGTTGATAACAAATAAAAACTTGCTTTTCAGTGTTGTAATAATTACTTATTATTATAAAGATGAATACTCCGAAAAATTAAATTAGATATTCGTTAATTATAACATTTCTAGTCAAAGAGTTTGGGACGTGTTAAAACAAAATGCTTTGTTGTACTATATCTTGTCGCTTGTCGGTAATGTCGGTAGTCTCATTATCACACCTGTCATCTCAAATCATATGTTGCAGTTAACAACGATTTTCAAATTAAACATATGTTTATTATATCTGTTATATTATTTTGCCCAGGTAATGTGAATAAACTATATTTGTAAAAACCTCTCAGTAAATAACAATGACTGATAACAGTCAATTTGACAGTAGGTGTAGTTCCTCTTTCTCCGCTAGAGCGTGTTTTGTAGTAGTATAACATGGTGACGTTACGAGCGAAAAATTTGAAATGAGATGCCCAATTTAAAAAATCATATCTTTATAACTACATGCCTTTTAATATTAAAATTAGTATCTACATTCATAACTTTACTCAAATTTACAGAAAAAAAATAAAACGAAAAAAGGTTTATGACCCCATTGGTTTTGATTTTTTTATTTCAAATACATTCGAACATATGTTTTACAGTCAGGTGATAATGGAATCAAACATATGTTGTTTGTACATGTTGTTCGTGTTGTCGTTGTACCTACTTGTTTTGTGTTATTTTACTGCGTTTTTAAAACTAAAAGCTACATGGATAAAAATGAAACCGATCAAATGAATCAGACAGAGGCCGCTGTTGTGAACAACCGATGTTGTACGGTCGAGTTGTTTGTTATTCATGTGGCGTTTAATTGTGAACGCAATGGAGTAGACTTGATTGTGATTTGTCTGGTGGTATTGCAGGTATCTTGCGCTACAAGGTAGATTTCCAGAGTATGCAGTTGGATGACATGGACCTTAACAATGATTTTGACTTGGACGACTATTAGGAAATGAATTAATTTTCTACAATTGTTTATCGAATTCACTACATAAAGCAAATTAAACAAATTCAATTTGAGACATCAGTGCGTGCAAAAGGGGATGGTTGGTTAGAGCAAGAGAACCTTCGTATTGCGTAGCTTTTGTTCCTAACGCTGGCCTTATCTAAAACAGCCCGACTAGAACTTACAATTAATACTCGATGATGACGCTGAGAGCATAGAGCATGATTTTATGATTACTTCAATTATGTGTTGTCACTGTAAGAAGGAAACTGTTTGCATAATCTTGTTTCTGGATATAGTTGTATTATTTTTATTTACAATTTGTATATACAAAGAAAGAATTAATATGTTACGGCAAGGAATAAAGTACGAATATACGAGAACGGCCAGCTTTTGGATGCTAAAGTAGATAAATCCAGTAATGAAGAAGTTAAACAAGACATACATAGTGAGTTCTGTGTCATCAACTCATGTCATTTATAAAATGTTCAGTCGATTCAAACGGTAACAATATGAATACTATGATTTTTGGCTATGGTCATCAATTGTTGTATTAAAATTTATACTTTTTGTAAAAATTGGCAAAGGTTATTAAATTCCGGAGGAAATGTTATCAAATAAATGAATTAGCTTTTCTTTGATCCCGTTGAATTCTTATTTGTTCAGTCCCTATTCAAGTGCATTAATATTAATAATAGTCAAATACAATTTAAGAAACCAGGGCTTTCCGAAAACTGAACAATTCACACAGTTTTGGGACTGAGCAAGTACAATGTCCGAAATTATATTTATGTAGTCGAATCACTCTATCTATCAGTTTATTTCTGTTGTTGTATATATTGTAAAACGGAGCCTTTGGTGTGAATAAATTTATGACACGTGGGTAATTTTGTTCCTTTGATCTTTCACAACGAAATACGATCGATTTTATCGTTTCTTCTTCTGTCTCGTTTGTCTTATACGTATAATCATGATTGCAAGTATTAGCTAATAAACAATTAATTTATTCTTAATGGAACAAGTGAAGTGAACGTATTTACAATTAATTAAATAATTTATTTATCTATGTTTGTGTGTCTTGTTGAAATTGGTTCGTATGTGTATGTATTGTGACTTTGCCGCACTGTGTGTTTGTATATATCGATACCAATCCAGTGTAGCATTTATACGGAAATATTTGAATATTTTCAAATTTTTATTTATGTTTGTATTACCGTGCCAGCTCCCTAGATCATCTCGTGCTACTTCTATTAGTT
The DNA here is from genome assembly GCA_963942605.1 of Poecilus cupreus. Classification (NCBI taxonomy): domain Eukaryota; kingdom Metazoa; phylum Arthropoda; class Insecta; order Coleoptera; family Carabidae; genus Poecilus; species Poecilus cupreus. The sequence continues at coordinate 3,131,242 of OZ012721.1, read as the reverse complement.
AATTCTGTTTTAGTTAAATAACAATTTATTAAATGTTTTGTTGTTTTTATATTCATAGGTATATCTGGCATATAGGACAATATAAAATATTAATTTTAGTATTTGATATTCCAATAATAAGACAATTTGTGTAATTTACAGAAAATTTAATAAATATATCACATTTTAGTAAAATGCCACTTCAATTTTTCCTGATATGCCAGAGAATTGACAAATGAGCTTGGAAATTATGATGTATATAAAAATACGAAATTATTGATTAAAATACATGTTTATTATATCTTTATACATTTGAACTTTATAAAATAACACTTGTAACAATTCAATCACAGTTCAAAATTACTACACAAAACAATAATATAAAACATTCCACAATAATTAAAACATTTTATTAATCATACCGGTACATCATAATATAAATATACAAAAAAAAAGTTCAAGAAAACGAAGGTAAATTTTTGACAGGAGAAGAACTTGGAGATGCAGCAGGCACTGACGGAAGTTTAAGATTATGTAACCGCCGCTCTAAATCATCTTCAACAGATTTATCAGCGACTCCTCGGCCCCCACTGGGCGACGTCGGCTGCGTGGGTGGTTGAGAAGATTCGTTCAAAAGTTCGGCGAGTTCTTCCTCTAACTCGGCATCGAAGACCGAAGACACGGATTGAGATAAAGTTGATTGGATGTCATCATGTGATTCGAGTGTCTGAAATATAGGTTAAGACATTTAAATGTTTTACACGGTAAGTTCAAAATACTTACATCTGTCATTTCAAGCATAGTGTCTGCTACGGCATCTTCAGTCAGACCATTTTCTTTAAACACTGTTTTCAAAGCTATTAGGCCACTCTTGTAAGAGTCCAATACTTGACTGTCAGATTCTGCATTCCCTATTCTACCCAGTAAAGTTTGTACATTTTCCAGCACATTTACTTGCTTTTCGATACGTTTTTCTAACTCGTGCTGCTTTCGGAGACATGTTTTAGCCTACGAAACATTCAAACATCACTTTTTATATTTTGCTTTCAGAATAATGTCATTATTGAAAGAGCTTTCATTTCGATACGCAATTTTTTGTTTTAGAAGGATGGTACAAAATGCGACTACTTAAATTTTTAAACAACTCAATTGACTTCCAAATAACTAAACAAATGTCAATCTAATAACTACATCTCACCTATAAATTTCAAAATCAACTCTATTTAATATAGCAGTTTTTTAAAAATTGTTTAGAGTAAGACGCAAAATAATATAAAGAACTAATTTATAAAACTTTTTTCGCACTTGACAACAAAACATTTTTATTTCTACCTTCTATGTAAATAACACTTTACAGATTACTGTAGTAAATAACTAATTACCAGCGCATAAACCTGTAAAATTTTATAGGCTTCTAAAGATATGTAAAGTTTTACAGATTGATATTTTAAAGTAAAAAGATACTGTAAGCGTGGAAAGAAAACTTGGTACGCGCCACGGTTATGGACAAACTTTCCAGCTCGCCCGTAAAGATTAAATTAACTACGCTCGCCACGTAAATAACTATTAACGGAATTAAAAATATAATAAAAAAATCGTAAATTTTAAAATTCACAACAGCAAAGTCATCGCAATCATCATTTGATGATATGACAGTTGGGAACAATTTGTATACATATTTTACTTTAAATTATTGGCAATTATTGATGGTTTTTGCGGATTTGGATACACGAAAATCTGTGTTAACCTTTTATGAACTAAATTTTATTATTTTTAAGATGATTTTGCTGTAAAACTCGTGGAAAGCCAGTGTTATTGTACATTTTACCACACGAGTGTGCGAATTAAAAGTTTTTGCCGTTGCAAATATTTTTTTTTACAATTTTGCTAATTAGAAGTGTATTTGTTGATATCTCGTATTGTTCAAATTTGAATCAAGGGGAATTTATGCAAGAATATAATAAAAAAGTAACTTACCATTTGTCGCATTCCTTTGGCAACGTACTGTTTCGCGTTTTTCGTTGCTTCAGTTTTTGAAGATTCCAGATCCTCAATTTTTTTCAACAATAATTTTTCATTTGCTTCTAACCTATGTTTCGCCATATCAATTTCATTAATTTGTTGTACTTTAGTAGTATTATTCAGTGCTACTTTTATTAATAAAGGTTTTTCTTCTGAATTTTCTGAATTACTATCTGGATTTTGAAGTGTTTCAATTTTATCCTGACACTGTAAATAATGTAATAAAAGTTTGACAGTCTCTGTGTCTACATTTTTAAAGTTTGTAACATCAATAAGTTCATCTATCGTAAGTAATTTGTTTCTATGTTCTTCTGGCACTGAGGTAAATAATTTGTCACTTAATTTTTTAACTGTAGGTAAATGCACAAATTTTGTGTCCGAATTAACTGGAGCAATGAAAGTATTTTTAACCTTGTTAAAAGACCACATAAGTGGTTTCTTTATGGCAAGATCCATTGCCCAACCACTCCAAGATTTTTGTGGAAACTCCATAAACTGGCTCAATGTTTGAAGCTCTTGATTTTTGTGCATTTCTGATAAAACTATATTTAGACATGCAGGTACACGGCCATTTTTTATAAACAATTTCTTAAGTTCTGACTCAGAGAAGGCACAAATTTTGTTGAAATTGGTCCAGGTATCAATTAGTGATTTCCAAAAGATTAATTTGGAATCCCAGTCTCGTGCATTTACAGATCGATCTCGAAATGGTGCATACAAAGCATTTATTCTGGCATTGTCTTCCCAGAAATCGGGCAGATTTTCGGGAGGCAAGTCGTTTATTGTCAGAATGTTTGGCATTGTTTTTGACGTTTTATGGATAACCTCAAATAGTAGTTACAAATAAGTATTGATATTTTACCTAAATATTCTTCAAGTGCAATTATTTTATAAAAACTTACCTTTCAAATGTAATGAATAATTTATATGTACATATATTTGTGAGAATCATTCAATAGGTTTTTGCGTACATAACCTCAAAGCCCCGTTCTGCGCATGAAAAACGTCAAACGAAAACGGACAAAAGAGTAATGAAACTGTGACTGAATATAGGTCGACAATTCGAAATGCACCTTTGAAATATGTTGATTCAGTTTGTACATTTCACATAAATTTTTCTTTGAACAAATTAATTTTTATTTAGTAAAATTGGATGAATAATAGTGAATAATGTAGTTCTAGTGGAAGTTATCGTCTTGTTAAGATAAACCGAGTGTAAGCACATCCTATTGTGGACGCATATCTTTTTGTCGTCCTATACACTAAAACTAAAATCAACTTACGCGCCCATATGTACTTGTGGTATTATTTGTAACTACGATTTGACAACTTGTTGATGATTCTTCAATCAACATGAAATATAGTAATAAAATATTTCAGGATATTCTGTGATAAGTAACTTTAAAGTAGTTTCACAATGGAAATCAGTGTTTCAACCAAATTAAGTGCATTGACACAAATATCAAAGTTGAGGTTAGAGAAGATCTTAAAAAACATTCCTGGTACTAAAGATTTAACAATAGAACCTGAATTAATTCGCCCGTTAGAAAGAATATGTGGAGTAAAATGGTTAAAGTAAGTATTAAAACTACAATTAATTAAAACTATTGACATACATGTCTTATAGAATGCATGATGTGGACAAAATCTATAAACTTGAAAGCAAAACGCCTGTACATGCAAAAGACATACACATATATTTAATATCATCAAATTTGATATTATTTAAACGAGTTCTGGATCAAATTCAAGAATCTTTAACCAAAAATGACATGAGGAAATACCATGTTATTGTAACACCGAGAATATTGATTACATTTGAAAAGTTGTTGGAGGAAGAAGGACTGTATGGAATCGTAATTTTGCACACGTTTCAATGGGAGTTTATTCACATTGACACTGGAATTCTTAGCTTGGAAATTCCAAGTTTATTCGCTGAAACATTTGTAAATAGTGACTTTTCATTACTACCCTGTATGGCTTCTGGATTACATACACTTTTTTGCGTGACTGGCCGACCAAAAATTACAGCAAGCATTGGAACAAATTCCTCAAACATTCTTAAACAACTGGATATAATTACTGAAAAATTGGCTGTGGATCCAATAGAAGATTCTGATTTTGAAGTGTTGTTAATAATGGACCGTTCAGTTGATTATGTTAGTGCTTTGTTAACATCAACAACATATTCAGGTTTGTTAAGTGAAATTTTTAAGGTTAAGTGTGGTGTTGTTGAAAACCAATCGAGTGACAGTTCAAGTTCTAGTCCTAAATCATATTTATTTAATATGGACAGTGTAACAGATTCTGTTTATGCTGATATTAAAAACAGACATATTTCCGAAGTGTCTGATATTCTTGGAAATCAAGCTAGACAGTTAAAATCGGAAAGTGAAGCGTCGAAAGAAATGGCTTTAAGTGAAATAAAACAATACGTCCAAACAAAACTACAAAAGGTAACTGCAAAATCGCGATCATTAAGTGCCCATTTGCAAGCATGTGAAAATATTATTGAAAAGTTAGGAAGTAAATTTGAACGACTCAAGAAAATTGAACATTCTTTCATGGAAAACGTGAGTAGAAATATAAATGTTCGCACTTTGGAAGACATGATATTAATGGAAAATGCTTATATTAGCTTGAAATTAATTTGTTTGATGAGTTTAACCCAACAATTAACTCTAGACGAATACAATAATTTGAAAGTTCAGTATTTGCATCAAGTAGGTTACAAATATTTGTACATGTTTGACAATTTAATAAATTCTGGTTTAATTCTTGAGCCGGTAAAGTCAAAAATTCCAACTTTAACTCTGAATTTGTCTCTTGGTCCAAAGAAAGATTTTTATTCTACCTCAAACAAACTTAAATTAATTCCTCAAAACCCTGAACAAGTTAATGTTAGAGCACCAATTTGTCCCAGTTATGTTTTCGGGGGACTTTATATTCCGATTTTAGCGCAACTTGTGACTATATTAGTGAAAGCACAAACTGAAAATGATTTTAAAAGTAAATTAGTTCTTTTAAATGGAGTTTTAACTACGGATAAGGTTACAAAGCCTTTCCCATTACAACGGCGGCGAATTTTAATCAGTGTTGTCGGGGGAATAACTTATTCTGAAATAGCTGCTCTTGATTTAGTTGAGAAATTAACAAACTGTAAAATTGTAGTTGTTAGTAATTGTCTTTTATCGGGAAATGATCTAATTGATGCTGCAAAATGATATTACTTTGTTTCTACAACATATTTTATTTATAATTGTTAAATTTTATTTTGTTTTTAATTAGCTTATTTTATGTCAACTGTTTTAAATAATTTTAGAACTACATAAAATGTTTATGTAACATATCTATTATAAATAAATATGTATTCATATTTTCGCATAGTAATTCATTTGAATGTTATTTGTATCAGTTTCAGCTAAGATGCAACTAATATCTTGCTATGAATACCAACTAAATACTTTACCATATCGTTCCAGGTAAAATTCAACATTGGTTGTCAATGTTTAATGTACTTGTCATCATAGTTTAATTCAAAATTAAAAGATGTGTACTAAGAACAAAAAAATCGAATGGTTACTTGGTACAATTCTATTTATAGTTTCAGAAATGTTTGTAAATTTGTTTCCTGGACGTCCTAGACTAAATCTTTCCACAATTTCGCGAATATTTATAAAATATAAAAGTGTTGAATGTTTAGATAAGATTGATAAGAAAAGGACGATATTAAAATTGTGCGAAATAACTTACTACGTGCAAAAGAAGAAAAAATTAACTGTCTACCAATGTTTCTGTATTTGATAATTTCTAGTTGTCAATGGTCCAGTATAATTTATAATTCTATATATATCCAAATTAATACATACATGACAGAAACGTAAATGTTGCACCTTAGCTGAAACTCTCGATATACATATTTACAGCCAATTCAACTGAAAAAGTAATCGTTATTTGCTGATATATTTTAAATATACTGGATTATTTTACTGCTTTGTATTTTGAGATTCTGTTGCAGGCATCATGTATCGTCAAGCTTCAATATTAATGTGTATGTTTTTCTTAAATTTTATTTACTATAATTTGTTATTAATACATTTTTGTATTTTTATAGAGACATTATTAACTCATCTTGTAACCGTGTCATCGGAGCAATCACCACCGTGCATCCACCAAAAGAAGAAGAAGATGAATGTCTATTGTATCTTACAATAAAAATGAGTTGGATGTGCCTCTACAAATAAATATAAAATGTGTCATATAAATTTTATGTTCACAATTTTTTAAATTTGTGATTTCAGTCCGAGCTGCTGCACTATACATTTGGAGCAATAGGTCTTCTTGCTTTTACCATTTTAGACAACGTCACCGGAGTAAGCGCCTTTTCCTGGAGCGTTGCAGAACATTGGTGCGTTAATAAATTAATTTATTTACTTACTAAATTATTAAATTAAAAATAAATACAAGTTTTAAATTTTCACTGTGTTTGTTCAGTTGTATTACGGTGTCGAAGGCGCTTCCATGCACTAGGTGTTCTACAATCTTCATTGAAGAAGCTATCCACGTGCGACAATGGAAAAATTTCTAATAGAGAAAGAAATCGCGTAGATTCATCTTGAAGCAACATCAACAATGCCGAAACCGTAAAAATTGTGAGCGAATTACTTTTATGTAAACATATTATTTACTCCCACTGAATCAATGCCAAAGTAATATTATAGTTTAAAAACATATTTAGTATTTTATTCCTGCTAACAAATTTGTTAGTGAAAAACGATGTTTTAATGCATTAAAACAAACTATTCTAATTAATATTAATTTTAGAATGAGTATAATTTCATATGCATTTTATCAACACATTGTTTCTGTACGTTTTAAGTTTACTTGTTGTGTGTTGACAGGTGCAGCTGCAGCGGCGACGAAGCTTGTCCCGTGCCAAAGGTTTTCCACGGTTTTCCTTTAGCGTTAAGGGCCGACAGGCTCGGAAAATCAGAAGTCAACTTCTTGCAGTCGAAGTCACTCCAATCCAACAGGACGCTGATCTAGACTACATGATCAAATTTAAATGTTACATATCGAAATACTTAAAATATTGTGTTATAATTAATTTAAAAGTTTAAATTATAAATGTTCTCTTTTAAAATAGAAATAAAGAAGTTAAAATAATCTGTATTTTTAATTTATAATATTAAAGTATTCCTAAACCCTTGTAAAATTATAATAATAAAATGCGAATTACGCAAGAAATACTAACCCTAGGCTCTTTTAAATCACAGATTCGGAATATACGTGCCCTAATGAAGGGTGCAGCGCCCTTATCTCATTTTTTACCCCGAAATTTGTAAACTATTATGAAGGGATACAAGGACCGCATTTGAAATCTGTCACTGCTCTAATTAATTTTATAAGGGCTGTATCTCTGAAAGGGTAAGAGATATCGCGGATTTGAAATATCTCATATATAAATATATTATTGTTAATTAATAAGTAATTGACAAATCAAAAATGTTTATGCTGTACTCTGAGTTAAATTAATTGTTAATTTTGTTAAAGTGTTATTTTTATTGCAATAAATAATTAAAGTTATGCGCGTGTTTCATATATTTATCCTTCCTCATCCTTATTTTATTGAATAACATTTTGAATTAAGGGATAATGTCTTCCCGTAATGAGAAAATGACGTCACGTTTGTCAGAAGACTCTGGGCTACAAATAAATATCACGAAAAAAACATATATTATTAAACAACAAATAAATAACACGAAAAAATATTTATATATTATGAACGAACAAATAAATATCACGAAAAAACATATATATTATGAACCAACAAATAAATAATACGAAAAAATATTTATATATTATGAACGAACAAATAAATATCACGAAAAAACATATATATTATTAACCAACAAATAAATAATACGAAAAAATATTTATATATTATGAACGAACAAATAAATATCACAAAAAAACATATATATTATTAACCAACAAATAAATAATACGAAAAAAATTTATATATTATGAACGAACAAATAAATATCACGAAAAAACATATATATTATTAACCAACAAATAAATAATACGAAAAAATATTTATATATTATGAACGAACAAATAAATATTACGAAATAACATATATATTATTAACCAACAAAAAAATATATTTATATATTATGAACGAACACATATATATCACGAAAAAACATATATATTATTAACCAACAAATAAATAATACGAAAAAATATTTATATATTATGAACGAACAAATAAATATCACGAAAAAACATTATTATTAACCAACAAATAAATAATACGAAAAAATATTTATATATTATGAACGAACAAATAAATATCACGAAAAAACATATATATTATTAACCAACAAATAAATAATACGAAAAAAAATTTATATATTATGAACGAACAAATAAATATCACGAAAAAACATTATTATTAACCAACAAATAAATAATACGAAAAAATATTTATATATTATGAACGAACAAATAAATATCACGAAAAAACATATATATTATTAACCAACAAATAAATAATACGAAAAAAAATTTATATATTATGAACGAACAAATAAATATCACGAAAAAACATATATATTATTAACCAACAAATAAATATCACGAAAAAACATATATATTATTAACCAACAAATAAATAATACGAAAAAATATTTATATATTATGAACGAACAAATAAATATCACGAAAAAACATATATATTATTAACCAACAAATAAATAATACGAAAAAAATATTTATATATTATGAACGAACAAATAAATATCACGAAAAAACATATATATTATTAACCAACAAATAAATAATACGAAAAAATATTTATGTATTATGAACGAACAAATAAATATCACGAAAAAACATATATATTATGAACGAACAAATAAATATCACGAAAAAACATATATATTATGAACCAACAAATAAATAATACGAAAAAATATTTATATATGTGCTCTACTTAATTTCAAACGGCTTTATCTCTGAAATGGTTTGAGATATCGTGGATCTGATTAACACACCGCGAGATACCGCCCTGCACTATCTAAACAGTGAGAGAAAACCCCCGTACAGTTGAAAATAGGGTAGTGATTTAAGGGTTGCTATAAAAAATTTTAAACCCTCGTATCTCTGAAACGGTAAGAGATATCGCGGATCTGACGAAAAAATAAGGGGGTACAGGGCCCTGCTGTATCTGATCAGCGAGAGAAAAACCCCAAAAAGTTAAAAATATTGAAGTTTTTAAGGGTTGTTCGTAAAAACTTAAAAACTTTAAACCCTCATATCTCAAAAACGGTAAGAGATATCACAAAAATAACGAAATTTATTCGCCTTCGTGTATTCCTATCTTAAATAACCCCCTCTACAACATATTGATAGGAGAAGGGGGTAGGACATACCATTGATTGACGCTCACCCTTAAATTTGGGGTAATTTGCATCTGTAATTCTTCATTTTTGTTTCTAATGTAATATGTACATAAGGTTCATTGTTGTTTGTCACGTTTCTTCAGTGTGCCGGGAATTTTATAATTCAAAATACTTCAAGATCCATCAGTTACAGTGATAATAGGTCATCAACTTTCTAAGAGATGGCAGCACTAAGATCAAAATTGAAATGAATAAAATAAAATTATGAATTTCGTTTGATAAATAATAATATTAATTTTAAACTATTGATTGTTTATTGGAAAGTAAATAAAACATATTATTTCTATAGTAGTTTATTTATTATCTCTATGGATAATTATAAGTTATATTTATATAGTTTATTATTACAACACATTAATGCATAAATACAGGAACATATGCTATTTATATCTACCACTTAAAAATAACATATATGTATAATAGAAATTACTGTTAATATGTTCAAGTGTTGAATAATTTATTATAATTTGACTATAGTATGGTACATTATTATTTGTTGTTAAATTATTTTAATAGTGAAATATATTTTACAATAATAAACTTATGTTTATTTATATTTCAAATGCAAAGCCTGGATCCTAGATTGACTCTGAGTGCAAGAAACGATCGTACCCCCGGAAATTCCTCCTGCCGCCCCAGACAAACTTTCACAATACCTGAAGGCCTGAAGCAAGGATGAGACCTCTTCGCAATAGCAACTGTGATCTGTAAAACCTTTGGTACGAGGCAGACTTCGTCGCCTCTGCAGCTGCACCTGTCAACACACAACAAGGAAACTTTAAAACGTACGGAAATGTGTTAATAAAATGCATATAAAATTACACTCCTTATAAAATCAATATTGATCAGAATAGCATGTTTTAATGCATTAAAACATCGTGGTTTCAATAACATACACATCACATGCACGTTTCAAACAAATTATATATTATCTTGCATGTTTATTTTCATTTTATGATTCCCGCTTTGGAACTTTTAGGTACATTAAACTTTATAGAGGCGCTGCAAGCAATCCCCTCCATGTTACCGTTCGTTAAATTACAAATTGAATTTTTGTAACGAATGTTATTGTTTTAAAACTATAGTGTTTCTTTATTTGTTAAAGACATTATGTCACAGACAAGTGTAAGTAGTGACGATCCTAGTCTAGAACACAATTTTCGTGGCCATAAAAATATAGTTACTGGTTTATCATTTAATTCTGACAATAAACAACTTGCTAGTAGCAGTAATGACCATTCAATAATTATTTGGAATCTTAATTCAAATTCATCGCGGTGTTATAACTTTACTGGTCACACAGATATAGTTACATCAATAGAATTTTCTCCGAATGGTCAATTATTAGCATCAGCATCTCAAGATCGAACAGTCAGACTATGGACACCAACAATTCGAGGAAAATGTATTGAATACAGAGCTCATTCTTCTTCTGTACGAACAGTATCTTTTTCTCCAGATGGAACAAGAGTAAGATTTGGAATTAATTATAAATATGAAGTCTTTAATTACTTTTTGTAGCTTGTTACAGGGTCAAATGACAAAGTTGTCAAACTTTGGGAAGTCAATAGGAGACGGTTTATCACTTCATTTGCTTTACATACGAATTGGATAAGATGTGCCAGGTTTTCTCCCAGCTCTTCAGTGGTTGCTTCGTGTGCTGATGATAGAACTTTGCGATTATGGGACTCTAGAAGTGGCAACTGCATTCACAGCTTCACCCACATTAAAGGTAGATACTGCAAGTGCTAATCACAACGATTATTATTACACTACCACGTTTGCGAGTTTAACAGGTGCTTGCTAAATTTGAAGTAACAAATATTTTTAAAGCCAAAAATTATGTTTTATCATCAGACAAATATTTGGTTTAGAGCGAATAATAAAACGTTTCTAAATTGTTTGACTTATGCCCAGTTTGTCAGTGAGTGTTTAAACTAAAGTTTCAGTTTAAAGTGTATAAACTGAGCTCTAATGTTTCTTGAACTTGAACCTCATCTCATACCAGGTTTATGGTTCGAAAAATGAATGAAAATTACTTTATATTTGTTAATAAAGTTAAATTCTGTGTAACTACGAGTGTTTAATATCTATTTATTATGGAATCGTCTGGTAATGAAGACGATATCAACAAAAAACAGATAAAGGATAAAATCATTTTGAAATTTCTGACGCTTCCTTCACAAGTTTAGATTGTAAAAAAAATCAACAGACTAATTATTATACATTAATTTCAAAGTCTTGTAAAATGTCCTACTTACTGGTAACATTTCTAAAACATATGTAAATTATCTAGGTAAACTCATATCATACTTTTCTAATTTAAAGAAACCATGTTATATCTCCTGAGCAATTGGTGTAATTAAAAGTAAAATTTTACGCTAGTGTTTGTATAAGTAGGAGATTTATTTGGCGTACACAAATCTTATTCCAGTAAAATGGTTAAAAATGTGTAGTGTGCAATAACATCTTTTCGCCCAATTCTTATTTAATTGACAATATCCCATTTTACTAAAAGTAATAGAATAAATGGCATAACTCATGTTAAAATATAGTCCACTGATAATTAAATAGAGATACCATTATATTTGTTAGAAATATAAAAATTTGTACTCCCTTTTGTGATATTTACTCCATGCTTTATTCATATTTTCAGTTTCATTCATCGTACTTATCATTAAAAAATATAAAACAAAAAACTCACCGACCTGTCAGACTTGACGTTATATTACTTTTCTACTACCAACTTTATCAAATTAAAGCACAGAATAGTTCAACTAAACTAAAACCATTTCTGAACTTTTCTTAAACCATGACTGAAAAACTGTGCATAATTGGATATTTTTCTCTAAATTAATTTAGGAATGCTAATCAAAAAATAAAGTTTGTTAAATTTCATTAAGAGCAAATCGTTTTATAGAATGTTCCTTTTGCAGGAAGTGGCAACTACCTAGCATTCCACCCAACAGGCTCAGCAATAGCTCTAGGTATGAGCAACGGTGGAATTCGTATTTACGATCTTACAGCTAATAAACTTCGACAGAATTATCTCTTACATGATAATACAACGAGTCTAGCATGGCATCCAAACGGCAACTTCTTGTTGTCCAGTGGAGCAGATTCCGTGTTGAGAGTTGTTGATGTACTTGAAGGACATCCTCTGTACACTCTGAAGAGCCATGAAGGACCTATAAATGCTGTAACTTTCTCTAAAGATGGAGAATTCTTTGCTTCCGGAGGTTCAGACAAACATGTGATGGTAAGAATTTTACGGTACACTGGATCCTAAACCTACTATTGCTGAGGAATCTATTTACGGGCTGTTATCACTTAAAACCATAGCAGCTATCGAAATATAACAATACTGGAACGTTCATTGACGTTGAAATTGCGAGCCGAGAGAGACAGGTAGTTGTTGGGGTACGTGTCTTTGTTGTACTGTTTTTACAAATAAGAGTTAAGACAAAGAAGGGTGGCGTTACAACATCTATCTGTCTCAGGCTCGTTTTTCGCTTTTATAAAAAGGCTACAAGTTAGCGTTTCAGTGTTACTATATTTCAGTGACAATGCTCGACCATAATTTGAACTTTACTTGTTCGTCAGTAACGGTCTTACAGAGTAAATTACTATTATATTTTTTCAGGTCTGGCAGACGAACTTCGTCAATAAGTGTGGCCTAGAATCAGAAAACACTTCACAAATAATATAATTTATCTTATTTAGCTTGTAAGTTACGATATTTTTTATATATTTTGTATTTTTATATCTGGATTCTCTAAAATAAAGTCTATTTATTAAATAGTTCTATTTATTTCATAACTTTAATATGTACAAACAACACTAAACTAAATTAAAAATTCTTTGTCAACACATGCTCTGCAAAATACCCGTTAAATTTTAAAGCACGTTTCGCAATTTTCTGAAAGTTAATGTCGTTTGTACCGTAAGGTCCTCGAATGATTTCTTGGACGTTGTATTTCACTCGATCCCTTGCGTCTAAACAAAACGAATTTGCGAGCAAGAGCTCATAATCGGCGTTTTGTAAACCGATGCAGTACGATCTTGATGCTCGACCTAAACAAAACAATTCAAATAAAATAACAGGATTTATAAATTATTTCATTTCTATTTAATTTGTTCTGAAGCATTTGTTCTCGCAATCGAACATCGTACTCACTTAAAACAGAAACCATTGCATACACATCCAAAGCAACATTGGCCAACCTCTTGAGCTCCATGTGTTGATCAACAACTTGTGGTCCATGGCGGATCAGCAGTGATTCCGTTGCGTATTGAAGACGATACACACAGTATCTGAAAACAGAAATAGAAACTATTGGGCTTCCAATATTAAAATACGCTAACTAGCGGCAGAATTCGGAACTACGTCTCGCGGTACATTGTGTTTTTGACGTTTTTATTTATTTAAAGAATTTGAACTTATTTGTTATTTTTTCTAAATTTATATCAACAGTAGACTATAGAAGAATTTCAATGGAAGTATTACATTTATCTATGACGTATTATTTAAATAAGTACTACATTTAATTTGTAGATTAGAGGTTAAGATGGAGTTTTCTCTAAAAAAAACCTGTTAAAAACAGAAAAATTTTCATTGTTTATGGCTGCAGTTCTTCTGCTAATAAAAGTCGAACAGTTCGATTTCATTTATTCTCAAAAAAAGGTGAAAGACTAGTTTGTGTGAAGAATAAATGGGGTGTCACAATGATGTGTGACAGTGTGACAAATTAAAGGCATGGAAAAGAGCATTGAAAATTGTGATGATATTGTTGATATACTTCCACATAATATTATGTGGCCACTATTTGTTATTTGCTGGCCTTCTACCATGTTTCTAGAAGATAAAGAGCAACGTGCGAACTTACATATACTATCTAAATAAATGAATCCATACTACTATTTAAACTAAAAGTAAAATAAAACTACTGAAAACAACAACAAATAACTACAAAAATAGTAATATTAAATACTACTAGAAAATATATACAACTACAAACTAATATCAACAAAGAAAAATGATAACCTATCTAAAACAAAATAATGCTACAGTTAATAACTACTTACCTACAATAAAAAACTACAAAACAACTAATGGCTAATGTAAATATAACTATAGTCTATAATTAATAATAAGAAAATCTAAACAAATCTACCAAATACACTAATAAAACACAAATTACCACAACTAGAGCACGCATTCGCCATAGAAGACCATACAAAATGAATCTGACATGTACCGCTAGAGATTTGTGATCAGCGCCATCTCTTGATAGTTTGGAAGCCCAATAAAGTAAAAAATCTGATATGTACAACATACCGGATGACGACCTTTATCTTACATTGTAAATACAATGTAGTATTTGTTTCCTACGAATTTCAAACTAAAAGTGTAAATACCAAAATATGTTTAGAATGAAAAACTGCATCTAATAAGCCTGAATTATCTTAATCAAATTGGTGTCTTTCACGAAATAGAAGCATAATAAAACAAATAACGTGAACATTTTTGTTAAACACATCTGTCAAAATATTTTTTAATATTAGGAAGGTAAAAACAAATAGTCACTTACTCAAGCCATCGTGCACTGAGCGTTAAAGAAGGATGCAGATAATTCTCCAACACCATGTCCAGTTTTGGATCATCGGCAGCTTGCCTTCTGTGTTCAAACATTTTCTTGACGATGTAACCAGGGAAGTAGAATGGATTTCTTAATTTCTTCACGTTGTCTTTTAAGCCAACCTTTAATCGCGTAGAAATTACAATTACAAATATTGTATTAATATAATGTAAGACTTACGCCAGCGTATTGCAACCCAAGTAATGAGATAACAATTCGAAGTGACTCGTTTGTTTCATTTAATAAAACATGACCCAAAGAGTCGCGGTGAAGCAAATTCAACCAATGATCTTCCATAAATGCTTCTGAGCCTAAAAGTTTTAGGCATTCTTGGACTGATTCTAAACATTTCTCCGAACAAAATACCTGTCGAAGAAGAACAGTAAATAAACCTCTTTTACATTGTCAACAAAATGTATAGGTGGCCAATGCGATATGCATTCGTGAAAGGTATGACAGAACAATAAAATAAATTGAACTTACTTTTACTAGAGCAGATTCCAGTTCACAGTCTTGCTTTTCGTATTTATCTAGCAGCCCTGTAGTCATGTATGTAACACTCTCAACTGCGTATAAATTTATATTAATCTACTAACAATACATATTTTAATAAGTTGAAAAAACTTTTGGAACTATTAAAAAATAAATAAAAGATTTTTGGTTCAAGGTCTGTACAAATTACAGCAAGATCGAAATGTGCAAATGACAGACTCAGAAGAGAAGTTATAGTAATCTATCGTAAGTTTCAGTTACGATGCAATAATTACTTTTCTATAACACTGTTTTGGAAACTACGCATTCTACAACTAAAAATTGTTATGGAATCACTAACATTCCATACGCCACGTATGGAATATTTTCGACGAATCAGAGCCGCGATATATGAAGTATCTTGATTCAGTTATTATGGTTACGTCTGTTTGTTTTAATTAAATTTTTTGAGTTTGACGTTTTCAACAGTTTTATATTTGTATTTTTTTGTATAATTTTCAAAATCTTGTTATAGAAAGTATAGTCTACAACATGTAACGGAATGGCCTATCCCACACTCGCAAACTGCAGCCCTCGCCTTCGGCTCGGGCTACAAACTTTTTGCTCGGGTGGAATATATGCCATTCCATTACTTGTTGTAGAATATACTATTCTGTTTTTAATATATTACTCTGGATAGCAGTTTATATATCCCAGATAAAATGCTACATAGGTTGTCAATGTTCAATGAATTTGTCATCATAATTTAGAGTTGTTTATTAATGAAGAAATAATTCGAATGATTACTTCGTACAACTGTGATTACAGTTTAAGAAATGTTCATATGTTTATAAATCAGTGAATTATGATGACAAATTCATTTAAAATTAACAACCAAAGTTGCATTTTTATCTGAACAGTACGGTAATATATTATGTAACTGATATCCACAGTATCATAGTAGAAAAATAAATGCATCTTAGATCTTAGCTGAAACTCACGGTCATAAACAGATGAATGTGAATCAGAACAAACGAATAAAAACTTCGAGTTCAACTAGTTATAGCTTCCTCTGTTTTATATGTCATAATTTGTTAATTAGTTAATGTTTTTATTTACTTATTTATGTTGTTCATTCGTTTCCTGACAAATAAGTACGTACAGATAAATTTTAATAGAAATTGTACAGAACTTAAAACTATTTTTTAAATATTTTAAAAACATTCTACTTCAATGTTTCTTATTTAAAATCAATATATACCTTGGCCAAAATATCTCTAATGAAGTCGGTGTCACAGATATATTTCTGTCCATGTTTCATCTTCAAAGTATATTCAGAAAATTGTTTGATTAAATTATGAAGAAGTGAAATACATCCTGGTCCTGTACTTAAACGAAGCCCTGACAAAAGTGGAGTTAATACTTGTAAACTATCTGCTCCCTCTCCTAACACATTTTCTACAAAAACATTTCAATCATTTAACGCCTACATCCCTAATTAATATTAACCTACCGACAGGTACTCGTGTATTATTAAAAGATACATTACAAATATCAGCATCTTTAAATCCGGAAGATTTACAAGGTGTTGTTAAAATGCCTTCAAAATTTTTTTCTACCACAAAAACAGTCATTTTATCCTGTCCTACTGTCAATTCTTTTTCCTCGTGAGAATTTGCTACAACAATATAAACATCTGCTTGGCTCCCATTTACCACCCATGATTTAGTCCCGTTTAAAATCTGTACGAAAAACAATTTAAAACAATGACATATAAAACAATTGATCAACTTACCCAAGCTCTACCGTCTTCTGTCAATGTTGCATTTGTTTTCATTAACGCAGGATCATGGTTACCTTCTTCTAATAAACAAAAAGCGGCTAGATTTTCTCCTGTACTTAATTTATGTAAGTATTTCTGAATAACTTTTTCATTTCCTTTAGTGGAGATTGCATTTACGCCTAAATATTGGTGATTTATCAAGCTTATAGCTAGTGATCGCGAATTTGAAATGGTTTCCAAAATTCGACAATTTTCAGTTTCACTTAATTCAAGCCCACCTACGTTTTTGGAAGCTTGTAAACCGAAAATATTCACATTTAAATTCCTGTTTTTCAAATCCGTAAGTGTTTGCACTGAATTTTGATCGGATAAATATTGTGATACTTCAGCAGATTGTTGGCTGACTTCTTTCAATTCTTCTTTATCTAATACTTCTGGAAATGCTAGTGCATCTGCATCAAAATTTCCTAAGAACACATTTTTCATAAAAGGTGGTTTATTCGGTTTCTTATTTATAACCCTCGTTGAAACATTAAGTTCTTGATTAGATTCTACCGGTAAATCTTGAGTTGATAATCTTGCAACATTGTTTAACACGTTTTTAATGCTTTTAACACGGTTTAATTGAGAATATTTCACTAAAAGACTCATAATTAATAAATATTTGTAGACTGTTACATTCGCGAACCTTACAACCTAACCTAACTTTTATCTGTCATGCCAAACATAACCAAATAAATTTTCTAAACACACTGCCACATAAAAGAGATTATTGTATTCAAATGAACGATAAAACGAAAAAATTGTTTATGCTATTGCTGTCAGATTCTTCGGATGATGATGTACAAGAATCATCTGATGCAGACGAGGCAGAAAAACTGCTTATACATTTTGCATCTGAATGTTTGAATAATGAAAAATTAATAACAGAGAAAAGATTATTAACGAAAACTCTTGCTGAAAGAAAAATTGAAAACTACACTCCACAACAATTTAAAATACAATTGGGCATAAATAAAATATTGGCATTATCATTGAGCTTAAAACTGGAAGAGTCAAAGCATTTTAGAAATACAAATACTGCCGGTAAGGAAGATATTTCCAGTTTTAACGAAAAATTTACTAATATTGTGATCTGTGATTTACTATTTTGTGTTTCAGGAAGGAAACCTCTGTCCGGCAAAAGTAATCTATTTATTTTTCTGTGGTTTATTTCTCATCAAAAAGCGTCTTATCGACACGTAGCAAAATATTTTGCAATATCACTTTCTACAGTGCATCGTACTTTATTTCGAGTAGCAAAATATTTATGTGATTTAAGTTCTGAAGTTATAAAATGGCCCGAAGAGACAGATCGAAAAATTACATCAGAATTTTATTTGAGAAGAACTGGAATAGCGGGAATCGTAGGAACTGTAGGAAATAACTTTATTAACACAGGTTTTTGTAATAAAATTATGGATAATATTTTAATTCCTGTTCAAGCTGTTTGTAATGAACAAAGCAAATTTATTGACTTGTTCATCGGAGATGTAAATATCCCAGAAAATACTTTATTTGAAAACTCAAATATAATTGAGAAACTTTACGTTTTAAATGATGATGAACGAATAGTTGGAAATTTAGATTATCCTTGTTTGAAAAATTTAATAACGCCTGTAAAATTTAGTAGAAATATTAATTTTTGTTTGCAACAAATTGAAGAATGTTTCAATAAGATAAAAGAGAAATTTAGACATCTGAATTGTTTGAAAGTTAAAAATTCAAAACTGAAAGTATTGATAATCAAATCATGTTTTGTTTTATATAATCTTGATTGTAATGTAGATTTTGAAGATGATTACCTAATACATGAACATAATTACTCGAAATAAATTAATGGCTGGTAATGTTAAACTATAAATCAACCCTTAGTTTTAGGATGTTTGTAATTATCCAATAAATGTAGGAGGGTGAAAATTGTAAATAAAGAGAATGATTGTAAATAAAAATCTGTTTATTTTCTTTTGTCATGAAATAAACGTCCTATAATAAAATCCATTGTGAAACTTATTAAATTTATTCATCGTCTCGAGTACAAAATTTTGTTGTATAAAAGTGTTTTTAAAATGACGTAATATAAACGTTTAGGGCTAGTACTGCATTGGATGCAGCATGGAAGGCCTCCCTAAGTCTTATAGATTGATTATTCACGATTTATGTTTTGTATAAATGTGGGCGAACATGTATAATGTATGTATTTATGTACGTTTACAAGAATGTCCGCAAAACAGACGCCATTTTGTTTATAATTGACACTGACCTAACACGATTATTCACTGGTAAATAAGACTATTATGTTTGTGCATACAGATTTAGACAAATACTGTATTAGCGAGGGAATCAAATAAAATTACCAGTAAAGTTATAACAAACATTTTTACCTATTATATTTAATTAGCTATTACGGAATAAAATTTATAATAAAACAAAATTTAAAAAGCTTTTTACTGGTGATTTTATTTGAACCATCACAAATATTCAGACTATTTTGAAGTAGTGCAAGGCAGAACATTTAATTCAAGTTAAATGTAATCCTGCACATTTTAAATGCAACTAACATTGATTTATTGTGTGTATATGTATATTAAATAATCATTGTTATTCTAAATATACAATCATTTCGAATTATTGTCCTAAAATATAGCAACAAAGGACATAACAATTGCTCTGATAACAGCAAGATACCTTTTTAAGATGGCAGTTCATTCAATACTTATAAACATTATGGAATGTTCAATCGCACAAACTTAACAGTATGAAAACAAAAATGCATCAAGTACCAACGCCATAGAGGATGGAACTATTTGATTGGTTGTAGTAAGGCATGGCATGAAAAGTCGCGAATCTATTACAGTGTTGTCAAACTGATAAATGGAACACACTATTGATTTTTTTTTACTGAAACATGAATGATTAGAAGGAAGAGATTAAATTTGGACAGATATTTTAGTCAGTCTTCTATCGTTGTCTAAATTGAGCAAGTTTATGATTTGATGGTGATAGTAAGAGTGTGTTTCATTTATTTGGAGTTGCTCTTAAAAATGGATACTTCGTTCAAAATATGATGGCCACATATGAAACATCGATTATTATTTACAATAATTTCGATAATCCGAATACTCGTAATTAATTATTTACATTGTAGCTCGAGTTTTTTTAAACATCGCAAATTGTATTTAGAATACCTTTATCAAAATATAGCTGTCATTAATATATTACAATTTGACTTATATATTTATGAAATGTTGCAAAATATTTTTAAATCTATTTCCCTTTCTTTATAGTGTTTGCATAAAATACTTTTTAAGTTGAAAAAGCTTTCAGAACTCGTAGTAAATAAATAAAAGACTTTGGGAACGTTTGAATTACTGTACGTAACAATAGTTATTTACTTTACAAGTGGGTAATTCCACTTTGTTCACGTGTGAAGTATAACGTTTTATCCAACATCTCTTAATAAAAAACAAAAATTATTTGACAAGGACATATGCTTTAAACTTTTTAAATTAAAATGTCAATCGAAGTGGTTAACAAGGTGTTGGGTGTGATTATTGTTATAAATAAAAAATTACTCACTAGTGACTTTTCTCCCAGTAGTGAGTAATCTGTTACTTTCCTTGTTTAAAAGTGTCAAAGTTATAGAGCATTTATTGAGAGGTGTTGGATAAATAATTATGTTTTATTCTGATTCACTATATTCGTCTGCATGTTTACCGGACTGATTTCAGTCCGGTAAATGAAACTTTAGCGAATGATTTTTTACGGTACTGTATTGTTAAGCAATTTGATCCACAATATCGTTTACCGCATTCATTTTTGAAAAGTGTAGAAATGTCAACAAAGCAAAATTGGTTACTATCATTATTTTTTTATTAAGAACAAGATGAGCTTATTGTTTTTAAGAATGAAAGCAAACTTACGTCAAAAACTGCGAGACATAGGTATGAAATAAACCGTTGTACGTCATACGTCCATTTATGATTTTCACGATACTCATTTCGAAATTCCTTTTTCGTCGCCTCGTCCGGAAACATCTTATTTGTACAGAAATAACTATTGACGAAAAATTACGTACAGTAATATGAAACGTACTTAAATCAAATCTTTTATTTAAAATATTTTGTAACTGGGATTGAGCTGTCTTGTTAATGAGTCAAATGGTCCAAAGTCAATCGATAACTAGTTTCGAAGAATTGAATCAGAATCTGCTGCGATCTTAGTTAACCATTGGACCACAGCTGATAATAATTAACTTTTGACTCGGAGTGTACATTAACTTGTACAAGTATACGTCACTCATAATATACATTACAATATACTGAATCGTAAACCTACTATTATTTAGTTCAGTCTCTATTGAGTGCTAAAGAACATTTACGTGCTGTTGTTTTAAAACAAAAGCAACATATATATTTTTGTGTATGTTTTCAAAGAATATTTCGATTGAATAATTTAATGTATTGTGCTGCAAGCTCCAATAAATTATTTACGATTCAGTATATCATAAAACATTGTACAATGCTCGACCGTAACTCGAACTTTACATACTTGCATGGATAAGGTCGATTGGTAGGTATCGTGCTCGCCAGTAAAGTTTTGAGCAACGGTCTTGCAATGTAAATTACTGTTACTGGGCGGAATTTGGAACACTCAAATTTGGTAAAAACGACTGGTGATAACACTATGTAACAATTTGTAACTTTTGGTTTGTTCCTGGAATATAATTATATTGTTCTGTAATTCTAAGTATTAAATAAGCACTTATGTTAAACATAATTTTCAAAATATCACTGTCCGTACAAATTTAAGAATTTTTAGTGATTTTTCCGTAGTTTCTTGATATAAACATAAAAAAAAAGCATTCTTTAGCCAGGAACAATAATTATATTTGTATGTAATTATTATATTAGTAATTCTTTTTTCTAAAGATGGTAGAGAATTTAGTGGAACACGATGAAAATTGTCATACTTGATCTTGACTTTTGTAACAAAATAAATACTTTAATGTGTGTTTTACAGGACGCGATTTACTGGTCAAGTTTTCTTGTCAATTTATTGTTGTGTGTAAATATGACTTCGAATTTTTTTCTTCACTAATAAATTGGTCAATTTATTGGCGAATTAGAACATTTTTTTCGACAATTTTTTAGGGAATTCTAAAAAATTTTAGTCATTGCCAGCTATTAAAACTTTTCTTTTTTGGTTAGTTTGCCATTTTAAAAATATTAGTAGCATAGGGTGACTGCTCATATCGTGTTGGTACTACTGAAATTGTCACAATGAATTGACGAAAAATTTGACAATATTTTTTTCACGACATGCCAGGAAACCCCACCTTTCTTCCCTCGAAATAGTGAGGAAAATTTGTTTTTCCTCCATAGAGAGTAAAATATAGAAGTGTTGCCAATATGAATGTAATTTACAAAAAAAAAAATTATAAATAAATTCCTAATTTTATTGCAATTTCCCTCATAAAATTTAAGCCAATCAGAATTCTGACATTTTTGAATGCCGCCCAATCAACATAGAATTACACAATAATTTTGCACTAGTGCAAATTACCAAGGTGATTCTGACTTGCTGTCAAATGAAGTTTTTAAATTTTGCTTTATTTTTTATGAGAGAAACAGCGTTTGGCTAAATTTTAATCGGGAAATAGTCCTTCGAATACCCCTCTCGTGCATGTAATTGTCGATAATTTGACATGCACTTGGGATATTCTATATGAAAATCCTTATTTTAGTGATATACATACTTTAAATTATCTTACAATTGTGACTTATATTTTTCTTTTTCTCGATTAAATCACAATTTGACAACGCTAATTTATATTTAAGATTGGTTCATTGGCAACACTACTACACCGCCATGCGTCTGATAACCGAACTTTTGTCGTGTCAGTTGCGTGTTGTGTTGTGAAAGTGTATTTAAATCCGGGCAAATTATTTTTAGAAATTTGTCGTGAAAAAAATATTGTCTCTAACACGAGAAGCGCTTTCTTCTCTAGTTTGACAAATAACTATTGTTCTTGGAAATTTATTGACAAGAAAACTTGTACAATTTATTGACCGATAAATTGCGTCGCGTAGAACAGGCATACATAATGTAATTATTATATTAGTAATTCCTTTTTTCTTCGGATTGTGTGGAACCAAAATAGGATGAAAATTGTCATACTTGATCCAGACGTTTTTGTAACAAAACAATTACTTGAAAACCGCGTTTTATTAAAAATGTGTTAGTACGTATTTCGGCCGGAATATTTTATTGTATTTATTATCGATGTGGCCACCGCATATCGAAAGAAGCGCAGAATGAATGAAAAATGTGCGCACTTATTTGGCTCTGCCCACATAGCACGTCCATATTAAATACGGAAAACATACTGAGCATTATATAATATCTAAATATATCCGTAGATAATTAAAAAATGTCCGGCACGAATCAAATGCCTTAAAAAGTAAAATATATAAAATAAAAATATAAAAATAATAACTGTACATATTTTGATCAAAATAAATATTTGATCTTTAATCCTAGTGTCCAGCACATCATCTAAGTACGTTAAAAACTTAAAGCTACGCGATTAAAAATAAAATAAAAAGCCAATACTGCCATCGATTTCACGTCACACTCTCAATCATCAATACTCGTGGTTAGAAACGCAGTGGGACGCACCACTGGAACCTAGATGCCGCCACTGAAGTGTAGTAATACTGGAACGAGCACTGCTATGGGAAGAAGCGAGCCGAGAGAGACAATGAGCAAGCGATATCTCCATCATTATCTAACACTATCACATGCTCTGTTTTTGGGTGTTTTAGCGCTGTACAGTGTTATAAAATTATTTTATAAAAAAAATGCTTCGAATAAAAGTTACAGAATAGTTTTAATTTGTATATCAAGGCACTAAAGTATAATTTTTTATTACGAATATGGAATTTATTTTCAGAGGCGTAATTCAAGTTTCACAAAAGTCTGTGAAGTAAAATTTGGACGAGTCTGTAAAGTTTAACATTAGTTACTATTTTGGCTAACTTCGCATAGTAATATCGTGTACTTTAGTAACGATTTCGGAAAAAATATATATTATCTACCACTTTTATTTCAAGTTTTTTTTATTAAATATTTTTATTTCATACTGGTTACTTATGTTACATTTTTCGGACTATTTATCGTACGAAAAGTGAAACTTTAAAATCCTAGGACTTTAAAGTAAAATTTGACTTTTAATTGGTTCATTATTTATAAACAAATACTTGTTCCTATAGAAATTGTTATTTAGCCTACTTATATCAACTCATATTTCTATGAATTTTTGATAATTTCTGTTAATAAATTCTATAATTTAACAACTTTAGTAACCAGTATGAAATAAAATTTTGTATGTACCGCGAACGAAAAGTGAATCTTTAAGGTATGAACAAGTTGTTTACGGCCGAGGCGGGTAGCCGAGGCCGTAATTACTTGCGAGGACCTTAAACTCACTTTTCGTTCTAGATACATAAAATACTATTAGAACATTGTATCACGCTAATATCAAAGCTAAAACACTTTTTTAAAAACACCCAAAAACAGAGCACGTAGTACCAGCCATTAAAGTTAACGACGTATTGTGTTCTAATAAAAAAAATAAACGGCAACGGTTTGGCAGGTAGCGTTAAAGCCGGATCACTCGTTAACGCAAGTTAAGCAAGGCTGCCCGCGGTTAGTAGTTGGATGGGTGACCGCTTTGCGAAAACCCATACGAGCGAACACTGCGTGCCGTTGTCACATCATCGAAAACGAGGTTTCGAGGCGGCTATAACCTCAGCAGTTGAGACCGCTTAATAATAATAATAATAAAAAGTGATTTTTTGAATACAAAAATGTTACAATATTGTTGTGTTAAGGCTTTGCACAGCAGTGTGACAATCAAATATGCATTTATCCTTTTATAGGTACGTAATAACATAAAACTTTTGAAATTTGTTCAATTTTTATATTTTTCTACTCCTGTATAAATATATCCCCATTATTTCAATTTTTTTTGATGAATTATAGTACCCATAATTCACTCTTCTCGGCCAATCACAGAATAAAAATTCCTGTTTATTTTAAACCGTAGATCACCAAGCTACGGCCGTCTGATAGTTGACAGTGTAGTCAGTTGTCATTGGGTATTTTTATGTTGACGTTTTTCAACGAATTTCGATAATTTTCAAAAGTTAATTCCGAATTTACAGGAGTAGAAAAAGTACAGTATTATATTCGGGATTATGGTCATTATTCACGCGGTTGATTTGCGTGAATAATGACTATCATATGTAAAATTGAGCGAAACACAAAAATAATGTTCAATTGCGAGTGACATATACTATTTTTTCTTTAAGCATTCCTAAGTAAACTTGAAGTACATAAAATACAAGAATGTTACTTTTTTCTGCCATTTTAAACAATAAAATATAAGCACTCGTCACAGTTGCCGTTGCAGGTGCTGCAATCAGTGGTATATGAAACAACTAACATATTATGGTACGCTGTAAAATAATATTGTACGCCGTACAATATTATTTATACGATTGTATGATTAATTTCTACATCGTGTATGTAGTAGCAAAATATAAATATTATAATACGCTTGAAGAAAAAAATATTCTCCTTTTTGAACGGACTGTACGACAAGGACACAGATACCGGTTGGTCGCTTTCTCTCTCGACTAGTGCACGTTCCAGTATGACTACATTTCAGTGAATGACACTATGTCCAGCAGCGTGCCACCACTCTCAGGACGTATGAGAACCAAGGGAAAGGTAAACAAAACAAAAACAATGAAATATGTTCCCTCCACCGTATATAAGCTAGTGCCATGCAGGTCCCTAGAATGTGTGAGTGTATACAAGGCACTGTCGGGACCGACACGGCGATGAGACTGAAATGAAGATATGTACACACGATAACGATACGAAGGCTGGTTGGTTTTGTTGGTGTTACTAGTGGTCCCCTCGAAGAAGCTCCATCAGGAGGTTGAAGCTCGGTCCTTCGCCCTCCTTGGATTTTATCGTCAGCATTTCTTTCCCCACCTGACCAACAATCACCAATATTTATAACTAATAAACTAACCTTACTACACTACACAAAAATGTTCTTGACTTCCTTGACATTTCTAACATGAATACCAACTGTACCCCATAAAATGAAACAATATAGGCTGACAAGGCGATATTAAATCTTTGATGGTGAATTTGAATTAACTAGAGTCACAAAATGGCTATTAAGTTATTTATATTATAATTAGACCTAAAAACATTGTTCGTACTAGATATAATACAAGTTTAAAATATTATTAATTATTAAGATATTTGAGTTTTATAAATAGCAATTTTGGCGTCAGTCTGTTTAAGTTTTTCTCTCACACATCTATTCTATTCTCAATTCTTTGTACTTCTCTTATTATAGAGCTGTCAGATTGTTGAAGTGTCAAACGGTTGATATCTAATTTAAAGATTTTTGTTTTGTTTTGAATTCGTAACCAAATAATACTAATTAAACTAGTTTGAGAATTCGCGTAATAATGAAACTTATGCCCGTTTGCATCAACGTTAGTTAAATTTTAAACTTGGTTTAAATAAACAAAAGCGTATCTAATTTTTGACATCAATGTCAATTACTCCATATGACATATAACTTCGATTTGCTTTTATTTATATAAACCAAGTTTAAGATTTAACTAACGTTGGTGCAACTGGGCATAAATGGTTAGAAAGAAACAACGAAATTAAAGACAAGTTGAATGACATAGGTTAGCAAAATTTATCAGTGCTAATCAAACATTTGTCTAAGGCCCGGTATTTCCTACCTCAGATAAACTAGAGAATAAATTTATCAGTGGAATAAATAATAAATATTGCATCAAATGCTGATGGTTGCAATAACGCGATAACAGCGGTCCTGGTTGCAGAGGCTTTCTATCGTTTGCTAACGCACTCTTCTTTATATTCTTTCCTCCAAGAGTTTTTCCAACTTCGAAAAACTTCCGAATAAGTAAAAAATTACGCATAAAAAATGACAGCTAGAACAATGACTATCATTTGAACTATGATTTCGATGCGACATTAGGTTTGTTCCAAGTGGTCATTTCTGACATGTTTGTGACAAATTTCAGTGCGCCTGCGAAAAATGTAAACAAGTTAACTTGGAAACATAAACTTCATTTCTTTTTTTGTGGCGAAAAATGTATGAATTTCTTTATTTATATTTATATTTAAGGTTAGCTGTCAAAACAAAAAATGACTATGCACATACGCTTCATTCCATTCACCGTTCCAGTCTATGTTTCAAACTTAACTTGTTTACATTTTTCGCAGACGCACTGACATTTGTCACAAACATGTCCGAAATGACCACTTGGAACAAACCTATTATTTTATCTTTGACAAATAATTTATTCGGTATTTTGTTCGTAGATAAAAAGATCGATCCTAAATGATGATTATTATTCTAGATGTCATCTTTTTTGATGCGAAATTTTTTGTTCATTCTACTGATAAATTTATTCTCTAGTTTATTTGAGATTGGAAATATCTGCCCTAAAATAATCATACAATTTATTTATGTTTCTTCCTGGAATAAATGGTATTTATTTATATTATAATTATTTACCACGAAAAATTATTTTAATTGCATTTAAATAATTTTTTTCACGACATGGTAGGAAACTCCACCGTTCTTTTCCCGAAATAGTGAGGAAAATGTGTTGTTCCTCTCTAGAGAGGAAAATATGGAAGTGCTGCCAATATGAAAGTTATTTATAAAAAATATATTATAAAAATTATAAATAAATTCCTAATTTTATTGAAAATCCTTATTTTAGTGATATACATACTTTATATAATCTTACAATTATGTCTTATGTATTTCTTTTCGTTATTAAATCACAATTTGACAACTTATTAAATATATTTAAGATTGGTTCATTGGCAACACTGCTACACCGCCTTGTGTCTGATAACCTAACTTTTAACGTGCCAATCTGTCAGTTGTGTTCTTAAAGTGTATTTTAGGTCCGAGCAAATCGTTTTTAGAAACATGTCGTGAAAAAAATGTTGTGTCTAACACGAGAGGAAAGCTCTTCTTCCACTCTCGTTCGAAGTTCGAACTCGAGGGGGAAAAAGAAGCGCTTTCCCCTCTAGTTTGACAAATAACTATTCTTAATAATAAAATAGAACATTTATGTGACTACAATTATTTACAAACCCTACTGTTTGAGATCCACAACACACAACAACTCTGACGTTTTAAAAAACTCACTACGACTTAATGAATAACAAGTGACTTTTTAAAACTGCAGAGTTTCAATTTAGATCAAATTTCATAAAAAAAAAAAAAAATTAAAAAAAAATGGTGAAGGATCTCATTGAGTCACTTGGAATGCAGTTTTAATTAACACAATACGAGAAACAAATTTCCAAAACTATTAAATAATTCTGTAACAATATTTGCATCGCCAATAATGCCATCGAATATTTTTTGGGCGAATGTTATTAATTGAATATCGTTTTGTCAACCTGTATCGTTAAAGAAATGAGAACAAAATTTCACAGAACCCCACTGAACAATGACGTTTATTTCCAAAACAACAAATTACCCAAATAACAAAATCAACCATAAAGTTTAAAATCCGGATCCAATTCACACTGCATCTGTTCTAAAATCGCTATGACTTTAGATCCATCGTCCTACAAAATGTCACGGTATAACCTCAAACCTCCTCTACAATTTATCCTACCTGGCAAGTCCTCTGCAGTTCAGGAATCCGCAACAAAAGCTCCCCAAACTTAGCGGGGATATCCGGATAATGCGTCAACGTGTACCCTTGCAACGCTTGGAGAGCTTTCTCTTGCGACGCGCGGACTTTCTCAGCTTCGCGAAGCTCGCTGGTGTCAGACGTTAACAGTACGATGACCTTCATGGCCACGTACTCGTATCTGTCCACCCGGAGGCGGCGGAGGTGGTCTGTGAAGTTGAGCATGCGCTCTATGCAGGCCTGCAGGCCCATTTCGCGGGCTTGCGCTAAAGTTATGCTTTTTCCTAATGATACCTATGAAGGAAGAATTTAATTATTCAACTGGTAAGAGTTTTAGGTGAGAGGAATTTACCCTGATTTCACCTGGCGTAGACATTGATCGAAAACAACATGAAAATAATAATAATTCGCACCATGAGTTGATTAGAAGGCAGATTTGATCGTCGATCTGCAACAAAGCAATTTTCTAAATAGAACGCAAATAAATACCGGGTTTAATAGAACATTTTAAGAATGTATGTCAATTTTTTTAAATCAATTTGAATACACTTTTTTACATGCTAATAATTGTAGTTTAAAAATTACTGTATGCAACAATTATTTGCTAGACGAGCGTGCGTATTCAGTTATTTTAAAAGTTGGTTGGTATTGTAGGGAATTGTATATTTTAATTGAAATGTTTCAAAGTGAATAAAAGTTATTACATGCGATGCGATTATAATACTATACATTTTGTATGCCTTTGGCAAACTGGTCAATGAGCAACAATGAAACAAACAGGTCATAGATGAAATTAAAAGTCTCAAACACTCATCGGTGAAACAACGGAACGAACCCAACTTTCAAGATTTTTAAGTAGACAGCCAGTATAAAAATGTCGCCTCACTCACCGAGATATTCTTGAACAGCGGCAAGCTCTTGCACCACTTGACAATCTTGTACAACCTATGGTCCGCGATGTTGCACAGATTAGCCACGAAGTCCGGATTCGTATCCGCCGAACTCGCCAGCCCCGTGTTGGCGAGGAGCGGATGCGTGGACAGGCTGATCCCCGCGGATGCGCTGTTGCTTCCTGGTGACTTGTTCAGCCCGCTCGAAGACCCCGAGGAGGTCTGGTGCAGCTTGGTTAACTCCCCGTCGGTGTAGTGCCACAGGTGCTCCACGTCCATTATTTCCTAAACAAGATTCATAATGAAATCATTTTAAAAAATATATATTTTTGTATAAATGCAATATTTCACTTATTTGGATGTTTATTTGACTGTGGTTAAAAATTAATAATAATTAATTATCTTACTTGTAATAATGGCGGCACGCTATGCCTGGGTGGCGTCGCCGTGCCCGCTCTCTTCTGCGCACTCGCGAGAAGCGACGCCGGGTCCGAGGGTTCTAACTTAACGACGGTGTGCTGGTCACCCACCAGGCTCTGGCGCAGGTCCGTGCTGCTCGCCCGGAGCTCCGGGTGCGCCATGAGGGACGCGGGGAGGGTGTACGAGCACTGGTACGTTGAGCGGCCGCCTCGCGTACGGTCTTCTCGAATCGCTAAGAAACAAAATAACAGATAGTTTGTTTTAAACACTGAAATGAAAAAAACCATCAGGTTTAATAATAAATTATATAATTGTACAATGTCTAAATACATAACAAAGCTTTTACCTAAAATACGGCAAGTGAATATACAACAGAATATGTTTTATGTAAAATGGAATTGAAACGTGAACAGCAAATTTAACTTTAATTTGTCAAACGTCACCTATCGAATAACTGTCAAATAACTTTGTCTTGATATATTTTGTTAATTTTTTTTCATCGCCAGCTACAATCATTCCAAACTGAATTTAGTGGGCTCCATGGCTGTATTTTTTGTTGACTTTTTAAGGGCGCGTTTGAAAGCCTAACTTGTCGCAACAACCTCAATAATTAAATGACTTATTTTAGCTCTTTTAGCAAAACCAAGTGTGCACCAAAATGTACTTTCGGAATAGTTTTTCTCACGTCTTGAACTATTTGCACCGGCGGCAAAACGTTGAACTTAAAACATTGCGCTTATGAGGAAACGAAACTTTATAAGTTTTGGACCAACTACACAATTTTTAGTAATAATTCTTGCACAGAATTTTAGCTGATATTGTCCTGATTGTCGTAAGCTAAAATTTTATCTTTATATGATAGATTCGTCATAAAACTAATTACAAATTTCGCATTTTTCTACTTACTATTTTTGTTTATATTGCAAAGTAGACAATGTTTTCAAATTATTTATTTTTAGCTTAGAGCAATCTAGAAACTCTAATGATTTCATTTTTGTACCATACATATTGCTTAAAAATATAAAGTTATTAAGGCATAAAAATAGCATGTTTTTACAGGCTTTCAATGAATATTAAGTAGCCATATTCACGATAGTGAATTATGATTCATAATTCACTTTTTTCGACTAGAAATCCATAATTTGGGGTTATTTTAAAGACGAGATGTGGATCACAAAGCAATGCCTGTTTTGACAGTTGACATGTGGTCAGTTCTCATTGTGTATTTTTATGTTGACGTTTTTCCACGTGTGTTTTCAACGAATTTCGATCATTTTCAAAAGTGATTTCCGAATTTATAGGAGTAGAAAAAGTATATTATATTCGGAATTATGGTCATTATTCACTCGGATGAGGGACTACCAGAAACACCAATTATAACACAGACAGTTTCACAAAAAAAATAACTCTAACTCCATATTGTCATCATCTGTAACTTGGTTTCAAAATCGATAAAAAAAAAAACAAAATAAGTCAAATTTTTATGCTAACCAATCTTGATTACAACCAATTAAATAAAAGTGTAACAAAATCCTTACCTTCGAGTTTCATGCCGCACTGCAGACACTTGTCAAACCGACACGCCGGGCATTTCTTCCTCGTAGCAACCGTCACCGGACAGATGGCACCACGTAGACACACATAGTTCTTTCGGTTCTGTACCGTCCGCTTGAAGAACCCCTTACACGACTCGCAACTGAAGATGCCGTAGTGAAAACCGGAGATTTTGTCCCCGCAAATTGGACACGGACTAGACAAAAAACATTGATATGAAAACTACCAATTTATAGAATTTTGTATTTATTTCCTAACCTATTTATGAGCTGCTGCCTGGAGATGCCAGGGCCGGCAGGCAACGCATGCGCGATGCCCGTCTTGTCCTCCTGGTCGTCCACACCCTGGCCACCGCTAGGTTCATGTTCACCGCTGCCACCGAGCTCGGGAGGTTCGCCAGGAGTCGAAGCGAGCACCTGCGCGGCCTGGGCTTGCTGTTGGTGCTGCTGCTGCTGTCGCACGTATATGGCACTGTGTTCCGCCGCCTCCTGGATGTTGCGGTAGATCACGTTGTGGTGCAGCGGGCTGCCGTGGAGTTGGTGGACGTGTCTACATACAAATAGTGGCAAATTTCAACAAATAGTACAACTTCATTCCCATAATTTTCTTTCTTTAACTGTTAAATTATTGAATTACAATCTTTAGCGTGTATTATCCGACGAAATATATCTTTTCAAGTAACTTTAAAAGTGTTTTTACAAGTGACTTTATCAGTATATTTACATGATCAAGTGTCCAAAGTTCAGTTATATCAACATACATAGTATTCATTGATTTAACACCATTTGAAATTTTTCGTTAATTACTTTTCCCTTCCTCTACATTAAAATTTTTATTTATTCTCCTTTTGTTTTGTCAGTTCTTTATATACAGTTCTCTTCTCTTCAAATTATAATTATGCTAATTACAAACAACAATAAGCTAGGTAAATATCAATTTGAAAACCAACGTTATAGGAAACATTTCACTTGTATTATTACCAACTTAATTTTTAGTCAAAGTATCAAGGGAAAACTTTTAAAGTTTGAAGAGAAAAACTTAATTGTGCAGTACACGCTTTAATATTTTTCATAGTATTTTACTTTGTCTGTCGCCGGAGTAAAAGTGAAACCAAGGAGACATCTTTATACCGGCGGCGAAAAAACTTAACTTCTGCTTGTTGAATACAAATGCATAACAACATAGGTATTTTCATGAAGTTTGAGGGAAAAAATAGTTATTTATGATATGTGTTAAATGTGACATTTTATGAGTAAGTGGGGAAGTTTGTAAATCGAGGCGAAGCCGAGTGAAACAACCGCACGAACGAAATAAATTACTTTTAAACGTATATCATACAAAATTTTATCTACGATGTTCCTAGTGAATTAGTAAATACCTACAAATGTAGAATGATATTTTGACAGGTAGGGTTATATTTGTTGATTTATTGATACAAATCGTTAGCAACGTGTTAAAATAACAATAAAATCACTGTTAACACGTTGTTATGTTACTTTTAGCACTAGTGTCAGAAAGTGACACTTTTAACTTGCTAAGCAATTTTTAAAAACGGTCGTAGATAAAAATGATTTAAATGAAAGTAAAACTTGTATCTTACCTCCCCTGTACAGGCGAATGGGTGGGCGAGAACTGCTGCGTCGGCGAAACCGAAACAGACACAGAACTATAACTACAACAGCTCGAATGCGACGCATCACTATTATTCCGACTCAACGAAGGGGTCAGCGTGACGTGTCTCTGCGTGAGGGGCGACTGACTCGGCGAGCTGAACACACTGTAGGCCGAGTGGATCGCGCTGTCGGGGCTGGGGGTGGCCGGCACGTTCAGCGCCTTGTGCAGCACGGGGATGGAGTGCCTCTGCCCCAGCAGCGGCGAGCTCCCGGGCGTGGAGTGCAGCGAGTAGCTGCTGGTCGGCGCGGACGGCTGCTTCAGCCGCAGGATGGGACTGTCCTGGATGTTCTGGATGGGAGGGAGAGGTTTCGTGGACAGGGAGAGGTTCTCGGGGATGCTGTCATCGTCCACGCACATGTCTGCGTCTGCCCCACCTGCAAGAAATACACAAATTTAGTTTTTCTACAATCGTTGCACAATATCGACATTGTTATTTAATTTTTAGTTAGGAAATGTTCAAAATTGTCGCTCTAGGGCGACAAAGTGACATATTGTCGCACTAGTGCGACAAAAACAAAACAAAAATAAATTAGATAAAAGTAAATGATGCATTGGATTTTTCTGGTAATAATCTTGCTATTGCAAATACAGTTGGCATATACGTACATACACTTCAACTTAATCACCATAAACGTATTCACTCTGTAGACTTTATGTCAAATGTACTCCATATGTCAAATGTACTCCATGTGTCAAATTATGATTTCTTTGAAAATTTTTATTTTGTTCATAAACGTTGTCATGATTACGGTGACATGGGTAACTACAATTTTACTGAATTGTTATAGACGGGACCAAAGATAATTTTGAAAATTAATTTTTTTCTACAGCTTGACATTGTTCAACGATTGTAGAAAAAATATTGTGTGTATCTCGTCGGATAGAGCTTGTTCGGTGCACTTGTCGAGTTGTTGATCTCGGCTTCGCCTCGACCAACAATTTCTCGCCGCGTGCAACAAACAATGCTCTATCCGCACTTGATACACAAATAACTATTATATTTGATAGACATCATACAGGGTGTTAATTTTGAAATATTCAAATATTGGTTCCCCTTATTGTTTCCCAGCAAAATAGTTAAATAGTTTGTTTTTGTAGAAAAAAATCTGCATTTGATCATTATTAATTCATAATTTTCAATGATCTAATCAATTCGTAACATAAACATAATACCTCTCTTACATGTATGTATGTGTGCGAGGGAAAAATTATAAAATTTAAGATATAAATATGGTGAATTAAACAATTTCCCTTTGTATGATTTTAACTGGGCCAAATGATATGATTCTAGGCTCGTAGTTAATAGGTTTGTTCCAAGTGGTCATTTCTGACAAGATTGTGACAAATTTCATTGCGCCTGCGAAAAATGTATACAAGATAACTTTGAAACATAAGCTTCATTTCTTTTTTGTGGCGAAAAATGTATGAATTTCTTTATTTATATTTATATTTAAGGTTAGCTGTCAAAACAAAATATGAACATGCACATGCGCTTCATTCCATTCGCAGTTCCAGACTATGTTTCAAAGTTAACTTGTTTACATTTTTCGCAGGCGCACTGAAATTTGTCACAAACATTTCACAAACTTGTCAGAAATGACCACTTGGAACAAACCTAATATTGTACAACAAAGAACTAGTGAATTGATTATAATTACCGGTCGGTTTGCAGTAATCGGCAAAAGTATTAATAGAAATAAAAGAATCATTAGAGACATAAATTTCTTAATTAGATTAAATGAGCAGCCCTGAATGTAATCAAGATAATTGACAAATAGCTGTTACCATCAGAGAGCTCGCCCTCCCAGGACATGGGCCTTGGTATATCCCCCGGCGGTTTCTTATCGGCCCTCATCGTGACCCGGGTACTCTGGAAGTCAATCTGCGCGACCTCGGCGTCACTGCCGCTGTCGCCGTGCTCTCTGTCGACCGCACTGAGCGGCATGTCCGCCCCAGGAGTCGCGGACGCCGTGCTCGTGCCGTTGTAGAACACCTGGTGCTCCACGTTGATCGGGGTGACCGACACGTTCGGGGAACGCATTTCTGCGGCCATGGCATCGTAGGGGAAGTCAGCTCACGAAGCCTAGCGGGCACGGGCTGGGGCTCATCCTCACCGGACACTCTGCAAGAGAAAAGACATTGTTTATTTTTCATTATTCATTACAGCATTGGGGCCTTTTACCATTTTTAATTTTTTTTTTTATGAAACTATGAATATCTGCACTTTTAAAATGTCTTAATTGTTATATAAGAGGAGTACAAATAATTTAGAATAGGATAGATATGCGCCATAATACTTTGACGTCATTGTAGAAGTCTTTAACTCAAATATCTTAATAATTAATAACATTTTTTTAACTTTTTAACTTCTGTTATATTTAGTACGATGTTTTTGGGTCTAGTCATAATATAAATGACTTATTTTCTATTTTGTGACTCTAGTTTGTGTCTAATTATTTTGGGTAACATTCAGCCTTCTAACTACAAAACACAATTAAATGTTTAATGTTTTGTTTTCTCTTCTAAGCCATTCCACAAATTCCCCGGCATTACAAAAATTTAAACTTGATGACAACAAATAACTCCACCATTTAATCATTGTCATTGTAACGTTTTACTTCAACTATTTAACAAATCTTTAAAAAATGTTGGTTTGTGGTAATTCCCTGCTAATAACGACAATTTTCTGTCCCTGTTAGTGTTAAACTGTTGCCTCTGGCAACACATTCTTGCATTCTTTTGCTGAAGTTTTCAACAGAGCTCGTGATAGCCTTGACTAGAGCAATCAGCCACTTCAACAATGATCGGATCGTAATCAAGGGACAAACAAGAATTATAGTTAGATATTAATGATAATTAATGTTCATATGAAAAAAATATATCACTTACCGATATCTGCGTAAGCAGAGTGCCACACCCATAATGGGTAAAAGGCGTGA
Organism: Poecilus cupreus; assembly: GCA_963942605.1. NCBI lineage: Eukaryota > Metazoa > Arthropoda > Insecta > Coleoptera > Carabidae > Poecilus > Poecilus cupreus. Next base: position 3,094,574 of record OZ012721.1, on the reverse strand, counting down.
TGATATATTAATGTTTGATAAAATTATTAATTGGTATTAATCGAGATACTTTTTAGTTTCTTATAGATAATTATAAGGATGTAGATTACTGAAATACAGTAATACTGGAAAGCTTACTGGTATGCAATTATGTAAGCAAAAACCGAGCCTGAAACGGATAGATGTTCTGGGTCACCCTTCTTTGTCTAACACTTGTTTGTAGAGCGGTTGCTATGTAAGAACATGTTTATATGCGGGATTATGAGCCGTAGGCGAGTGATGCAAATCATCCGAGTGAATAATGACCATAATCCCGAATATAATACTATACTTTTTCTACTCCTGTAAATTTGAAAATCACTTTTGAAAACGATCGAAATTCGTTGAAAAACGTCAATATACATGTCAACTGTCAGACGGCCGTTGCTTGGTGATCCACATCACGGCTTTAAGTATCTTACCCAAATGGATAACTGATTATTTCTGTTACAAATTTAAATTTACCCCTGTGGTTCCCCCTCCACTAACAACTTTGGGGGCTATGACTTGACGGCTGGTAACCGCATTTCATACGCAAAAATATATCTCCTACCGAGATCTGCGTAAGCAGAGTGCCACACCCTTAATGGGTAAAAGGCGTGATGATATATTTATATAATTTCTGTTTTAAGAACCTGCATATTATGTACACTATTTAAATAGAATTTCACTTATTTCACATGAAAGGAATGCAGCTGTAACATTTATTCCCATATAATTATTTTCATTTTTTCTTCATTAATGTCAAACACTTCGATTATATCATGTCTTTCTCTTTACATAAAAATCCATACTAAAAAAATTCATACAAATATGGTAGTTAATTATAAAGTTTCTCATTCAACATGACGCAATATAAATCAATATGACAAATCCATTGACAGGTCGCGGTTTGACGAATGATTTTTAGATAACGCTGCACAAAATGTTAATTACTCCTGTTAATTATCCAGCGAAAAATTAGAGTGAAGTTGGCTGAATGTGTGGTGTGCCCTCGAATGTGGAATGTTGGGGCACAAAAGCAAAGGCTGGCGGTTGTTTTGGCCTCGGAAATGGAGCCTTTCTATCTGTATCTACCGCATTCTTGCTTTATATGTAAATTTTTTAATATGAATCATTGGGATAAGCGGTTTTTGCCTCGCTCACAAAAAACATGGGTTAAATATTATTATCTTGATAACTAGCAGAGCTGCAACTTCCATGAATTGACACAAAAGCCAGTTAGTTATTAGTAGGATAGTAGGCCTTTTTAATTACCTCCTTCACGTATACCGGGAGTTTTTTCTTATCTGTATACATAGGGATGTGTCATTACCATAGTTACAGTTAAAATAAAATGATTGACAGAAATATATTCAAACGCTTTTTATGAGTTCACATGGATTATTAATAATAGTCATTGGGATCTTTTTCTGTAATTTATCTGTTAATTTTTAACGGCCTGTTAAAAATTTTAACCAATGATAATAGAGGGCACTGAATAAAAATTGAAAATTTCATTTGCCACATATATTTTTATTGGTTAAAATTAATGGGGTAAATAGCTCCGTGGTAACGTGTCGGACTGTGGATCGTGAGATCTTCAGTTCGAATCCCACTGCCGACAGTTACAAATTTAAATTTACCCCTGTGGTTCCCCCTCCACTAACATCCTTGGGGGCTATGATTTGACGGCTGGTAACCGCACTTCATACGAAAAAATATATCACCTACCGAGATCTGCGTAAACAGAGTGCCACACCAGTAATGGGTAAAAAGGCGTGATGATATATTTATTTTATTTTATTTGTTAAAATATTTAGCAGGCCGTTAAAAATTAACAGGTAAGTTACAGAATAGGTCCAATCATATTGAAACAAATAATGCAAGTTTAAAAAACAAGAAATTTGTTTTAATTACTTTAGTACCTACTTAATAAATTACATTAAATTGGTAGGAATTATTATTTCTCATTATTATAAATTATTCCTGTTTCTTACAGTTAAAACTGGCGACATTGCCGACTCTGGGATTCGAACTAAGGATTTCATAGTCATGATCCACCCCTGTTATAAAATTAATTAACATAATTTCAATGCGGTATGATTCAGCTCATACTACGTTTAATTTTCATAAATGAATCATACTTTAGTCTAGTAAACAATTAATCGTTTTACGAGAAAAAACGAAACAAAAAAATGAGATATACAATTACCAATTAAGTGATTATTTTTTTAGCAAAATATTTTGCGAGGTTCATATTATAGTACACTCAACAGACAAAACCTAGTATTATACTAACCTTGAACTTAATATTTTAGATAAAATTTTTATTTATTGAATAAAGTGTTAATATTTGTCTAACATAATAAGATAACTTTTTATCTTCCAACTGTATGTTAATCCGTTTGATAAAAATAAACAAATTTTTCAATTCATTGTAACTGATACACTCACTAAAAAATTAAATAATCTGATGTTTTAACACAGAACCCCCCACAACATAAGCTACTTTTAAACAGTACAAAATATAGAAAATGTTTCAAATAAAAATTGTAGCCAATACTATTTTATAAAAAAAAAATTACTCTAACACAATTATTTACCAGCCGTCAAATTCTGGCCCTCGACGAGAAGTTAAAAATTATCAATAAAATAAATGTATCCTTTCTGTTTTTGCTGATATGTCCCACGTTCTTCATCCAAATATGTGTCACAGCTACAGTTACAAATATGCTTATCTAAAATGCCAAAATAGCAGTGTAAAAGTTTTCGTAACAGACCATTACAAGCCACACTAGTTTATAAATGCAAATTTCATTGTAGTAGGTAGATAAAGACACTGTAGTATAATGCTGTACTAGATAAAAATGTCTAATACGTGCATAGTTAATCTCATTCAATATTGAACCATAGGAAGGTGTGTTCTATGTAGCATGAACCCTGTGTTAAACAATTCCAAGAAAATTTCTAAACAAACATTTCAAACATGTGATATATTAATATTTCAAGTGAGATTTAATGAACTAACTATATTGCGGACAGGACCGCACTGGCCCAAGTATAAAGATAAGTAAATAAAATTCTTATAAATTTATATAATTTAAAATCATTCAACATTTGTTGTTTATGATAACACGATGCAGTGTTACAAACTGTTCATCTATTTTGAACAGGGTGTTTCAATAAGTTTGCTGACTATTTGGTAACTTTTGTATTTGAAGAGGCAGGAAGTTAGTTAAATGAGCAAAATTTAGGCGTTTTAAATAAGAAATCGGCAAAAAAAAAACTTGTAACAGAATTTTGAAATAAACGAATTATTTTTGTTTAAAAATAAAATTTTAGTACATTGTTTCTTATTCTGTTAAACTGCTAATCTAGCTAAGAGAGCCATGGAAAGAATTGTATTTTTTTATAAAATTATTATTTTAATTTTTTTATGTTCAACTGTATTATAATCATTTGTTTATATATTGTTTAGCGTCCATAAAGTGCCTCTTTATGGACTAGTTCGATCAAATAAGAACAATGAACATGAAACAACTTGGTAACAAAACAAAAGAAACAAGTACATTTTTAAATTATCAAATTTTTTTATGTTAACGTCATGTGTCAAATATAATTATCATTCTAAGCTAAACAAAATAATCAAAAAGGCAGTCGAACATAAAATATTGTATGTAACACGTACATAATAGGGTTTTGTACATTAACATTACCTTATTGAAAGAGAAAAAAATACTCATTATTAAAATTGCCAAATATGGCAACAAGTTTGAGAAAGATGCTGGAGAATTATTTTCTAAATTATCGAACTCTCGAGTTATATATAATTCGATTATTGTTTTATTTTATCCTCAGGCACGACACTAAATCGATCTTTTTTTGCTCATTTTTTACTTGTGTTGATAACTACCTGACATCTGACATTTATTAACAAAAACAAAAAAACTGACAACTGACATTTGTCAACAAGAACAAAAAAGCTACAGAGATTATTTCCGGGAATAATCACTAGAGCTTTATTCGCAGAATAATGGCAGGTTTGGTTAAAACACAGACAATGAAGCATTTCATTGGTTGTAAGAAACGTCAAAAAATAATCTCCAATAAAAGAATATAAAATATATAGATCCATTTAAAAATATTCAATTTTGTCTCATATTTTGCGAACCTGGAATACAATATATTTTTTGTAGATCTTATCATTTTTTTAAATTTATTTATAACGGCACAAGTTTACACATTTAACTAGCCTTACACTTCTTCAAATATGAAAGTTACCAATTGTGAGCAAGCCCATTGAAATACCCTGTATTCCAATATCAAAATTTGTTTTTTCCTACTTTATTTACAAATTCTCCTAACAAAAAAAAAAATTGTAGTAACATTTAAAAATAAATATAGGTACCGTGTTAGATAATTTCGTCGTTACATGCAGGTTGTCGCTATAAGCGGTGTGTTATAAACGTCTTTAATCTAAAAGAGAAATACGTCTATGAGTAATCCTGAAGAATTCCCAATAACATCCAATTAAAATCAAGAAGGAAAAAAATGCAAAGATGTTGATATGACTCACAGATGATTTGGTTCAGTGGCACAAAAACCTATATAAACGGTGACTGAATCACTCCAAGGGTATTTGGGCAAGTCCGGTGCTGGTGAATCACTAGGTGTCGCAAACCCCACACGCCTTTACATCCAATTACGCCAACACAACAACACTAAACTAACCAGACTACTAAAAACATTCCAAAGAATATTATTCTGATCTTACTGACCACAGATGAAGTATAGCCTATTTTAACTTCCCTCCCGCCTTGCCATGCTAAAAATTCGGTAGTGTTTTCAGTGGATGCGCACGTTTTAGGGTCCCTAGAATATGATTTTAATATTGATTGTCTGTCAGTGTGTGTGTGTGTGTGGAGTTAGGGTATCTCAAAAACTATTTAAACTAAAAAATTATATTTTGTATACATTTGTATCCCGAAAAGCTGATTAGTTTCACTTTGTGGTGATAATTCAAACACCGGAAGTGGTAGTTCACTAAAATATAACAATACTGGAACGCCAACTGACAGTAAAATGCGAATCGAAAGAAACAACCAGTTGTTGGGCCAGCTGTCTTTGTCGTACCGTCCGTTTCAATTCATTCATTCAATCATTTTAAAATAAAATGCAACAGATCAAAATTTATAGATAGAAATAAGTTTAATTTTTGTATATTTTTTTGCATATTTTTATATACCGGGTGTATGGCGTATAGGAATTGCAATGGTTTTTTTTTATATTGGTGTAAATTTTTATCTATTATCTTTACAGAAAAGTGTAAATTAAAAACTTATTCAGAATGGAAGAAGGCCCATTTGAAAATAATTGTCATTTCATAAAAGAGTTTTAGATTTATTTATTTAACAGAGAGAAATTAACTCTCAAATTCGCTATTATATCATTAGTATAATTACAATCTTCTACGAAATTTCTGCAAAAAATAATAGAACACTGTATTAAATAATTCTAAATCTGTTTTTTTTCCCACGGAGTAAATTGAAACACGAGCCGTAGGCGAGGGCTACAATACGACAAAGGAAAAATACACTTCTCTAGTGCGGTGCATATACCATTTTTACGACCCCAATATTTATGATGGTTTTTATGTATTACAAAATTATTTTAACTGTAATATAATTTATGATAGTTACCATTGATTTGTTTAATTTTGTTAATTTTTCACATTATTTAAGCAGTTTCCCTCACGACGAGAAATAAAGTGCACAAATCTCCCGTAGATAAGAAATTGGCTGTTACTGTCATGATTTTGGTATCATAGAAACAGAGTTTCTCTCCGTGAAAAAAATATTTTTCGTTTTTGATTAATTTTCCAGATTCATATTACAATTTTTCTCATAAACATTCATTTTAATTTGATTGATATATCATGAAATACTAATATTTACGTAACGAAATGGGCATTATTGCATGCATTTTTACATTCTGAACAACTTTTGTATTTACACTTTTACTGTAAAGTGGATAGGTAAAATTTTACAGCAAGCAATATAAAAATAATTACATATCAATTTTATACCCGATATAATATAAGCACATATTTTGAAAAAAGCCTGTAAAATAGTATTGCAAACTATTTTTAAATATAGATAGAGAAATTTTGGTTTCTTATGATTTCCCTAAACTGATGACGTGCATCATTTGTTTGGATGAATATCCCATCCCATCCTACAACATAAGACTTGCGAAATTCTCTCGATGAATAGCGGCCACATTCACACTCAATTCGAAAGTAAATCTTCCATCTTTCCGTCTGCATTTACGAAGAAATTCTCGGTGGAATTTTACCAAGATACATCAACATCGACGTTGGCGCGAGGCTGCACCTTCAACTGTTTGCGTTCGTCGGTTGTTTCCACGTTTCACGCATTGTATAATGGCAGGTTTGTTTGTTAATTGATGGTTTGCGCTTTTGCTAATTTGTTGATTTCTCAACTTGACTAAACTGTGGATTAATATAATAATACAGCATGATCTCTTTTCGCAATTTGGATTATGTGGTTTGTTACACTTATGAGTGTTGTGTAATAGTAATTTTGGTTCACTTTTACGTGTGGAAAAATCGCACAAGTTTTTTGGTTCTCACGGTATTAAACTTTGGAATTTGATTATTTAATTTGGCATTATATTATTGCAACAATTAATTAGGGAACTCTCAAGTAAGTCTTTAACTATATTACTAAAACGAAAGCTAGTTAAATTAATCCAGATATATTGTTTAATTATTTACATTACGTATTTGTTTAAGTCTTTGAATGTCTGATCAAGAAATTATGACAAATCTGAGGTAACATCATTTATCTGAAAGGTATTATCTACGAGATGACCATATTTAAATTTAAAATAAATGTATTGTTTCTGCAAATATCAAAATCATAATTTCCCGTCAACAACTTTTAAATAGCTCGTAACATAACTACTAATTATAAAATTAGATAATGATATCATTATATTTTGATTTATCGCGAAATTAGTGAAATTGTATATTTGTTAAAAATTTACAGTCGAAAATATTGACCGTTACAATTTTTTCCCTTACATATACAGGCTGTAGAATACCTGTTCACTTTACAACAAAAATATAAATACAAAAGCTGTACAGAATTTTAAAATGCATGCAATAAGTTCCATTTGGTCACCTAAATATTAATATTTTACGATACATCAATTACACTAAAATTAATATTTATTAGAAATATGTGACTCAGATATGACAAATTAAATAAAAACGAAAAATATTTGAGCTTTCATAAAACAGCTTTAAATTAATTTATTACAAATTACAGTATTGTATTCCTTCTGTAGAATGGGCCTTATTGCAAGCTTTTTTTAAATTCTAAACAAGTTTGGTAATTATATTTTTGTTGTAAACTGAATCGGAAAAAAGACACAGCAATATAAAAAATTGCATTCTATGTTATACTTTTCATTTTATATAAATTACAATTTTGATTTTAGTTTGTTTATTAATTAAAATGTTATTGTTACACAAAAAAAAAAAATGGATTGCTACAATAGCAATATTTATCTTACCCACAGTGATAACAATTTAGATATTTACAATAACAATCTTTTTATTTATATTAGTAATATGATATTATTTTCGATTGCCGCTTCAACAATCTAAACATTTATGTTTTTTATTAATATGATATTGTTGTAGTATATATCTAGATATGTTGTCTTAAATATGCTATATTGTTAAGAATATAATATATATTCAAATCAACAACTAATATTGCTATTTCAAGCAAGATATTTAATTATGATAAATATATATTATTGCTGAGAAATAAATAAAACTAAAGTTTTTGATTGCCTTGGAATTCTCAGATCTAGTTATTTCCTCCTTTAGTTTGATAATACATCAAACAAAATAAATAAATTATAAAAACAAAATTCTTTAAATTTTCCCTGGCGAAATCTCTCCGTACGACACTGGCCGTGTGTGGTGCATGTTTCTATCGCTGAGTGTACACTATAGTGTGTTGAGTGAGGCGCAAGAGCCGGTCACAGGCGCAGTTAAGGTGAAGCCGCGACTCGCGACTCGACGGCGCGAGGTTCGCGGGGTAAGGGGTCATCGCGACCCACCAGGCCACTCAGCGGCTTGCACAAGTCCACTTCACACTAGCACCAAACTAACTCAGCTGGCAAAAATTATTCAACTCATTTTTAGTTCTTTGCAATTGCAACGAAATGCGTTTGCTCGAAACGTGAATGTGATGATTGAGTGTTTATAATGGCGTGTTAGTGCCTACATTGATGTATGTATGAATGTTGGGTGTGGATGAAGAAGCATGAACGACGTATGACTGTTGTGGGAATGAAATATTTGAGAGAAGAGTGATCGTATTCAAAATTGGGAGTGAGTCAGTTGAAGTGGTTTGGTCATCTCGAAAAGTTGGTGAATCTAATATATGCGGGTGAAATTGAGGGTGAACGATTAGGTGAGCGTCCGAGGAATAGTGTATGATTAATGGTTCGTTGTTTGAACGAATGATGTACAAATGTGGACGAGGCGAAAGGGGTGTGGCAGAATAGGAATGTTTGATTGTTGGTTGATTGTGTTTCAGTGTTCGTGCTAACCCAATGTTGAATCCAAACTAATAATAAAATATAAAAACAAAAAAAAAATTAATAAGAATAAACAAACCGATCTCGGTGGTGTAGTGGCTATGTCGCTAGCCTAGTACGCCAGAGGTCGTGGGTTCGAATCCCACTGAAGAGCATGGTCGTTTGTGTTGTTCATATAAATTCATATTCATCTACTCATAAGGCGGCATATGACCATAGTAGTTAGTCCGCCTCTCATCTTCATAAAAAAAAAAAAGAATAAACAAACGCAAAACGATGAACCTCTCCCATATAGAGTAATCAAATTTGCTGCTTCAAACTTAAATTATTAAAACTTATAACACTACAAAATTTCTAGGATAGAAACAAGTTTTTCTACGACCACTTAGAAATATGCTCATTGTATGTTTGTTGTTGCTAGGGATATGAGGTACTTTGCAAGCATCGTGCGAAATGAATTTGTTTTGTGAGTATTTCAATACAAGTCAGTTCATTTAAGTATAGGTACCATTGCTAGGATACTTATTTAGAATTGTCAAATATTGGAATGGTGAAAGCGAGACAATTTTTTTATTAATATTAAATTAATTAGGTAGTAATATAGTGGTCGTAGAAAAAATATAGTGTACAACTCGCATGGAATGTGTATTATTCCATGTTCGTTGTACAATATACTATTTTCATGCTTCCGTCGAAAAACATTTGTTTTATTTATACATTTCAAAATCGTTTTTTTTTTTGTTTTCAGCCTGTCAAAATATACTAGCACTCGCAATAGTGCAGTTTCTGGACTAGTGATACAAATAACTATTTATTGTGATTATACCGTGTGTCCCACGTAAAGGTTGGCATAGGCAAATAACATGTAAAATCAGTTTTTTGAAAATAAAAAGTGTCCGGCAAAATATTATGCATCCAAATTTTATATCACAATGCTGTTAATATCCCTACATCTTATTTAATGCAGATTACTTTATTTTAATACCGCAATTTAATGAAATTAATAATAAAAATTCCTAATTTTCGCCTACTCTTTTTATTGCTACTGACGTATAGTGCCTGCAATTTGTTTTAAATATTTTAATCTGTCACTGTCATCAAGAATACATTAAATGTCGAGAACCGTGTAAATATTATTAGAATGTATTATGGGGGCGCAGTGCAAGACAAATATCTGAATACACCACAGGAATGAAAGCTGAATAATTTCCATCGCCAGAAATTGACAGTGACAGATTAAAATATTTAAAACAAATTGCAGGCACTATACGTCAGTAACAATAAAAAGAGTAGGCGAAAATTAGGAATTATTATTATTAATTTCATTAAATTGCGGTATCAAAATAAAGTAATCTGTATTAAATAAGATGTAGGGATATTGGCAGTATTGTGGTATAAAATTTGGATGCATAATTTTTTGCCGGACACTTTTTATTTACAAAAAACTGATTTTACATGTTATTTGCCTATGCCAACATTTACGTGGGACACACGGTATGTAGAAACAGTCACTGTTGCATGATGTCATAATTATAGAGCAAGTCTTAGCTCCATTTTACAGAATTGGGGTCCTAAATTCGAACCCAATCTACCTAAATATCAAACATAATAATTTCGTCCATAAAAGTACATAACAAAAAGCTTGTACAAATTTTGCAAGAAGAATAATTAATTCTTTACATCAAATAGACTCAGTTTGTCGAGGTATACTATAGCGCATTTACTGATTATTGGGTGCGGCACTAATATTAAATACGAAGCTTTTAGTGAAAGCGTGTCGGCTTTGTGGCTTAAACTGAGCTCTAAATAAAAAAAAATCCCAATAAGTTTCTGTCGAACGTTTGTTAAAAATCTACCTATTGTAAACGTGTCTTCCACGATTCCCGCTATGTAGGAAATGGTTCTGGCATGACACACCAGCACGCAACACACGGCACAGCACACAGCTCCTCTCGATCGCCGAGGCTCGGCCTAGGAAGGTCGTCCACGATCTACGTCATTCCAAACATGCTAATTACAGCCCGCGCCGCCTCTGCCGCGACCCGCCAAGGAAAAAAACGGAAAAAACAAGTGAACTGAACGTCCTTACATGATCGCCAACGTCCTCCAGCGGTCGACGAATGAGGAGATGTGAATAGCCGCGAAAATCGGAACTCGCGGCCCGTGAGAATGCTCGGGATACTGTAGTTGCAATCAATTGGTTCTTGTTACTGACTAATTCAATCAGAAAACCGCGGAATTCTCATTTAAACACTTCACACTAGATGCTGGATAAGTTGAAAAAACTTGCAGAACTCATAATAAATTATAAATAATTGGATTAAGTTCTGAAATAGATATTTATCTAAGCCATTGATATAATAAACATATTATTCCCATCGTTTTAGTGAAGTAATCTAACACATTCTCAGTGAGGTAATTAGATGCGTTTTTGTCTATTACCTCACTCGTTCGCTCTACTTTACTCCATGGAACAACTATTTACCGGGCTGTTATCAAAATTATCAACTGTAATAACACAATAGTTTTTTATTTTGCCGGATCAATTTCTGTTTGTCACGAAACCTTGTTACCTAGCAATTTGACAAGAAAACTGTTTTAATAAAATCACGACACCGTAGGTGGAGTGATTTTATTTTTTAAACAGTTTTCGAGTCAAATTGCTGTCAGGTGACAAGGTTGAGTTGTCAAACTGAAATTTATCCAAAGAAAATAAAATGCTCGAGTGTAATTCGGCGAGATAAATCTGCTAGAAATCGCAAATAAATTGTTCTAAAATTTCGTGCTAATTTCGTCAAAAGTTTAAAAATTTCTTGCTATAAAGGAAACCACTGGATACTTTTTTCTATAACACTCTTTTGGAAACTACTAAAAATTGTTTTAGAATAACTATCATCCATAAGCCGCGTATGGAATAAATTCGACGAATCAGAGCCGCATATTAGCGCGTTATACAGGGTGTCCCAGATTTAAACGGCCTAACTTAAAATTAAGATTAAACACTTAAAAATAGGGGGACAAGTTCATTTGAGCAAATGGCCGTAAATGCTTTATTCCAGAGATATTCATGTTTTTCTTATTGAGTAGCGCTACTTTAAAAAATCAACTTGATAACGAAATATCCACTATTATCTTATTGATGTGAGACATAATAATTAAATTAAATTAATAATACATTGGTTATTACCTAATACAAAATTTAGTTTGCTTGCACTGATGTCAAGGAAAAAATGAGAAACTATCAATGAATATAAGAAATTTTTATAAAGTGCCATAAAAGAAAAAGTCTATGAAGAACCGATAAATAATTTAGACTCACTACGTAGAAAAATTATTCAACTTTGCGAAACCATATCTCCCGAGCAATGTCACGCAGCAACCAAAACAGTGACAGATCATTGTAGTGCTTGTTTACGTGTTGCAGGTGAACATTTTGAACAAATATTATTTTAGAAAAATAGTTTATGAAGTTATGTTATTACTTTATTATTTTAAACAATAAATTTCTTTAAATTCATTGATAGTTTCTCATTTTTTCCCAGACATCAGTGCAAGCAAACTAAATTTTGTATTGAAATTAGGTAATAAACAAATTATTTTTAATTTAATATGTAACATCTCAATACGATAATATCAGATATTTCATTATAATGTTGATTTTTTAAAGTAGCGCTACTCAATAAGAAAAACATGAATATCTCTGGAATGAAGCATTTACGGACATTTGCTCAAATGAACTTGTCACCTTATTTTTAGGTGTTTAATCTATGGATTAAGTTAGGCCGTTTAAATCTGGGACACCCTGTATAAAGTATCTTCCTTCAGTTATTACGGTTTCATCAGTTTGTTTTAATTATATTTATTTAAGTTTGACGTTTTCAACAGTTTTGTATTTGTATTTTTTTATAATTTTCAAAATCTAGTTATAGAAAGTATTAGTCTACAACATGTAACGGAATGGCATATCCCACACTCGCAAACCGTACAAACTTTTTGCTCGTGTGGAATATGTGCCATTCCATTACTTGTAGAATATACTATTCCACTGACAACTTTTCCATTTTCACAAACAAACTCTCGATAAACTCGAATCATAGTACTCATTTTTAATGGAAGCAATCTGTTGGTCGAATCGTTGCTGCCTTTGATAAGCACGAAATTATACCATGGTTACTTTAATCAGTCCTTAGTTTCGATTTTCGCGATGTTAGCCGCCAGCTAGAAGTCTAGTTAGCGCCCCCACTTTTCGACATTCTTTTTCATTAGTTTCTTTCATAGCACGAAATTTTTAAACTTAGGACAAAATTAGCACATAATTAGCACGAAAAAAAGAGCAATATATTTGCGATTTCGAGAAAGTGGAGCGCCAACTATAAAGAGCAGAAAATATCGCTGTTATATAAACAAATAAAACTTACGATGTTACTTATTATGTATTATCACAGACTTATGTTACTATACAGACAGATCACGTAGCGCGACGCTAAAATATTCCTTGCGATGCTAGTGTCACCTATTATCAAGGAATGGCGAAAATATAATCTTCTGTCTTTCTTTAGCTGCAGATAAAGTAGAAATCTTTAAGTTCACAATTCTGTATATGTTACCCGCTCCACAGCCTTTGCGTTGTCTCTTGTGTGTATGAGAAAGAATAACGAAGTAATTGTTAATATTTCATAGAAGATTTTAGGTATGTTTCTTTTTCTTCATATACAAACTCAAAAACCAGGTGAACAAGTTGAAAATTATAGTATGTAAATTAAATTTGAACTTAAAATAGGTGGTACATGAACTCAAAGAACAGTAATTTCAATATTTTATTATACTTTATTGTGAATTTGTACTAAATATTTATTTTCTAATTTCACGTAACAGTTAACAGTGTTTTCCTTTAAAATAATGTTCTGTCTTTCAAGCTTGGAACTGATATTTCTTACTTAAAATTATTGCAATAATTAGTTTTTTTTTTTTAAATAATAACACAAATAGCAAGTAGACAAACTGTAAAGCACTTTGTTTTATTAATATTACAGGGAAAGATACTTATTAATTTTTATTTTTCTTGTAAGTGACTTTGTGAACGTGAAATAAGAAAAGTAGTATGAAAAACGCGTGTTACAATGCCTAATTGTAATACTCGAATTTTGCGTAACTCGCATTCGGTACGTTTACGCAAACTAGACTCGTATTACAAAGACGGTCATTGTAACACTAGTTCAATACACTATTGTGTGTCTGTTATACTTGCTGTATAATTTAATTATTATTATTTCATTTATTTATTGTGACTTTGATCTCATATTTTATAAATAACTACTTAATATGTTGTGCAGTAACATTATTTAGACCAGTGTTTCCCAATCTTTTTATTTCTGATTTGGTAGAAAATGTTATTCTTGATAAACATTTCTGCTTGAACTTATTTTAGCACCAAAGATTTAAAATAAAATATTGATTATTAAATTTTAAAAGTAAAAACTACAAATTTGCTTAAAAACAGATATGTTAGTTTTGATTTCTATTGTATTAATTAGCTGTCTAAGATAACTGAACTGTCACAGATTTACAAATAATTTATAGGTATTGACAGATCTCCATGAATACAATTATCTGTCAAATCAAAACTAACATTATACAGTTCATTTTTTAAACGCGGGAGACATGCTGTACGGTATTAACATATACGTTTTTATAAAATTCTATAAATATACATAATATATTATTTTTATGTAATTTAAATACTATAAACTATTATTTATTTATTTATTTATTTATATATATATATATATATATATTCTTTAGCGCACTAAAAAAAAAATGGAAACTTTTAAAATTCGTTGCGTATCTCTTGAAAACCCTTTGCGTACCCTCAGGAATACGCGTACCACATTTTGGGAAACATTGTTCTGGAATCTAGACTAACGTGAATACTCAATTACATAATATAAAATTATGTTTATATATTAATGAACGACTTATTTCCAATAAAAAATGCAATAGTTAACTCGACTTTTAAATATAGTCGCAACATTGCAAAGTATAAATTTATCAATTTACTAATAATTCATTAAATTTCAATGCAAAATTCTTATTGATATATCTAGAATCGTTGAAATTCGAAATTTCTTGGAATAACAACAGATACAATTATTGTTGCAGCAACAATACATTATTTCAAAATATCGAGTACTCTATGATCGATCATGCTACAGTTAAATTTCATTAATAAAACCACACTCATTGGAATTCTGATGCTGTTTAAATAACATTGAGCCTTAAAACAGAAACATTATAATTTTTAGTTAATTTTATTTATTCTAATATTTAAACATATTATCATAAGTTACATATGGTAATTTTTGTAATTCCACAACTTGTTCGCCATTGTTTCCCTTTTTAATTTTATTTAATGTGCGAACTTCTAAGAAATTTATACGTTTTCAGTTTCGGATATTCAAGAATTCTGATTTAGTTTAAAAGAAACATTATTCAAAATGTCACATAAAAAATGTAGTTTCAAATTCTGTACTTCAAACAGAAAATCAAATCCTGAATTACATTTCTTTACATTTCCCGTACGAGATGAGAAAATTTGTGACACTTGGCTGGAAAATAGTGGAAACATTGAACTTTTAAAATTATCAAAAAAAACATTATCCTCTAAAATGTTATGCGAAAGGCACTTTGAAAGAAGTGATTTTATAAATGATATTGTTCGAAATAAACTCATCCGAAATGCAGTACCAATCCCAATAATTCAACAAATTCCATCAACTTCTACGAAACAGATTGATCCGGCGTCACCCGAGAACTTAAAGGTACTTACACCAACAAAAACTTACAAACGAGAATGTGACACTTTAGATTTTGAGATCCAAACGAGTTCAGGAATTATGAAAATATTAACTCCGAAAAAATCTTGCAGAAAAAAATTATATCTATCACCATCTCAAGAAGATAGCCAGGGTTTTAATATTAAATTATCGGCAGTACCTTCTCCTATTAAAATAAAATCTCCTACCAAACTTGTAAAACGAATCAACCGGCAATCTATTTTATTGAAACGTAAAAGAAATGAGGTATATAATTTGAAAAAAAAATTACAGAAATTGGAAAATAAATTATGTACTAATAATAAAAATTCTAATATTTTCATCAATATGCTAACTAAAGAGAAAAATAGACAACAATGGACACGACCAGAAAAAAATATGGCTCTTAGTTTATTTTTTAAATCTGCTAGTAACTATAAATACATGAAACAATCATTAAAGTTTAATATTCCTGCCCTATCTACCATAAGAAAATGGACAAATGTATTTCAATTACCTACTGGAATTGTACCAATTTTTTTTTCCAAATTGCAATTAAAAGTGAATTGTATGAGTAACATCGAGAAACATATTATTTTATTGCTAGATGAAATGTCTATTAAACAAGGATTGGAATATAATAAAGCACGAGACATGGTAGAAGGATTTAGCGACTTGGGTTTTCTAGGAAGATCTACACAAGTAGGAACTCAAGCTTTAGTATTTATGATACGGGGTTTATTTTCATCCTGGAAACTTCCTGTTGCATATGTCATAAGCCCAGGTCCCGTGAAGGGAGATATTTTGGTAAAATTACTGGAAAATACCATAAAAGAATTACAAAATATTGGGTTAAAAATTAGAGCGGTAACCTGTGATCAGGGATCAAATAACCGAAAAATGTATAATTTATTAAAAGTTAATAATGCTGATCCATATTTTCATGTTCAAAATAAAAAAATTTATGCACTGTATGACGTACCACATTTATTTAAAAGTATTCGTAATGTGTTATTAAATCAAGATATAAATATTGGAAATAAAAAAGTATCTTGGAATGATATAAGAAGTACGTATTTGAAAGATAAAAATACCACACGATCTTTATGTAAAATAACAAATGCACACATTCGACCTAATCCATTCCAAAAAATGAATGTCAAGCTGGCTACGCAAGTATTTAGTCATTCTTTTGCCGCAGCAATTAAAACTGCAAAACAACTGAAAGTAGTGGACAGTGATACGGCTTTTAATACAGCAGAATTTCTTCAACATTTAAATGATATATTTGATTGCTTAAATAGTAGAACATTAAATAACTTAAATCCTTTTAAATGCGCCCTATCTTTAATCAAGCCAACTGTGGAAAATACTTTAACTGAATCGATAAATTGGATAAAGACTTGGAAAGTGTATAATAAAAAAGGTGTCGAAAGAAAAGATATTTATTGCTTTTCCGGACTAATTCAAACAATAACTGCTATATTACTTATGTGGAATGAGTTGAAAAATGAAGAATTCTCGTTTGTTTTAACCAACCGTTTGAATCAAGACCCGCTCGAAAATTTATTTTCCTCTATACGGAGGCATGGCGGCCATAGTACAAATCCTACTGTACGATTGTTTAGAATTGCATTACAGCGAACTATTATGGCAGGCTTGCAAGATCAAATACAGTCTTCAAATTGCGAAATTGATGACAATAAGTACATATGTATTGATGTTGAAGATATATGTAAAAATATTAATGAATCGGAGGCAGATGAAGCATTTATTGAAGACTATAATTGGGATTTGCCTTTCTCAGAAACGTCTACTGATTCCGATGAAAACACAGAAATAATCACTTGTAATACTAATCCCATGGGTACAAATAGTATGGTATATTTCGCCGGTTATGTTGTGCATTGTTGTTTAAAAAAGTTTGAATGTGACGTATGTAATGAAAAATTGCATACAAATAAAGATGCTAGTGATGCAAACCAGTTGCTTATAATTAACAGAGATTTTTCAGCATCTGAATATATAAACTACCTAAAAGTTCCAACTCAAAATATTCAGAAAGTAGTAACCTTATGTTGTGAGGTATTTGCTAAACAATTTCAAATCAATATGCACAACATCAAAATTAAAAATCACATTTATGAAAAATGTATTAAAAAAATTACTGTAACTTTCCCACTGTGGTTTAATGAATGTAAAAATCATAAAGAATTTATTGTCATGCACACAGTTCAGTGTTTAGTAATGAAACATATTAAATGGATTAGTAATGATTTGAGAATAAAAATTACTGATAAAAAAATGAAGATACTTAAAAATATATAATTGGTGTGTTTATGGTTATTACTATATTTATCAATTTTAAATTATTTGTATTTGCTTATATGTTTTAATTAAAATTTAAAAAATATTATGTTTATAGTTCCTTTATTTTCTGTTATTTGTTTCAATAAACTTTCATTTGCATTTTGTTCAGATATTAATGTACAAATATGTTACTTAATAAATGTGATTGTGATAAAATAATACAGGTACTTATTATTAAAAAAAAATGGCATAAAATAGTATGTTATTATATGTGGGATTATGATAGACACTATGCACGAAGATTCGGATGATTTGCATCACTCACTCCTGACGCAAATCATCCGAGTAAATAATGGTCATAATCCCGAGTGTAATACTATACTCTTTATACTACTGTAAATTCGGAAATGATCGAAATCGGTTGAAAACACATTTATAAACGTCAACATCAAAATACACAATGACAATAGACTACATGTCAACTGTCAGACAGCTGTTCTTTGTGATCCACATCATGTCTTTAAAATAAACGTGAATTATGAATTTCTGACTCTGATTGGTAGAGAATTGTGAATTATGAATCATAATCATGAATTATGGGTACTATAATTCAACGAAAAAATTTAAATAATGGTGATATATTTATAGGAAAGTAGAAAAAAATTTGGACTTGTTGCTTAATTGTTTATTATGCAAGAGGAAGAAACAAACGAAAAACTGATTTTATAAAGAAAATTACGGATTGAGGGTTCTGTGGAAAACAATGAAACAAAATAATTTGTATTACAAACTTCGAGAGTTGCATTTAAAAAATAAGATTATATCGATCTTAGGAAATATTTCCATATTTGAAAGAGATCACAACAATTAATTATTAACTGCCGTGAACCAAAGCTATATTTCAGTAACTATCAAAGTTTGTAATAAAAATTATTTTATCCAACACTTCTCAATAAATGCTCTATAAACTATGGCGATTTTAAACAAGGAAAGTAACAGATTACTCACTAGTGGGTTTAATTTTGAGAAAAGCCACTAGTGAGTATTTTTTAAAAATTTATAACAATAATAATAACACACAACACCTTGGTAACCACTTCGATTGACATTTAGACAATTTAAAGCATATGTCACTGTCAAATAATATTTATTATGATGTGGATCACCAAGCATCGACCGCCTGACAGTTGACATGTAATCAGTTGTCAGTGTGTATTTTTATGTTGACATTTTTCACCGTGTGTTTTCAACGAATTTAGATCATTTTCAAAAGTGATTTGCCAATATTAGGAGTACGGCTCGTGATGCAAACTTCGTAAATAATGTCTATCATAATCCCTCATATAATAAAATACTATTGTTTCATTGTTTTCTACAAAACTAACAATCCGTAATTTTTTTATAAAATCAGTTTTTCATTTGCTTCTTACTATTGCATAATAAACAATTAACCAACAATTAGATACTTGTTGCATACGGTTTTTAATACTTAACATTTTTTATATTTACAGTTTTAGTCTAATTTAATTAGGGAAGCAACAATCTCCACAGAAAGAATATTGTATTCCTTATGTTACATATTTCAATTCAACACTCGGTGTGAAACAGAAATCTTGAAGGTAAAGTTTTGCTCTCGCTTGGTCTGACTTTGGTCTAACGCTAACGCGACAAGTAGAAGAGTGGGAGAAACTTAGCATCGTAGTTCTACAACGCGCCGTTGCGCTAGTAACTGGCGCGTACCGACCGCTCCCCACACAACCCGCGCCCAAATACTACCGCGCTGCACTGTCTGCATTTACGTTAGCAGTCTATATAATGATTTCGGTCTATGGTATTATACACATTTTTATAGTCAAAGAGTTACTGTACATTACACTTATCGCGTTTCTAATATCGCAGTCTTATAAATTCCAAAACATTCTCACATAAATCTATCCCCAGTTATAGGTCCATTGATAAAACAGTTGTTAGTGCTATATGTTTTGTTATCGCGTTGCACGGCTGCTATGAGTGTTATGCTATTGTTTTCGCCAACGCAAACATTCGTTAAGTTGTTGTGTTACTTTGGCAACGTACCAACACACTGTTTTAGTGTGCAGTGTTTACTAGAGACTCAGTCCAGCGGTACAGAAATACAAATGTTACATGCGACATGAAGCTATTTGTTTTGGAGAACTTATTACGTTGTTGGGATTGAGTTTTTTTAATGGTTGTTTGTGCCAGGATAAAGAATTACGGGTTGTTTTCGTACACCTGAGTGAATCCATTTAAATTGTTTATTTCAGAAATATAAAGGGCCTTTCCATATTTTTATTTCCACCTTCTATGTAAATGACGCTTTACAGATACTTTGGTAACTAAATAAATGAGTAATTACAGCGCATAGACCTGTAAAGTATTACAGGCTTTTAAAACAGATCTGTAAAGTTTTACAGGCTCATAGAAGGGACCTGTAAGATTTACGGGTTTGTTGAAGAGACTGGTAAACTTTTACATGCTTGCAATTAATCTTTACTTGGCGATTGGTAACCGTGCTTTACTCAGAGATCTATGAAAGCAAAGTGCCACAATGGATAAAAGGCGTAATGACATATTTATTTTATCACGGGTTTTGAATAATTCGCAAAGTTAATTGCGCTTTACATGAAGTATATAAGTTTAGTGCCACTGGTTTTATTTGTAAAATTT
The DNA here is from genome assembly GCA_963942605.1 of Poecilus cupreus. Taxonomy (NCBI): domain Eukaryota; kingdom Metazoa; phylum Arthropoda; class Insecta; order Coleoptera; family Carabidae; genus Poecilus; species Poecilus cupreus. Next base: position 3,074,124 of record OZ012721.1, on the reverse strand, counting down.
AATTAACTAAGCAAGTATCACTTCATATGCCATTTAGTAGCTGAAATTTGCTCTAAGCAGAGTGCCACACCAGATAAGTGTACATTGCCTGCTGAAGATTTTTATAAAATTATTTTTTATTATACCTGCATCATAATCCGTGTTTAAAACACGCTACAGCGTTCACAAACGGAAGATTAAACACGCCGTGCTTTAAAGGTTGCTAAGCAACAACACAAATAATTACTGTTAATATCTGTCAAAACTGTAAACATAAACAATAAATACTAACCAAACTCCATGTAAACGATTTACGTCAAACGTCACACGCGTAAAATTATCAAAATTAAAATGTTGCTTTTCAGTTTTTTCCAGAGTATGAGGCAGGTATAATAAAAAATAGAGTATGACACACGTATATAAGTGCTTTCAAAGCACTAACGACGTTAAAAGCACTCCGCTTCGCGTCGTGCTCTTAAACTCGTCGTACGTGCTTTAAAAGCTTACTTATACACTTGTATTATAATATACTATTATGGTTGAGGTTTCTTTTCTGGATTCAATTATACCAGAAAAGCATCTGCTAATATTACTTAAATCAGATGGCTCAGTACACGATAAAGTATCGTAGAATGCAGTAAGCTGAGGATATACGATCAATTTTCTGAAAATGTCATATCATAACAATTAAGAAACTAACCACGATTATTTTCTAAACAATTAAAAATATTTACAAGAAGTTTGTCATATTTTTAGAAAATGGATCTAATACCTGTTTTACACGATGCAATTTATTGGTCAATAAATTGCCAAGAACAAAAATATTGTAAATATTGTCGCACAAGTTTGTAGATTTTAACGAAAATGACAAAATGATTTTTTCTTTAACGTGTTGTAATTCATAAATGGCGACAGGAAGAGAAAAATGTTTCCAACAACAATTGTAGATAATAATATTCGAAACATTATCATAATAACAAAAATTGTCATTAAACCATAATTTATTGAGATATTTCAAAATAACTTGATAGGGTTTCAAGTAAACTATCTCTTCCGGTTATTGAATTATCACCAAAAACTAATCTTCTTTCCCCAAATGGATATATTGCATACAAAATATCAAAATTTTTAGTTGAGTATTTTTTAAGAAACCGTAACTCCAGAGATCCACACAGACTGGCAGACAGATAGACACACACACACACAGATATCATCGCGAAAAGGATGTAGCAGGAGGTAAAAAGTTTGATGAGTGGTTTGTAATGACTAAAATCATCTAGAAATCCCTTAAGAATTGTCGAAAAAAGTACATTTTCTAATTCGTCAATAAATTAACCAATTTATTGATGAAGAAAAAATTGACGCAGAGTCATATTACATAGTTTATTGACCAATAAATTGCGGCTTGTAAAACAAAAACAGGCATTATATTTGCAGTTTACCGAATAGCTCGTCAAATTTTAAAGAACATTTGTTTCATGTACCTAGATTGGTAATTTTGATTAACTTTCTTATGGCAAAATTGTAAAATATCTCAAGCTTCCTCAAGTTTTTCACCACGCCACATAGCCGGGTGCGGGTCGATGATGCGTGCTCGCAGAGCGCATCCCGTCTCGTATGTACAGCCGTAGCTTCATCGTCGTACATACACCGTACACAACGGAAGGTCAAGGCCCTGAGTCACGTGTCCTCGCTCAAGGTCACGGCAGACGCAGCGCGACATCACACGCATGTGTGTGTGTGGCTAGAGCTTCTGCCGCCGATAAGGATGGCGAGTGTTTGGTAAGAATGTGTCTTGGAATTCTGAACTTGATATGAGGAAAATATGCGGGAAATGTTAAAAAGATAGGATTAGGAGATTCTCAATTCGATGGGGGTTGCTATTTGACGGAACTAAACCGTGAGTTTCAGCTAAAATGCAACATTTACTTTTTCGTTTTTATACCAGCTATACAGGTGTTTCAAAGTTATTGCAAAAAATAAGGTTATATAATATTTGATGTACTGATTAGAAAAGCAAAAATAATTTTATCCAACACCTCTCAATAAATGCTCTAAAACTATGGCGATTTTAAACAAGCAAAGTAACAATTTACCCACTAGTGGGTATAATTTTGAGGAAAGTCACTATTGAGTATTTTTTATTTATAACAATAATAATAACACACAACACCTTGGTAACTACTTCGATTGACATTTTAATTTAAAAATTTAAAGCAACTATCACTGTCAAATAATATTTCTTTGATAAATTTTTCATTTATTAAGAGGTGGTGGATAAAACGTTATACCTCACACGTAGGCAAAGTGGTTACCCACTCGATAAAATTATCACACTCAGCCTTCGACTTCGTGTGCTAAAATTTCTCTCGTGGGTAATTCCTTACTTGGCCCACTTGTAAAGTAAATAACTATTTCCGAAATTCACAACTACTATAAAAATTAGTAAACATTAAAATATATTTTTTGGCCGATCGACATGAAAGGTGACACTTTTCGGACTGCTAACAGTCTGTAAAGTGTCACTGTTCTAGGCTGTAAAAATATTTTACATATAGCAACCACTCAATAAACGCATGGTAACCATCAACAAATTTGACAGCGATAACCAGCAAAATATCATCATCATGATCACGCCATTTACCCATTTCTGGGTGTGGCACTCTGCGGTTACCAGCCGTCAACTCACGGCCTCCAAGGATGGTAGTGGTAGAGCCACAGAGATAATTTTATGTGGTGGCAATTTTAGAAATTTAATTTCAAATTACGTATATAAAATAATGTAAAGATTTTAATGAGACTTAAGGAATACAAAGATGATGAAATTATTTCAAGAGTTATTTCATATATTTTATTGTTAATAAATAAAATAAAAAATAAAATATATGAAATAATTTCATCATCTTTAGATTCCTTAAGCCTAACCAAAAATTTATATAAAATAATTACTAAATTAATATTAATTCCAAATCGGCAAACAAATGATGTGTTCAACTCGGCACCAAACACAGATTTATAACTTCGGCAGCATTCATTGCTTCGGCTTCGCCTCGTCAGTGAAACGGCAGCCTCTGCAGTAAATCTGGTTTTTTGATGCCTTATTAAAGAAATAACTATTATTTAATTTTATGATCTTAACCAGTTGAAACAACAAATTATGATTACAAATTCATTTAACATTGACAACCTATGTTGCCCGTGTATCTGGAACAGTACTATAAAATAAAATTAAATATTATAATAATACTGGAACGCTAATGAACGTTGAAAATGTGAGCCGAGAGAGACATCCAGTCGTTGGATCACCTGTCTTTGTTGTACAGTCTGCTTAGAAATTTGATAAGAAAATATAGAAAAAATAAATTAACATTCAAAGATTTTCAAATAAAATGTTTAATAAACTAATTAAATAATACATTAATAGAAATAAATTCAATTAACTATTAGGTATATGAATATAAAAGAATTTTCAAATAATAGAACAATACATTGTTAAATATTATTTATAACTTTTGAACAAAACAGTGGAACATGTTTTTACATAGTAACCGCTCTACAAACAAATGTTAGATAAAGAAGGATGGCCCTACGACATCTATCTATCTCCGGTCTCAGGGTTTCAAGCTTGTTTTTCTCTTTCATAAAAGCGTACAAGTTGGCGTTCCAGTATTACTAAATTTCAGTGGTAGTACATAAACTGGTATCCATAGGACAATAACAGAAAAGTTCAAGTAGAGTGCCACACCCAGTAAATGGAGTGACGATACATATTTAATTATTATTTATAAGATTTTTAATAGTAATAGTGCAATAATGGACAAACTGATTTTTTAAATATTGCAAAATAAATTGTACACATTTTTAGTGCTACTGGTAATGTGTGGTTACCATCCGTCTAACCAGGCTCCCCAAACATGTTAACAGAGAGCAAAATGTGCGGTTGGATCACCCAAAAATACTTTAAAAAGTTTGTGTTAATTTTGCAAAAATGTATCAAAGTATTCATTTGGTTCGTGCACAATTTCGATGGTGAAATCATAGCAATCAAAAATTATGTAAATTTATTTAAAGCATTTGTTCATGCGAGCACTAAATGAATTCGCAGATATTATAAAGTATAAATCGATGTATGGTGCAATCCAAATCTATAATTAAAATATAAAATAGTGTTTCCTTGATATTTCAATCGTTGCATCATAAATTCCAGTGGCTAGATTTTTCCACACATTTTAAATAGTAAATAATAAATCAAAACATTGCAAAAGAACCGAACTTAATACTACAGAATAATCTTATAAGTTTTCTGTCTCACGGAAACATTAATAAATGCTAGATATCTCAAGAATCTAGCTTTTACCTGCTGTTTTTTTTCTTGTGCTTGTAGTAGATTAATAATAATTAATAAGTAAAATGGTAAATTAAATAATTTTCTACAAGAACGCTAAATTACAAGTTGGATTTAAAAGGTCATATATGAAAGTTTATGAATGTAAATTAATCGAGAGATGTACAAGGATAAATAATTGACGCAAAATTCTGTGACTAATAAACCAGAAACGATCACATTTACAAAAAAAATACCTGCTGTAGCTTTGCTTTTATTTAAAACTCATTTTTTGTTGCGAAATCTAGTCACCTTTGTAAAAAAAACCATAATTTTGTCGGTCATAGATCACTTAGATTTTGTTTTGTCTAAATTTAACGCGGTTTTTACCAAACAAAAAACAGAAATAATTTAATCTGCCACAGATGCCAATTTATATAATCCACTGCAACAAACAAAAGTAGGCTTCAATTGTTTTACTATTATCAGTTCGCTGTCATTTAAAAGTATCTATAAGCCCTCTAATCTTCTAAACAATGATAAAGTTCGAAAATTATCAAAACACCGCTAAAAATACCAAGTAATAGAACAAGGAAACAACATATGCGGCTTGAAGGCGGGTTGATAACAAGTCATTCACAAGGTCGCCACCATCGGCCACCAAGCAACCAACAGGTGCATAAAACATAACCACAAAATCATAACATCACTCACATCCAAAAATATGCAGCTCGTCGCAATCCGAAATCAGCAATCAAGTCACCTATGCACTGCACTGCACTACACTGTTTTACCACCGGTTCTTACACGTGACAAAACGAGGTGTTCACATATCGCCAGGAATTTAACACGAGCTGCGCATAACATCCTTAGATTGTACACTAAAAACTACTTGACATGTGAACATAACAATTGCACTATTTGGGTTTGTTTAAAATCGCGAATGTTTGGTTAAAATGCGAGATACGTTTGACAGCCCGTGCGACAGGCTTTTGTCTGTGAGCTGGCTGCGAACAGAGAGAGCCATGTTCGTGCTCTCACTTCAACCAGAGGCGGAACTATGTGATTCTTATTGGGGCGCCCAGGTCATCGCCAATTTTTACTCATTTTGCTATACGTAAATTTTTACTACACAACACAATGAACTCTTTCACTGATAACGCCACTTTTATCTTTAAACATAAACAATTATACATATATAATTTAATTAAAATAAATAATTACGACAATTATAAAATTTTAAACAACTGGTAATACGAGTTTTGTTTTTGGGTGTTTTAAGAAAATTGTTTTAGCCTCGGTTTTCGCGCTGTACAATGTTCTAAAATTATTTGATAAAAAAAGCTTCAAATAGAAATTACAGAGAAATAAAATTATTTTAGAACACTGTACAGCGCTAAAACCGAGGCTAAAACACTTCTTTCAAAATACCCAAAAACAAAACTCGTGGTATGAGCAATTTTTTATTGTTAGGAAATATTTGGGGGTTGCTATTTGACGGTATTGCACGCGCAAAAATATATTATATACACAAATTTGTTCTGAGCAGAATGCCACTTATAGAATTAGGCAAATCATTAGTGACGATTTCTGAGCTTTTAATGGCGATTTTTGAGAACTTTAATGCCGATTTCAAATAATAGTTATTTATATATCAAGGCACTGAAGTTTAACTTTTTATCACGAATATGGAATTTATTTGCCGATGCCCGTATGGCCAGGGAAAATAATCCATGTGAGTGATAAAAAGGAATTTCTGTGCCGCGGTACATATTAAATTTTATTTGAAATCTAAAATTAGAAACTGTAAAAAAAAATTATATAGGTTAAGTTTATACATCTGTCAGTTGTCAACTGGAATGACACTCAATGTTGCCAACTTCGAACATTGAAGTTATCGTAAATAACACTCAAAATTATGTGTTTTGTCCTCAATTTCTTCATCGGAATTAATTAGTTAATTGTTCTTGCACATATTGTTTCATTTTACTTATACATTTACTACAATTCATCATATATTTGTTAAAATTATCCTACTTGTACAATAATTATTTTAAGGTTGCCAACACTGCGTTGCTCATAATCATCGCATAATGGGTTACTTTAGTGACGATTTCTGAGTTTTTAATGGCGATTTTTAAGCACTTTAATGCAGATTTCAAATAAAAAATATTAGTTGCATAGGTGACAGCTGATATCATGTTGGTACTACTGAAATTGTCACAATAAATTGTCGTGTATAAAACGAACGACAATATTTTTGTTCTTAGCAATTTATTGACAAGAAAACTTGGCCAATTTTTGATCAATAAATTGCGTCGTGTAAAAAAGATATTAGAAATACGTTGGGTAGAAAGCGAGATGATATATTTATTTTATTTCCAATCAATTTCTAGTTAATATTTTGATTGCCAATTGAATGCCAGTTCTGATCACCTGTATTTATTTTATTTCAAATGAGAAAAGAAACGTGTAGACACTTTTTACAGATAAAAAATCTCCCTAGAGGTTTTGGTAAAGTGAAAATTACTTTCCATATTTGTATTAAAAAACTGTCGGACCAAATTTCATGTTAGCCGTTTTCGTAAAATTCCCCGGGGCTGAAATCGTGCTCCGTGAGGCGCCCATGCCAGCGAAACCTACTACCTGTTCGGCAGACATCAACCTGATAGTTGCACAGGTTAGTTGCGCACTATTTATCTGTCCGACTGTAATACGTGTATTCTCTTTGTCGGCAGACTGCTAGAGAAGCCAAATCTTATTTTGACATCAATCTGTTTCACTCACTCTCACGGTAGACACCGCAGTTATTGGTGTGCGTGCTGCTGCTAACATGTGTTGACTAATGTCACGTGACCAACCAGTAAACGACCTTCAAGTCATGTACGGTACACTCAACGCACAAGTACCTGTCACTCGCGGGCGGCGTTGCCACGTGGACGAATTTATACCGTAATCAAAATATCAATTCATTTTTGCACTTGCCCCAAATTCATTAATTTCACTCATATTGTTTTTTATTTCAAAATAAACTAACATCATCATAATGATAAAACAAAATAATGAATATTGTCAAGTATTGTTTCATAAAAAAAATAAATGACAATTCTGTATGATTACTATTTGTTTACTACTATTATTATTGGATAAACAAATTGTGGTAGCGTATAACTCGTATTGTATGAAGTGTAAATAAATTTGGCAACGTCGTACGAGTAGGCATGCATGTGTGGGGGTATAGAGAGGTGGTTTAGGTTTATGACTGTACGCTTATGCTTACCTTGGGCCGAAATCTAAATACTTTCGAGTTTTTAGTAAAAATGTTACATGCTATGTACACTTTTATAGAATAAAAATATGTAACTTGATACATACCGACTCTATCTTGATCCATTAGCATACATCACTGAGTTCGTTTTAAAATTGATACTTAGAATTTAAGTAAATGTTTAGAAAACGATTAGGAAACCATACGCTAATGTTAGGTAATAACAATTTTCACTTTCACGGCACGACTTTATGCACGGCACACCTTCTACTAAAGTTTATTGACACCACCGTACAGGTAAAACTAGACATATTCCGGTTTAGGTTCAGTCGCAGATTTTTATTTATTAATCACCTATATGACATTAATCAACGTTAGGAATGCACTTTAAGTTATAACAATTGTTTTAAACACTTTTAAATAACCTTAAATTACGTAAAATTTCAGGATACAACATTTCACTAAACAAAAAACAAAAAACGTCAGATAAGTAAGAGCACCTAAAAACAATAGCAATAGACATTTTTAATAATCACAGACTCTGCGCCATCTATTAGCAGATTCACTAACCATAATTGATTTTACCGCTCTTTTTTAAACATGGCAGCTCGGCTCACCTTCCACTATTCTAGTCACGACACACGTTTATTCAATCTACTTTATTTAATTCACTTTTCCGAGTAGGGATCTGATTTTCTGTCGCACAATTCTCGGACCATATATTTGGGAACTGTCATATGAGAGTGTAGATGAGATTGTGGTTAGTGCAAATCATGTTATCAATTTGAAATGTCAATTTTTAATTGCAATAACACAATGTTGCGTGCCTACCTTTAGTAATTCGTGCATTTATAATATATTTTGTTTAGGTAAGTATATTTTAATTGTATTTATCATTTATCAATACAATTTCCCACTACACCCATGCCGTGTTTGAATCATTTAAAAAAATCCCCGGTTAATTGTTGACAGATGTTACCAAATATGTCTGGGAAAGTGCCTCCACGCACAACAAACAAAAATACTCTTCTTAAAGTCGTTATTCTCGGCGATGGGGGTGTTGGGAAAAGTTGTCTTATGAATAGATTTGTTTCCAATCACTTCGATGAACATTCCTTTCACACGATAGGAGTAGAATTTCTAAACAAAGATGTTGAAATTGATGGGGAAACCTATACGTTACAAGTAAGTACTTCAAACTCAATTTTGTATTCATATTACAGCTAGATTTTTTTATAGATTTGGGACACAGCTGGTCAGGAGAGATTCAAAACATTGCGAACGCCGTTTTACAGAGGCAGCGATATTTGTTTGTTAACTTATGCTATCGACGACAGGACGAGTTTTCGTAATTTGTCTATGTGGAAAAATGAATTTTTGTACTACGCTGACATCAAAGAAGACACGAAATTCCCTTTTATCATCGTTGGCAATAAGGTAAGTGCATTTTTGTACTTACAACCTTAATAATAACATTTGACGCACGCTATTGACAATTAGAAACTTTTCCCGGGCATTCTACAGCAAAATCATCTTAAAAATAACAAAATTTAATTCATAAAATGTTTTCAATGTTATCGAGTTACGAATGTTATCTTGCAGACGTTTACAGAAATATGAAACTTTGTGTATTTCAGATAAGAAACATTAGATATAATTGTAATATGATTTGCAAACTTGTTCTTTCTTTAGCTCCAGGGCATATAGGATGCTAAATAAAGAAACTTATTAAAAAACTTTCTCTCAGAAAACTGCTTTAATTCCTGAATTTTTTTCAGTTTATTTTAAATTAAAATGCCCACCGATCTGTAGTATAAATTTATCTACTGGATGATCCATTTTTGCGCAATGATACATAATTCGTGTTTTTAATGGAACATGCTGTATATTTTTTCAACATTTTAGAGATCTTTCCTTTCTAGCTAAAACATTTCTTATTCATTTTAGTTCAAAAATTATCAGTACAGAAACTATTTATCGTTTTATTAATTATTTAAAAATTTCACACGTACAGTTTGCCATGAATTCTGTATGAATGTTCAAACAATTAGATTAGTTGTCATATCTTTAATAATTTTTTTCTTCAAACGTCATAAAAGTACTTTATTATGTATTTGTATTCAACAAGCAATATTGTCGCCGCCGGCGTAAGTGTATCCTTGGCAACACATTTACGCCGGCGGCGGAAAAAGTAAAATATTATGAAAAATAGTTAGGTTGTAATTCAATAATTTGACAGTTAAAAATGAAACAAATAAACAAAAATAACAAAACAGCATATTCTACGGCAACTTGAAATGCTAGATAAGACAGAATATTTTTTGGAATTTTTAGCATTTTATAATATTTATAATTTTATTTTCTATGTTTGAAGAAAAAATAGCATGTGTTATTCGGAGTAAATGTGTCTTTGGGTGCTTCGCATGTAATTGTTCGACTCGCTTCGCTCGTCGTTCAAACTTACATGCTCAGCACTCAAAGTATCACATTTACTCCTAATGACACAATATACTATTATTTACTTCTTTCACTCAGTTTATCAACTTTTCTTGTCATATATTTTTTAGTTTGTTTAGTTAGGGCATATATTCGAACATCTTTTATAAATTTATTTGTTTGATTATATCATAATGACTTGTTTATAATATTCTTTAACGGTCACAAAGAGGATCTTTATGGATTAGTTCAATAAAGTAAGCAGATCTTTTATCCAAATAAACAAAAAAAAAAAATTTATAAAATTTTTTACTAAGTTAAACGTACTATTTTCATGCCATTTGAAATTGACATATGAAAAGATATGTAGCACATTTTTTCAAAACTAATAATAATAAATAACTATAATTGTCATTCTAAGCTAAAGAAAAAGAATTATTAGTGCACTTGAACATAAAATATTGTATATAACACGTACATAATAGTTTTATTGACTCGCCCTTTTATGTACTTCTATCTCGTCCTTAAAAACCTAAATTAAATACTTGTTACATAAATAAATATTATAGTTTTGTTTGTTTCATTCTTAACTGTCAAATTGTTGAATTACAACCCAACTATTTTTCATAATATTTTACTTTGTCTGCCGCCAGAGTAAAAGTGTTACCAAGGAGACACTTTTATGCTGGCGACGAAAACATTGAACTTCTGCTTGTTGAATACAAATACATAACAAAGTACTTTTATGACGTCTGAAAAAAATGATATTTTATTTAAAAAAATATAAAGTTGCATATCATTACGTGAAAATGATAACTTGTACTGTAGATATGTGAGCACTTGAATCAAAATAAACTTTGAAAAAACTATCGGTAACACTTAAAATAATCGCATAAATAAAAAAATTCAGATCGATGGACCTTGAAAGAAGTAATTAATTTCCGAATACTTTCAGTCCGACGTTCCCGCGAACGAGCGCGAAGTCTCCCAGCTCGAAATGGAAACCTGGTGCAATGAAAATTCCGTAGCTTGCTGCATAGAAACCTCAGCTCGAAACGCGAGCAACGTTCAAGAAGCATTCCACATGGCAGTACAACACTGGCTGCGTATGGAAAAATCCGCTGAAAAAGACGCTTGCATTTGCGACGACACCGTGGATCTCAGACGCACAAGACCGACGGAAAGTCGCAACTCGTGTTGCTTAGGAACAGCGGAAGAATAACACAATTCTTTTGTTTGTGTTGTTTTTCGTCATTCTGTGATTTAAGTAAGTTTTTGTTGAGTATTCGTTAACCAAAATAGTATTTAGTGCTTTAGAGCATGGATACTACGGATGTACTTTTAAAAGGAAATCAACTAGGAAATTTTATTTACAGAGCATTAATTTTTAGTTGGATTTATTGACTTATTGATCATGAACTTTTAACCTATATTCTACCAGCCCTAACATATTGTTCGGACACTTGTGTTTTGCTCAGTATATTTTTCTAATTTGTCATATAATATTCAATAGTTATATCACGAGTGCTAAGAATTTAATCGATTAAATTTGACATGTCTAGCTTATGCAAAAAATTTTGCTTAAAAAGTGTTTGAGTACATAATAATTTGAAAAAATCTCGAGACCGCAGATCGAGGGGTTTTATCATATTTAAAATGAATGTAAATGAGCCAATACTAAATATAAAACGATAGTTTTATTAATAAAATGCTCCATTTCAGTCTGCATTTTTGAATTAAATTTGGGAATGATGAGCAGGCTGATTGTAAATGATTTACTAATCTTATTGATTAGTAATTCATTTACAATCAGCCTGCTCATCATTCCCAAATTTAATTTAGAAAACGATAGAATTTATTCATATTTAGCAACAAGAATAAATAATTGAGAGAAACTCAACTTTCCCTAAAAAAAATTATTAAAATCTATTGTAGAAATAAAAATGTAAATAATATAATTTAGTTTACTGCTATAAAGGGTGAGTTTTTTTTAAAGAAACTAATCAGTTTTGCTGGCTAACTAATAACTTTAGAGAAAAAATGAATACACAGGCTTATACCACAAAGAAGGGGACATCATTGTACGGTTGGTTAAATAAAATTATTAGAGTGATGTGCCGGGAATGAAAGTTATATTTTCTTAAATGGAAAGGAGTACTTTTTTTATTGGAATGGATAACCCGAAGTATCTCCTTTTCAACAATATAACATGTTCCTATACCTAAAATTAAAATTACGGTCACAAAGTTCAAAGAAATATTAACATTTTTAATATGGAAAATACAACTTTAGGTAGGCCGTTGAACAAAACAAGTTATTGTTTTATTATTGATACTCCTGTCAACAATGGTTTTACATCGACAATAATTGTTGACAAATTGATGACAGGATTATCAATAATAAAAACAATAACTCGTTTTGTTCAACGGTCTACCTAAAGTTGTATTTTCCATATTAAAAATGTTAATGTTTCTTTGAACTTTCTGATCTTAATTTTAATTTTGGTATAGGAACATGTTATATCATTGAAAAGGGAATAATTCCTCTAATAATTTATTTTACCAACCGTACAATTATGTCCCCATTCTTACTGCATAACCCTGTGTATTTATTTTTTCTCTAAAGTTATTAGTTAACCAACAAAACTAATTGGTTGCTTTAAAAAACACACCTGTTTTGTCACTCAAATAATAGCTTTAAAGATTTACTTTTTCGGCAATTTTTTTATGTTTTATATGTTATCAACTAATATTCATATTCAAAATAAACAAAGAGAACTTAGAAAATAATGGCGTAGCATAAAGAAAATATTTTGGATTCTAAAATCCCAATTTTTTTATCGACTGTCAAAAGTTGTCGAAAACGAAAGTTGTTTAAGCTATTTTTTAGCAAAAATATATGCTGATATACTAAATTATGCTGGTACAAAAGATTTTAATCAACTTTGAGTGGAAACTATTTTTTATGGAAATTCAATTTGAACCCAAAAAAATAACTCTTATAATACGCCACTGTCTGTGGCTAAATAATGTAATGTATCTTTTTATTTCTTTTTACATGTATACAACATGGTAGAAAAAGTCAATTTAATAATAATAAAATATAATTGAATCCTGCAGTTTTACATTTAGTAAAACTTAGTTTTCCATTTAGTATTGACTTATCTTCGCTCATTTTAAATGTGAATATAATATGACAAGTCAGAAAAATGTATTAAGCAAAAATCAAGCGTTTTACAATATGTAGTTAGGGCTCGTGTTAATTTTTCATCTCGTGTGTGCCGTATTTTATTTGGAAATGAATACGAGAAAGGTGTGATGATATATTTATTTTACTTGCCAAATTGTATTTTTAAAGTATTTTTGTTGTTGATACATTTAGTATTCGTTGATTATTGTTTATTTACAAGAGAGAGGTGTATATTATTTTGATATTCTGATAAGTGTGCTAAGCTACTGAATGTGAGTAACGCATCTAGTAACGTCAGGTGAATATTAAACCAAAATATGTGTCATAAATATATAAATAATTGTGTGTGTAACGATTTTAATAATTAAATTACTATTTTGCTGTTGTGGTTTTTTGCAGTAAAATTTGATATTCCATCCAGTCTACTGTGTTAAATAATATTAGTTCTTCTACATATCTGAAAATTTACGTATTCTCTCTACACATCTCAGTCGAACACAAATATTTGTACTTTGAAATACAACAAACAGAAATTTACTAAGTTCAAAATGAAAAGATTTTTTGTTTTGTTCTGTATTACCCCCTGCCTATCTCAGAGAATCAAGCGTTGATTAAGTTTTGTTCGGCTGAGATTTCTTGTGGAAAGAGTACAATTTCGTGTTGGGTTTGCTCAATTTTCAGCTTCTAGGCCTACTTGTCATTGCAACTGTGACGTTTTTCACTTGTTTACAGTATTTGATCTAGTGTGCTGACGTAAAATATTACACTCAGGTGGTTTTCACCATTAATACGTATTTGTATCATCACTGAGTGGCCTTGTATTAAGCAATTGTTTTATTTTAGAGTGTTAGCTTGTTAGCTTAGTGAAATAGTTATATACTGTAATTATACCAAAGTTTTTAAAAGGGTATTTTCATTACATTTTACACTTCAAAACTAGTGTACAGCTAATTGTGAATTTTAAATAATAAATGTCGGCTGATTATACATTTTTAAAAATAAAGACGAATAATGTATCCTTGATGGACAATCATGTGTTTTTCTTTCATCTGTTTAACCCAATATTTTATTTCATACTTTCTTTGTTATTTTCTTATGTAACGGTAACCATAGACAACGTAAGATATAAACTCATATCTAACAGTTCTATCAAAAACAATTATGTTGTTTCATAAACTTTTCGCCAATCCAAAAACAATTTATATAATAACCGGATGTGGTAGTTTACTTGAAGCCTAGTTAGTAGTTATTTCTAAACTTTGTACACATCCTACCATGTTTGGTATCAAATTAAAAATCTCATGAACGAAATTTCAATTCAAATGTCAAAAAATTATTTTGGATGATTGTCAATTGTTTTTTTATAAACATTATTTAAATCGTACCATGTTTGGTATTAAATTAAAAGTATTGCGGAGGAGATTTAAACTCAAGTTTTAAAAAGTTATTTTGGAAGATCGTTAATTGTTTTTTACCTCTCGCCTCATCCTGTAAGTGGATGAGCACGTTTTAGGGTCCCTAGAATACGATTTTAATAGTTTCGCGATGATGTCTGTGTGTGTGTTTGTCTGTCAGTCTGTATGGATCTCTGGAGTGACGGTTTCTCAAAAACTACTAAACTGAAAATTTTGATATTTTGTTTGTGTCAATTGCATCCCCTTTGGAAGAGCTGATTAGTTTTTGGTGATAATCAAATAACAGGAATTGGTAGTTTACTTGAAGTCTTATCAAGTTATTTTAAAATATCTCAGTAAATTATGATTAAATGACAATTTTGGTTATGAGAATAATGTTTCAAATATTATTATCTACAATTATTGTTTGAAACATTTGTCTCTTACTGTCACTATTTACGAATTAAAACACGTTAAAGAAAATTATATTTTAACATTATCTATTAACTTGTGCTTTATAAAATAACAACAACGCTTGAAAAATGTCTATTTTTGACATGTCATAAGTGAAAACTAAATTTTTTGAAGGGATGCGCGTTTCTTGATGGTGGTCAGTGTTCCTGCATCATTTGATAAGAAATCTATGGCAGGAGGTATTGTGGTGTCCACAACAGATTTTTGTTATTAGAATAATGTTTCAAATCCATATACTATTTTGGTTAATTGGGGCCTATATATATATAGATATATCTATAGATTCATCACGCAACTTTGCCAATTTCTAGAGCTCAGACGAATTGATGGATTTGAGTGAAACCTTCATAGATATTTAGAGTGTGGTTAGGATTAGGTCCTTTTGATGATTTCAAATTTTTCCCGCACTCGATGTGCGAGAAAACTTGAAAAAACATGCACTTTTGGGCCAAAGTCAACTAAGAGTGTGGCGGCCGTGGAATTTTTAAGATGAACATCTATGACAGTTTGTCATTTTTGACAGTACAGTTTAACATTTTAAATATAAATTACATTAATTGTAGACAAGTTGGAGAAGTTTTGTAAATTTATCTGTGTTTAGAATAAATGGATAAACGTGTTTGATATTATGCAAATTTTTTATACTTTAATTTAATTTTTTTTAGAAATGTCGAATAAAACTTTTTGCTTTGAGTGTATTTTGACGTCCTGAGAAAAGTGGGTGTTACACGATTAAATTTAGAAAAAATAAAGTAAAACCGCGGAATTTGAAGCTAATGTAGGATGCAAATTATTATTGACTGTAGATACTTTTAAAATGACAAGATGACAATTCACAGAAGTCTTTATTACCTACATGATCAAATATTAATGTAAATTGTGTTTAACTTAATTATTTTTTTAAATCACTTATTGGGTATATGATTATATATAAAAAAAATGGAAGTTAACCGATTGTCGATTGTTTTTCGAAAAGTCATAAAAAATATATCGTGTTTGGTATCAAATGAAAAGTCTTGAATAGACATGTTCTAACGATCTGTGAAAAATATGGAACGGCTGATATAATTTTTTTTTAAGTGAAATGAAATTAAATGCGATGGGCAATTGTTTTTTTCTAAAAATTCATGGAAACCTGAAATTTTATAAAAGTGGGAAATTGTTTTCATAGAAATTCTTAGAATGCTAACTTATGAAGTAGATATTAAATTAAATTTTTTGATGACAGGAAATGAAGGATAGCAGTGACGAATTTTTTTTATTCCAAATCGTTACGATCAGCACATGTTTTTTTGTTTTGTTTCATAGAAACCTGGCTTGTCATGAAATGAAATGTTTTAGGAGCAGTAAGTTGAGAAACGTTAGTGAGGAACATTCATTATCACAAATCATTACGATCGGCAATTGTTTTTGTAGAAATTACTAGAAAGCTAACTTATAGGGTATTCAATAAAAACCATGCAACATTCCCTTATGGAAATCACTCAAATTTCCACAATGGTACGCATCCAACTTCCGTTAATGGAAAATTTGCAATTTTCTTCAGTGCTAATAGCACAACTTTCCTCAATGGAAAACACATAACTTCCCTCAATGTAAAGCACACAACTTCCGCAATGGAAAACATATTACTTTTTACAATGGTAAGCACATAACTACCCTCAATGGAATATACACAAATTCCTTCAATGGAAAACACAACTTCCCTCTAGGGAAAATATGCAATTTTCTTCAGTGGTAAACACACAACTTCCCTCAATGGAAAACACACTCTTCCCTCAATGAAAAACCTGGGAGACACAACATCTCGCAATGAAAAATATGGAAGCGAAGAACAGAGTGATGATATTCGTCAATGTTAATGACATGAAAGCGAAGAACGAAGTGACGAGCTTTCTTCGCCAATTTAGTTACATGAAAGGGAGGAATGACTTTTCTTCATCAATTGCATGGTCTCATCTGAGATATTATTAACAAAGCACTATGATTCATTATCCCATACTTTCAGTTGGACCCTAAATTAGTTGAAATCTTCTTCAGGGTCGAGGAGCAAAGGGCTTAGATCTGCGAAGTAGGTCGAACCGCTATACAGTACTAATCACCTTTCTCCTATTATATTGTCATAACTACATAAGTTTTCTGAAATTTTTAGAGATGGCGGAGCCCTAGCTGAGACCCCCGCCGTAGGCGGGGTCGACGCTAGTATTAACTAAAATTATTGCTTGAAACATTTTTCTTTTACTGTTTACTTGCCTATTTTGGAAACACGTTATTGTGCAAATGTTTACTTGCTTATTTTGATTGTAAATAACGTTAAATATTTGTTTGAATTCAATGCCATTTCCATAGTTACTCATTATTAAAACTGAATTTATTATATCGCTGACTCAGATACATATATTAAATCTCTTTAACAATGATTATGAAAGCAGGAAATAGCATAAAATGTAAAATACCTAAGATCGGCTGAGTTAGTCACCACCCTGTATAAAAATAGCTATAAAGAGAAGCAACTGATAAAAATTGTTATCACTTACCTACAAGCGGGGGAAGAACCAACCGGAACTGACTTCACACTTCCGTGTAATTTCTAAACACATGATATCGTCACCTTCACCTTTTGTACCGAGATATTTTTAAGATAATAAATTGAGTCACGTGTGATAATAATGCGCGAGTAATTTTCATTATTCTAGTATAATTAGTTCCTGGAAAAGAAAAAAGGGATATTGTAATAATCAAAATTTGGAACACTGAACTATATAACAATACTTTTACTGATCAAATATGTTCTCAAATATTTAAACAGCACACAATATTGTCAGAAGTCAGTCAGTAAAATATAATCAATGAAAGATAAAATGAAAAAAAAAATTTAAATGTTTGTGAATACTGCATACTGTTTATAAATTCTTTAATTTGATAAAGAAGGAATGGTACAGAATACTTGTAATAAATAATCGTATCGGTTATCAGTGGCAGTTATGGACAAAGTATAGATATATTTATTATTATAATACACATGAATCAGTCATATATATATACACATACATTATACCATGTCAATCGTAGAATAAAAATAATTCACATACCTATGTATTACAAAAGAACTCAGTGAACACAAGCGCACAGAATAAACAACAAAAACTGTTCTTTCCTTTCACATCATATATTTTTCCTTGCTTCATATTTAATCACATCCTTGATATGCCTCATTTACCATTCCATTATAGAAAACATTTTTCCAAAAAAATGCGAAAATGTTATTTAAATAATAATCAATAAGGATAATTTAGTTCGAAAAGAATTGCTAAGATTAAACTTCATTGCAATATTTCTGAGAAATGACAAACACAGAAAGCATTTATACTTTCTTATACACAGTATAAATAGAAATATAAATCATCTGTTTTTGATTAATTTCGCAGTGATTCACATTTAAATTAGAAAACAACAACAAACAGAGAATTTAATGGCGAAAAGTCGAAAGGAACAGGAACAGCAAAATTAAATAGACGAATTCAACTTTGTACAATAAAATAGTAAAACAGGTTGTTCAAAATTAGTAATAAGGTAGAACGATTCTTTTATTATTCTCAACAATCAAAATGCAAAAAAATTGTACGGCCCTTTGTAACATCAAACTTGTAAATGTACGGTTTGAATCAGACAAAATTTATGAATTTTTTTTATTAAATATCATCGCTGTTTACTTTCAAGAAGAATTGTGTTGATGTAACTAATCGTTTAATATCAATACTATAAGTTTTCAATTCCTCTTCATACGTATTTAAAAAAAATTATTACATATGGCAACCTTTCACAAAATAGTTTGAAAAATAAATGAAAGATAATTTGTCAAATTTTGACATTTTAACATTCGTAACATTTGTCTAGTTACCTTATGACAGTTCTAACAATTGTTTGATTCGGTTGTTAAATTTACATTTCTTTTAAGTAACTCGTGTGGCTTTACTAAGGGCCTTACAATTTTTTTGCATTAGTATTATCGACTCACAATTAATCAAAGAATTGTTCTACCTGAAGTGTATCACCATTTTTCCAAACACCTTCTATTAAAAAACACGTTTTATAAGACACTATGTTAACGCAGAATTCCAAGTTTTAATAATTGTAAATATGAGTGCGATGATAACAAGTCTTATTAAAGGTTTTTTGAGGTTATTTTATAATCCTGTTGACTTGTCAAAAATATAATTTGGTGTTTTTTTACCAGTTGTGTTGGTAGCGTTTCACAAATGAAAATTTATTGTTGACTGACAGCAATAAATTTCTTATATTGTTTAAAAATTCGTGTCAATTCTGATTTATGAATATAATTTTAAGAGAAAAATTTAAGTAAATGCCATCTGATATCAACCTTCTAAAACAAAAAATTACGTGTAGAAATGAAGACTCTTTCGATACGCAATTGGGTTTCAAGTATAACAAAAATATTCTTTGAATTATGTCATTCGCATTTATAGAAAAAAAAAAATGTATTCCTCTTGTTGGATAAAATAAGTTTTATAATGCTGTGTATAAGAAAGTGGGTTGACGCTTATGTCAAATTATTTTATTATAAAGTACCTAAAGTTGCAGTTATCTTGATCAATTCTGAAATAAAAATGAAAACTTGTGTTCAATGAGAGAATTTGAGCCCAGTAAAAAGCACTCAATTGCGCTTAGAAAATCTGTGATTCAACTCCATTGACTATACTTACTTAAATCTAACTGACAACTTTATATTCATAAGATTTTAGAAGAAATATCTATAATATATGTTTAAAATTATAATTTATACATGTCGCACCCTATTAAAGTAATATATGCACTTTTATCTAAAAAATAATATCACAAGAACGTTTGATTTTACCTAAATGAAATTAAGG
This sequence comes from Poecilus cupreus, assembly GCA_963942605.1. Lineage (NCBI taxonomy): Eukaryota > Metazoa > Arthropoda > Insecta > Coleoptera > Carabidae > Poecilus > Poecilus cupreus. The sequence goes on along the minus strand of OZ012721.1, from coordinate 3,054,168 downwards.
ATGTAATAGGTGTAAATAAAATTTAATAAATGCACCACACTGCAAAGTTGTTACAACGCTTAACGAAATACTTACAAAAATAAAACAAACTTATAATTATTTTTGAAGCCTAACCAAATATATTGATTATTCATTAAAGTACTCAGTAACTACAATACTGATTCCGCGAATACAAAGTTGCCAGTGACTCAATAGCCGCTAAATTTTAGTAAAATGATTCTTTTATATTAAAACATTGAATTGAAGCTAACCTACATCTAAAATTAGTAATATCAGTTATTATTTATGAGCATATGTACAAAATCCTTAGGTAATACATTTTGATCGCAGATAAACAAAACAATAAAATGCGCTGACTGAATTAGCGAACGTTGCGTACTTACGTTACACAGTCACATTACGTTAATTGGACGACATCGATTCGTGCAGCGATTATTTAGCACATCGATTTAGCGAGATTGCTGACAGCTCGGCACCATTTAACCTCACTTTCATCACCTTTTTTTACAGAAATATTTTTTTCATATTTTACTCACAGTAGAAAATAGTTTCCAATATTTATTATCAAAATACACTAAAGATTGTTTTACATTACACTTTTTTTGGCTAGAAATTTAAACTAGATTTTAGAAACTTTTTTGTCTAAAATTACAACTACCATTTGACAAGTAATGCTGCCAATCCAACAACAAAAAAACAGTTGTGACGGAGGTTTTGACGTTTTGAGTGTTGTGTCACTGAAATGTAGTAATACTGGAACGCGCAACGGCATTTTCAGAATGCAAATTTGCTAGGTTTTTGTTGTTTGACTTGCACCACCACAAACTGTCATAATTACCAAACACATTGGTGATCCGTAGCTAAATTCACTACGGTTTTACCCAAAAGTTAATTGTTGTTTATGTTCCAAGAAAATGTGCTTCGAATAAAAAAAAATGGTGCGACATTGTTGCGTAAAACTTTGCAAAGCTGTGTGGCAACAAAATACACATTTATTCTTTTTTAGGTACGTAACAAATATTTTAACCAAAAACTGTTGACATTTGTTGAATCATTTCATTTAATATAAAATTATAGTGTAGGGATTAGGGCACATTCCATTTTTATTATTAGTCTTCATTTTTCATTCTCAGAACATATTTATTTTAACTAATGTTGTAGTTAAGATTAAGTTAGCATAAAATTTGACACATTGTGTTAATTTAATTAACAAAGTTACAGATGTTGGAAAAAACGGAGTTAGCGTTAATTCCTTTTGTGAATCTGCCTGTTTTGTATATAAATACATCAATTTGACAATTAGAAACAATGTCATTAATTCTTTCTATCTCATTTGAATTTCAGTTTCCCTATAAACAATGAAGTGCTCGAAATTAAATAGATAAATGTTTAAATCTTCATAACGTTCCTATACTACGATACAAACTTTTTTAATGTACTGTACGACAAGAATAGAGACACCCGTTGGTCGCTTTCTCTGTCGGCTCGCATTTACACCGCCAGTGCGCGTTTCAGTATTACAACATTTCAGTGGGTTTTGACGTTTTGTGTGTTTTGTTTGTAATATTTCTCTCTAGGCTCGCATGTACACCGCCAGTGCGCGTTCCAGTATTACTATATTTCAATAGGTTTTGACGTTTTGAGTGTTTTGTTTGTAATATGAAAACAAAACGCAAATTGAAACAAAAAAATTAAATGTATGAAATATAAACGTCAAACAAAATTGGATAGCAGATAAGATTGTGGTTAGGTTTTAATATTAACGCTCCCCATAACCACTCAACACAACTACTAATTTGGGGTTGCTAATATAGCTTTTGTTTAAGGTAGACTTACAATTGTTTTAGCTCTGTCAATTTTTTCTAATTACGAGTATTTTAGCTGAAGAATTATTACAGAGCATTAGCAATTCTAAAACTTGGAATTGTGACAATAATATAAATGCATGTTTAAATTTATTAACTTTGTGGCAATTGAAGAAATGTAAATGTTATAGAATTAAACTAAAACGAAATTTCGATTGACAAAGCTTTTTCTCCTTTTACGAGTTTGTAAATATTGGAAACTATTTTCAAAATCCTACAAGATAAATTTTTTAAATTGAAGATACATATTTCTGTACTGTTCAGTATATTGAACTAATATTCAATGAATAAATGCATTTATGATTTATGAAACTGAGTTTGGTGTTCAAGTTTTAGACCGAGTCCTGTGCGTCAACAATTAATTATGGCATAACATACCACAAAAGTTTTATTACAAGCTGATTTAAGACACGATAAGCTAGCTAATATATCATTACTCTTAAGCCTAATTCATAAAAAAATATTTATACAATACGTCACCATTTTCACATCACATTTCTAAATATCTAGATTTTTTCTAATTATTTCCAATCTTATAACTATATAAATCGTGGACAAAATTGAGAAATTGTTGGCACTCTTTAGAGCAAATTGGAAGTAAAACTAAATTTCGCTATTGGGGTTAAAATTTTGATTTTAGTTTGTTTCTATTCTTAACTAATAAGAAACAACTGACGCGCGGGGATTGGGAAGAATTATTATATTTACAAGAAATTGTTTTAATTTATTAATTATTGTAAAGATTATATAAGCTAACCTATAGAGTTCAAGCTCTTTCTGAAATTATTGCTTTGTTTCTTACTAGCCAAGTCTTATTTAATCGTGGTATATTATGCCATCAAAGTATTTTATTGCAATGCTAAATAACTAATAAGTTAGTTAATTCAAGATAAAACCTAGTTCAAAGATTATTTACTAATTATATTTATCTACACGATAAAAAAGAAATACTTTGCATCTTACGATGCAACAATTAGAATGTAACATGAAATATTTATAATATAAATTAATTTAAAAATATACACTGATTATTAAAAAAAGTATTAACACAAAGTGATCACCTAGTTCACGATAGGAATTGTTTTGTTACTTAGCACTGTGACTGACGCGTAGCACATGGTGGTTAAATTGTGTTAGGTTACCTCTAGGTGTACAGCGAGGTCTCGATGTACGAGGTGGGCACGAAACCTTCTTCGCAGTCTCCGGTCATCCGTCGCACGCGAGTCCAACCGTCGCCCTGGTCCACCTCGATCATGTAGAGCTCCTCGTTTTCTGCCATTGGTATACTGCCTTCGCTCGTTGCTGCAACCACATTTTTATTATTATTTTTAAACTGATCTCCAAGAACATAACCAGTGGCGCTAAAGTGTTTGAACAATCATAAATTACAAGGCAAAAATTCATTATTGTAGCAATTATGAAAAATAATTAATGGATTATTATATAATAAACAAATTATTTGGTTCAATTTCTCCACTTTTGACCAACCAAGTACGTTTTACAACGGCAATATTTCCAAAAATGCCCGTTTCCTAAATGTGACTACCATGTGTGACAAAATATTGATTACTCAAAATTCGTCATTACAGGCTCAAAAATCGTCATTAAAGTAAACCATTATACGACGATTTTGAGCAACTCGTTAAATAATTATTGTACAATTAGGATAATTTTGGCAGATATATTGACGTACTATAGTAAATTTGGGCGTAACATGAAACAAAATTTGCAAGAAGAATTAACTAATTAATTCCGATGACGAAATTGAGAACATAACACATAATTTTGAGTGTTATTTACGATAACTTCACTTCTCGAGGTTGGCAACACTGACTGTCAGTTTCAATTGACAACTGACAGATGTATAAACTTAACCTATATTGTAATTTTTTTAGTCTTTTCGAATTTTAGATTTCAAATAAAACTTAATATGTACCTCGGTACTGAAGTTCCTTTTTATCACTCACATGGTTTATTATTCCATATTCGTGATAAAAAATTGAACTTCAGTGCCTTGATACATAATAATTACATTTACAATTGACATTATGTGACATTTAACGTACTGCTGACAGTCTGTAAAGTGTTTTTTTTACTATCCAGCATAGCAAACGTTCATCAAATGCACGGTACGTAATTTTATAGCAATAACCTTCAAAATTACTAAATTAATATTAATTCCAAATCGGCAAAAAAATAATGTGTTCAACACGGCTTCAATCACATATTTACAGCTGGTATTTTGGTGCCTAGATTTCTATTTCAAGCTGTTCGGGCTAGAGGAATGGAATAAACCAAGAAGATATTGGACTCACCCTCGAAGGGATAGAGCGCCTTGCAGGTGCCGAGGGCCGGCAGCATGTCCGCCTCGTAGTACTCGCCGTCCGCCTCGGCCAGCATCTCGGGGTGCGCGCCATCGTACTGGTCCGGGTCCGAGTCCATCCCGGGCAGTGACGTGTGCGACGTGCCCAGTCCACTTTCTGGACTGTTAGAACTACTATTGTAGCACAAACATATGTTGTCAGTCAGTGTCAGTTCGGTTAGAGTTATGTGAGTGACGCGTTAGTGATATGAGTTGGGTTAGTTCAGTTGTGATGGTCATGTTTGAGAACACTGACATATAATAATACTAACGTTCAAACTGCTTTATTATTATATTTCAGTGTTTGAGAATGAACAGAAAATAACCAAATAAAACTGAACGAATTAGAATGTGCTCTTACCCATGGTTCAAGTGCGGCGTTCCGGGCGCGCTGGCTTTATTGTGGTTAATCGTAGGGTTGGTGACACTGCTGTCGCTCGCAGACCTGGACAGAGACTCCTCGTCCGCGGCGCTGCCCCCTGAGTTGCGGTGCGAGCGTGAGGCGCCGTTTAGCAGCCCGCGCGGCCCACCAGGTGAGCTGCCAGGAGCTGTGGCTGCGGGGCCCCGAGTGGCGTCCTCCAAGTAGCCTTGGTAACGTTTCAGCTCGACGCGGAGTTTTTCTAGTTTGTGTGCGCATTCGTTTAATTGACCTAGAGAGAAATTAATTATTAATTAATTAATTATTTTACAGAAAAAGCTACACGAAAAATATGCAGAGAACTAAATTACTTCTCCTACATACACCAGGTATTATCCGGATGATGAAATTTGGCAAGCAAAAAGAATGCAGTTTGATCCACTATTCCTATGATGCGTTTTGTCAAAAATGTGCTATTACTTAGATACCGCACAGCTTGAAAAGTAAAATGGTGATTTTATCATCTTTTATTGCTTAACACAAAACAGAGTCCTACTAAACTCTTAATTCTGGTTTTAAAAATATTTATAACATATTAGGTGTGTTAGTGCCTACATTGATGTATGGTTCTGAATGTTGGGTGTGGATGAAGAAGCATGAACGGCGTATAACTGCTGTAGAAATGTGATATTTAGGAGGAGTATGTGGGTATACGAGACGTGATCGTATACGGAATACATTGGTGTATGGTGAGTGTGAGATTGAGAAAAATGTTATTAAAAAAGTGGGAGTGAGTCAGTTGAGGTGGTTTGGACATGTTGAGCGAATGCCGAATGAAAGGTTGGTGAAACTAATATATGTGGGTGAGATTGAAGATGAACGTTTGCGTGGGCGTCCGAGGAATAAGTGGTTGGGTATGATTGATGGTTTGTTGCGTGAACGAATGATTCCGAGTGTGAAGAATAAACGAGCATGTATGAATCGCACTATGAATGTGGACGAGGCGAAAGTGGTGTGTCAGGATAGGAATGTTTGGAGGAGATTGAGTGTTGGTTGACTGTGTTTCTGGGTTCGTGCTACCCCACTAAGTGGGACATAGCGTGATGTTATGTATGTATGTAGTGTTTTTCTCTATTTGTATTTCGTATTTGTGTTGTGTGTTGTATTTTTTTTTTTTTTGTACATACTAAATAATTCTGTTTTATAACATAAGTACATGGTTTTCCCTTGAAGCAAAGAAACTCCCCAAGTTATATCATTCGGACTATACTCCATTGGTCTGTATATTTTATTTTACTTGATTATTTTAAATATTAACAATAATTTTTATACCAGAATCTACTCTAGAAATATATATTATGCAGCTAGAGACTGTATTTCAGAAAATTTTACCTCAGTAATAACTTTACGGCGAGTTGAAGTTTGTTTTAGAAATTTATGAAAAATTATTCAAGTTCTACTAGAAAAGTTGGTTGCGCAAATGCATTTTAAAACTAGCAAAAGTTTTCTCTATACAAAACTTCGTTGATGCTTTAGTCCTTAAAAGTTTTCTAAAGCAGACGAACATTATTTATGCGAAAATTTTGTCCACAAATTATTATTTTTTACTTTTATCTTTCAGGAATAAATAAACACCGTCAACCACAATTTAAGCAAATTTAAATAGAGTTTTTAAAATTATGTTGGAAGTTACCTTCTATACTCATGGGATCGCCGAGAGCAGAGTTGGCTTCATAGACGCCCTTCATCTTCATGAGTCCATCTCTGGCCGCTTGTTCCTGGGCGATCTTCGTCTGCAGCTCGTCAATTTTAGCCACGAGTCGTTTCCGCCTCTGGTTGGGTGGCAGGTCGCTGAAGTCCTCCTTTCCATCCACCGATGTCACATTCTACAAAAATACTGACTTGTAACAGAATATGTACATTGGCTAACAAACACTGCTGGATGATTTGACAGATTTAGACAAACAACTTGATAAGAATATTATTTGAAAACAAAGTGTTTGTTTAAATCCTAAATGAGCGAACAATGATTGTAAAGTAAATTATTGTTAAATAAAACAATGAACGAATAATTTAATAATTGTTACTACAATGTACAGTTGTTAGAAATTAAGTTGGTAGTAACAGTATAAGAATTCACACAGTAACGACATTCGCAGTCAGCACTTTTGATCTGTTTTCGAATCGACCATAATCTTGGGCCGAGCGGCCATACTGACAGTAGCAATATACGGCGGTAAATTTGAATAGCTGTCAGTTGAAAATGAGATAAAATATATAAAAAGTTCCTACAATTTTCACAATACAAACAAATAAGTTTATCTCTCTGTTTTGCACTCATTTTATGAACTTAACATGAAAGACAGATGTAACTTCCACTGACATTCTATACTCTCTTTTATATGGTTACTAAGACATCAGGTTATCAGCGAACACTGAGCGGCCATCTTTTTGATAGTGCACCACTGAAATATGGTCAAGAAATATTTGAAGTGTCGTTACTGTGTGAATTCTTATACTGCGGTAGTAAGAAGAAAATGAAACTGCGACAGACGATGGAATTAGATGAAAGATGTTTGTGTACAGTCCATGCCAATATTATTTACAATCTCGACTGCGAATTCAGTTGGATATAATTTATCCGATTAAAATAATTTTTGAAGATTAGTCTGATTTAAATGTTGTAGAATGTATGAGTGTATGATCGTGTGAATGATTTAGAATGGTCGTAGGCGAAAGCAACATACCTTGAGTGCGACACAAATCTCAACGAGCTTCTGTTCAGCATGAAAACACAAAAGCAAAACAATCAGCGCATGCGCACTCCACAGTTATCGCTATCACCAAGTGTAAGTTGTGTACTTTGTTTTTGGGTAGGTTTTAATAGGAAATACATTTCATTTATACCTCCTGCACATTTTTGATTAAGATCAGCATGTTTTAAGGACCTTATAACACGAATTCACTAATTTCGCGATGGCATCTGTATGTGATGATTTTGGAATTATTTATTTAGAATTGGGATATTTAAGTTACGATTTTGGGAGCAATCCATCAACCGGAAGTGCTTAGATTTAGATTTATATTGTCTACAATTTTTATTACTTTTCTTACGATTGCCGTTAAATTTTAATAAAACGGTTGATGATAGATAATCTGTGGAAAATTTAAATATAATAAAATGAAAGTATAATACTCAAGGAACAAAAACATTTTAATTAATAAACAAACATAATTAAAATTAGTAACAAAGTCATAGCAACCGGTTGCTAAAGAGTTTGATGATATGACAATTGAAAAATCAATTTGTTCACATATTTTTCTTTATATTATTTGCAATTATCAGGTTTTCATTCAGGAAAATCGATGAAGTAGCATTTTATGAACTAAATTTTGATATTTTTAGAATGATTTTGCTATAAAATGCTTGAGGAAAGACAGTGTTTTTTGTTTACTTTACCGCACGAGTGTGCGAATGGAAAGTTAGTGGTTGTCAATTGCGGGCATCCAATGTTTCCAAGGTTGTAGATAAAAAAATTAAATAAAACGATCCCATATTTCTGTCCATATGCACGCATACATACGCTCACATTTATAACGAGATATTTGGATTTAAACAAATTTTGAAGTAATTATCAATTAATGTTTTGGAACGATTAAGTGAGAAAAGCAATTTTTTTTTGAATTTTTGGAAAATAAATAAAATAAATGTGGCTGAACTATAAAATTTCTCCGCAAAAATGGGTTATAAAATATGTAAATAAATATATCGTTATATTATTTACCCATTTTCAGTGTGACACTCTGCTTTCACAGATCACTCAGAGCTGTTAGCGGAAAGAAAATCACAGGAGAAAAGTTCGACTGTTAGAATCGGAGTTGTGTTATAAACTAGTGTAAAATGCGTGTCCTTGTACGTTGAGTGTAAGTGTATACGATTTACCTCTACGAAGTTAACAGATGAAGGAGTGAGCACAAATTATTACTTCCAGTAGACATGCAATCATGAAGTGCATGCACAGGCAAAAACGGAAGTCTTTACTTACTAAATATTAAGTTGTAACCGTACCAGCAACGAGGGAACCAGTCACCAAAGCAAGAAAGAAAGAAATTACATGAAAAGAACCAACTTCATTCTAGATACGAAAATACGAGTTCGAGTAGTAGGTACTGTGTTCACTAGAATTATTTTACGAGATCACAAAAAGTGACACAAACATTCAAACACTGGATTTATGCAGACAATTTAATTATACAACTAAATTAACAAAGTAGAAATAACTGTTTTCAATGGTAGCGTTGTTGCTTCATTAGGGAAACTTAAGAAGGCGCCGTTCATTGATTGTTTGGATTCAAAATTAGTTACTTAGATTAGTTTTGGAGCCTAGTTATTAAGACTAAAAAGGTTTATTTTATTTTTCGCTTTTCACTTTCATTTTTTCGTCGGCTTAATTTGTTGTTAAAAAGTTTTTATTTTTTTTTTCAAATTCAAATTAAACCAACTTTGAGGTATACTCTATTCAATAAAAAAAGAATCATTGAAATCGGATAACTCAGTACAAAGTTATGCGAGGTAGAATCGGTTAACAGGTAAAAATTTAGTGGGTGAAAAATCAATCATCTATTATTTTCCTAACCTTAAAAATGGGGTTTTTAAATTTCAATTGGATCAACTTCGAGATATACCCTATCCAATAAAAAGAGAATCATCAAAATCGGACTACTCTGTAAAAAGTTATGCGTGGTCATACATAGAAAATGATATACGCGTCGACCTTTTTTCGTCCGTTATAAAATATATTGAATAACACAAAATAATTTTGACAATGTAAACCACGTGTACCAACTAATGACTGCAAATGAAAACCAGCCACAAAAAGGCGCTAGAATTAGGGGAAAACTCACTGAAATATAGTAATAATGGAACGCGCACTTTGTAGTCTTTTACGAAAGCGATAAACGAGTCTGAGACAGATAGATGTAATGGGTCCCTCTTTTTTGTCTAACAGTCGTTTGTAGAACGGGTGCAATGCATTTATTGAGACAAATAGCCCTCAACTAGTTGTCTCTCTCGGATCGTATTTTTAACGTTAGTGAGCGTTCCAGTATTATTATATTTCAGTGGGAACACTGGTATTAATCAGTACCAAAAAGAAAAAAACTAAACAGTTATTTATTTAGTTTTATAATTCAGTTACTGCATAAACCCACAATTCCAAAAATTAATTTGTAAAAGTTGTCACTTTTTATAAAACCTTAAAAAAATAATTCAAACTACCTTCCCTATAAACCTAAACGCTACAATACAGAAAAGATTCAATGCAACATAACCTAACATCCGAATCTCTCACCTTATTGCTACCGAAGATATTGAAGATTCCAACTCGTTTCTTGATCTTCCCCGCTGATATTGTCCCTTTCACCGTGTACCCAGGTTCGAGTCTGTGGTGGAGTCCTGGCGTGACATTCACGTGGTGCGTACTTCCGTTTTCTAGGGTGTTTGGTCGGGATAGATCTTCGAATGGGAAGTCGTCGGGTGGTTGAAATCCTGATTTGTATCGTTCTATTACTAGAAGAGAATCCTGCAAAGTTGAAGCAGTTAATTAGGAGAGAAATATTGTTTAATGTAAATTAATGTTAATTGTAGAAACTGATTTACACATAATCATACTGAATATTTAATTTCTCTTTCGACTCTAGTCTGAGCATTTATGCAAGCTTTGATGTTTTGTAGTTGTTGCAACACTATTAAAAGAACCATTTTCTGATAGTAGTTTCATTCCTGGTTACAGTCACGTAGGCTCTGTTTTTGGATGTTTTAAGAGAAGTGTTTTAGTCTCGATTTTAGCGCTGCACAATGTTTTAAAATTATTTTATTTGAAATCGGCACTAAAGTGCTCAAAAATCGTCATTAAAAGCTCAGAAATCGTTACTAAAGTAACCCATTATACGACAATTTTGAGCAACCCAGTGTTGGCAACCGTTAAATAATTATTGTACAATTAGGATAATTTTGGCAGATATATTGACGTACTATAGTAAATTTGAACGTAACATGAAACAAAATTTGCAAGAAGAATTAACTAATTAATTCCGTTGACGAAATTGAGGACAAAACACATAATTTTGAGTGTTATTTACGATAACTTCACTTCTCGAGGTTGGCAACACTGACTGTCAGTTTCAATTGACAACTGACAGATGTATAAACTTAACCTTTATTGTATTTTTTTTGCAGTTTTTTCGAATTATAGATTTCAAATAAAACTTAATTTATACCTCGGCACTGAAGTTCCTTTTTATCACTCACATGGTTTATTATTCCATATTCGTGATAAAAAATTGAACTTCAGTGCCTTGATACATAAATAACTATTTTTTTAATGCTTTGAATAGAACTGATGTATTTATGGTTTTTTTTACTCAAAGTTATGTATTATTTATCGAGATCTGCGAAAGCAGAGTGCCACACTCAAAATGAGTAAATAGCGCGATTATTTATTTTCTTAAAGTAAATTATAATAATATTCATATTTTTGTCGAATTGTACTTATTTATATTGAATATCATTTATTCCATAAATAAGAATAAATACTGAGTAGGAAAAGCTTTTCAAAAAGTTTTATCTAACACAAAACACCTTTGTAACTACTTCGATTGACATTTTAATTTAGAAAATTTAAAGCATGTCACTATCAAATAATATTTCTTTAATAAATTTTGCATTTATTGAGGTGTTGGATAAAACGTTGTTTTTCACACGTGGGTAAAGTGGAATTACCCACTCGAAAAAATTATCACACTCAGCCTTCGGCTTTGTGTGCTAAAATTTTTTTCGTAGGTAATTCCTTACTTTGCCCACTTGTAAAGTAAATAACTATTTCACGATGATAAAAAAAATTGTAGTTTATAGTAAAAAAATAATAATTTTTATTTTTTTTTTTATTTACGAAAATGGGAAGCGGACTAACTATTAAGGTTATATGATGATTGTAAATTTTATGAAGAACACAAGCGATCATGCTCAGTGGGATTCGAACCCACGACCTCTGATGTACCAGGCTAGCGACAAAGCCAATACACTACCGAGAACGGCAATAATAATTTAAACCATTAGTTGCATATTGTTGCGTTCAAATGGAGCACCCAGTATACAAATGTGCATAGCATATAGATAGACAATGATATATCAAATAGATTTTATTCGAAGAGTTTTACTTTATAACTTAAAATGAAAAAATTAATCAGTTTGCAACAAATACTTCTAAAAAGATTGTAAAGGTTTGTAAAAAGTGTACATTACCTCTTTTTCATTTATACAGTCCCCAGCCCTAACAATTCCATCCCAACACTGTGAAATAATAGGAAACACATTCCTTTCTATTTCCACTGTACTGTGAATAAAATTCTTAATATTCTTTATCCTCTTCTCGTCCAGCTCCTGCAGCTGCCTGAACACCTCGGGCATGACATTGCGGTAATGCTGCCGCTGCATTTCGTTCGTCCGCTGCAGCTGGTCCGCGTACTCGTTCTTGGCCACATCACAGATTTGCGACTTCATCGACATGTTGAGTCGCTGCTTTTCAACTTCTGCTCTGGACAGATTGAGATCTTTGTCAGCTTTTTGGAAGTTCTCGACGGCTCGTTCCGCTTCTTTGAATGCCTTTTCGTATGCTCGCTTTGATCGGTCTAGTACTGCTATTTGATTTGATAGGGTTTGGGTTTGTTTTGTGCCTTCCGATAAGTGTTTCTGCAAAAGAAAAGATATTAAACCAAACATTCCAAAAAGTAGCTCTTGGTTTTTGTTAAATATTGAAATATTGTTTAAGTTAATAAGCACACTGTGCTGCCATCTATTTATGTTTTAGATAGACAATAAGTCGTCGGAAGGTCATCTTAAGTACGAGAACAACTTAGTTTGTTTTTGTTAAAATGTTAAATGTATTTTGCTTTTAATTATTATTACAAGATTATACTTATTTAAGATATACTTGAGTTATTTATTTAATAACCTTTAACAGTTTTAACATGAATATTGTGACAAGTTGAAAATACTTTCAGAACTCATAGTAAATAAGAAAAAAATGTTTTTTCTTCAAACGTCATAAAAGTACGTTGTTATGTATTTGTATTCATCAAGCAGAAGTTCAATATTGTCGCCGCCGGCGTAAAAGTGTATCCTTGGCAACACATTTACGCCGGCGGCGGACAAAGTAAAATATTATGAAAAATAGTTAGGTTATAATTCAATAATTTGACAGTTAAAAATAAAACAAATAAACAAAAATAACAAAACAGCATATTCTACGGCAACTTGAAATGCTAGATAAGACAGAATATTTTTTGAAGTTTTGAGCATTTTATTATTTATAATTTTATTTTCTATGTTTGAAGAAAAAATAGCATGTGTTATTCGGAGTAAATGTGTCAAAGTATCACATTTACTCCTAATGACACAATATACTATTAATCAGAAGACAATATCTAATAAATGCTTATTTGAAATCGGCACTAAAGAACACCAAAATCGTCATTAATTCTGGATAGACAAACATGTTTCACAGTTATACAAACGGCACACTGGGGTCTAGAAATCCCCAAGAATAGAAAAACTACTTTCCCATAAACGGATGTAATTTTTCTAAGGATTTTACCTATGGAATATTTATTTAGGGTTATAGAAAGACAATTAAACAATTAATAACTTTTCTGAACCACATATTTTATTCAAAACACAGCATTTTGTCAAAACTTAACTTTTTACCTCCCGCCTACCTCCAGGTAAGGGAGGTATTGTTTTTGGTCAAAAAATTGGGTAGTGAGTTTTCAATGAATAATCACGTTTTAGGATCCCTAAAATACGATTTTACTAAATTAAATTTCTGAAATATAAATAGAAAATAAATAAATAAGAAGGTATGTTTCTGTATCATCAAGTACTATTTTGTATCGTTTGAGAGTAGTATTGGGCGGGAGGTTATGTGCTGGGCACATTCTATTTTTTATTTTGGACTATGAGAACAAACACATAAGGATCTTAAATGGATTATTTCACTCATTACAAATTTGACCGATCAGAATGTCTCATTTTCCATTGTTGTACATTTTAGATAAGTGATGAAACAGCACCATGCTAAATTGAGCTAGCTTTTATATGCAAATTTTGAATATTTTGAAGGCATATTTAGATGGATAATTAGTCGTATAAATGGTATTTTAAATTAAATTTAATCGATTGAATTCTTAGCACTTGTGACATAACTATTGGATATTTGTTTACGATTATAGAATAGTATATTCTACAACAAGTAATGGAATGGCACATATTCTACACGAGCAAAAAATTTGTAGTCCAGGCCAAAGGTTTGACAAAAATTAATTTTCAACCAGACTCATAAGAGAAGCTATAAAAATCTAGAAGGTTACGAGTTGAACAAGACATGGCTTCAACTATTTGTAAATCATAATTTGTTTCTGTTTCTATTTACTTGTTTATGTTATTCCCTTGTTTTCCTGACGAATAAATACGTATACAATAATTCAGAAACGTTGTATTTTAATAAATAACTATACAGAACTTAAACCAAAAATCTTTTATTTATATTGACAACCTACGAAGCAAAATAGTTGGAATGCAATACAAATTCTTCATGAATATACTTTTGCTAGAAACAGCGGCACATTATTTACGTCGCATGACTAAATTAAAGTTATTAATTATTGTAATTTACCTCACGATATGCACAGTATGATACAGCAATTATAAAGCAATAATTAGATGCAATTTAATAAACACAATTAGTTGGGAAATACTCGTATATGGAGATTACTCGAAATAAAAAAGTGAAACTACATCTGTGAACATAGGTATGTATCTACACCAGGAAATGCTACATGCTACATGTTACACTTTTTCCTTGATGATATATATTTATGGGACTGGTTTTGAAACCATAATCCTCATTTTTTCAAAAACTGGGACTCAGTATTAACGCGGTTAGCTTTTAGCAATTTGTATTTGACTTAATTTATTAAAAATAAAATTATGAAATATTCTATGAATCTGTAACGATTACATAATAGCAAAACTCACATGGTTACGGTCGAGCATTGTACAATGATTTATTATACAGGGTGTTCATTTTAAGTGGTACACTTTTGCTATTTCGAGAACAGTAAGAGCTACGAAGTTCGGTTAAATTAATAAACAATTTCTATATTATAAGAAAATTGAAACGAGAATTTTTTTTAGACCAGTGATTCTCAACTGTCTTATTTTAAATGGCAACCTATTTTTTTAGTTTCTTATACAAAGTATGTCCATTAAATCTGTTAAGATCAATTTCTCAGTGATGTCTGTGTGTGAGGATGGATGGATGAATGTCCGTGTGCGCAATATCTCATGAACGAGACAAGATATGTAAACGAAACATGGTATTTATAAGTTTTATGAAAATATGAAGAAGTGAGTTGATTTTGAATGAAATTGAAAAGCTAGAAGAAGAAGAATTGTGGGTGTGGCACTCTGCTTACGCAGATCTCGGTAAGTGATATATTTTTACGTATGAAGTGCGGTTACCAGCCGTTAAATCATAGCCCCCCAAAGATGTTAGTAGAGGGGGAACCACAGGGGTAAATTAAAATTGGCAACTGTCAGCTCTACTATTTTCGAAATCTTATTCGTATCGTAAAGACTTATAAACGTAAATAACTATTTCGGACTCAGCCTGTAAAAATATTCTTTACAGTCAGAGCTCAATAATAGTAGGTTTACGATACAGTATATCACAAATACATATTTAAATAATCTGCTTTCATTAGTTGGTAATATTTATTTATGTTATTCATATATAAAATTTTATATAAATTATGTAAATTGACTATTAAATTATTCATATTCTTTCCGTATTTTATGTTTATTGCTTTCATTATTTACAAAAATGTCAAGACAAATGTCTCGTGTGAAAGCATAAACACCATGCAAAAAAATAACATATTTCTTTTCAAGGTTATTGCATTGTTATCTAAATTAAAAATTCCACAATCCTTTTAGACCTGTCAATTAAATTTGTTATTAATTAACTCTAATTACAATAATGGCATTTTGGGAAAAATGTGATTCAACGCATTTTTAAACCAACTATTTTGTAAACTTACGTTTGTTACAATAACAGTGTTATTTGGAAAGTGCAGAACATTCTTTAGAATTAAGAAATTGTGTTAAATGATATGATACATGGATGTTGCTTCTTACATAATTTGTTTTTAGGTCACTTAACCATTCAACCAAATTTTCTGCTCCTATCAAATTAATGTTTTCGGCGAAAATATGAACACTACAACGCACTTATATTACTGCGGTAATAGTTATTTGTATATCAAGGCACTAAAGTATAATTTTTTATTACGAATATGGAAGAATAAACCATATGAGTAATAAAAAAATACTTTAGTACCGAGGTATACATTATATTTTTTCCGAAATCGTTAAATTATTAATTAAAAACATAAATAAATTGCATTACGTATTTATAAAACGTCAGCTAGCTGTTGTGACGGGGATGGCTGTGATAAGAAAAGTACTGTCAAAGTGTCAAATATTTGAGTATAATTTTCATTATTATTTACATGTTCTGCAATAAATCCGATAAATTATTATCATAGGTAAATAATAAATAAATTCACCAATAGAATAAAATATATGTTATTTTTGGTAGTAGTATAAGTTTGACAGATGAGATCTTAAAGTTAAATTTTGACATAAGAGTGTGTAAAGTTTTACCTTAGCTAGTATTTTGGCTAACTTCGCGAAGTGATATCGTGTACTTTAGTATCAATTTCGAAAAAAAATACTTTTGATTATTTTTGACATTTCTTACAACCAATGACATGTGTCTTTGCCAGGTGTCTGCGTTTTAACCAATCCTGTCATTATTATAGTTGGAATAAAGCTCTAGACGAGATTATTCCCGGTAACAATCTCTGTAGCTTTTGTTTTGCTTGACAAATGTCAGATTGTCAGGTTAGGTTAGTATGATAGTGACTTATAACACATGTTAAATGCGTTACCTAATTTTGTTTTGAATTTGTGGATCAAAAAATAATCTAATTAAAGAAAATTCCATAGTTTGAAAAACTAGAAAATAATTCTCCAGTTTCTTTCTCAAACTTATTGCCTTTCAATAACAGGTTTTCGACAAATCTGTCTAATTATTTTCAATTTTTCTCACTCTTTTGTTATATTTACTGATAACAAAACTGCTAATTCATCTCTTTTGTTTTTAAAGAACTTCAATTGTTTCACCGTTAACACCTACACAAATAAATACAGAATTATACTTTTTTTAAACAAAAGCATAAATTTAAAAAGCACGACTACATTAAAACGAAAAGTAATATTTCTGTTTCTGCTTTACAAAATAGAACTTGCATGCCATTTTCTTTGGTAGCGCAGAAGAAGATATGACTGTTGAAGTAGAATTTGAAGGTTATTATTAATCATATTACAATTTTCAACACTACCTCGTAGGTGGTGGAATAATCTCCGTAGCATTTTTGTTTTGTTGACAAACAAATCAACACGTATGACTTGTTCCTTGCGAATGACTTTATTTTGATAATTATTATAGATGATAAACCTGTTTAATTTTTTCTTCTCATAACTATAATTTAATTTAAAATATGTATTAATTAATATCTAGTCTTTCCCAGAGCCGATTATATATATTTAGAGGCTTAAGGCGGAAAAAAATTGGAGGCCGAAATATAATATCTAATTTTTTTTTTAAATAAAAGTTTAATATCAAAATAAATTTATAATATAGACATAAATATATAGTTATATTTCAAAACAAAACTAAAATTGCATTACACAAATATAAAATAATTGTTTTAAATCACAATAGGAGATAGCTCCTTTGTCCATATGTTTTTTTTTTTGTATTATTTTCTAATATTAAATTTTTGGTTTATTTAACAAAATAGTTGTTATAAAGGAATCTGTAATTACTTGTGGCCAATCGTTTTCTATAGGTATATTTTGTTTGATTTTCAGTAACATCTTTCTGCTCGGTATTTTCAATTATTTTTTACTCATTATCCACAGCGTTAATATTTGATACAGGCGTGTGGCTACTGCACGATTCCTGATTTAAAATTTGATTGGCTTTTTTTTTATTCAAAATATTATTCAATTTTGCTTCAAGAATCCTTAATTTTTTCATTCTTAGTTCGCGGCTTCTCCTTCAAATTTTCATTTGCCATACCTGTTTCTAGTAAGTACCTATACCTACTATAATTATTTTTATTTCTATATAAACTCTTCACCTCTCCGCTATATTTCACCACTGACCCGCTAAGCGTTACGTCAAACTCGGGGAATCCAGTTTCTCAATCTGAGCCTCTCTTAGAAATACATGATGGACCATTACGTGAATTGAAACAGTCCGTATTACCAAAACGATTTTTAACGAACGGAATAAAGTTAGTATCAATTTACCGGTAAAAGTAAATGATGTTGTCGATACATACATACCGTCAACTTAGTGACGTTGCCGTTGTGAAAATACATAATTAAGTGGCGCGAATTTAAATTATACATTCAAAATGAAATTATTTAACGCGGAAACTAATGAAAATATTTCGTTTTATATAGTATCCATCAAATTTTTAGAGGCCGCTTAAAATCGGAGGCCTGGGGCAGTCGCCCTATCGGCCTTATGGGAAAACCGGCCCTGGTCTTTCCTTTCACAATTATTTGACACGTTTGACACAAAGATGTTAAAAATATTTTAGCTTTTATTCCCATTGTAACTAAGATTATTGAAATATATTATTAAAATTATAATACAGTTTTTCTCAAAATTAGAAGCATGTACAAGAAAAGTGCAAATAATACTTTATATTCTAAATATTTTTTTGAAATAAATGTAATTTATTGTTTTGATTTTCTAGTAAACTTCCTCTTCCGGTTTTTCAATTTCATTCAAAATCAACTCAGCTCTTCATATTTTCATGAAACTTATTAATTCCAAGTTTCGTTTATATATCTTGTCTCGTTCACGAGATATTGCGCACACGGACATCCATCCATCCTTACACACATACATCATTGAGAAATTGGTCTTAACGGATTCAGTGGACGTCAAAATATGTATGAAAATATGTATGAAAAGCAAAAAGATACATTTAGTGTCATGCCTGATAATGAAATAATAAAATATTCTAATTCAATAAAGCTCGAGTGTTCGATAAATTAGATAATAATTTTCCAGTGTCTTTATCAAACTTGTTGCCATTTGGCAATAGCCATTCAAGCCCAGCGGGCAACAAGTTTTCGAAAGATCTGTTAAATTATTTTCAATTTATTCTCACTCTCTTGTTATATTATTACTAATGAAAAGTATTATTGTATGTGTAGGAATAAATGACGTCCCGAATTCGCACCTGCAATAGTATATTGTACAACGACCATGGAATGGTACTCATTTCCTACGAGTGTGAAAGTTCGGCTCATGCTACAAATCATACGAGTACGAAATGGACATTCCATGCGAGTTGTACACTATACTTTTTCTACGACCACGATATTATTACCAAATTAATTTAATTTTAATAATAAATTTGTCCCGCTTTCACCATTTCAATATTTGACAATTCTAAATAAATATTCTAGCAATGACACCTGTACTGAAATGAACTGACCTGTATTGAAATACTCACAAAACAAATTCATTTCGCACGATGCTTGCAATGTACCTCATATCCCTAGCAACAACAAACATACAATGAGCAGATTTCTAAATGGTCGTAGAAAAAAGTTTTTACCAAAATGATGAATGAAAAGTATACAATTTTCAAATTTTCTTTCTTGCAATATTCATAAAATGAACCAAACTATTTTAATGTCACCTATTAAAATCTCAACATTACTTTATGTGTACTTCTAAACCAGTCGTACATAACCAAACTTAAGTAAGATGTGTGACAACACACTAACCTTTCTGTCATCCCGCATGTCCTTGACTAGAGCAGACAACTCCTTGATGACGTTGGCCTGCAGGTTCTCGGCGACCACCTCGTGCTGGCCCGCGAGGTCGTTGACTTCGTTCAGCACCAGCTTGAAGGCTCTGCACGAGCTGAACCTGGAACAAGCACCATGCACGATTACGCCCCCGTCAAGTAGCTGCTGTCAGTGTAACACTGAACATGATGGCATTGATGGCTGATATAAATAAATATGTAAGAGGTGTTGGAAAATGTTCGGGAGTGATGGATGCTCATTAGTCAATTTGTAGGTGAAGGCAGATGGGTTAATTATAACATTCTGGAGATTTTTAACCTAGATTTTTACATAACTCTCATACGTAACATTTTTTTAAATACGACAGAGAGTACATGTTAATTAATGTGTACTGTTAACTTGTTATTGTTACGATTACGTTAGACTATAGATTTAATTAAATTCACGGAATATCCTCACTTAAAATTGTAATATTTTTTTATTACATTTCTTTATAATATAAGCGCTAAGAAACCCATTGTAGCAGAGCGCATCGTCAGATCTCTAATATTTTTCGAAATACGTCGATTTTTGGTATTTTTCAAAGTATAACTTTAAGGGCCTGTAACTCAAAAACTACACGAGATATTTAAAAATTCTCTTCAGTTTAGCGTTTCTGGTGCCTTGTATAACATATAAGCAAATTTTTAAAATTTTGAATTTTTTTTGTATTTTTGTTCAAAATTTTGATCGGCGATAACTCGACAAATATTAAAAATACAATTTGCAGTGTTCACCAATCGATTCAGCTCGTCGAAATACATAAGTATGCAAACTTTCATAAAAATCGCTTTACGGGATGGAAAGTTAGAGCAAAAAGCCTAAAAATGGCGTTTTTTGTCCAAAAAGTCAAGTATTACCCCTTGACGTTTGGCTTGAATTTGGCCATTTTCAGACTTTTTGCTCTAACATTTCTATCGGTTGTCCGAATTTTCTGAAATTTTCAGGGTTTATGTATTTCGTCGAGCTGAATCGATTGGTGAACACTGCAAGTCTGTATCTTTAATATTTGTCGAGATATCTCAATCGAAATTTTGATAAAAAATTCAAAAAAATTTCAAAATTTTCAGAATTTACTAATTTATTATAAATGGCACGAAAAACACAAAACTGGAGACATTTTTCGATATCTTGTATAGTTTTCGAGTTACAGTCCCTCAAAATTGCTCTTCGGAAAATATAAAAAATCGTCATATCTCGAAAAATATTGGAGCTATGACGATGCGCTCTGCTGCAATGGGTTTCCTGGCGCGAATATTATAAAGAAATGTAATAAAAAAAATTTACAATTTTAAGTCATATTTGAGGAAATTTCCGTATTTTGAAAAATAATACAAATCGCCATATTTCGATAAATATAAGACATATTACGATGCGTACTACAGCAATGAGTTTATTCATGTTCAAATTGTACATAAGTAATAAATTTCAAGTTAAGTTTGGAGGGGGTATTTAATTTATTTTCTAGTAAACAATTTACTAGTACTAACCTTTTGATACTTATTAATAATACGTTTCTTTCTTAATTTAAATAATTTTCTTAATTTAAATAATTATGGATTCAGTAGACGTTAAAATATGTATTTCCGCAAAAATCTCATGATTTTTCTCATGATTCCAATACTTTATTATACTTTGTATAAGAAAGTAAAAATGAAAAATATTTGACATTTCATAAAACAAATTTTGATTTATTTATTACATTGTTGCGAATTTAAGAGTTTATTTTATTCCATTGTTTTCTGTTAAATAAATAAATTTAAAACTGTTTTAATAAAGAACAAATATTTTACGTTTTTGTGTAATTTTCCATAGGCGTGTTACAATTGTTCTAATAAATATTAATTATAATTTGATTAATATAGCCTGAAATACTAATATTTAGGTAACTAAATGGATTTTTTAATTCTAAAAAGTGAATAGATACGCCATATTTCAATTCTACACCCAGTATGTGTAAGGGAGGTATTGTGACAGGTCATAATTTTCGGTAGTGACTTTTCAACAGATAATCACGTTTTCGGGTTCCTAAATATACAATTTCACTATTTTCAGGATGACGCCCTCTGTACACAAAATTTGATGAAACTACTAATGTCAAATATAGATTTTAGACGTTCATGTTTCGAGCTGATTAGATTTTGATAGAAATAGATCAGTAAGTAATTTTGTCATATTCAAAAAGATGCAGAATAACACTAGCTACAATTTTTATTTGACACATTTTTCTCTATTTTGTACCGATTAAAAATTGTTTAAGCAAGAGGTTATGTGTTGGCCACATCATATATTTTCTTGTAGACTAGCGATATCCCATATGTTAACCGGTTGTGTACTAATCTTCGAATTAATAAATAAAGCACTTTCAAAGTGTTAAAAACCTACGTATATGCATTTTGCAATCACATGCAAAAATAAATTTATTTACAACAACTAAGTCACGTCAGGTCATATGCAAATTTTGCTTGTATCTGTCAATCAAGCTTTGCCATTTTTATTTTAAATTGTGAGTAGGTAGTCATCTGATTTCTTATAACTTTCTTGAATGTTTTGCGAGTTCACGAAAAGAAAGAATTACATTATGTAACACATGTGTTTATAATATGTTGTTGCGTAATTTCAATACTGCTCTTACATATTATACAGGTAATTTAAAAACATGATATTTATTATTATAACTGTTGAAGAAACCAGAATACTTAATGGACGAATGCTGAAGAGTTTTACATTTTAATGATGATAATTTACAACATAATAAAAAAATCTGTTGTGGGTACCACAATACCTCCCGCCATAGATTTTTTATCAAATAAAGCAGGAACAAGAATCGTCACTATAAAGAAACGCTCATCCATTCAAAACATTTACTTTTCAATTGTGACATGTCAAAAAATGACAATATTGTTTTTTCAAAAAGCACAGGTTAGCTGATTTAAACGAAAATATTTAATAGTATATTATAATAAGAGGAATAATGAACATAATTCCGAATATAATACTATACTTTTTCTAATTCTGTAAATTCGGAAATCACTTTTGAAAATGATCGAAATTTGTTGGAAACACTTTGAAAAACGTCTCGATAAAAATACCCAATGACAATTGACTACATGTCAACTATCAGACGTCCGTTGCTTGGTGATCCACATCACGTATTTAAAATAACCATGAATTATGGATTTCAGGCTCTGTGGTTGCTCGAGAAGAGTGAATTATGAATCATAATTCACTGTCGTGAGTTACGGGTACTATAATTCATCGAAAAATTTTAAACAATGAGGATATATTTATTTATACAAGAGTAGAAAAATATAGCTTGCACGTCTTGTAATTCGCAAATGATGACAGTAAGAGAATAGTATATTCTACAACAAGTAATGGAATGGCACATATTCCACGTGAGCAAAAAGTTTGTAGCCCGAGCCAAAGGCGAGGGCTACGGTTTGCGAGCGTGGGATAGGCCATTCCGTTACATGTTTTAGACTATACTTTCTATAAAAAGGTTTTGGAAATTATACAAAAATACAAATATAAAACTGTTGAAAACTCAAACTCCAATAAATCAAATTAAAACAAACAGACGTAACCATAGTAACTGAATCAAGATACTTCGTATGTCGCGCTAATAAGCGGTTCTGATTCGTCGAAAATATTCCATACGCCGCGTATGGAATGTTAGTGATTCCATAACAATTTTTAGTAGTGGAATGCCCAGTTTCCAAAACAGTGTTATAGAAAAATGTTTATAACAATTGTAGATAATAATATTTAAAATATTATTCTTACATCAAAAATTTTCAGTAAACCGTAATTTACTGAGATATTTCAAAATAACTTGATAGGGTTTCAAGTAAACTACCACTTCCGGTTATTGCATTATCACCAAAAACTTATCAGCTCTTCCAAAATATTGATATACACAAAATATCAAAATTTTCAGTTTAGTTGTTTTTGAGAAACCGTAACTCCAGAGATTCATACAAACACACACTGAGAATGACAGATAGACACACACGCACACACACACACAGACATCATCGCAAAACTATTAACATAGTAATCTACTGAAAACACACTACCATAATTTTAACATGATTCCGATACCTTATTTACAAATAATTGACGGGAGGTAAATAATAAAATGAAGTCGCTAAATCAACAAATTTTATGGAGTATTTTTTGATCAAATTCTTTATTCTAATCAAGTTTACATCGTTTGAATGTTTGTTTGGGGTACAGTACTGTCTGTGTTTACATTAGTTAACACATGAACATGTAACCAATTTGTAAGCTTAACAACAGATAACCCGGCCAATTACTCCGAAGATCAAACCGAACTTAACCACCCAATACCGTCATCATTTATATCTAGTCATCCGACCATCTGGTTCTACACCAATCCCAAGATTAATTACCTCTAATACTAGTAACACCACTGAAATATAGTAATATTGGAACGCTAATTTGTAGGCTTTTATAAAAGCGAAAAACGAGCCTGAGACTGATAGATTTATAAGGCCACCTTTCATTGTCTAACACTTGTTTTTAAAACAAACATGTTGCACAGTATTGTACGAAAGTGATAATAGTTATTTATGTAACAAGGCACTGAAGTTTAACTTTTTATCACGAATATGGAATTTATTTGCCGAGGCCCATAGTGCCGAGGAAAATAAACCATGTGAGTGATAAAAAGGAACTTCATTGCCGCGGTTCATATTAAATTTTATTTGAAATAAAAAATTAGAGAAAAACTGTAAAAAATAATTATATAGGTTAAATTTATACATCTGTCAGTTGTCAATTGGAACTGACACTCAGTGTTGCCAACATAGAACATTGAAGTTATCGTAAATAACACTCAAAATTATGTGTTTTGTCCTCAATTTCGTCATCGGAATTAATTAGTTAATTCTTCTTGCAAATTTTGTTTCATGTTACGTCCAAATTTACTGCAGTACGTCAATATATTTGCCAAAATTATCCTACTTGTACAATAATTATTAACAGTTGCCAACACTGGGTTGCTCAAAATCGTCATATAATGGGTTACTTTAGTGACGATTTCTGAGCTTTTAATGACGATTTTTGAGCACTTTAGTGCCGATTTCAAATAAATAATATTTATCAGTGTATTGTTCAAATATTTAAAAATCCCTTTGGACTCATTTCTATTAATGTATTATTTAATTTTTATATTAAACATTTCATTTCAAAATCATTAACTTCTTTATATATTCTTATCAACTTTCTACGCGAACTGTACTATAAAGACAGTTAGCCCAAACACTGGCTGTCTCTGGAATCGTATTTTCAACTTCAGATAGCGTTCCAATATTACTACATTTCTAGTGTATATTACCGAACTCTTCCAGATAAAATGCAACAAAGATTGTCAAATAATTAATTTGTCATTATAATTTAAAGATATTTACTAGAATGGTTACCTGATATAATATTTATTTTCTTTGGAATAAATGATATTAAAAAAAATTGACTGGGTTCACATTAACTGGCACAATACTGTAGGTACCACATGTTGCCAACTTACTTAAAAAATTCAAAGACAAGATATATTGATAATCATTTTTTACATTAATTACAATTTTATACGACATAAAATATAACATATGGCATACGCACCTCTATAAAAAATATGCAAAAAAATCGAAACGTGTTCTAAATTCCTCAATAAAAAGAAAATATTATAATCAGTCAATTTACATGATGGAAAACCTCTGCGTAAAGAATGTTATAACTTCATGTCCGATCTATAAAACTACAATAAACCAATAGTGTTTATAACTTTCTAACGAAGAAATTCCTTCTTGCTTGCTTGACGCATAGCAAATACCCACACACACATAACACAAACATAACGTACAAGGTCAAATGAGGGACGCAGGCTAATTTGTATGTAAGGAGTAACACTACATTCTGATAAGAATTAAATATATTTAGAGGTGTAAGGTATTTCAGAGTCATTGAAGAAGAGATAAACAAAATTGTAATAACTAAAAATAGATAACCTCCCGTTTATTTACAAGTGTATTGATGACAACAATGAACTGATTACAACAATGCACTGATTACAACAATAACAAATCTGTTGTGGGCACCACAATACCGCTCGCCATAATTTTTTTATAAAACAATGCAGGAACACGTACCAGCACTATCAAGGAACGCTCATCCCTTCAAAAAATTCAGATTTCACGAAAATGTCAAAATTTAATTTTTCTTGAATATGTTGTTGTAGTTTGTAAATGGAGACAATAGGAGCAAAATGTTTTAAACAACAATTGTAGATAATAATATTTGAAACATTATTCTAATAGCAATAATTATCATTAAACCATATTTCAGAATAACTTGATCGGGCTTCAAGAAAACTACCACTTCCGGTTATTGGATTATCACCAAAAACTAATCAGCTCTTCCAAAAGGACAATTAATACATACAAAATATAACAAAAATAAAAATTTTCAGTTTAGCAGTTTTTGAGTAAGTCCAGAGATCCACACAGACCGACAGACACACATGCTAAAAAAGACAGACTGACTGACTGACAGACAGACTTACAGACAGATAGACAAACAGACTGATAGTCATGCAGACTGACAAACAGAAAGAAAGACAGACAGACACACACAGACATCATTGCAAAACTATTAAAATCGTATTCTGAAAACGTGCTCATCTACTGAAATCTCACTACAGAAATTTTAGCATGTGTGTGTCTGTCACTCTGACTGTCTGTCTGTCAGTCTGTGTGGATCTCTGGAGTTACGGTTTCTCAAAATCCACTAAACAGAAAATTTTGATATTTTGTATATATCAATTGTATCTCCTTTGGAAGAGCTGATTAGTTTTTGGTGATAATCCAATAACCGGAAGTGGTAGTTTACTTGAAGTCCTATCAATTTATTTTTGTAATATCACAGTAAATTATGGTTAAATGACGATTTTTGTTATTATAATGTTTCAAATAATATTATCTACAATTATTATTTGAAACATTTTTCACTTACTGCCTCCATTTAAAAATTGCAACATGTTAAAGAAAAATTAATTTTTGTCATTTTCGTTTATGTTAACCTGCGTTTTTTGAAAAAAAAAAAACAGTTGAAAAATGTCTATTTTTGACCTGTCATAAGGGATGAGCGTTTCTTAATAGTGGTGGTCCGTGTTCCTGCATCATTTGATAAGAAATCTATGGCGTTAGGTATTATGATGTCCACAACAGATTTTTTTATTATAGCAAAATTTCCTCTGACTCATTTATTTCCTAAGATACGCTTATAAATCCTGATAGGCCTTTAAATAAACTACCACATCCGTTTGATGGATTCCTCTCAAAATCTAACCAGCTCATAACATGAACATCTAAAATCTAAATTTGAAATTTGACTTTGAAAGCTTCATTAAATTTTGAGTTCTCATGGACAAAAAATCGGCACACACTGAGTGTTTTATAAGAGCATACATATGTCTTGATTGATTCCAAATAGTCCTAATCTACTCGCATTCAATTGATTTCCAGAACAAAACTTCCTAGAATCAATTATCATCACTCGCGCACAACTTCTTAATTTGTTAGGTTTTCTCACCATAGTTCAAATTAACTCCAATGAAACTCTGAACAGGAAGGTTGAAATGCATTAAAAATGAAATTAATAACACTAAAACGTCCGAGAGAATGGAAGATTTTATCTTGGGATTGACACGAATTTTGACATGAGAACATTGAGTATGTGAGGTTATGTTGTTGTTGGGTCAACGGCCTTTTTGGTAAAAGCATGTCATAAGGTGTTATTTGATACTTTGAATTACAGATGATAAGTTTATGAATATTAATGGTATTAGAAATATGTAAACAAAATAAATTGACAATTAGGGTATTTGTCTACTAAGAGATGGTGCTGTATATACAGGATAATTCATAACGTACAGAAAAGATTGAAAGTTTAACTAGTAGGCGGAAAATAATGACTTTTGGCAAAAACTGCATAACAAAAAAGTTACAGCATATTAAAAATGAATCAATTAATGAGCACTTGTTAAAAACTACGGTAGTTAATTTCGTTTTAAATAGAAACTGAGAATACATTAAAGTGAGTTGTACAATGTTTAGTTCATAGTTATTTGTCAAACTAGAGAGGATAGCGCTTCTTTTTCCACCTCGAGTTCGAAGTTTGCCTCATGAGCGCAGCGAGTGAGGCATTTCGAACGAGAGTGGAAGAAGAAGGGCTTTCCTCTCGTGTTGGACACAACATTATTTTCACATGTTTCTAAAAACGATTTGCTCGGACCTAAAATACACTTTGAGAACGCAACTGACAGACTGACAAGTTAAAAGTTAGGTTATCAGACCCAAGGCGGTTTAACAGTGTTGCCAATAAATATCTTTAATAAGTTGTCAAATTGTGATTTAATAAGAAAAAGAAAAATATAAGACATAATTGTAAGATAATTTAAAGTATGTATATCACTAAAATAAGGATTTTCAATAAAATTAAGAATTTATTTACAATTTTTGTAATATATTTTTTATAAATAACATTCATATTGGCAACACTTCTATATTTTCCTCTCTAGAGAGTTTCCTACCAAAAAATAGTTATTTGTCAAACTAGAGAGGAAAGCGCTTCTTTTCCCCCTCGAGTTCGAAGCTTGCCTCATGAGCGCAGCGAATGAGGCATTTCGAACGAGAGTGGAAGAAAGGCTTTCCTCTTGTGTTAGATACAACATTATTTTCACATGTTTCTAAAAACGATTTGCTCGGACCTAAAATACACTTTGAGAACGCAACTGACAGACTGACACGTTAAAAGTTAGGTTTTCAGTCACAAGGCGGTGTAGCAGTGTTGCCAATAAATATCTTTAATAAGTTGTCAAATTGTGATTTAATAAGAAAAAGAAAAATATGACATAATGATAAGATAATTTAAAGTATGTATATCACTAAAATAAGGATTTTCAATAAAATTAAGAATTTATTTACAATTTTTGTAATATATTTTTTGTAAATAACATTCATATTGGCAACACTTCTATATTTTCCTCTCTAGAGAGGAACAACACATTTTCCTCACTACTTCGGGAGAAGAACGGTGGGGTTTCCTACCATGTCGTGAAAAAAATATTAATAGTATTGTATTATTATAAAAGTTACAGTTATATAAATTTTTCTTTTATCGTTCTCTAGTTATATAATATAAAATTTAATATTTATTAAATTCATTTATAAACTTAAATATAACAAACATGTTTAATATCTTATTTATGTTGTGACAACTAACATAACGCTCATAGGTTATGTATTTCTTGTTGTCAAGAGCTGTCATATCGAGCAGAATTTATTACCAACATTGATATAACCAAATGCATTAAATTTATTATTTTAAAATTAAATTTCATTCATATTCCATCAAGTTTTAATTAATATTGTAAAAGGTAGCTTGAAATACTATACTTTTTTATTATAAATATAGTCTTTTAATAAATGCTATAAATTTTAATATACGAGTATCTACAAAAAATATTATATTTCTTAAAAAATGTTATTAGGTGCATAAAAGCGTGACAGAAAATTATATATCGTTACAAAACATTATTATGTAACAAAGTATGCAATAACATTAATATTGAGTTCTCCTTTTAGAGTAAATATAAATAATAAATGTTTTTACAATAAATTACGAGGCAACAGTATGTTGAAAGTAACAAGCTGTAAAACTACTGTATTTAATTTATTCTTATTGTAGTAATGTTGCAGACTTATCGATGTGATTATTCATTCCTGCTGAATGATTCGTGATGCATGATTAAATACTTACAATTACAATATTTGTGCCAAGGTCGATCATTGTTCTTTGCTAATTTTAATCTTGATTTTTGCAAGAAAACACAAAACTAAGATAAATTTACCATAACGCCATTTACATAATGTACAAATGTGGCACTTTGCTTAGTGAGGATATTTTTGAACATATCTTAGTAAATAAATGAGTGAGAGTTAAATTTTGTTATATTCAATAAGATGTAAATAATGTTGGCTACAATTTTATATACAATATTTATTCCTTTAGAAATTACAGTTTATTTTTACTTTATTATACAAAGTATAAGGAAGTATTGGAATCATAAAAAAATCGCTGACGAGATTTTTGCGGAAATAGATATTTTCACGTCCACTGAATCCGTTAAGACTAATTTCTCAATGATGTCTGTGTGTGAGGATGGATGGATGGATGTTAGTGTGCGCAATATCTCATGAACGAGACAAGATATGTAAACGAGACTTGGTATTTATAAGTTTTATGAATATATGAAAAGCTGAGTTGATTTTGAATGAAATTGAAAAACCGGAAGAGGAAGTTTACTGGGCATACAAAACAATAAATTACATATTTTTCAAAAATAGAATAAACTTTTAAAAAAGTTTTAAATGAAAGATGTTAGCCAAAATATTTGGAACATAATATGTTATTTGCATTTTTATTGTACTTGCTTCTAATTTTCAGAAAAAACTAAATTATGTATTTAATAATGTATTTCATTAATTTTAGTTACAATGGGATCAAAAACTGAAACATTGTGTCAAATAATTGTGAAGTGTCAAAAATATGTGTCGTTTGAAATATTATACTTTTTCTACTCCTGTAAATTAAAAATCAATTTTGAAAATAATCGAAATTCGTTGAAAAACGTCAATATAAAAATACACAATGACAACTGACTATATGTCAACTGTTAGACGTCCGTTGCTTGGTGATCCACATCACGTGTTTAAAATAACAGTGAATTATGGATTTCTGGCACTGTGATTGGTCGAGAAGAGTGAATTATGAATCATAATTGACTGTTGTAAATTATGGGTACTATAATGGGGATATATTTATGCAGGAGTAGAAAAAAGGAATATTTGTATTATTAATTAGAAAGTTTTAAAGACTAGATATAAATTAATACCTATTTTAAAATTAAATTATAGTCACTAATAACAAAAAAATTTGATTATGTCATATAATTGTCAAAATAAAATCATACGCAAGGAGCAAGTCATACGTGTTCATTTGGTTTTATATGTATAAGATAGTAATGTGGTGACCACACCAGATTTTTTATTTATGTTGATTGTCAAGTTATTTACTGCAGTAATAAAAATAATAATGCCAAACGGAAACAGCAGTGTTTTGTTGAACAAAGGGAATGATAAATCATGGTAATCATGATGCAAACACAATTATATTTACATGCACACAAATAATAAACTATGAACATAATCGATAGCTAATTATAGATGAAAGATAATACACACAGCATGAGTGTTTATTCACCCTGTGGTTTTTAATATTCATTGACATTTATTTACTGACAGAGCAGACTGGGTTTCCCAACAACAAATAGAAAACTACTGCTGTAAATTATTTCACTTGGAGAATTGAGATAGAAGACTGTTAAATTCAATAAATAACGACGTAATGAATTATTTAATTTATATACAAATGTAAATACATTTTCCTACTACAATTTCTATTTGATAATTTAAAGCAAAAACATTCAAAGAATACTTTTATACCTAGATAAAAAAATCTGGTCTGTCTTTTCATTTTCATTTCCTCTAAGAAGATCTCACATTTCTTCCAGCAACAAATTTAGAATTTGGCGTCATATTACAACTGTTCCCGTTCGTGTATTCTCGTAATTAGGGATGTAAGTTATTAGTTATTTGAGAATAAATGAAGCAGCTAGCACTCGTAAAATGGCGGAAATTCTAGTTCCGGATGACCGATATAAAACGACAATGATAAAATTATCTGTTATTAAAATACACTGGCAGCAGGAAATGTGAACTTTTTTATTTAATATGATGCAGTCTTGTGGATTATTCTTGTATTTTCCCCGTCATTTAAATTTGAAATCATGATGGTTAAAAACTTGTTTAATAACATTAGTTATATATAAATATAAATATATATCATCCTTTAAAAAAAAAATCAATATGACACATATCAAAAAATTACATTTTTAATGCGATGTTTTGTTTTGTTTTTTTTTTTTCAAAAAGCACAGGTTAACAGATTTAAACGAAAATGTAATATATAATTTTTCTTTAACATGGTGTAATTCGTAAGTGCGTAAGAGAAAAATATTTCAAACAAGAATCGTAGATAATAATATTTGAAACATTATTCTATTAACAAAAATTGCCATTTAACCATAATTTACTGAGATATTTCAAAATAACTTGATAGGCTTCAAGTAAACTACCACTTCCGGATATTGGATTATCACCAAAAACTAATCAGCTCTTCCCAAGGGGATACAATTGATATATACAAAATATCACAAATTTCAGTTCAGGAGTTTTTGAGAAACCGTAACTCCAGAGATCCACACAGACTGACAGACAGACTGACTGACTGACATACATACAGACAAGCAGACATACAAACAGACACACACACAGACATCATCGCGAAACTATAAAAATCGTATTCTAGGGACTCAAAAACGTGCTTATCCACTGAAACTCACTACCGAATTTTTTGCATGATTCCTATACCTCCCTTACAGGATGTGGCGTGAGGTAAAAAATAGAAAAAAAATTGTGAAGGACCTCATTTGACAAGTCATCTTTACGGCCTAGTGAAGTGTTAGCGTATGTATATAGATATCTAATCTAACATTATCGAATTATTTATTAAATAGCTTTAATTAAAATATTGACACATTTCCACCTGCAATGTACTGTATTACAAAACATAATTCAGCTACATAATTTAATAAACTTAATGATCTATATTTCAAGTTGACATATATAGTAAAACCCACACGAATGCAAATAGAACTAATCCTAATATTTATACATTCTAATAGATCAAAAGAAACCTCTGGTAACGAACACGTTAACCTTACTTTTAATAAAATTCCTTGGTACACTTACTCTAAAAAACAACAAAACAACTTACAATCTCACACCGCCCAAACAATTTTACATATATGTCAATGTAATTTATAATTCACTCACTGAACAAGAGAACGATATATAATAAGAACAAAAGATAAATAAACATGATACATGTATAAGTTGCAGTGTTGTAGTATTGTTTCGTTTTTGTGTTGGTACACCTGGGCTAGGCTGTCCATCTACAGCTACTGTACGATTATGCGAAACGTAGAAAGTGGAGTGTTAGACGAAAGACAGAGATGGACTAACAAAAAAAAAATTATATAAATTGACTCTAGAGGTATTATATACCGGGTGTAGAATTAAAATGTAACGTATAGATAGATACATATTTTATTAAGTTGAAACAATACAAAAGTAAATAAAGTACGTCATACAAAAAATGATATAATGTAAACAAGCAAAATAACAAAAATATTTAAATTGATACTTCATAAATTCATTAATACTGTAGAAGGGTTTCAGCTATATGCTTTTTTTGCTGTAAATTTTTATTTATTCAATTTACAGCAAAAGTGTAGATATATAAAAGTTGTTCAAAATCCATTAAGGCCCATTTGATTGCCCAAATATTAGTATTTCTTGAGAAACCAATCAAATTAAAATTAATATTTATTAGGAAAATTGTAACACGGCCATGAAAAATTAAACTTAAAGGAAAAATATTTGACATTTAATAAAATAAGACTTATTTTTCCGAAATCGATACTAAAGTACACGATATTACTACGCGAGGTAGCCAAAATAGTAGCTAAAGTTAAACTTTACAGACTCAAATATTGATATTTTTATAATTGTCACTAATTAATTTTCAGTGAATTTCTATTAACTGGGAAGTACATATATACGAATTTCAATAATCTATTAATTTCGAAATGAAGACGTTATGTTCCACTAATCATTCTTCTTTAAAAAATATAGATCATTACGTGATGAAAGTGGAATTTTATACTTAAACTAATTTTCGCCTTAGGTAAATATAACTATTAATTATATTTTCAATATTTTTCAAAGATGCGACAAGAAATATATCCAATTCTCTGGGAATAGTTGGTCTGGTTGTATGAATATATCATTGTTAAATAAATTGTGGATTGAATGAGATTGTCAAATTCTCTGATATAAATCGAATCATGCAAATGGATCAGGGAACATACTGTAACGGGCCAGTACAGCCCTGGACTCATCGTTCTAGCGAGTTCTCGAATTGTTCCATGACCGAAGCAACAAGAACACTCTAGACCACCAGTTTAATAGAGATATAAATGCGCTAGCCTACCCAGCAATTCATTCAATTCCGATACGCTATTCAGGAAGTATCGAATATAGTGGAAATAAATAAAACGTTTGCATAGTGAATATAAATAGTGTAAATAAATATTTCTTGTGTAATATATCCAACGCATGTGACCGCAATTATAGTTACCATGGCAACGACTGTTCCATTTTCTTGCGCAAGCAGTGCCATCAAATCAACTCCCAAAAATAATTATTAATCTTATTAGAAATTCTCCTTAGTACACCTCTGTAAGGTGGTGATCTTTGCAAAGAACTGATATCTCAGTAGTGATATGTCGCATAAGAGTATCATAAAGTTTGCAGACGTAACAACATCTGTTTCCAAAGAATAATAAACATTCTTTTGATTGTTATCATGAAGTAGAGAAAGTAAAAAAGCTCACAAATGATTGATTAATGTTACATTTGATTTTATATGATTAGAGAACCATTAACAATGGAATGCGTCTATTTAAATTAGAGCAGTAACAATTTTATATTTTCTCTTTCAATTTAAATACAGGGTGATTCATAACGTACGGAAAAGATTTAAAGTGTAGTTAGGCGGTCCCAAAATAATGTCTTTTCCTCAATAAACTTTTGACAAAACATAATAACAAAAAAATTATAGCACATTAAAGTTGCATTGATTAATGTGAGCAGTCGTTACAAACTACGGCAGTTAATTATGTTTTAAATAGAAACTGAAAATACATTTGAACAATATTTACTTAAAAAATTAATAGTATTGTATTATTATAAAAATTACGGCTATTTAAATTTTACTTTTATTGTTCAATAATTGCTGTCCACATGGTTGAAAGCCACTTAAAAATAAAAACACACCTAGAAAACTAGTAGCCGTTGAAATTCATTTAAAGGCAATTCTTGAAACGTCAAAGTATAATAAAATATAGTTAAGTGTAAAATTGTTAATATTTTCAGTAACGAGAAATATGTAGACATAATTATGGTTTATGGAATAAGTTAATTAATTTAAATAATTTCTAAAATTCACTGCTTTTGCCATTAGTTTTTGTTGGATGCATAATGACAGCAAAGTGTCAGATTTCAAAGAAACATATTTTATTTGAAATCGGCACTAAAGTGTTCAAAAATCGCCATTAAAAGCTCAGAAATCGTCACTAAAGTAACCCATTATACGACAATTTTGAGCAACCCAGTGTTGGCAACCGTAAAATAATTATTGTACAATTAGGATAATTTTGGCAGATATATTCACGTACTATAGTAAATTTGGACGTAACATGAAACCAAATGTGCAAGAAGAATTAACAAAATAATTCCGATGACGAAATTGAAGACAAAACACATAATTTTGAGTGTTATTTACGATAACTTCACTGTTTGAGGTTGGCAACACTGACTGTCAGTTTTAATTAACAACTGACAGATGTATAAACTTAACCTATATTGTAATTTTTTTACAGTTTTTTCGAATTTTAGATTTCAAATAAAACTTAATATGTACCTCGGCACTGAAGTTCCTTTTTATCACTCACATGGTTTATTTACTAAATTACTAAATTTTATATTCGTGTATAAGAAATTGAACTTCAGTGACTTGATACATAAATAACTATTTATGGAAACGAAAAAATAATTATTATTTTCAGTGGTATTAAATAGGTGGGGGCATTAATTTAATCGAACTTCAATTTTCTTTAATTTTTTGGTTATTAGTTTTCGTCAAAAGTTCATTAAGAAAAAAGCATTATTTTGGGCCCCCTACTCTTTATGAATCACCCCGTATTTCAATTAGTTAATTAGCAATAAAATGACAAGCGGAAAAGTATAATTAATTAAACTATCAAAATATTGAAACATCTCTACAGGATGTTTACAAATAGTGTCGATTTAAATTATTTGTAAAACAAACTTAAATATAAATAAAGAAATCTACAACGCGTGCATTAAAAAACAATTCAATTTGAAAGTAAAAAATTATGATTACTACTTACTGGTACTCTTCTTCTTCCTTCTTTTTGGGCTGATAATTTTTAACGAGCCTCCTGAAACAAAAAACGACATTAGTAACAAACAAAGAAACTTTTGTCAAAATAAAAACGCGGCGATTATACACCAAATTAAACTTATAAAATACGACTCTAAATAAAAGTTTCAATGCAGCCTTATACTCAACTGTCAAAATGTCGTTTGAATTAAATGATAGAACATAGAACATTAATCACAAGCTTAATATTTCGAACGCTCGTTCTAATGGAATAAGGTATAAAAAATGGAGAAATTTAATGGAAAAATTTTTAGAATGTGCTAATTAAATTCTTACGATGTCGTATAATTTTTAGCGTGACATTCTGTAGATACAGACAGTGCAATTATGAAATTAATTTAATAATACCATAGTTAACTTACAGCTATGTACAAGAGAACAAAGCTAAACTTGATTGGTTTTATGTTTGTATATTATGTTCAAATTCAATTTATTTCGAATAAAAAATAAGCTAGTTATTTGTTAACTAGGCACCAAAATACCAGATTTACAGCAGATGCTATAGTTTCATTGACGAGGAGAAGCCGAGGCAATAAATGCTGCCGAAGCTGTAAATCTGTATTTGGTGCCGAGTTGTACACAATATTTATTTATCGATTTGGAATTATTATTAATTTAGTGTATTTTCAAAACATAGTTTGAAGGTTATTGCCATCAAATTACGTTGCCATAAGTTTATTGAACTGTTGCTATGCATGTTATGTAATAGTAATTTATATTTCAAGGCACTAAAATATATTTTTTTTATTACGAATATGGAATTTATTATCCGAGGCGAAAGCCAGATGAGAATAAACCATATGAGTAATAAAAAATACTTTACATTATATTTTTCCGAAATCGTTAAATTATTAATTAAAAACCTAAATAAATAGCATTACGTATTTGTAAAATGTCAGCTAGCTGTTGCGACGGGGATGGCTGTGATAACTAAAGTACTGTCAAACTGTCAAATTTGGTTATAATTTTCATTTTTTTGTATTATTATTTTAGACGTGTTCTGCATGTGATCTGCATTAAATCAGATAAATTATTATCAAAGATAAATAATAAATAAATTCCCTAGTAATATTATAGAATAATTTGTTTGTTATTTTAGGTTTGTAATTCAAGTTTAACATAAGAGTCTGTGAAGTAAGATTTTGACATAAGAGTCTGTAAAGTTGAACTTTAGCTACTATTTTGGCTAACTTCGCTTAGTAATAGTGTGTACTTTAGTATCGATTTCGGAAAAAATATTTTTACTGCCTAGACAGTAAAAGGGACATTTACGGACTGTTAGCTGTAAATAAAATCACACTTTCAATATCAATCGCTAAGAATAGTTATTTCTTACTAGGCACAAAAATACCAGTTTTGTAGCAGAAGCTGCCATGCTGTCGAAACTGTAAATCTGTGTTTGGTGCCGTGTTGAAAACGTGTTTTCTCCAAACGTCATAAAAGTACGACGTTATGTATTTGTATTTAACAAGCAGAAGTTCAATTTTTTCAACACTTTTACTCCGGCGGCAGACAAAGTAAAATATTAAGTATGAAAAATAGTAAGCTTGTACTTCAATAATTTGATAGTTAAGAATGAAATAAATAAACAAAAATAACAAAACAACATATTCTAAGGTAACTCAAAATGCTGGATAAGACAGAATAAGAATATTTGTTTTGTTGGGGGGTTGCTATGTAAAATATCTTTAGAGCCTAGGCAATAAGAATGACACTTTACAGATTTTTCGCAGTACGGTACACAACTGGAATGATAAATACAAATATTTATTTTAAAATTAGGATTAAAAATTGTACAATTTTCTAAAATGATATGTAGCATATTGGCCGATAAAAGCTGTTTATCTAAACTACATTTAAAATGATAGCAAAATCTAATATTTGCCTATAAATATCTATTATCTTTTATCAATTTTATCGCTTAGAAAAATCAGCGGAAGGTGTAGCATCTGCTTAAGTGCTTGATAAAGCTTAATAAAACGTAATATTTTTCAAAATACGGAAATTTCCCCAAATATGACT
Source organism: Poecilus cupreus (assembly GCA_963942605.1). Lineage (NCBI taxonomy): Eukaryota > Metazoa > Arthropoda > Insecta > Coleoptera > Carabidae > Poecilus > Poecilus cupreus. The sequence continues at coordinate 3,016,210 of OZ012721.1, read as the reverse complement.
TAAAATTGTAAATTTTTTTTATTACATTTCTTTATAATATTCGCGCCAGGAAACCCATTGCAGCAGAGCGCATCGTCATATTTCTAATATTTTTCGAGATATGACAATTTTTTATATTTTCCGAAGAGCAACTTTGAGGGGCTGTAACTCAAAAACTATACAAGATATCGAAAAATATCTCAAGTTTTGTGTTTTTCGTGCCATTTATAATAAATTAATAAATTTTGAAAATTTTGAAATTTTTGAATTTTTTTTTCAAAATTTTGATTGGATATATCTCGACATATATGAAAGATACAGACTTACAGTGTTCACCAATCGATTCAGCTCGACAAAATACATAAACCCTGAAAATTTCATACAATTCGGACAACCGGTTGAAATGTTAGAGCAAAAAGTCTGAAAATGGCCAAATTCAGGCCAAACCCTTTTTTGCACAAAAAACGCCATTTTCAGGCTTTTTGCTCTAACTTTCCATCCCGTAAAGCGATTTTTATGAAACTTTGCATACTTATGTATTTCGACGAGCTGAATCGATTGGTGAACACTGCAAATCTGTATCTTTAATATTTGTCGAGTTATCGCCGATCAAAAATACAAAAAAAATTCAAAATTTTAAAAATTTGCTAATTTGTTATATAAGGCACGAGAAACGCTAAACTGAAGAGAATTTTTAGATATCTCGTGTAGTTTTTGAGTTACAGGCCCATAAAGTTGCACTTCGAAAAATACCAAAAATAGACGTATCTCGAAAAATATTAGAGATCTGACGATGCGCTCTGCTACAATGGGTTTCTTAGCGCTTATATTATAAAGAAATGTAATAAAAAAAATTTACAATTTTAAGTGAGGATATTCCGTGAGTTTCAAATGTTTCTATCGGTATGTGAATCTGTATTGAATGATTAATAATTACTGTTTCTGTTATTTGTTTGTTCCCATAGCAACTAAAATTAATCATTAGATCACATAAAATAAAAAAATACAGACCGATGGACTAACCGGTACATAACACCTTTAGCTTTAGCCATATTCTATATTCTTTCTTTACACAGTAAAACGTACATAAATTAAAGTCTTACCAATCTAAAAATACATTCTCGCTCCAACTCAAAACAAAATAAAGAAACTTAACACTGTTGAGATTTCGAGCGGTCACGGGTCACCAAAACAAAACAAACGACAACTGAGTTCCTCCGGCTGCGACCTTTCATGTCCTTCGAGGTACAAGAAGTCAAACACATTTAACATTACGAACAACACAGCGACTTGCATTTGAACCTGAAGAATTTTAATGTGGGAAACTTGCAAGAGGCAGACACTGTCATCTGCATTGTTTGTTGTTTTATCTTGGTTATGCGGTGGTGCCAACCTTACATATTCTTGAGGTTGGCAGAGTTGTGAAGGCTGTTATTTTCCCTCAGTGCTGGTAAGTGGAAACGAAATTATGGGTTGAGGTTAAAATGTTCTTCAAAAGTAAATATATCAGTACACAACCAATTGCATTCCATTTTAATAATTATTTATTTTCAAAAACATCCTAGTATTGTTGTGTGATTTAACTTACTGATAATTATTAGATTTCTGAAAATTTCATAACAATGGGCGCATAAACCATAAACGAAATATAACAAATTTATATCAAAATCGTGTAACACTTATGTAATAATTAGTAGTAAAGTATTTTTTTTTCTTTTAAATATTTTGCAGTAAAGTGATATAACGAGTTTAACATATTATGACGTCACAGGTACTTGCATTGTGCTATTGGCCAGAAATATGAAAATTGCAAATCGCGCGTCTGCAGCTGCGCCCAACGCCTGTTGTGGGCTAAAATAGAACTACGAAATGTTATTTCATATTTTTGTTTGTTGGTATTTAAGATTATATTTGTTGGGCTTCTATTACTTGTTTCATAATTTTACTGTTTTATTGTGCTGTGTTGAAAATATATTGATTAAAATTATATGTTGAGGTTAGGTTACATCACTACTAGCGCCACTGTCCTCAAACTTTTGTTGTTATTTACTCGAATATCAAGTAAAATACTCTTAAAGTTGTCAAAGGAACTTTGTCTTAGTTTATATTAAGTTTAATTGTTGTAAATTAAGACTTATAATATGAAAATATTATTTTTATATTTAAAAATATATAATATCTACTATCATGAAAAATCGTTGTTTTAGTGCCACTGGAGTAGTACTTGTGACGTCACACAAACATCAAACAAACTTTGAAAAATCATATCTCGGGTAATATATGAAATTTTCACATCGGGTTTTCATTGACCGTCATATTATATTCTAATAGTTTCATAAAAAAAAAAAAATTCAAAAATTGGTTTATGGGCCCATTAGAAAATTGAACACGATTATTTAGTAAGCAATTAAAAGTAGGTATTTACCAAATAATGCATCTTATATCCACAGTTTACTAAATGGTTTTTTCATGTTACCACTAAAAGTCTTAATAATCATTCAGTTAATTGTATCATTTGGTAATCGAAACAACACGCCTCATCTGTCATCTCAGAAACCACCACCAAACTGGATGACAAAACAAACTTGCCATATCAACTTTTCATTCTAATTTCTTAATTGGAACAGTCCTCCAGGCTGTTTCTCCACATCTGTTCTCCACCGTGACAAACAACAAAGTGCTCGCGGATTTCATTTCCGCAACAGAAGCGAACACAGAACACAGAAGCACAGAACGTGCTGTGATGTGATTCAAACTCCAGCATCGCACCTGAGAGCTGCGAAATGTCATTCAGACTGGAGTGTTCACCGCTATTGTCTGCATTCGAGGACTGTATTCTGTGTGCTGTATCAGTATCGCAGGTGGTGATGGTGGACCATTGTTCGGGAGGAAATTTTAAATGTCTTTGTTAATGTGATTTGTTTACTCTTTCATTTGTTTCATTGTTGATGACTTGAATTGTAATGGGTTGATTTAGAAAATAATATTATCTTTTCAATGTTTTGCAACACCATGAACAGTACGAATTTAAGTTAAAAAATCTTGCAGAACTCAGTAAATTATAAAGACCTTATTTTGGATTAAGTGCTGTAATAGTATATTATATTAAGTATCAAGAATGTTAATTCAGTAATGTTTGTGACGTTTAAATATTTTTTTGCACGATTGGAACATGCAAAATTTATTTGAAAATACGCAGATATAAATTTCTTAATCATTAGTACAACAATGTATATATTTGCAATAACAATATTTTTATTTATATTAGTAATGTGTATGTAATATTCTTTTTGTACTCATACATTGAAATGTGTTTTTTTACGATGCCTAAGCAACTTCCGAAATGTCCATTTCCCAGGTCTCCACCAGATAGACAACCGGGAAATTTCGATGAAAACATTCCTATTTCTAAAGCGTTTATTAATAAATTATATTTATAATAAAAAAATATAATATTTCAAACACCCCTTTACATAATATTAATATAAACAATGATGGAATAAGAATGAAATTGAATTTTAAAATAACAAATTTAGTGCATTTGGTTACTAATGTTGACAATAAAATCTGCCCGATATGTTAGCTGTAAAATACATAACATACAAATGTAATGTTAGTTATCTCAATATAAATAAGAAATATAATAAATTTACAAGTGAAGACGGTAAATATTATAAATATTTTAATTGTTTTCTAATATATTAGCCAAATTAATTTGTGTGTTTATATTTATAGTGCAACTTTGACAAATATCAAAATAACTACTTGAAGAACTTCATTTCTTTGTATGGACTGTTATTAGTTTTATACTTTTCGTACAAAAAATATTGTACAAACCTATTGCGTGAACTCGGTTCCCACATTTGGTATGTAAATAACTATTTCGATTGCTGCTTCAACAATCTAAATATTTATGTTTTTAATAATCTAATATTGTTGCAGTATATATCAAGATCATGTTGTCTTAAATATGCTATATTATTAAGAATATATATTCAAATCAACAACTAATATTGCTATTTTAAGCAAGATATCTAATTATGATAAATATGTATTATTGCTGAGAAATAAATATACCGTGTGTCCCACGTAAATGTTAGCATAGGCAATTAACATGTAAAATCAGTTTTTTTGTAAATAAAAAGTGTCCGGCAAAAACTTATGTATCCAAATTTTATATCACAATACTGCCAATATCCCTACATCTTATTTAATAGTTTAATTTATTTTGATACCGCAATTTAATGAAATTAATAATAATAATTCTTAATTTTCCGCCTACTGTTTTTATTGCTACTGACGTATAGTGCTTGCAATTTGTTTTAAATATTTTAATCTGTCACTGTCATCATGAATACATTAAATGTCGAGAACTGTGTAAGTATTATTAGAATGTATTATGTGGGGCGCAGTGCAAGACAAATATCTGAATACTTCACAGGAATGAACGCTGAATGGTTTCCATCGCCAGAAATTGACAGTGACAGATTAAAATATTCGTTAAAGGCCGGGTTTGACGGCTGGTAACCGCACTTCACGCGATATGTATAAGAAAGTTGCGTGTTGCCCACGCCAGATTTTTATTCAATAGACAGAGCAACTAAGGCTGCTGGCGGAAATATAAATAAATGTTCTTAACGATAAACTGCATTTTAAAATTGCACAATTACGTAAGAACAAATTACCTATGTGACATATACTCTCTCTCTATTGATATATCATAATGAAGCATGCTTCATTTTATATTTCCGCGTGTTAATTTATCTGACGTGGGAGAAATCAGGCGCATAAACGAACCATGCAATTACTATGAATATTACGATAGTGTCAGATAAGATTTATCACTTAAATGTTACTCTACGAGTTTATGTAGGCGGCTCTATCCTGTGCAACGAATAAAACTTATATTTAGATGTTCCAAGAAAATATATTCATCACGAAATTATCCGGATGCCGCTGTACACCAAATATGATTCATTTGCTGAGATTTGTCACTGAGAACGAGACAATAACCTCAAATGTCACTACGTATACTTTTCTTTCCATTAAAGCTGCGATGTCAGCGAGGATCGTTTAGGATTTAATCAACAAAAAACAAACAATTTTTTCTTCGAACGTCATAAAAGTACGTTGTTATGTATTTGTATTGTGTCTCCTTGGCAACACTTCTATTCCAGTTGTAATATAAAGTAGCAACAGTTGTCATGATGTCTGTTGTCATATACAGGGTGTTGACCGCAACCCCGGAACATAGGACTTTAACATGTAAAATCATACTTTCGTAATTTCCTGCTTAACAAATTATATTAGAATTAATTATACATGCCCTATAACGCCAGAAATTAAATATGAAAATATAAAAAAATAGCTCAAAAATCGGGTTAGATTTGGAAATGAAACAAAATACAAAAACATGTATAGTTTCTTTTAGAACTATAATGAATAAGAAATGTTTCAAAAAGGAAAAAATCTGATTTGTCCAGCACATAACCTCCCGCCCAATACTACCCTTAAACGGTACAAAATAGTATTGATGATACAGATACATACCTTCTTATTTGTTTATTTTCTATTTCTATTTAAAAATTTATATTTCTTTCGTATATTTATTTAATTTTTTGATATATATATTTCACTAAGAAAACAAGTTTCACAATCACAATGACATGACAATGACAATGACATGTGTCACATTTCGTAAAAAAATGAAAATTTTTAAATGTTTCCATGGTGTACTAGGAATGCAAGATTTGTGAAATCTTATTTCTTTATATTTTATTATCTCAAAATCAAATGAAAATTATTAAAATTAGTGTAATCAAAACACTTGCAGAATTAAATGTTCTTCAACTTTCCAAATAACATAAATTGTTGAAAAAGGAAATTTAACCGTGTTTTTTACGAAAAACTGTTAAGGGCTTCAAGTAAACTGCTCCTTCCGGTCGACCAATTTTATCCAAAATCTAATCAGCTCTTCATTTAAATATAAGAAGCAATATTTCAAAAAATTGTATTTTTTGGTATTATAGTATTTCAGTTATGCGAGACGAAAAAATTGCCACAGACTACACACACACACACACACACACACACACACACACACACACACACACACACACACACACACACACACACACACACACACACACACACACACACACACACGCACACACACACACACACACACACACATACATACATACATACATACCAATGACGTCTCATCTATAGACAAAGTATGGCGCTGTTTGTTGTGAAGCCGGAGGGCTTGGGCGAGACAGTTGCGCGGCAAGAGGGGGCATTAGAATGGTGTGTTGCACGTTGCATACATTTTTGTTTACATTGGTTATGGCAGCCAATTGTATTTGTTGTGCGTGTTGAAAGAACTGTTGTTTTGATTCACTTTGACAACAAAGCAAGCGTTGACATAAGAAAATTTCAAAATGTCTGGCGAGTCAGTTACGTTTTATACAGTAGCTGTATGCAACATGCATTACACCATTCTAAATCCCCCTCTCACCGCACGCCCGTCTCGCCTACATTTGTTCTATCCTTTTCTGCTTCAAAACATTGCGTTGACTTGGATACGACATTACTCGTCTATAGATTAGACGTCATTGATACATACATACACATACATACATACATACATACAGACATCATCGCGAAAATAATAAAATCGTGTTGTAGGGACCCTAAAACGTGCTTATTCATTGAAAACTCACTACCCAATTTTCTGACTAAAAACAATACCTCCCTTACCTAGAGGTAGGCGGAAGGTAAAAAAGGTCTTTAAAAATTTACGAGAATGTAGATTAAATTTTAGTTGCTTCAAAAATAATTTCGCACTTGCTACAAATAAGCGCTCATGCGGGAAGCATGTCTTCCCGCACTTGACATGTAAATAACTATTACAAATAAGCTTATATTTTTCGTATTTTTATCAGTGATTCATGAATCATTTTAATTCATAACTATAACCTTAAGTGATTAATATTAAATAGGGAAAGTTTGTAATTTTTACCTGGAAATACTTATTAAATATTTATGTTTTGGTTGTGAGTCACTCCATAATTTAGTTGTATTATGATGACACAGATAATCATTGCATTTATATAAAGAAAGTCTAAGGGAATTCTTGTGCTTTGTCATCGAAAATTGTTTACATTTCGTTTGTTACTCATTTAACTGCTATGAAAACAATATAGGTTTATTTTACTTTTCGCTCTTCATTTATTTCGTTAATTGAATGTTTTGTTAATTTTTTTTGTGGCTACCTATTTTTCTACCCTCAGGGGTGTAAAAAAATAAACATCGAAATTGAATAACCCAGTACAAAGTTATGCATGGTAGAATCGGATAACAGGTAAAAATTCAGTAGGTGAATTATTAATCATCCCCTATTTCCCTACCCTTCGACGTATTTTTTTACCTCCCGCCTACCTCTAGGTAAGGGAGGTATTGTTTTTGGTCAAAAAATTGGGTAGTGAGTTTTCAATGAATAAGCACGTTTTAGGGTCCCTACAATACGATTTTACTATTTTCGCGATGATGTCTGTATGTATGTATGTATGTATGTATGTGTGTGTGTGTGTAGTCTGTGGCAATTTTTTCGTCTCGCATAACTCAAATACTATAATACCAAAAAATACAATTTTGTGAATTATTGCTTCTTATATTTAAATGAAGAGCTGATTATATTTTGGATAAAATTGGTCAACCGGAAGTAGCAGTTTACTTGAAGCCCTTAACAGTTTTTCGTGAAAAACACGGTTAAATATCCTTTCTCAACAATTTATGTTATTTTGAAAGTTGAAGAATATTTAATTTTACATGTGTTTTGATTATACTAATTTTATTAATTTTCATTAGATTTAGAGATAATAAAATATAAAGAAATTAGATTTCACAAATCTTGCATTCCTTGCATTGCATGTGACACATGTCATTGTGATTGTGAAGCTGTTTTCTTAGTGAAATATATGTCAAAAAATTAAATAAATATACGAAAGAAAATTAAAATTCTCAAATATAAATAGAAAATAAACAAATAAGAAGGTATGTTTCTGTATCATCAAATACTATTTTTACCGTCTAATAGTATAGGGCGGGAGGTTATGTGCTGCCACATCAGATTTTTTCAAATTTAAATGGGACCATTTTCGTAAAATACACTATCAAATAAAAAAAATTTGATAAAATCTGATTATTTGGTAAAAAGTTATGCGTGGTCATACAATAAAATAAATATGATGTGGGCACCACACTACTTTCTTATACATTTAAAATCAAATGAACAAGTATGAATTGTTCTTTGCGTATGACTTATTTTGACAATTATTTGACACAACCTGTTTTATTTTTTGTTCTCATTTTAACTATGATTTTATTTTTAAATAAGTATTAATTAATATTTAGTCTTTAAAACTTTCTAACTAATAATACAAATATTGCTTTTATAATATTTCAAACGACACATATTTTTGACAACACCATTATTTGACATGTAAATGTTAAAAATGTTTTAGTTTTTGTTCCCATTGTAACTAAGATTACTAAAATATATTATTAAATATATAATTTCGTTTTACTCAAAATTAGAAGCATGTACAAGAAAAGTGCAATTTACATTTTATATTCCAAATATTTTTGCTAGCCTCTTTCATTTGAAACTTTTTTTTACATAAAAAAAATGGAATTTATTGTTTTGTTGTGCCCTCTTTCGGTTTTTCAATTTAATTCAAAATCAACTCAGCTCTTCATATTTTCATGAAACTTATAAGTTTCATTGCACACGAACATCCATCCATCCATCCATTCATCCTCACACACAGACATCATTGAGAAATTGGTCTCACAGACATCATTGAGAAATTGGTCTCAACGGATTCCGTGGACATCAAAATATATATTTACGCAAAAAATCGCTTGAACGATTTTTTTATGATTCCAATACTTCTTTATACTTTAAAAGTATAAGAAAGTAAAAAATACGCATAGACTACTAAATCTAAAATTTTTTTAATAAGAAAGTTGTTTTTTATAAGTTTAGTTGAAAGAGTATCATCGTACTAACAACATTCCAAGCGATCTCAAAATACGTCGAGTAGACGAATAAACGCAGAAACGCATCAGAATAAAATACACGTTGACAACACTGAATACACCGCATCAGAATCAGAAACCGGCTTCTTATGTCTTTATGACAACCTGACGCTGCAGTGGTCACTGCTGTCTGGATTCTGGACACCGCCATTTCTGACTACGTGGATCTGCTGGTAAAACTAGTTACGCAGGATTCTCTTGGATGGTCACAAGTACCTCGAGTACTGGATACCGGTCAAACACAAAAACAAGAAACCGGAAAGTGTGGCATGGATATATTTAACATTGTAAGAAGGTGACGGCGAGAAGGGCTGTGGGTAGATCGAGAAAATTGCAGATTTGACGGTTTGTCAGTGATGTCTGTATGTTGATAATTATAAGTTTTGAAACAATGCGTAGAACTGGATTCATTTTTGTGGAAATTTAATGGACACAAAACAATAAATACAATTTATATAAAATATAGAAACAGACATACATAAATAAGGTTGCCCTTTTACAAAATAAAAAAAAACCTCCTTTTTTCAAATTCTACCAAAGAATCAATGCATATATAACATAAATAAATTAGGTAGACGGTAGAAGTAAATTTGTTACATGGTACTAGGGCAACTGAGTAAACTATGTGCACTATGTATAACCGAAAACATCAATTGTTTACTGAATATTTCAGTTATTTTAAAAACAACTGTATTTATTAGTTGAGCAGGGCATAACTAGTATTTCTCAGTTGGAATAACAGAAAATTTTCAATTCAATCAACTAACGAGTTAGTTCGACAATGGGGTCTTTCACCATTTTTTTTATGAAACTTTATCTATATTGAAGACTATCTACACTTTGAAAAAGTCTTAATTGTTATTCATTAAGCCACAATGATTTTTTTTAAATGTTGTGACGTCATAGTAGATTTGTTGCTGGATCTAAAACAATAGATTTAAATAATTTTTGTTACATAAATGTTCTATTTTATTGTAATAATAATAATAAAATAAGTAAAAAAATATATGACTACAATTATTTACAATCTGTACTGTTTTAGATCCAGCAACAACTCTACTATGACGTCACAACATTTTTAAAAAAATCATTGTGGCTTAATGAATATCAATTAAGACTTTTTCAAAGTGTAGATAGTCATCAATTTAGATAAAGTTTCATAAAAAAAAATAAAAAAAAAATGGTGAAAGACCCCATTTTCGTAACTATCAGTCTGTGTGGATCTCTGGAGTAACGGTTTCTCAAAAACAGCTAAACTGAAAATTTTGATATTTTGTATACATTAATTGTATCCCCCTTGGTAGAGCTGATTAGTATTTGGTGATAATCCAAAAACTGGAAGTGATAGTTTACTTGAAGCCCTATCAAGTTATTTTGAAAAATCTCAGTAAATTATGGTTAAATGACAATTTTTGTTATTAGAATAATGTTTCAAATATTATTTTCTCTAACTGGCTCCATTTATGAATAACAACAACAAAGATAATTATATTTTGAATATAGATAATTATATTTTGACATTTTCGTTTAAATATATTCACCTGTGCTTTTTGAAATAACAAAACAACGCCTCAAAATGTCTATTTTAGACATGTGTCATATGTGAAATAGTACAATTAATAACAATATCATTTATTTAATTGTGAGACACTTGTAAATATATTTCGTTAAAAATGCGACAGATATTAATTTATTTTACTCCACTTATTATAATAAAAATTATTAATAGTTCTAAATAAAGTTGTCATCTATAATAAAACTGAAATATCAACCAAACACTAATTATTATACAACAATCATATTAAAGTATAAAATATTAGATACACGACAGGTTACAAATTAAAATCCATACGTTTCCCATCATCATAAATTTTACCAATATTATTTTCCTTGACGGTCGCTGTCATTCGACGAAGTATTTCACTATCACGCACAATTATACAATATATACAAGTAAAAGAGAAAGTATCAGAATTATCCAAGATGATATTACAACACCACGTTCGCGAAAACACAAAATAAAATCACATAAATATGTCTTGATCACAACTACACCGTGACGTCACCACAGACCAATGGCACCAAATTATGGCACAAAAAGGCGGCTAGTTGACAGAATACTAGTAGGCGAGGTAATAGTTGAGCGGAAGATACGAAATATTAGTTGTAATTGACATTTTAGAAAGATGCTTGAGATATAAAAACAACTTATCGTAAACTGTCAGCAGACGAAATGAGCAACCCAGTGTTGGCAATCGTTAAATAATTATTGTACAATTAGGATAATTTTGGCAGATATACTGACGTACTATAGTAAATTTGGACCTAACATGAAACAAAATTTGCGAGAAGAATTAACTAATTAATTCCGATGACGAAATTGAGGACAAAACACATTATTTTGAGTGTTATTTACGATAACTTCACTTCTCGAGGTTGGCAACACTGACTGTCAGTTTCAATTGACAACTGACAGATGTATAAAATTAACCTATATTGTAATTTTTTTTACAGTTTTTTCGAATTTTAGATTTCAATTAAAACCTAATATGTACCTCGACACTAAAGTTCCTTTTTATCACTCACATGGTTTATTTTCCTCGGCCCTATGGGCCTCGGCAACTAAATTCTATATTCCTGATAAAAAATTGAACTTCAGTGCCTTGATACATAAATAACTAATATTTAATAATAAAATATAATGTATACCTCAGCACTAAAGTATTTTTTATTACTCACATGGTTTAATCGTAATAAAAAATTATACTTTAGTGCCTTGATACACAAATAACTATTATATACGACCGTTTTTTAAAAGTGGCCCTATTAACGGTTGTTTAGCAAGTTAAAAGTGTCACTATCTGACACTAGAGTTAAAAGTGATTTTATTGGTTTTTAACACGTTGCTAGTGATTTGTATCAATACATCAACAGACCTGTCAAAATATTATTCTACATTTTTTCAGTATTTACTAACAAACATGTTCATCCGTAGGGTTGTTTCACTCGGCTTCTCCTCGTTTCACAAACTACCCCATATACTCATAAAATGTAACTTTTATCACTTATATCATAAATAACTATTCTTATTTCTAAACAATAAAATAGAACATTTATGTGACTACATTTATTTACAATCCCTACTGTTTGAGATCCACAACACACAACAACACTGACATCACAACATTTAAAAAAAATATCATTGCCGCATAATGAATCTCTTACTACGTTTCTGTGAAATTTTTAATCTCAAATGGAAATGTACGATTAGTAACTCCATATTGCGTATTTGCAAGCGAGTATTCTTATAATTCCATTATCAGGAAAACAATGATAACAAATTATTGTTTTAACTTTCCAGCTCTATTTGTTTCAGATAAGATACCAACTTTAATAACATTAATTGCAATCTACATCCGTTTTTGTTTGCACATCACACTGTAGAAGTAAGTACGCAGTTGTACAACTCTAACGAACTTCTATTTCACAAAAGTTTCCAATGAAAGTTATTCAAGTTAAAATTGCTGCGGAAAGTGAAAATTACGGTACTAGCATGTTTATGCTCTCTAACAATTGGCTAAGCGAGTTTTGATTACTATTTCGGTATTTTGAAGATTAGAACAATTTTTGTTCACTTACCTTTTACTGTAATTCGTTTTTGATTTGACAAAGTACTTACATTAAATTGTGCCAAATATTTCATTATTATTTACAACCGTTGTATGACTTTCGCCTTTTTATATTACCTTTCGTACATATGAGTAAGAGAAGTATTATTATGACGGATCAAATATTTCAATTAAAATAATCACGTTTTGTTGTTTCTAGAAAACGATTTTACAATTTTCACGATGACGTTTCTCTGTGTATGCATGTGTGACATACATATCAATATAAATCTCCTCTAAACATTCCTATCCTGACACACCACTTTCGCCTCGTCCACATTCATAGTGCGATTCATACATGTCCGTCTATTCTTCACGCCCACTCAATCGTTCACCTTCAATCTCACCCGAATATATTAGTTTCACCAACATTTCATTCGACATTCGCTCAAGATGTCCAAACCACCGCAACTGACTCATTCCCACTTAACAGCATTCTTCTCAACCTCACACTCACCATACACCAATGTATTCCAGATACGATCACGTCTCGTATACCCACACATTCCTCTCGAATATCTCATTTCCACAGCAGTTATACGTCGTTCATTCTTCTTCATCCACACCCAACATTCAGAAACATACATCAGTGTAGGCACTAACACACCATTATAAACACTCACTCGAGTATCTCTAGATACATTTGAATTTTGAGCGTTTAAAAGCAGCTTAAGCGAGAAGTTATGTGTTGGCACACCTGATTATTTTATAATAAGTTTTATTTATCGTAAATTAACTCATTTGTGTTGAACAGATGTCTCATTTAGATTACTACTTTTCGAAGAACCAATATTTAAAGCTATAATTAACTCCCTCTATGATTAAAAGTACATAAAGACGTTTTTTGTTTACTGTTCAAATGTTTTTCCAAGATCTGTTCGTCTCAACTCATAACCGTACCTAAAATTATTTTTGTGCGCGAAGGAAATATTATTTCACTGTTCGTGGCGCTTTTTACTTTCTAATGGTGGTATGAATGCTTTCCAATCTGATCGACAATTGTTGTTGAAATATTACTTTTAATAAAAAACCATTTACCCTATCTCTAGGTAAACAGACAAAAAGAAAACACATCAGTCAACAATGAATTTTCATCTGTGAAACGCAATCAACACAACTTGTTATATTTTTGACAAGTTGTATTTAAAAAAAATATATTAGGGTTATAAAATTAGCTCAATTTTTTTTTATATATAAAAGCACTGTGCACCTGTTAACACATTGTCTTATATGAAATTTGTTTTTTAATTTATTATTACTTTCAAGTTAGTTTTATAATTACTCCCAAAGTCAATTGTGACGCTCTTAAATGTGAACTTAATATATTTAGAATTCTTTGAAAAGGTGTTGTCTTTGTCGCCATGTCTGGCTTCATTTTCGCTTTTTTGTGGCGTAGGTTAACCAGTTCTTGTTTACTTTTGTCGACTGTTAAGGTGAATATAACCTCAAAACTGAACTGATCGATACTGTACTTTCAAGTGAGTCATCGTCATCTCATCTCTGTGATTCACCAGGTTATTTCGTTATTTGATTCTGCAGCATCACTGGCGGATTCACGTTAAAATTTCATGAGTACTGCACATTGTATAGTATACACCAAGTTCATTTATTTGATTTCTATAATCCCTGCAATTTCGACTACAATAGCGAAAACTGCTTATGGTGAACTTATAGCAATAGAAAAGAGGTTTTATTTATAAGGCCTTTCGATTCATAATCGCTTGGCGTATACTATACTTATTCATACGAAAAGTACAGAATTTTAGATACAAATAAATTTAGTACAACAATGGTACACCTTTTTTCGTTTTATTTTTTTTTTTCTGTAAGTTTGAGTAAAATTATAAATATAGATACTAATTTTAATATTAAAAGGCATGATTTTTTTGTAATTGGCATCCCATTTTAAATTTTTCGCTTCTTGACGTCATCTTGTAATTCTACGAAACACGATCTTGCGGAGAGCGAGGAACTACACCAACTGTCAAATTGACTGTTATCTGTCATTGTTATTTACTGAGAGGTTTTTACAAATATTGTTTATTCACATTACCTGGACAAAATAATATAACAAATATAATAAACATAAGTTTAATTTGAAAATCGTTGTTAACTGCAACATATGACTTGAGATGACAGGCGTGATAATGAGACTACCGACATTACCGACAAGCGACAAAATATAGTACATCAAAGCATTTTATTTTAACACGTCTTAAACTCTTTGTCTAAAAACGTTATAATTACCGAATACCTAATTTAATTTATCGGGGTGTTCATTTTAATAATAATAAGTAATTATTACAACCCTGAAAAGCAAATTATTATTTGTTATCAACACCTCTTTTGCCTTGCCATGCTGTATATTCTATTACAAGATGACGTCATGATTTTGCAACCGCGAAACTTCATAAAGGAAATTATGAATGAAAAGTTAAAAATTATAAGAAATATTGAATAATATGTGACTGAAATGATCTAAATTTTTATAATTTGTAAAAAACAACTTTTTTAAAAAGTGTATGACCCCATTTTCCCTTTGTAAGATAAGAATAAAGTTATTCTAATACGATTTAGGGCTCGAACTCCCTATAAGAGAATAACAATTTGGCAACAGTTTTCGGCCGCCACCTGCCGCAAATAAATTTCATTTTGATAACCTCAACGGTTATACCTCAGCTTTAATACTGCATTTAGTGTCTCGTTCAATAAATTCTCTCGAACACTTGGTTTAGAACAAACGTTAGATTCATTCCAGTCTAATTCAGGACTAGTGTTTCAAGTTACTCGTGTATCTACAGATCTCGCCGCTTTATCGCTCGAGTTGGGTATAATAATAATCTTGTGTATATTCCACGCACGTGGAACTTGCGAATGAATAGTTGCCGCCCTGTTTTATGACAGTTGGCAGCAATGCTAACGTCGGTAAGTGTGTAGTGTGTACAAGTACACCGTGGGCTATGATACTGACATCATATCCTGCACTTATTGCGTAGTTTCTGCTTTGTATGGAGAGTGTGTATTGTATCTCATGGAAAGGGAACATTTTTTAACATAATTAAAACCAATCTCGGTGGTGTAGTGGCTACGTCACTAGCACATCAGAAGTCGTGGGTTCGAAACCCACTGAAGAGCATGGTCGCTTGTGTTGCTCATAAAATATTAGTAGAGTAGTAGTAGTAGTAAATAAGTAGTTGTCTGCTTCCCGTCTTCGTAATAAAAAACAAACCACAATTAATTGTTTACATACCAAGTGCGGGAAAACAATCTTTCCGCAGAAACGTATATTTGCCAGAAGAGGTTTGTACTATGCTTTTTGTAACGAACAAAATTATGTTTTTCTACGACCACTGAGAAATCTGCTCATTGTACGTTTGTTGTTGCTAGGGGTATGAGGTACATTGCAAGCATCGTGCGAAATGAATTTGTTTTGAGAGTATTTCAATACAGATCAGTTCATTTAAGTACAGGTACCATTGCTAGGATACTTATTTAGAATTGTCAAATATTGGAATGATGAAAGCGAGTCAATTTTTTTTATTAATATTAAATGAATTAGGAAATAATATCGTGGTCATAGGAAAAGTATAGTGTACAACTCGCATGGAATGTCCATTTCATACTCGTATGATTTGCAGCATTCGCCTTCGGCTCATGCTACAAACTTTCATACTCGTAGGAAATGAGTACCATTCCATGCTCGTTGTACAATATACTATTATCTACGACCTTTGTAAAAAGTGTCCCTTTTAACGGTTACTTAGCAAATAAAAAGTGTCACTTTCTGACATTTCTGTTAAAAGTAACATAGCAACGTGTTAAAAGTGTTTTTATTGTTACTTTTAACACGTTGTTAACGTTTTGTATCAATACATCAAAAAAATATCCCTACCTGACAAAATATCATTCTAGGTACATTTTTTAGTATTTACTAATACACTAAGAAGATCATAGACAAAATTTTGTATGATATACCTACGTGTTAAAAGTGATTTATTTCGTTCGTGGTGTTGTTTCACTTGGCTTCGCCTCGTTTCACAAACTTCCCCACTTAATCATGTCACTTTTAACACTTCTATCATAAATAATTATTTTCTATGATCGTGTGGCATCAAAATTTAAAATTATGTTGAAAACATCACTTAGCAACTTAGTGGGGCAAAAATCTTGCCACACTCTAAAATTTAAATATTTCTGCATTAAAAATTCGCAGAAGCAAAGTCTTAGCAATCACGGGTTGCCAAGAAATTTGATGATATGACAGTTGGAAAAACAATTTGTACACACATTTTTCATTAATTTATTAGGAATTATCAATGGTTTTGCAGGTTTTGATACACGAAAATCGAAAATGTTTACGATGATTTTTTTTTGCAGTAGAATATCCTGGGAAAGACAGTGTTATTTGTATATTTTATACATTTAGTGTTTTTAATATTACCGCACTGTTTATTTTGTTGCCGCGTTTTTTAATACATTGCTGTCAATTTTAAAACTATATAATTTTTATTTCAATAAAACTATTTTACAAACCTTTGTATGAAATACGTGGGATACTACATGATTATCGCGCTAATGTTATACACAAACTCGGCAACTTTCTCGAGCGTGCGATAATCTTGTCTATATCCCACTAAATGCGTATATAACTATTGTTGAATGCTGAATATTTAGGATATAAAAAATATAAAAATGTAAACAGATGTAAGCCTATTTTAAGCCACACCCCTCAAGAATACTCTTCACTTTGCTGACCTATGCGTTATTTTTCCATATGTACAAATTACAAAAGGTCATGTTTCTTTTATAAAAGATAAAAATCTGTTACGTTGTTATGTTCAATGTACAATGTTTTTAAAGTACAAATAAAGATAAAATCTCATAATATTACATGGCAATAATCTTTTGAATGTAGAAAACGTAAACATGCAATATAATTTAAATTAATAACATAATTTCGTTTTTCAGTGTTAATTAAATAATATTTCAGTAACTTGATATAAATTATATTTCAATAACATGAAAAAACTTTCAGAACTAATTTTATTCAATGTGGAAAAATTCGAAACATATTTAAATAATAGTATATTATACATTAAGGGAGAGAAATGCATGATTTTTTGCGCGGAGTAAATTGAAGCACGAGCCGTAGGCGAGGGCTACAATACGACAAGCGGGGTTGTTTCACTATGCTTCGCCTCGTATCATAAACTTCCCCACTTACTCATAAAATGTCACTTTTAACACTAAAATAACTATTTTCATTTAAAATTTCATATTTGCATTACTATTACTAGTGACCCAAACTAATAAAAAAATAAAATAATAATAATAATAAAAGAAATAATCCAAATACATCCCCAATTCAACATGTTAATCACTCGTTTATGTTGCAGATAATTTTTTGACGTTTCTTAAAACCAATGAAATACTTCATTGTATGTCACGTGGCTGAGTTTTAACTAATCCTGTGATTATTATACTGAGAATAATGCTCTTGTGATTATTCCCGGTAATATTCTCTGCAGCTTTTTTGTTTTTATTGACAAATGTCAGATGTCAGATAGGTATCATCAACACAAGTAAAAAAATAGCACAAAAGATAAATTTAGTGTCGTGCCTGATGATGAAATCAAAAAATAATCTAATTAAATATAACTCGAGAGTTTGATAAATTAGAAAATAATTGTCCAGTATCTTTCTCAAACTTGTTGCCATTTGGCAATAGCCACGAAAGCCCGTAGGGCAACAAGTTTTCGAAAGATTTGTCAAATTATTATCAATTTATTCTAAATCTCTTGTTATATTATTACTGATTATTTTTTGACGTTTCTTTACACCAATGAAATGCTTTATTGTATGTCATGTGTCTGCATTTTAACCAATACTATCATTATTATACTGAGAATAAAGCTCTTGTTATTATTCCCGGCAATATTCTCTGCAGCTTTTTTGTTTTTGTTGACAAATGTCAGATAACACAAGTAAAAATGAGCAAAAAAGATAAATTTAGTGTCGTGTCTGATGATAAAATCAAAAATAAGCTAAATAAATATAACTCGAGAGTTCGATAAATTAGAAAATAATTTTTCAGTATCTTTCTCAAACTATTTTCAATTTATTCTCACTCTCCTGTTATATTACTATTGAGAATATGTTTCTTATTCTTACCTGAGTTTGGAAGCATATTCGGTTTCGATGGCGCATCGGTCCCTCACGAAGTGTCCGTACCTCTCCAAAAAGTCGATGCCTTTTTGCGTGTGCGAAGACAAGTTATCGTATTGGTCCTGCAACAATAAGAAGGTTAAGATTATTCAGTTGTTTTTGTGTTTATTTCCACTGTTATTGTTGTTTTATAATTGCTTTGTTAATTGTAGGAAAAACCAAATTAATAATTAATGTCATGTATCACCTGTAAATGTACAACACATAAATTTTTAAAAAATAAAACAGCTTGGAAGTAATTATTTCTTTTCAATCATTTCATTTTAAATTAATACCTGTCTCAGTTAATTTACAAATGCAGTTCTCCTCCTCTTTACGTACAAACAATAAGGAAGTAATATTGCTTTTAATTACGAACCAACTACATTATTATTAACAAATTTTTAGCGGAAGTTTAATACACCGTGACACATGATAAATGAAGATTCTACTATATAGAAGAGGAACCGTTGCATTAATGCAATTCTAATTATCTCAAATTGTAATCTTTGGAAACTGCACTGGAGCGATTACGAACATATTTTGCAAATAAGAGCACTTGTAAAACAGTTATTAGTCGTGAGATATACACAATAATTTATAAAATGATATTGAAATTGTTCAAATATTTAATACTGTATAGCTAATATTTTTGGTATCCCTAAAAATAGTATAATATATATTAAGGGAGAGAAGTGTATGATTTTTTCCCGTAGAGTAAATTGAAGCACGAGTCGAAGGCGAGGGTTACAATACAACAAGGGAAAAATATACTTCTCTCCTGCCGTGTAAATACAATTTTTTTCACGATCCAAATATTTATGACAGTACATTTCTCTTAATATAATCAATAGTTATATCACGAGTGCTAAGAATTTAATCGATTAAATTTGACATGTCTAGCTTAGCATAAATTTTTGCTTAAAGTATTTGAGTACATAATAATTTGAAAAAATCCTGAGACCGCAGGTCGGGGGATTTTATCTTAAATTATTATGTATGATAACACTTTTTTAAAAACAAAATTTTATAAATAAGCTAGATATCAAATTTAATCGATTTAATTCTTTAGCACGAGGGATATATGTCAAGATTATTTCATAAATTCATAGCATAAACTTTAATTTTTGGCGAAGAAATTGTACTAAAACCACACGTTGATTTTGACACATTTTCACATAAATAAATCGGTACACACATAAGCAAAAGGCACCATAAAATTTTGTTGTTATATTGTAACTATAGCAAATTGTTTGTTTTTCTTTATACTTGTCAAATAAATGTAAAAAATTAATAAATAAAAATAGCTTGAAATGAATAATTCAGCATGTTTAAAGATATAGAATACCAGTAAAGGTTAACAACATGTAAGTATCTTGCTTCTGCAACTAATTATCCGGCTAAATATGCCTTCAAAATGTTCAAAATTTGCATATAAAAGCTAGCTTCAATTTAATCGCGATTAAACAGCATGGTGCTGTTCAATCACTTATCTAAAATGCACAACAATGGAAAATGAGACATTCTGATTGATCAGATTTATAATGAATGTAATAATCATAATTATATCAAGCTACAATTCGAATTTTTTCTTTATTAGTAAACATCTACAGAGTATGATGACAAGATCATTTAATATTGACAACCTATGTTGCATTTTGTCTGGACAGTAGTAGTCTGGACATAGTAATACATTAATGACAGAAAAGTAAATGTTCATCTTAGCTGAAACATCCGCAATTGGAAAGTAAAAAATTTAATTATTTAGTTACTTACATTTTAGATTTAAATATATTTTCTTTTTTCACTTTTTATTAACCATGCAACTATAAAACTTGTAGAAATCCTGATAATTCTCAACGCACAAACTGTCAAGCACAAGCAAACCAAACAGTGATGCCAACATATAACCGCAACAATAAAAGTCACTACTTCTTTGACAAGGCGGGAAACGCCCTGCTTTTGAATTATTTTAAACTACATAACACAAAATTATTTTTACATTTCCTTTATAATTTAACATTTCAATAATATGATGATGATTATTTTAGAATAATACATAAACACGACGCCATTTGACACTTTGTGACTTGGTTCTTATTTTTACGAGTACAGTGCCGTCAAATAACAACCCCCAAAGACCCCAAAGATGTTATAGTAATATATCGAGCTTAAAAAACATTTTATAATAGTTATTTGTATATCAAGGCATATATGTACAAGAAATAACAATTCAATATAATTTTAGTTCGCCAGCACCTCAAGGTCAACTGATACATTTCACACGATTCATTTTCCGTTTTCGTTTTCCCAGTCTATTATCATACCTCCCACATCAGCATAATTACTCTTATTAAACAGAGAAAAGTATCGGCCAATTATCTATTGTTACAAGTCACCATTTCTGGGCTTCATTTTCACTGCAACTTCATTTACTTCATGAATCGCATGCAGATGTACGTTTCTGTGAGAAATAAAGCAAAAAATGCAACATGAACATGTCAGAGTGTGGTTTGCCACCGGATGAGTTATACTAAACTTACAGCAGGTGTTTTGCAGCAGCCAGGTGCAACTAATACGCAGGATCGGATTCAAATAATTTGAAAGAGGCCTACACATTATGTTAGGGTATTGCAACAAAAATGAAAGGTTTAATAAATTGATAAATATTTCAGAACTAATAGTAGGTTTGTTCCAAGTGGTCATTTCGGACATGTTTGTGACAAATTTCACTGCGCCTATGATAAATGTAAACAAGTTAAGTTAGAAACATAGACTGGAACGGCGAATGGAGTGAATCGTATGTGCATACTCATTTTTTGTTTTGACACCTAATCTTAAATATACATATACATAAAGAAATTCATACATTTTTCGCTACAAAAAAGAAAATGAAGCTTATGTTTCAAACTTAACTTGTTTACATTTTTCGCAGGCGCAGTGAAATTTGTCACAAACATGTCACAAACATGTCAGAAATGACCACTTGGAACAAACCTAGTAACTAAATAAAAGATTTGTGGTTTACGTTCTTTACTGTTTTTTTTTTCTGGCGAAAAATTACAAGTTGATTTTTAAGCATATGTTAGTAATTATTTGTTTTGGGATATACATAATTTTTACCTCCCGCCACATCCTGTAAGGGAGGTATAGGAATCATGCTAAAAATTGGGTAGTGAGTTTTCAGGGGATGAGCTCGTTTTAGGGTCCCTAGAATAAGATTTTAATAGTTTCACGATGATGTCTCTGTGTGTCTGTCTGTCAGTTTGTGTGGATCTCAGGAGTTACGGTTTCTCAAAAACTACTAAACTGAAAATGTTGATATTTTGTATATATCAATTGTATCCGCTTTGGAACAGTTGAATAGTTTTTGTTGATAATCCAAAAACCGGAAGTGGTAGTTTACTTGAAGCCCTATCAAGTTATTTTGAAATTTCTCCGTAAATTATGATTTAATGACAATTTTTGTTATGAGAATAATGTTTTAAATATTATTATCTGCAATGGGGTATGTGACCATAATCGAATTTCAATGTATACGCCATAGCATATGAATGTTCTTCATTGTAGTTTCTTATTACAACAATAAAAACTGTACATTATTTTGTAATAATAATGTTATTAGAAATTTTGTGTTTTGGAGAAGGGATATGTGACGTCACTGTGGCCGAGGAAAATATTGCACTGCGCTGTACGCTTGGCCCGCTGATCTATATCTATTTCTTTCCTTTACAGTATCTCTGTCTTTTTCTAGCACCATACCTATTCAGAAGACATAGTGACGTCTCACATCCCCTCTCCAAATCTTTAAAAATTAATTTCTCGTTAACAATAAACAATTAATTGATTTAAAAAAATACGGGTATTTTATTTTTGTATCTAGTATCAAGTAATGTCAGAAAAAAAAATTGGTCACATACCCCATTATTGTTTGAAACATTTTTGTCTTACTGTCATCATTTACAAATTATAACACGTTAAAAATAAATTATAGTTTGCAATCCTATGCTTTTTGATAAAAACAAAACAATCGTTGAAAAATGGAAAAAATATCATTTTATTTGAAATCGGCACTGCTCAAAAATCGTCATTAAAAGCTCAGAAATCGTCACTAAAGTAACCCATTATACGACGATTTTGAACAACACAGTGTTGGCAACCGTTAAATAATTATTGTACAAGTAGAATAATTTTGGCAAATATATTCACGTACTATAGTACATTTGGACGTAACATGAAACAAAATTTGCAAGAAGAATTAACTTATTAATTCCGATAACGCAATTGAGGACAAAACACATAATTTTGAATGTTATTTACGATAACTTCACTGTTCAAGGTTGGTAAAACTGACTGTCAGTTTCAATTGACAACTGACAGATGTATAAACTTAACCTATATTGTAATTTTTTTACAGTTTTTTCAAATTTTAGATTTCAAATAAAACTTAATATGTACCTCGGCACTGAAGTTCCTTTTTATCACTCACATGGTTTAATTTCCTCGGCCCTACGGGCCTCGCCAACTAAATTCCATATTCGTGATAAAAAATTGAACTTCAGTGCCTTGATACATAAATAACTATTTTATATGTGTCATAATTGAAAACTTTTTTTTCGATATTAGTACTCCGTATTTCTACATTGTTTGATAAGAAATATATGGCGGGAGGTATTGTGGTGCCCATAACAGATTTTTTTTCTGTATTTTCTACAGTTAAGAAATAAAATTTGTGTGAAGTTCTGTGTTGAAACATCAAATTATTTTTTAGTTTGTATCGCTTAAAAATTAAAAATTTCTGGAAGTTATGTGGTTGACAGATGACAATATCATTTTCAAATTTCATATTTAGAACTTGATTGTTCAAATTAATAATTGATAAATTTTTGGGAGCAATCCATCAACCGGAAGTAATTTATTTGTTATATTTTTGTACAGTTTAAAAGCAGTTTTTTTTTTTCTTGAAACTGCATATTTCAAATTAAACAACTTACTATCGAATTTTGTTTAGTAGACGCTCAATTATTTCGTTAAAAACAAAAACAGTTATACCCACTTTCTTCTCCGCATTCTTCTGGATCACTTATTAAAATTAGCGATAATTAAATTTCCAACAATAAAGTTCGTTTTCTTTTTTCTTAATACCATTCTAATTATACTTAAGTACTGTTATTTGTCTAAACAATGAAAACGTCTTACGATTTCAGCAAAGAACTTATTTACACCGCGTTCATTAGTAAAGGCATTAATTAAAAATTTACTTGTTAATATAAATGCCTCCCAGGAACTGGGAGAAGTAAACCATTCTGTACTGTATTCCACTTAAGAGGTGCTTAATTAATATCGCAATGAGGAATAAGACGTTAGGCTGTAAATGGGTCGGTAATGTACTTAAATGATATAGGAAGCTGATTTGCAAGTTGTTATTAATAAATATCCTTCGTTCTATAAAGCAGTTTTGATTGTTTAATTGTTTAAATGAAAGAAATACTTAGATCATTTCCTCAATTATGTATCGTTAATGATACTCAGCATTGAGGTATGTGGCGAATTTAAAAATACAATTATGAAATATTTACGATGTCTTATAACAACAATAAAAATTTGGAAAATACAAAATAATTAAATATATTATGTCATATACTCAGTTTAGGTGTGGCACTTTCCTTTCACTGGTCTCTGTAACGATATGTAAATATATATTGGTGAAGTGCGGTTACCAGCCGTCAAGTCACAACCCCCAAAGATGAAATGGGCTCATAAACCAATTTTTTTTTAAATTTTTTTATGAAACTTTATTAGAATATATGACGATCAGTGAAAACCCGATGTGAAAATTTCTTGTATTACCCGAGATATGATTTTTCAAAGTTTCTGTGACGTTGTGTGACGTCACTGGTATTACACCAGTGGCACTAAGACTACGATTTTCCATGACAGTAGATATTATATATTTTTTAATATAAAAATAATATTTGTATATTATAAGTCTTAATTTACTACAATTAAACTTAATATAAACTAAGGCAAAATTCCTTTGACAGCTTTAAGAGTATTTTACTTGATATTCGAGTAAATAACAACAAAAGTTTGAGGACAGTGGCGCTAGTAGTGATGTAACCTAACCTCAACACATAATTTTAATCAATAGATTTTCAACACAGCACAATAAAACAGTGAAATTATAAAGCAAGTAATAGAAGCCCAACAAATATAATCTTAAATACCAACAAACAAAAATATGAAATGACATTTCGTAGTTCTATTTTAGCCCACAATAGGCGTTGGGCGCTGCGGCAGACGCGCGATTTGCAATTTTCATATTTCTGGCCAATACCAGTACCTGTGACGTCAAAGTATGTTCAATTCGTTATATCGCTTTACTGCAAAATATTTAAAATAAAAAAAATACTTCACTACTAATTATTCCATAAGTGTTACACGATTTTGATATAAATTGGTCATATTTCGTTTATGGTTTATGAGCCCATTGAAACGTAAACCACAGTGGTAAAGTTAAAAACTAAAAAGGGCACCAAACGACATATACATATAAATCGATTATTTTTTTCTTATACATATAGTAATTATTTGTTTAACTAGGCACCAAAATACCAGATTTACAGCTGTTTCATTGATGAGGTTTTCGCCATCGAATGCCATGTGTTTGTTGGACGGTTGCTATGCATTTATTGACGGTTACTATGAGTTTGTTGATCGGTTGCTATTTAAAATATTTTTACTGCTTAATCAGTAAAAGTGAAATTTTGCGGACTGTTAGCTATCAAAAATAAGATTTTTAATGGCAATCGACAAATTATACCTACTATCCTATTTAAAAATATATAACTTTTGTTGAAACATGAAAACCACTGATTTAGAAAAATATATCTTTTTTCTAAATCTAGACCTATGTCCGTACCCCTTTTATCTTCTTTAAGAATGTCTTATAGTATTTTATTTATCTGTAATAATATACAAATTAACTGGATGGAATTATAAAAGTTTTTGTAAAAACAATTGACGATTGCTTGAAAGTAATTTTTAACTCTCTTCTATGAGATCTTGAATTATTGAAAAAAAAAACAATTGGCGATCGTTGTACAATAATTATTGACATTTTAGTATATCTAGTCTTTAAAACTTTCTAACCAATAATACAAATATTGCTTTTATAATATTTCAAACGACACAATTATTTGAAATATAGATGTTAAAAAATGTGTTAGTTTCTATTCCCATTGTAACTAACATAGGCGTAGAGTTGTAGGTGGCATGGGGGCACGTGCCCCCAATGAATCATTCTGTAGGGGGCAAATATATAAAACTGCCCCCGACAATGAAAAAATATATAACGCAATATTTGAGATTATTATGGTATCTCATTTTGTTTAAAGTAAACAATTTAATTCTACACAAGAAATACTAAATTGGCATCATTCCGTTCATTTTCATCGAAATTATTTGATTCTTGGTCTCGGGATAAGCGTACTTAATAAGCTCTACGGAGGTTTCAAATATTTGACATTTCAAAAAGCAGATTTATTTATTACAGTGTTGTATTACTTTCTGTAGAAATTACGTAGAAGATTGTAATGATATAATGTCGAATATCTGTTCATTTCTTTCCGTTATTGGCGAAGTTTTTTTGTCAATTTATTGTTGTGTATATTACGAGACTTTTAGTCAATTAATTGATGAATTGGAACATGTTCTATTTTTCGACAATTTTTTTTAGGGAATTTTATTCAAATTTGTGTGTGTTTTGGTTAGTTTGTCATTTTTGTGCTTATAGCTTAGTATTAGTATTAGTACTACTGATATTGTCACAATATATTGGCGGAAAAATTGATGTATGTAAAATGAATAACAAAATTTTTGTTCTTGACAATTTATTTACAAGAAAACTTGACCAATTTATTGACCAATAAATTACGTCGTGTAAAACAGGCATTAAATAAATAAATGACCCTAAAACTGTTATGAAATGTCAAATATTTCTCGTTTTTGTAAAATTTTCTACGGCAGTCTTACAACAATTTTTTTTATTTGAATTTGATTGATGCATCGTAAAATACTAACATTAAGGTACCTAACTAAAGGGGCTTTATTGCATGCATTTTGAAATTGTGAACAACTTTGTATTTATAATTTTTCTGTAAAGGGAATAGCTAAAAATTTACAGCAATATCAAAAATAGCATTTAAATCCCTATACTCCACATTTCATTTCTATACTCGGTATATTTATATTGAATGATATTTATTTTTGCTTACGTAATATAATAATACAAAATCATTTATACTTTTCTCATTGCCCCATTTCCCCCATGCCCCCTACAAGATTTTAATAAGTCTACGCCCATGGTAACTAAGATTATTGAAATATATTTATTTAAAATTGCAAGCTTGTATAAGAAAAGTGCAAATAACATTTTATATTCCAAATATTTTTGCTAATATCTATCATTTGAAACTTTTTTTCACAGCTGATTCTAATTTTTAAAAAAATGAAATATTGTTTTGTGTGTCCAGTAAACTTCCTCTTCCGGTTTTCAATTTCATTCAAAATCATCTCAGCTCTTCATATTTTCATGAAACTTATAAATTCCAAGTTTCGTTTACATATTTTGTCTCGTTCATGAGATATTGCGCCCACCAACATCCATCCATCCTCACATACAGACATCATTAAGAAATTGGTCTCAACGGATTCAGTGGACGTCAAAATATGTATTTCCGCAAAAATCTCATCAGCGATTTATTTCATAATTACAATACTTCCTTATACTTTGTATAAGTAAAAAAGTTTGTGGAATCATATATAATTTTGATAACTGACCAAAGCACGTTGTGAGAACACAGTGCACATTCAGTCTCTAATCTCAACCGTCTAATGTGTAATGCACACAGTTCTAAGAAGGCAATAGGCAAGTGTTGTCGGTGTTGCGCCGGAAATCAGCATTTACACGGAGTAAAGTTCGCGGGTCAGGTCACCGAGCCACGCGGGTCAGGTTTACGTCCTACCAGCAAGAAGTGGAAGCCACATCTGTGCTTTGGGCAATTACCACAGCGAGGATTCCAAGAGGTTAAGAATTTTGTTTACTGTGTTAACGACTAGAAGAACAGATGTATGGACGGTTTTTTTCTGCTTGAGATGACCTTGAATTATTATGGAGACAATTTTATATTTTTTGTGAAAGTATTCCGCTAAACTTGTCTGTCATTATTTCAAATAAATAAATATAAAATATATCATAAATACATAAATATATCATCACGCTTTTTACCCAATTAGAATATGGTACTATTGGTTGATATTCTGATACAGTTTTGAGTATGAAATACATTTACCAGCCGTCAAAGTTACAGCCTCCATAAAACCAAAAAGCCGTATGAGTTCTGAACTAACCATAAGGTACTTAAGTTTTATTGTATTTTTAAATTAATTGTTTTTTAAATTAATAACAATAGCAGTTATTTTAAGAGTATTCCAATGTAAGTATTAAATTTGTAAGATGAAAAAATGAAAGATACATTGTATTTGTAGATTATAGGTTATGATTTTGAATTTTCTCCAAAAAAACCTACAAAAAAAGGAAAATTTGCAGTGTGTATGGCAACATTTTTGCTGCCAATAAAAGCAAACCACCAATTAAAGCACGCAGTCGACATCATAAGATACCATACAAAATGAATTTGACATGTACCTTTTGTGAATTGTGATCAACGCCATCTCTTGATAATTTGGAAGCCCAATAGATTTTAACAACAACAATAATTATTTGTACATCTAGGCACTAAAGTATAATTTTTTTTTCTACGACCACTTAGAAATCTGCTCATTGTATGAAATTGTTTTATATTTTAATACAGGTTTCTTCATTTCAGTACAGGTGCCATTGCTAGGCTACTTATTTAGAATTGTCAAATATTGGAATAGTGAAAGCGGAACAAATTTATTATTAAAATTAAATTAATTAGGAAATAATATCGTGGTCGTAGAAAATGTATAGTGCACAACTCGCATGGAATGTCCATTTCATACTCGTATGATTTACAGCATTCGCCTTCGGCTCATGCTACAAACTTTCATACTCGTAGGAAATGAGTACCATTCCATGCTCGTTGTACACTATACTTTTTCTACGACCACGATATTATTTCCTAATTCATTTAATATTTATTAAAAAGTTGTCTCGCTTTCATCATTCCAATATTTGACAATTGTAAATAAGTATCCTAGCAATGGCACCTGTACTTAAATGAGCTGATCTGTATTGAAATACTCACAAAACAAATTCATTTCGCTTGCAATGTAGCATGGAATGTCCATTTCATACTCGTATGATTTACTTTCATACAAGTAGGAAATGAATCATATCCCATGCTTGTGACACAATATGCTATTTTTACGAATATGGAATAAACCAGATGAGTGATAAAAATACTTTAGTGCCGAGGCAATCAGAGATTAACCAGTAAATAATTGATTTGTGAAAAAATTAATAGTATTTAGCCACAATATTTTTGTTTTGTAATTATAGCTTTATTAGCGCACAACTATAAATACTACAACATAAAATAGTTGCACAAACAGCATTTAAATCAACAAAAAATGATACATCATCAAGAAAGAATTCAGAGAATTGCAGGTACAGCCGATACAAAAAATATCATTAACTCCGTTCTCACAATTTATAATGTCTTACATCATTTTGTGTGCATACGAGACGTGTGTACGACGTACGTGTGCGAGGCTTTGTGAACTGCAGCAGTAATGAAAAGACTCGGATGCATTGCAATGCAATTTCATTGCGTAAGTATGCAGTTGCAGTCTGTCGGATCCGATGCACTGAGCACGCTTACTGGTAATGATGTATTGATGATGATTGTGATGACATGAGTATGTTTGCAACGCTTCATTTGATGCATGATGGGAAATACTTTGACAGGGCCGGACTGAGCAGCGAAATAATGAGGTCTTTCACCATTAAAAAAAAATTATTTACAAAACTTTTATCTATATTAAAGACTATCTACATTTTTAAAAAGTCTTAATTGTTATTCATTAAGTCACAATGATTTTTAAAAAAATGTTGTGACGTCATAGTATAGGTGTTGCTGGATCTCAAACAGTAGAGATTTAAATAATTTTTGTCACATAAATGTTCTAGTTTATTGCAATAATAATAATAATAAAATAAGTAAAAAAATATATGACTACAATTATTTACAATCTTTACAAGTTTCATAAAAAAAAAATGGTGAAAGACCACATTATTCTCAAAAAAATTTGGATGAAATAATAGTATATTACGTACCGTGAACTGTAAGTGATAGTTTTTAGGACGAGAATGTAGTTTGGGATGTCGAGACCCGTAGGGTCGAGATTTCCTAAACATTCGAGACCTAATAAATCACTTACAGTTCGAGGTTAGTAAGATATTTTTTGCAATACCTGCGTAAATATAAGAAAAGGAAAAATAGGTATCAAAATTAACAGCTGTCAGAAATAAAATTAGAATGATATATATTTACTTACCGTCCACCATGAACGGTAAGTTTCACTTACCATCCACCGTGGACAGTAAGTAAATGATGTAACCATGGAAACCAATTGTGCAATAAAAGTTCCACTTACTGTGTTTAAATTTTGTTATTAATGGGTAACTTACAGTACAGGTATTGCAAAAAATTCTTTACTAGAGTCACAAAATGGCAAATAAGTCATTTATATTGACTAGACTCAAAAACATCGTACTAGATATAATAGAAGTTTAATATTATTCTATGAGGGATTATGATACACGAAGATAAAGTTTGCGTCACGAACCGTAAGCGAGTGATCCAAATCATCCGAGTGAATATTATAACCATAATCCCGAATATAATATTATACTTCGGAAATTACTTTTGAGAATGATTGAAATTCGTTGAAAACATATGTTGAAAAACGTAAACATAAAAATACACAATGACAATTGATTACATGTCAACTGTCAGATGGCCGTTGCTTGGTGATCCACATCACGTCTTTAAAATAACCGTGAATTATGGATTCCTGAATCTGTGAGAGTAAAGTGAATTATGAATCATAATTCATCGATAAAATTAAAATAATGGGGATATATTTAATTATATAGGAGTAGAAAGAAATATTATTCATTAATAAGATATATAATTAATGACCTTTGTTACTGTTGCTAATGAAATAATATTGACAGTTCGATGAATTATTTCATTCGTTATTGTCAAATTCAAATCTTCAATTTAGATAAAGTTTTATAAAAAAAAATTAAAAAGAAACAACAGGATATAAAATATCTAAAACAGCAACATTCATTCTCTAGTTTATACCAAAATTCTGAAAATCCAAATTCGAAATAAGAAATTTAATCATAATATCGTCATAAATAGTGGAAAGAAAACAATAATTTCTGTCGAAGGGTGCGCTGGGCAAATACATTCTGCTATCAAGTTCCCCAACCTGATCCTGACAAATGACTATGAGTCAGGCCAATCAACAGCAGGAGTACCAACCCTTGTTTACCTAACCCGGAAGTTTGCTTTAATAATCGTAATAGCCCCATCAACAAGAACAAGAAGAACGGCTAAGCTTGATAATAACTCTAATCATAATCACTAACGACGTTATAGGGAATTTCATTAATCTAGTGGAGATTGGTACGCCTGAATATTTAGAATTAAAAACTCCAGTATGTGGAAAATATTTATACAAGATGGTTTTCAATGCTATTTTGGAAATGTACAATTATTGGCTTCCCCAATTATTATACTTTATATCGAAAAAGTTAAAAGTTAAATTGTAGAGGAAAAATTTCTGCATTTTCTTACATTAATATTTATAATGGGGTCATAAACCTTTTTTCATTTTTTTTTTTCTGTAAGTTTGAGTAAAATTATAGATATAGATACTAATTTTAATATTAAAAGGCATTTAGTTATTAAGATACGATTTTTTGAAATTGGCATCCTATTTCAAATTTTTCGCCTGTGACGTCAGCACCTGCGTCATCTTGTTATTTTACGTAACACGCTCCTGCGGAGAGCGAGGAACTACACCAACTGTCAAATTGACTGTTATCTATCATTGTTATTTACTGAGAGGTTTTTACAAATATAGTTTATTCACATTACCTGGGCAAAATAATATAACTAATATACTAAACATAAGTTTAATTTGAAAATCGTTGTTAACTGCAACATATGATTTGAGATGACAAGTGTGATAATGAGACTACCGACATTACCGACAAGCGACAAGATATAGTACAACAAAGCATTTTGTTTTAACACGTCCTAAACTCTTTGACTAAAAATGTTACAATTAACGAATATCTAATTTAGTTTTTATTTGTTATCAACACTTATTTCGCCTTGCCATGCTTTACATTCTAATACAAGATGACATCACGATTTTGCAACCGCGAAACTTCAGAAAGCAAATTATGAATGAAAAGTTGAAAAATTATAAGAAATATTGAATAATATGTGACTGAAATGATCTAAATTTTTATAATTTGTAAAAAAACACAACTTTTTTATAGAAGTGTATGACCCCATTTTACTCTACGTGGAGCTGGAAAAATGACGGAAATGTTTATCATACACTTTTCTCCTTTAATGTGTAATGTACTATTATGTTTGGGTATATTATAATGACTTGATTACGATATTGTTTAGCGTTCATAAAGTGGTTCTTTATCGACTAGTCTTCAAAAATACTCTTACAAATTTTGATTTGTTTCTCTCTCTGTTCTTCTCAATAGAAGCATTATTAAATTTCTTGTTTTTCAAACAAGTTTACTTCAAAAGTTCACGAACTTTATTTCACCACATATTGATTAATTCCATATTGTATGATAAAACACTATAAATATGTATTGAATAGCTTTAATTTAAATACATAATCGCATTAAATTTATGCCAGTATCTATCGTATCGATCTTATGTCCCTAAAGCGAGACTAATACCAAACCCGTGTTTCCAACCATATGTACGTGTTAATTTTATTGCGAAATCTAATAAATATTCATTTCGAATTTAAATAATAGTGTGACTATTGAACACATTAATCATTTCTGAACATGAACACTATTATTTTTGCTGATGTACGTTGTACATCTTGTCATAGACAACAAACACAATCAAAATTTGTATGGATAATGTGTCATTATTTGGTTGAGAAATAATATGTTGAAATTAATGAAATATAATATAAATTTCTCTACAAGTATTTGTAAAAAATATCACACCTTGTAGACGAGCCTAGGAGTGGCTATTTAACGTTTCAAAGAAGAATTAAGAAATAATTTCATTTTATAGTTATTGTCTTTCACAATTAACAGGTGAATATTTAAATTTCATCTCTTATAGACTTGGAAGTTCAAATTAATTAGATTTTGATAGCAATCCATCAACTTTAGGTGGTAGTTTACTTGCAGGCTTATTGATAATATTTCTGTAAATAATTAAGTTAAATAGGTATTTGTCAAACTAGAGAGGAAAGCGTTTCTTTTTCCCCCTCGAATTCGAAGTTTGCCTCATGAGCGCAGCGAGTGAGGCATTTCGAACGAGAATGGAAGAAGATCTTTTGTTTTTTCAAAAAACAAGTTAACAGATTTAAACGAAATTATCAAAATATAATTTTTCTTTAACGTGTTATAATTCTTAAATGGTGACAGTAAGAGGAAAATGTTTCAAACAATAATTGTAGATAATAATATTTGAAACATTACTCTAATAACAAAACTTTCATTAAACAATAATTTACTGAGATATTTTAAAATAACTTGATAGGGCTTCAAGTAAATTACCACTTCCGATTATTGGATTATCACCAAAAACTAATCAGCTCTTCCATAGGGTATACAATTGAATATCAAAATTTTCAGTTTAGTAGACTAACAGACAGGCACACACCCAGACATCATCACGAAACTATTAAAATCGTATTTTAAGGACCCTAAAACGTGCTCATCCACTGAAAACTCACTACCCAATTTTTAGCATGATTCCTATACTTCCCGCACAGGATGTGACGGGAGGTAAAAATATAGACCAATAGACCATCCGGTATCTATAGGTAAAAAAAAAAAATTATGTTAGTTTAATTCATGTACGCTTTAAAATGCGTTTTGAAGAACAAATACTTTAATTCAGCTTTATAAACTTTGTTTAACATTTTGACATCTGCATAGAATGATTGCTTTTGGAAAATGCTGTGTTTCTGAAAAGGCAATTTAAGTTTATATTTCAAAGGTATACCACAGACGTCCTACATGTAACACGTCACTCAATAAGTTCGTAGGATGGCTAATGAAACAACAACTTTTTGGCAAAATTTGACTTGATTCATCAACATTGTCCCCTTGAAGGATGACACATTCATTCCTACGCTTCTACAACATTTCGATGCCTTTTTTGAAGAACGAAATATCTTTGGCCGCAAAATACCCTTCAATTCCGGAAATCACTTCTTCATTAGAGCCAAATCGCTTTCCCTGGAGCATTATTTTTAGGCCTGGAAACAATTAGTAGTCGCTGGGTGCCAGATCTGGTGAATATGGTGGATGAGAAAGCAATTCAAAGTGTAGTTCGTGCAATTTTGCCATTGTTGCAATCGACTTGTGGCACAGTGCATTGTCTTGATTAAATAGCACTTTTTTCTTCTTCATTTGGGGCCGTTTTTTTATAATTTCTTCACTCAAACGCACCGATAATGCAATATAATATGCGCTATTGATGATTCTTCCTTTCTCCAGGTAATCGATGAATAAAATACCGTTCACATCCCAAAATACGCAGGCCAAAACCTTACCAGCTGACATTTGCGTTTCTGGTCGCTTTGGACGGTCTTCATCCTTTGCTGTTCACTCCGCTGACTGCGTATTTAACTCTGGAGTGTAGTGATGGATCCATGTTTCATCCATTGTCACATACCGCATGAAAAATTATTTTTATTGTGCTAAAACAGCTCCAAACAACGCTTTGAATAGTCGACGCGTTGTTGTTTTTGATCGACTGTGAGCAAACGCGGTACCCATTAGAACAGAGCTTACTCATGCTCAAATGTTCATGCAAAATGGTGAATAAACTGCCTTCTTATATCTTTAAGGTGTCAACTATCTAACGAAACTTCAATTTACGATCGCGCAATATAATTTTGTGGACTTTTTTATGTTTTTGGGAACAACTGCCAAATTTGGTCAACCAGAACGTTCAACATTATTGGTGTTTGTACGGCCGCGTTTAAAATCAGCAAACAAATTCTCTGCCATTTGTCTCAATGGAGCAGAGTCCAAATAACATTTGTCAAACCATTGCTTTGCTTAAACGGTATTTTTTCCATTAAAAGGCAAAGCTTTATCAACACACGAAATTCAGATTTTTCCATTGTTGTAAAAATTACAAAAGTAGCGTCACTTAAACAACTGTAACAAATGAAATAAACGTCAGATTGTCATAAAATTTTGACATGTATCGTTCTAAGGTTGGTACTTTCTAAAAATCATATTGATTTCTCAAAAGTGGTGCCATACATATGTCATCCTACGGACTTATTGAGTGACGTAATATTTGTCTTGTGCTTAAATTAATAACGCTTGATTTTATCACCATACAAATGAATCTATCTTGCCTCCTCATTCTCACACATCCGCGTCGGATCTCTGCGTGTCGCGTGCAGCACACGCATGTGTTCAACATCGACGCGTTCCTCCATGCGTGGTGATGCGTGCGGACAACAGTTACTTCACCGCGTGTCCGTGTACAATCCGCGTGCCATATTTTCAACCAGCAAGCAGCAAAGGTTACTAAGAGTTCCTCTCGTGATATCGACCGCGATTTCGATTCACCGAAGAGGTAATTTTAAGAAGATGGTAGACTGGATGTCTGGGAGCTCCGGTGGCACAGATTTTGAAGGATGTACAGATGATTCAAGATAATTTAAGAAGCGGTGAAATGTTAATCGGTTTTGGAAGAGCAATTCGCCGAAAATTGTTTTTATGTGAGTTAATATCGCCCTTACATATTGTGTATGGGCCAGAGTCGAAAGGAGGACAAAGTATGGAATAAGATAAAATTTTCGGATGTTTGTGATTCACACAACTTTATTGTTAATAGAAGATATTCAAAGTTAGTTCCGGTTCATTGGCTTCTAGCACGATTTTATGGCTATAGGATGGATTAATTAAAATTAATATGTTTTCAATTAACTACAGTACTAATTATAAGTGATTCAGATAAGTCATTATGTTTTTTACTTTCTTATACATACAGGGTGTTTCATAACTTCTGGTACATACGTTAATGGTATATGTTATTTGATATGCTGATTACGAATGAAAAATAATTTTTTTTTAAATCGCAATAATATTTTCCATGTTTCCCATTCCAAAATTTTTCGTTGCCACTGTTACTGGGTGGATGATTATGTTAATAATTATCGTTTCATTAAAAATAATTAAATTTTGTTTGTTTATTTTACTAGTATTATGTAATTTAAATTGTTGATTACCTACTTCATTGTTTGTGTTTAATAGGAAAGCGAATCCAGTGCAGTACTACAAAAAAATGTTTTAGGTAAACAACCCTTAATTTTTCGAATTTAAAAAAAAATTCTTTTAGATTCGTAATCAGCATATCGTACAACATATACCATTAACGTATGTACTCGAAGTTATGAAACATCCTGTATAAATATATTATATATAGACTGCTTCAGTTTTATGTTTATTCGTATAATAGCAACTATGATTATTTAAATATACGTAGATATACAAACAACATTCAGAAACAAAAATGAGGAAAACACATTTTTGTCGTTTGACATTAGAAGTGCGACTTTTTTGTCATAACAAATTCATTTTTACATAACAGCCGCTCAACAACCGTATAACATATTTGATGGCGATAACTTTCAAAATAGGTATTAAAAATAATAATTATGGGATAAATAGCTCCGTGGTAACGTATCGGACTGTGGATCGTGAGATCCTCAGTTTGATTCCCACTGCCGACAGTTGCCAATTTAAATTTACCCCTGTGGTTCCACCTCCACTAACAACTTTGGGGGCTATGACTTGACGGCTGGTAACCGCATTTCATACGCAAAAATAAATCACTTACCGAGATCTGCGTAAACAGAGTGCCACACCCATAATGGCGTGATGATATATTTATTTTACAAAATATTAATTCCAAATCGACGAAAAAACATTGTAATCAACACGGCACCAAACACAGCTTCGGCTGCCTTAGCTGTAAATCTGGTATTTTGCTGCTTAGAGAAACAAATAACTAGTATTATAGATAGTAAAAATATGTTCTTTTATATTTGAAATATTTTTCTATAACACTGTTTTGGAAACTGGGCATTCCACTACTAAAAATTGTTATGGAATCACTAACATTCCATACGCTGCGTATGGAATATTTTCGACGAATCAGAACCGCTTATTAGCGCGATATATGACGTATCTTGATTCAGTTACTATGGTTACGTCTGTTTGTTTTAATTTGATTTATTTGAGTTTGACGTTTTCAACAGTTTTATATTTGTATTTTTGTATAATTTCCAAAACCTTTTTATAGAAAGTATAGTCTACAACATGTAACGGAATGGCCTATCCCACGCTCGCAAACCGTAGCCCTCGCCTTTGGCTCGAACTACAAACTTTTTGCTCGCGTGGAATATGTGCCATTCCATTACTTGTTGTAGAATATACGAGTACTATTCTCAATATGCGACAGTTTAGGAATGATTTAATAACGAAAAAATTTACCAAAATAGGTTTTTGTTCATATCTAGAGACCTATGAATTTTTTCGGGATAACA
Organism: Poecilus cupreus; assembly: GCA_963942605.1. NCBI lineage: Eukaryota > Metazoa > Arthropoda > Insecta > Coleoptera > Carabidae > Poecilus > Poecilus cupreus. The sequence continues at coordinate 2,978,393 of OZ012721.1, read as the reverse complement.
ATGACATTAAATTTGCCTACTACTACTGCAGCAACTTTTTTTTAATTTCACCGAAGTCGTACCTCTTACAGTTCTCGGAATCCCAATGCGATCCTCGAAATTGAAACACACTGTTAAATATATAGTGTGTCTTTTGAATGATTGCCATTATTTTAGTAGAGCTATAGTCTGTTATTTTGTTGTAATTATTAAAGTTAAATCGAAAATGGAAGAGAACCAACAAAACTACTTTTGAAACAGTAACAAAAAACCTTTTAAACTAGAAACTCAATGAACTACAACGAGTAGTTCAAATATCCTAAACACAATTAACAAGTGAACGTCGAGCCAGACGTTCTTTCATAGTCAGTCTTAGCCACCTTTCCCAGCGTTACATGTTATCATGTTCCACTTCTACATTCACACATCTACACCTATACAGAGAGAGGCACTCACACACACAAGCAGTATTATGAGAAGAGGCGAGACGAGAGGAGAGATGAGTTTATGAATTGAATTTCGCTGACGTAGGATCGTAGCTGTTCTGCTGATGTTGATATTGACGGTTTGACAAATCGTCTTTCACACTTCAACTTCGAGATTATAAGCTTATAGAAATGGCGCCATTAGCAAGATTTTAGATCTACTCAAACGTTGTAAGTTGGTCGATTTGAAAGAAAAATTCTGGATTGCGAATGCTTATCCATGTATTATTGTCTAACTTTTCCCAATTTTGGGGTTCTGGTACTTTGCTTTCGTAAGTCTTTATACATAATAAGAGTATTTTTTTTCAACTTTCTTCCCCGGAAATAGTGAGAAAATACCTTGTTGTATATTTATTGCACTAAAATGTTATACAATATTTTTCCAATGACTAATTTTAAAAAGAAAAATATTAATCTAGTTTCATTACAATAAACCATACATATATCTAATAATATATATGGATGGAGCGTTGGCTATGCTTTTAATACAGAAATCTGGAACCAACATAAGAGAGAGTCATATCTAAAATTAAAGAAAATTTTAAATAAGGCACAAAAGTCTATCAAAACAGTATTCTACTCACACGTCAAACCAAGTTCTTGTCATCTTGCCACCCAACACGTCACTTTCATCACTCTATCTCTATCGCACTGTGCTGGTTACAGTCTATCTTTTTCTATATTCCTTCCATACATTTTATTAGTTCTATGCAATAAACGCATGTATGACATTCCTGTCATAGATTTATGCTGCTGTTCTTTTATTTCGTATCCATGTTGATGAATTAGTAAAAAAAGAAAAACCAAACTTTTGTCGCTCGTTACTATATTAATATTGTAAAATTACCTGTTGCTCTTTGACTGCAATATTTGTTTTATAAGAAATTTTTTCTACGACCACTGAGAAATTTGCTCATTGTATGTTTGTTGTTGCAAGGGATATGAGCTCCATTGCAAGCATCGTGCGAAATGAATTTGATTTGTGAGTATTTCAATACAGTTCAGTTCATTTAAGTACAGGTGCCATTGCTAGGATACTTATTTAGAATTGTCAAATATTGGAATGGTGAAAGCGGGACAAATTTATTATTAAAATTAAATTAATTTTGAAATAATATCGTGGTCGCAGAAAAAGTATAGTCTGCAACTCGCATGGAATGTCCATTTCATACTCGTGTGAATTGCAGCATGAGCCGAAGGCGAATGCTACAAACTTTCATACTCGTAGGAAATGAATACCATTCCATGCTCGTTGTACAATATACTATTTACAAAATATATTTTTTTATCAAAGCACTGCACATAAAACAATGTAATATATTTTATTCATTACACTAAACTACTGCAAAAATAATGACATTTCAGAAACAAAATAAAATAAATCAGAGGAATATTTATGTCAATTTCAAAACTCTCTTGACGACACTAAAACGAAATTTTAAATGTAGTAAGAATAGAATTGAAGACGTGGTTCTTCAACTGTGCTTAGTTATCGACAATCCATCGCAAGTCATCGGACATACCATCGACGCTATAACCTTCGTCTTCGTCATAGTCATCGTAGCATACATTGCGGAAGTCATCGTTGGCCTCATCTTTCTCTGCATCACATATTCGTCTTCGAGCATACTTTTTCTTTTTCCTTTTACAAGTGCCCCTAAAATATATTTATTTCGGTTTATTCTTAATCTGAAGCTTATATTGTCCCGTTTAGTTTATTATTATAAAAAAAGATAAATACAAAGCATGGTACCACGAGCTCTGTTTTTGAGTATTACGGGTCTTTTTGATTAGAAATTGAATCGGAATCTTCGATTTCAACGTAAAATTGGTCATTTTGTTCATGAAAAAAATATAAAATTAAATAATTGTCGGTAAAGATATAACAAGAGAGTGAAAATACTATTACCAAATAACAACCAGTTTGAGAAAGATACTGGAGAATTATTTTCTAATTTATCGAACTCTCCAGTTATAATTAATTAGATTTTTTTTTATTTCAGCATCAGGCACGCCACTAAATCTATCTTTTTTGCTCATTTTTTACTTGTATTGATGATAACTATCTGACATCAGACATATGTCAACAAAAATAAAAAACTACAGGGATTATTCCCGAGAATAATAACTAGAGCTTTATTCTCAGTAATAATATAACAAGAGAGTGAGAATAAATTGAAAATAATTTGACAGATCTTTCGAAAACATGTTGCCAGGCAATAGCCACGAAAGCCCGTAGGGCTGGAGTGGCTATTGCCAAATGGCGACAAGTTTGAGAAAGATACTGGAGAATTATTTTCTAATTTATCGAACTCTCGAGTTATATTTAATTAGATTATTTTTTGGTTTCTTCATCAGGCACGTCACTAAATCTATCTTTTTTGCTCATTTTTACTTGTGTTGATGATACCTATCTGACATCTGACATCTGTCAACAAAAACAAAAAAGCTACAGAGAAAATTGCCGGGAATAATCACAAGAGCATTATTCTCAGTATAATAATGACAGGATTGGTTAAAACGCAGACACGTGACAGACAATAAAGCATTTGATTGGTTTAAATAAACGTCAAAAAATAATCAGTATAATAATGAGCAGATTGGTTAAAACGCAGACACGTGACATTCAATAAAGCTATTCATTGGTTACAAGAAACGTCAAAAAATAATCAATGTAATTGTAATTACAATGAAAAATTTTAGAATTACTAAATACTTGCACAAATAATGTAATTAATTGCTGAACTTTTCATTACAGAGCGAATGTAATTGAAAAATTAAATTAGCAATTACATTTCTAAAAATGTAATTAATTAAGTAATTTAATTACTTGTAATTAATTACTGCCCATCTCTGGTGCACGAGAGCCAATTTCCACTCATTTTAAAAATATTATGTTCCGTTTTCGATAAAATCTTTTATTTAAACTTATTTATACTACATTTGAAATAAAGTGAATTTACGATACACCGAATCGTAAACCTACTATTATTAAACTCAGTCTCTAATGCTAGTGGAAAAGAATTTAACGGGCTGTTATCTTAAAACCATAACAACAATACATATATTTATAGCTCATGTTTTCAAAGACTATTTCGATCGAATAGTGGAATGTCAATGTTATGTGCTGCACGTTCCAATATATGTAAGATTTTTAAAGGTATATTCTACAACAAGTTATGGAATGGCACATATTCCACACGAGCAAAAAGTTTGTAATCCGAGACAAAGGCGAGGGCTACGGTTTGCGAGTGTGGGATATGCTATTCCATTACATGTTGATGTTGTAGACTATACTTTCTATAACAAGATTTTGGAAATTATACAAAAAATACAAATATAAAACTGTTGTAAACGTCAAACTCAAATAATAGTTATTTACATACCAAATGCGGGAACGCTTGGTTCCCGGATGAGTGTTTGCCATAGAACGAATCCGGGAACCGAGTTCACGCAAGAGGTTTGTACAATATTTGTACGAAAAGTATAGAACTAATAACAATCCATAAAAAGAAATAAAGTTCTTCAACGAGTTCTTTTGATATTTGTCAAAGTTGCACTATAAATATAAACACACAAATTAATTTGTTTAATATATTAGAAAACAATTAAAATATTTATAATATTTACCGCATTCACTTGCAAATTTGTTATATTTTTATTTCCGCAAAACATTCTTCTTACTCATTTAAACACAGTTCATATGATGTACTTCACGAAATATCACTATAAATTGTTATACCGGGTGGTGCTCGGTAAGTGCGAACATAGGGATTTAACATGGGATATTAGTTTTATGCAATTTCCTGCTCTCCTGTACATTTTACGGAAAAAACTGTAGAGGGAAGATTTATTCAGAATTAAAAGTTACCCACGAAACTGTTTATACATGTTTTATTATGTTTTTAGTTTAGCCGTAACATTAATAATAAATTTCGAAATTTCTGTTACTTTTTCGCAATAGCCATGACTTTTGTTTTATTTTTATGACAAATGCGTTAAATGTCAATTTTTGATGTTTATAAACGTGAATCTAATAATTTAAATTAAATCAAAAAATTCACATTTTTTATTCTTAGAACAAAGTTTTATTTTCATATTTAATTAATAAATCAGTTTCAAGTTTATCAACAATTTCAATTTTTTTCTTTAAATTTTAAATTACAATATTTTAGTGTGAAAGAAATGTATGAAATCAATACTAATAATAATATTAGAACACGTCATAACAAAGTAAATGAAGTAATAATTGTAACAATATTATTTATTATACCTACATACAAAAAAATAAAGAAATTACAATAAATGTTCAAAGAAGCCACCATTTTCAGCAAGACAATAACCAAGTCTATTGTAAAACGAAGCTCTAACATTGGCTAATTGCCTGTCAGTAATATTATCACATTCTTCGAATATAGCTTGTCTTAGTAAATCTAAATTTTCGTAGTGTTTAAAGTAAATTTTACTTTTAAGATGCCCCCACAAAAAAAATTCGCAAGGAGCTAGGTCCGGAGATCTTGCAGGCTAATTTACTCCACCACCACGACCAATCCACCGATTAGGAAAAACCAAATCTAAATATTCCCGCACATTTATTCCATAATGAGCCGGGCACCCATCCTGCTGGAACCAAATATCCTCATCTACTGCAGCTGCCTCATCCAATGCAGGACCTATATGATTTTGCAGAAGTTCTAAATACATATCAGAATTTAAATTTCCCATAATTTCAAATGGTATAATCCTGTTCATAAAAATTCCAACCCAAATATTAATTAAAACAAATCGACGAAATAAAGTGCTGGTCCAGATTTGCCTTTTCTTGCATAATTTCACAAAATGTACTTCTAGTTTCAAAATCAGCCAAAAGAAGTTCTTGATGTGTTTGAAATTTGTAAGATTTATATCCATGTGTTTTTAAAATTCTCAGAACTGTTGAATGATGCAAACCACACTCAGAAGCAATATGTCTTATGCTGTATCTTGAATTTTGAGATATCATAGCCAATACCAATTCTTCATTCACTTCGTTATGACGTATTCTGTTATTATTATTGTTGCCTTCATTACCATCGGTCACAGCTACAGTAGCTGTACTCTCAAATTTTGTAACCAGTTTTGAAATTGTTGATACACTTGGAATTGGTTTATCTTCATATTTAATTGAAAATAAATCCCGCACCCTCCTATAACTATTTCCTCCATAATAATTTTTAATAATGAAGACACGTTCTTCGTTTGAATAAACATTAATTTTATAGCTTACACAAAGATTTAATTTAATAAGATAGATTCACGTTTATAAACATCAAAAATTGACATTTAACGCATTTGTCATAAAAATAAAACAAAAGTCATGGCTATTGCGACAAAGTAACAGAAATTTCGAAATTTATTTTTAATGTTACGGCTAAACCAAAAACTTAATAAAACATGTAAAAACAGTTTCGTGGGTAGCTTTTAATTCTGAATAAATCTTCCCTCTACAGTTTTTTCCGTAAAATGTACAGGAGAGCAGGAAATTGTAAAAAACTAATATCCCATGTTAAATCCCTATGTTCGCACTTACCGAGCACCACCCGGTATACTTTTATTGTATTTCTATATAATATGAACCCTAAAAAACTCACTGGTGCAGAGCTGATCATAATATCTCTTAAATTTTTCGAGATATGGCGGTTTTTGATGTTTTTCGAAGTGCAACTTTGAGGAACTGCAACTCAAAAACTACGCAAGATATCGAAAAATACTCTTCAGTTTTGTGTTATTCGTGCATATTATAGCAAAATAACAATTTTTTTTAAATTGAAAATTTTTGAATTTTTTTTTTCAAAATTTCGATTAGCAATATCTTAAATAATAAACGAGATACGAACTTGCAGACTAAACCATTGGATTCAGCTCATCGAAATACAATAACCCTAAAAATTTCAGAACATTCGGATGTTGGGTTGAAATTTTAGAGCAAAAAGTCTAAAAATGGCCTTTTTTAGGCCAAACGCCAAAAACGTCATTTTCACACTTTTTGCTCTACCACTATAACGCGCAAAGCAAATTTAATGAAATTTTACATACTTATGTATTTTGACGAGCTGAATCGAATGGTCCAATCTGCGAGTCTGTATCTGTTATATTTATCGAGTTATCGCCTATTGAAATTTGGGGGGAAAACTCGAAAAATTTCAAAATTTTAAAAATTTGCTAATTTGTAACAAAATGCATGAAACGAACGGAACTGAGTCTATTTTTCAATATCTTTAATAGATTTTGAGTTGCAGCCACTCAAAGTAGCATTTCGAAAAACATTGAAAATTGACATATCTATATAAATTTAAAAGATATGATGATGCGCTCTACAGCATTGAGTTTCTTAGGGTTTATATTATATAGAAATACAATAAAAGTATATGCCAAATTTAGTGATATTTCGTGTAATCTGAAATTTCTTGTATTAAATTTTCTTATTTGTACAGATATTATAAACATTTTTCAAATTATAACCACAATCCTCGTTTAAATAATTGGGCCATATTGTGTAGTTCCAGATAATGTAACAATTTACTAATCTACAGATAAGTTATCCTCAGGAGTGGAGTATCAATATAAAATACAAAGTAATTTTTAAAATGTTATTAGTTGTGAAAAAAATAATAAAAAGCATGTCAAAACATTTTTTTGACAACTGCATGTTAAACATCATTATTTTATTTAACAGAAAGAACCGAGTATATGCAAGAGGTTTGTACAATATTTTTTGTACGAAATATTATTTACGATTCAATATATCATAAAACAATGTACAATGCTCGGCCGTAACCCGAACAGATAATTTGACAATATAATATTGGGCAAAATTGTGATTTGAAACAAGCAATTAATTATTAAGAAATGATAATAATTTACCAAAATGTTTTGTATGCCTCGCAAAAGTCCAGGGGTATATACAAAAGTGACAGAATAATTTTACAGGGCAACATGAGCATATGTAGAAAAACATCCAAGATGAGACAGACAGCTTTCAGAGAATATTTTATACCATATAGAAACACAATCACAAATGGAGCGTAGATCATTCCAGCGACTCCCAAGTTCACCAGGTTCACCTGGCTATGGGCCTCGCGCCATGGGGGGCAGCGTCTCGGAACTTCAAAACAAAACAACTCTAGTTTATTTATAAAAATACGTCCCGCCATAGATTTCTTAACCAACAATGAAATAACACGGACCACCACATCAAGAAACGCTTATTCCTTCAAAAAAGAAAATAAGAAAAAAAATACGTGTGGCACTCGGGGACTGCCGCAGTAAAGCTATTGCATAGCATTTTTTATCAACTTATGCAATTATAATTATTTATTTATTTTATTTATGCAGTATTTTTTTTTCTTTGATATTAATTCAAGTTACACTTTTTGAGCGTGGTGACCGATAAGAAAACTAATTTTTTTCTTTTATTGAATAAATGAGAATTTAATATTGTTGAAAATATTTTTATTATCTTACAATATATGTAGGATATTCAGGAATGTTTTCCTTGAATCTATAGGTTTATGGTAACTGAAATAAGAAACAAGTTTGAGACTTGATATCCTCTAAATATCTGGAGTCGCACGCACACAAACAAAGTGCCGAAGTCTGCCGAATTGAAACGACGTTAGACGATGCACGGCTTTTAACGCCGCACCGCTGTGCCGGTCGGAGTGGGGGGTGCCAGATTTTTTTCGTTACGGAATTTCTTGATTCGGTCGCCGCGCTCAAAGCCCGCGATAAAAGCTATGCAATAGCTTAAAAATGTAATTGTAACTAAATTTTCATTAAATCATAATTTACTGAGATATTTCAAAATAACTTGATAGGGCTTCAAATAAACTATCACTTCAGTTTATTTATCATCAAAAACTTATCAGCTCTTATATATACAAAATATCAAAATTTTCAGTTTAGGTTGGGCATAGGCTATATTCTGCCATCTGAGAGCGTTCCCAATTGTACGGGTGAAATTGATATTTTGTGACACTTTTGTAAAGTAAAGTGCGCAGTCTGAAGCTCTGCCTTCACTCTCTGTACACCGCGCTCGCCACCACCTCTATTTAGGTCATACTACGAAGTATGATCATACCCATAGACAAGAAAGATAGATTTTTAAATATTGAAGTATCACAAAACCTCAATTTTGACCATCGTGGCGGCGTTCAATTGGGAACGCACCGTAACGGCTTATGCCCAATCTAGTGTTTTATAGAAATCAGTGACAGACTGACAGACAGACAGACATTCACACAGACATAATTGTGAAACTACTAAAATCGTAATTCTAGGGACCCTAAAACGTGCCTATTGATTTTGATATAGATGTCAAATATCAGTCAAACGTCAAAAATTACAATTCAATACAATAATACAAACTAGCAAACCATAAAGTTGGTGTACTTACATTTGTCTAAAATCCCCATATTTTCTAATTTTCTTGAATTGTATATGAATTTAAGACGAAAAGCACTAATTAATTTTGAATTTGGTGAAGATAACCGAAAAGAAATCAAATGACAGTTAAACTGAAAAATAAACAAAAAAAAAAACTGCACCTACTTACAATAATTAAAAATGTTATGAATATATTTTAAAACTCCATTTTACTTTGTATATTTATTTGCATACAATTATCCATAAATATGATAATTTTTTCATGTCAAGAACATATGGGTCACAGAATGTTTTGGTTCAAATTTAGTGTTTACAAACAAAATAATTTGTTAATCAAATTTGTGGAATTTAAATTAGGAAGCTGTACAAATACACAATATTAATTTTATTTACAGTTAGGAGAATAAAATGAAAAGTCTATCTGTATGTGATATGACATTCATTTAATTTATATGTTTTATTCGATTAATAACTATTTTATTTTATTGCAATTATGTTTGCAAGAAGGCATTCCGACATTTCACCACGTATCTTTAATGACAGCAACAAGAAATATTGCTAATTACCTCACCAGGTTAATTACGCTACAGAAGATAAATCAAATCTCAGAAAAAGTTCAATTCGATCTACAATAATTCGATATGATATAGTTTTACAATTCTAATATGTAGAAACTGCGTGGTCGCAAACATAACTGGTTTATTTCTCAAGGACTTCTTAATTGAAATTAATTGAATATATTCTATTGATTTCTGTTAGTCTTTTTACTGTGACCTATATCATTTTATTTAAATAAAATTACCAGTACGTTTTATATTCTCAACTAAAATAATACGAGGTCTGTCTGGCCTAAGTATTGGTATTTTTTTTTTTTTTTTTGTATTGACAGGACGTTTTAGTTTGGGATCATCCTTCACTGGAATTATGAAATTATGAAAAAATCGCTGACGATTAACCGAATCTGTTAAGACTAATTTCTCAATGTTGTCTGTGTGTGAGGATGAATGGATGGATGTGTGTCCGTGTGCGCAATATCTTTTGAACGAGATAAGATATATAAATGAAACTTGGAATTTATACGATTCATGAAAATACGCAGAGCTGAGTTGATTTTCATTGAAATTAAAAAAACCGGAAGAGGAAGTTTACTGGACAATCAAAACATTAAATTCCATATTTTAAATACAGAATCAGCTGTGAAAAAAATTTCAAATGAAAGATGTAAGCTAAAATATTTGGAATACAAAACGTTATTTGCACTTTCCTTGTACATGCTTCGAACTTTGAGAAAAACTAAATTAAATATTTAATTATATATTTCAATAATCCTAGTTACAATGAGAACAAAAATAAAAACATCTAACATAATAGTAAATAATTATAAAGTGTCAAAAATATATGTCGTCTGAAATATTACAAACGATGCTTGGATCAAAATATTACTATAGTCTATTCTACAGGACCTTTCATTAAAGAGACAAATATAGTTCTGTGATTGGTTAAAAAAATACAGTGTACCATTACAAGCAACGGTATACGCTTGGAATTTTGAACTAATTTATATGCACAACTGTAATTTCCCCATCAGTTCGTACACATTTATTATGAATGGAAAGAATAAATTGCTTGGGTGTTTTGGTTTAATACACATTCTTCTAAAAATATACAGATTTCAAATATACAGTGTATCCCACGTAAAAGTTGGCATAGGCAATTAACATGTAAAATCAGTTTTTTGTAAATAAAAAGTGTCCAGCAAAAAATTATGCATCCCAATTTTGTATCACAATGCTGCCAATATCCCTACATCTTATTTAATGCAGATTATTTTATTTTGATACCGCAATTTAATGTAATTAATAATAATAATTCCTAATTTTCCGCCTACTGTTTTTATTGCTACTGACGTATAGTGCTTGCAATATTTGAATGTGTCACTGTCATCAAGAATACATAAAATGTCGAGAACCGTGTAAATATTATTATAATGTATATTATGAGGGCGCAGTGCAAGACAAATATCTGAATACTTCACAGGAATGAACGCTGAATGGTTTCCATCGCCAGAAATTGACAGTGACAGATTAAAATGTTGAAAACAAATTGCAAGCACTATACGTCAGTAGCAATAATTAGTAATTATTATTATTAATTTCATTAAATTTCGGTATCAAAATAAATTAATCTATATTAAATAAGATTTAGGGATATTGGCACTATTGTGATATAAAATTTGGATACATATTTTTTTGCCGGACACTTTTTATTTACAAAAAAACTGATTTTACATGTTAATTGCCTATGCCAACATTTACGTGGGACACACGGTATATTTTTCTAATATACACAATGTAGAAACAACAATATAAAATAAAAATGCAGTGGGCAATGCTATACCTAGATAACTCAAAACAGTAAAGTGCAGTGTGACATTTTAACAGTGTATACATGTTTTGTATTTCACATAGTGTTTAGCACGTGTACGAGGACCAATCACAGCACAGAAAACCACATGGATTTATGTCCTTTTAAAGAAAGGTCTCGTGGATTAGACTACAGGTACTTATAATACAGTAATAGGGCCAACAAACACATTTTATTTTTATTTTTACTTTTAGAGATTTTAATTTAATTTTTACTCGTAGGTTAAAAATCACGTAATGTCTACACGAGATCAATGATTCAAATCTCATCTCACCGTCAAATTACGAATTTCCCGTTGCAGTTCTGCACATACAATTTCAGATTTACTCCGATGACCTATGACTGTGAATGCACCGCTAGTTGCACGTATTTATGCCCCATCCTGTCTGCCGGCCCACTCACAGTCATTTCCAATTTAAATCTTACAATTATGAGCTGCTGTCATAGGCAAAAGTTCTTTGCTATGAACCAGCCGCCTACCGTAAGGTTAAAGTCCTTCAATAATCATTACAATACGTTTTTGGAATCGTGTTTATTTGAGTGTTAGGTGGTAAATACCGTAAGTTTATTTGTAATAACTGCATTTATAAATAGTAATTTTTATTCTACAATTCCATTGTATACGTTTCAAAATTTAAATTATTGTTTTAGTTTGAATATTTGTTTACATACTATTGTATGTGATTATGATAATTATTTCGTGTCAAGAACATTTTGATATATTTTTTGTGTGTTTACAAAGAAAATAAATAGATCAATAATTGTTAATCAAATTTAAAGAATTAGGAAACAGTATAAGTATGCGAAATTATTTGAAAGGTTCTTATTTAAAATTTTTGAATTGCTTGACAATACGTTAATAGGCTATTCTTTGACATTTTTTGTCTCGTAGTACATAAAAATATAAGACCACAGGTGAAAATCGCGAGTTAAAAATTCCCTTAATTAAGCGAGATATTAAAGTTTGAATTTTAAAGATAATGTAGTATTCCAGAAATAAACAAACGGTAATTCACAGAGTTTTGAAAAAAGTGTTTAGAAAATTACAAAATAATAATATATTTAAATTGTAAAACAAGAGAAATAATAGTTATTTACTTTACAAGTGGGCAAAGTAAGGAATTACCGACGAAAGAAATTTTAGCACACGAAGCCGAAGGCTGAGTGTGATAATTTTATCGAGTGGGTAATTCCACTTTGCCCACGTGTGAAGTATAACGTTTTATCCAACATCTCTTAATAAATGCAAAATTTATTAAAGAAATATTATTTGACAGTGACATATGCTTTAAATTTTTAAATTTAAATGTCAATCGAAGTAGTTACCAAGGTGTTGGGTGTTATTATTATTGTTATAAATAAAAAATACTCACTAGTGACTTTCCTCATAATTATACCCACTAGTGGGTAATCTTTTACTTTCCTTGTTTAAAATCGCCATAGCTATAGAGCATTTATTCAGAGTTGTTGGATAAAATAAATTAATGCACTTAAATTTATTTCATTTTTTTCTCATTTTACAAAGACATTTTAACATTCTCGAAGTTAGGTAGTTGGTGGCGCTAGTATCGTACAGTTTTGCAGTAAGTGCTGCATAAGCAGCAAACACGCAAAGACAAGAAAATCACCCGAGCAGAATTCGAACAGATCCGACACGCCCCGAATACGAATATGTTAGTTAAAAAGGAGTAGGAGCTAATACTTGAATCCCATTTGCTCAAACAGACGCGCACATGTCCTACGTCATCACAAACAAAACATCCCGTATTTATTAAACGAGTAATTTATAATTAAAAATATGGATTTTTCCGCATCCTTTAACTTTTATCTTTCACATTTTGAATACATTTTTACAATTTTTGATTATTGTGGAACATCCTATTATTTAATTCTCTGTTTGGAGCATCTCAGTAAACACCTTCATTAAATATTTTTCACTTCCATGTAAACTAGAAATTTCAGAGAGGGCGAGAGCAGTATTATGTTCAACACACGCTGGCTCGTAATTGATTGTGTTCTGTAGAACGTTTGATTTCTCTTCGGCTTCGGTGTTTGGTACATTTTTTATCGGGTGACATGAAAGCCGAGATAACAATGATATAGGAACATGGCGTGCACTGTTCTACTAAAGGCGATTTATTATGTTTTGGCGTGTCTATTGTAGTATAAAATATAAATTAATAAATTCCTAAAAATATGTACATTTCAGAACGCACGTGGCAACCATTATTTACCGAGAGCCTTCTTCAAAACCCAAGTGGCATCCTTCACTGAAATATATAATACTGGAATGCGAATTGAAAATGCGAGCCGAGAGAGACAGCTAGTCGTTGGGCCTACTGTCTTTGTTGTACCATTCTATAAACAAGTGATAGACAAAGAAGGGTGGCCTTACAACATCTATCTGTCCCAGGCTCTTTTTCGCTTTTATAAAAGCCTACAATATAGCGTTCCAGTATTATTATATTTCAGTGGTGCAACATTTACTAAGCGACCTACAACATCCAACTGTTGGCTCGTTTTCGGCTTCCGAAAAGCCTGCAAGTTAACGTTCCAGTATTACTATATTTCAGTTGTCCACCATGATTTTACATAGCAACCGCTCAACAAACGCATAGCAACCGTTTTACAAACAAATTTAAGACAAAGAAGAGAGGCTGGTTGATTGATTTCATAAAAGGCTACAAGTTAGCGTTCCAGTATCTATTATTATATTTCAGTGGTGCAACATGTTTTTATATTGGGCATCCAAAAATAAAATACGCTAACTAGTGGTAGAAAGCTTAACTAACCATAAGGTACATAAATTTCATTGTATTTTGAAATTAATTGTTATTTTTTAAAACTTGATAACAATAGAAGTTGTTTTAAGAATATTCCAATGTAAGTATAACATTTGTTTAAGCCGTATTATTTAAATAACATGTAAAAATGAAAGGTTAATTGTATTTGTAGATTATAGGTTAAGATTGAATTTTCTCCTAAAAAACCTATAAAAACAGGAAAATTTGTAGTGTGTATGGCAACAGTTCTGCTGCCAATGAAAGCAAACTACCAATACTAATGCAAGCATTCGCCATCATAAGATATCATACAAAATGAATTTGACATGTATCTTTTGGGAATTGGGTCTTTCGCCATTTTTTTAAATTTTTTTTATGAAACTTTATCTATATTGAAGACTATCTACACTTTTAAAAAGTCTTAATTGTTATGCATTAAGCCACAATGATTTTTTTTAAATGTTGTGACGTCATAGTAGAGGTGTTGCTGGATCTAAAACAGTAGAGATTGTAAATAATTTTTGTTACATAAATGTTCTATTTTATTGTAATAATAATAATAAAATAAGTAAAAAAATATATGACTACAATTATTTACAATCTGTACTGTTTTAGATCCAGCAACACCTCTACAATGACGTCACAACATTTAAAAAAAATCATTGTGGCTTAATGAATAACAATTAAGACTTTTTAAAAGTGTAGATAGCCCTCAATTTAGATAAAGTTTCATAAAATAAAATAAAAAATGGTGAAAGACCCCATTGTGATCAACGCCATCTCTTGATAATTTGGAAGCCTAATAGCAACCGTTCTACAAACAAGTGTTAGACAAAGAAGATTAGTCCCACAACATCTATCTATCTATCTCAGGCTCGTTTTTCGCTTCCATAAAGCCTACAAGTTAACGTTCCAATACTAGTATAATTCAGTGGCATCCTTTAGGATTCGTAATGCAAGTAAATGAGTAACAAGTAGTAAGTTATGTGTGTGTGAGTTTGTGCAGAATGGAATCCAGGTTAGTCCGAGCTCGCTTGACTCCGGTTAGCACTGAAGCCCTTCATTAAGAAATGTTAAGTGGTGTGTCAACAACCAACAGCAAATGCGAGGAAACCACGACAACCAACACGATAAACTACTTCCGGTTTGGCAGCATTTGAGGTGAATGGAGAATTGGTTCTACTTGACTTGCACTGGATTGTGGGATGTTAAGGTTTCTTCTGTAGATGCTTCACTGCAGACATTCACAGTGTTCATATTGAAGAAAGCAACACATACAAACTCTCAACTGAACAACTTATAAACGGTATAAAATTGGGCAGTGAGTTTTAAACTTTTTAGGGTCCCAACAATAATATTTTTGCCATAATGTTTGTATGTACGTATGTGATCTGTACAGATTTTTTCGTCTAGCAAACTCAAATACTGTAATACAAAAAATACAATTTTGTGTGTTTTTGCTTCTTATTGAAGAGCTGATTATATTTTGCATCAAATTGGTCAACCGGAAGTAGCAGTTTACTAGAAGCCCTTAATAGTTTTCCATGAAAAAACACGGTTAAATTTAATTAAAGTTATCTATCATTGGGTGTGGCACTCTGCTTGGAGTAGGTCTCAGAGATATTTAGTCATATGCGGTTGGCAGACAATACAATTTTGTGTATTTTTGCTTGTTATATTTATATGAATAGCTGATTAGATTTTGGATAAAATTGGTCAACCGTAAGTAGCAGTTCCCTAGAAGCCCGTAACAGTTTTCCGTGAAAAAACATTGTTAATTTTACTTTTCAACAATGTATGTTATTTTGAAAATTGTAAAATATTTAATTTTATATCTGTATTGATTACACTAATTTTATTAATTTTCATTAGATTTAGAGATAATAAAATATAAAGAAATTAAATTTCATAAATCTTGCATTCCATGTACACCATGGAAGCGTTTAAAAATTTTCAATTTTTTACGAAATGTGACACATGTCATTGTGATTGTGAAGCTGTTTTCTTAGTGAAATATGTCAACAAAATAAATGTACCAAAGAAAATTAAATTCCTCAAATATAAATATAAAATAAATAAGAAGATATTTTCCTATATAATCAAATACTATTTTGTACCGTTTAAGAGTTGTATTGAGAGGGAGGTTATGTGCTGCCCACATCCGATTTTTTTAGTAAGAATGATTGAACTACTGTTTTACTTCCCGCCACATCCTGTAAGGAAGGTATAGGAACCAAGCTAAAAATCCGTAGTGAGTTTTTTTTTTTTTAGGGTTCCTAGAATACGATTTTACTAGTTTCGCGATGATGTCTGTGTGTGTATTTGCCTGTCTGTCTGTCGATCTGTATGGATCTCTGGAGTTACGTTTCCTCAAAAACTACTATATATAAAACTTTGTTATTTTGTATATATCAACTGCATCCTCTTGGGAAGAGCTGATTAGTTTTTGGTGATAATCCAATAATCGGAAGTGGTAGTTTACTTGAAGCCCTATCAAGTTATTTTAAAATATCTCAATAAATTATGGTTTAATTACAATTAGAATAATGTTTCAAATATTATCCACAATTGTAAGAAACATTTTTCTCTTACTGTCACCATTTACGAATTACAACACGTTAAAGATTTTGATATTTTCGTTTAAATCTGCTAACCTGTACTTTTTGAAAAACCGAAACAACGGTTGAAAAATGTCATTTTTTGAAACGTATCATAATTGAAAACAGAATTTTTTGAAAGGTGAGCGTTTCTTGATAGTGGTGGTCCGTGTTCTGCATTGTTTGATAAGAACTCTATGGCGGGAGGTATTGTGCTGCCCACAACATATTTTTAAGTGTATTTTTCGTGTCAATTTGTCTGTGTATGCTACATCTAAAATTGGGTAAATACCGTGATGATATGTGTAGGTTTCTTTACAAAAAGGTTAAAAACATCAACACCACCAATTCATCAATGCCTCATCCTTCCTGTTAAAAGGTTAAAATACATCATTACTATTAATAGCTAATAATTTTCCCGTTAGCACGTCACATAGCTTACAAACATTTCATGAAAACTAAAAAGTAAGTTAATGAAATATTACATAACCTCGAAGTCGCACCGGCGGTGGCCAGCCATCCGGATATGAATTTCTTTCCATAATGCGTTGCGCGATGGCCTGCGGCGAGGAAGACAGTTATTGAGTACGACGAAGAATGCGAGACTGCGACCTCAAATATTGACCAGTGATTGAAGCTATGTATGTCTCCACCAGATCAATGTGTAGCGAACAAGTTTTTGTACAGGCCATTTAAATATTTTATCCATAACTTGTTGTAATTAATAAGAAATTACAGAAATGTGGAGTCGTTAGTCGAGAATGCGGGAATTATTATTTTTGTAAAATGCAATTATGCTCTAAGTACGAGAAATTCATAAAATGAAATACTTTTATTATTATTCAAGTAGATTTACAAAAGGGATTAGCGCTAACTCCAATTTTTATTATGACTCGTAACTTGATTTTCCATTCTTAGAACATAATTATTTTAACTAAGGTTGTAAAAAAGATTGGTTAGCACAAAATTTGATACATTTTGTTAATTTAATTAATTTAGAAACGAAGTTACAGATGATGAAAAAAAAATTAGCGTTAATTCCTTTTGGGAATCTGCCTGTTAATGTTTAATATAATTATGCTAATTTATATACAGTGAAT
Organism: Poecilus cupreus; assembly: GCA_963942605.1. Taxonomy (NCBI): domain Eukaryota; kingdom Metazoa; phylum Arthropoda; class Insecta; order Coleoptera; family Carabidae; genus Poecilus; species Poecilus cupreus. The sequence continues at coordinate 2,960,601 of OZ012721.1, read as the reverse complement.
TTCAGCCACTATACAACATTTACTTTTATTTGAAATCGGCACGAAAGTGCTCAAAAATCGTCATTAAAAGCTCAGAAATCGTCACTAAAGTAATCCATTATACGACGATTTTGAGCAACGCGTTAGCAACCGTTAAATAATTATTGTACAAGTAGGGTAATTTTGACAGATATGACGTATTGTAGTAAATTTATATGTAAAATGAAACAATATGTGCAAGAAGAATTAACAAATTAATTCCGATGAAGAAATTGAGAACAAAACACATACTTTTGAGTGTTATATAAGATAACTTCAATGTTCAAGGTTGGCAATTCTGAGTGTCAGTTCTAATAGACAACTGGCAGATGTATAAACTTAACCTATATAATATTTTTTATGTTCAAGATTGGTAACACTGAGTGTCAGTTCTAATTGACAACTGGCAGATGTATAAACTTAACCTATTTAATATATTTTTACAGTTTTTTTCAAATTTTCGATTTCAAATAAAACTTAATATGTACCTCGGTACTGAAGTTTTTGTTTATCACTTCATGGTTTATTTTCCTCTACCCTACGGGCCTCGGGAACTAAATTCCATATTCTTGATAAAAAGTTTAACTTCAGTGCCTTGATACATAAATAACTCTTATATATTTTATAATTTTATTTTACCAACCGTACAATTATGTCCCTCCTATTTGCTGTATAATCCTGTGTACGTTTTTTTTCTTTAAAGTTATTAGTTAGTCAGCAAAACTGATTCGTAGCTTCAAAAAACGCTGGTTGTTTTAAAGGAAACAGTATTTATGCGCCTTTTACCCATTTTGAGTAAAAAAATAAATAAAAGCAAAAGATGTAGGGACAAAAAGAATTACTTCAGGAATAATGAAATTATAAAAGCAAAGGCTGGTACCACAAGCTCTGTTTTTGTGTGATTTAGAGAAGTGTTTTAGCGCTGTACAATGTTCTAAAACGATTTAATAAAAAAATACTTCAAATAAAAGTGATAAATAATGCATTCCTCTGTAACTAGTATTAGAAGCATTTTTTTGATTCAATAATTTTAGAACATTGTACATCGCTAAAACCAAGCCTAAAACATTGCTCTTAAAACACCCAAAAACAGAGCTCGTGGTACCAGCCACAGACTTCAATTCTGAACATGTAAACGTGGCAGAATTTAATCCAACTTACTGGCATTTCCCAATAATTAATTCTGCTTGCGAATGAAGTAGACTCAAACATGCGATATGATAATGTAATGACCAGAGAGCAGAGCACGTTCGCATAGTGGTATCTATACATATCGTTCGTCTTGGTTTCAGACTACTGACTGTGGCGGAGTTTTCTAGTAAAAGTGAATTAAAAACAAGTTTGTATAAGGTCAGTGTAACGCAATCGCACTAGCTCTGGCGCCAGGTTGAGCATAACTGTCCAACGTATGAAGATAATGTGTTTGCTTGGGATGTGACTGTGAGTTAATACTGTTTAAAAAGACTGGAATATATCAGTAGGTGTATTTAAGGACGCGATTATGGTAGATTAGACATTTTAAAAGTTTGTTTTATGATAAACAAGACAATATTACTTGAAAAATATTTCTGGGCAGATTTTCCAAGGTAATTTCGTGATTTTGTCTAATATCGTAAGGATAAGGGGGTCTTTCACCATTTAAAAAAAATAATTTTTTATGAAACTTTATTTAAATTGAAGACTATATACACTTTTAAAAAGTCTTAATTATTATTCATTAAGTCACAATGATTTTTTTAAAATGTTGTGACGTCATTGTAGAGGTGTTGCTGGATCTTGAACAGTATAGATTGTAAATAATTGTAGTCATATATTTTTTTACTTATTTTATTATTATTATTACAATAAAATAGAACATTTATATATTTTAATAATACTAATTTTATGTTCCTACATTTATTTCCATAAAAATAAAAAATAATTGTAAATTGTAATGGGCGCATAAACCATAAACGAAATATGAGCAATTTATATCAAAATCGTGTAACACTTATGGAATAATTAGTAGTAAAGTATTTTTTTTCTTTTAAATATTTTGCAGTAAAGCGATATAACGAATTGAACATATTTTGACGTCACATGTACTTGCATTGGCCACAAATATGAAAATTGCAAATCGCGCGTCTGCCGCTGCGCCCAACGCCTATTGTGGGCTAAAATAGAATAGAAATGTCATTTCATATTTTTGTTTGTTGGTATTTAAGATTATATTTGTTAAGCTTCTATTACTTGCTTTATAATTTCACTGTTTTATTGTGCTGTATTGAAAATCTATTGATTAAAATTGTGTGTTGAGGTTAGGTTTTCACTGATCGTCATATATTCTAATAAAGTTTCATAAAAAAAATTATTCAATATAATTTACTAACATTTTTTGCATGTAGCTGAGCTAATTGATTAATTACTTTTTGATCGTAAATAATGCAATTTGAGGATTGTAATTTAATGTAATTAATAAAAAAAAATTATTACATTTTTTCAGTAATTTGCCCATCTCTGGAAAAACCATACCAGCGAACACTGCATTCTGTTGTCACACCACCAAAAACGAGGTACCAAGGCGGCATATAATCTCAGCAGTCGAGACCGTTAAATAAATAAAAAAAATAATAGAAATTCTAAGAATTCGTCATCGATATTTAGTGGAAATACCTGCGGCTAAATTTATTCCACTATACCTGTTCTTAATCCTCTTATAATAACTACATAGTGCAACATTTTGAGACGCAGCAATCCGTCTATTGTTGCCCACCTCCCAAGATCTTATACTAGATATCTCACAGATCTGTGATCGCATATCTAGCCAACAGCAAACGTGTTGTAGAGCACTAGAACCACCTACGTACTGAGAAGAAACTTGGGCTTGCCCACATACACACACACGCAAACTCAAACTCGAACAGACATACGTTGATATAACGTATGTAGAATATACGTACGAGTTGTTTTCATGCATGTACTATGTTCATAAGAGGCATGTTACGATTTAAGCCTGAATGGAGGGTTATACAGAAGCAAATTTTCGTGCTGCCATCTATTGATGTTTTCATTGAACTACGATGAAATTCACATGGGCGAAACACAAACAAAACGCTGTCAAAATGACAGTTCTTAAAATGATGCTAAATATGAAAAATAAAGTTTGTGTATGGTTTGTGCATAATTACTCCCTTTATTACTATAAAGAATATATGACAAGTGTTAAATTTATTAAGTTACCTAAATAATAAACTTCAAAAATAAAAACATAACCTTGTTAAAACACCATCTCAAACGTCAAAACATGGATGTTTGTGTTAGGAACTTCCATCTCAACTTTTACTTCATCTTTCTCTTTCTTGCCTGTGACGTCAAAATCATAACCCTCCATTGAATTTGAATATGCCATGTAACGATTTTGGTAGATGGACGAAAATATTCGTGGAAAACGTATTAAGTCTATTAATAATGCTGTTAATGGATTATCGTGTAAAGTATAAATTATTAAACAGTTTACATGAAGTGTCAAAGATAATATGTAAGTATTTTTAGATTTATTGTCACATTTCAGTGATATATTATCAGCGTAAACATGCATTTTATGTATTGTGACAAGTCTGTGAAAAGATTAATTGAAAGCAGAATTTTGCAGTTTTACAATTGAATTGTTTGCACATAAAAACAAAACCTAACGTATATAACGAAAGAATCTCAGAAAAGTACCACAAGAAAACAATTGATTTACGGTAACTATGCTTAAAATATAAGTTAGAAAATTGAGCTCCTGAAATATTTACATGTATACATAATATCACGCTATGTTCCACTTAATGGGATAGCACGAACCCAGAAACATAATCAACCAACAATCAATCTCCTCCAAACATTCCTATCCTGACACACCACTTTCGCCTCGTCCACATTCATAGTGCGATTCATACATGCTCGTTTATTCTTCACACTTGGAATTATTCGTTCTCGCAACAAACCATCAATCATACCCAATCAATTAAATGAAATATTTTATTACCATTTTTGCAATACGAGTTCAAATATGACCCGAAATTTTTTTCTCAAAACCTAACGAATAGCCCTAGTGGCAATTTCTTCTCAATATTTTTGCAATGGGGTATCTAGAAGGCGTGTATAATGTCATCGTTACTTCAATTGTTTTTATTCAGTATTTGTCAAAATGATATGAGCAGAAAGTTCATGTTTCCGTTGCGCAACACATAATAGATTTCTTGTGAATGAGGGTGCTAAACCTAGTGATATTTTTCAAATACTTCAAATACAGAATGGGGAATCCATCTTATCAAAAACCCAGGTGTTTGAATGGAGTAAGAAGTTTAAGGAGGACAGCGCAACTGTCAAAAATTTGACGCACGCGAAACGTCCGAGAACGTTGTTATACTTTTTACCTCCTTCCATTAATTTATATTTATTTAAAACTTATCCAAACAAATGGAAACCATAAAACAAAAGCATGCACATATTCTGAATATCTTAACTTTCGAAAGGCATATTATGAAATATAAACGTACTGTTTTCACCGAGTAGCAAACAATATAGACAACATACCAAACTACTTGCAATATTCTGAATTCCTTTGGAACAAGAGAACAAGACAAGCGACAGTCGAACAGAACGCGATATTCATAGCTAGCTATAGCTTTGTTTTCCTCGAAGCTGGAGGTACAATCGAAGGCATAAACAAATTCACACAAAGCATTCAGAAGCATATTCACAAATCTTACATTTCTCAAAGAATTGAGTAGATCTACTACAGAGTTAATCGACCTATATTTTCAATAATAATATAACAAGATAGTGACAATAATTTAATAAATAAAAAATATATATATCGTCACGCCTTTTACCCAGTATGGGTGTGGCACTCTGCTTACGCAGATCTCGGTAAGTGATATATTTTTGCGTATGAAGTGCGGTTACCAGCCATAAAATCATAGCCTCCAAAGATGTTAGTGGAGGAGGAACAACAGGAGTAAATTTAAATTGGCAACTGTCACCTGTGGGATTCGAACTGAGGATCTCACGATCCACAGTCCGAAGCGTTACCGCGAAGCTATTTACTTATTTAATAAACTTTTTGAAAACTTGTTGCTTTTTTGACGATTGCCAAATGGCAACAAGTTTAAGAAATAAACTGGAGAATTATTTTATAATTTATGGAACTTTCGAATTATATTTCATTAGATTATTTTCCGATTCACAAAATGTAAACAAAATTAGGGTAACGCACTAAATATGTATTATACATCACTATCATGTTAAGCTTACCTAACTATCTGACATTTATGAAGGAAAACAAAAGAACAATGACACATTTAGCTGGTTTTAAAAAATGTCAAAAATAATCAGTAGTAATATAACAATCGGGCCTATTCTCTAACAAAGTTGCTACCGTAACAACTTGCTAATTGTGACAAAAATGAATCGTTTTTTGACACCTAATGAAATATTCTCCATTATACATAAAGTTTCGATGCGATTTTGTCGCATTTAGCAAGTTTCTACGATAACAACTTCATTAGAGAATTTGATCAAATATCAGTAGTAATATAGCAAGTGGGAACAAATTGAAAATAATTTGACAGAAACTGGGAAACTAATTTATGGAACCCTCGAATTACGTTTAGCTAGATTATTTCTTGATCCACAAATTCAAAACAAAATAGATAACGCATTTAAAATGTATTATAAGTCACTGTTATGCTAACCTAACCTAACTATCAGACATATGTCAAGAAAAAACAAAAGCTACATAGATTATCATTGGGATTAATCTTTAGAGCCTTATTTTCACATAATAATGACAGAATTGGATAAAACACAGACTCGTGACAATAGCAAATAATAGTAGTTCATATATCACAGGTATGTTTTCCTCTGTCACTTCGTATGTCTTATGTTATGTTATGTTAAATAATTCTGTGTTAAATTATTCCTGTGTTCTATACAAACTATAAATCCAGCTTAAGAAGATAAAATTCTTTCTAGGTGGAGTTCTTGTCATTTTTATTTCTCTCTGTGAATAATGAAGTACAATAAGTAATGATTTTGATACGAATAAAGTCATCTTTATTTACCGGTTGTACATAAAAGATTTTTAGTTTAGTCTGTTCTCCTAGATTGTTTCTTGGAGTGTACTCGAACTACGTACGTACGTGTGAAGGTTATAAAAGTCTGAAGTGTTTGTTCTATAAATACGGAATGTTAAATGTAAGCGAAAGCACAGAACTGGTACAGATACAGAACAGGCCAAGTTTATATTCTGTCAATATCAAGGCGAAGTGCTACATTTACGCTGATACTGCGTGCTTTCTTAAACACACTGTATACATGCTGTGCTAGACAAATAAATTCAGAGATCGCTATTTTAGGCAGGTACCACCAGAACTTTTGATACACATTAATTCTAATAGTTAAAACAGCTGACAGTTGTCATTTTAACTTTACCACTGTGGTATCACGAACTCTGATTTAGGGTGTTTTAGCCTCGGTTGTAGTGTTGTACAATGTTCTAAAATTATATGATAAAAAATATTTAAAATAAAGTGGTAAGTAGATAATAATAATTTACAGCAGAGGTTGCAGTTTCATTGACGAGGCGAAGCCGAGGCAATGAATGCTGCCGAAGCTACCTATAAATCTGTGTTTGGTGCCGAGTTGAACACATATTTTTTTTGCCGATTTGGAATTAATATTAATTTAGTGATTATTTTATATACATATTTTGAAGGTTATCGCTGTCAAATTACGTTGCCATGCGTATGTTGAACGGTTGTTATGCATTTGCTAACGGTTACTATGCGTTTGTTGAGCGGTTGCTATGTAAAATATTTTTACAGCCTAGGTATTAAAGTGACACTTTACAGACTGCTAGCAGTCCGTAAAGTGTCACCTTTAATGTTAATTGGCAAAAAAAAAACATTTTAGTTCAATAATTTTTGATAAAATTGCGATTTAGAAAATAACATTTGCGATCATTTTCATGAGTATTGATTTGGAATTTCACCCCATTTTCAACAGGTTTGTCGATAAAATCATACCAATATGTTTTTGTCAAAAATAAATTTGATTTTTTCGTTAATTATAGATAAGAACACAAAAAAGAGACTTAATTTCCGGAACTTTTCAAGAAAGAATTACTTCCGAAAATAGAACCAGTTCAATTAAAATATTTACGAACTTGCATGATCTTTAAAGTAAAATATACGAAATTCTTTTTGTTACTTTAATCAATTTAGATCTGCTTGGAGTCTCCCAAATCAAATAAAATAATTAATCATTAATTCATCATCCACAAAATACGAGTAATTTAAACAGCAGAAATCACGTCCACTTTCATGTTAGCCATCAATATTTCAAGTTGAAGTCACGAAATAGTTTTGAACATTCAACTCTTCCCAGAGTTGATTCATTGATTCTGTGTGGTCGTGTCTCTGTATTCGGTGATCTGTGCGAACTTCAAATATATGATTCATACTCGTACACTAATAGGTCCAGCTCATTGACGAAACAGAGACCTGTTTATAATACAGCACGTTGCTATGGTTACAGCGGAGTGTAAGAGTATACTTATCGAGTATGAAGTTAGCTCAAGATGTTGTGCTGATGAGTGAGGCATCCTGTCAGGCAATGTAAACAATGGATGCTTTATGTAACTAACTTCGCAGTTTTGCACTTTTGTGAAGCTAATATCAAGTACCTACAATAATTTATAATTTTGTCCTATGACTACATTAGGGTGAATGAAAAATCAGGTTTCCAAATTTCAAATGGGACAATACTAATTTTATTTCTGTTAAATAATAGTATATTATACATTAAGGGAGAGAAGTGTATGATATGAACACGAGCCGTAGGCGAGGGCTACAATACGACAAGGGAAAAAAATCTGGTGTAGGCACCACACTACTTTCTTATACACATAAAACCAAATGAACACGTATGCCTTGTTCCTTGCGTATAACTTTATTTTGAAAATTATTTTACACTTACATATTATACCTGTTTATTTTTTCATTCTCATTATAACTCTGTTTTTATTTCTTTAAAACTTTCTAATTAATAATACAAAATTGCTTTTATTTAAAATATTTTTTGTTGGCATTGTAACTAAGATTATTGAAATATATTATTAAATATACAATTTAGTTTTTCTCAAAATTAGAAGCATGTACAAGAAAAGTGCAAATCTTTCATTTGAAACTTTTTTTAGCTAATTCTGTTTTTAAAAAAACTGAATTGATTGTTTTGTATATCCAGTGAACTTCTTCCGGTTTTCCAATTTCATTCAAAATCAACTCAGCTGTACATATTTTCATAAAACTTATAAATTCTAAGTTTTATTTTCATATCATGTCTCGTTCATGAGATATTGTGCTCATCCATCCATCCAACCATCCATCCATCCTCGCACACAGACATCATTGAGAAATATACTATTATTTTCATGATCCCAATATTTCTGATGTTTTTTTTTTGTAATTCAAATTGTTTATGATAGTTACCTTTGATTTTTTTAATTTGTTAATTTTTTACATTATTTGAGCATGTTCCCTCACTATGGTAGAGAAAGTGCACAAATTTCCCGTAAATATGAAATTGGCTGTTTCTGTCATGATTGTGGTATCAAAGAAATGGATCTTTCAGCACTAGCTGTATAATAAACACAGTATGTATTTAAGGCAGGTTTCCTATTCAAATACAGATTTCAAGAGCTAGCGGTCATGTCCAAAGCTCATTTATAATTTGCTTTCTGCACATATGCCAGTTTATGTTCCCAGCCAAAAAAATCTGTTTGTATAATATATTTCATTGAAGGCTGTATAAACATCCAAACTAACATAATGAGTCATCGTGATCATCATCATTTAGCACATTACACTGGGAGTTGGGAGACGAGACGAGCCGCGGTCAATGGCAGATTCCGCCCGTCGCAGATATGACTGCGTTTGTGTTTGTGTTTGACATTGCAGTCGAACATTCGACACCCAAATAAGTTCACAGCGGAGAGAACGTTAACATTGACCTTATATTTAAATTGCTATTAGTTACTTACTGTTGATAATAATTACACGCTCTGTTTTGGATGATGTATAGTGTTTCGTAGATTTGATTATTTTGACATTTTGGCAGTTGTCCCCGACATATATTTTGATTAAAACAAAGTATAACTTCTTAAACATACCAGGTAGTACATCTGTTTGTATTTTTACTTTCTTATACGAAGTATTGGAATCATAAAAAAATCGCTGACGAGATTTTTGCGAAAATACATATTTTGACGTCTACTGAATCCGTTAAGATCAATTTCTCTGTCTGTGTGTACGGATGCATGGATGTATGCCCGTATGCACAATATCTCATAAACGAGATAAGATATATTTTAAAAAACTTGGAATTTATAAATTTCATGAAAATACGAAGAGCTGAGTTGATTTTGAATGGAATTGAAAAAGTGGAAGTTTTATGTCAATCGACAAAAAATCAGTCTGTAAAGTGTCACTTTTACATGTAACAATATTTTACATAGCAACCGCTCAACAAACACAAATGCATAGCAACCGTTTAACAAATGTATGGCAACTTAATTTGATGGCGATAACCTTCAAAGGAAATAATTTTTAAATTAATATTTATTACAAATTGGCAAAAATATGTTCAACACGGCATCAAACATATATTTACAGCTTCAGCAGGATCTGCTGTAAATCTGGTATTTTAGTGCCTAGTTAAAACAAATAACTATTGAACCTATATATTTCATATTATATATTTTTTTTTCACGATCGAGAAACTCGGTGTCTATGATACCAAAATCATGACAGAAACAGCCAATTTTATATCGACAGGAGATTTATGCACTTTCTCTCCCGTCGTGAATAATGCGAAAAATGAACTATCATAAATTAAATTACAATTCAAATAATTATGAAATACATAAAATCATCATAAATATTGGGGTCGTGAAAAAATAGTATATACATCGCTGGAGAGAAGTGTTTTTTTCTCTTGTCGTATTGTAGCCCTCGCCTACGGCTCGTGCTTCAATTTACTCCGCGGGAATAAAACATACACTTCTCTCCCATAATGTACAATATAATATATTCTAAAGATTATTGCTAACTTCTTTCATTTGAAACAATTTTTCAGAAGTGTTTTTATATTGGAAATAAATTGAATTTATTATTTTTCCTTCGACTGCTATAGAAAGTTGGCTATGACAATTGCATTTTTCAACGAAAAATCGATGTTTTCTTAGGAATTTTATTTTGTCGGTCGTCTCCGATAGCAACGAGCGACAATAGTGTGGTTTTTCTTTTTTTACTAATTCATCTCCATGGATACGAAGGAAAAGAACAGCTACATCAATCTATAACAGGTTGACAGGAATGTCCTACATGCGTTTATTTTAATGAAATAAAATAATAAATAAATAAATATATCATCACGCCTTTTACCCATTGTGGGTGTGGCACTCTGCTTACGCAGATCTCGGGTAAGTGATATATTTTTTCGTATGAAGTGCGGTTACCAGCCGTGAAATCATAGCCCCCCAAAGATGTTAGTGGAGGGGGAACCACAGGGGTAAATTTAAATTTGTAACAGTCTGCGGTGGGATTCGAACTGAGGATCTCACGTTCCACAGTCCGACACGTTACCACGGAGCTATTTACCCCATAATTAATTCAATATTTTTTTTTTACAATTAGTCATTGGAAAAATATTGTGTATGTTTCGAGCGCAAAGTATTTATGTCGCTCTCACACAAAACACAACTCTGCGCTCTAAATATACAAATATCTATTTCAGAGCTATTACCATATTTGAAATAAATTATTGTATTTATTATTTTGTGTTTTCAGTACTCAATTCAAGCCGTCAAACTCGAGTGATATGAATCCATCAACCGCCAACTTTTCATTTCTTCCAGTAACATTCCTATCCAGACCATGCGCCAGTATTTTCTATTTTCGGCAATGCACTCAACCTGCATGCAAAAAGCCCGAGAGAAACCATTTATTCAACCAACTCTCAACTGTTTGGTTTGCTACGTAACACCCACGCACCCGCCACTCTCACTAGCATTTGTCAAACATTCCTCGTCCGCGATTTGTCAGCCGCTATCGACAAAAGAGCATCAGAGGAATGCCAATGTTGCTGGCGAGTATTAGTATTAGTATCTCGTTTCAAGGAGACTCACGTATTTTTAGTCGACGCGGTAATTTGGACAAATGACAAAATGGAAGATTTATTTTGGTAGATTTTTATTGTCTTTATAAGGAAACAACTAATTTGGAGATATTATTTATTTATTTGTAGTTGAAAAGGTCATGGTTGGTTATTTAAAGAATGTAATAAAGTAATGAACCAAGGTTTTTACAGTAAATAATATATATTTACTTCGTTATTTCTGTGAAAGGACTTTAAAAATAGTTGGCTGTTAACAATGAAAATATGCATAGGCGCCGACTACGGGGGGGCTTCGGGGCTTCAGCCCCCCCCCCGAGCACATTGTCGAGGGGCTTAGCTGCCCCGAGATTTTGCATTTTATAATTGCGCGCATAAAATCTGACATGAACGCAGCATTAATTATTATTCTTCAGGTAACTTTGATTGAATGATTGAAGAATTTAGTGGAGTTTTTACTTTTTAAGGTGTGTACATAGCATTAGAAATATTGTTTCATGAAACAAAAACACGACCGAAAATATAACCTAATTTTTTATTTATCGTTTTATTTGAATGTAAGGTATGTATTTCACTTTTTAACTTGGATTTCATTTACTTATGTTTATTTTTCATCTCTGTAGATGTCGAATAATACATTTTTTAAATAATTCTATATTGTCAAACTTAATCTCAGCCCCCCCGAGAATTTTTAAAAGTCGGCGCCTATGAAAATATGTACATGTCGTTAATGGAGACAGTAAGAGAAAAATGTTTCAACCAATAATTATAGATAATAATATTTGAAACATTATTCTAATAGCAAAAATTGTCTTTTAACAATATTTTACTGAGACATTTCAATATAACTTGATAAGGCTTCAAGTAAACTACCACTTCCGGTTATTGGATTATCACCAAAAACTAATCAGGTCTTCACAAGAGGATACATTTGATATATACAAAATATAAAAATTTTCAGTTAAGTAGTTTTTGAGAAACCTTATCTCCAGAGATCCACACAGACTGAGAGACAGACAGACACACACACAGACATCATTACGAAACTATTAAAATCGTATTCTAGGTACCCTAAAATATGCTCATCCACTGAAAACTCAATACCGAATTTTTGACATGATTCCAGGATGTGGCAGGAGGTAAAAATTACATTTTTCAAACTTTGCTTTGATTTTTAAAAAAGCACAGGTTAGCAGATTTAAACGAAAAAAGTTTAATATAATTTTCTTGAACTTCTTGTAATTCGTATAAGGTGCCAGTAAGAGAAAAATGTTTCAAACAAACAACAATTGTAGATAATATTTAAAACTTTATTCTTATAACAAAAATTGCCACTAAACTGTAATTTACTGAGATATTTATACATAACTTGACAGGGCTTCCAGTAAACTACTTCACCTGTATATGAAATAAATAGTTGTATTTATTTTAATTTATAATAAAATGAAATAGTAATCATTTTGCAAGAGTTGTTAAAACTATAATTATTTGCCTACAAATGAAAGTTTTAAGTTCAAAACATATTACAGAAAAAACAGTATATAATAATATAAATAATCCATAATTTTATCTATAATTATACTTCATTTAATGAAAAAAGCATAAAATCACGTTCATTGCCTCCCATCGTAGTATTTCCAGCAAATAACCAGCTTTAAGAAAATATCGTCCCGCAACAAAATTATAAAGCAGATCTTCTCTAATTCCATAAATTCCCTCCGAGTGACTTCGCAACGACTGTTTAATTAGAAGATAAGAAAGAAGAGTCACAAGAGTAAAAAGTAAAATAGCAGATCTTCTCAGAGCGCAGCGATGCACACTAGATGTTAATGCGTATATTAACAGGGTCATTATAAGCAGAACGAATAATTAAATGGTAATTATCTGAGGCATACGTAGTTAACTTCGCTAACCTGTACGATTATTCTGAAGGTAGGAATGTTTACAGTCTCAATGTCTTTTATTAGTTAGGTACTAAATTACTAATAATATTATGATGTAGCCTCCCACGTAAATAACTAAAAAAGTACAAAATAAAAAAAGTTTTCTTTCTAAATAAAACGTCATTAGAATCTGATGACACCTTTTTTTTTCAGTAAATTTGAGTAAAATTATAAATATAGATACAACTTTAATATTAAAAGGCATTTAGTTAATAAGATACCTCTAGGTAAGGGAGGTATTGTTTTTGGTCAAAAAATTGGATAGTGAGTTTTCAATGAATAAGCACGATTCAGGGTCCCTACAATACGATTTTACTATTTTCGCGATGATGTCTGTATGTATGTATGTGTGTGTGTAGTCTGTGGCAATTTTTTCGTCTCGCATAACTCAAATACCATAATACCAAAAAATACAATTTTGTGAATTATTGCTTCTTATATTTAAATGAAGAGCTGATTAGATTTTGGATGAAATTGGTCAACCGGAGTAGCAGTTTACTTGAAGCCCTTAACAGTTTTTCGTGAAAAACACGGTTAAATTTCATTTTTTAACTATTTATGTTATTTTGAAAGTTGAGGAATATTTAATTTTACATGTATTTTGATACACAAGTTTTATTAATTTTCATTAGATTTAGAGATAATAAAATATAAAGAAATTAGATTTTACAAACCTTGCATTCCTAGTACACCATGGAAACATTTAAAAATTTTCAATTTTTTACGAAATGTGACACATGTCATTGTGTGTTTGTTAAGCTGTTTTCTTAGTGAATTATATGTCAAAAAATTAAATAAATATACGAAAGAAAATTAAAATTCTCAAATATAAATAGAAAATTAACAAATAAGAAGGTATGTTTCTGTATCAAGTACTATTTTGTATCGTTTAAGAGTAGTATTGGGCGGGAGGTTATGTGCTGGCCACATCAGATTTTTTGAAATTGGCATCCCATTTAAAATTTTTCGCTTCTTGACGTCATCTTGTAATTCTATGAAACACGCTCTTGTGGAGAGCGAGGAACTACACCAACTGTCAAATTGACTGTTATCTGTCATTGTTATGTACTGAGAGGTTTTTACAAATATAGTTTATTCACATTACCTGGGCAAAATAATATAACAAATAAAAAAAAACATAAATTTAATTTGAAAATCGTTTTTAACTGCAACATATGAAATGAGATGACAGGTGTGATAATGAGACTACCAACATTACCGACAAGCGACAAAATATAGTACATCAAAGCATTTTTATTTTAACACTTCCTAAACTCTTTATCTAAAAACGCTATAATTAACGAATACCTAATTTAATTTATCGGAGTATTTATTTTAATAATAATAGGTAATTATTACAACCCTGAAAAGCAGATTATTATTTGTTATCAACACCTTGTTTGCCTTGCCATGCTGTATATTCTATTACAAGATGACGTCACGTATTTGCAACCGCAAAATTTCATAAAGGAAATTATGAATGAAAAGTTAAAAAATTATAAGAAATATTGAATAATATGTGACTGAAATGATCTAAATTTTTATAATTTGTAAAAAAACACTTTTTTTATTTGCATTTTTCTCAACATTTTTATTATGTAGGATTTATAAGTGTGTTATATCATTGTATTCAGAAAATATACTGGTAGGTTCTAATTTAAAATAAAAAAGTTGGATCACATATTTTGAGAACCACTGGTTAATGAAAAAATTTGTTTTGTTCATTTTAATAGTCATATAATCTAGAAATTGTTTGCTAATTTATCAAACTTCGTATCTTTTATACTTCTCGAGATAGCAATAGTGTAGGACTAAAATGGAACACCCTGTACATCTTGTTTATTAATTGATGGCATTGCAAATCTATGAAAGCAGATTATCACACTCAAAATGAATAAATGGCTTGACGATATACCATTATTATTTCGCTTTTTACAGCTTTTCGTCTAAAAACTGTAGCTCCACTTACACACTTATAAATAGCTCCTAGGCACACATGTTTATAAACAACAAAGAAAAAATTCGCCCATAACTTCCGGGCTGCCATGTATAAAACCACAACACACACAGACACACTCATATTGTATGTGTGTCAGTTACAGCCACCCCACATATTTCCATCAAAGTATACAGTTACAAACTCTTTCCCTTCTCGTTTTTCCACAGTTTTGAACAACAACCCTACCCAATAACCTAATCACGCATAGCGGAGAAACCCAAACCGGACCCAACATAACCTGTATCCTTCATTATACATTGTCAACAGCTGCTTCACACAATAATACTGTGAGTATTGAGTGAGTATTGTCAGAGATATAGAGTATTAACCACAACCATTGCCTTGTAATATACTTTAATTTACTTCACAATGGTCGCATAAACCATAAACGAAATATGACAAATTTATATCAAATCAAAATCGTGTAACACTTATGGAATAATTAGTAATAAAGTATTTTTTTTCTTTTAAATTTTTTTGCAGTAAAGCGATATAACGAATTGAACATATTTTGACGTCACATGTACTTGCATTGTGCTATTGGCCAGAAATATGAAAATGGCAAATCGCGCGTCTGCCGGTGCGCCCAACGCATATTGTGGGCTAAAATAGAACTACGAAATGTCATTTCATATTTTTGTTTGTTGGTATTTAAGATTATATTTGTTGGGCTTCTATTACTTGTTTTATAATTTTACTGTTTTATTATGTTGAGATGAAAATCTATTGGTTAAAATTGTGTGTTGAGGTTAGGTTACATCACTATTAGCGCCACTGTTCTCAAACTTTTGTTGATATTTATTTGAATATCAAGTAAAATACTCTTAAAGTTTTCAAAAGAATATTGTCTTAGTTTATATTAAGTTTAATTGTTGTAAATTAAGACTTATAATATGAAAATATTATTTTTATATTAAAAAATATATAATATCTACTATCATGGAAAATCGTTGTTTTAGTGCCACTGGAGTAGTACCTGTGACGTCACACAAACTTTGAAAAATCATTTCTCGGGTAATATATGAAATTTTCCCATCGGGTTTTCACTGATCGTCATATATTCTAATAGTTTCATAAAAATAAATTTTAAAAAATTGGTTTATTGGCCCATGGGAAGCAGGATCAACCTTGTGAAGTATAACTTTACCTCCGATTTGGATCAAACTTAATTTATTACCTTTAGCCATTTCCAGAATGCCATGATACACAAAACATACAAATAGTTATATTGTTTGAGTTTGACAGATGACATAATTTTAATGATTATTGATTTGTTTAAATTATTTTATCCAACACCTCTCAATAAATGCTCTATAACTATGGCAATTTTAAACACGCAAAGTAACAGATTATCCACAAGTGGGTATAATTTTGAGGAAAGCCACTAGTGAGTATTTTTTTATTTATAACAATAATAATAACACACAACACCTTGGTAACTACTTCGATTGACATTTTTATTTAAAAATTTAAAGCATATGTCACTGTCAAATAATATATCTTTAATAAATTTTTCATTTATTAAGAAGTGTTGGATAAAACGTTATACTTCACACGTGGGCAAAGTGGAATTACCCACTCGATAGAATTATCTCACTCAGCCTTCGGCTTCGTGTGCTAAAATTTTTCTCGTGGGTAATTCCTTACTTTGCACACTTGTAAAGTAAATAACTATTTCTCAGTAATTATGGAAACATTTACAATCTTGAAATAATTTAAACAAATTTATTTTTATCATATCTCAATAAATAATTGAGTAAGACTAAATTTTTTGACGATCTCGGTGGCGTAGTGGTTATGTCATTAGTCTAGCACACCAGAGGTCGTGGGTTCGAATCCCACTGAAGAGCATGGTCGTTTGTTTTCACACAAATTCATTATCATCCACTCATGAGGCGTCATATGACCATAGTAGTTAGTCCGCCTCCCATAATAAAAAAAGAGTAAATTTTGTTATAATAAAAAAAAATCAATTTTTCCATTTTGTACCGTTAAAAGTTGTTTAGGCGGTAGATTATGTTCTGGACACATCAATTTTTTTGAGATAGACATTAGCTTATTTAGTGATGTCAACCCCATATATCTCAACCAGCCCAACTCCATCCACCACCACTCATTGTCTGTCGTATCCTCCACTTCATGCATGTGTGTGTGTGTCGCGCACGCCCTCATCCACTCACAACTTCCGGCCGTGGCGGGCCAGCGCTAGTGGGGCCCACCATCTCCATCACTCGAAGCGGCACACGCCCATGTCGCTCCGTCAGTGTCTGGGTGTCTGTCATGTGAGAGTGGCACGTGCCACTGTTATTAACGTAATGTATGTGTGTGTGTGAGTGAGTGGGAGATGTGAGGCACATGTATGTGACATGATGTGAGCATTTGTAATGTTGCATTTGGCTGCTGTCTTCATCATGGTGATTCTTGAAGAATTGATGATGGATTTATGCTAGTTTTTACCTCCCGCTTAAATGTGCAAATAGCTGTTATTCTCTTTGGACAAAACCTCAGTTCGTTTCAGATTAGATAAAGTCAGAAAATCGGTGTTCTTTTTGACACAACTGTGCAGCTTTGTTCTGACTTCTCCACTTTCCGATGCTACACTACCAGTTGTGTGCAAACTCAATAGTTATTTGAGAATCGAGTTGTGAATTATTGAGTGCAGATAGAGCATTGTTTGTTGCATGCGGCGAGAAAATGGTCAATTACGAAGTACCAATTACGAAGCCAAAACATAAAAAATCAAGAGAATATATTGCAAATATAAATGGAGTATATTGACAATGAGTGTGTTTAGATTAAGATTTGAAGATTTTGTTTTATAATGTTGATAAATTGATACAGTACAAATTGCGCACAAAGATAAGATAAAATCTAATAACAGAGATCAGTTTATAGTTACAGGCAACAAAAATAATCCGTCATTATTTTTAATACAGTTTTATCATAAACCTACTGAAATGATAAATTATAAAACATCATCAAATGAAAACTACTTTCATAATAAATAATACAATTTATGTATATATCGTATGATATACCGAATCGTAAATCTACTATTATTGAGCTCTGTTTCCAGTGGTAAAGAATCTTTTTACGGGCTGAGCTCGGTAAAAAGATTTTATTTCACACAGTATCGTGTATCACATTGGCACAGATTTCAGTCCGGTAAATGGGACTTTAAAGTACTGTTGTTTTTTACGATAAGTAATTTGATCCACAAAATCACTTTCCGCATTCGTTTTTGAAAAATGTTAGAAATGGCAACAAAATAAAATTGGTTGCTATCATTATATGTTTTTTAATCTTTATTAAGACCAAAACGACCTGATTGTTTTTAAGAAAAAAAAAAAAATTCGTCCAAAAGTGTAAACAAATATGAAATAAACCGTTGTACGTCATACTACCGTTAATAATTTTCAATTCAAGGTACACATTACGAAAACATCTTATTCGTACCGTAAAATATAATTTACTGGACTTGTAATATAAATAAATTACGAGCTGTTATTTTAACCATACCAATATATTTATTGTGTATGTTTTCAAACGCTCCAATAAATGCAAGATATTTTAAATTATTTACGATTCGGTATATTATAAAACATTGTTGTACAATGTTCCACCGTACCGTAATCCAAACTTTATATGCTCGCACATACAATAGAGTAGGTGTAAATTACTATTACAAATACATAAACAGCCGCTGCCACAAAATAAACCAAGTTAAGTCTCTCATATTTCGTTTTAGCTTCACAGAATTTCAAATCCTCTAAGAAGATTTAACGGACAATATTTCCTGTCTGCTTCTGGGAAGTTTTAAAAATTCCTCATTTATTATTCATCCCAGTAGCCGTGCCTGCACCGGCCAAGGCAGTCGTCGTGTTGTGTGCGACCTTGTGGACATGACGTTGAATAACCCTTCAATGACCTGCCTCAAAGATACCTATATCACAGGCATGACAGGGGAGAGAAGAGGGGTAGAAAATATAGGTAATTGTGTACTAGACATGCCTTGGACTGCTTGGACTCTTACACATACTTAAATGTAGTTAAACTGGAACCTGAATTTGTAGGTTTTTATGAAAGTGAAAAAAGAGTCTGAGATAGATAGATGTCATGGGTCATCCTTCTTTCGCTAACACTCATTTGTAGAGCGGTATGTAAAAACAACGTACAACAAAGATAGATAGCCCAATAACAACACTACTACATATAAAACCAACTGATCACGTATGACTTGTTCCTTGCGTATGACTTTATTATGACAATTATTTGACATATAGATGTTAAACCTGTTTAATTTTTTTTTCTCATTAACTATGATTTTATTTTTAAAACTTTCTCACTAATATTACAAATATTGCGTTTATAATATTTCAATATTTTTTGACACCTCACAATTATTTGACATATAAATGTTAAAAATATTTTTGTTTTTGTTCCCATTGTAACTAAGATTACAAAAATATATTATTAAATATATAATTTAGTTTTTTTGCCGATTGACAAATGAATAAAAATAAGTAAACATTAAAATTTATTTTTTTGCCGATTGACATTAAAGATGACACTTCACGGACTGTTAACAGTCTATGAAGTGTCACTTTTATGGCTAGCTGTAAAAGTATTTTGCATAACAACCCCTCAACAACCGCATAGCAACCGTCAATAAAAACATAGCAACCGTTCAACACACGCATGACAACGTAATTTGACAGCGATAACCTTTAAAATATCTATATAAAATAATTACTAAATTAATATTATTTCCAAATCGGCAAAAAAATGTGTTCAACTCGGCATCAAACACAGATTTATAACTTCGGCAGCATTCATAGCCTCGGCTTCGCCTCGTCAATGAAACGGCAGCCTCTACTGTAAATCTGGTATTTTGATGCCTAGTTAAACAAATAACTATTTTCTCAAAATTCGAAGTATGTACAAGAAAAGTGCAAATAACATTTTATATTCCAAATATTTTTTCACAACTGATTTTTGAAAAAAATGGAATTAATTGTATTGTGTGTCTAGTAAACTTCCTCTTACGGTTTTTCAATTTCATTCAAAATCAATTCAGCTCTTCATATTTTCATGAAACATAAATTCCAAGTTTCGTTTACATATCTTGTCTCGTTCATGAGATATTACGCACACCGACATCCACCCATCTACACACACAGACTTCATTGAGAAATTGGTCTTAACGAATTCAGTGGACGTCAAAATATGTATTTCCATTTCTCGTCAGCGTTTTTTCACATAATTCCAATACTTCCTTAAACTTTGTATAAGAAATTAAAAAAAAAAGTATTTCAATTCTACACCCTTTATAAGAAAGTCGCGTGGTCCACACGAGATTTTAGAATGAAATCTTTAGCGGGATACAATAGCTCCTTATAATTAAATAATTGAAAGCAATGCAGTCTAGATGGTAGATACCGCGATAGACAAACAGATAGCGTTGAAGAATGTAGTAGTTTGTAGTTTAACCGGACACGGCACTCCATTTCCGGCCCGGGGGCTTGTACCTGTATGTATATGGTGCAAGTAGAGTTCTGTGTTACCTACATGAACTATGACCATGAAGCGTGACCTTATTTCCCTTCCCACGAGAAAGGGCACCGGACATGGGTTTAGATTACGTTCTGCTGAAGAGAGGTGATAGTTGATAGGAGATTTGTTTGATGTGCTGTTTTATACTTCATCTAGATTGTATTCCAAAGAATAATTTGAAGATAAAGCTTATTTGGATATAGTATATTGTATAACTAGTGCTGAAACTTGGATATTTCACATATGTTGTACTTCAATTTCACGAAATATCATTAAAAATTGGCATATATTTTTATTGTATTTCTATATAATATAAACCCTAAGAAACTCACTGGTGCAGAGCGCATCATCATATCTCTTAAATTTTTCGAGATATGGCGGTTTTTGATGTTTTTCCAAGTGCAACTTTGAGGCACTGCAACTCAAAAATTACGCAAGATATCGAAAAATACTCTTCAGTTTTGTGTTATTAGTGCATATTATAGCAAAATAACAAATTTTTAAAAAATTGAAAATTTTTGAATTTTTTTTCAAAATTTCGATCAGCAATATCTCAAATAATAAACGAGATACGAACTTGCAGACTAAACCATTGGATTCAGCTCATCAAAATACATAAACCCTAAAAATTTCAGAACATTCGGATTGTTGGTTGAAATTTTAGAGCAAAAAGTCTGAAAATGGCCTTTTTCAGGCCAAACGCCAAGGGGTGACGTTTTTCGCCAAAAACGTCATTTTCACACTTTTTGCTCTAACTCCATAACGCGTAAAGCAATTTTAATGAATACTTATGTATTTTGACGAGCTGAATCGAATGGTCCAGTCTGTGAGTCTGTATCTTTTATATTTATCGAGTTATTGCCTATCGAAATTTGGGGAAAAAATCGAAAAATTTCAAAATTTTCAAAATTTGCTAATTTGTAATAAAATGTATGAAACGCACAGAACTGAGTCTATTTTTCAATATCTTTAATAGATTTTGAGTTGCAGCAACTCAAAGTAGCATTTCGAAAAACATCGAAAATTGCTATATCTCTATAAATTTAAGAGATATGACGATGCGCTCTACAGCATTGAGTTTCTTAGGGTTTATATTATATAGAAATACATTAAAAGTATATACCAATTTTTAGTGATATTTCGTGAAATCTGAAATTATGCAGTACTTTCTTAACATGTATTTGTTGTCAATGGTAAATGAACTTGTATTAAATTTTCTCATTTGTACAGATATTACAAACATTTTTCAAATTATAACCACAATCCTCGTTTAAATAATTTTTTTAAATAGCATTCATATTGGTAAGACTTACTTTCTTCTCTAAAGTGAAATGTTTGTAAAGGTACAATTTTGGTATTACTCTATTACAAGAAGATTATCTCGTGGGAATATAAACAAAAATATGAGTTTCTTCTGTGGGAATTCAAATTAGACGTCTACAAATGACGTTAAATACTAAAAAAATCACTTATTCCGTAATAACACTTTTATGGATAGTTTAGCTATGCCTTTGTTGTTGTTTTGTTGTATATTATATAAATAAAAAGAAAGTTGTGCACGTTTGCATGCCTGTCTTGTCAGCGGTGGTGGTCAATGAATTTCCTGTTTGAAGAAAGTGTTTTATTTAAAGAGAACTAGAATACAGAACACTCAATTGAGTTGAAAAATTAATGACCGCGCGATAAAATCGAAAGTAAAACGAATGTGATGTGCATCTGTTATTACCCAACAAAGGACGATTATTTATTGTTTTATTAATGTATAATTGGTTAATAGACTTAAAGGAAAATGTCAAAATATAATTTTCTGTAACGTATTGTAATTCGTAAATGGAGACAGTAAAAGAAAAATGTTTCAAACAATAATTGTAGATAATAATAATATTTGAAATATTATTCTAATTACAAAATTGTCATTTAAACATAATTTACTGAGATATTTCAAATTAATTTGATAGGGCTTCAAGTAAACTACCACTTCCGGTTATTGGATTATCACCAAAAACTAATCAGCTATTCCAAAGGGGATTCACTTGATAAATACAAAATATAAAAATTTTCAGTTTAGTAGTTTTTGTGAAACCTTAACTCCAGACTGACAGACAGACAGACTGATAGGCAGACATAATGAAAATGATTTCAGTTTTCAGTCAAAATTATAGGAAACTGTTTACATGTAGTTTCCAAAACAAGTGTAAAATAGATTTGAAAACAGTTTCGGCGCATGCGCATTTGGTTGATATAAGTGACAGATCGGAATGTAAAACATAACCTCTCAGTATCGCTAGTGTATAAAATATGTACCTATAATAATCTTTTAATAATGTAATATTTATTAGAATGTGTTTTCTGAAGCTGCTTTGCTAATGCGATTTAATTATTAAGTCAAACCTATTTTAGTTTTGGTTTGCGTTACTCAAAACGGTATTGACATTGTGCACATGGGGAGTTTTCAAAACATAAAAAGATTTGAAAACGGTTTCAAAACTGCATGTAAACGCAGTAATAGTAGCAAAAATCTCGTATCGACTGTTTCCATTATTGCTATACATCCTTGTGTACGAAAACACGCTTTTGTGAAGGAGATTAAGCTCTACAATAATATGTTTAAATATATTAAGCTTGTAATAAGGTTAATGCACTTAAGTTTTGTTTTCTTGGCACCCACTACAACTACAAGCACTCATATAACGTAATAACAAGGCTTTAATTATTACGAAGTATTATAATGAGCGTGGACTAAGGCTCGTCTAAATATAGAGCATAATTCTCGACTTTTGACATAAAGAAGAAGGGCCATTGTTTATTCACTCATAAAATTAATCATGCAGAGACAATACGGCGCCGTTTTTATCTCGGTACAGGCCAGCGGATGTCAAAATGTTACACAGGATGCGTGCAGATAACGAATTTGAGGGATATCTCAAACAATGGAATTAACCACATACTCATTTTTTGTGTATACATTAAGAAGTTATTCACGTTCATAATATGTAATAGTAAAAAATCAACTGAACACGTATGACTTTATTTTGACAATTATTAGATGTAAATGTTAATAGTATATTATAGAATAAAAGGGAGAGAAATGTATGATTTTTTTTCCCGTGGAGTAAATTGCAGTACGAGCCGTAGGCGAGGACTACAATACGACAAGGGAAAAATACACTTCACTCATGCGGTGTATATACTATTATTTTTTCACAACCCCAATATTTATGATGGTTTGTATTCCAAAATATTTGAATTGTAATATATTTTATGATAGTTACCTTTGATTTGTTTAATTTTGCTCATTTTTCACTTTATTTAAACACTTTCCTTAACGACGGGAGAGAAAGTGCACAAATCTCCTGTACATATGAAATTGGCTGTTTTTGTCATGATTTTGGTATCAAAAAAACAGAGTTTCTCTCTCGGTCGTGAAAAAAGTTGTTTAGATAGAAGATTATTATGTTGGTTTAGCGCTGTACAATGTTCTAATATTATTTAATTAAAAATTGTTTCAAATGAAAGATATAGAGAAATATATTTTCTACAACTTTTATTGAAGTATTTTTTTATAAAATAATTATTAAAGAGATTATTGTACAGAGTTAAAATCCACGCTAAAACACTCAAAAACAGAGCCTATGTGTTGACACATCAGATTTTTTACTTATATATTGGAACACCCGGTACCATTAAACGAACTTACAAGATTCCAGGATTTCTAGATATATTACAAAGTAAATATGGCGTGTTCGACAAATATTTAGTCACTTTCTTAAAAAATTCCATCCGATTGATAACTTAATTATACAATATATTTGTGATATCAGTCATCAAATTAAAATTTTTAATGTGTTTACTTGCAACAACATACAAGCTGTTTAGATAAAATTCCTTCATTAGATTTATTCTTAATGTAGGACATAATTAATTTTTCATAGAAAAACATTCAGTTTTAACTTTGTAATTAATAAATACATTAAAAAATATAAATATCATTATTTCAGTTATCTATCATTGGGTGTGGCACTCTGCTTGAAGCAGATCTCAGAGATATTTAGTGATATGCAATTGGCAGCATTGTGTTACGTATAACCTGGTCTATAACCACATGTTCTTGGATTGTTGAAATCTCTATTTTTTCGTTTCGCATAACTCAAATACTATAATACCAAAAAATACAATTTTGTATATTTTTGCTTCTTATATTTATATGAAGAGCTGATTAGATTTTGGATAAAATTGGTCAACTGGAAGTAGCAGTTCACTAGAAGCCCTTAACAGTTTTCCGGGAAAAAAACTTGATTAAATTTAATTTGTCAACAATTTGTTATTTTGAAAATTGTAGAATATTTAATTTTACATCTGTTTTGTTTTATTAATTTTCATTAGATTTCGAGATAATAAAATATAAAGAAATTAAATTTCATAAATTCTGCATTCCATGTACACCATGGAAACACTTAAAAATTTTCAATTTTTTATTAAATGTGACACATGTCATTGTGATTGTGAAGCTGTTTTCTTAGTGAAATATGTCAAAAAATTAAATAAATATACGAAAGAAAATTAAATTTCTTAAATATAAATAGAAAATAAACAAATAAAAAGGTGTTTTTCTGTATCATCGAATACTATTTTGTACCGTTTAAGAGTTGTATTGGACGGGAGGTTATGTGTTGAGCACATCAGATTTTTTTACTAAACAAATTTCCGCTCCACTGTTTGGTGGCCACTGCTTTACCTATTTAACTAATTTAACCAGCGCGCGTGGAAGATGAATTCTTGTAAATTCCCAGGCCCGTACGGTCTCCTTCCAAGAAGTGATTTAAAACATTCAAAGATTGCCTTTGTTATAATTAAGCGTATATCGCATTCATATATGGAATTAATTTCTTGAGACGAGCAGCTACACCTGCTCGCAAATTTTTCTTGGAGATTTAGTAAATTTATGCTGAGGCACGATCGCTTTTAAGTTAAAATAAGCACGATTTCTAGCAATATAATACGAATTTGAATTTTAGTGCAGGTGATATAAAATGGAATCTAGAACTAGGTATGAATAAGAAGTTTTGTAAATATCTGTGGAAAATGTATAGACATAGCCTGTATTTACCTCCCGCATATACCAGGTGTAGAAGTAGAATTGAAATTTGGGGTAAAGAGATTTCAATGCTTTTTACCTCCCGCCACATACCTGTAAGGGAGGTATAGGAATCATGCTAAAAATTTGGCAATGAATTTTCTGTGGATGAGCACGTTTTAAGATCCCTAGAATAATATTTTATTAGTTTCGTGGTGATGTCTGTGTGTATGTCTGTCAGTCTGTCTGAGTGTGTGTGGATCTCTGGAGTTACGGTTCCTCAAAAACTAGTAAAATGAAAATTTTTATATTTTGTATATATTAATTGTATTTGGGAAGAGCTGATTAGTTTTTCGTGATAATCCAATAACTGGAAGAGGTAATTTACTTAAAGCTCTATCAATTTTGAAATATCTCAGTAAATTATGAGTTAATGACAATATTTGTTAGGTACTATAATAATGTTTAAAATATTCTTGTCTACTATTGTTATTTGAAACATTTTTCTCTTACTGTCATCATTTATCAATTATAACACGATGAGGAAAAATTACATATTGACATTTTCGATTAAATCTGCTAACCTGTGCTTTTTATATATACAAAATATACAAATATACAGTAGTTTTTGAGAAACCGGAGCTCCAGAGATCCACACACACAGACATCACGAAACTACTAAAATCATATTCTAGGTCTAGGTATCTTAAAACGTGCTCATCTTCTGAAAACTAATTGCCAAATTTTTAGCATACCTCCCTTACAGGATGTGGCGGGAGGTAAAACATACAACTGCTAAAAAATGTTAGTTTTTGACATGTGTCATAATTGAAAACTAATTTAATTAAATTATTTGAAGAGATAAACGTTTCTTGATAGTGCTGATACGTGTTCCTTCATTGTTTAATGAGAAATCTATAGTGGGAGATATGAGATGCTCACAAAAGATTTTTTTTAAATTTTGTAGCGTTTATAAGTTTCTTAAGCTGGAAGTTATGTGTTGGAACATTAAATTTCATGTTTTTAATCACAATTCAATATTGGAAGCCCAGTTTCTCTCCAGTTACAAAAATAGCCGCATAGGTATTTTCTGTTAGTACCCTTGCCTAAATTTAGTCCACCCAAAATTATATAAAAACAAAATAGTAGTCTTGACATTTTGTAACAGGTTTTTGACTCTTGAAAACACGAGTTTATAAATAAAATTATATGTAGTTGCCAACACAAATAAAATACCAAGCAATTACAAAAATATTTCACCATTAACTTTCAAACAATAAAACTTGATTAATACGTGCATTAATATTTTATGTTGGTATTTATTAAATTATAAATTACCTGTCAAATAAACGAAATCAAATTGGGTACAACAATAAAAATAAATTATTACACCAAAACTCAACAAATCGTTTAACCTAAGCGCCAAGTCGAAATTAAAATAATTAACAATAAATTAGATCATGAGATAAGAAATAATTAATTACGCCTACAGAATATAGAAGGCGAACCTTCGATTAATAACGCTTTCAAATTAATTTAAAAAACAACAAATTTAATGTAATACACACAAAAAATCTGTTTTGGGTAGCACACCACTTTCTCCTACATATAAATATAATAATTGCAGAATAAATCTTTCAGTTATACGTTTATTCTCATAGTCTGTATTGTTTATTTTACTTGATTATTTCAAATATACCCGAATAAGTTTATTTTAAATTAAAATGTCCACATATCTGTAGTATTACACACACAGACATCATCGCGAAACTATTAAAATCGTATTCTAGGGACCCTAAAACGTGTTCATCCACTGAAAACTCACTACCGAATTTTTAGCATGATTTCTATACAGGATGTGGCGGGAGATAAAAAAACAATTGACAATCGTTCTAAATTAATTATTGATATTTTAATTCAACTCTACTCCTTAAAACATTTAATTTGATACCAAACTCGATAAGATTCAAATAACTTGTATGAAAAACAAATGATGAACGTCAAAAATTAATTTTGACATTTGAAGTCAAGTCTTCTTCCTAAGACCTTTAATTTGATACCAAACTCGATCTATATTTATTACATATCACTTTTAAAAATGTGTTATTAAACATACAATCAGAACAAAAAATATGTACTAGAAAATTACAAA
The DNA here is from genome assembly GCA_963942605.1 of Poecilus cupreus. Lineage (NCBI taxonomy): Eukaryota > Metazoa > Arthropoda > Insecta > Coleoptera > Carabidae > Poecilus > Poecilus cupreus. The sequence goes on along the minus strand of OZ012721.1, from coordinate 2,932,663 downwards.
CATTTTATATTCCAAATAGTATTACAAACAACTTTTGTTTCAATTTTTTTTCACTGCTAATTTCTTATTCAAAATAAATTAATTTTATTATTTGCAGTTAACAAAATCAACTCATTTCTATGCATTGTCATGAAGTTATGTTACTTTATCTTTCCTAGTATGAGTTATAGAATATACGGACACACATCCATCCACAAAACAAAAACATGCAGGTGTTTCCGTTAAAATTTCGCAATAAAAAAGTAAAAAAAATAATTTAAATATTCGTTCTATTAAATAAAGCAAGTGAAATGTCAACACAAACAATTGTAATATACGATACTTTCAATGTTTCAATATTCGCAAAAAAGATTGCAAGACTATTGCAACGTCAAACAGAAATTAGGAAACTGCTACCAACAAAAAATGATATTGCGTGTGTTTCACAGAAAAAAATAAAGGAAACACAGTTGAAAATTCCAGTTGGTTTTCAGGCACGTTTCCTAACAATGAGTCATCCTTATCGACCTATGAACAGCTCTGTACAGACAAACCCCAGACAAAACTAGCGCTCAGCTCAACCCCGTGTAACCCCGTAGAAATAGGACACTAGAATATTATTCTTATAATCAGCAACAATCCAAAAAAAAATGTATTTTATTAACAGTAAATTCACGTTGCCTCGGCGCAATTATACAGTACCCACACGTGGAATAAAATTCCATATCGTTCTTAAAACGCACAAGTAATATTTATTAAAGTAGGACAACAAAATTATTTGTTAGTCAGCAGCGAAATTAGTCATTCACAAGTTGTTATCACTTATCAGTTTCTTATTCACTGATAGCCGAGAGAAATGAAGAAATAGGAATTCGTTTAGACACACCTGACGACACAGGTGTAACGGTCTTAGTTTTGTACATTGGTTACAGGTTGAAAATGTTTCAACTGCCAGTTTCTGGTTTGCTTCAGAACCAGTTTTTTCTGTATTCATTCAGGGTCGTGCCATTTGTGGCCATATGGATATCAAAGAAATAATATCTGATACAAATACTTATTTTCATTTAAACCTACGAGTAATATAATAATATTATCGCAAACAAAAAAACTGCTGCTTATCTTTGTTTATAAAAATTTAGTTTGTACGATTCCAAATGTTTTGTTTTAAATTAATATAATAATATAAACAAATTAATTGCTCCGATAAAAATATTTGAAATGATGGTCCAGCAGCATCCAGCTAGACCGGTTTGTAAATACGTATATCGGCCCGAAATTATTTGACTAATACATCAGTCCTTTTTGCAAAAGTAATAAACAGGCCTTCTTCGGCTTTTTGACGTCAATATATTTGAATCATTACAAAAAAACAATGGATCAGTCTAACGTCCAACGAATATAAGGTTGGGCTCGATTAAAAACGAAATAACTTGATTCCACTTACCCATAGCTCCGTTCCCCAACTCATTTTAACAACACTTAGCACTTATTTTTCGGTCAATAACACAAACACTCACTATCACTTACACATTTAAGAACACATGAAATTTAACTTGCATGTATGAAATACACAAACTTCTCCAAACATGGCTGTCTCATTGACTGAACTAACCAACACCGGAGAGCAAAATACTGAACTGGCAAGTTTGCCGGTAGAAAGCTCTGCTGTCCACAACAAAACCTGATGCAGCATCTGCGCACGCCTGGGTACAAATTACAAATACTTTACATTGATCATTCCTTTTTAATAATATACATTATTACTGAGTAGATTGAATTGTTAAGGTTCAAAAATAAGCATTATCAAATAAATAAAATACTTTCAATAGATATTTTTTCCAAATTATTACATTCGATGACACGATAACCAAGCTGCAGACGCCAGTATGTCGAAAACCCACATTGCAGTTCTGTATTTCAAATACGCTGTGAGTTTCAGATATATGTTTACTCTATATCGGGTGTACTATTGAAATGTAGAATATACGGATTTCAATGCTATATTTTAACAATATTTTACCTATTCACTTGACAGCAAAAGTATAAATACAAGATACAAAAGATAATGATCAGAATTTAAAATTTCATGCAATAAAGTCCATTTGGTTACCTAAATATTAGTATTTCATGATATATCAATCAAATTAAAATTAATATTTATTAGAAAGATTTTAATACGGACATGAATAATTAGACAAAACCGAAAAATATTTGACATTTCAGAAAACAGATTTAGATTTATTTATTACAATGTTGTATTATTTTCTGTGGAAATTTAATAAATGATTGTACTGCTAAAATAGCGAATTTTAGAGTTTATTTCTTTCTGGTAAATAATAGTATATTATTCAATGAGCATGTAATGTATGCCATTACTCATAAGAATGAAGTTGTAAATCATTCGAAAGAGTAATAGCCATTACATGCGAGTAGAATACTATACTTTATCCACAACATTTCGTCTTCACAAGATATATTTGTTTTGAAATTATAAGATAAGTAGAATTTTTGCTGTGACAAATACAAATTTGTTTATCAACATAGACAAATTGTAGCAACCAACGCTAGGCTACGTACTGTTGTAACAACATTTTGAAGTGATTTGACATTTTGCAGAAAATCTTAAAACCAATTATTCAGCTACAGTTTAAGCTTAAAAAGAAAATAAAAGTATGAATAATGAGAAAAATAGTGTCTTTGACTTTTTATGTGAATGAAATTACTTAAAATTAATTTTGATTTTACTCTTTTGACAGGTAAGATTTGATTTTGACATACCGAATGAATAATATTAATTGATAAATAACGGTTGTGTTATGAGTATATTATTTGACGGTTGTGAATAAATAAATAAATTACATCCTGCTTTTGGAATGTCAAATATTTTTCGTTTTTGTTTAATTTTCCATGGGCATGTTACAATTATCCTAACAATTATTGACTTTAATTTAATTGATATATCGTGAAATACTAATATTTAGATAACCAAATGATCCAAAATTATGTGTTCTGTTCCCAATTTCTTCATTGGAATTAATTAGTTCGTTCTGCTTGCAGATATTGCTACATTTTACATACATATTTAATATCGTACTCCTGCCGAAATTATCTTGTAGAATAATTATCGTACGGTTGTCAACACTGCGTTGCTCAAAATCGTAATGATTACTTATGTCAAATAAACTGCACATCTTACAAGATGTTTCCTATACGAGAAAAATTAAAATGGTGTCTTCAATAATTCTGGCTTTCGTTTGAGAAATGTTTATAAATTAGTAAATTATAAATTATGATGACAATTTCCACCGTCTATGTAAATGACATTTTACAGATACTGTGATTAAGTAAATGAGTAATTACAACGCGTAGACCTGTAAAGTTTTTGAGGCTTGTTGAAGAGACTGGTAAAATTTTACGGGTTTGTTTTAATAAAAAAAATGTGAAGGTGGAAATAAAAGTTTGCTTTTAATCATTACTGGACTAACTGGATTATGGAGGCTCACTCCTTCGTCGCTCGCCCCTCAAACTGCTCTGCTCACCCGTAAAGATTAATTTACTACGTTCGCCACGTAAATAACTATTACCAAACGTATTCTTTTTTAAAATATGGTTATGGTTTGGCTATTACCTAAATAAAAACAATTGAGGAATAAACTAATTTAAATGGGTAAATAAGAAAACAACTAGAAGTAAATTAAAATATTGTAACGATTTATTCACGTATAATATTGTTAATATAAAATTTATTGTATAACTTGAATACAAATAAAAGATAATAAAATTAAATTTTAAGTAAAACTTCCTTATCAAGTACAATTTATAATACTAATTAGGTCAATGTATAAAATGAAATGTTTTTTAAACTTATCACTGTTGCAATTGCACATAATTTGCAGGAAACAATCCGTATTGGTTACGGCAGAGGCCTCTCCACCAACCTTCGTCAATCTGAAAAAAAAAAAACATAATGCTTTCACTTCAACCATTTCTCTCTCGATAAGTGATGATCAGTCAACTGACAGCTTACAGCCGAATTCTCCAACATTCTAGTAAACAGTGATCTGCTGTTGCTATCAAGAAATGAGAAGACAGATTTGAAATTTGATAACTAAACACAAAACAATTTTTCTGAATTTTTTCATGAAAAAAATAAAACCGAAAATGTGAATAAAATAATGCCATAAGAGATCTGTCAACTGACAGCTTAGTGATTTAGTTTGTTTTTTATTTATTTTTTCTTACCATTTCTACATGCGTAATGATATCGTCAGGATCAAACGAAATTTCGTCATCTGCAGCGGCTTGGTAGTCATACAACGCGATGGCTGTTAAACCAGTGTCTTCTAACACAACCTCCGTTTCTTCTTCTTCGGCAGCTGCAGCAGTAGCAGCCTCTGGGGCTTGTACTTGACTGGCTGCTGCAGGCTGTTCTACAGGAACTGGAACTTCAGCAGGTTTAGCTATTTCTGGTTGAGGAACCATTTCTGGTTGAGGAACCACTTCTGGTTCCTCGAGTTTCTTCTGTTGTTGCTGTTGTCGAAGTGCTTCTAGTTCTTGCTTCACCTAAAAGCATAACCAATCGATGAAGAAGGGACTATTTGACAAGTCTTTGATTACTTATATTTTACGCGTAAAGTGCGGTTACCAGCCGTCGAAAAACGGCTTAGAATAATGTTTATAATATCAATAAACAACACTAAATACTATTAAAATTATGAAACATTAAAACAGGTCAGCTTGTGACATAAACTTCTCACCTGACTGCTGGAAGAGTTTGAGCCACTATCATCCTCCTGCTTATTAAACATGACTCTCTTAGTTAAATCCAACTGTTTAGGAAGACTTTTCGCAGGCGATGCTTGTTCGCTTCGTTGTTCGGTGAACGCAGCCATTTTGGCCGAGTCCAGTTTGCGACGTTCGGGAGTGCCGGGTTGTTCCGGTGTGTCCGATGACTGCCGGTTGAACATCTCCCTCTTGGACTGGTCCAGCTGTTTAGGAACATGTTCTGGACTCCTAGTTTGTTCTTGAGCTTGTTGTTGGTTGGAGAATAAAGCGGTTTTGGCTTGGTTTAGCTGGCGAGGGGCTGGTTTTGATGTGCCGTTTTTCGGGCTTTCTTTTTCGTCTGTCTGTAGGATTTTTTACAAAATATTTTAGTTTTTTATACATACAGGGTGTTTCATAATTTCGAGTACATACGTTAATGGTATATGTTGTGTGATATGCTGAATACGAATCTAAAAGATTTTTTTTTAATTCGAAAAATTAAGGGTTGATACCTAAAACATTTTTTGTAGTACTGCACTGGATTCGCTTTCCTATTAAACACAAACAATGAAGTAGGTAATCAACAATTTAAATTACATATTACTAGTAAAATAAACTAACAAGATTTAATTATTTTGAATGAAACGATAATTATTAACATAATCATTCACCCAGTGGCAGTGGCAACGAAAAATTTTGAACTGGGAAACATGGAAAATAATTTTGAGATTTAAAAAAATATTCTTTTTGATTCGTAATCAACATATCAAATAACATATATCATTAACGTATGTACCTGAAATTTCAGTAAATACGAGGGCTGATCAAAAAGTTGAATAGCTCTTCAACGGAGCATTGAAAAGCGGAACGGTTGGCAGCATTAGTTGTTACTTTTCCTGAGCTTCTTAACTCAGGTGTTTTTGTAGTTCCTTTCTAACATTCTTTATTGTGAAGTAATCGTGGTTTTTGGGAAACACGAAAGAATTCTAATAACTATGATAAAAACAATTGACAATCGCTCAAAAGAGATTTTTTTATATTTTAGTGCAACTCTCCTCTGGGAGATCTTTAATTTGACACCAAACTCGACAAGATTCAATTAACTAATGGTAAAATAAAAACGGACTAGCAGTCAAAATAATTTATTAAAAACTATGCCGACGTTTCGACAGCAACGGCTGTCATCCTCAGGGCTAAGTTGAAGTTAAAAAAACCAAATAAATAACATGGACACATACAAATATATTAAAACACGTAGAAAAAATCTGAGTCAAAAAGTTAAAAAATACACAATAGTCATCAGATAAAAAAATAAATAAATAAATATAGTTAAAAATAAAAGTCTAACATCTGCCAATTCTGGAGCTAAACTTAAATTAAAATTAACTAATGTAAGAAATAATTGACGATCGTTCAATATTAATTTTTGGCATCTTAATTTAACTCTTCTTCCTGATACTTTTAATTTGATATTAAACTCGGTTGGATACAAATTACTTGCATAAAAATATGTTATTAAATATATAATTAATTTTCTCAAAACCAGAAACAGATACGAAAAAATTACAAGTAACATTTTATATTCCAAATAATTTTACTAACATCCTTTATTTTAAACTTTTTGAAATATTCGAAATAAATTGAATTTATTGTAGTTTTTTACAGTAAACTTCCATTTCCGGTTTTGCAATTATTACCAAATTCAACTTAGTTCTCCGCATTGTCATGAAATATATAATTATGAAATGTGGTTACTTTATCTCTATCCATCCATCCATCCATCCACAAAGACGTCATTGAGAAAATGGTGAAAACGGAATCAGGGAACCTCAAAATATGTATTTCCGTAAAAAATCTCACAATAGTTTTTTTCCTGATTGCTATAATTCCTCATATTTTATATAAAAAAGTAAAAATGTGTCATAAAACCACACAACAGATAAAAAGCGTTCATATCCTGTCAAAAAATTCTTATCTTACTTACGAAATTTTCGAATTTTGCTCTCAGAGCGCTAGGATTCGCGCCGGAGACGTCAGGCTTGGTTTTCGTGTACATCGTGCCAACTTTTTCAGGTTCCTCGTTGAATGTAGCGGCTGATTTGTCCATGCGGTCGGTCTGAACACCAAACTTGCCTCCGAAGCCAATCTTGTGGTCTGTCTGGCTCTCGTGTTTCTGGGGAGCTTCGTGGTGGTCCCACCCGACGGCGCACTTGTCTTGCCGGTCGGACTGAACGCCGAATTTGCCGCCGAAACCCACGCTGTAATCTGAAGGAATAACAGAATTGTTTAGTGAACCGAAATAGAAAAAAAGACCAGAAGAGTTATGATCATATTTACTGCTCAGATCAGGCAAGATTTTACGGAATATATGTCCGCAAGACTTTCAAATTTCGCCGGTTCGCTTGATAATAACAATAATTTGTTCCTGTTTCTTATATCGTAGATAATAGTGCCGGAATTCTAACTGACAAATTGCAAGGCTTAAGTTGACCTCCACATAACTTAGACTTATCTGTAGCAGTTTCGCTAGCTACCCGATATAATTCGCATTCAATTCTTCAATAATTAAACCGATATAAATATACAACGTGTCGCCGAAGCAACTTAATTTTTTTGTAAACGATACAAAATAGAGAATAGTATATCGCAGGGGTGGGCAACCTCCGGCCCGCGGGCCAACTCCGGCCCGCGTAAAGTTCCAATCCGGCCCGCGAGATCTTTAGAAGAAATAATAAATAAATATTTTCAAAAACAAAAATTTTAAATTAGGTTAGTACCCAACATAAAGAAAAAGGTGAGATTTACAGTTTAATTTTCGATTTTAAGAAATAAATGTAGTACTTAGTTAATTTTGTTTTATTACAGAAAAAAAAATTATTAGTAACAAACATGTGTCAATTAACAACTACGGCCCGCGTACGAAACGTAAATCTTATTCTGGCCCCTGTTATACAAAAGGTTGCCCACCCCTGGTATATCGTACATGTATGTATGTATGATTTTTTCTCGTGGATTAAATTGAAGTACGGATCGTAGGCGAGGGCTACAATACGACAAGGGAAAAATACACTTCCCTTCTGAGGTATATATAGTATTTTTTCACGACCCCAATATTTATAATGGTTTTTATGTATTTCAAAATCTCCCGTAGATAATAATTTTGCTGTTTCTGTCATAATTTTGGTATCATGGAAACCGAATTTCTCTCGGTCGTGTAAAAAAGTTTAATGTCCGACCGTTACGTTATCATAACAGCCTTGCTAGCAGGGTTGTTATATACCAAATAACAACCCTAGGGCGTGTTATAAATTTGACGTTTGCTATTGGGCACAGAATACACTACACACACACTGAAATCAGTATTGTAAACAAATAAGAATATCGCGTTACCTTGTTACAGTGTTTGGAAGCAAATAGATTAATCTCTTTAACAAAACACAATGATAGGACAAAAATCGATAAAATTCATTTATAATAGTTATTTACTTTACAAATGGACAAAGTAAGGAATTACCTACGAGAGAAATTTTAGCACACGACGCCCAAGGCTGAGTGTGATAATTTTATCTAGTGGGTAATTCCGCTTTGCCCACGTGTGAAGTATAACGTTTTATCCAACAACTCTTAATAAATGCAAAATTTATTAAAGAAATAATATTTGACAGTGACATAAGCTTTAAATTTTTGAAATTAAAATGTCATACGAAGTGGTTACCAAGGTGTTAATTGTTATTATTATTGTTATAAATAAAAAATACTCACTAGTGGATTTTCTCAAAATTATACCCACTAGTGGGTAATCTGTTACTTCATTGTTTAAAATCGCCACAGTTACAGAGCATTTATTGAGAGGTGTTGGATAATAGTATATTCTACAACAAGTAATGGAATGGCACTTATTCCACGTGAGCAAAAAGTTTGTAGTCCGAGCCGAAGGCGAGTGTGGGATATGCCATTCCATTACACGTTGTAGACTGTACTTTCTATAACAAATAAAAAATAAATATATCATCACGCCTTTTACCCATTACGGGTGTGGCACTCTGCTTACGCAGATCTCGGTAAGTGATATATTTTTTCGTATGAAGTGCGGTTACCAGCCGTCAAATCATAGCCCCCAAGGATGTTAGTGGAAGGGGAACCACAGGGGTAAATTTAAATTTGTAACTGTCGGCAGTGGGATTCGAACTGAGGATCTCACGATCCACAGTCCGACACGTTACCACGGAGCTATTTACCCCATAACTATAACAAGATTTTGGAAATATACAAAAAATAAAAATATAAAACTGTTGTAAATGTCAAACTCAAATAAATAAGATTAAAACAAACAGACGTAACCATAGTAACTGAATCACGATACTTCATATATCTCGCTAATATGCGGCTCTGATTCGTCGAAAATATTCCATACGCAGCGTATGGAATGTTAATGATTCCATAACAATTTTTAGTTGTGGTATGCCTAGTTTCCAAAACAGTGTTATAGAAAATAATATATCGACTGACTATATTTTTTTTCTATATTTTGTACCGTTTAGAAATTAAAATTAGCGGAATGTTATTTGCAGATTATTTTTTCTTTCAAGCAAACAAATTTCGGTCAAGCTATCGCTAAATGAAAATAACATTTCAAAAGGAATACATTACACACATAATAAAGCAAAAGTATGGAAACATGTCAAGTGTAAAGAGAGAGGAGATAATAAGGTACTTGTTAGAAAGTTGTGAAAAGTTAATGTTTTGGAAAACATTTAAATTAGCAGCATTCAACACTAATTAGATATGCATTTTAGCCTCAATGAGTAATTAAATTGCCCGGTGTAAAAAAATAATTCAAAAATTTTAATCTAAACTTTGATATTAACCTATTTTGTTGCTGGAATACGCGCAAAAATCTCAAATAGTGAGATCTGCTATTAGTAGAGTGCCACGCCCAGAAATGGGTAAATGGCGTGATGATATATTTACATGACATTCGAAACTTCAACAAGAGGTGTAAAATAAAACAACTTAATAATAATTTGTGGATTTAAACATTTTAAACTCACCCTTTTGTGATTCATGTTTATTGACTTTTTCAATGTGATCCCAGCCAACAGCTGATCGATCTTGCCTGTCCGCTTGCACCCCATACTTCCCCCCAAACCCAGTCGTGTAATCTTTCTGTGAAGAATGTTTCTCAACCTTTTCTTTGTGATCCCAACTGACTGCACTCTAAAAACACATTTATTTCGTAGATTCACACTTTAATTCAAATGTAAAACTCATACTTTGTCAACTCTGTCTGTCTGCACACCAAATTTTCCGCCGAACCCAGTAGCGTAGTCCTTTTGTGAAACGTGTTTTTCAAGCTTTGCTACGTAGTCGTGCCCCATTGCAGATTTATCCATCCTGTCAGCTTCGACTCCGAATTTGCCCCCGTAACCAAAGGAAGAATTAGCGCCTTCTTCAAATTGCTTCTTTTTGATTTTTGCGTCAGCTTCTTCTGTCTCCTTTCGGAGTTTGTCCATACTGCAAGAAATATTTAAATTAAGGCGTGCTGAGGAGATTTGGGTGTGTTTTTAGTTACTCGATGGCTCCGGCGCTTCGCCCTGATCCTTCGATAGTCCGCGAGCCCCATCGTTGTTCTTGTTCTGTCACATCGTTTATAAAATCGGGATCTGTTTCCCAGTCGTCATCTACGGCTTCATTTACGTCTTTCAAGTTTATTTGAGCTCCAGCCGTTGCTTTCCACATTTTAGGTTACGGTATTTAAAATCTAGCAGCGTAAAAATCGTTCAGAAGTTGTGTAAACAAGTTCCTAGTTCATGCAAGTGAAATAGTGAATCAACAGTACCTTATAAATAAAAACTATAAACTAAAACTTCTTATCTCAGGAAACGGACACCTCCCGTAGATAGCTTACTCACTTCCACTTTCCACTTGTCAAACAACGAAAGGCTGGTTCAGGATGATTCCGGCGGTAAAATATTTGAATTCAATGAAGGTCAAACAATATTAGTGAAAGTTGACTGACTTTTCGACAAAAAATTTAATTGAAAACTAATTTGTTTTGTTACATTTTACATTTGTTCCGGACATTCATTTGTTGAAGGAAATGAAAATTGTTTTTCTCGATTCAAAATTTATTACCGCATTAAATGGACGATTACACAAATTAATCTTTGGCTAAAATATAAATCAATATTATGCAAGTACAACATATACACAAAAAATTTAGGAATGCTGCTTTTTACAAAATTCCTACACACACCCACCAGTACCACGACAACTCTGAAAGGCCACATTAATGAGATATTTGAACTAAATTGGATATTTGTAAATACTCTAGGCATTTAAAAATGTTATACTTTTAACTACACTATTTTAGAAATAATACATTGTTCAACAAGTTACACTTTGTAAAAAACAACTTACAGTTTTTAAAAGTAATTTACACATATTTACTATAAATTACATTTGTATTTGTATGTAAAAGTACAGTAAATTAGTATAAATGTTTTATAGGACCCTTTAGAACTTTCAATGGCATTAATTGTATCTTAAAATTATGCTAATTAAAAATTAGGAATGCATTCGGTACATTTTAAATATTATTATAGAAAATAATTATTAGCTTTAGTTGTCTTTTTATTTAAAAAAAAAATCGAATTTTCAACGAGCTAGACAAGGAATACAGAACAATAATTGGTTCTTTGTCAACAATGAACAGTACAAAAAATACTTAGCAACTATAATATGTAACTTTGTTTACTGTTGTTTTGTATCTTGAATATTTAAATAAAAATGTAGAAACAACAACCAATAATACTTTAAAGAACGACTTTTTTAATGACGTTTTTACGCACGCGAGCAAAGTGTCTTTTATAAATGACAAATCTAATAAAATGTGTCCATTATGTTTATTGCTTTAAACCGAATTGATTTGTAATGTTGTTGGTTGGTGTTGGTGACATTGGATTGAAATTTATACAATTATTTGAAAATTCATGTCAATTCTCAGGTTTGACGATTGCAAATTTAAGTAAATGTCATCTAGTAATTGATTTAGGAAAATTTGTATGTGTTATGTTGCAGTTGGTTACATTGGATTAACATCTAATACCAACTTTCTAAAACAAAAATTGCGTATCGCAATGAAGATTCTTTCGATACGCAACTGGGTTTCGTAATGACTTCAATATGAAATTATAATGTAAAAAAGTTGTTTTACGTTGAGTTCTAATTCAAGTAATATATTGTAACTAAAAATTGAAAAGCTTAATTTAATGTCTGCAATATTACATTCGTATAGCTTACTCCTTATAAATAGACAATAAAATAAATAATAAGACAATAATGTTCTTAATTTTCGTACCGATACTAAGTGCCTGGTACTCGGTTGTATCCCTAATGAAATAAATTAGCAACTATCGTTCTTCTTGAAGTTCTGACTTAACAAATATCATTTCATCGAAAGCACAATGAGTTTTTAAATGACTTTTCAAGCAATGCTGTTGAATAAACCCTTTCCCACATATTTTACAAACATGAGGCCTTTCCTCGCTATGCGTCATAACATGCACTTTTAACGTACTAGCCCGATTAAAACTCTTATTGCACACTTCACAAACAAACGGTTTCAGGTCGGTATGGATAATTTCATGTCTTTTTAACCTCGTGGTGGAAGCAAAGCACTTTCCGCACTCCTTACACGCAAAAGGCTTTTCCCCAGTATGTGTTCGCATATGCTGCACCAGATGGCACTGCATGCTCATTCGCTTTCCGCATACACTACACATATATGGCTTTTCTTTTGTGTGGGTTCGCATGTGGTACCCCAAATCGGGGGCTTGCCGGAAGCCTTTCCCGCAGACGGAACATAGAAATGGCCTCTGGCCGGTGTGCACGCGCATGTGAGCCGTTAAACTCGCTGACTGTCTATACCGCTTATCGCAAATCGTACATTTATACGGAGACTCCCCCGTGTGGCTTCTCATATGATACGTTAAAGCTGTTAATTGTTTGAAAGCTTTTCGGCATAATTTGCAGATGTAAGGACGTTCCAGAGTGTGGGATCTGATGTGGACGGTAAGACTTGTGGCATGTTTATATTCTTTTTCGCAGTAATTACACATAAAAACTTTTTCGCCGTTTTCGTTGATCCTAGAAGGGTGATGAAGGTTTCGTTTCTTTCTTGGCTTAGACACCCGAGTTTGAGTTGATAGTTTTTTCATTTTGATCCTTTCGCGCAGTCGAATATTTTCTTCGGAAGATGCAACGACTGATGCATCTTTTAGATCTCCGGTTGTTTGATTATCTGACTCGCATTCGAAAGGATTGAAATGGATGTCTGGTTTAACGATTAACTCTTGAACTGAAGGATCGTCTGAATTGTATATTTCTACTTTTACAGTTGTCAAATCTACTCCTTCAGGAATATGCGTTTGGAAATTTTTACTTTGCAGTAGATTTTTAAAATTAGAAGCTTCTTCCTCCTGTTCAACTAATTCGTCGTGTACACTATTTTTAGTTTCTTCTTCTAAAGATTGTACAGTATCATTTATATCTTCCGTGACGTAATTATGGTCCATTTCCACTGTCTCTTCAATGGTTCCAATATACTCGGTCGATTCTTCATTTTGAATCGGTGAATCTTTTAAAGATACTTGTGTTAAATAAGTTCGCAATAAAGCTTCCGATCTTTCACACAATATTTTGAATTTGAATGCGTTATTTGCACTTTCCACACAATTTTTGCAGATTAATGTTGGGAAACCATCTTCTACCATAACCTTTAAACCATATTATTTTAAATATAATATTAATACACAAAATAATAAACAACTAACCTGGATGGAAGCTACATTCATTAAAATTTGGTAGACATAAGAGATTTCATCTTCTTCAGTAGGTTCGATTTCTGTGTATACGGAAATCATTTCATCACATTCTGATAAACAAGTTCTACATATTTCATCTAAATTTAGTGTTTTCATATAATTTTGTATTTCAACATCCATTATTATGCGATTTGTGAATAAAAAATTAAATTTATAGAGTCAAATGACGTTTATTTTGCACTATGAAGTTTATTTTTGCACCAATGAAAAGATTACTAAATTTAGTTATTTTCCAATTTGAGTGAAAGTCCCTGTTATTTTGACATTTCAAAATCAAATTATTTCGAATTTTAAAATACAAAATGTAGTATTGCAGAGATTTAATAAATATTAAAGTGATAAACCATGCTCTAAATGTATTATTTGAATATTAGAATAACATTGTCTCATCCTAAATTTTTCTTTTTGTTTTGTTGTTGAAGTTCTTCGTGATTTTGTGAACAGGCCAAACTACATTAAATAATTAAACAAATACAGTTTGTAATTGATAATTTAGAACATTTTAAGTCAAATTAGTGTCAATTTATCAACATCCTCTGTTATTTATATACATTTTGAAAGTATAGTCGCTATTAATTATTTGGATTTTCCAAAACATTAGGAAAGTTGGCACTTTGTGGAACATAAATATGGAGGTCTTACAGCTGTAGTAAAGAGTTTAAATTTTGAGTTTTTTCAATATCACATTTTGACGTATAACTACTAAAAATATATCGGCATTTAATTTTGCAGTGCTTTTTCCAATATGAGCTTCCTATTGTAAGTACTTATTTCATAAATTAAACAAGGGTTCTAAAAATATTGGGAAGTTTTTTTACTTGAATGCAGATAACATTATGACGAATCCTGTATTTTTTTAGTGGAAGCCGTTCATCTAAAACCTTCAAACCAAAGAAAAATATTCCAGAAGGCACTCATCAGTATGAGTTGATGAAACATGCAGCAGCTACGCTGGGTTCTGGGAATCTTCGCCTAGCTGTCATGCTACCAGAGGGAGAAGATCTCAACGAATGGGTTGCAGTAAACAGTAAGTCCTTCATTTATTTCAAAACAATAAACATTATTCTAGCATTTGTTACCATAAACATATTTCTTTTGTTCTTTGTAGCTGTCGATTTTTTTAACCAAATCAACATGCTCTATGGCACAATCACAGAATTTTGCACAGAGGACAGTTGTTCGATTATGTCGGCGGGACCAAAATACGAATATCATTGGGCTGATGGACACACAGTTAAAAAGCCAATTAAATGTTCCGCACCAAAATATATAGATTATTTAATGACGTGGGTCCAAGACCAACTAGATGACGAAACACTATTTCCTTCGAAAATAGGTATTTAACTGACTTTAACAATTATTTCGCAACTACATTTTATGTTTTTAGGTGTACCTTTCCCTAAAAACTTCTTATCAATCGCAAAAACAATTTTGAAGCGGTTGTTCAGAGTTTATGCTCACATTTACCATCAGCATTTTAGTGAAGTGGTACAACTAGGAGAGGAAGCGCATTTAAATACATCCTTCAAGCATTTCATTTTCTTCGTTCAGGTAGGTGCTCAAGCATCTTTTACTCTTAACACTCTAGCTTTAAACAAATTAAAGAATATTATTTTTGTATGTTGGAAACAACATTTGGAGTACGCTATTGACAACCAGGAAGTTTCAATTCGTGCGGTAAAGTACACAAAAAACACTAGTTTTCCCGGGCATTCTACTGCAAAATTATCTTAAAAATAATCAAATTAAGTTCATCCTATTTTCGTGCATCTGAACCCGCAAAAATCATCGATAATTTCCAATAATTTAAAGAAAAATATGTGTACAAATTGTATTTTTAACTGTCATATCATCAAATTCTTTAGCAACCGGTGATTGCTATAATTTTGCTACAGTGAATTAATATTTGCTCCTTGATTAGTATTTTGATTAAATTTTAATTCCGTTAATAGTTATTTACGTTATAAGTCCGGTAAATGAGATTTTACGGTACGAATAATATGTTTTCGAACGAGTCTAGTCAGAAATTTAGAAATGAGTTTATCTAGAATCTAGAACCAGTCCAGTATGAAATAAAAAATAATTTTGTTAGTTACAAAAAGCATTTTACAAGCCTCTTGCGAATTTGCGCAAATGAAACTATTATTAAATTAAGCGTTCATGCGGAAAGAATGTCTTCCCGCACTTGGTATGTAAATAACAATTCCGCATTTAAATTATTGTACAGAGAAAAACGTCAAAGAATTAGCTAATTTATTTTGTGTCGTATAATTTATAAGTGTAAAAATAAAAGACTTGGAGGAATGAATGAGAAATGTAAATTGCAGGAGTTCAACCTGATCGATCGAAGAGAATTAGCGCCGCTGCAAGAACTGATCGAGAAGCTGACGGCAAAGGAAACACGGTAAACAGGATATAGTGCGTGCGCGTTGCGTACTCGAAATTAAAAGGGTCATGATATATCTGAAGTTGTGTTAACGTTAGCAGTGATTTGTTGTTTGTTTAAACGCTTCATTTCGTTGATTTATATTTAATGAGTAATTAATTAATACAGTTACTTAATTATTTTGCTTCCATGTTAATTTAAAGTGAAATTTGAAAGTATGCGTCGTGAATAGCACAAGTTTTACTTTGTGACTATTATATTCCTATGTTGAATATGTTTTGTATTCTCACATGTAATATTAGTTAGCTAATTTCTTTATATTATTAGTAATATAATGCAGTGTTCTTTATTTTATATGCTTATAATATTTATTTTCAACTGTGCAATGTATTTAAAAATATAAAATATTACAAAGCATTTATTATGCGTAAATTCTAGAAGATGTATTTTCGATAATGAGATTTGGTAGTGTGCACTTTTTTAAACAAATATTTAAATTTAGTAATCGAGTAAATAAATATTGTTTATAAATTAACAATCGTCTCTTATTGTAAAGCCCCTGTCTTACTTTAATCACGCAATATTTTGTCTTCAATTTTAATGTTGGTTAAAAGTTGGTTGGTTATAGAGAAATATCTTTTTTACTTTAAATGTGTCAAAGTCAAACAGGACAGAAAAACAATTTGCTTTTGCAGCGGCTATAAAATTATTCAATGTAGCTGTAATAATTGTAAACAAAAGAAGAAAACTAAATAGTATAAAGATAAAGTGGACAAGAAACTGTCTTCAATGCAGAGAAATATGTAAACAGCATTTTAACATGTAAAATAACAAACTGTTTTTGGAAGATAACATTTCATATAGAAATTATTTAAGTTTGTCTAATAAGTATTTTGAGAAATTATTATCTGGCATTACTGAGAAAATTGTATTTTTTAATTTGAATGTGCCGAAATATGGATGAAAATAATATTTTGCTTTTGCAGCAGTAACAATATTATTAACACAACCAAAAGTAAAAACACAATTACTATCTTGCAACAGTTTTGAATGACATTTCGCAGATCGAGAAAACATGTGTGCATTTCATTGAAACAAATATAATGAGAACACAAGTTGTATTTTTTCATAAAATTGAGAAAAACATTTAAGTAATTTCCGTGCATGCAATGCTCAAAAAAATTGACATTAAAATTGATGTGTCGTACCAGCTTAAAATATTAAACAGAAACGACAAATCATGATGTTGGAATTTCGGAGCGGAAGTGGACGTGATTCACAACAGGTGCAAATATTTATGACGAATTCAACTTTGTACTTAATCTGCCAGTAGCTTTATTCATTCCTATTTAATAAACATTTATAGTCCAAAAGTTACAAGTACTATTTACTTGTCAAAAGTATGAAATATTAGTCAATGGTTACACCACTAAAAATAAAGAGTTCTCAATAAAAATCTCAAAAGAGATCTGCAAATTAGAAGTTAACCTAGAAAAATAACGCAATTTATACTGAAGTCCAATTCACCTTAACTCGGGGGCGGCGGCGGCGGCGCCGACAGCAGCGTGTTCATGTCAATACCAGGTGGGGGCGGCGGCATGCAGCTGTTCTGCTGCGGGGCCCATTGGAATGGTGGGCCTCTCGGAGGCATAGTCCCTGGAGGAGGTTGCTGCCAAGTCCCGGGCGGAGCTGTAGGCATCCTATTCGGAGGCGGGAGTGTAGCAGGTGGGGCTCCAGCTCCAGGTGGAGGTGGTTGACTGTTCGCTCCCAACCACGGCATCAGAGGCGGGACGTTAGGAGGACTAGATGCTCCTGGTGGTGGCGGAGGCGGCAGTAATCCAGGAGGACAATTCGTTGGTTGCCAAGGCATGCCCGGAGGTGGTGCTTGAGGCCATGGTGGCATCATCTGTGGGTTCATGTCGGGGCGGACGCCCGGCATGATGGCGCGAGGAGCCATGGGATTCCGCTCGAAGATACTGAAAGGGGCGGCGCCGTTTGTGCGACGCTGAGCGCCGTTTCCGTTGACGAATTCGGGGGGTGGGCCTTCGCCGAGCTCGGCCATGAGAGACATGTATTCCTCGTCGATTTTGGCTTTGTCGCCCGGTTGAGGGGGGCCGCCCAAGCCGGGGCGTTTTTGGCGACAGTCCCTGGCGATGTGACCTGCACCTCCGCAACTTGAGCAGACGATGTTGTTGGTTACGTTCGGCTTGTCTGGACACTGGAAGATAACAATTTAATATTAATAAATAACAATAATATTAGTTTTTATTCCGAGTGAAAACATTACATTTAATTAAATACAAATTTCAAATGATTGAACATAGGTAAAACCAAATAGATAATTTACAAGTTGTTGTTTTTTATCATACATTTTACTAAATGTATTATTTAATTTTTATATAAAATATATATAAAGAAATATAAATATATAAAAATATCCTAAGTAACACCAGAAAAACGATCTCTTGCCAAAAAGTAAAAAATTTCATCCAGAGCCTTCTGAAATATTCTTTCAGATCATAAAAGCATTTTTTTTAAATTGTATTAATTTTCTTTTGAAAATATTTAGGTTTGTACATTATTTTAAGTCAGATGGTAAAATATTGTAGATTTTGACTCCAATTACATTTGATGACATTTTGCTAATATTTAATTTACTAAACGGAACTCTAATTAAATTTTTCTACTAGCGTTAAAATTGTGAATATCTTTGTTATAATTCAAATATAAATATTTTTATATCAAATAAAAACAAGCAAGTAAGAGTAAGAATATTATAAGAAATGAAAACATCTCCGCATTTTAATGCATGAGAGAATATTATTAGCTGATTAATTGTTAAGTATTGTTTTAAATGTCCAATTTGAAAACATATTTCAATTTTACATAATGATTTCACTGTGGATATTCCATTTTAAGTTTTTATCGAGAGTGAAATACTGTAACTTCATTGTTCTCTAGTTTATCTAATGCCTTGTGAGAAAATTTATGAGCATATCAGGCGAGATACACGCGTCCAAAAGTCGTTGGGGTAACCCCACCACCCAAGAAATGTTTAATCTGCTTTTATTTTCTTGAATAAAATGCTATTTTATTTTTAATCATTACGAAAGGAAACAAGCAACTACTGTGTCAAGCGTCGAATTAATAGTCATGAAATGATTTTCCAAACTATCCCTGTCTCTATTTTACTAAAAACTGTAAAAAAATTCTCGTGTCCATAATGTCCTTGATAAAAGTATAAAAATGTTTTAATTCCACATTGTAAATATAGTACCATGTATAAAATAAATATTAGATAACAAAGTCGAAAACAACTCTTAAACGTCAAACATGACCTTTTAAATATAACTATTTTACTTCCTGTTTTACAACTATGATAACAAATTTAAAATATTAAACTTACCAGCCAAGACTTGTGATCGGAAGCTCCGCAGTTGTTACATCGCATGCCCTCATTTTCTCTTAGTGTGCCATTTAGCTGCGCCAATTCTCGTAACTGCATTCTTCGAAGATCGTTTTGGTTTTCTGGTACTTCTACACCTTGCCGAATTACTTCTTTTATCTAGAAATTAATAATCAATCACACACTTTAAATTTGAATATGACTTCTTCGATTTAAAGAAAGCGTATGATAGGGTTTTTCGAGAGATTATATGGGATGTACTTATTTTGTAGAGTACAATGTGGACGACAATTTGTTGGAAGCGATGAGAGTTGATGGTAAATTGAGTGATTGGTTTTACATAGACGTTGGTGCAAAACAGGGTTGTGGAATGTCTCCATGGTTGTTTAATTTGTACATGGATGTGTTGTTACGAAATGCATTGAATGGAACGGATGTTGCAAGTATTGGTGGACCTATAGTGCCAGCGTCAGCTTATGAGGATGATGTGTTGAGTGAAACTGAGGAGCAATTGAGGAGAATTTGAGCATAAATGAAGTAGAGGAAGGTTTGAATCTGTTATTGAATGTTGATAAATGTAAAGTGCTTGTGTTTGAGAAGAATGATTCGGTGTCTGATTGTAATATGAGATTGAAACAAATAAATGAGTTTGTATTGTTTACGGTGAGTGTGAGAATGAAAAGAATGTTGTTAAAAAAGTGGGAGTGAATCAGTTAAGATGGTTTGATCATCTCGAGAGGTTGGTTTCAAGATGTTTCAATAAGTTTGTACACTTTTATATTTGAAGAGGTACGAGATTGCCATTTTAACTCTACCCCTGTGGTTCCCCCTCTACTAACATCTTTGGGGATATGATTTGACAGCACTTCATACGAAATCAGAGTACCATACCGGAAATGGATAAAAGGCGAGATAATATATTTATTTTACCAAGCAAAATTGTGCCATTTTAAATAAGAAAATTGATAAAATCGGCAAAAATATCAGTATCATTGGTTCACAAAATATATATTTTTAAATGGAACTATATATTTTTTATTCTTTTATTGGACAGAGTTGTTTTTGTACAATTTTTTCAAATAAAGGAACTATTTGCGTTTAAAATTTAATTTTTGCTTTGGTTTGTTGCGCGTACGAATGATTTAAGAATGTGGACGAGGCGAAAGTGGTGTGCCAGGATAGGAATGTTGGCTGGTTGTGTTTCAGGGTCCGTGCTACCCCACCGCGTGGGATATAGCATATGTATGTATATTTAAATATGAAAATGTTTCGAATAATTTTACCCTTTCAACGGCTTTCTTGACGTGTTCAGGATTAGTAGCCGTGATGTACGCATGCAGAGGTTCGTCTTCACCTGGAAGAGGTTGCCCATCTTTTCTACCAACTTTGCCTTCCTTCACGGAGCCTTTTCCGCGAATGATTATCTTTGCCCCAGTTTCTTTTTCCATAGCTGTAACACAACAATTAAAATTTTAGTAACACAAACTGTTAATGAGTTTCTTCTTACTTTTTAATGTGTTTCCACGCGGTCCAATTAGAAGTCCAACAAAATTAATTTCTGGATGTTCTTCTTGTGGAATCATTACTTTATCATGAACTCGAATTACTGGAGGCCTGAAACAACAGTATTTAAAAAAAATAAATAGATTAAAGATTAATTTGACGCTTTGGAGCGTATTTGTAAAAAATACTTACTTATAATCGATAGGAGGCTTATATTCAGGGTTAATACTCATCATTTTCAACACCAAAGCATGCCTGTCTTCTTCCAATCGTCGCCTTGTGCGGAATTCCCGAGTGTTCAACCGTTTGCCATCACTGCTGTAGATGGGCTCGGGCGAAGGCGATCTGCACAGACAAACGTTTAGAAATTACTGACTGGGGTTCATTTCATTCCTCTCTCAAACTAACAACGTAATTTGAGAGAAGAATGCGATTTCTATTCCATTTTACAAACTAGAGACTCTAAAGTGAGTGGGGGGCTAGTACAACGTAAACAATGACAGATTTAATACACATGCAGACAACGCTCTATAAAAGTATCAGAATTTATTTCATTTCAGAATTATGGTGCTTTAAAACACCGAAATCAGTCCTTTATAAAATTTGGTCAATTTTAAACATAAAGAAAAAGACTACTCCTGGAGTTTATTTCGCTTTATTTATTAACTAATAAATTGCTCAAGTTTTCTTGTCAATAAATTGTGAAGAAAAATATTATCATTAGTTTTCAGTAAATTTCAGTAGTACCAATACGATATTAGCTGTACAGTTAATTAATGTTCTTAAGAAAGTTGTTTTAGCATTAATAGTTGTGAAATACATAAAAAAAGAAGAAATAGAATTATATAGAAGACGAAGAAGACAAGGGCAATTTGCATGTTGTTCAGAAAGAGTTTAAAGATCGGCATCAATTTAAAAAAATTTTGTAGCCATTTAATTTCTAAACTGTATAAAATATAGAAAACAGCTTCAAATAAAAATTGTAGTCAATTCTATTCTACATCTTTTTTATCCAACCCCTGCTCCATAACTATGGCGATTTTAAACAAAGAAAGTAACAGATTACCCACTAGTGGTATAATTTGACGCAGAGTCGTAAAATAGATAGTTATAACCTAGAAAATTAAACAATAAAATGAAGAGCCAAGTATTTTAAATATATATTATAATCTGGTGATCGAATTTGTCAAAAATATATAAATTAGAATGTAGCTTCTCAGGTTTAACGAGCTTGGCGATTACATTAAATAATTATGTTTTAATAAAAGAATTAATTTAAAAATATTTGAGCAAAAAAATCGCATTGTTTACGTTGTACGCATAGAAGTAAAAGATGATAAAAGCCCATTTCTGTAGGAAATTTGAACTGTTCTAAAAGAATGTGTAATTTTAACAAATCAGCTTCTAGCAAATGAAAATTTAGGTGACGAATTCTATAACAGAAATTGTTTAATTAATATTCATTCAATGTCGCTATGCTATACTGCCGTAAAACTGAAAGAATTTTGGTTAATTATATAATTAAATTGCTGCAATAAAAATTTATTAATTAAAGCTAAAATTATTAGTTCGCATTTGCTGATTCGGATGCTGAAAGGAAAACTACTCATTATTCATTATAACTGTTCTAACGAATTGAATTTGTGACATCCACACGTACTCTAAAATAATTCTGATTATTATTTGATGAACACTAATTAATGTGCACAGCTGGGCACTGATCTCCATATTTTATATCTGTTTTATTTTCTAACCTACAACTCAAGAACAATTTGACATGTTCCAAATGAAGTTGTTAATAGTAGGAAACCAGTAACCACAGCTGCTAATTATAGAATTGCTGTAACTTTAATTAGTTAAAACATAATAGAAATAGGTAAATTTATGTGTGTGACATGGTCAAACCAATCAGAAGGGAACCACAACTGGCGATGTGAATACTGGCATCAAGATTAGATTGAAGAAGTTACTTTTGGCACCTTTCTTCTATATTTGGCGGAATCCCGAGGTCCCCGGATCGAAGTTTTCGGCTGACGTCTTCTATCTGAAGCTGAACTGCAATGAAAGGGGTTAGAAAGGGGCAAATGCCCAGCAGTTAGAGATATTATCACAAAATTTAACCCAACGAGTTTTGCATACTAATTACATTAATATAATTGGGAAGACAACAAATGAACTAAAGTGCCAAATAAAAATGTTTCCCATAAATATTTTATGCAATTGTATACACTGCAAGAAAAAACGTAAAAACCTACCTTTCAACAGCTATTTAAAATTTAATAAAAATGTTTATAAAACTTATAAAGCTAGCTGGAAACAAGCTGTATAATTAATTGTCTAGCATCTAGCTTATTGTTTTCATTTTCGGTTTGTCATACAAAATAAAATAAACAGATAAACAAGTAGATAAAAAGTATTCAACTTACTCAAGTAGGCTACTTCTTGTTCCTTGTTGAGGGAACTTGGTAAAATAGTGGGCATTCCCGGGATGAAAGTTTTGTCGTGTTCACTACCTCCCCATCTGGTCTTCCTTCGTCGTCTCCTTTCTTCCCTTTCACGTTCCTCTGCAGTAAAATCTTCAATTAAACCCCATTCAAAATAAAGAACATGTTATCTTACCCGGAGTCATATTTGCTTCAAGTTCCTCCTGTTCTTTAGCAGCAACGAGATTCGCATAGTTCCGAGTAGCAGCGATCGTAGCCAGAGTTTCCGCCAACAGTTTCTGACCATCAGGTTCAGGACTCTTTTCCTTGCTCTTTTCTCTGCTTCTACCATGACTTCTCTCTTGACTTTTATCTCTACTTTTGTCACGGCTACGGTCTCTGCGGCTTCGGTCCCGATGGCGGTCTCTGCTGCGTCGTCTCTCACGACGATCACGATCGCGGTCTTTGTCACGATCTCGATCACGGCCTCTCTCGCGATCTCTGCTTCTATCTCTATGTCGAGAGCCCATTGTATTTGTTAATTTAAAGTTCAGTAACAATAAATTTTATTATTAGAAAACCGTCCACGTTTTGTTTGATAACTTCAAAAAATCACTACCACGCCAGCTTTAACTTCATACACCAAAATGGCGGACAAGCCATATGTCAACTTTAGTGATTTTCGCGACAGTGTTCCCAACTCACGAAAATTAAAGAACAGATTTCAAATTTATGACATATTTTATTATTTTTATTTGCCAATACACAAATATAGTTATAAGAATTGGCACAATTATTACATACATAAAAAAATCATTAAATAGTTCACAATACGCCTTAAATATAGTTTTAAGAAATCACATAAAAAAATAAAAAATATAATACGTAAAACATAAATCATAATTTGTATACTCATAAGCACTCTATCCTATAAATTGAAATACAAAGTAAAACATTAAATACCATAATTTAAATGGTATGTTATTTAAATAAGTTAGTGGTCTTTTTTCTTCGGCTTCTTAGGATTACGAGATCTTGATTTGGCCTTACATAATGGACAAATTGGTGCATTTCTGTGAATTTGTTGATGACAGCTAAGACAAGACTTCATCGGTGGCGGTTGTTGTCTGTAAATTGCCAAAAAGACCAATTAATATAGTAGTGCACTTTTGAAAAACAATTCTTAATAAGCAAAAGAATTCTCAATACCACTGAAATATAGTAATACTGGAACTTGTTGGTATTTATGAATGTGGAAAACGAGCCTCAGACAAGATGTCGTAAGGCCACCCTTCTTTGTCTAACGGTTATTATACGTACTATTTTTTCTTCAAGCAAACAATAAAATATAAAATATGACAGAATCAAACAATACAACTGTCACTCGTCAGAGCTGCCCTTGCAGGTGCTGCCACAAGTGGTATATAAAATAACTAACATTATAATACGCCGTGGTATAATATTTATATTATGGTACGCCGTACAATAATATTTATATGATTGAAATAGTAACAAAATAATTAACTTCTATATCGTACATGTGGTAGCAAAAAATTAATATTATAATACGCTTGAAGAAAAAATATAAAATATGACAGAACTACGCAATACAACTGTCATTTGTCACAGCTGCCCTTGTAGGTGCTGCCACCAGTGGTAAATAGAACAACTAACATATTATACGCCGTACAATAATATTTACTCGATTGTTATTAGTAACAAAATGAATAGGAAAATAAACAATAGAAGTAATAAAATGGAACTTCAGTGCCGCGATATAATGAATTACTTTTAATGACGATTTTGGCGTTCTTTAGTGCCGATTTCCAATAAAACATTTAATTTAATATTCACTGAATGTTAATTTGTTATTAGCTTACTAAGCGGATTGTACAATAAAGACAGGTGGTTCAGCGATTGGCTATTTCTATCGATTCGCAATTTCAACGTCAGTTGGCATTCCTGTATTATTATATTTCAGTGTTCAATACAAAGTACAAAAGTTTCGCAAAAACAAACACGAAAACGATAAAATAACAATGTTCATGTGTTTGTTTTCACAGCCCACTAAAAATACTACTACTGCGCAACCTAAACAAAAGAAAGTGAAACAAGTGAATCGTGTACTTTGCATTTTCAAAATAATAAAAAATGAAACAAATCGAACCTCAGATTGACAAAGTCGGACCTGAAGGTAGGAGTCGGTGGTCCCGGCTGCGCAGACAAATTAATCGAAGTACTGGACCGAGATGTGTCAGGTTTATTCGCCACTAAACGCAATGGTGAGGGCGGAGGAAGAAATGTAGGAGGTAGAGGCGGTGCAAGAGAACCCAGAGGCCCCTCTGTCGACGTCAACGGCCGAGTCCACTCATTGGATTTTGTGATGAACTGCTGGGTGTGCATCTTCGACGGAGGGTAGAAGTGAGTTGCGAATCGGCTGCGGTTTGACAACAAGCTAATCAATTTAAATGAGGAAAATAAATGAAGATGATACATACTCCGCTGTGATTATCGAGCCTTCTTCTTCGTGAAGCTCTGGAAGGCGGTCTAGCCCTAGACAATCTCGTCTAAGGCGGTCGATTTCTGCCTTTAGTGGTCTGTATTCTTCATGGATTCTGGTAGCTGCATTTAGGGCGCGAACTCGGCTTTCTTCTGAATTTTTTATAACACCTTCCATCTGCAAGAAATAACAAATACAGAAATAGCACTGAAGATAATTGTCCAATACTTACAGCATTTATGTCTGCATGAATCTGTCGAAGTTCTTCTACATGAGACATTTTTTCTTGAAGTAATAAATCCATCTCTTGTTTGTATTCTTGCAAACATTTTTCTTCTTGATCAGTAGTTTCTATTTCTTTAACTATACGGGATTTAAGCTTTTCTAATTGTATTGTCTTACCTCTGTAATATTTGTTTCTTAAATTATTGATTATTAATGAAATGTACAAATATAAATGCTGGTTTAAATTCGAACCTGATTTCTTTTAAAGCTTCCAGTTTAGCAAATACTGCTCGTTCATCTAATGTAGTCATTATATATTATTTATAATATTCATAAAATTACATACAGATTTTACAATCAGACGCGTTCTTTTCTTTGCAAGAAAAATCACACAGCATCCATAAAAGCAGTGTAGCTACAGCACGGATATATGGAAAACAAATATTGAAAATTTCAACAGTGTTGCCAACTATGTATTTATAGTAATGTCACATTCTCATAAATTTATTTATTTTTACAGTGTCATTTATATATTTATTTACGGTTTTTAGTTAATTGCGTATTATCTAAACTTCTGTAAATGTAACTGGAAAAATATTACGAAAGATATTAGGGGATAAATGTAGGTCACGTGTAATAGAGGGGGGCAACATGTAATTTGACTTTGAAAACTGAATGATATGTCATACTATAATTTGTCGAGCAAGTTGTATCGTTTTCAGTCAGGCTCCGTGTAAACTTTTGTTTTTATTCTAAATTTGTTGGAAAATGGGTGTAGCTAAAAATCTTGTTAATCAATTGAAAAGTAAAGAATTCAGAAGTTATCTATGCAGGTAAATTTGTATTTATTTGTGGTTCTGTCAGGTTAACGTTGAATTTTTATTTATTTATTTCAGCACACATTTTTGGGGGCCTGTTGCAAATTGGGGCATACCTATTGCAGCAATTGCTGATTATAATAAGGATCCAAGAATTATTAGTGGTAAAATGACCTTTGGTAAGAATTTCTAACTTTCATGGTCTAATAAATATTTATGTTTTTTCCTACTGTCATTGTCCTTGACATTTTTATAAAACGTAAATATTATACAATTTATTGAAGTAGTTTGATGTTATCTAGTTATCTATTACTTTGTGCAATTAACATGATTTTGCAAATTTCAGCCCTGTGTTTGTATTCCTTGGTATTCATGCGATTTGCGTGGAAAGTCATTCCACGAAATATGCTGTTATTCGCCTGCCACTTCACGAATGAGGGCGCTCAACTTGTTCAACTGGGACGATTTGTAAATTATAACTATTTAAGTGACCAAAAGTCATGAATTGTTAGAAAATTTTTGTAGCCAAATTACGTATACTATACATGTATTTTAAATTCTAACTTTTATATTTATACACTTTTGAAAATGTTATATATATTTATATCTGTTGAAAATAAAAATTCTACTTTCCTATTAAACATACACATCGTTTTTATTTGAATACTTTGTTTCGCTGTCAATTTGACATTACCCGAATGCCATACTTACGAATTATATTGGCTGTATATATAGTAATATTCATAATTATTTATCTAGCTGTTGTTGCTGGCATATATTATGTAATGATATATTATTTATAAATTTGTTTTATGTAATATTGCTGATACATATGTATCTTTTGAGGATGACATTTATAAAATAATTATTTTTGTGATTCGTTATTATTTGACTTGACAACGATACAAATAGTTACAATTGTTTACTTTTATGCTGTGCTTCAAATTTTAGAAAATTACAAATCTGTGAAATTGCGTTTGGCTGTAAAAAAGAAGCAAAATGGTCGTTTTTGTTGGTGAGTACTTTTATCAGTTTCACAAAATCTAGATTATAGTAGAATTTATTTTAATAACTTTATCAGTATTGTACAATTTGCTCAAATCTTACACATGGAAAGGTTTTCGTGTAATATAGCAGACTATTAACTTTATCTCAATATATATTTATTATATTTTGGTTAAGAGATAAAATAGGAATGTATTATAATGAATGAAACACATGTACAAATTTTGCTAATGTTTTAGTTTTAAAAATGTGCATTTACAGTAAATTTTCTGTTAATTTATATGAAAAATACATCACTCCGCTTAGAACTCTGCTTTCACAGATCTCAGTAAGTGATATATTTAAACGTGTCAAGATTTTTTTATGCGAGAAATACCAAAGATGTTTGAGGACGAGGAACCACAGAGATAAAGTTAAAATGGCAACTGTCGGTTGTGGGTTTCGAAGTGAGGATCTCATTATCTGCAGTCCGATACGTTACCACGGAGCTATTTATCGTATTCATTAAAATTTGTGTTTTTTTTACCTCCCGCACATATTGTGACGGGACAAAGTTATCGGTAGTGAGTTTTTAACGGATAAGCATGTTTTGGGGTTCCTGGAATACTATTTCACTACTTTTATGTTGACGTCTGTGTGTGTGTCTAGCAGATTTTTTTTTAATATCTTGGGGGCTATGATTTGATGGCTGGTAACCGCACTTCATACGCAAAAATATATCACTTACCGAGATCTGCGTAAGCAAAGTGCCACACCCACGATTGGTAAAGATGTGATGATATATTTGAGTAAATAAATAAATTGCAGTAAATTTTGTTTTATGTAAAAAGTTGTAGAATTATATTGGCTATAATTTTATTTAACACTTTTTCTATTTTTACCTTCCACCACATACCTGTAAGAGGTTACGGTTTTTAAAAAATTACTGAACTGAAAATTTAGATATTTTGTATATATTAATTGCATTCCCGTGTGAAGAGTTCATTAGTTTTTGGTGATAATCCAATAACTTGAAGTGGTAGTTACTTGAAGCCTTATCAAGTTTATTTTGAAATATCTCAGTAAATTATGGTTTCATGACAATTATTTGTGCTGCCCATAACAGTCTTTTTGTACCGTTTAGGATCAGTTGCACCAACAAAACTTAAATATTAAACTTTTTTAATCGAATTGAAGTTTACAGTTTTCTTGGTGCTACTGGCCTATTCTGTAACTTACCTGTTAACTTTTAATGGCCTGTTAAAATTTTTAACCAATAATAATATACTTCTGCCGTTAAAAATTAACAGGTGGCAAGTAATGTGCTGGAAACATCAACAGGCAGATTCACAAAAAGAATTAACGCTAACTCCATTTTTTTTCAACATCTGTAACTTTGTTTCTAAATTAAATAAATTAACAAAATGTGTCAAATTTTATGCTAACTAATCTTAACCACAGCACTAGTCAAAATAAATATGTTCTGAGAATGGAAAATGAAGTTACGACTAATAATAAAAATGGAGTTAGCACTAATCCCTTTTGTGAATCTGATTGCAAAATTAATAAAGTGTCATGTTAAAAGTTTAAAATAACAGACAACGCCAAGTTCGAACAGATTTGTTTATTATCTTAAAAATACGTAGTTACTATCAAAAAATGTATACATATAAAAATTAATGAAAAATAGCTCTTATATTTATATAAACACTTATATAAAACTTTAAACTAATAACAAGTAAATCAGGTATGGACGGAAACATTACGAAAAGAAAATAAAAGTACGGTTTAACATGATAAATTTTCTTGAGATTCTATAAAAGCAGATCCCTTGCTATTCACTGCCATAAACAGGTTTTAGTGTCTCCTGCACAGGTTCATGACTTGTCATCTGCAGTATTCATCTGAACTGCTTGGGCAACTGATATTTTTTTGTCTAATTTCTACCCCTTTTATACATATTGTAAGGCAGCCGGTACAGCTAAGTAAAAATGCATGTCTGAGTCTGGGATGTTCTTAAGAATTTCACAACCCGTTTCATTGTGCTGATATTAGAGTATTTTAGAATTTGTGAATATTCTTTGGTTACTCTACATTAAGGCATATTCGGAATGTACACTAATCGAGTCGAAATTGCGAATAAATGGACGGAAAACTAAGTCATGGAATAATTAAAATTAATTTTGTTCTATCGTTGTCGCAACATACACATGGAAATCAAAAACGTGACAATTAAAAATATAATACTCGCTTGAATACTCGCAGCGCCCGCTAACCGACATTTAAACATATCATACCGCGTTTCTTTATCGTTTACTAGATTTATGAATTCCGCTTCGACTAACTGTCCGTCGTAATACGTGATGGGGTCTTCGAACGGGTATTCAAATCCTTGCAAACATTCGCATTTGTACCCTCCGGCATCGTACCCTCTTCCCAAAATCGGGACGCACTGCAACAAACAAACACAAGACTTAAAACCGGATCGAAACTGCAACTGATTCTGCAAATTTAAAAACACGCTTTACAATTCTCCACTGCCAAATTCGCAAACATCACTCATCACCTGTCATCTAGAAAATATCAACAATATCAAAAAGATTAATAAATAAAACAATTATAAATATATCATCACGCCGTTTACCCATTTCTGGGTGTGACACTCTGCTCAAAGCAGATCTCGGTATTATGATAAATTTTTGCGCGTGAATTACGGTTACCAACCATCAAATCACGGCCTCCACAGGGGTAATTTTGTGCGGTGAAAATTTTCGAATTTTACTTTCGAATATTTGTCGGATGTGAGGCTCGAACCGAGGATCATAGGATCCACAGTCCGATGCGTTAGTCAGAAATGTAGTTAATATATTTAAAATTTAACGCCGGTACTTCGACTATTATTTAATCTTCTTCAGGGTGATAATTAATAAATTATAAGAAATTGTTGTGAGTTGCTTTTAGGATGTTGAACAAGAAGTGTGTATGTGTTTTGTTATTCTTCAACGATTAATTACTGTAAAAATTATTACATGTATTTCTTATAATTTATTAATTATGACCCTCAAGAAGACTGAAAACAGTCGAAACGTCAGTATTTAATTAATTTTAAACATATTGATTGCCAATAAAATTGTAAATTGAACAATGCCAATTTTTTAATACGAGTATTACAAAATTAAGCATTGTAACACGTGTTTTTCATATTATTTTTAATATTTCTCGTTCACAAAGTCAATTAAAAAAAAATAAATAAGTACCTTTCTCTGTAATATTAATAAAACAAAGTGCTTACAGTTTGACTATTTGTGTTATTACTTCAATAAAAACTAATTGCAATAATTTAAAATGAGCAATGACAGATCCAACAATTTTACAAATAATAAATTCCGCAAAGAACACTTGTATAAAATTAAATTTTGTAGCATTGTTTTTGAGGAAAAATGTTTGACTTTGTGTACGCGAAATAAAAAAAAATATTGTCGTTTACACACCACGTTTTCCGTTAATTTATTGTGACAATTTCAATAGTACCAACATGATGTAAATTATGGGGTAAATAGCTCCGTAGTAACGCATCAGACTGTGGATCATAAGATCCTCAGTTCGAGCCTCACAGCCGACAAATTTTCGAAATTAAATTTCGGAAAATCTTCAGCACATAAAATTTTCTCTTTGGCTCCTCCACAACTACCATCCTTGGAGGCCGTGATTAGACGGCTGGTAACCGTACTTCACGTGCAAAAATTTTACATCGAGTATATCATATTATCGAGATCTGCTTTAAGCAGAGTGCCACACCAAAAATAGGTAAATTGCATGATGATATATTCATTTATTGCTACTAATATTCTTGGTTTAAGCTATACGTACAAAAATGACAAACTATTCAAAAACATGTTCTAATTCATCAATAAATTGACCAATTTTTTGGTGAAGAAGTTGACGAAAGGTGTCATACACACAACAATAAATTGACAAAAATTCTCTTACGTATGAAGTCTTCTTGTCGCACTTGTGGGTATCTTTGAACGCATTGGGAACGTAATAATCATCAGGACACTGATTAATATCTAAATGTTTCAAATCCATTGTAACAGTGACAACTCCCCTGAAAAAACAAACATTTAAAATACTTTCAAATCTTCCCTAATGGTTCAAGATTCTTACTTGAATTCCAACTTGGCTTTTAAGCTATCCCAACCGAAGAACGGCGCAGCATAACTGATGAACCACATGGGTACTTTTCCATAACAATCGTAATAGGGTTGGGTCCAGTATCCATCAGATAGTTGAGCCGCGCGATAGAAAGTAGGGTAGTGCTCGTATTTTTTCATATATTCTCCAGTTTCATTGAATCGTATCTTCAATTTCAAGTAGTATTTCTCTAACGAATCGAAATTTGTCACCCATCGTTGCTCCAAGAACTTGAACCATTCTTTCTTGGTGTACACTTCATCTGGAAACAAGAAAAATCATTAATACAAACTATGAAGAAATTTATATTTAATATATACCTGATTTGTTCAATCTAGCCAGATCTTCAACTTTGAATTTCCTTGTGTTAAGTTCAGTTTTGTAAGCGTACGGTGCGAACAAAGTTCGATTTGTAAATTTACTTCTTTGCCAATATGTCCCGGCAGCCCAAATTTTGCTGTTACCTAAAACCAAAGCTAAAGTTTCTCCGATCATTTGATCTTCTGTCAGCGGTTTATCAGCAACTCGTTTTCCGGAATAAACTTCTTTTGGATCTGAAATCTATAAATTCCAAAGTAGTAATGATTTTTTAATTTTATATTGATAATTACTTGTAGAAAGGCACTAATGAAGTTTGCTAATCGCACAGCCATTCTCGCTTCGTTTAAAAATTGTTCTCGGGCTCCAAAACTGTAATCGCCAGTTAGCTTCAAATCGTCTGGATCGTACCTAAAAGAAAATATTTATACATGTTTTCTGAATAAATTATACTCTTAGTTTGTATTATTACTTTTTGCAAGTGTCTTTAGTCATGTATAAAATAAAATCTAAAACTTTGTTGACATTTATGTGCTGAGCTTTAAAAGCTTCTTTTCCTGTCACATTGTTTCTGTACTGCCGATACTTTTCTAAATACATTTCTCGTATGTAGTGAGGGGCCTTCTCCCATTGTACCGGTATTTTTTGCACCCCTATAAGTATGTAAATAATTAGAAAGCAGCTTAGAAATATGACAAATTTACTTACATCCTATTTTCATGCAATTGTATCCGTTAAAATATTGCTCAGCGGTTGCTCTTTCTATTATTTCTCCTAAATACGGTCGACGGACAGTAAATGGCAATCTGAAGCCAGGTCTACATCGACATTGATAGCCGCCTCTTCGGAATCCCCAACCATCCAGTGGTTCACACTGTTCGGAAATATTTCATTTTATTGATTGATAATTATTATATAATTTATATTATTTGAAACATTTTTGTCACGACCGGCAGAGAAACTCGGTTTCTATAATACCATGATAGAAACGGCAATGTCATATCTACGGAAGATTTGTGCACTTTTTCCCCCGTCGTAAGGGAAAGTGCTCAAATAGTGTGAAAAATGAACAAAAGTAAACAAATCAAAGTTAACTATCATAAATTATATTACAATTCAAATAATTTTGAAATACATAAAAATCAGGATCGCAGAAGAGAAGTGTATTTTTTTCCTTGTCGTATCATAGCCCTCGCCTACGGCTCGCTTCAATTTACTTCGCGGGAAGAAAACATGCACTTCTCTCCCTTAATGTATTATTATATTTAAATTAAAACTGAAAAGTAATTTAATGCTTATACTATTGCAATATTATATTCGTACGTATTTAATTTATTTGAAATCGTCACTAAAGTAATCCCTTATACGATTTTGAGCAACGCAGTGTTTACAACCGTAGGATAATTATTGTAAAAGTAGGATAATTTCGGTAAGGGTAGGATGTACAATAGTAAATTTGTACGTAAAATGAAGCAATATGTGCAAGAACGAACTAATTAATTCCGATTAAGAAATTGGAAACAAAACACAATTTTGAGTGTTATTCACAATAACTTCAATGTCCGAGGTTGGCAACACTGACAGATGTGTAAATTTAACCTATAAAATAATTAAATTTTTTTCAAATTTTATATTTCAAATAAAATTTAATACGTATCGCGGCACTGAAGTTCCTTTTTATAAATCATAGTTTATTTTCATAATAAAAAATAAAACTTCCGTGCCTTTATACATAAATAACTATTATTTGTTTCCTGATAAATAAATATAAGAACAATAATTTAACTGTTTTCCCGAAACTTTATAAAACAGGGTAGTGGCCAGTGTTGTAGTTTTAACAATTAATTCTCTTTGTGAGTCATGTTATATATTTGATAATCGTAAGTTTCTTCTTCATTTAAATAATTAATTAATTTACTTACCTCTGTTGTTTCATCTCTACATCGAGCTGTATTGGCAAACGCATTTGGTCCATCATTTCCTTCGCCTTTTGGACATTGGTTTATGTCTATCCTATCAAAATTCATTTCAATGACAGATGCAGCCGTGTATCTACAATAAAAATTAATAGTTTATTCTGTGGTTCACCATCCAGTATTCTGCGAAAATAGATTGTCATCCAAAATTAGATAAGTGACGGGATAATATATTAATTAAATAGAGCTATTGTGAAGTTGACTAAACTAAAATAACGACCCCTAATTTAATTAAACTTACGTAGGGTACTCAATATGCCTGAAACCAGTGTGACGAGGGTAAATATCAGCAATCGGAACAACTGCGGCAACTAGCCACCGATTTGAACGTCCGCAATCAAAATAAGGTCTTGTCCATTTGACTGGACCTGGGTCTTCATCAGCACCTGGCGGTCCGTGGAATGTAAACGTTTCATTTGTATTGTTTGCGTATCGTATTTCAACATGATAAGTTGTTTTAGTGTCGTGACGATTATCAACATTGTCCGGTAACCAAAGTTTGTACCACTCGTTAATTCTGTAGAAATCTGAAGTGTAATCCCAAGAAGAACTACTGTCTGGTATAGCACCCAAATCTTGTACTGTGAACGTGTTCAATGTTGAAAT
This sequence comes from Poecilus cupreus, assembly GCA_963942605.1. Lineage (NCBI taxonomy): Eukaryota > Metazoa > Arthropoda > Insecta > Coleoptera > Carabidae > Poecilus > Poecilus cupreus. The sequence goes on along the minus strand of OZ012721.1, from coordinate 2,897,696 downwards.
TCTTTCGAGATGAATTGGGTCGTTGAAATCATCAGCTCTGAATGATCTTGGAGCGAATCTAGGCATTGTTTTGTTGAAGAACCCTCTGTAGGATGGTGTATAAGACATATTTGGTGAAAAATAAATCGATGATGCGTTGATATGTGGGTTTGCTGATACATCAGCCAGAGAAGACAAAAAGTAGTACATCATTCCTGGATCATAAGTGTCGTTAATCGCAGGTCTTATGAATCTACTCTGTAAAATGTAACTCCAGAAAAATGATCGACTTAATGCCATGTTGTGCAGGTGAAGCAAATTAGTTCTGTTTGGAAAAATTGGATTTTGGTTGACTTCTTTAATATCTGGAAGGTGAGATACAGAGTCTTCTGGAAGGAATAAATCTCCGAGATGTTGAATCGGACAGTTGTATTGATTAACTTTATCCATCTGTAGTTTAACTTCGTCAAAAGAATCGAGTACTTGCCATTCGTATTGTCCGTTGGTAACAACGCCCATTCCAATTAACCACAAACATACTAGATACACGGATGACGAAAACACAGTAACGTGAATTATTCGAGTTACTGTGAAAGCCATTTTGGACACTAAATTTAACACAAAACTTAAGAGGTATTTGTTTACATAATCGCTACCACTAAATGTTAAAGGGAAGTATTCTGGCCCACCCAAACTAAACGTACACAACCGCACGAACACAACAAGTGTTTTTAGTTTGATAGAGGGGGGCGGTGAGTCAGGTGAGAGGTATGCCGTGCTTAGCGGGCTTTTCGGATCGCATTCGTCATCACTTACCTTTGTATATTTTACTTCATTACTCATTTATTTCTGTAATTGGTTCTTAATGATTGAGTTCATTTGCTATTGAAAATTGTAATTATCTTTTGCATCTTACAGTTGAAATGTAATTAAGTAAATTTATATTTAACCACATATAAACATCTTTTAAGTGGATGTTACTTAAAAATATTTTAGCGGACGATTATTATAAAATAATAATAGCAAGTAAGCTACGTTTAATATCGTGCTTTAATACTTGTAGCTTTTCAAAAATGTATATGCTTTTATACATATACTGGTTTTTAACTTTTTTATAGGACATAGAAAATACAATGCTAAAATTTTCATTATGAGATAGTTCGTTCCCTATGGATTTAAAAAAAAGTAAATAAAAAAATGTTCTGCAACAAATGTAACATAATAATGTATAATTTTTAGCTGTTTCCAGAATGCCATGGTAAACAAAACATACAAAACAGTCGTATTGTTTGAATTTGACAGATGACATTCAGCATTGTTTTAATTATTATTGATGTGCTTAAATTATTTCTCAGTAATCATGGACACATTTGCCATTTAGAAATAATTTAAACAAGTCAATAATTATTAAAACTATGCCAAATATCATCTGTCAAACTCAAACAATACAACTGTGTATGTTTTGTTTACCATGGCCTCTAGAAACAACTAAAAATTATTTATTTTCGTCTTAACTCATGATGGCAATGTTTTACATCAACAAATTTGGTGCAGTTTTTGATTCTGAACATATTTTATATTGTTAGGTGTTTTCAGATGCCATGGTAAACAAAACATACACAGTTGTATTGTTTGAGTTTGACAGATGACATTTAGCATAGTTTTAATGATTATTGACTTGTTTATATTGTTTCAATGTGTCCATCATTGCAGACAAAAAATTTAAGCATGTTAATAATCATTAAAACTATGCCAAATATCATCTGTCAAACTCAAACAATGCGACTATTTGTATGTTTTGTTTACCATGGCATTCTGGAAATAGCTAAAAATTATACAATTTATCAATAAATTTCGGCTCATTTGGTGCAGTTTTTGATTCTAAACATATTTTGTATTGACATTTTTGTTTTAAAATTCATAGGTAAAAAACTATTACCTAATAATACACACGGTATATCATCACACTTTTTGGGTGTGTCACCCTGCTCTCCAGCCGTCAAGTCATGGCACCCAAAGATGTTAGTGGAGGGAGAACCACATACCACATGTATAAAAATAAAATGGCAACTGTAGACAATTTTAGGTTTGTCCATATAATTGAAGAAAATACATAATTCATGGCTGCAGGATTAGCGATAAAAGTAGTTAAAGTGAAACTGGAGATGAGTGTGTAGGGTTTTGGTTTCCCGTTTCTCGCATTCATCCCGGAGCAAAGTAAAGGGATGAGATGGCCGGTCCCAGGTCGGCTTTCGGCGCCGAGTTATTATATATCCGTTTGATGACATGAAACTCAATTTTTCACGTAGCACATAATTCTTGAAATGGTCATTTGCATCTTGACCGTTACAGAAGCGTACGATGAGGGGACGCAGCCACGCAGCCGATCTCTCCCGTGCACAGTGCAACGCCTTTGCTTTGTCCCTAACATCTCGCGATTATATTCGGCAAGTGCCGTGAGGCAAGGGGAGACGAATTATTATGTGTAACATGCAGCTGTGCGTCTGTGTGCTCTCGTGGTCTCTCTCCGAAGTCCAGTGCTCGCAGATAGCGACCTCGCCGAAAACCAGTTTCTAAAGATTCTAACCGCCTCCGCCCCTTTTGAAAAATTGTTGTTTTTGTACTCCGAATGGATCTTGCAAGACCTGTTTGCAACTTTGGCGGGAACGTATCTTTACAGATTGCACGTTGTATGAACGAAATCGAAATTTTGCAAACATAATTGCATCGCTACAATAATAATGTTAAATATATTTGTGTAAAGTTCATTGCTACCAGATTAATCTCACCAATCTTTGAGTTAACAACCTGTCTAGCATTTTTATTGTAGTGTGACACAGACTATGATTCGCGATTTTGATACGTATTGACTGCATCTACGTATCAGGTTTTATTGCAAATCGTATTTATTGGCAGGAGAAATTTAAATATCCGTTAGGCAAGCGCGTTCTGCAAGCACAGTGCATTTTTCACTTTGCGGATTTTTTATGCTGGTGATGGGGTAGAGAAATAATGGTAAAAATGCAAGCGAGAGTAAGATGGGAAGGATAGGACGAATGTACACGGTCGGTTAGGGTTAGGCGACGATCGACGCAGAGCAGACAACGGCAGGCGGGCAGGGGAAGGGAGTGCGTTTCGGCCCGAAAGGGTGAAGGGGGTCGTCGCAAAAGACGCGTCGCGCATGAGCACTGGCCGCGGGCTGTCCCGATGCAAGTGACGCGACTTGCAAAACAACGGATTCTCTGCGAAGCGCGGCGAGGCCGTTGCATTTCATCCAAAGCCGCGGGAGTCGGTACTACACCAAACACTTACTACACTGTGTGACCGTTGTGTTTTATTTAAGTTTTTAGTTGATTTTAAGTAAATGAAGTAGTTCAATCACTGCATAGTTTAATGTTTTGTTGTTTTAATTGATTGTGTTGTGTCTGTGAATTTATTAAATCATGTTTTTTGTTAAGTGTAATTGTTAAAGGATGCTTTAGTTTTATCGTGTTTTCACTTCATCGCAATAGATTGATAAATAAAGTGAGTGTTGCAATTTTTTAAGAAAATCGTTTTATATTTCGATTGTTATCTCCTGCGGCATTTGAAAATTCCAAAATAGAATACCGGGAGTTTATTTATAGTTTCATTTTCGTTACTCGCGTCGGCTCTTGTTTGCTCATGGTTTTTTTAGGGTACAAGAATAAATTCGCAAAGTAACAGCCAATCCTGTACACATCTTTGTTTTTTTTTTCTTTTAAATTCCCGGCGTGAGTTAGTGTTTGTAATTGTGCGCGCCACGCTGGGTTCGAGGCTACGTGGTCCGTGCGCGTTTTCATGTGAACCCCGAATAGCCAACGAGTGACGTAGTGCCGCCATTTTCCACTATAGGGATACGTTTTAGGCACCAAGAGGTAAATTATTTGTGTTTTTGCGTGCATTGCGTGAAATTTCCAAACTAAAAAAATGTGCAGGCCGGTTATAAGTTTTATTGAAGTTCTCAATAAATAAGTGTGTAGTTTACAAAGGCTGTGAGAGTGGAGAACGGTGTGTTTTTAGTAACGGTTATCGCAGATGCATTTGTGCCGGCCGGCGTGTTGTGACATCTCGTTGTTCTACAAGTCATCGCAGGTTTCTAAATAAGATTATGTGCTTGCAAAATCAATAATATTATTGGTGGATAAGATATTTATGTAATTTTACTACTGGGATGTGAGGAATTTGGAAAAATGTTTAGAATGTCAAACCTGTAAAGTACGTGTTCTGTATGAGCCATTGAGACTTGGCGGGAAATTTTAAATTAGTTTCGTGAATACTTATGATCGCATTTTAAATCATTTTAAGCCTTTGTTTCGTTATATTATGTCTTAATATAAAAATCTTAATTTGTAATATTCGAAATAATTACGTCTTATTATTATTTATCACGATATAACAAAGTGCATTATGCAGTTGAGAACAATGAAATGCACCTATTGCGCTTGAGTGAGAAAGGTGTTTTTTATATGCGTAAAAATATGTTTTAAGTGGTTTTTGTTCTATACGTTTATTCAACCATTATTTTTTCGGTGTTTATATTGTTGAGTAACGTAAATGAAATTTATATTTATTATAATTGTAGATGAATTGTTAGAAAAATAAGAAATTTTGTCCGCATCACGTTGATTTCGATTGAAATGTAAAATGCCAATTAACTAGTTTTTCAGTAGAGTTTTATGAATTTAATATAATAAATATTGTGTATTGCAGCTATGGCCGAAGGGAATGGTGAATTAATGATGGAAGAATCGATGAAAGTCGATCCGGACGGAGAACGGACAGAAGATTATGCAAAACTTATAAAATACGGTCTAGATCAAAAAGTGGCCGCGAAACTTGACGACATTTACAAGACTGGCAAATTAGCACATGTAGATTTGGACGAGAGAGCACTGGACGCTTTGAAGGAGTTCCCGGTGGATGGTGCTCTGAATGTTTTGGGACAATTTCTAGATTCAAATTTGGAGCACGTGTCGAACAAATCGGCGTACCTGTGTGGAGTCATGAAGACATACAGACAGAAGAGTCGCGCAGGCCCCAGTGGGCAGGGCGGGCCGAGCACCCCGGCACCCGTGCCTGCCAAGGGCCCCGACGAGGAGAAGATCAAACAGATCCTGGACCGCACCGGGTACACGCTGGATGTGACGACCGGCCAGCGTAAGTACGGCGGCCCGCCGCCCGGCTGGGAGGGCGCCACCCCCGGCAACGGGTGCGAGGTGTTCTGCGGCAAGATCCCCAAGGACATGTACGAGGACGAGCTCATCCCGCTGTTCGAGAAGTGCGGCAGCATCTGGGACCTGCGGCTCATGATGGACCCCATGACCGGTACGAACCGAGGCTACGCGTTTGTCACGTTCACGACGCGCGACGCCGCCCAGCAAGCTGTCAAGGATGTAAGTACACCCGCCAACACGAATACATACATGTATCAATCAATACAAAAGACACGTTTGATCTTTATATATTCATTCCTTTTTTACTTTATAGTGATTTATCCAATCAATTGATACGAAAGCGTTGCGTGCACAGTGAAAAGTAACGTGAAATTATCAATTCATTTTGTGAGCTTGCTACTACATTTCATTGTGCATGCGCGAGTATTCAAACTGTTTGATTTCGTTGCACAGTAATCTTAAGTTGTTGGTAATAATGTGTAGTTGTGTATATAGTGTGATTGTTGTGCAATCAAATCAAATGTCCGAGTATCCAAAATGGAAAAGAAGCATATATCAATTTGTTTTTGATTTGGAATAGATAATAAGTTGATTGTGTTCTTGTTTGTGTGTGTGGCTTCTAGTCGTCAAAGCCATCAGCAATTCAAGTGGTTGACTTTTGTTGCAGCGGCTCTGACCACTGAGCGCACGCTTCCCGTATAGCCTTGTAGCTCTCCTTCACTTGTTCCTGTCACATTTGCAGGATTCCAGCAGCTGGAACAGATTGGCACTCAGTTCTTCGGCGCCGGTGTTTTTGTCTCTAAAGAATATCTTTTTCAGGTCTCCTCTTTGCTCAAGCTCAAGGGGCAAAATTGAGACTGGATCGACGAAATGAGTGGTATCTAAATTCCGTTTGGTTGGCAGCGGTAGCGGTGCTGGAAGTGCTAAATTGGCTAGCGGCGCGAAACTCGACCCTCCAGGCGGGAGCAACCGGGATTCTAAATCTCTGTTTCGTAGGACGAGCGGCGCGGCGAGCATATCTCAATCATATGCCTAAACCAAAATTCAAACAAACACCGATTGATTTCTATTCTATTCATTTTATTACAAAATTGAATATTTTTTTTGTATTTTTGATGTGGCTCGTTTACCAAATTTTGGCATGTGTCTGTTTTTCTGCATCCCACAGCTCGATAATCATGAAATCGCACCCGGCAAGAACCTGAAAATTAACATTAGCGTTCCGAATCTGCGTCTTTTTGTGGGCAACATACCAAAGTCTAAAGGCAAAGAGGAGATACTGGAAGAATTTGGTAAATTAACAGGTAAAGTGCGAGCAACATTGTTACAAATCTCAGTTTAGTAGAGTTAGTGGCGGCCGGCTGCCGGGCTCACAAAAATCCCTGAACTCTGAACCTATTGTAGTCCCCACCCACCCCCACACCACAACATCTGTCTGTCGTATCAAACCTCTGTAATGAAACCAGTGCGCCCGCGCCCCTATATTTCCATTTCCGGTCTCGATCCTTGTCCGTGTCCGTCCAATACAACCAACACCAACAACCAGAACCACGCGCAGGCTTAATTGGCTACTACCCTTCCACGTTGTTCTTGCAGCTGAATGATTATGAAATTCGAAAAGGCAAAAAGATTGGCGTAACCATTTCTTATAACAATCATCGCTTATTTGTGGGCTATATACCCAAGAATCGGGATCGAGATGATTTGTTTGAAGAGTTTTCCAAACACGCACGTAAGTTGATGAAAAAATACACCCTCCTTTAAGATTTAAATCAAAGAAAATGACAAGTAACAGTAGCCCTCTGTCCGCACAGCGAAAGCTGGACAAGTAAATTTCAAAATCAAAAAGCTTTTGTTTTTAGTTCAGTTGTAACTTGCGACAAGTCTGCGCCTGTCTCTCATATTTTCTCGTCACGCACCCCCTACCGGGTCTAGGGCAGGGGACTATTACATGATTTAATATCTATACACTTGTTTAATTGCTTTGTATAATTACTACTGTTCCTGTGTGTGTTCGCGTGCGTGCTATCCACCTTCGCAATCTGATCCTGAAACTCGGACCTCTCGTCACTGAAAAACAAATCAAACAAATCGAAATTACAACCCAAAAAGTAACCAGCCGTCACATCTCGAAATTAAATTGAAATTCAATAGATACTTTTTAGATTTTAAGTTAATTGTAATTGGAAAACGACCTAATATAATAATATACAGAGTTTGGACTGTGTGATTGAGAATATTTGGTTCTAATTGGTTTTATAATTGAGGAGTGGAGTGGGAGGTCTGATTCCATTACCGAGATAAGTGAGGAGTGAAAGTAACGAGCGTGTGTGTAGCCCAAGGAAGGATGGATGTCTCACATGTGACGTCTGTCCGTTCCTGCCTCTCTCTCTCTCTCTCCTACCACATCACCCGTCGTACGTTGAGTACGCGCTCCTGCCTCTAGTGCCTGACAACCTGTGCAGAGCCTGAACACCGCCCCACGCCCCGCCCCGCCCTGCCCCCGACACTGATCGCTGATCGGTGCACCGCGAGCACCCAGCCACCTGACATGCTCTGTTCTTTGTGTGCAGCTGGTCTCATGGAGGTGATAATCTACAGTTCGCCAGATGACAAAAAGAAAAACCGCGGCTTTTGCTTCCTCGAGTACGAAAGCCACAAGGCAGCCTCCCTGGCGAAACGACGCCTCGGCACCGGCCGCATCAAGGTCTGGGGCTGCGACATCATCGTCGACTGGGCCGACCCGCAGGAGGAGCCCGACGAACAAACCATGTCCAAGGTCAAGGTGCTGTACGTGCGCAACCTCACGCAGGACATCAGCGAGGAGAAGCTGAAGGAGGCGTTCGAGCAGTTTGGCAAAGTGGAGCGTGTGAAAAAGATCAAGGACTACGCGTTCATACACTTTGAGGATCGCGACTGCGCGGTCAAGGCTATGGAAGGGCTCGACGGCAAGGAAATGGGCGGCTCCAACATCGAAGTGTCGCTTGCCAAACCACCCTCGGACAAGAAGAAGAAAGAGGAAATCCTCCGGGCGCGCGAGAGGAGAATGATGCAGATGATGCAGATGCGAGGAGGGTAAGTATTTTAAACTTAAATTTTAACCGATCAAAGTCAACTTCAAAGCTTATCTGACTTTAACTGTCGTTGATGATTATTGTGTCATTTTGATAAAGCAATGATAAATCCAATTTTGAACTCGTTAAGCTTAGATTTTATTTTAGTTTACAGTACTATTTCAAATGTTAAATTTTGATTCATCGAGCTCAGTTAGTGCGGAAGATTAAGTTGCGTATTTTAGAAATCCTTGTGTATTTCGAAACAAATAATCCATTTGAAGTTTATGGTGATATAGATTTCAAATTAAGATTTCGATTGAACAAGTTACACATCGGAATAGTATGGTTTTAAAATGAAAAAGAAAAATTAAATAATACATTAATAGAAATAAGTTCAGTTAAGCCGATTTCGTTATCGTAGTCGCTGTCACTAGCCTAGCATGCCAAGAGGGCGTGGGTTCGAATCCCACTGAAGAGCATGGTCGTTTGTGTTGTTCATATAAAATCATATTCATCTATTCATATCATGCTCATTGGCATATGAACAAAAGTAGTTAGTCCGCTTACCATTTTCATAAAAGAAAAAAAAACAGTTTAATTAACTAGTATGCATGTGAATTTAAAGGAATTTTCAAATAATGTCACATTACCCTGTTAAATATTATTTATCACTTTAAAACAAGACTATGCAACATGATTTTACTTGTGTTAGACAAAGCAGGGTGGCCCTACGATATTTATATCAGCCTCGTTTTTCACTTTCATAAAAGAATACAACCACGTTAACGTTTTGACTACATTTCAGTGGCTTATGTCATGTTTATGTCTGTGTCATGTCAATATGTTGAATACATGGAAATCTTATGAAATAGTTCACATAGATTATGTCGCATATGTTATTTCTTTTAACATAATTGAACAGTGGAAATTATCTGAACTTTTTGTTTTGTGTCATGTCTGCGTCGGCGCAGTAGCGCCAGTCTGTGGAATTTTCATGTTTATGTTTACTAGTTTTATGGTTAACATTGCAAGATTAGAACGGTCGAAAATTTGTTAATATAATCGACAAATAAATATGTCAAGATCAAGTTCAAATTTATTGTAAAAGATACCAGATAGACATAACACAACATGAGCTATGTGAACATGCTTCTAAACTTCATTTGAACGTAATGCTCAAAAGTTTTATACAGCGAATATCATTTTAACCCATTAATGTTCAGCATATACGTTAAGATGTTTCACTTTAAGATTGTTTCTGTCAAGTTATGGCATTTCAAACTGGATAAACTATTCCAGGTTATTCATTTGATATTGCTCTGTATATTTAAATGTAAAATATTTATACATGATTATATTTACATGTTACCAACATACAGAATATGAAATCAATGCTTAAAGAAATATAGTCCTGGGCATTAATGGGCTAAAGTCAAACATACGCTACGAAGAACGATGTTTTTTCTCCTTTATTTTTCATGTTCTTTATCGTGCACAGACACATATCATTTTACCTCGTCTGTCAAATTTTCATCATGTATTTTTACAGTGACAGTTCTTATTCAAGCCCCATAAATTTTGTTTAGCAAATTCAAAATTGAATAAATTATTTCTACAATTATGCTTATCGAAAAACAACACAATTATCACAGTGAGGTCTTTGAACATTCTAGTATTTATATATGTGGATGAAAAGGATAGCTATAACATTAAACTATAAAAAAATATTAGTTGAAGTCTAGTTGGTCAAAAATTCAGATCTTTGATACTGTCTCTCATTCCCATGAACGACTACAGTAATGAAAATAATTCGTATATTTATAATTATGGTCATTTATAACATACTAAGTTTATTTTCAATTTAAATTTACAGTTTTTAGAAAAAAATAAATATAAACAATAAAACACACTTTTTGGTATATTTTTATTAGTTTCTCAAAAACTGTAAATTCAAATGGAAAATAATCTTAGTATGTTATAGACGATTATATTTATAAATATACAAATTATTTGCATTACTGTAGTCGTTATGGGAATGTCTGGCATATATTTTACTACTTTGAAAATTATGTTCATGTATAATTTGCAAACAAAATTAGCTTTTTAAAATTTATTACAAAGCTTTGAACTTTTATCTACAAATGTAGGTATACAACATTATATGTTTCATTCATTATAATAATGATATATTATTTCAAAAAAAGTCATTGTTCGTGTTGAGCTATCTTCTGCCCGTATGGTTGACCTTAAGTTAAAAAATGAACGTAGTGTTTATCTGACGGGGGTGTTTGTGTGTGCAGCATGATGCCCGCGGCGATGCCGATGAGAGGAACCGGACCCCGTGGCGGTCGCATGGGCCCGATGGGACGCGGCGATTACGGTAAGTGTGCTGCGCTAGGGTCGTACCAACACCCACACCCTCTGCGTAATACGTCGCGCCAGGCACTACTGCCTCTGTTGTACACCACTCAAACAACGGAAAGCACACAGCATCTCTGTGTACTACACCCAACATTCATCACAAATAAATACTTGCAATGTTACTTGAGAAAGATTACGTTGTTGAATTTACACAGGCATGTTATGTTTTCCGTACAGATATACATACATGTTTGTTCGAAATAACTCAGTAAAAATGTATTTTTCAAAGAGAATATAACAGAGGTAAAGTTTATTTCGAGCAAGCATTTGTGAACAGACAGACAAGCGTACACGTGGTATGCTGGACCCGTAACAAAAGTGCCAGAAGCGGTTTAATATAGTAAATGCGTGCGCATTACAAGTGATGTGCCACCCCCGCGCGAAATACACGAAACAAAATCCTTCCAAACAAACAATTCATCTGTTGTCTAGTCAAGTAACCATTCGCATTCTGTTTGTTCGTTAATCACAAACCGGGAATTCCTCTAGAACGCTTTTATCAAATAACAATTGGTCTCATCTCTGATCTGGAGTCTTTGTTTGCATCGACGTGTCTCTTGCTTGTCATGTGAATTAACATCTGGTTTTGTAAATCTAACCATCACTAATACTCGTTTTACTCACTCTGCACTGTGATTTTTACTAAAACAATCAAGTGAAATTGATTTTTCGATGAATGACTCTGTACCACAAGCAAATGCCCCCTTGGAAGTCAAAATTGCCTTTTCCAAAACTGTGTTTTTTGATGATCTGGGCACATCACTAACCAACTGTTCAACATTTTCCTAGTGCTTTTATTCGCAGGGCTTCGAGCCGCAAAATTAAACCGTAAACCGGAAATGAACCAAAAGATTCTTCATTTCAGTTGTCCTTGTTTCTTCATATTGAAAATGTTTAAAATTTTGCTGAACAATAAATTTTTAATATAGATGCAACAGAGACATAATTAAGGGTTTTTAAGACTGGGCTTATAAAATGGCGAGTCAATAATACCCTATTATGTACGTGTTACATACAATACTTTATTGTTCGACTGCATTGCAGATTATTTCTTCAGCTTAGAATACATTTATATTTGGCACATGACGTTGAAAAAATTGATAATTTCGAAGTGTCCTTGTTTCTGTTGTTTGTTTACCAAATTATTGTTTATTTTTTTGTTTCACTTCACAATTATTCTGACCTGTTATTCTAGAAAAAACATTCAAAGAGCATCATAATAATACTTCTAAATTTGTAATTAATATTACCATTACAAAAAATGATGTTAATTACTTTCCTATTTAATTACCTACCTATTTAAATTGTACCTATTTAATTACCTAATAAATTATTGAAATTTATTTGGACGATAATTTTGATAATAGGTCTTTTTACTTTATCGGACTAATTCATAAAGATCCACTTTATGACCGTTAAACAATATCATAAACAAGTGATTATAATACAGTCGAACATACAAACATTTAAAATTTAATCAATCTGAGCTAAACCGAAAACCCATACAGATATATTTTTATAAAATTGAATTGGAATGAAAACCGGTACAAAAAATAACGGTTCGAAGCCCTGTATTGTCAAGGTTAGAATGTAGAGTCGCCGCGGAACTAATAAAATAGTAAAAATTTCAGTTAGATGTTAGGATATTTTGCGAGAAGTATGTTTTCTTTAAAAACAACCACGTGTTTACAGTTTCAGGTCAAGAATTTGGTATGACATTTATAGGGTATTGTGTCCATCATGTGTTGCAATTACCTTTAAACGCAGATCCTGCATGTTCGGCCGCGGGCGGGCGGAGACGCGGGGAGGCGAGGAGGCCCGCGCCCCCGCCCGCCGCGGCCCTGACGTCCTGTCGGGGGCACTGCAAGGCGGAGGGTATCGTACAGAGCGTTTGCACCCTCTTCTCTAACCTTAAAACTATCCAAGTATTGATCACGTAACATTTTACATAATTGCATGCGTCTCTTCTCTATCCAATCTCTTCTTCTAATGATTTACCATCTTTATGTTTTTTTGTTGGTTCACTAGTATTTTGTTTGTTGTAATTTCCTTGACATACGTGCCACAACGTTGTTCTTAGCGTACGATTCTTTTGTCTTGTGTGTTGTTGTAACGTAACTGACTGCCCCGTCACGTTCCGTTGTTGTTTTTCCTCTTGCAGCGCCGTTGAGGAGCGGTAAGTATGCGGAACCAACCCGCCCCCAACCCTCACTGATTTCCGAACACAAGAGGTGGCTGGGCGCCGTCGGTTTATGTATTATTTTCATTGTTGAGTTGAGTTGATAAATTCGCGCTCGCGCGTGGTTTACTTTATTATTTGTAGTTTAGTTGTTCGTATTTTGAAATGTAGTTGATTTATTTATATCACTAGATGAGTTAGGTTATTTGTTTGTTGTTGTTGTTTGAATAGTTACTTGACTCTTTTCCCGGCATGCCCATATTTATATTATGAGAGTACGTACGTACTTTGAACACACATATACACAGTTTTTTACATTGATGATGGTATTGTGTATTATTATTGTATACCACCACTACTACTATACTGATTATATTGTGATTAGTTGTGTATATTACTATTACATAGATGTGTATTGTTTAATATACAAGATGTAATTTAATCTAGTGTGGCTACCACTGACGTACCGTCACCCCCATGAGCCCCCCGTAACATTTCTGGAAGTAAACTATAAACAAGTTGAAAGTTGTAACTGATTGGTATCGAGTTGGCTAAATTGGGACTTGTTTGTTGTTGTGTGTTTTGTAGATTATGATTACGACTATTACGGGTATGGGGATTATCGAGGCGGCTACAGTGACCCCTATTACGATGACTATTATCGTTACGAAGATTACTATTTCGATTATCCTCCACCCCCGCCGCAAGCCAGAGGGAGAGGCAGGCAGCCGCAGCCGGTGGGTCGCCTTAATTAAACGTTTTTTAATTAAATTTTTACTACACACTTTTATCTTTCTCTCATTTTGTTACATGTATACATGTATTTTATTTAAAATTCGTTTTTATATGATATATATTTATATATACTTGTTATTTTATTTTGGTTTCGTGAGTGTCGTAGTTTGATTGTGGCACAGTGTTCCTTCCGACCAATTTTACATGAGAGCGAGAGTGACTGATTGCTGTTCTGTATGTTCGGCGCGAGTGAGAAAGAGAAAGAAACAAGTCGCCCGTGCTGCTTGCGAATGAATGTCGCCATTATTATTATTATTTGTCTGGTCTGTCGCCTTTACGTTACACCAGCCAATCAACTAACTCTATATAACTCAGCTGTTCCGGCTGATTCATCGTTCTGTTCCTTTTTTTATACTCTTTTATTTTAAGTTCAATACATCATTAAAAATAAAACTTAAACAAATAATGGCTGGTACCACGAGCTCTGTTTTAGGTGTTTTAAAAAAAAGTGTTTGTTTCGATTTTATATCTGTAGAATGTTCTGAAATTATTTTATAAAAAATGCTTCGGTAAGAAGTTGCACTTTTATTTGAAGTATTTTTTTATAAAATAATTTTAGAATATTCTACAGCTATGAAATCGAAACTAAAGCACTTCTCTTAAAACTCCCAAAAACAGAGGTGTGGTACCTGTCATTTAATCTTGTTCAACATTTCTAGTTGCTTTAGAATATGTTTTTATTATTTATGTTTATTTTCAAATTATTGAATTAAAATTTTATGGCTGGTTTACACTGCATTTTATTTACAAATTTAGATTTAGCAATTTTTTTTTAAAAATATAAAATACATAAAAAGACCTTTAATGGTTTATGCTGGATTTACAAATTTAAAGATTTATAATTTACATTTACCGTATTTTTATTTGAAATCTAAATTTTTCAAAATTACCGAATCAATTTGACTGGGAAATAAAAAATAACTGACAACAGTAAAATGTGTCAGATTGATTTATTTGTGATCATCATAAAATATTGTAACATGGGCTCAGAGAGTGGTAAATATATTAAATTAATCTCTTTGATTGAAGAACACCACATACAAATTCAGGTTGTTTTGTTGTTTAATAGATATATCAAAATTCTAAAGCCTAATCTTGATTGGCAGATTTTAAAATTTTATTAAATTTCCAAATCTAAATATGTAAATTAGATCCAGTATAAACCAGCCATTACTGTTTTCGTAATATTTTACTTTGTCGCCGAAGCAAAAGTGTTTTATGACGTTTGAAGCAAAATCTATTTGATACATCATTGTTTAGGTACTCTATCATACACGTATTGTTGCGCTCAAATAGAGCAGCGTATTACAAATGAGTATGGTAAGAAAATAGATAATAATAAATCAAGTAGATTTTATTTGAAAAGTTTTGCTGAATAACTTAAAATAAAAGAGTTAAAAATAAAAAGAATAGGGCGATGAGTGAGTCGGTATACTCTAGTATGTACTTGATACAATTAACATGCAAGTTTGTTGCTAACTGTTGTAACCTTAACAATCAGTCGATGTCAAATTGTTGGTTGCTCTTGTGTTCTTATATTATTCACTAATAACAATAACTTTCGTGCTGTGTTGCCCATACACTGACCGTGACTTGGAACTAACTCTTTGTACGGGAGCTGCGAACACGATGCCACATTCAAACTGCCAATCATATCTGAGCCAATTAGTCAGGCTTGTTGTATGAGTTGATCAAAATTGTGAGGGATACATTGCGCCGCCGGGAAAAGCGAACACTATCACACCCAAAAAAATAATCACGAACCACACATTAAATGCGGGCAAATGACGGGAACTCTTGTGCTATGACGGGACGGGACGGGCACGGGCACGAACCGACCGGCCGAGAAAGGAAATGAAGTAAGGGGGCGGGCCTGGGTCACCGCGGGGAGCTGATGGGCCAGGTGTGTGCGCCTCGCTGGCTCAGATATGACGTGTGTGTGTGCGCTGTGTGACTGGGTTACGTGTGTCCATCATAGGGTTATCCAAAACACTGCACTGGACCATCATCATTCATCCACCATCAACATCATCAGCGGCTCACACACTCTGTTCTTGTATTATTAACACGCCACTCATTGCTCATTGGTGGTTTTGGTTTTCGGCGCACAACTTGAACACACTCACTACTATCATTGCCTGTTTTACAACACGCAACTTATCCAACAAGATTTCTTGTCAATTCATTGTGACAATTTCAGTTTTGTTTATTCATATTGTTCATATAAAGATATTGAAATCTTTATGGTTTCTCTAGTAAAATTATACACCATTTTCGCTTAACAAATAATACCGAGAATGAAAAATGACAAACAAGTTTGACTGATTGGCAATGACTAAAATCTCTTATATCCGGTATTATAAAGAAATTTAGCTGTCAGTAAATGTATAACAAGAGAGTGAGAAAACTTGTTGCCATTTATCGAACTCTCGAGTTATATTTAATTAGATTATTTTTTGATTTCATCATCAGACATGCCGCTAAATCTATCTTTTTTTGGTCATTTTTAACTTGGGTTGATAACTATCTGACATTTGTCAACAAAAACAAAAAAACTACATAGATTATTACCGGGTATAATCACTAGAGCTTTATACTTAGTAAACGGCAGAAAATAATCACTTAAATTTACTTTGAATAATAATTTATTGTACTAGTGTGGAATGTGACATATTATTTACGAAAGAAAAAGTTTAACCACGAACCCTTCGGATTCGTGGCTTCTTTTCTTGAGTGACTATTGTGCATTCCACAAGAGTGCAATGCAACGTTTTATCCAACACCACTCTTAAAACGTCTTAAATCTTTTGTATATTTACATTTTTTGTTTGACACTGACAAGATATATGATATGCTATTTATAAAATATAGAAATTGCAAAGTAGCTATGGAATGGTTGTTTCTGATGTGTCTTTGCAAATTGTAAACGAAAAGAGGTAAAAAATAGATGAAAATATGGAAATACCTCCAAATATCTGATTAGAAGCACAAGAAGTATGTCTGAATTTAATTCCGAAGAAGTCCAGAGAACAAAGAATTTAGTGAATTTAATCAGTAATTATTTTCTCCGTGACTTCTCTATCATTTTCTTACTGAGTGAGGAATGTTAGACATTATTTATTTAAAATCATAGTTACAGTTTTATTATGAGTCGGTGTTGGATAAAGTAAATTGATTTGTAATTATTTTATGATTTACTTAACATTGCTGTCAAAAACGTGATTGTCATTTGGATAACTTGAGTTTTAATTTCTTTATAATATGGGGCAATAGATTCCCAAAAAAATTGTCGAAAAATAAAATATGTAATTCGTCAATAAATTGACCAATTTCTTGCAGGCAGATGCATAAAAGGGATTAGCGTTAACTCCATTTTTTCATCAACTGTAACTTCGTTTCTAAATTAATTATATTATCAAAATGTGTCAAAATTTATGCTAACCAATTTTGATTACAACCTTAGTTAAAATAATTATGTTCTGAGAATGGAAAATGAAGTTACGAGTAATAATAAAAATGGAGTTAGCGCTAATCCCTTGTATGAATCTGCCTGTTAGTGAATAAAAGAATTGACAAGAAAACTTAACGAATATTATGCGTCGTATAAAACAGGCATATCTATCGTACATGTCACGGTTCTGGACCAAGTTCAGGTTGTGGTATGATGCCAAACGAAACTCATTCATTCATACGATTTGCAAACACCAAACGGTTCGGTTAAAAAGGTAAAGTGCAATGCGAGTTTGGTGTTTGCAAAGAAGGCCCGGGAGTGTGCGGTGTGCGAACGAGTGGGTCGTGCGAATGTCTTTGTCATGAAGCTTTTTATTTGTTTTATTGTTCATTTCACTCCACAACTGTGCACCATGTGAAGGTACAAGAGAAGTGCAGCAAGTTAATATCATCCGAACTCTACACGGTTCTACTAGACACGCTATTGTGTTTACTTATTCATTTGGTCAGTGTTTAGCCGTCTGTCAATGTCGCATTCTTACCCGGCTTGTGTACTCAACTCAAGCCCAAGTCTATATAGTGTATCTAGACAAGAAAAGAACCTATTCGAGTGCTTATTGGCCCTCGAATCGCTTTTGTGATTCTGTTGCTTATTGCTTTTATTAGAAGTGCTTTGTAGACGCTTCGCTTTATATGATTTTGTTGCTTTTTAAAATGTTGGCCGAATGTTTGCGCGTATCATATGGTGATATAGATTTTGGATAACCCGCCTTTATGATTTGTTGTTTTATTGTTTTGTTTTTAAGCTTCGATTCTTGTGCAGCGGTGCTACTTTTGGCGTCCGGAGCACGGGGACGCGCGAATCGACAATGCAATTGTTATTTATACGGAAGAAATGTTTAAACTATTTATCCAACTGGTTCAATGCGTGTCTCCGATTCCGAACGTTCACTAGAGGTATCCAAGCGAGGATGAATGTCATTCATTGTGTCTGAGGATGATTTTATTATTTATTATCATTATTACATTAGTCATTTTTATTAAGATACATTTACGCCCAGGAAATCGTTTCGACTTGCCACATTCATTGCCTATTCTCGAAAAAAGTTGCTACCGTAACAACTTGCTAATTATGACAAAAATGAATCGTTTGTTCACTATTAGCAAGTTGCTACGATAACAACTTCGAATAATTGATATTGTGATAATCGGGTCTATTCTGTAAAAAGTTGCTACTGTAACAACTTGCTAATTGTAACAAAAATGAATCGTTTTGTGACAGCTAATGAAAATTATTTTTTCCAAAATTTATATTAGTTATACAAAATAGTAGCTAAAGTAAAATTTTACAGACATGTCAAAATTTTACTTTGCAGACTCTCAACTTGAATTGTAAACCTGAAATAACAAACAAATAATTCTACAATACTATTGGTGAATTTATTTATTATTTACCTGTGATAATAATTTATCGGATTTATGCAGACCACGTCTAAGAAAATATTTAAAAAATAATGAAAATTAAACAAAATTTGATACTTTGAGAGTACTTTTGTTATCACAAGCATCCCCGTTTCAACAGCTAGCTGATGTTTTATAAATACATATTGCTATTTATTTGTTTTAAATTAATAATTTAACGATTTCGGAAAAAATATAAATTTGTACCTTGTCACTAAAGTATTTTTTATTACTCATATGGTTTATTCTCCTCGGCTGTCGCCTTGTAGAATAAATTCCATATTAGTAATAAAAAAAATTATACTCAGTGCTTTGGAATGCAAATAATTATTTTATCGTTATTAGCAAGCTGATACGATAACAATTTTGTTAAAGAATTGAGCCGAATAACTGTGATAATATTTATATTTAAAAATTTGGATTGTTCAGTGTCGCAACGATTTTTTGTTGGCAAGTAGGTTTGATTAGTTTTATAGTGAATAGTATCTGTGCAATGTAATGTGTCTCGAATGTTGTGTTGACCTTGTGTACGTGTGTGCGAGCAGGCTGGTCGTGGGCGTGGAGTGGTGGCTCGTGGGCGAGCCGGTGGGCCCCTAGTCCGTGGGGCGGCAGCCAACCGGGCGGGCCGGGGCGGAGCGGCCGGGGTCCGTGGGGCAGCGCGAGCGCCCGCTCGTGGGGCTACCCGCGCCAAGGCAAGTTTACAAGGTGCGTACATCTCCTCTACAACTGTTGTCTATGTGACAATCAACAAAACATTGCCACAAACGTTCAAGATGAAAAGGAATTGTAACTGTTTGTTTCATAATTGTAATGAAGTGACTGGGTGTACTTTCCTATTCAAAAAAACAAACATTAAAAATGTAGAAAATGTTCTTGACTGGATTCATAAAATGTTATTCACTCTTCTTCGGGGTGCTAAGCCAACAACATGAAAGAAAAATAACATTTAAAATAGGTACATACTAGTCTAATCTGTCGTCAAACGGATAAAATAAACTATTTTTGTGTTGAATTTTATTCTTTAACCGTTTCACAACAGATTACTGTACAAATTTATTTATTATGAAAGTTTTAAATGTTGTTTTCTCCGATTTGTTTTATTTAAAGGTGAATCCGTTATCTCTTGAGTATCTGTAACGATCATTGAACTTGTTTAAGAGTGTAAATATATTCGTGTTGGGTAATTTGTCAATGTTTTGTTGTGAACAGCGTAACGCGTTAGTATGCAGAGTGTGTATAGACGAGACGAACGCACCCTCATGTCCGTTACCGTTACTTGGCATTGTGTATCCGCTGCTCCCTACCTCCACCAGTCCTGTTCTGTGTCCTGTGCGTTGTTCCGTTCTCACCCCGTAACCGGTCCTTTCCCTTGTGTTTTTCAGATGTTTGTCTAACCTCGAACTGGGGAGACTTAATTGTGGGAGCCAGAACCAAACAACAAGCGTTTTTCTACCTCATCGATCCCAATCCTTTTTAATTGTTTTATTCGCATTTGTTTATGAATCACACAGCCTGAATGTTGTGATTGGAACTAATGGATGAATCCCCTCACATACTATCCCAATACCGACATGACGGTGTGCACGACTCGCAGATGGATGGTATGTCAGAACAATAGTATGGACACTTGCTTGGTTGTAGCAGGTAAGCGAAAATTCGACGGGGGTCACCAGAACCAGGGGGAGTCGAAGCGCAGATACCAGAGCAACTGGGGCAGCCAGCCGCTGGCGCAGCAACCGCTGGGCGCGGCCGGTGTCAACGGCGATCAGCAGCAGTGGTACCAGGACTCGTACCAGACCTGGAGCTAAGTGCGAGGACAGCGTGACGCAGCGTAGCAACAGCAGCACCGGAGCAGCGGACGACGGACATGGACAACATCGACATGGGACACCAACGCGACCTGGACATCTACATGGACACTGTGCTGTGATCAAAACGAACGACGGATTTGATAAGGTCATTTTTATTGAACTTGGTGGTTGGTTCGTGTGCGCGTGCCGCCGGAGAAACCCTAGTACTAGACAAACATACTACAACAAACACTCTTCACAAAACGAACAAACAACAACCATCCACTGTGGACCATAACGTCTCAAAATTATTTCCCTTGAAAAAATACAAGTCCATAGCAATGGTTGCTGCTTGCGTTCGTTTCTATCAAGAAGAAGACTTGACGTTCCGACTAAGACTAGTGACAGTTAAAAAAAAAGTATAAGAAACGCGGTCTTTTTATTAAACAAAAAAAAAGAACGAGAAAGAGACTCTGTTGTATTATCTTAAATATCATCTAATCTGACTGCATGCGCATGGTTTTTATATAACTAGTTATATGAAGAACACGAACTCGAACACATTGGAAGAGTGCACCGGCGAAACGCGTGTCCGTCGTGCGGCACACCGGTTGGGTGCGCGGTGGCGGCAGAAAACCCACTTGTCCGGATAAATAAAAAAAAACAAAACAGAAAACGCAAAAGTTGTATATATTCATAGCTACTACGTCAACAAAATGGTGTCCCCACAGTCACACGTCTGCATTCGTTTTGAATTCTCCTTCAGTACCGTCGGTATCTACATCCGAGGCGACGCACGGATGACACGGGATGTAGATACTCGATACATACTGATAGTGGTATTTGTTGATTTTAAGAGGGCGAGCACAGGAAGAATGATGTGCGTGTCCTGTGCCGCCACGACCATTGGTTTATTTTATTCTTCCAAATTATTTTAAATTGTAAACTTGTTTTCTATATTGAAAATTAAATTGTATAAGTTATTGATTTTGATGTAATATTTTACTCTCGAGTTTAATTTTAGCGTTTGTTGGTTGTACTATGTTGAGGGCCTGGGGTGCCCCTTGTTCTGGAGACTACATCGCAGGGGAGACCGCGAGTCCGGCCGCCGCCCCCGCAAGGGGGCACGGCGTGCCATGTGTTTTTATTACTACAATTACTATTATTATTATTATTTACTATTACTTAATTTTTAACTCTTTTTACTATTTGAATCATCCATGACGATGCTCCCGTTCGACGCGGGGTTCGTCTCGTCACCTGAGCTGATTTGGTCTCTTGTTTTTATTAATCGTTTTGTTTAAATTTCTCCCCCTTTTCAAAGTGAAACACATACACACACACACACACACACATACAGAAAAACACGTTAATTGTATAACGACTACTATTTTAATTAGTACTATTTTAACTTTACTGTACTCTGTTTTTTCAATAAGTTTATTTGACTACGATCACTTGGATTCTTATTTATATTATAATTGAATGATATGACGAAGCATGATAGTAGGAATATACTATTTATATTTATGTTACACAAGCAGAAACAGAAACACGACACATTGACACGTGAATCGAACGGTACGGAATTAATTAATGATAGATAAAACACAATGTACGGTACGTTTGTAAGAGTGGGTTTTGTAAGCGAGCGGTATGATGCATGATCGTATCGCTTAGTGGAGTATGAACGCGTCCTGAACTCTCAAGTCAAGACCGATTGCTCTTGAGGCGAGTAATTTTTTTATTATATATATAATATATAAATATATTTTATTCCTGCAAATGCATTTTGCGATGTGATGTATTTTAGCAGTAATTTAAGGAGTTTCCAAGGCATTATACTTCTGTTCCCAGTTTGGTTTTTGGATATTTTTTCACTTATGGATGATACCAATCAATCAATGATGTAAACGAAACAATTTGAAATTCTCTCATTCTCTGTAGCCGCAGCTCCAAGTTACAACACTCGATTACAGCTAAAAGTCTCATCATTTGCAAAATTTAAACAATGATTTTGTTGTCTTTACATTTATAATTAATTAATTAATTAAAATTCTAATTGCTTTGCTTTGTTATGTCCTACTGTATCGAACTTCTGTCCATAATGTATTTTAGTGTGAATTGTAGTTTAAAGTATGAGATTTTGTCACAACTTATGTATTAACCGATTCTTTTTTCGGGCTGCTAGGAGCTCTGGTTTTAATCAAATACAAGACGACTGAACTGATTTAACATATTGTCTCAATAAACAGTTGTATGTGCATTACATTACCGAACTTACGGTATAGTGTTTTCTTTTTACTAATCTTTCACATACTTAACATTTACCCCACAGTTTATCATTTCTTATAATAATTAAACAGTGTATGTGTTCTCTTAATGTTTCTCTTCAAGCAATTGAATTTCGAGCGGTGTTATAGTTTTTCTTTTTTTTTATTTTTTTTGTTATATTTTAAATGAATAGAGAATTTGTAGCAAATCATTGCATATATTTTTTGGTATTGATGATTATGATGTAAAAGATTATTTATAAATGTAATTTGGAATTTGTAAGTGCTCAGAAATCATTAAAGATTTGAACTCTGTATCCGATAATTATGTTTTCATTTATTACATTACCAATCATTTTATAGATTGTAGTGTTTTATCAGTCAATAATAACTGGGCAAAAAAATAGTGGTTTTCTTTTTCAGCAAAAATAAAAGTTGACACAGTGACTACTTGCTAATTGTGATAAAAATGAAAAATGTATCGTTTTTTGACAGCTAATGAAATTTTCTCCAAAAAATGTAAAAGACAGGTATAGTACTTTAAATATATATTCATTAAAACTCAACAGCTGGTACTACGAGCTCTGTTTTGGGATGTTTTAGCACCGTAAAATGTTCTAAAATCATTTTATAAAAAAGTACATCAAATAAAAGTGGTAGATAATGTATTTCTCTAACTTCTATTTTAAGCATTTTTTTTATAAAATAATTTTAAGACATTGTACAGCGCTAAAACCGAGGCTCTTTTTATTTCCTGATGTTTATTAATTCGAAATGTTGAGTTTAAATAAATATATATTTACAGTAAAAGTAAAACTAGCTAAATAATTATAACTAAACGTAAATGTAATTTTACAATCATTAGTTCTGAATTTTTTTTCTACGACCACTTAGAAATCTGCTCATTGTATGTTTGTTGTTGCTAGGAATATGAGGTACATCAAGTACAAGTGAATGTTTTGTATTTCAATACAGGTCAATTCATTTCAGTACAGGTGCTATTGCTAGGATACTTATTTAGAATTGTCAAATATAGGAATGGTGAAAGGGCGAAATTTATTAAAATTAAATTAGGAAATAATATCGTGGTCGTAGAAAAAGTATAGTGTACAACTCGCACGGAATGTCCATTTCATACTCGTATGATTTGTACACAAACTTTCATACTCGTAGGAAATAAGTACCATTCCATGTTCGTTGTATAATATATTATTCACTTATTAAACATGAAGATTCGGTGCGATTTTGTCACCATTAGCAAGTCGCTGCAATAACAACTTCGTTCGAGAATTGGGTCGGATGGAAAAGGTAAGTAGGTTGTGTAGTGTAATGAGATAGGATAAAAGGTGTAGATTCAAAATGAAAATAGTGATTTTTTGTGGATAGTTTTGTGTTTGGTGGCCGGTGTGTAGTGTGTAGGTGTAGTGCGGTACGCCCCTTTGGAAGAGGGCGTGTGACGTTGGCGCGCTGGCGTCGTGGTCGGCGGGTCGTTGCACGCGCGTCTTGGTGCGCGCGCCGCGGCCCGCGGGCGGCGGCGGCGGCGGCACGACCGAGCCGCTCCCATACCGTCGGGACGCGCTGGCGCGGCTGGATGTCGGACGAGTGTAGGCCGCCGTCGACGGGCGACGAACGCAACCGCCCCGGCCCGGATCGGACTGTCAGTGTCGCCGCCGCCGCGATGGACCGCCGCAAGTCCTGACGACCCGCTCTCGAACAGTGCGTGAGGCGCGAGCGAATCGAATGCGAGTGTCTGTCGGTTTGTCCGTCGCTGCCGCCGTTGTTGTTGTTGTTGTGCCCGTCACTCAATCACTCAGTCACTCAGTGCTACTCACTACAACTCTTAACTATAACCAACGTGCCACTAGTGTGTTGTGTGTTGCTGCTTGCCGTTGCCGATGAAAAGATGGCCGCCGTTGCTGTTGCTGTCAAACAGTCTCACCAAACGTGCTGCTGATATTCTCTACACCGCATCAAGGGTAAGTCGCATTACATTTATACTCTACACACCCACAACCTCTATCCGTCCTTCTTTCGTCACATCAACCATCATGACCATCGTTCGAATGACCACTCCACTACCAAGCACTTGCTGCGATCCAGTATTTAAGTATGTAAAAAGGCGAGTGATGATGCGTATTGTGTGTGCGATGGGTAAACACCCACCCTGCGAGGGGTTTGGTTCTCGTTCGGATGAGGTCAAGGCGTTTTCGCGCGATGCTGAACATGGAGGGGCGTGGTTACCTGGAGTGTCTTGGCTCGCTCCTGCTGCGTGTGTTTGTGTGATGAGGATGATTTCTGCTAGGAGATGACGGCTGTTATCTCGGATGTGTCGAAGGGCCGGCTTGTAATCGGGTTTGGGATGTTCGCATGTTCGCTCATCGGACAGTTGACAGATTCCCGCCCGATGTAGTGGGTGGGCCTGCCAATACTTACCTTGACAGCGCCAGAACCGTATTAACGATTTTAAAAACACGTCGCAGACGAAAACTTAATCCTACATGTATATTCTGGCAAATGTGCATTGAGCAACATTACGTATATGAATAAAATTGTATTATTATTGTTTCAGCTTCGGTTTTAGCGCTGTACAATGTTCTAAAATTATTTTATAAAAAAATACTTCAAATAAAAGTGGTAGATAAAATATTTCTCTGTATTATTTTTTTAAATAAATTCAGAACATTTTATAACGCTAAAACCGAGGCTAAAACACCCAAAACAGAGCTCGTGGACCAGCCATTATTATTAAAAAATAAATTTTTTCTACAGAATTTTTTCTTAAAAGAATTCAGTAATACACGCATGTAATGTTGGTTGCAAACTTTTTCCAGATAAATATTATTAGTTTAAAATACATTGAACCTTTTGTTAGTATTTTTGTTGTTTATTAATTTATTTTTCTACGACCACTTAGAAATCTGCTCATTGTATGTTTGTTGTTGCTAGGGATATGAGGTACATTGCCAGCATCGTGCGAAATGAATTTGTTTTGTGCGTATATCGATACAGGTCAGCTCATTTAAGTACAGGTGCCATTGCTAGGATACATATTTCGAATTGTTAAATATTCTAATAGTAAAAGCGGGACAAATTTATTATCAAAATTTAATTAATTAGGACATAATATCGTGGTCGTAGAAAAAGTATAGTGTACAACTCACATGAAATGTCCATTTCATACTCGTATGGTTTGCAGCATTCGCCTTCGGCACATGCTACAAACTTTCATACTCGTAGGAAATGAGTACTATTCCATGCTCGTTGTACAATATACTATTACTTAACAAACTTTCAAAACAATTCGTTGTTGATATTTTTCTTTGTGCAATTATTGACATTTCTTTCAAAGAAATTCTTTGGGAAATGTATCAGTTACGAGTTTAGTTAATTTGGTTTTGATTGTTCCACTATCACAATTATTGATTTGAAAATCGCAAAATGAAGACAGCATTATTAATTCATGGTTTATTGTTTGCATATTAAAAACGTTGTTGTGAAATACGCAGTACATGTTGTCATGGATACTCCAGAGCGTAGCTGTAACAACTGCTCATCGTTTGACATTTACGCACAATGAAAGGAACCTGTCTGCTTTTCATACTTGTTCATACGCACACACACTGTTCGCTCTACTAAATACAGTAATTAATACTGTATTATTAGTTGATTGCTGTTGCAAACTTTGATGCAAATGACCCTATGGAATTCACTAGTAAAAAAATTATTGAAAAAATTGTGAAACATGGTAATTGTCAAGAATTACTAGTTATTTTTCAGGGTTGATATTTTATATATATAAAGAGATACGGCCCTGAAAATAGTATATACTACAAAAGTATAGAAATTTTTATTAAAATCCCCATTTAACATTTTAAAATTTTGATTTATATACGACAAAAATAACAATTTGAAAATACATGAATTTCTCAGTTCGAATCCTACATCCGACAGGTGCCATTTTAACTTTACCCCTGTGGTTCCTCCTACACTACTCCTAAAAGACGTAATGATATTTTTTTGTACAAAATACAAAAAAATCTTATGTGGCAGCACATAACTTTCCGCCCAATACAACTCTTAAACGGTACAAAATAGTAGTTGATGATACAGAGAAATACCTTCTTATTTGTTTATTTTCTATTTATATTTAAGAAATTTAATTTTCTTTCGTATATTAATTTAATTTTTTGACATATTTCACTAAGAAAACAGCTTCACAATCACAATGACGTGTCACATTTCGTAAAAAAATTAAAAATTGTAAGTGTTTTCGTGGTGTACATGGAATACAAGATTTATGAAATTTAATTTCTTTATATTCTCTAAAAATAATGAAAATTAATAAAATTATTATACAATTTTTAAATAACATAAATTGTTGAAAAATTAAATTTAACCGAGTTTTTTCAAGGAAAACTGTTAAGGGCTTCTAGTGAACTGCTATTTCCGGTTGACCAATTTTATCCAAAATTTAATCAGCTCTTCATATAAATATAAGAAGCAAAAATACACAAAATTGCATTTTTTCTTATTATAGTATTTGAGTTATGCGAGACGAAAAAATCGGTACAGACAACATACACACAAACACATACATACACACAGACATCAAGGCGAAAATAGTAAAATCGTATTGTAAGAACCCTAAAACGTATTCATTGAAAACTCACTACCCAATTGTTTGACTAAAAACAATACCTCCCTTACTCAGAGGTAGGTGAGAGGTAAAAATTCATATGTGAAATATATTTGTTATTAATAGAATGTAAATGAAATTTCAACATTTTACAACCTATTATTTTATTTTGGTTGCGTTAAAAGATTAAATTTTTAATTTTGAATGAGAAAATTTATAATTGGTTTCATATTTCACCCTGTAACGATAATTTGTCATCTATAATAATGAAAGCTCAAGTAATTAAAACAGATTTGAGAACTGCAATAATTGATTACAGTAGCAAGAAGAGAAAAAGTGAGAACATATTTTAATCTATAAAATTTTAAAAGTAAACAATACAATGTATTCAATTTGTAATTGTATACATTTAGAAGTGCCTTGAGTTTATTGTAAATGCATCTTTACTTCTATAATACTAAAGTACATAAAAGGAGTCATAACACTTAAATCTTCAATCCAATCTTTCCATTTATTCTCTTTTACAAAGAAAACATTCAGCTCGAAATATCCAACTGCAGAGACAGTAGAGACACCTATCTCACTTGTAACTAACTACCGCATACAACCATACAACACTCCACATTGCACAAAGTGCACCCAAGCTTAAAGACGATTGCTGCGGTTGCTAACATCTCGATGTGTACACCAAACACCAACAGAAACACGGAACGGGTTTTAAATTATAATTATCCATTGTTAAACTCCATTTAACCACGGACAGAGTAATAAATTTCACGTGCCGCGCTGATAAAGGCTCGAGATATAACATAAATAACGGCTGCTCGCGGTGTTGACAGTGTTTGCACTCTGCAGTTGGTAACACGATGGTCAGAAGTTAGGTTAGAGCTACGGACCACGCCCCCTTCTGCATTTGTTCTGACGTGGAGTGATACTGTTTGTGTTTTGTTGCTGCATTTGTAAATAATGGCGGTTGTGCAGCACTGAACCTTTTAAACTTAAAATTTGATTTACTGTTGTTTTAGGAATATTTTCAAACACTTCAACACATGCGATGTAAACGTAGAATCGCACAGCTTATCATTACGCATGTAAACGTAGTGGGTGCACTTCCGGTAGGATTGTAATAATATAATATTGCTTTTTGAAAATATCTTATTCTTGTTTTTTAAAAGACAAGTGCAAAAAAGTCGACAATTTATCCGTCTTTTATATTAAAAAGTAAAACTGCTATATTATACCGAGTTGATTTAGGGAAATTTATATGTGTACTGCCGTAGTTGGTAACATTGGATTGACATTTATTCAATTATTTAAAACTTCAAGTCAATTCTGATTTATGAGGTTTAAAAATTTAAGTAAATGACTTCTAGTACCAACCTTATACAACATAAAATTACATGTCACAATGAAGGCTATATGGGAACGTAAAATCTGGTGTGGGCACCACACTACTTTCTTATACAAATAAAACCAACTGAACACGTATGATTTGTTCCTTGCGGATGAGTTTATTTTGACAGTTATTTGATATATAGATGTTAAACCTGTTTAATTTTTTGTTCTCATTGCAACTATGAATTTTATTTTAAAATAAAATAATACAAATATTGCTTTTATAATATTTCAAACGACACATATTTTTGACACTTCACAATTATTTGACATATCGATGTTAAAAAATGTTTCAGTTTTTGTTCCCATTGTAACTAAGATTATTGAAATATATTATAATATATATAATTTGTTTTCTCAAAATTAGAAGTACGTACAAGAAAAGTGCAATCTTTCATTTGAAACATTTTTCACAGCTGATTCTATTTTTGAAAAAAATTGTTTGTGTCCAGTAAACTTTCTCTTTCGGTTTGTCAATTTCATTCAAAATCAATTCTTCATATTTCCATGAAACTTATAAATTCCAAGTTTCGTTTACATATCTTGTCTCATTCATGAGATATTGCGCACACGGACATCCATCCATCCTCACACACAGACATCATTGAGAAATTGGTCTTAACGGATTCAGCGGACGTCAAAATATGTATTTCCGCAAAAATCTCGTCAGCGATTTTATTCATGATTACAATACTTCTTAATACTTAGTATGAGAAAGTAAAAAGTATTATTTAGAAGTTAAGTCTCTCAGCACAAAATTATTTATTTAAAGAAACTAAGTAAAATAAAACTGTACTGTTCCAAGAGCCGGAAGTAGGTATTTAAATTAACAAAATGAATCAAGAAGTAGCAGAATTCTGGTCGCATTTTTAGCGTAACATTTATTTGCTTTGTTTTAATTTTGTTATATTCGTTTACATGTTCTCTACTGTCCGGCTTCTTGCAAAATACCTCGCATATTTCATAAAGAGAATAATAAAATCATATAATGTGTAACGCAGCATTTTTATATAAAAGGAATTCCATAGAATTTTAAATATTTTTATGCTTTTTTGTGTTTTGTAGAAAATGTAAAACTTTTAGCCTGTCATTCTCAAATTAGTTTGTGAGGTTATGTTAGGTAACCCTAATCGAATCAATTTTGTGTAACATTCTGTCTATTATGCCTGTTTTACACGAAACAATTTATTGGTTAGTAAATTGATCAAGTTTTCTTTCAATTTATGGACGAATTAGAACATGTTCAATTTTTCTACAATTTTTTAGGGAATTCTTGGGGATTTTAGTCATTACCAATCACTCAAACTTGTTCATGTCATTTTTGTACGTATATTTTTCATTCTTGGTGTTGTTTGTAAGCGTAAATGGTGTAAAATTTTACTAGAGAAACTATAACGATTTTAATATCTTTATATGAACAATATCAATTAACAAAAATATTAGTAGCATAGGTGACAGCTGATATTGTGTTGGTACTACAGAAATTGACACAAAAAATTGACGGAAAACTTGATTTGTGTAAAAACGAACAACATTTTTTTATGAAACTACGTCTAAATTGAAGACTATCTGCACTTAAAAAAGTCTTATTTATTATTCAGTAAGGCACAATGATTTTTTTTAAATGTTGTGATGTCATTGTAGAGGTGTTGGTGGATATCAAACAGTAGAGATTTAAATAATTGTATTCACATGGATGTCCTATTTTATTGTTCGGAAAATTATTTAAATGGATTTAAATAACTTTTCATGGTAAATAATTAAAATATACATGAATTCAATTTATTTCTGGAAGAAACAAGAATAAACTGTAAGTTTATTTTAGTTAAATGTTTGATTATTACTGATAAATTTTGCTAACCTATGCCATTCAATGCCTTTAATTTCGTTCAGTCGACCTAAAGTAATATTTATTAGTTAAAAATAAATAATATATTTTGTATGTATATTCTAAGTGAAACAAAAAACCTTCAAATTAGTTGCCAACTATTTTGACACTTCGACAATCTGACAGCTCAATAATAAGAGAACTGCAAATAATTTAGTGTAAAACAGGCATTATGCAAAAATTTTACTACTATATATACATTTCTGAAGTTCTCTCAGCTATTAAATTCATAGTCAAAACATACTTTCTAGATATTACAAGCCCCATGAAATATTCTTCTTGAAAACTATTCTAGAAACCATAACATTTTACAAGATACAGTTTCTATTTTGACTATATTCGTGTATATACATCTGCAACTCTGGGCATGTATCAAAAACATGGCGTATGTTTGTGTAATGTGATAATAATGATGCACTGCGAGTTATTCCCAAGTTTGAAGAGTTGGCAGCAGTGCTGCCGCCGACTAAAGTTTAAACAAACTTGCTTGATAACCGAAACGAGAGTTTCTTTGGCTTCTTCTACGAAACATGCGAACTCGAAGCTGATGCAGAGCTGACGAGAACGAAACTGGATGTCAGAAGACCTGTATTTACTTTCTCCTGGCAGATGTTCGCTAACTGGTTGTTAGGATGTTTGCCAATAGCAGATTCCTTTTCGGCGCTTCTGGAGTTTTGCAGAGTAATTGCATAATAGGGTCTTTAACTAGTTACAAAATGGCAAATAAGTCATTTATATTTTAACTAGACCCAATAATATCATACTAGATATAATAGAGGTTTCAAAACTATTAATTATTAAGATGTTTTAGTCTTTTAGCGCTTCTCTCGCACACATGTATTCTATTGTAAATTCTTTGTACTTCTCTTATTATTGAGCTGTCAGACTGTCAAATTTTAGTGAAAATTTCGAAGTATTTAGTGAGATTAAATTTATAAAAAATTATTAAAATTCAAATATGGAACGTGTGACGTCATCTTGCCTATGATATTTGTAAACCGATATCAGCGCCATCTATCACCAAGTGAATAGCGATGCACGTGTTCGAAGCTGTCAAGAAACTTGTTTACATTTCAATTTGTTGTTTGTTAATATATATTTATCTGTGGATTGCGTGTGATAAAATTTGAAATATGGAGCCTGGGTTCAAACAAGCAGATTAATCAAATTTACGTGTAATTGATTCTACTATGGTAAATGATTACAAGATGGCAGCACATTTGACATTTGAAAACTTGAATCTGTCTGAAATGAGCAGCAGTAAGCAAGTTTACTTCACATATTTTAAAGCCGCGAAAAAATGCAGATTTATAATATAAAATTACGAATGAAAAGTAATGTTTTTAAATTATTTATTATATTTTCCACACATATTTTAACATAAACTACTATTCTACTACTACTACTCTATTATTATTTTATGCTAATTCTGTCATGAATACCCCATTAAAGGAGTTGCAAGTGACGATAAAATGGGGCACATAACATGAAAGGAAAGTTCTGTAGCATTTCTACAAAAGTAAATTTCAATATAAAACCTCATGACAAGTAATTTTGTTTTTTTATTTCGTTGCTCCGGATTCCATTTTTTGAGTTAATTTGGTTGTGAAAGTTCAATGATTACAATAATTCATTCAATTTAAAATAATTATTGCTGCCTGTAGAGATTTTTTATTAATTATCCATCAGGCTGGAATAATTGTGAAATAAAACTTTTGTTTTTGAAATGTTGGCATGAATACAATTAAATTAAAAATACGAGAGATGAAGAGTCATTGGATTATTATTTCCATGACTTCTGTTTTGAACATTTATTGGAAATTGCTGCGTTCATATTATATATAGTGAAAATCAAATTTCATTTGACATGCTGTGATAATATGATTGAATTATCGTACTGTTGTTTTCGACCTTTATCATGTTATTAACTACTTTAATTGAGTGCTGAATTTATGAGTATGTATTGTTTGACAGTATTTTTATTTTATTATTTTGTTTTATTGTTTAAAGGAACGGGACCCTAGCCAGGGTATGAACGTGGAACCGGTGACATACGAAGCTGTGGCGATGCATTTCTTTACCTCCAAAAGCGGTAGGAATTTTTTGTTATTGTTGTTATGTTATTTTGATTGTTTTGTTTACATGCAGGGGGCAAAGTTCATTGAGAAGCAACGTTGTTTGTCTGTGTTAGAATTGGACGACAATTTAATCACAGTTTTGATAGCATTTCACTGGTACTCGGTCAACTTAACCTAACTTACTAGTGCCCGGTTGCACCAACGTTAGTTAAATTTTAAACTTGGTTTAAATAAATAAAAGCATATCTAATTTTTGACATCAATGTTAATTACTCCTTATGACATATAACTTCGATTTACTTTTATTTATTTAAACCAACTTTAAAATTTAACTAACGTTGGTGCAACCGGCCCGAAGTCTAGTGGTAGTGAATCATTTTTAATTTTAATTGTTTGAAGTAATAGTAATGAATAAATCACGATATGCAGGGTGTAGCCAAAATGTAGGCCATTGCCGTATAAAATGGGAAAACAGTATTTTCATGCGTATTGCTTCCTAAATTATTTTAGACAAAAATTGCAGAAATAAATGTTTATTTGAAATCGGCACTAAAGTGCTCAAAAATCGCCATTAAAAGCTCAGAAATCGTCACTAAAGTAACTCATTATACGACGATTTTGAGCAACCCAGTTTTGGCAACCGTTAAATAATTATTGTACAATTAGGAGAATTTTGACAGATATATTAACGTACTATAGTAAATTGGACGTAATATGAAACATAATTTGCAAAAATTAACTAATTAATTCCGATGACGAAATTGAAGACAAAATACATAATTTTGAGTGTTATTTACGATAACTTCACTTCTCGAGGTTGGCAACACTGACTGTCAGTTTCAATTGAAAACGGACAGATGTATAAACTTAACCTATATTGTAATTTTTTACAGTTTTTTCGAATTTTAGATTTCAAATAAAACTTAATATGTATCTCGGCACTGAAGTTCCTTTTTATCACTCACATGGTTTTTTTCCTCGGCCCTACGGGCCTCGGCAACTAAATTCCATATTCGTGATAAAAAATTGAACTTCAGTGCCTTGATACGTAAATAACTATTATTAGAGTTTTATTTTATTACCTATTTACTATACAGGGTGGTGTCGCGGACAACGCAGTATAGGAATTTCAATTGTAAATTTTTAGTGTGCAATTATTTGCTCCCCTAATTATTTTAGAGAAAAAGTTTATTTACATCTTATCTAGAGAAAAAAATTATGCATCTATTAATATCATTGTTCATAAATGTCCATTGTCCGGAATAGGAGAAATCGTTTAAACTTATTATTGTATTATTGTTGTTATAATGTACTCAATACAAGAAAAAGTAGAAATTATTAAATGGTTTTATACCGGAAATTAAAACAAACCAATAGCTGATTACAACAATTTCATTTGGCAAATGGGGTAATTGGGCTTCCAAAATTAAAATACGCTAACTAGTGGTAGAATGCTAAACTAACCATCAGGTACATAAATTTCATTGTATTTTGAAATTAATTGTTTGTTATTTTTTTAAAAATTAATAACAATAATAATTATTTTAATAATATTCCAATGTAAGTATAACATGTTTAAGCCATATTATTTAAATAAATTAAATAAATGAAAGGTTCGTTGTATTTGTAGATTATAGGATAAGATTGAATTTTCTCCAAAAAAACCCTATAAAAACAGGAAAATTTGCAGTGTGTAAGGCAACAGTTCTGCTGGCAATAAAAGCAAACTACCAATACTAATGAAAGCATTCGCCATCATAAGATATACAAGATGAATTTGACATGTACCTTTTGGGAATTGTGATCAACGCCATCTCTTGATAATTTGGAAGCCCAATAGGACAAATGTTAGCGAGCTTATTTTTTATTTATTTTTTTAATTGTTCCATGGTATCAGTGATTTAATAGCTATTAACATTCCTAGTGATGTTATGAGTATCGTAACTGCCGCAGATGTCAGTTGAAATCCGAGCTCGTAGAGCGAGGATTTTAAGACATCTAAGGCCTGTTATGACTCATAACATCCGTGGTTTGTTCAATAGTTTACCGGTTTCAGAATATGAAGACGTTAATGTCATTAATAAATATTATTTATTGAAATTCATTTATGAAAAACGTCTGTCATAATTTTAGAAGGTGATCAAGTAAGGCTGTTTGTTTTTATTTAACACCATGGTTACTCTTCTTTTGTATCATATTTAAAATTATTTTTTTAATTAAACGTCAAATGTGTTCTTCATGGCTAGATAAAAAGTGGATTTTGTCGATGTTGAATTGCCTGAAAATATTTGGAACGCAGCAGGTGAATCTCTGAACAGCTTAATTCCGTGTGTATTAATAAATAGCGTTATATTATCATTGTGTATTATTTTCATTTTCTTGACAGTTTTGACAGGTCAGTAAGGTAATATTACCCTACAGAATAGAGTTATGACATACTTACCCTGCCTACTTTTGGGCATGTAAACATAGGTTTAATCTCCTGAAACCGGTAAAAAAATTAATTGAATTTAATTTCTTTTTTAACGACATGGTAGGAAACCCCACCGTTCTTCTCCCGAAATAGTGAGGAAAATGTGTTGTTCCTCTCTAGAGAGGAAAATATAGAAGTGTTACCAATATGAATGTTATTTACAAAAAATATATTATAAAAATTATAAATAAATTCCTAATTTGATTGAAAATCCTTATTTTAGTGATATACATACTTTAAATTATCTTACAATTATGTCTTACATTTTTCTTTTTCTTATTAAATTTGACAACTTATTTAAGATTGGTTCATTGGCAACACTGCTACACCGCCTTGTGTCTGATAACCTAACTTTTAACGTGTCAGTCTGTCAGTTGTGTTCTCAAAGTGTATTTTAGGTCCGAGCAAATCGTTTTTAGAAACATGTCGTGAAAAAAATGTTGTTTCTAACACGAGAGGAAAGCTCTTCTTCCACTCTCGTTCGAAATGCCTCAGTCGCTGCGCTCATGAGGCAAACTTCGAACTCGAGGGGGAAAAAGAAGCGCTTTCCTCCTTAGTTGGACAAGTAACTGTTGCTTACTCTTCTTCCGGACAATGGAAATTTATGAACAATAATATCTATAGATGCAATATTTTGTATTTAATCTAATCTATTTATTTTAATCTAAATAAACTTTTGCTCTAAAATAATTAGGGGAATAAATAATTGAACACTATGAATTTTCCATTGAAATTTCTATGCTGCGTCGTCCGAGACAGTTTCCTTTACATCATAATATTGCCTTTCTAACAAATGGCCGACGCGACGTCACTTATTAAGTTGTTTGTTTATATTGAGTTCAGTTTCTAATTTGTATATAAACATCTATGTTCTATGATTTATGTTCTATGCTATAGTTATAGATACAAGTTATACAGGTATCTCATTTTAATTTAAACAGAGGAATATCTAGAAAAATAGACAATGAATGACAAAATGTTTCGGACAAAAGTTTGAGGGTTTGGAGGAGGACATTTGCTTCTGTCAATATTTTTGTCCCTATGGCACACATGTGGGAACTAAGCGTAATTCAAAATTCAAAATAGGCCTAGTATTTATCCTGGCCTAGTACAAGATTCGTTAACTGATGTAGAACAAAATTCAATACCTATACAAGTTTCAATGTATCACTTTCAAATAATTAAGCAAAAATGTTGGTGTTAAATTTCCATCCACTTTTGCATTTCAAGTCTGGCTATCAATATCGTGATAATATTCGCAATATCAATTGCTGTCTCCATGAGCGTGCAAGGGGGGCAGGTATAATAGAATGAACAGTGTATAGTGTGTATGTGTTGTTTTGCGAACAGCTGTTGTCCCGTGATTGGCTTGTGGCTGAGGACGCGTTGCGGCTCGTTCTCGCGCTGCCCGCGCCCGCCCCCCGCGCCCCCGCGCGACGGCCGCCGCTGGAGCCGGCGGATCGATAGCCCGCATGCAGGCAGTGGGCCGCGCCCTCTTTATTTGTCGGCAGCGAAGAACGAACCCTGCTGGATACAGACAACCTGGAGGAGATTCTACGGCGAGGAATGCAGGGTTTTTTTATTTTTAACCGGAAATAAGCATTAATTGTACGTTTGAAAAGAGGAACTTAATAAATTTAAGCTTAGGAATTACTAGGCAATGTATTGGAAACACTGACATATAAAAAAGTGTAGAAAATACTCAAATCTGTCATACAGCATTTATTCTTTTTACATAACCGACGTTTCGGTTTACACTTAACCTTATTCAGAGTTAGTAAGATCTTACAACAAAATATAATGTAACAAATACATTCGTAAATAATCATCCAGTTAGTTAAAAACTTCGTACATACAAAAGCATAACACATACACATTCATATTCTTAATACTGAAAAAACACTACTAAAATATATGTTGTGGGCAGCACAATACCTCCCGCCATAGATTTCGTTTCGAACAATGCAGGAAGAAGGACCACCACTATCAAGAAACAGTCATCCTTCAAAAAATTATGACACATGTCAAAAAATGACATTTTTCAACCATTGGTTAGTTTTCTCAAAAAACACTGGTTTACAGATTTAAACAAAAATATCAAAATATAATTTTTCTTTCACGTGTTGTAATTCGTAAATGGTGACAGTTAGAGGAAAATGTTTCAAAAAATAATTGTAGATAATAATATTTGAAAACATTATTCTAATAACAAAATATTAAAAAAATTTCCGGTTATTGGATTACCACCAAAAACTAATCAGCTCTTCCGAAGAGGGTACAATTGATATTTACAAAATATCAAAATTTTCAGTTTAGTAGTTTTTGAGAAACCCTAACTCCGGAGATCCACACAGACTGACAGATAGACAGACTGACAGACAGACAGACTAACAGACAGACAGACTGACAAACAAACAGACAGACACACACAAAGACATCATCGCGAAAATATTAAAATCGTATTGTAGGGACCCTAAAACGTGCTCATCCACTGAAAACTCACTACCCTATTTTAGCATGATTCCTATACCTCCTTTACAGGATGTGGCGGGAGGTAAAAACAGTACCGAGAATATGAATGTGTATGTGTACGAAACTAGGGGCGAACAAAACAAACACTTTTATGATTATAAAAATTG
Organism: Poecilus cupreus; assembly: GCA_963942605.1. NCBI lineage: Eukaryota > Metazoa > Arthropoda > Insecta > Coleoptera > Carabidae > Poecilus > Poecilus cupreus. The sequence goes on along the minus strand of OZ012721.1, from coordinate 2,859,988 downwards.
AGATTTAATGTGAAAATAGTATAATTTAGTAGGGATCCCAAAATATAATTCTCAGTAATAATATAACAAGAGGGTGAGAATAAATTGAAAATAATTTGACAGATCTTTCGAAAACTTGTTGCCAGGCAATAGCCACGAAAGCCCGTAGGGCTTGAGTGGCTATTGCCAAATGGCGACAAGTTTGAGAAAGATACTGGAGAATTATTTTCTAATTTATCGAACTCTCGAGTTATATTTAATTTGATTATTTTTTGATTTCATCATCAGGCACGTCACTAAATCTATCTTTTTTGTTCATTTTTACTTGTGTTGATGATAACTATCTGACATCTGACATCTGTCAACAAAAACAAAAAAGCTACAGAGAAAATTGCCGGGAATAATCACAAGAGCATTATTCTCAGTATAATAATGACAGGATTGGTTAAAACGCAGACACGTGACATACAATAAAGCATTTGATTGGTTTAAATAAACGTCAAAAAATAATCTGTTAAAAACTTTCAAAAATTTTGACCCGTAGCAATACCTCCCTTACCTATATGTCTGGAAGGTAAAAATTATTATATGAGCGAATTATGTCTTGAAATAATGAACCGAATAATTTAGATACTGAAATACCCTTAATTTCATACTTATACCTATACAAAATACAGCTAGAATTATATCGAGTTATCCTTGAGACACTAGTTAAATATTTATTTAATTTTCTAGAAGCTAGACTGACTCTTCAATTTGCATCGGAAAAGGTATTAATTAATTAACCAAATTATTAGGTTCTTGAAATATAGAAAACTCTAATTAATAAAAAGAAACGTATAATACATTAAATATTTGATTTAGATTGAAAATGGTGGAAGTTTTTGTACACGCGAGAACATTTTATTTTAATTTAATTTTAGTAGCAAAAAATTAGCAATTAAAATTTTTGAAATCACAGTTTAATCGATTCACCAAAAAGTCGAGCTTTTAAAAAACCATTCTGCAATGCTTAATGCTGCGAATTAGAAAAAATTCAAACATTCTACTCGCTGCTCTCCGGAAAAAGCTTCTAAAATATATTCGCTTTTACATTTTATACACATTAGTCATTGTGCATTTTCATTTTTATTATGCTATAAGAAGTAATTATTATTTAGTTTATTTTCCTGTGTTTTATAAATATATCATCACGCCATTTACCCTTTTTGGGTGTAGCACAGTACCGTCTTACAACAACCCCAAATATTCTAGTGGAGGGAAAATATTAGGGGTAGTTCCCTCCCGTTATTTTACACTGAAAAAATGGATTACTACAATAGCAATATTTATTTGAAATCGGCGCTAAAAGTGCTCAAAAATCGTTATTAAAAGCTCAGAAATCGTCACTAAAGTAACCCATTATATGACGATTTTGAGCAACCCAGTGTGGGCAACCGTTAAATAATTATTGTACAATTAGGATAATTTTGGCAGATATATTGACGTGCTATAGTAAATTTTGACGTAATATGAAACAAAATTTGTAAAAAGAATTAACTAATTAATTCCGATGACGAAATTGAGGACAAAACATATAATTTTGAGTTTTATTTACGATAATTTCATTTCTCGAGGTTGGCAACACTGACTGTCAGTTTCAATTGACAACTGACAGATGTATAAACTTAACCTATATTGTAATTTTTTTAGTTTTTTCGAATTTTAGATTTCAAATAAAACTTAATATGTACCTCGGCACTGAATTCCTTTTTATCACTCACATGGTTTAATTTCCTCGGCCCTACGAGCCTCGGCAACTAAATTCCATATTCGTGATAAAAAATTAAACTTCAGTGACTTGATACATAAATAACTATAATCTTACGTGTAGTGGCAGTAATTTATATATACATACTTACTGTAACAATACGTATATATTTATTTCTCAGCAATAATAAATATTTATCGTAATTAAATATCTTGCTTGAAATAATCATATTAGTTGTTGATTTGAATATGTATATTATGTTCTTAACAATATAGCATAATTAAGACAACATGATCTAAATATATACTGCAACAATATTAAATGATTAAAAAAAAATATAAATATTGTTTAAGCAGCAATCGAAAATAATATCACATTAATAATGTAAATAAAAATACTGTTATTGTAAATACCTAAATTGCTGTCACTATTCGTAAGATAAATATTGTTATTGTAGCAATTCATTTTTTTTTTCGTGTTGTTTATTAGAAAAACTGCAATTGTTGTTTTACATTTATTTTACTTTTGTTTGTGAAACCGGACGCGAAATAAGTATTTTGCAGCCGCAATACAGGCCTCGGAATTGAATTTCGCGGTTGTTATAGTAACGGCCGCGAAATCCAAAATGATTGTTTTTTCAAATTAATTTTTTGTTTATCAAATGTCAATGCCATGGCCCCTTTGAAAGCCAACTTTCTACTTACAGTAAAACCATTTAAAATTAATAAAATTTGTAATAACATATTTTTTACGGTTGCGCAAAAAATAGTGTGTACACTTTGTCCGCAAAATCCTAGAGTTTTCGAGATTGTCCTGTGATATTTTTTGTAGGTACGCTAGAGAGTGATTTCGCGGCCTTCGTATACCAATAACTATTATTGTAAAGTCAAACATTTTTTAAGTTTTTCACTTTAAAACACATATAAATACAATGTTCAGCATTATTTTCAAGACTTTAGCTGGCAAATCAAGAACTGGCTGCTTACAAACAAGTTAAAACATTAATTAAAGAATGATTTTGTTTGGTCTTCTAGATAGGTAGCTGTTAGTCGAGTGCGGGCTTTTGTAGTGTTTTCGTTTGTTGTGTATGTGTACAGACAACCCGAGGAATGCATCAAAATTCTTAGGTCAGTTTCATTTATTTTCTGCTGTTTTTGTACCATTATATCCCGGTATTTAGAAATATGAATATGTCGCCTAATATGTGTAGATAATATATTTGAAACCAACAAATTATTATGGAACTTATTTACTGCATATGTATATCAAAATAAGCAGCAGATGCTGTAAATCTGTGTTTGGTGCCGCGTTGTTGAACACAGTATTTTTTTCTCGATTTGGAATTAATATTAATTTGGAGATTATTTATTTATCGCCATCAAATTATATTATCATACGTTTATTGAACGGTTGCTATGCATTTGTTGACGGTTACTATGTGTTTCTAGAGGCGGTTGCTTTATACATTTTTGTTTTTTGTTGGAGATTATGTTTTGGCAACATTAGATTATTTTTTATTTAACTTGTAGGTTTGGGTTCGTATCCAGAGTCCTGAAATTATTTGAGGCTATAAAATCCATTCCATTAAAAATGTTTAACAGTATAAAAATAATTCACGCCATCATATTTTCATTCGTGTCTTCATATCCTCTTATTCTGATTAAGAAATAAGTGATTATCGGTAACGGGATAACCCGGTAATGTGAGATACCACTCCAGCACACCTACAGCAACTACCTCACTCACCATTAACCGCGGTAATCTCCGGTATCAATTATATAACCGATAGGTAATACTGGTCGTGCATTACATTATTTCATTATTGAGAATATATTGGTAGTGCATTTACTCGTGTTGCCAAAACCGGTAAACTTGTATCGGAAATATATTAGCACGATGTTTATTGGTTGCTTATACTTTAAATTTCATATATAGAATTTGGTAGTTTAAGTTACAAGCTGATTAGATTTTGCTGGTAATCCATAAGGATTTTAAAGCATATCTTATCAATATTAATTTGCGTGTATTTGAGTGTATGGAATTATCATATGTAAATACTTGAAGTTTTGTAATACAAGTTTAAAAGTCGCGCTTTTTGTTTTAACATAGTAAGTTTAGCACAAGAAACAACCCTAAATAAAAATATTTAAAAAATCATTAAAGTTAATAGTTAAAAAATATTAATTTGTGTGTGTTTGAGTGTATGGAATTATCATATGTAAATACATGAAGTTTTGAAATACAAGTTTAAAAGTCGCGTTTTTTGTTTCAACATAGTAAATTTGACACAAGAAACAACACTTAATATAAAAATAGTTATTTATGTATCAAGGCATTGAAGTTCAATTTTTTTATCACGAATATGGAATTTAGTTGCCGAGGCCCGTAGACCCGAGGAAAATAAACCATGTGAATGATAAAAAGGAACTTCAGTGCCGAGGCACATATTAAGTTTGATTTGAAATTTAAAATTCGAAAAAACTGTAAAAAAAAATACAATATAGTAAGATTATACATCTATCAGTTGTCAATTGAAACTGACATTCAGTGTTGCCAACCTCGAGAAGTGAAGTAACACTCAAAATTATGTGTTTTGTTCTCAATTTCGTCATCGGAATTAATTAGTTCATTCTTCTTGCATATTTTGTTTCATGTTACGTCCAAATTTACTATAGTACGTCAATATATCTGCCAAAATTATCCTTATTGTATAATAATTATTTAACGGTTGCCAACACTGGGTTGCTCAAAATCGTCGTATAAAGAGTTTCTTTAGTGACGATGTCTGAGCTTTTAATGACGATTTCAAATAAGAAATATTAATTTGCATGTATTTGGGTGTATAGAATTATCATATGTAAATACATGAAGTTTTGAAATACAAGTTTAAAAGTCGCGTTTTTTGTTTTAACATAGTAAGTTTAGCATAACAAACAACCCTTAATATAAAAAATAAATATTATTTTACTATTTAAATTTACAATTGAGTTTCATTAATTCACCAATTAAGATGTTTAATTGATTAGTAAGTGATAATTATAATTGATAATTGAACGGTTTTAAGAATTATAACATCAGATTGTTAATTTAATTGTCTGGAAAATAAATTTTTATAAAATTCCTGTCCCCAAATCAAACACTAGTTCTTCTTCCTCTCCCATACCCCCCATAAAACATTTCTAATCCAAGTCTGTCCACGACATTCTTCATTCTGGTGATCACACCATTCCGATATTACATCTTGGCTGTTGTCGGTTCACTTCCGGTAGCACGTGACCAATCCACGTCCGTTTCCGGCGAGTGGAATGTGCAGGGCGGGGGTGGGGGCTCACAAGATGGCAGATGGCCAGCATACCATGTATGATATATGGACCATACCGTGAGATATTGTACGCCGATGCATCTGCGGTATGATGGAATGGGGAAAATGTTTTGGAGTAGTTATTAGGTTGTAATTAGGCATAGGTTTTAGTTAATGTTACTTATCTCTTGCTCATATACCGGATGCAGAATTGAAATTCAATGCTATTTTTTATCTATTCACTTTATAGCAAAAGTGTAATTACAAAAGAACAATTAAAAATCTGGTGTGGGTACCACACTACTTTCTTATACAAATAAAGCCAATTGAACATTTGACTTGTTCCTTACGTATGTATGACATTATTTTGAGAATTATTTGATATATAGATGTTAAACATGTTTAATTTTTTGTTCTCATTGTAAATATTAATTTATTTTAAAATAGAAATTAATTAATATCTAGTCTTCAAAACTTTCTAACTATTATTACAAATATTACTTTTATAATATTTCACACGACACATATTTCTGACACTTCACAATTATATGACACGCTTGACACAGATATTAAAAATCTGGTGTGGGCACCACACTACTTTCTTATACAAATAAAACCGACTGAACACGTATGACTTGTTCCTTGCGTATGACTTTATTTTGAAAATTATTTGATAACATGTTTAATTTTTGTTCTGATTGTAACTATTATTTTAAAATAGAAATTAAAATATCTAGTTTTCAAAACTTTCTAACTAATAATACAAATATTTTATTTACGATAGTGTGTTAGGATTGTGGTTATAATTTTAAAAATGTTTATAATATCTGTACAAATAAGAAAATTTAATACAAGTTCATTTACCATTGACAACAAATACATGTTAAGAAAGTTCTGCATAATTTCAGATTTTACGAAATATCACTAAAAATTGGAATATACTTTTATTGTATTTCTATATAATATGAACCATAAGAAACTCAATGCTGTAGAGCGCATCGTCATATCTCTTAAATTTATAGAGATATGGTAATTTTCGATGTTATTCGAAATGCTAGTTTGAGTGGCTGCAACTCAAAATCTATTAAAGATATTGAAAAATAGACTCAGTTCTGTGCGTTTCATGCATTTTATTACAAATTAGCAAATTTTGAAAATTTTGATATTTTTCGATTATTCCCCCAAATTTCGATAGGCGATAACTCGAAAAATATAAAAGATACAGACTTGCAGACTGGACCATTCGATTCAGCTCGTCAAAATACATAAGTATGTAAAATTTCATTAAAATTGCTGTACGCTATATAGAGTTAGAGTAAAAAGTGTAAAAATTATGTTTTAGGCGAAAAACGTCAAAGGGTACCCTTTGACGTTTGGCCTGAAAAAGGCCATTTTAAGACTTTTTGCTCTAAAATTTCAACCCACCATCCGAATGTTCTAAAATTTTTAGGGTTTATGTATTTCGATGAGCTGAATCCAATGGTTTAGTCTGCAAGTTCGTATTTCGTTTATTATTTGAAATATTGCTGATCGATATTTTGAAAAAAAAATTTCAAAATTTTCCATTTAAAAAAAATTTGTTATTTTGCTATAATATGCACGAATAACACAAAACTGAAGAGTATTTTGCGATACCTTGCGTAATTTTAGAGTTGCAGTTCGAAAAACATAAAAAACAGCCATATCTCGAATATTTTAAGAGATATGATGATGCGCTCTGCACCAGTGAGTTTTTTAGGGTTTATATTATATAGAAATACAATAAAAGTATATACCAATTTTTAGTGATATTTCGTGTAAAACTGTTGAGAACATCAAACTCAAATAAATAAAAATAAAACAAAGAGACAACCATAGCAACCGAACCAAGACACTTCATATATCGTGCTAATAAGCGGTTCTGATTCGTCGAAATTATTCCATACCGCGTATGGAATGATACTTGTTCTAATACAATTTTTAGTTGTGGAATGTGTACTTTCCAAAACAGTGTTCTAGAAATTATTTACCTGATAACTTGTCTACAAATTGTATCATAGCAACACAAATTACTGGCTGTCAACAAGCGAATAAGTGAAGGACAAGTCAACAATCTAAAGTAAAGTTGATTTGTTTTAAATGTGTAAACGTGTAAACAAACTAATAATTTTACTTTTCAAAAGTCACATTTTCAGTCAGGTCAAAGTTAATTTTTGCCGTACGTGTAAACGTAGTCAATGTTGCTATCTTAGATCATTGAGCAGAAAACTAGATGTAAGGAACTAACTAGAAACGCTTAGGATTGAGAGAGATAGAGATTGTGGTTAGGTTAGGTTAGGTTAGGCGTATGGAATGATAGTTGTTCCAATAGAATTTTTAGTTGTGGAATGCACAGTTTTCAAAACAGTGTTATAGAAAAATTATTCAAGACTTGTACCTGGATTGTCAATCTTTTGTCCTCCACTAGAGTAAATGTAGTGACATAGTGGCTCATGTAACTAAACGAGAAGATTAATGACCTAAATATAGGGTTAGTCGCTGCCTAATTGAGGATTTACCATACAAGATAAGATAATTTAAACCTTCTAAGTCTTCGCCCACTAATATATTCCAAATAGCGTGCTTACGTGTCACACATTACAAACTAGTACTAGTACTTCACGCACACTTCAGTATCTTTTGAGAAGATTCTTCAATCTTTTTGCATTTTTGCGAATTAATATGACATTTATTTGAAAGTTAATAAACTGGTTTTTGAATATCGCGCCAAATAATTAGTGTGTCAGATGGCGGAAGAGTAAGAAGAGTATGACGGTTGATGCAAGAAGGAATGTTGAAAAATAATAAACAAAGTGAGTTCGTGAACGTGTAGAATTATGTATAATTATCCTGAAAATCCTGGCCTCCCTCTTACATATATTTAAACGTTTTTTAGTTTAAACAATAGTTATTTATGTTATAAATGCGGTAAATGAGGTTTTATGGTACCAATAAGATGTTTCCGGACGAGGAGGAAATGAGTATCGTAAAAAAATATTTACTGGTTTGGAGAGATTACATGCACAAAAGTAGGCAGGGTATCAGGGTAAGTATATCATATCTCTATGCTGTACGGTAATATTACCTTACTGACCTGTCAAAAGAGTCAAGAAAATTAAAATAAAATACAATTATAATATACCGCTATTTATTAATACACACGGAATTAAGCTATTCAGAGCTTCAGCTGTTGCGTTCCAAATATTTTCAGGCAATTCAGCATCACCAAAATCCACTTTTTATCTGGCCATTATGAGCACATTTGACGTTTAAGTAAAAAAAATTCAAAACATGAGACAAAACAAGTGTAACCATGGTGTTAAATAAAAACAAACAGACTTACTTGATCACCTTCTAAAATTATGACAGACGTTATTCATAAAAAAATTTCAAAAAATAATATTTATTAATGACATTAACGTCTTCATATTCTGAAACCGGTAAACTATTGAACAAACCACGGATGTTATGAGTCATAACAGGCCTTAGATGTCTTGAAATCCTTGCTCTACGAGCTACTGACATCTGCGGCTGTTTTGATACTCATAACATGGCTAGGAATGTTAATAGCTAAAATATTCCGATAGCCAGCGTCACAAAACTAACATCGTTAATATTTTGTAAATATGTTGTTTTGGCTAATAGTAGTCGTGTAGTGATCGTCAATTGGTCCTGTTCCTACGAATGTCTGACAGTTGACGGTGTAGTCAGTTATTTTAGTGTATCTATATGTTGTTGTTTTTGAACGTGTTTTCAAACGATTTCGAGATCATTTTTAAAATTTCTAAACAGTAGTATTGTAGCACGGCGGGCTGCAGACTGAAACTTAAGGTTGATAAAATCAAACACAAACACTATTAAAAGGATGATAAAAATTATAAAAATAAAAAGATAAAACGGTGAATTTAACAATAAGAAACAATTACAAATATTACAACGACGACAGCGAGTGAATATGTTAACTTAGTTGCAGTTACCAAAACATATTAACAAACAAATTACATTTAAATTCTTCATTTTTGTAGAGCACTGCAGACGTAAAAAGACGTCTGCTCTATTCAAAAATCTACAACTAACTCTCTGTCTTGTGCTGGTCAAACATATGCATCTACCCCAAAAGCGGGTACGCGGGGCAGGGAAGGAAATCTCTTGAAGACCAACACAAAGATTGTATAAAAACTAGAACACTTAAAAACTAAAACCTTATCTAGGGTTCGACCAGGATCTGTAAATCTGTCAACCCAGATGGCATCTCAAGCCGATATTTCAGAATATTTGCCGCGATAATCTCAAATGACTATTTATGATAACTAAAATTCTAACACACAAGTGTAACAATAAATTAAACTCAAGAAAGCAAGAACTCCTGTCAAGGCGATTTTCTATGCGTTCAAGTCCCAACGCAGTTTGAAACTTGATATTTTAAAATCGTTTTGACAGTAAAAACAATAAATCGTATTCTGAATGTTCGCCTTGTTACAGTATATTCGGGATTATGGTCATTATTGACTCGGATGATATGCATAATGACTATTATAATCTCTCATATAATAATTTACTATTTTTTACTTCTTAACTGAGTCTGTATAATTTCGTCCATCGCCACTTAATTTGCTTACTAAAAACACACACACGACTGGGTTGTCGTTCTCGGGGCTATAATAAAATCCAGCGATACCGTCACGCTAGCTGGGTTGCTGTGACCACGAGCACGATCCTCGATTGTCTCTTAAGTACGCCTTGTCATACCGGGTCACGCACAGGGGGCTGACAGTAGTATAGGATTTCTTGTGATAGAAGTTTTTGTTTTTGATTACTTCGGGTGCTCTAAACATAGATGGAAATGCTGTAGCGTTTGGTTAATAACTACAACTAGTAGGCGGCCGCACAAACAGTTGATTTGAAATTTGAAACTGACGTTTGAAACATTGAAACCGTTACCTTTACTTTGTGTTTTATGCAGAGACAAATATCTAAAGTTTTGTGATTAGTTAGTGAAGTGATTCAATTTACTTGAAAGGTAAGCATTTTTAATTTATTATTTTCTTTGTTATTATCTAAAATATTGTTAGAGCATTTGCATGTTCCTTCAAAGTTTTATTTAAATTTGAACTTTCGATTGGTTTGTATATTTTTAAGCAGTTTAACAATTTATTTTCACCGATTTAACAAAATAGGCTGTTCATATAATCTAATAAAAGATCGTTATTTTGATATAATAAATTTGTTTCAGAACATGAAGACCAAAAGGGGCACTGTTCCAAGCTGCAGAATGGATAGTGTGGGTCATCCTGACATTTCCTTGTTCTGCTTACCAAAAAACCCAAGTTTATGTAACATGTGGATGCAAAATTTGGGGATTTCGGTGCTGCTGGAGGGCAAGTCGGACGCTGCACTTACACACGTGCGAGTGTGTAGTTGCATTTTGAAGATACGTCCTTCCAAACGGCGTTTAAGAAAAAGCTATATAAATTTGTAAAGATATATATGTATTCATTAATTAAAAAATAAATTTGTATACATGAATTTATATTTTATTATTTTTAGTACTTTGAAATTTGAATTTCATTAAATTCCCGCATTTTCATTTCAAATATCGCCTTAGTTCGGGTGCTCTATTCATAGATGGCGCAGAACTTCTATCACACTTAATTTTGCTGGGACTGTCGCGTCTCTCTTTAGATATTTGTCTCTGGTCACGCAACCCTGCGACATGCACGTCGGCCTGCTTGCCTGATAGCCAGGCGGTAAGGGTTTAAGATTTGATGGATTTGAAAAGGTTCACTGGATTTGAATAATTTGGTATTTTGCAGAAGGAAGATGTTTTCACTTCTTTTACTAGTATTATTATATAATAAAGATAGGCAAGTAATAGTGCAAGTAAGAGAGCAATGAAATATGTAGAGAAACTAAGGATAGCATGGAAAAGTATCGAATATGATTGTTGGGTAGAAATATCAAGAAAAGAAGTAAGAAAACGGGGAAGTAAAGACAACAATAAACGACGGATGTAGAAAAACGAAGAAATTTAAATTAGAATATGATGAACGAAATTATACGGATTGATCTAGATCTAGATATGACTCAGTTAAGAAAAGAATAGTATATTGTGTTATTAGGAGTAAAATAAATATTTAGTGTGCTGAGCATGTAAGTTTGAACGACGAGCGAAGCGAGTCGAATGCGAAGCACCCATGGTCACATTTACTCCGAATAACACATGCTAATTTTTCTTCAAACAAAGAAAATAGAATTATAAAACATTAAATATGCCCAAAACTTCAAAAAATGTTTTGTCTTATCCAGCATTTCTAGATGTTATAGAATAAACTGTTTTGTTATTTTTGTTTATTTGTTTCATTTTTAATTGTCAAATTATTGAATAACAATCTAACTATTTTTCATAATATTTTACTTTGTCCGCTGCCGGAGTAGAAATGTTGCCAAGGAGACACACTTTAAAGCCGGCAGCGATAATATTGAACTTTTGCTTGTTGAATACACATACATAACAACGTACTTTTATGGCGTTTGAAGAAAAAAAAAAATAGAAAGCAATTTATAATCCAGGATATAAATACCTATTGACTACAAGCAGATTACTATATACAGGGTGTAGAATTAAAATATGGTATATAGGGATTTCAATGCAATTTTTTTGATATTGCTATTCACTTTAGAGCAAAAGTGTAATTACAAAAGTATTTATAATTTAAAAATGCATTCAATAATGTTCTTTTGGTTACCTAACAGATTTAGATTTGTTTATTATAGTATTGTATTGTTTTCTGTGGAAATTTCATTAAAGATTGTAATGATATAATAGCGAATTTTAGAATTCATATTTTTTCATTTCTTTTTGTTAAATAAATAAATAAATTTTATTTGAAATCGCCACTTAAGTGCTGAAAAATCGTCATTAAAAGCTCAGAAATCATGACTAAAGTAACCCTTTAACGACGATTTTGAGCAACCCAGTGTTGGCAATCGTTAAATAATTATTGTACAATTAGGATAATTTTGGCAGGTATATTGTCGTACTATAATAAATTTCAAATAAAACTTAATATGTATCTCGGCACTGAAGTTCCTTTTTATTACTCACATGGTTTATTTTCGTGATAAAAAGTTAAACTTCTGTGCCTTGATACATAAATAACTATTAACATGCTTTTGAAATGTGAAATAATTTTCGTTTTTGTCCAATTTTCCATGGCCGTGACGGTACAATCTTTCTAATAAATATTGATTTTAATTTGGTTGATACATCGTGAAATATTAACAATTAGGTATTGCATGCATTTTTGAATTCTAAACAATTTTTGTATTTACACTTTTGCTGTAAAGTGAATAAGTAAAAATTTACAGCAATATAAAAAAATTGCAAATTTAAAAATAATTGCAAGATTTAGAATAGACAACAAAGAAAAAGAAATAATTACTGGATATTGCAGAATATGTGAGAGAGACTTTGAAACAATAAATCACTTGAGAAGAGACTGTACAGTATACCTAAGAAATGATAAATCTGCACAACATAAAATATTTGTACATAGGAATATTTAATTAATATTTACTACTATTACTATTAACGATATCTGTGTGATTAGGAAAACAAATATTTGTCTATTCAGTGTACAATTACCACAACACAAATCGGAATAATGAACAGAAGATTTTTCTAATTAAATTAACAATTAATTCATAATTCATGTCTACAAGCAAACTTCCCAATCCTTTCTCGGCAATCATCCCTCCGCATTCGGTCAACTCCGCCGCCATTCGGCAAACTTCGCAAAGGACTAAGGAGTCCTTCAGTAAACAGATACGTTGTCGTTGTAATTGGATTGGGGAAATCTTTACTTTTGATAAACTTTAATTGGGTAGATTTCAAACCAGAGCCGGAGCACTGGCTGACGAATATTAATGCGAATAATTTCACCACCGATGATGTTGCGTAAAAGCGGTGTTGCCGTTATGCGCCCGCCACGCCCACCGACCGACGTTGCCACGTGGCGCGAAGATGCTGTTGGTTATTCTTCCTACTTTTTTTTATGATATGCAGTTCGCGAGAGTTATTATTTATTGTACATATTTTAACCACGCGCTGCATTCTGCAAGGGAGGTATATGAATCATGCAAAAAATTCAGTAATGAGTTTTCAATGAGCCACAGGGTTGAATTAAAAATATACATATTTTTTAAATATTGAAAAGTTGCTCCAAACATAGTTATTTATGTATCAAGGCACTGAAGTTCAATTTTTTATCACGAATATGGAATTTAGTTGCCGAGGCCCGTAGGGCCGAGGAAAATAAACCATGTGAGTGATAAAAAGGAACATCAGTGCCGAGGTACATATTAAGTTTTATTTGAAATCTAAAATTCAAAAAAACTGTAAAAAATTACAATATAGGTCAAGTTTATAATCTGTCAGTTGTCAATTGAAATTGACAGTCAGTGTTGCCAACCTCGAGAAGTGAAGTTATCGTAAATAACACTCAAAATTATGTGTTTTGTCCTCAATTTCATCATCGGAATTAATTAGTTAATTCTTCTTGCAAATTTTGTTTCGTGTTACGTCCAAATTTACTATAGTACATCAATATATCTGCCAAAATTATCTTAATTGTACAATAATTATTAAACGGTTGCCAACACTGGGTTGCTCAAAATCGACGTATAATGGGTTACTTTAGTGACGATTTCTGAGCTTTTAATGACGATTTTTGAGCACTTTAGTGCCGATTTCAAATAGAATAATATTTCAATTTGAAATAGCTTTTTGAATTCATGGTAATAGCTGAAAAATTTGGTACAAAAATAACTTTTTCACGACCGGGAGAGAAACTCGGTTTCTGTGATACCAAAATCGAGATAGAATGACAGAAATATCCAATTTCAAATAATGCGAAAAATTTACAAAATTATATAAATCAGAGATAACCACCATCAATTCAAATAATTTTGTAATACATAAAATCCATCATAAATACTGGGGTCGTGAAAAAAATAGTATATACACCGCAGGAGAGAAGTGTATTTTTCCCTTCTCGTATTGTAGCCCTCGCCTACGGCTCCTGTTTCAATTTACTCCGCTGGAAAAATCATACACACTGTGAGAATGTTGTTAATCTCTTTTATCATGCAGAAGTGAAGATTTGTTCAATATTGAACAAAAGTTCAAGTTGATGTTAAGGGTTGATTTTCAAGCTGAAAGTTTTGGGTTAGGGACTCATTTGCGTATAAATTGATGTATTTAAATAAATATTGTCATGCATATTGTTTAAAATAGAGTTAGGGGTATCAAAGGAGTTTACTAATTAATATAATTATACGCTTGAGTGAAGAACTATAAAAGATTGTGTATTTGATTCAATCACTTCAATTCTCTCAGTTAAATATTCATTTTATAATGTTTTGTCACTACTTTTAAATTTCCTCCTGCACTAATATTTTTGAGGGATCTGTAAAATAAGAGTATCATACCAAAATTGGGAAAATAGCGTGATATTTTTTAACGATTGAAAAAAGAAATTAGAATTAGCTGATGGCGCCTCCACCAATTTTTGCTTTAGTTTTATTAAACTAAAGCAAGAAATATGGAGAGCTTTTGAAATTTAAATTTAATCTCAAAATTGATAAAGACACTTCAAATTATTAGAGTATAATAGTATTTGATTAAACATTAAATTTTAATTAAATTTTGCTCAAATGGATATTACGACATGAATGTATAAAACGGTATAGCTACAGCTATTTCTCTGCTTATTAAAATTATTATTGTATGAGATTATTGTTTATTTATATTTTGGATTGTTTAAACAGACTATAGAGTTAAAATGTGGCGTATAGGTATTTGAATCTTTTTTTTTTTTTATCAAATGTGATACTTTGGGTGCGTCGCTCGTCGTTCATACTTACATGCTCAGCACACAAAGTCTCACATTTACTCCTAATAACACAATATACTATTACATTTGTTTATTTATTTTTAATGGAAAGAAGTGAATTTGCAAATTCGCCATTATATTATTAAAATCTTTTTACAGAAATTAATACGACAATATGATAAATATATCTAAATTTGTTTTATAAAATGTCAATAATTTTTCGAGTTTGGTTTAATTTTCCATGGCCGTGTTACAATTTTTCTAATAAATATTCATTTTAATTTGATTCATGTTATTGTATGCATTTTTAAATTCTAAACACATCTTGTATTTACATTTTTTCTATGAAGTGGATAGGTAAAAAGATACAGTAATATAAATAGTTATTTACTTTACAAGTGGGCAAAGTAAGTAATTACCAACGAGAGAAATTTTAGCACACCAAGCCGAAGGCTGAGTGAGATAATTTTATCGAGTGGGTAATTCCACTTTGCCCACGTGTGAAGTATAACGTTTTATCCAACACTTCTTAATAAATGAAAAATTTATTAAAGAAATATTATTTGACAGTGACATATGCTTTAAATTTTTAATTAAAAATGTCAATCGAAGTAGTTACCAAGGTGTTGTGTGTTATTATCATTGTTATAAATAAAAAAATTCTCACTAGTGGCTTTCCTCAAAATTATACCCACTAGTGGATAACCTGTTACTTTGCTTGTTTAAAATCGCCATAGTTATAGAGCATTTATTGAGAGGTGTTGGATAAAAAATATCATTAAAAATTCCTATACAACACATTTCAATTCTATACCCCCGGTATAATTCTTATTACTTTTTAAATAATAGAAAATTATTATGAGTGATTCTGATAAGTCATTTATTATTATTATGAAGATGAGAGGCGGACTAACTACTATGGTCATATGCCGCCTCATGAGTAGATGAATATGAATTTATATGAACAACACAAACGACCATGCTCTTCAGTGGGATTCGAACCCACGACCTCTGGCGTACTAGGCTAGCGACATAGCCACTACACCACTGAGATCGGCATATGTCATTATAAACGAAGATGAAATTTGCCGAATATAATACTATTCTTTTTCAGTTTTTCTACTCCTGTAAATTCGGACATAACGATTAGGAAATGATCGAAATTCGTTGAAATCACACTTAAAAACCGTCAATAAATACACAATGACAACTGACTATATGTCAACTGTTAAACGGCCGTTGTTTGGTGATCCACATCACGTCTTTAAAATAAACGTGAATTATGGATTTCTGGCTCTGTGATTGGTCGAGAAGAGTGAATTAAGCGTACTATAATTCATCGAAAAAAATTTAAATAATGGGGATATATTTATACAGAAGTAGAAAAATAAATATGTCACCATGTCATTTAGGTAATCATTTTTGTTATGAAATTCTGCTTTCGTAGATATTTACGAGGAAAATTCCGTCAAATTACGGTCCCCACATATGTGGAGATAGAACCACAGGGGTAAAGTTAAAATGGCAACTGTCAGCTGTGGAATTCGAACTGAGGATCTTATGATAGCAAAGTTTTAACTTAAATGAAATTTTTGTATCTTATGTTTTGTTACAAATTAAGTGAATCAATCAATTAAAATGTCGTACGCAATGAATATAAATACTTTCATAATGAAGTCGCTTATTGTTAATTATCTTCTGCTTTGAAATCATCGCCCACTCATCCAATTCAAGCCAACATCAAACAATGTCCCGCAACTTCAGCATTCTGAAACAATCCTCAATATTTTGATGGAATGACGGTTAGTCGCGAGGCGAGTCGCCACTCGACAAACCATCCCACCGCGTCAACATGAAGAGTTCGCCGCTGCTGGCATCAGCCACCGCCAACCTCGATCATGTTGACATAATCAAATATTCAATACAGTTGATTTCCGGTGTCATTGGTTGCGATTACCGCCGGATGTTGGATCGATAGTCGGCGCTTGGCGTCGGTTTCGCAACGCTGGCTTGTCCTCTCGTACGAGACCTACCAACCGGGAGGGAGCGGGGAGGCTCTGCAGTTGCTCTAGTGGATACAGGGTGCTCCGTTATGCTTTTTGGCTGATTATAGTTGGATGCGGAATTTAGTTGAATAAACGTTTGTTACTTGTTAAATGTTTTGGATATTCGCCGATAAAAATATTTTTATCCAACACCTCTCAATAAATGCTCTATAACTATGGCGATTTTAAACAAGGAAAGTAACAGATTACCCACTAGTGAGTATTTTTCACCTATGTATCTATTTCGATTGACATTTTAATTTAAAAATTTAATTCATGTCACTGTCAAATAATATTTTTTAAATAAATTTTTCATTTATTAAGAGGTGTTGGATAAAACGTTATACTTCATACGTGGGCAAAGTGGAATTACACACTCCATAAAATTATCACACTCAGCCTTCGGCTTCGTGTGCTCAAATTTCTCTCGTGGATAATTCTTTACTTTGTCCACTTGTAAAGTAAATAACTATTTTTTTTATGAAAAAGAGAAAGACTAACTACTTCGGTCATGTGCCGCCTCAACATTGGATGATTCTGAATTAAGGTGAACAATACAAATGACCATGTTCTTCAGTGGGATTCGAACCAACGACCTCTAGCGTGCTCGGCTAGTGACAAAGCCACTATGCTGCAGAGATCGACAAAAAGTTATTTGTACAAGTATAATTTTTTTATTATGAATATGGAATAAACCATATGAGCAATAAAAAATACTTTAGTGCCGAGGTATACATTAAATTATTAATTAAAAACATAAATAAATAGCATTATGTACGTACAAAACGTCAGCTAGCTGTTGCGACGGGGATAGCTGTGATAAAAAAATACCGTCAAAGTGTCAAATTTGGTTATAATTTTTATTATTATTTACATGTTCTTAGACGTGGTCTGCATGTGATCTGCATTAAATATGATAAATTATTATCAAAGGTAAAGAATAAATAAATTCACCAATAGTATTATAGAATAATTGTTTGTTATTGTAGGTTTGTAATTCAAGTTTGACATAAGAGTCTGTGAAGTAAAATTTTGACATAAAAGTCTGTAAAATTTAACTTTAGCTACTATTTTGGCTAACTTCGCGTAGTAATATCGTGTACTTTAGTGTCGATTTAAAAAAAAAAATACCTTATAGGTCTGTAAGTAAACTACTTCTTCCAAAATTTAATCTGCTCATAATTTGAACATCCAGGTTTTACATAACAAATTTGAAAATGATATTGTCAGTAATAATATAACAAGAAAATGAGAATAAATTGAAAATAATTTGACAGATCTTTCGAAAATATGTTGCCAGGCAATAGCCACGAAAGTCCGTACTGCTTGAGTGGCAATTGCCAAATGGCGACATGTTTGAGAAAGATACTGGAGAATTATTTTCTAATTTATCGAACTCTCGAGTTATATTTAATTAGATAATTTTTTGATTTCATCATCAGGCACGTCACTAAATCTATCTTTTTGACTCATTTTTCCTTGTGTTGATAACTATCTGATATCTGACACCTGTCAACAAAAACAAAAAAGCTACAGAGAAAATTGCCGGGAATAATCACAAGAGCATTATTCTCAGTATAAGAATGACAGGATTGGTTACAACGCAGACACGTGACATACAATAAAGCATTTCATTGGTTTAAAGAAACGTCAAAAAATAATCATTAGAATTTGATGTGGTCACCCAAAAATTTTAAATTCTACCCGATACAAAATATAGAGGAAAGTTTGAAATAAAATTTTTAGCTAATATTATATTACATCTTTTTGAATACAACAAAAATATCTAACTCATTTATTTACTGATTTTCTTTCTCTTCTGGTAATTAATTGTTACCAAATCGTGTATACTTCATCTTCACCCTTGTTATTCCCTTTCCACTAACGCCTGGTAATGCGTAATAAATATATCACACACCAATATTAAAATCACCCGTTATTTTGAACCCGCTCTAGTTTACGTTCCCTCCTGCGCACCCTCCGCCCCTGTCACACCTCCCTCTGCGCTTCCGTTCGCAGCTCCAATGTCCTCCACAGCTAGACCTCTCCCGTGAACGGGGCCGAAGGGCTACAGGCTAGATGGATGCTTTATTTAATGAAGTTTACTGCTTGACCACAAACTTGATTGAGAGTCATCCGCATATCTGGCTCGAAGGACCAAAATGGTTTCACATCTCGGTGTCGGTGTCGGTGAGATTTTGCCGGTGAAGGGGGTGGGTGGTGGTGGTGGAGCACTGATTATTTCGGGTGAGGGAGAAACTGGGACATCTGCGTGATAAAGTTTTATTTATGTATTGATGAGGTAAATAGCTTCGTACTTTACTTTAACCCTGTGGTTTCTCCTACATTAACATCTTGGGGGGTTGCTATTTGACGGAACTATACGTACACAAATATATCATACCGACATCTAATCCAAGCAGAGTGTCATAATCAGATGTAGATAAATAGCATGATGTTATATTTATTTATACAGAATGTTTGGAAAAGTTTTTAATTCCCCTTCAGAAGTATTTATAAAATTTTATTACATATGGCAATCTTTCACAAAATAGTTTTTTGTTTGAAATAGTATATTGTACAACGAGCATGGAATGGTACTCATTTCCTACGAGTATGAAAGTTTGTAGCATTCGCCTTCGGTTCATATTGCAAATCATACGAGTATGAAATAGACATTCCATGCGAGTTGTACAATATACTTTTTCTACGACCACGGTATTATTTCCAAATTAATTTAATTTTAATAATAAATTTGTTCCGCTTTCATCATTCCAATATTTGACAATTCTAAATAAGTATCTTAGCAATGGCACCTGTACTTAAATGAACTGATCTGTATTGAAATACTCACAAAACAAATTCATTTCGCACGATGCTTACAATGTACCTCATATCCCTAGCAACAACAAATATACAATGAGCAGATTTCTAAGTGGTCGTAGAAAAAATAATTTGTCAAATTATGACGTTTGTCAATGTTTAATTGTGAAGTCAGTTCTGTAAAATGTTATTAAAATTCAATATTTCGAAATACTAAATGATAATCTTCGTCAGATAAACAAATGAACAACATAAAAAAGTAAATAGAAACAGTAATTAAGTAACAACAAATTACGAATTCAGAGAAAACTATGTCTCTTTCATCTCGTACCTTTCAGATTACCAAATCAATCTTTTCATTTATTATTATTTATTTTGTTGGTGGATATAAATGTATTAATGCAGGGCCATATTTTGTATGTTTCAGGCGAGCTAGGAGGTTTGAGCCTGTCATTTACCTCAAGCCTTTGTCCCTGACACTGACGATATGGTGAGTACTGTCTAATTTACTATTTACTATTATTACTTATTTTACAAACGGATTTATAATTCTTTGAGCACAACGCCATGATTTTTGATATTTTTAGAGCTAAACAAACATGATAACCAATTAGATTATTTCAAAATGGTTATTATTGTTACAAGAGCCCTATAGTTCGTTAGGAAATGAGCTGTAGTAATAAATCAAAATTTACAAGAATAGTATTGGTGTTTTGTCAAAACAAGGTGATATTTTCTTTGTATAATATTATCGCTGTGGTACACTTTTAACTAAGGAGATTCTCAATGTTGATTGGCTGAAAATATGTCACGTGACATATGAATTGTATTCTCAGTTATATTCAATAGGTGGGTGTTAATTTAAAAAAAAAACTTTAATCTGTGTTCTTACACCGAGGTCTATTGTCCATGTCCATGTAGAATCAAAATGTTAGTTGTGCACTAATAAAATAACATGAAACTTCAAACAGTGAGTCAATCGCGACAAAACAATTGCACCAAAAACCCATTGACCACCCGTGTCGGGGAACATGGACAATAACCACATTTCAATTGGACAATCCCTCAATAGAAATCAAATGCAATTAGATTGTTTTCACAACACCCAGTCTCTGGTAATTAATTTTAGACCATCTGACAGCCCCACATACACACACTATCACATACACAAATGGCGGACTATGTAAACAATACCCCCCAACGTAATGACACAAAACACAACGACCTTCTAGTGTTAAGGCCCGTTCACACTTGGCTCGCTTCTCACTTCTCGCTTCTCGTTCGCGCCAGCCAGCCAGACAGCCAATCAAAACATCATACTTAATTAATTACTTGGCCATTGTTGCCGCGATTATGTTTTGAGAACCGCGGGGGCTTTGTTTACTACAAAGGAAGAATAAAAAGTCTGCAGACGAGTAAAGTAGTAAGAAGTGAAGTTTGTGCTGTAATGGCGGATAGTTGTTGTAACGGTAGGGTGCTGTTTTTGTTGCGTTTTTAGCTGAGATTTCAGCGAAATTGATTTTGCGGGTTTGTCACTGCGAAATATGTAAATAAATGGAATATTTCTGACGGTATTTTGTTAGAAATTGGACAATTTTTGGTATTAAGATTAGAATGCTCGGCTCGCGAGTTAAATACCGCGAGTTCGAACCTCGCTTTTTTCAATTAATAATTATTGCAGAGTTTAAAGAATTATTTGTTTTTTATACATAATACATCTTTTGGTACTACAATTTTAGGTGGACAATTTAAAAAACTTTGCATACACCGTTAAAAAAAATTATTTACGATTTATCAATTTTACGGTTGTTAAGTATTTTTAGTTAAGTAATATTGACAAATTGTTAAATTAAATTTTGTCAATTCTGGATTTTTATTTATTTTTATTTATTTGCTGAATTTATAAATTTAACAAATAGACTCATCAATAATAAGAAGTAAATTTAGCTAACTTATCGATTTGAAATTGTTAAAGAAAGTTTGTATCCTTTGTAACAACTTAATTTGTTATAATAACTATGATTTATTGTTCTGTTTCAATATAATTATTAAAATATTTACTATTTAGTCAAAAACACACAAAAATAAATGTTAATAACTATTATATTTACAAATATATTTAGTTACCAAATACACAAAAATAATTTGTTACTTGCTGACAAATTTGAAACTTGTTAAATTAACAAAAATTAGCGGTGAATCGTCTGGGACTAAAAATTTTGTTAAAATATAAATATAATTCTTTTTACTGTGCATTTCCATAGTGTGCATAGAATGCAAAATTTATGAAATTTAATTTCTTTATAATTTATTATCTCTAAATCTAATGAAAATTAATAAAATTAGTGTAAGCAAACAAATGTAAAATTAAATATTCTACAATTTTAAAATTAACATATATTGTTGAAAAATTACATTTAATCGTGTTTTTTTCACGGAAAACTGTTAAGAGCTTCTAGTGAACTGCTACTTCCGGTTGACCAATTTTATCCAAAATCTAATCAGCTCTTCATATAAATATAGGAAGCAAAAATACACAAAATTGTGTTTTTTGGTATTATAGTATTTGAGTTATGCGAGACGAAAAAATTGCCACAGACTACACACACATTCATACACACATACAGACATCATAGTGAAAATAGTAAAATCTTATTGTAGGGACCCTAAAACGTGCTTATTCATTGAAAACTCACTACCCAATTTTTGATCAAAAACAATACCTCCCTTATCTAGACGTAGGCGGAAGGTAAACATTCTAGAAAATATCCTTATAGAAGAATGTCTTCATTTTTTAACGTGTTAATTTATATGAAAAATGTGTCTATTGTTGAACTTGGTAAAGACAATAATTAATTCGAAAATTGAGACTATATTTCCCAACGTGACTACGGAAATTCGCAATTTTTAAAAGTAAATTCAATAATAATGCCCGATATTATAAAGAAATTTAAACTCCAGTTAAATTTACTTCCATACTAAATTAACATCAAGTTAACCAAATGACAATCAAATCTTTGACAGTAATGTTAAGTAAGTCCCACACACAGACTGTTAGGCAGACAGACAGACACACACATAGACAGACATCATCGCGAAACTATAAAAATCGTATTGTAGGGCCTCTAAAACGTGCTCATCCACTGAAAACTCACTACCGAATTTTTAGCACGATTCCTATACCTTCATTACAGGATGTGGCAGAGGTAAAAAATTCATAAATATGAACATTATGTGACAATTATCAATAATATATCTGAATTTACAACAACGAGAACCATCGCCATCATAACATTCATAACAGTCCATTACCCCATAATATAACCAGTGACGTGCATGTACGGGGGCACCTCATTCAACATCGTCACACCAACTATCCACCAGTGGCGGCGCCATCGGGAAAATTGGTGGTAGGGGTGGTTGGTATTAGGGCAGATTCGATCCTAGAGTGCGATCGTCGTTTGTCCTGGTTGCCATACAAACAATTAGATTAGCTGCCGCACCTGTGCTGTGTGCAAACGGAACGTAGACACAGGGTGGGGGCAGAGGGGGCTTTGTTCTTGGGTAGTGTGTGCATCGATCATATTAGGATGATGATGGCTAATTTGAGGTTAGAGTGAATTGTGTGTTAGGATACATTGAAGCTTTTAGGTTATAATGAGATCTGTGAGCAAATTTATACAAGAAAATAAAATACTGATAATTATTTTGAGTCGATGAATTACTTATAGTATTTATACTTTACGAGAATTTAAATGTTAACGATTATGAGATGAGATACATGACGTAGTTTTGGTAAGAGAAAGATGGACATATTTGAAGAGAAAAAGATTGATACAAATGTAATCTGTTGTAATTTTATATATTGTATATTTCGAGGTAGTTAAGTTTCTATGCTTTTCTATTGTGATATAAATAATTTTTAATCCTTGAAACTATAGTTTATTCGCAAATGTTCTGTTAAAATATAGATTATATTACCCGACTTCTGTTCTAACAAGTGTTAGTTTCAAACTTATCTCAATTTGATGTCACGTAAATGATGCAACTTGAATTTATTTTGAAATTATATATAGCTTTATTATTATTGTAACATAATGCTTAGTAGACTTATTTTATAATTTATTTCTTTAAATTAGACTTATCTTTGGCTATAAGTGCATTATAGTTATTTACATACCAAGTGCGGGAAGATATTCTTTCCGCAAAAGGTTTGTACAATGTATTTTAAAACGAACAAAATGATTTTTAACTGAATTAAAATTTAATCCAAATATTCGTAAATTTATAGCAGCAAAGTCATAGAAATCGCCGGCTGCTAAAAAATTTGAAGATATGACAGTTGAAAATAGTTATTTGTCAAACTAGAGAGGAAAACGTGACTTTTTCCCACTCGAGCTCATGAGGCAATTTAAGAGAGAGTGTAAGAAAGGTTTTCATCATTTTTTTCACTACATATTTCTAAAGACGATTTGCGCGGACCTATATTATACTTTGGCAACACAAAGCACAACTGACACGTTAAAAGTTAGGTTATCAGACGCAAGGGGGTGTAGCAGTGTTACCAATGAATCAATCTTAAATATAAATTAAAGTTGTCAAAAAAATAAAGACAATTTAAAGTAAGTATGTATATCACTAAAATAAGGATTTTCAAGAAAATTAGACATTTATTTATTACTTTACAATATATTTTCTGTAAATAACATTCATATTCTTAGCACTTCCATATTTTCCTTTCTGGAGAGGTAATAGTATATTTTATAATTAGTGCTGAAAGTTGGATACACACTAGTGTGAAATACCCTTTCGATACGTGTTGTACACGATACCTACTTTTCCGACGACCACAATTAATTAAAAGCAAAACAATATAAAATTTACATAGAAATATTAAAACAGACTATATTAAAATCATTGCTATTAGAATTCACGAAGAATTACATTTAAATCTGATAAATCAGGGTCCAACCTTCTTAATCCGTGTAAATTCAACAAATTATCTGCAAATGTCAAACTTTTAAATACAAATTTTTAGGTTAGTTCGCTTAATTATCGTAGCGTGTGATAAAATTGCGGACGCATCTGATTGGCTAACGAGCTTTCATATCACACAGCAATGCTAGTGATATGCAATGACCAACTTTCAATAATACATAGTTTAGCGTGTGATTTTGTATACTTTTCGTAGTGGTCGTTGGTCGTAGTTTCCAAGGTTATTATTTTTTTTTAAATAACAAATACAAATTTGTCAATAACAACTTTTAAGGATATTAGTGGGGAGCAACAAGACGTACATTTATATGACAATTTGTCGATGGTAGTACTCGAACTTAGGACCTCATGATCTACAGTCGTACGTACATACATAACATTACCCTGAAACATAACCAACAATCAATCTCCTTTAAACATTACAACTTTTGCCTCGTCCACATTCAAACATGCTCGTCTATTCTTCACACTCGGAATCATTCACCCCATAATTTTGAAATAAGAAGAGATATGTAAATTCAGCTTGATACACCTAACTTCCAGCGTTCCTAATACACCCTTAAATATGCAGAAGTGGACAGTATTGTGTTGAAGGTTTGTTTTATCTAAACCACTAAATCTAAGACAGATCCAGTTCAATTCAAACCCTCTTGTTTTACAATGAATTCTGCTACAGCGTTAGAGGCAGTATCCGTGTTATTTTAATGACGTGTATTGAATACGGCTGCGCCCGCGTGTGTTGAATTATGTAGGAGCCGGCCCTGTGTAGCACCCTCCCAGGGTTATTATCATTTAAGTTGGACACCCTGCGTTTTATACATTTCACGTTTGTTTATTTACTGTGTTTTGTTAGGTTTTCGTTGTTTAAATTTGAAATTCGCGCCGGATGAAATTTCCTTTAAACAATCAAACAAGATTGATGCATTTATCAACTTATGTTCGATTGCATTATAATCACTTGTTTATGATATTATTTAGTGGCTCTTTATGGACTAGTCCGATAAAGTAAAAAGATCTATTGTCAAAATAAAATACAAAATGTCTTTCATAAATTTATTAGGTATGTAGTTAAATAAAAATATCGTTTGTGGTAATGTAAATGTTAATTACACGATTATAAGTATTATTTTGATGCTATATAAATTATTTCTTCCATAATAATAGGTCAATGATTGAGATGTAAAATGACAGCTTGAAGAATTTTTACTTTCTTATACAAAGTTTAAGGAAGTATTGGATTCAAAAAAAAAAAAAAAATCGCCGACGAGATTTTTGCGGAAATATATGTTTTGACGTCGACTGAATCCGTTAAGGCCAATTTCTCAATGATGTCTGTATGTGAGGATGGATGGATGGATGTCCGTGTGCGGAATATCTCATGAACGAGATACGATATATAAACGAAACTTGGAATTTATAAGTTTCATGGAAATATGAAGAGCTGAGTTGATTTTGCATGAAATTGAAAAACCGGAAGGGGAAGTTTACTGGACACACAAAACAATAAATTCCTTTTATTTCAAAAAAATAATCTGCTGTGAGAAAAAGTTTCAAATGAAAGATGTTAGAAAAAATATTTGGAATATAAAATGTAATTTGTACTTTTCTTGTACATGTTTCTACTTTTGAGAAAAACTAAATTATATATTTAATAATATTTAGTTGCAATGGGAACAAAAACTAAAACATTTTTAACATCTATATGTCAAATTATTGTGAAGTGTCAAAAATATGTGACGTTTGAAATATTATGAAAGCAGTATTTTTATTAAAGTTTTAAAGACTGAATATTTTTATACCTATTTATAAATAAAATCGTAGTTACAATGAGAACAAAAAATTAAACAAGCTTAACACATCTACCTATGTGTCAAATAATTGTCAAACTAAAGTCATACACGAGTCATATGTGTTTAATCGGTTTTATAGATATGTATAAGAATTAAGAAAGTAGTGTGGTACCCACATCAGATTTTTTCAAAACAAATAACTTGGTAAAGCGAAAAACTAATATGAGACATATAGTTGTACTGGGCCAGTGTTCTTTGTCTAACAATTATTTGTAAAACGTCGCTATGCGTTTGTAGAGTAGTTACTATGTAAAAACAATAGTTGCTATACATTTGTTGAGCGGTTACTATGTAAAAACATTGTAGAACAAAGACAAATAGCCTTCAACTAGCTGTCTCTCTCGGCTCTCATTTTCAGCGTTAGTGAGTGTTCCAGTATTATTATTTCTCATATATAACATATTTTTTCTACTCCTGTATAAATATATCCCCATTATTTCAACTTTTTCAATGAATTATAGTACCCATAATGCTCGACAGTGAATTATGGATTCATAATTCACTCTTCTCGACCAATCACAGAGCCAGAAATCCATAATACAAGTTTATTTTAAAGACGTGATGTGGATCACCAAGCAACGGTCGTCTGACAGTTGACCTGTAGTCAGCTGTCATTGTGTATTTTAATGTTGACGTTTTTCAACTAATTTAGATCATTTTCAAAAGTGATTTCCGAACTTACAGGAGTAGAAAAAGTATAGAATTATATTCGGGATTATGGTCATTATTCGCTCGCATCTGTCCGATAGTGGACGCATATCCGTTGCAGGATTTCAGATTCCAGTAAAGGATGGTAGCGTCCGAGGAGCAAGGGGGGTATTGTTCTATAGACAACACGCTGAAAGATATGTCGATGGTTTTAATGGAGTTGTTTGACTTGTTTTTTAAACTCGCCTTTGGGAAATTGCTAAAGTTTGACAGCGGAATTTGTTTCATAGGATATTAGTGAACCTGAACACACACTTAGGGTGAGGAGGGTAGGGGGTAGGTAATCTCAGTTAGGCGGGATTTTTAAGTGTTTGGATTAAGACGAAGACGAATGTGGGCGCGGATAACCTTTCCTTTTCACTTTAATAGTTTCTGATACTAACAGCATTTAATCTGTACATTTATTTATTTAATTATATTATTAAGGTTCTATATACTAGCTAGCATATAACCTCCCACCTTCTCAATTTTTAAATGGTACAAAAACATAATTTTACATAAATTAGTTATTATATAGTAACACTGGAACGCTAACTCGTTTATTTGTTAAACTCCGAAAATACAAATCTAGCATATTAACTTTTTCTAAGAGAGATAAATTATATTTTATAATTAGGTAAGTAATTTATAAGGTAGTACACTGAAACTTGCTAATAAAAGAAGTAATAGCAATTAGTACTGATTGTTGCTAGATGACATTCAACGTGTTACAATTGTAATCTTACTTTTCCTACGTAGTACACATACTATTTTTTTTTTCGATCGGTTTATATTCAATAATTAGTTATTTTATATTTAATTTATAAACGTCAGACATACAAATATTGCGCTGTTTTGATAAAAATATCTGAGGATAGCGTAGCGTAGTTTGTTTATTTATTTTCACAAGCGGCAAATTTATTTAAAAAGCTAAATCGTACGGGAATAATTTGCCAGTGTCCGAAATAGTTATTTACGTATCAAATGCGGGAACGCTTGGTTCCCGGATGAGTGTTTGACGGCGCGAACTTGCGAGCGCTGCCATAGAACGAATCCGGGAACCGAGTTCACGCAAGAGGTTTGTACAATATTTTTTGTACGAAAAGTATAGAACTAATAACAAACCATACAAAGAAATGAAGTTCTTCAAGGAGTTCTTTTGATACTTGTCAAAGTTGCACTATAAATATAAACACACAAATTAATTTGTCTAATATATTAGAAAACAATTAACATATTTATAATATTTGCCGTATTCACTTGTAAATTTATTATATTTCTTATATCCGTAAAACATTCTTCTTACTCATTTAAACACAGTTCATATGATGTGCTTCACGAAATATCAATAAAAATTGGCATATACTTTTATTGTATTTCTATACAATATAAACACTAAAAAACTCACTGGTGCAGAGCGCATCATCATATCTCTTAATTTTTTCGAGATATGGCGGTTTTTGATGTTTTTCGAAGTGCAAGTTTGAGGAACTGCAACTCAAAAATTACGCAAGATATCGATAAATACTCTTCAGTTTTGTGTTATTCGTGCATATTATAGCAAAATAACAAATTTTTTTAAAATTGAAAATTTTGGAATTTTTTTTCAAAATTTCGATCAGCAATATATCAAATAATAAACGAGATACGAACTTGCAGACTAAACCATTGGATTCAGCTCATCGACATATATATATATCCTGAAAATTTCAGAACATTCGGATGTTGGGTTGAAATTTTAGAGCAAAAAGTCTGTAAATGGCCTTTTTCAGGCCAAACGTCAAGGGGTATCCTTTGACGTTTTTCGCCAAAAACATCATTTTTCTAATTTTGACATATAAAGTGTCACTTTTCAAAATTGATTGACGTTACGAAACGTCATATTTTTCGTAACTAGTTATGAAAAGAAAAATATTTCACAACTGGTGATGAAATGAATGAAGCATAAACAAAATTTCAAACAAACAAGCGAAATATGCGTAGCTACTTGATGTCAATAAAAGTTATGAAATTAATAATTTAATAATTAAAAAAAACTGTTATAATCAAAAATAGAAAAAATCTTGTATGAAACACGATAGGAAATGCGATTTTGTGTAATTCGTGTGATTTTGCGGGAACTCGCTTCGCTCGTCCCGCAAACATCCCACTCGTTACACAAAATGATGCATTTCCTAACTGGTTACATAAATAGCTATTTCACACTTTTTGCTGTAACTCTATAACGCGTAAAGAAAATTTAATGAAATATTCCATACTTATGTATTTTGACGAGCTGAATCGAATGGTCCAGTCTGCAAGTCTGTATCTTTTATATTTATCGAGTTATCGGCAATCAAAATTTGGGGAAAAAATCGAAAAATTTCTAAATTTTCAAAATTTGCTAATTTGTAATAAAATGCATGAAACGCACAGAACTGAGTTTATTTTTCAATATGTTGAATAGATTTTGAGTTGCAGCCACTCAAAGTAGCATTTCAAAAAACATCGAAAATTGACATATCTATAAATTTAAGAGATATGACGATGCGCTCCACAGCATTGAGTTTCTTATGGTTTATATTATATAGGAATACAATAAAAGTATATGCCAATTTTTAGTGATATTTCGTGAAATCTGAAATTGTGTAGTACTTCTTAACATGTATTTGTTGTCAATGGTAAATGAACTTGTATTAAATTTTGCTTGACTGCTATCAAAATCAAATCAATTCCTAACATAAACCACTATGTAATTTCTAAATAATGTCATCATTAGATTTTGTGAGTTATCGTGGACGAAAAAAAATCGTCATTGTGAACATAGTGAAATCCTTTTCCCAAAAACGTTTTGGTGAACCTAGAGCCATCTGCTTTTCGCTGCATAATTATTTCCATCGTGCAGTGTTTGCGACGTGTCAAGAGCTTACGACTGTTGTGCTGTTCGCCGGTCTTGTTTCGTATTTGCTGGGGGTTGATTTTAAAATTAAAATTGCGAGTTCAACCACCCGTGTGACGTAGATGGCTGACTGCGTGAAATTTTATGCCCGGAGATGGAGGACCCGAGACAATGATGTATTTTATGTATTTTGTTTTGGTTAGACGCGCGGTGCGAAGATTGCGGTTATACCGCACAATTCTTACGGAGAATGACGACTCTCTTTCTTATTTAATGCTACGCTTTTTATAAATTGTATGGGTATGGCACTTGATATTTACCTATTTTTGATTTAAATTTGCTTTTGGGGTCATTGTCACATTTGGTGATACAAATTTAATTTAGCTTATAGGCATTTTGTTCCTTAATGGCCTGTAAAAATAATATTTTTTTAATACAAAAAATCTGGTGTGAGCACCACACTACTTTCTTATACAAATAAAATCAACTGAACACGTTTGACTTATTCCTTGCGTATGACTTTATTTAGACAATTATTTGACATATAGATGTTAAACCTATTTAATTTTTTGTTCTCATTGAAACTATGAATTTAATTTAAAAAAGAAATCAATTAATATCTAGTCTTAAAAACTTTCTAACTAATAATACAAATAATACTTCCATAATATTTCACAAGACACATATTTTTGACACTTCACAATTATTTGACACGTTTGACACATAGATATTAAAAATATTTTAGTTTTTGTTCCCATTGCAACTAAGATTATTGAAATATATTGTTAAATATATAATTTAGTTTTTCTCAAAATTAGAAACATGTACAAGAAAAGTGCAAAGAACATTTGACATTCCAAACATCTTTCACTTTTTCACACAGCTGATTCTATTTTTGAAAAAAAAATGTAATTTATTGTTTTGTGTGTACAGTAAACTTCCTCTTCCGGTTTTTCAATTTCATTCAAAATCAACTCAGCTCTTCATTTTTTCATGAAACTTATAAATTCCAAGTTTCGTTTACATATCTTCTTGTCTCGTTCATGAAATATTTTTGACCTGACAGAATACCTACGGGAGGGAACAACATACTTATTTTAAATGTTTCTTTCAACTCGGTTATGGTCAAACCGCAAACCCCATTGATTTTCTAGTCGCCAATTTTTTTTTAAGATGGTGAGCGAAGATTTAAAAACTTTTATCATAGCCTGAAATATTCCGATCATGAAATAACCGCAAATGAAAACAAACATTAACAAAAAAAAAAGTTCCGTAGAATTAAATAAATAAAAAATAAATATATCATCACGCCTTTTACCCAGTATGGGTGTGGCACTCTGCTTACGCAGTTCTCGGTAGGTGATATATTTTTGAGTATGAAATGCGGTTACCAGCCGTCTAGTCATAGTCCCCAAAGCTGTTAGTGGGGGAGGAACCACAGGGGTAAATTTAAATTGGCAACTGTCTGCTGTGGGATTCGAACTGAGGATCTCACGATCCATAGTCAGATGCGTTACCACTGAGCTATTGTGTAAACTGAGGAAATAGAATACATTTTCTGAAAATTTACTAAGCTTGTGTTTAGTTCCTTAATTGTTATGACATTTTTAAAAAAATGCAACTTATGTTCATCTTAGCTTACCAAATAAATCGTTAAATTCTATTGTAATATTTTCCATGTATTGAGGTAAAATTCCTATAAACCCTTTCTTCTTTCGTGAGGTCGGTAAAAATGGTTACATAATATAGGTTCCAAGAATCCACAAAAATATGACTAGACACAATAAAATTCCAGTGAACAAGCCTTCCCAGAACAAAGTTCCATTGTGAACCAACCCCGCGGTGTCGTGATAAATATTTAAAAACAAATTTGCTAGCACCCATACATGCATAACAAAGTTTAAGGCTGGAAAAATATTAAAAGTACAGCACGTGCGGCGTTGGCAGGTGGGATTAAGGGGCGCCACCCCCCAAGGACGCCACTGGAGAGAAGAAGCTAGGGACTGTATGAATGCTATTATTTAGTTCTCTAGTTTAGTGCCGGCAGATGTTACGGTTGACCGTAAATGGGTTTGTTTTTTAAAATAAATTTGTAGTTACTTGTGACTAATTGTATGGTGTTAGGTAAATTATAAGTTGTTTGTTTCAAATCTAATTGATTATATTTACAAAAAATTGATGTAATGGGTAAATACCCATAAATATTTTATTACTTTTAGGACCAGTAAATGAGTTTTTACGGTACAAAAAATTAATTTTGAAATGATTCCATTAAAATCATTAGCAGTCGTATGATGTATAACGGTTTCATACCTGTGTCGTATTTTTGGACGAAAGTGTGCTTTCTTTTTCCTTTTTTATTTCTTAAAAATAATCAGGTCGCCTTGGTCTTATTAAAAAAAATGATAGTAACCAATTTTCTTTTGTTGATATTTCTAACAGGTAACAATGATACAGTATTCAATTCAATAAATTCTTTATTATAAATGTATTAGGACTTCTTCTGAATTAAATTCAGACATGTATTTTTTCCCTTGTTGTATTGTAGCCCTCGCCTACGGTTCTTGCTTCAATTTACTCCGCGGGAAAAAATCATACACTTTTCTTCCTTAATGTATAATATACTATATTTTTTTGGTAGCGGGAGTTTTACCGGGGTAACGGGGTTTTATCGGGGTAGTGGGATTTTATCAGCTATAATATCTCTAGGCCATTGATAATTACGAAATAATTTTATCACACTTACCTTCAAGCAACGTTGTTGAGGTAGTTGTGATCAAATTATGAGTATTTATCAAATGTCGAGGGATATTCGGTGAGATTTTTTTTTGCGATAATTATTATTAACATTCCCATACCGTGAAAATGACGTTTTGAAATAAACAAATAAAATATTGAATTAACTGTCAACCGACTGTCCACAACTGTTACTTAGCAACAAGTGTAATTGTGACCTGATTGGTTACTTTTGCACAGGGATTCGATTTCCGATTGGATATTTTTTTTAACCAAAAAATGTAATTACACAAGAGCTCTTATTTTGCCGGATAAATTGCTGTTTATCACGAAATCTTGTTACCTAGTAATTTGACAAGAAAACTATTTTAATAAAATCACGACACCGTAGGTTTTGTGCTTTTACACTTTTGCTGTAAAGTAAATATGTGAAAAGATACAAGAATATTTTAAAAAAGCATTGAAATCGATATACACCACATTTCAATTATTCATCCGGTATATCGTACGATGTTTTCGTTCATGATTACTCAAGATCTAAAAAAAGATATATTTTTAAAATTACATATTTAGAATATGGAAGTTTAAGTTAGAAGCTGATTAATTTCGGTAGCAATCGATCAACTGGAAATGGTATTTTACTTGCAGGTCCGTCAATTTTTTTGAGCATATTTCAGTAACTGAGTTTCAGTAAATTTTGTTACATTCAAAGAGTGATATTTCATACTGTACAGATATTAAAATTTGCGGGAAAGTGTTATTTCCAATAACGGATTGCACCCTTAAAATGAGTTTGAACCTATTACAAGCTATTCTTCCATCGAATTCAACTTAATAAGTTGACAAATAACTATCCCGACATTCCCAGTACTTTACAGCTCCCCCAGGACTCAGTTTCATTTATTCCTGGAACCCTACCGCCTATCCATGCCCCCACATCTCCTTTCCAGCTCTCCAGAATCATCGGCGATTCCAGCAAAAACTCCCTCTTCGCTGTCTTTCCCTGAATTAGGATTATTCCGCCGCTAAAGATGTCCACATTATTAATAGGTATTTTATGTAGTTTCTGCGACTGCCACGTCATTTGTCTGCTCGCGCGGCGCTGCTGTCGAGGGAGCGGATGTTGGAGAGGGGTGGGAGAGGAGAGGGGTGTGGTTCGGGTGGGCGTGGCCACGCTGTGCAAGGATGATGCGATGTTGAGATTAAATCGTTGAATGTTGGTTTTTGAGCTTTTGTAATTTTTGTTTGGAGATGACTGAGTATAGGAGAGTGAATTAGTGATAAATATGTGGATAATGAACAAAATTGTAGTTGAAATTATTCCGAGATTTGGTAGGTATTCTTCACAAAGCAGATAAAAGATCTCAATACAGGTTGTTTCCTTTAATACAACCAGCGCTCATTTAATAGGAATAACAAATACAAACAAATTATAATTTCTTAATAAAACACGTTATTTTATATACATATAATAAAATAATATACTTTCGTAACCTAGGCAATTGTCGTATTAATAGTAATTTATTCCTTGGCCTACCTCAATATTGTAAAATTAATTTTGATTTTTAATATCATTTTTCTCGAAATAATTCTTATACAATCCCATATCATATTTATATCGTTGAAATAAGAAAAAAAATTCTCAGTAATAATATGACAAGAGAGTGAGAATAAATTGAAAATAATTTGACAGATCTTTCGAAAACTTGTTGCCAGGCAATAGCCACAAAAGCCCGTAGGGCTTGAGTGGCTATTGCCAAATGGCGACAAGTTTGAGAAAGATACTGGAGATTTATTTTCTATTTTATCGAACTCTCGAGTTATATTTAATTAGATTTTTTGATTTCATCATCAGGCACGTCACTAAATCTATCTTTTTTGCTCATTTTTACTTGTGTTGATGATAACTATTTGACATCTGACATCTGTCAAGAAAAACAAAAAAGCTACAGGGAATATTGCCCGGAATAATCACAAGAACATTATTCTCAGTATAATAACGACAGGATTTGTTAAAACGCAGACACGCATTACATTGGTTTAAAGAAACGTCAAAAAATAATCTACCTAATGAAATAACAAATTTATATAGGTTACGGTTACCATTTTAAAAAATCTGATGTGGGCAGCACATAACCTCCCGCCCAATACTACTCTTAAACGGTACAAAATAGTATTTGATGATACAGAAACATACCTTCTTATTTGTTTATTTTCTTTATATTTGAAAATTTTAATGTTCTTTCGTATATTTATTTAATTTTGTGACATATATTTCACTAAGAAAACAGCTATACAATCACAATGACATGTGTCACATTTCGTAAAAAATTGAAAATTTTTAAATGTTTTCATGGTGTACTAGGAATGCAAGATTTGTAAAATATAATTTCTTTATATTTTATTATCTCTAAATCTAATGAAAATTTATAAAATTAGTGTAATCAAACCACATGTAAAATTAAATATTCTTCAACTTTCAAAATAACATAAATTGTTGAAAAAGGAAATTTAACCGTGTTTTTCACGAAAAACTGTTAAGGGCTTCAAGCAAACTGCTACTTCCGGTTGACCAATTTTATCCAAAATCTAATCAGCTCTTCATTTAAATATAAAAAGCAATAATTCACAAAATTGTATTTTTTGGTATTATAGTATTTGAGTTATGCGAGACGAAAAAATTGCCACAGACTACACACACACACACATACATACATACATACATACATACATACATACATACATACATACATACAGACATCATCGCGAAAATAGTAAAATCGTATTGTAGGGACCCTAAAATGTGCTTATTCATTGAAAACTCACTACCCAATTTTTTGACCAAAAATAATACCTCCCTTACCTAGAGGTAGGCGGGAGGTAAAAATAGTTTAATTCTACCGTTTGAGAATGACTGGCTGAATTTACTAATTTACTTTTGCACACGTGATCAGAAATACAGGGTTAGGATTTCCGATTGGATACTTTTTTAACCAAAACGTGCTTATCTGTTGAAAACTCACTACCGAAATTTTTGATCCGTCACAATACATGTAACGTACGGGAAGTACAAAACAGCATTGAAATCCCTGTATGCCATATTTCCATTCTACACCCTGTATGTGTGAGAGGTAATAATTTAATATTCGGTGTTTCATCTGAACCTTTGAAAAATTTTGATTTTACGCTTGAATAATATTTCCGATTTGGTTATTAAATCAGAAGATTTTCACACTTCACTTATCAAGCAGATTCTGAGTATAATCACATATTTTATTTCTTCTTTTTTTACTTTCTCAAAACAGACATATGTTTATAGAAATAAAAAAATCTGGTGTGGCATCACACAACTTTCTTATACAAATAAAACCAACTGAACATGTATGACTTGTTCCTTGCGTATAACTATTTTGTGACAATTATTTGACATATAGATGTTATACCTGTTTAATTTTGGGTTCTCAGTTATGTTTTTAATTTAAAATATTAATTAATATCTATTCTTTAAAACTTTCTAACTAATAATACAAATATTGCTTTTATAATATTTAAAATGGCACATATTTTTGACACTTCACAATTGTTTGAAACGTTTGACACATAGATATTAAAAATATTTTAGTTTTTGTTCCCAGTGTAACTAAGATTACTGAAATATATTATTACACATATAATTTAGTTTTTCTCAAAATTAGAAGCATGTACAAGAAAAGTGCAAATAACATTTTATATTCTAAATATTTTTGCTAACATCTTTCATTTAAAATTTTTTTCACAGCTGATTCTATTTTTGATAAAAATGGAATTACATTCAAAATCAACTCAGCTCTTCATAGTTTCATGAAACTTCCAATACTTCCTTATACTTTGTATAAGAAAGTAAAAAAACATCGAAAATATTTTATAATATTAAATTTTTTAGAATATCTAATAAATATATCATCACGTCATTTTCTCATTTTTTGTGTGGTACTCTATTCAAAGCAGATCTCGGTATTATGAAATATTTTAACGCGTGAAATTCGTTTACCAGCCGTCAAATCACGACTTCCAAGGTTGGTTGTGATAGAGGAGCCACAGGGATAATTTTATGTAGAGAATATTTTCGAAATTTAATTTTTGTTTAAAATTAACTATCCACTTTTGCCAAAAAAAAAAAAACTGATTTCCCATAAGCACATATGACTAGATTTTAATGTAACTTTATAATCTTCGATTTCTGCCCACTCTGTATATCGAGGAATATACATATACCTCCATCGCTCTCACGGCTCCGCGATTCGCGCATCCACCATTTAATTTCAAAGTGCAGATCGGATGAACAAACCTTCGCTCGTTCGAATCCGAATCCGAATTTAATTACACATTCCGTTGTGTTGATGCTGGAGCACTGGAAGCAGGGCTGCCACTACACCGAACTCGGTGCTCCTGCTGTGCTTTCTATGCTGCGTATGCTCTGCTTTACGTGCTTGCGGGTAGCTTGTTTGTGGGTATAGTGAATCGAGTTGTTTTTTTATTTTATTTGACACTTTTTTCACGGCTGGTACAATATTCGCTACTCGATTTACTTTGGAAAAGAGAAGAGTGGTAGCACCTTGGATGAAAGTGTTTGAGTTGCTCTCAATAGTAAGAAAAAAAAAAAACATTTTAGTTTACGAAACTATTACTGAATTTTTTTACTATTGAGGTGACCTAAATGCTTCCATTCAAGCTACTAGCATCCTTCTTTCTTCCAAAGTAAGTTGGATTGGGTGTCCATATATCTAGTCTACAACAAAAAGAATTTGGTGTGGACACCACACTACTTTCTTATACATACCTATAAATATAATCGACTGAATATGTGTGACTTGTTCCTTGCGGTTGCGTATGACTTTATTTTGACAATTATTTCACACATAGGTGTTAAGTCTGTTCAATTTTTTTAATTTTATTTTAAAACAGATATTAATTAATATATAGTCTTTAAAACTTTCTAACTAATAATACAAATATTGCTCTTTTCTATTCCTGTGTAAATCCCCATTATTTTAAATTTTCCGATAAATTTTAGTAACCATAATTCACGATAATAAATTTTGATTCATAATTCACTCTTCTCGACGAATCACAGAGTCAGAAATCTATAATGCACTGTTATTTTAAAGACGTGATGTGGATCACCAAGCAACGGCCGTCTGACAGTTGACATGTAATCGGTTGTCATTATGTATTTTTATGTTGACGTTTTTCAATGTGTGTTTTCAACTAATTTCGATCATTTTTAAAAGTGATTTCCGAATTTACAGGAGTTGAAAAAGTATAGTATTATATTCGGGATTATGGCCATTATTCACTCAGATGATTTGCAACTTCGTGAATATTGACTATCATAATCCCTCATGTAATAATATGCCATTACAACACATATTTATGACAATTCACAATTATTTGACATATGTTAAAAATGTATTAGTTTTTATTCCCATTGTATCTAAGATTATTGAAATATATTATTAAATATATAATGTAGTTATTCTCAAAATTAAAAGCATTTGCAAGAAAAGTGTAAATATTATTTTATATTCCAAATATTTTTGCTGAAACTTTTTCTACAGCTGATTATATTTCTGAAGAAAATGGAAGTTATTGTTTTGTATGTCCTGTAAACTTTCCCTTTAGGTTTTCCAATTTCATTCAAAATCAGCTCTTCATATTTTCATGAAAATTTGTTTACATAATTTGTCTCGTTCATGAGATATTGCGCACACGGACATCCATCCACCCATCCTCACACACAGACATCATTCAGAAATTGGTCTTAACGGATTCAATTCACGTATTTTCGCAAAAATCAAATCAGCGATTTTTTTCATGATTTATACTTTGTATAAGAAAGTATAAAAGAAAAAAGTTAAAAATTAATATTACCCTATAAGTGGTAACATCTTATTGGACAACCCTGTATTTTACTTTGTCTGCCACCAGAGTAAAAGTGTTACAAAAGAAGGAAACACTTTTATGGCGGCAGCGAAAAAAATTTACTTCTGCTTGTTGAATACATATACATAACAACGCACTTTTATGACTTTGTTTTCACGATCGGGAGAGAAACTAGGTGTTTTTGATACCAAAATCATGACAGAATGAGGTACGGGAGATTTGTGCACTTTCTCTCCCACCGTAAGTGCTCAAATAATGTGAAAAATGAACAAAATTAAACAAATCAAAGGTAACTATCGTAAATTATATTACAATTCAAATAATTTTGAATTACATTAAAACGATCTTAAATATTAGGATCGTGAAAAAAATATTATGTACATCGCAGGAGAGGAGTGTATTTTTCTCCTTGTCATATTGTAGTCCTCGCTTACGGCTCATGTTTCAATTTACTCCGCGGGAAAAAATCATATATTTCTCTCCCTTAGTATATAATATACTATTAAATATCTGCCTAAAATGTCTGATCGAGATTCGCGCTTAGCAAAACGCAGCCTCGAGTTCTAGTTAATCAATAGCCTGCATATCTCTTACACGTCTCCAGCATGCACGCAAAATTAATTAGATCCAAAAAGACCTGAAAAACCTCCTTCAATACCTCACAATCTTCACCCTCCTCCCGTTGTCAACTCGCCGCCGCCGGTGAAACCCATCTAATAGTTTATAAACTATGTACAGTGCTGCCTCCACCGTTGGGATGCAGTTCTACATAGCTGCGATCCACGAGGCCGAAGGTTTCTTTGCATGCCTCCAGAATCCTTGAGATCGCTCAGGAACTCGTGTTCCGTCAACTTCTCCAATCGGCAGACATGAAAAGGGGCGTGATAGGAGGTGGAATGCGCCTGAATTAATAATAGTGGATGGTTTTAATGTTTGATTTGATGGTTAGTTTTATGGTCGTTTGACACTATATGGTGGGGAATTGAAAATATACAAATAAATGTTTTTTAATGTTTGTAAAATGTACACTGAAAAAATGTTTTCTTGGAACAGATTCCTCTTATATGATTCCTCTTATATGAAGAGAAAAATTAATTTGAATAGTGCCAATACGATTTCGTTTTCATTGAGAACTTTTGTAGGTTTAATAAATATTCTTGTATGAAAATTAATTTTGTTTTGAAGGAACATATCAAAGTATTCAACTGAGACTCATTATGGGGACGAAGTAGTTTGAATATGAGTAGTTTTAATTCAAAATGATATCGTTTTAATAATAAAAACGTTTTGTTTAAAATTAAAACGACTTCTTTTTCATTATTTTTAAAAACAAAATTTAAAATATATTCTTTTTCTTTCAATGCATAAATAAAATTTATATTCAAAATTAATACTTTTTTGAATTAAACCTAATCATTTTGTAATAAATTTATTCAGTTTCTTCAGTTCCGCCAGCAGAAGGAGACTCCACTTTTGTCTAATTTAATCGAAGGCGTAGCTCTTATCTTAATGGTGATAATAATCCTCGAAATTGAAATACACTGTATATTATAATTAATAAAAATTCATTTAGAACTGTAAACATACGAAAAATATTTAAAAATTTGAACAAATATGTTTATTTTATTCCTTCAATGTATATTTATATTTCATTCATTAGTGAGTTTATATACATACATACAACCAGTATTATTAGATATTTTTATATATCATTAAAAATAAATATAGGCTTAACAAAAATATTGATTCGCATTAATATATTTCAAAACATTTTTCATTCATATGTTTTATTAAACATTGGTACACACATACACATACTTATTCTAGTTACATATTTAAATACATTTTACTACGTCTATATAAATATAATCCCCTTTATTTCAATTTTTTCAATGAATTATTGTACCTATAATTCACTCTTCTCAACCAATCAAAGAGCTGGAAGTCCATAATTCAGGGTTATTTTAAAGACGTGATGTGGATCACCAAGCTAGAGTCCGTACACGTTAACTTCAAGCCACCTAGCCTAACAAACTGATAGGCTTGGTGGCTTGAAGTTAACGTGTACGCACTCTACAGCCGTGTGATAGTCGACATGTAATCAGTTGTGTATTGTGTATTTTGATATTGACATTTTTCAACGTGTGTTTCAACGAATTTCGGTCATTTTCAAAGTGCTTTCCAAATTTACAGAAATAGAAAAAGTACAGTATTATATTCAGGATTATGGTCATTATTCACTCGGATGATTCTTTAACAATGACTATCATAATCCCTCATATAATAATATACTATTACATAATTAGAATTCCCCTAATTAAATTTAAAAAATCTGTTTTGGTAAAGCAGTGAAATCCAAGAGAAACTAAAACATAAAATCTTTATACATGGTTAGCTCTGCACCAATAAAATTTTTATGGTCGTATTCATAACTTATATGTAAGTGATAAACTTTAAATAAAGAGTTTATATAGTATAGCAGTCGCTAAGTTATTGCACTTCGCTAAACATTATTGAAATCTCACAACAATGTAACCAAATTGGGGACGTAAAATGGAAACAGAGAAGATTTTTATTACTGTATTCTTTTCAGGTATGATGCTATGACGTTAGCAGTAGCTAACCTTACGACAGAAATTTAATTCAAACATTACATCGCTGGTATCATGAATGAACCTTGTAATATGTTGTACAAGTTTTTGTAGTCCAAGAATCATAATTTGTAAGGAGTATACAGGGTGTTCATTTTAAGTGGTACACTTTTGCTATTTCGAGAACTATAAGAGCTACGAGGTCGGTTAAATTAGTAAACAATTTCTATATTATACGACAATTAAAATGAGCGAAACAAGATTTTTTTAGACCAGTGGTTTTTAAAATGCGGGGTGCAACTTTCTTATTTTAAATGGCAACCTATTTTTTTTATTTGTTTATTGGATTCAGTATTTTTTTCTGAATTCAACAATATTCACATGTAATGACCAAATAAAACAAAATATTTGAGAAAAATACAAATTAGAAATGTATCATTTTGATTTAAATATGCCTATACAAAGTTTGCCATGAGAGAAAACAAATAAATCAAACAATTGTTAATATAAGTTTTTTGATGTGTACTTCTGTATTTCTGTAATGTATCAACAAAATGAATAAGTGTTTGCAATTATTTCTGCATTTGATTTATTGGTTTTTTAAATGTTTGCTTAGCAAGTTAAAAGTGCCACTTTTTGACATTAGTGTTAAAAGTAACATATCAATGTGTTAAAACTGATTTCATTGTTACTTTTAACACATTGTTATCGATTTATATCAATAAATCAACAAATATAACTCTACCTGTCAAAATATCATTTTACATTTATTAGTATTTACTAATGCACTAGGAAGATAGTAGATAAAAAAATTTATGGCATATTTATTAAAAGTAATTTATTTCGTTTATGGGGTTGTTTCACTCGGCTTCGCTTCGTTACACAAACTTCCTCACTTTTTCATAAAATATCACTTTTAACATATATCATAAATAACTACATATTATAAACAATTGCAGATTATAATAAATGACGAAAGCTGGCAGCACCCAATAAAAACATCTAAATTTCAGCTTTGCCACGTCAGCAATTCGCCAATTCGCGCTTCCTCCTTTGGGACCTCCCTCTCCCCCCCAGGCCGGCCCTGTGCCATGTCCGTCACCTGCTCACTTCAGAGCTGTTCAAATATTGCCAGATAAACACAGTTATATTGAACCTATTGATTGGTTACACACGCACTAGTTGTCTCCCTTGCACTCGTGCGTGAGGCGTGTTGATCTGTGACGTCATGAACGCGCGCCCGTTCTTATGTTTTGTTTGCGGAGGGAAACGGTTTTTGATTTTTTACAGAGGATATTTGAGTTCATAGTCAAGAGGGATGGAAGATTAGAAAGAGAGGGCGGTAATTATATTTTATTGTTGAATAATAATTGTACTTGAGTTATAAGGATTTTAATGTTAATTTTGAAATATTTAAATATTAGCTTTCCTAATGATGTATTTCGGTATGTTTTGTTTCCCAAGGCACTCTGAAAATAGCTAAGAATTATAAATTTTATTTTACATGTGTTTCATGATAAAAATGTATTATCAATAAATAAATCATTTGATGCAGTTGCCAATTCGAAAAACAATCCTATAATGAAAAAAAAAACACCAGTTATTTATATCTTGGAGTGTTCTCTAAAATCAGCTCAGTTCATTGTTGTCATGAAACTTATAATGGGCGCATAAACCATAAACGAAATATTACAAATTTATATCAAAATCGTGTAACACTTATGGAATAATTAGTAGTAAAGTATTTTTTTCTTTTAAATATTTTGCAGTAAAGCGATATAACGAATTGAACATATTTTGACGTCACTGGTACTTGCATTGTGCTATTGGCCAGAAATATGAAAATTGCAAATTGCGCGTCTGCCGCTGCGCCCAACGCCTATTGTGGGCTGAAATAGAACTACGAAATGTCATTTCATATTTTTGTTTGTTGTTATTTAAGATTATATTTGTTGGGCTTTTATTACTTGTTTCATAATTTTACTGTTTTCTTGTGCTGTGTTGAATTCTATTGATTAAAATTGTGTGTTGAGGTTAGGTTACATCACTACTGGCGCCACTGTCCTCAAACTTTTGTTGTTATTTACTCGAATATCAAGTAAAATACTCTTAAAGTTGTCGAAGGAAT
The DNA here is from genome assembly GCA_963942605.1 of Poecilus cupreus. Lineage (NCBI taxonomy): Eukaryota > Metazoa > Arthropoda > Insecta > Coleoptera > Carabidae > Poecilus > Poecilus cupreus. The sequence continues at coordinate 2,816,392 of OZ012721.1, read as the reverse complement.
TTTGTCTTAGTTTATATTAAGTTTAATTGTTGTAAATTAAGACTTATAATAAGAAAATATTATTTTTATATTAAAAAATATATAATATCTACTATCATGGAAAATCGTTGTTTTAGTGCCACTGGATTAGTACCTGTGATGTCACACAAACTTTGAAATATCATATCTCGGGTAATATATGTAATTTTTACATCGCGTTTTCACTGATCGTCATATATTCTAATAAAAAAAAATTGGTTTATGGGCCCATTATAAAGTTTCTCTACTCATTCATCCATCTATAAATCCATCCATTCATCCACTCACACAGGGACGTCACGGTCAAATTATACTCGTATCACAACACTCTTAGAAACATATATCGGTTTGTCGAGGAAAATTAACCAATTATAAATGAGTGATTATATTTATTTATAAAACTAATTACTTTCAAACATCCTAGTTTAGTAATAACTAGGTCAACATTTGACCTGAATACTGTTGCACTTTCCAGCTCTTTCCTCTGCAACTAAAAAGTACTTCTCATTAAAATTATGCGAGAATCGCGCTTAACCTATATTACATTAGCATTAGCATCTGTCCTGTCACTATGTTTTATATGAAAAATATGAGGATTGATAAAGTGGAAGAAGTAAACCATTTTTACCTTATTAGAGACATTAGTATACACCGATTTTTCTTCTTGGAAATTTATAAGACTTCTCAATGTCCACAACAGTTTTAGGTTTTATTTTATTCGAGAAGGTTTTGTTTTATTTACTCAGTAGTCCTAGTACCAATAACACAGGGTACTCCAGGATAAGATAGTCAAAAGTGCCCTTGAACTAAATGTCATGACGTCATTGTCCACATATTAATAACTCAAATAAATAATTTTTCATTTACTTAATTACCGCCCTTCGTCTCGCCCCTCTTAAACAAGTAAAAAATAAGTTTATTTAAAATCGGCACTAAAGTGCTCAAAAATCGTCATTAAAAGCTAAGAAATCGTCACTAAAGTAACCCATTATACGACGATTTTGAGCAACCCAGTGTTGGCAATAGTTAAATAATTGTTGTACAATTAGGATAATTTTGGCAGATATATTGACGTACTATAGTAAATTTGGACGTAACATGAAACAAAATTTGCAAGAAGAATTAACTAATTAATTCCGATGACGAAATTGAGGACAAAACATATAATTTTGAGTGTTATTTACAATAACTTCACTGTTCAAGGTTGGCAACACTGACTGTCAGTTTCAATTGACAACTGACAGATGTATAAACTTAACCTATATTGTAATTTTTTACAGTTTTTCCGAATTTTAGATTTCAAATAAAACTTTATATGTACCTCGGCACTGAAGTTCCTTTTTATCACTCACATGGTTTATTTTCCTCGGCCCTACGGGACGCGGCAACTAAATTCCATATTCGTGATAAAAAATTAAATTTCAGTGCCTTGATACATAAATAACTATTATTAAACCTTAACAGCTATAGTAATTTTTTTATAATGAAACTGACATAGTGGGGTCTTTATTGATATTGATCCCATTGCAAATTGTATGTAAAAAATGGAAATTTACGAGAAAACTTGATGTTACATCTTTATTTACATCTATTTAAACAGGACATGCATAAAACTAAAGAAAATAAAATTAACATTCAGCAAATAAACAATATAGAAAAAATACTGATCCTCTGTTGCAGCCTCTTGGTTATTGGGGCGTAAAACTGCCAAAAATAATTTTCAGGGACCAAACGAGAAAAATTACAAATTAGTATACTTGAATACATCACCTGTGATATAAAATTTAATTTTAGGACAACACAAAAAAAAATAACAGGGGTATTTTTTTACTTACATTTGCACCTGTTTGCATCAGAATCTGTTTCATTTAAAATGTGTGTTTGCTTTCTGCATTAGAAATGTTAGAATCAATCTCTTGTATTTCGTCATTTTCATCTTCGCTCGCGATAATTAAAGTATCATACAACTCACTTTCAGTTAAAAACACACCGAGACTGTTAAATATAAAATCAACGTAACTGGTACAGTGGGGTCAACAAAGATCCCAATTGTTATTATCTCCTTAACTAAGAAATATATAGATTCGTGTGACCGTCACTAAGTTGAGTGTGTCGATTCATGAAGCTACTGAAAAACTCAAACATTTAGTTTCAAATTTTAACAATAAACAACTAGATTTAAAAACACTGGGCTCTTCAAAGACCCCACTGTACCAGTTAAGGGTTAAACTATTCGAATTATATTTCGTTTTAACCCAGAACATTTATTTCCCGAAGTATCTAATATAAATAATAAAAAAAATCCAATGTCAAACTGGTAAAAGTGACAACGAGACTGAAATTATGGATAAAATTGTATACCATGTGCATGAAAATACTACAGTACCTAATTCTATGTTAGATGCAAGTAATATTTCACTATTTTATCTGTCAAATTAAGAGTTCCAAGCCCTGTGTCATTCCGCTGCCACGCCCCCGCAATTAGAACAGATGCACTTTGAATCAAATGTAATGTGCACCCACGTTTTCATCTGTGGTTCAATTTCTCTACCCCGTTTCCGCCGCCACTGCGCTGTTCTCTGTAAATGTCATCGCATATTTGTGGGGCTGCATATTGCCTTCACCACAAATATTACTTCTTTTCGAGAAGAGCGACTGTAGTTTTATTTACTTTATTTGAGAATTAACTTGAAATATTGAAACTTTGAATGTGGTGCATACGTTCAAAGAACTACAAAAATTCAGAAAATATTTCATGACTGGCTGAAGTGAAATTGTAGTACAAAAATGTTCCAAAATTTGTAGAAATATTTATGTAATTCTTTTTTTTTTAATTATTATTAAGCGGTCTCAACTGCTGAGGTTATATGCCGCCTCAAATCCTCGTTTTCGGTGGTGTGACAACGGTATTAGCTGGTATGGGTTTTCACAAAGCGGTTACCCGTCCAACTACTGGTTGCGAATTGAAGTAATTCAAATGTTCTATTATTATTATTAATAGACATATATGAAGGATTCCGACATATTTTATTTATTAGTTTTTCTTTTTACCTCCCGCCTACCTCTAGATAAGGGAGGTATTGTTTTTGGTCAAAAAATTGGGTAGTGAGTTTTTAATGAATAAGCACGTTTGAGGAACCCTACAATACGATTTTACTATTTTCGCCATGATGACTGTATGTATGTATGTATGTATGCATGTGTGTGTAGTCTGTGGCAATTTTTTCGTCCCGCATAACTCAAATACTATAATACCAAAAAATACTATTTTATGAACTTTTGCTTCTTATATTTAAATGAAGAGCTGATTAGATTTTGGATAAAATTGGTCAACCGAAAGTAGCAGTTTACTTGAAGCCCTTAACAGTTTTTCGTGAAAAACACGATTAAATTTCCTTTTTAATAATTTATGATAGTTTGAAAGTTGTAGAATATTTAATTTTACATCTGTTTTGATTATACTAATTTTATTAATTTTCATAGGATTTAGAGATAATAAAATATAAAGAAATTAGATTTCATAAGTCTTGCAATACTTGTACACCATGGAAACAATTAAAAATTTTCAAATTTTTACGAAATGTGACACATGTCATTTTGATTGTGAAAATTGAAATATATGCCAAAAAATTAAATAAAAATACTATATAAAATTTAATTCCTGTAATATAAATAGAAAATAAATAAATAAGAAGGTATGTTTCTGTATCATCAAGTACTATTTTGTATCGTTTAAGAGTAGTATTGGGCGGGAGGTTATGGGCTGGATACATCAGATTTTTTCATTAGCTTCGGTCACTAGTAATATAAATATGAAATTATAAAAAAATAAACTTTCGTGGCTATTGCCTGGCAACAAATTTTCGAAAGATCTGTCAAATTATTTTCAATTTATTCTCACTTTCTTGTTATAATATTATTGAACATTTTGGCAGATATTTCAAAATAACATGATAGGGCTTCAAGTAAACTACCACTTCCGGTTATTGGATTATCACCAAAAACTAATCAGCTCGTCCAAAGGGGATACAATTAATATATACAGAATATTAAAATGTTCAGTTTAGCAGTTTTTGAGAAACCGTAACTCCAGAGATGTACACAGTCTGACAGACTAACAGACAGACAAACTGACAGACTGACAGACAGGCAGACAGACAGACACACACACATAGACATCATCGCGAAATTATTAAAATCGTATTCTAGAGACCCTAAAACGTGCTCATCCACTGAAAACTCACTACCGAATTTTTAACATGATTCCTATACGTCCCTTACAGGGTGTGGCGGGAGGTAAAAGTACTGTAGAATTTACCGAACTATTCAGTAAGCTGAGGATATAAGATGCATTTTCTGAAAATGTCATAATAATGGGGTCTTTCACCATTAAAAAAAAATTTTTTTTATGAAACTTTATCTAATTTGAAGGCTATCTACACTTTGTGTTGCTGGATCTAAAACAGTAGAGAATTAAATAATTTTTGTTACATAAATGTTCTATTTTATTGTAATAATAATAATAAAATAAGTAAAAAAATATATGGATTACAATTATTTGCAATCTGTACTGTTTTAGATCCAGCAACCCCTCTACAATGACGTCACAACATTTAAAAAAAAATCATTGTGGCTTAATAAATAACAATTAAGACTTTTTAAAAGTGTAGATAGTCTTCAAATTAGATAAAGTTTCATAAAAAAATATAAAAAAAAATGGTGAAAGACCCCATTAAGAAAGTATCACCGTTATGCACTAATCAAATAGTAAATTAGTAAATTTTCATATAATGCATCTTATATTTTCAGTTTACCGAATATAGGTATCCTTTATTCCGTGTATTTATAAAATACCGTAAAGGCATAAGTTCATTGAAAGCTAAAAACACACACAAGGCAATCTTGATAGATTGAAGATATAGATAAGAATTAGTGACAGAATTGTTATATTATTTGTATTAGGCCAATAAACTCCACGTTTCCGTTTTGACGTAACCTTACATCCCAAAATCATAAGAACCGCCAACAAATTACCCGCCATTCGAAGACAATTTAATCGCCTCATCCTCTCGATCACTCATCGTTCAACATAGCGCACCACGACGCACCGAACGCAACGCAACGCAACGCAAGCTGAGCAGAGTAAACACAAACAACAAATAACGATCAAACGTTTCTCTGAGTTTGAGAAAACTTATTTACTTCACGTCACAGGGCGGGGATTGAAGGGCTGGGGGTGGCGGGTGCGGGGCCTTGCCGCACCTCGCTGTGCGCCCCGCGCCCTCCGTCGCGGCGCTAGGGCGTCGGCAGCGGCCACACCCACCATGTAGAGACACGAGCTACGATGCTACGGTAGGAAAGCTGTGCCTTCGGGATGAGTTAATTATTGTAGTTTTTAATTTGTTTGACTTAAAAATTTATTGATGTTACATTGGTTTATTTTGTATTTCTTTAATTATTCGGGTTGATGGAGTAATGTTCATTGGATGTGCAGACGTATAGATGGAAATATCATACATGCTATTAGGGAAAATTGCAGTAAAGTGCACCTGATTTTTTTGTGTTTGGCAAAAGTGAAAGAAATAGATATGTTAATAAACAGTAAATGCTTGATTAAAAGAATTAAATTAATATTTAAAGCCATCCAGATTTAAACTCGCTTAATGATTGCATACTATAGTTTAATTTAGCACAAGGATAAGCAATAATCTTACAATGCATTTAAATGTCAAATGAAATAACAACAAACAAACAAATCTGATGTTTCCAGCACATAACCTCCCGCCTAAACAATTTTCAACGGTGCAAAATAGAAAAATTGTATCTAATATTATTTATAATCTTTTGTTATAACAACAAAATTTATTTTAACTCAATTATTTACTGAGATATGATCAAAAGAATCTAGCCAATTCTTAATTTGAACCTGTAATGTCTTCTGATACTCAAAAAACCTGACAAGAAAATCTTAAAGAAAACTACCACTTCCAGTTTATAGATTGCTACCAAAATCTAATCATCTCGTAACCTCAATATTAAAATTTTAAATATGAATACACAAAGTTTTTACCTATTAATTTAAGAGCAAAAGTGTAAATAAGTAAAATGTTTAGAATTAAAAACTCTACCAAATGAGCCTAAATTTATTGATATGATACATGTCTGTCTTGATATAGACGTAAAATAAAATGTATAATTTTTAGCTATTCCAGAGTGCTTTAGTAAACAAAACATACAAACAGTCGTATTGTTTACGTTTGAGAGATGGCATTTTGCAGAGTTTTAATAACTATTTACTTGTTTAAATTATTTCTAAATGGTAAATGTGTCCAAGTCAATAATTATTCAAACTATGTCAAATATCTTCTGTCAAACTCAAACAATACAATGGGGTCATAAACCTTTTTTCGTTTTATTTTTTTTCTGTAAATTTGAGTAAAGTTATGAATGTAGATACTAATTTTAATATTAAAAGGCATGTAGTTATAAAGATATGATTTTTTGAAATGGGCATCTCATTTCAAATTTTTCGCTCGTGACGTCAGCATGTTATACTACTACAAAACACGCTCTAGCGGAGAAAGAGGAACTACACCTACTGTCAAATTGACTGTTATCAGTCATTGTTATTTACTGAGAGGTTTTTACAAATATAGTTTATTCTCATTACCTGGGCAAAATAATATAACAGATATAATAAACATAAGTTTAATTTGAAAATCGTTGTTAACTGCAACATATGACTTGAGATGACAGGTGTGATAATGAGACTACCGACATTACCGACAAGCGACAAGATATAGTACAACAAAGCATTTTGTTTTAACACGTCCTAAACTCTTTGACTAAAAATGTTATAATTACCGAATATCTAATTTAATTTATCGGAGTATTCATTTTAATAATAATAAGTAATTATTACAACACTGAAAAGCAAGTTTTTATTTGTTATCAACACCTCTTTCGCCTTGCCATGCTTTAAATTCTATTACATGATGACATCACGATTTTGCAACCGCGAAACTTCAGAAAGGAAATTATGAATGAAAAGTTGAAAAATTATAAGTAATATTGAATAATATGTGACTGAAATGATCTAAATTTTTATAATTTGTAAAAAAACAACTTTTTTTTTAAGTGTTTGACCCCATTGTTTGTATGTTTTGTTTACCATAAAAACTTAAAGCATTGTATTTCCTGTAGCTCATAAAAATTAGACACCAGGTATATAATTATGCTAACAAGTTCATTTAACATTGACAACTTATGCTGCATTTTATCTGGAACAGTATGATAATCTATATTGCTGGTACAGATAGTAATAGATTAATGATAAGTAAATATTGCATCTTAATTGAAACTCACTGTATATGCTCTGGTGGAAAAATATGTAGAATATTATTAGGACAGTTTTAATTATCCTCTATTATAGGTATATTAGACGATGAAATCAATTTTGGAGAAAGATAAACGAACTATCACAGACAGTGCAGAAAAGTATGTAGCATATTACTAAATAACGATTGGGCGCCTCCACCAATTTTTGAATAATGAATCTAAACAAAAATAAATATATCATCACTCCATTTATCCATTTTCAGTATGCATTCTGCTTACGCAGATCTCGTTCAAATATTTTTGAGCAGGCAGTGCCGTCAAATAATAACCCCCAAAGAAATAAAGTTAAAAGTAGCAACATAGTCGGATTTGAATGGCGTTTGATTGTCTAGTAAAAAACAATCATACTAATAAAGTAAACTTTAAGCTCTCTATGATCTAAAAAACAAAGGTTTCTTGTAGGGCCTCCTCCTGGTAAATAGTAAAGTGAGTGATTGAATGACGAGTTATATTCGTGCTTATAATCGCAGTTGTAATCTGATGGAAAATGTGTCGCATGGTATGCTCGTGCGCTCCAACACAATTGGAGATTTGTTAAATCAAACAGAGCTGAATTGAAATCAAATGGTTTTTTAATCCATAGACGAGGTACTAGCCTTTCATTGGATGTGTCCATATTTGCTTTACATGGGAATTTTCAATAGAAACAGATCCGCATGTTTTACATACTGGATATGTTCTGATTATCTCTTGGAAAATCTATCATGCACAAAGTTTTTTCAAATAAATATATACCTATTTAGACTGCTACTAACTTAAATAATCTGATGCCCAACACATAACCTCTCGCTAATAAACGCTATAAAATATACAAATAATCTGATTTTGTCAATACATAATCAGTAATGATAAAAATATAACAAGAGAGTGAGAATAAATTGAAAATAATTTGACAGATCTTTCGAAAACTTGTTAGGCTTGAGTGGCTATTGCCAAATGGCAAAAAGTTTAAGAAAGATACTGGAATAGTATATTGTACAACGAGCATGGAATGGTACGCATTTCCTACGAGTATGAAAGTTTGTTTGTATCTTGGTATTTAGAAATGTGATTATTTCACCTGAAAGTGCAGGGTAATAGTATATTGTACAAAGAGCATGGAATGGTACTTATTTTTTACGAGTATGAGCTGAAGACGAATGCTGCAAATCATACGAGTATGAAATGGACATTCCATGCGAGTTGTACACTATACTTTTCTACGACCTAGATATTATTTCCTAATTAATTTATATTTTAATAATAAATTTGTCCCTCTTTCACCATTCCAATATTTGACAATTCTAAATAAGTATCCTAGCAATGGCACCTGTACTGAAATGAACTGATCTGTATGGAAACACTCACAAAACAAATTCATTTCGCACGATGCTTGTAATGTACCTCATATCCCTAGCAACAACAAACATACAATGAGCAGATTTCTCAGTGGTCGTAGAAAATTAGTATATTCTACAACAAGTAATGGAATGGCACATATTCCACGCGAGCAAAAAGTTTGTAGTCCGAGCCGAAGGCGAGGGCTACGGTTTGCGATTGTGGGATATGCCATTCCGTTACATGTTGTAGACTATACTTTTTATAACAAGATTTTGGAAATTATTCAAAAAATTCAAATATAAATCTGTTGTAAACGTCAAACTTAAATAAATAAAATTAAAACAAACAGACGTAACCATAGTAACTGAATCAAGATACTTTATATATTGCGCTAATATGCGGCTCTGATTCGTCGAAATTATTCCATACGTGGTGTATGGAATTATAATTGTTCCAATACACTATTGTAGAATGCGTAGTTTCCAAAACAGTATTGTAGAAAATTATTTTCTAAGTTATTGAACTCTCGAGTTATATTTAATTATTATTTTTTTATTTCATCATCAGGCACGAAACTAACTCAATATTTTTTGCTCATTTTTTACTTGTGTTGGTGATAACCATCTGACATCTGACATTTGTCAACAATAACAAAAAAGCTACAGAGATTATTCCCGAGAATAATCACTAGAGCTTTATTCTCAGTATAATAATAACAGGATTACTTCAAACGCAGACACGTGACATACAATGAAGCATTTCATTGATTTTAAGAAACGTCAAAAAATAATCTTCCGAACATTTTAATTTCTAAACGGTAGTTTGTATATTTAAATTTCAATTGACAACTGTCAACTGTGAAGTACGAACTGAGTATTTTAGATTATGTACGTAATACAATATCAAATAGATAGTTCTCTTGATTCCTAGAAGAAGAAAAAGAAGAATGGCAGACCTTGTTGGTATTCAGGTACGGCGACAGGATTAACTTATTAAGTTTTCGAAAGAAATGGGACAGTTGATCTTGAAGAAAATAAGTTATTTGTTGTTTGAAAGTTTCTTTGGAAATATATTAGACAAAACAAATGAAATCTCAAGGTCCAAAACAACGTTTTGTTCTTGACAAAGTCTGCAACTATATTCATATCAATTTGTGCAGCGCCGCGACGCGGCCAGTGATCGAGTACTTGTTTTGTTTTTCTTCTTCAATTATTTTGTTGTCGCTGATGGTTTATTTTGCACGTTCGATCACTATCTTGCTTGAGTGTCTGGTTTTTGTGCTGGTCTGCGTAGTACAGCTATTAAAAGTTTAATATCCGATCTTTTTGTGACTAGACTCTATAAAAACAATTATCTGCAACCTCTAATCCATGGAGGTTACTTGAATATAAGCATATTATTTCAGATTGTAGAAAACTAATAATATAAATATTGCTTTTATAATATTATTTTCTAGACCTGTATAAATATATCCCTATTAGAGAGCTTTATTTTCAGTAATAATATAACAAGAGGGTGAGAATAAATTGAAAATAATTTGACAGATCTTTCTAAAACTTGTTGCCAGGCAATAGCCACGAAAGCCCGTAGGGCTTGAGTGGCTATTGCCAAATGGCGACAAGTTTGAGAAAGATACTGGAGAATTATTTTCTAATTTATCGAACTCTCGAGTTATATTTAATTAGATTATTTTTTGATTTCTTCATCAGGCAAGCCACTAAATCAATCTTTTTTGCTCATTTTTACTTGTATTGATGATAACTATCTGACATCTGACATCTGTCAACAAAAACAAAAAAGCTACAGAGAAAATTGCCGGGAATTATCACAAGAGCATTATTCTCAGTATAATAATGACAGGATTGGTTAAAACGCAGACACGTGACATACAATAAAGCATTCGATTGATTTAAATAAACGTCAAAAAATAATCAGTATAATAATGACAGGATTGGTTAAAACCTCGGTTAAAACGTAGACACGTGACATATAATGAAGCGTTTCATTGGTTTTAAGAAACGTCAAAAAATAATCTTCCGAACATTTTAATTTCTAAACGGTAATTTGTATATATAAATTTCAATTGACAACTGTCAACTGTGAAATACGAACTGAGTATTTTAGATTATGTACAAATATAATATCAAATAGACAGTTCTCTTGATTCATAAAGAGAGGAAAAAGAAAAATAGCAGACCTTGTTGGTATTCAGGTACGGCGACAAAATTTACTTATTTACTTAAAAAGAAAAATCTGGTGTGGGCACCACACTACTTTCTTATACAAATAAATTGTTTACTAGAAAATAAATTAAATACTCCTCTAAACTTAACTTGAAATATATTACTTATGTATAATTTAAACATGAATAAACTCATTGCTGTAGTCCGCATCGTAATAAGTCTTATATTTATCGAAATATGGCGATTTGTAATATTTTTCAAAATACGCAAATTTTCCCAAATATGACTTAAAATTGTAATTTTTTTTATTACATTTCTTTATAATATTCGCGCCAGGAAACCCATTGCAGCAGAGCGCATCGTCATATCTCTAATATTTTTCGAGATATGGCGTTTTTTTATATTTTCCGAAGAGCAACTTTGAGGGGCTGTAACCCGAAAACTATAAAAGATATCGAAAAATATCTCCAGTTTTGTGTTTTTCGTAACATTTATAATAAATTAATGAATTTTGAAATTTTTTGAATTTTTTTTTTTTTCAAAATTTTGGTTGGAGATATCTCGACAAATATGAAAGATACAGACTTGCAGTGTTCACCAATCGATTCAGCTCGACGAAATACATAAACCCTGAAAATTTCAGAAAATTCGGACAACCGGTTGAAATGTTAAAGCAAAAAATCTGAAAATGGCCAAATTCAGGCCAAACGTCAAGGGGTATGACTTGACTTTTTGAACAAAAAACGCCATTTTAAGGCTTTTTGCTCTAACTTTCCATCCCGTAAAGCGATTTTTATGAAACTTTGCATACTTATGTATTTCGACGAGCTGAATCGATTGGTGAACACTGCAAATCTGTATCTTTAATATTTGTCGAGTTATCGCAGTTCGAAATTTTGAACAAAAATACAAAAAAAAATTCAAAATTTTAAAAATTTGCTAATTTGTTATATAAGGCACCAGAAAAGCTAAACTGAAGAGAATTTTTAGATATCTCGTGTAGTTTTTGAATTACAGGCCCTTAAATGTGCACTTCGAAAAATACAAAAAATCGACGTATCTCGAAAAATATTAGAGATATGACCATGCGCTCTGCTACAATGGATTTCTTAGCGCTTATATTATAAAGAAATGTAATAAGAAATATTACAATTTTAAGTGAGGATATTCCGTGAGTTTCAAATATTTCTATCGGCATGTGAATCTGTATTGAATGATTAATAATCACATTTTATGTTATTTGTTTGTTCCCATAGCAAATAAAATTAGTTTATTAAACATATAATTCACTTGTTCATTGAGAAATTGATCTTAACGGATTCAGTGGACGTCAAAATATGTATTTCCGCAAAAATCTCGTCAGCGATTTTTTTCATGATTCCAACACTTTCTTATACTTTGTATAAGAAAGTAAAAATTGAAAACGCTATACAACACATTTCAATTCTACACCCGGTGTATGTGTGGAAGGTATTAAACGTTTAATTTGCTAAAATCTAGGTTAAAATATTGTTTGCTACTAACTATCAAACAATAGCAAAATAGAAAAGTACACCCCTCAATGCCGCCCTGCGCCAATCAAATTCCGTTCTCCTGCAAAAACATTTCACAAATGACTGATCATATTCCAATCATCCACTCCCCGTTCGAAATTTGAAAAATCTACATTTCATTATCACTCAGCACTCACCGTCGACAACTCGACACCGTTGGGAGGAAGAAGAATATTAAATAAATTAAATTTCTCAAACAAAAGCGAACGAAACTTCGTGTCTAATTTTATTTTTAGACTCTTAGACGTTGTTCATAAAATTAACACATTTCAGTAGAAATTGAATACAGCGTGCATTTTAATTGCTGTAATCGTGTTCTCAGTGTCTTGTGCGCAGTGGTGGGGACTGGCCGGAAGCGGGGAGTGGGAGGGGAAGTGGATGGGTGTGGCACCTCCCGACGGGAAGCGTCGATCGCTGTAATGAATTTTGTTACGTACGGCGACGATTCATAATTTGATTGAATTTGGAGAGATATTATTTTTGAAATGTTGGGACTAATAATGAAACTAAGGGCTGATTGTTGTAATTGTGTTTAGGTACATGTTTAATTAGGTTAAAAGTTTACTAATAAATAATTAATGGGAGCTGTTTCGGGATTCGGGAAGTAGGGTATAAAATATTGTTTAGATATTCTAGATAAATCTGGAAATGTTATTCCAACTTGATTGTAGATTTAGGATGACGTTATGTCAAAAAAATCTGATGTTCACAACACATAACCTCCCGCCCAATACTACTCTTAAACGGTACAAAATAGTACTTGATGAATCAGAAACAAACCTTCTTATTTATTTATTTTATATTTATATTTCAAAAATTTAATTATATTTCGTATTTTTATTTAATTTTTTGACATATATTTCAATAAGAAAACAGCTTTACAATCAAAATGACATTTGTCACATTTCGTAAAAATTTGAAAATTTTTAATTGTTTCCATGGTGTACAAGGATTGCAAGACTTATGAAATCTAATTTCTTTATATATTATTATCTCTAAATCCAATGAAAATTAATAAAATTAATGTAATCAAAACAGATGTAAAATTAAATATTCTACACACCACACTACTTTCTTATACATATAAAATCAACTGAACACGTATGACTTGTTTCTTTGACTTTATTTTGACATATAGATGTTAAACTTGTTTAATTTTTTGTTTTCATTGTAACTATGATTTTATTTCAAAATATTTATTAATAAGTAGTCTTTAAAACTTTCTAACTACTAATACAAATATTACTTTTTTCCACTCCTGTATAAATAAATCATCAATATTTAATTTTTTTCGATGAATTATGATACATAATTTACTCTTCTCGACCAATCACAGATCCAGAAATCCATAATTCACGGTTATTTTAAAGCCGTAATGCGAATCACCAAGCTACGGCCATCTGATAGTTGAAATGTAGTCAGTTGTCATCGTGTTTTTATGTTGACATTTTTCAATGTGTGTTTATAACGAATTTCGATCAATTATTTGACATATAGATATTTAAAATGTTTTAGTTTTTGTTTCCATTGTAACTAAGATTATTGAAATATGTTATTAAATAAATTTAATTTTTCTTAAACTTAGAATCATGTACAAGAAAAGTGCAAATAACATTTTATATTCCAAATATATTTGCTAACATCTTTCATTTGAAACTATCTTCCACAGATAATTCTATTTTTAAAAAAATCGAATTTATTGTTTTGTGTCCAGTAAACTTCCTCTTCCGGTTTTACAATTTCATTTAAAATCAACATAACTCTGCGTATTTTCATAAAACTTATAAATTCTAAGTTTCGTTAATGTATCTAATGTCGTTTATGAGATACTGCATACCCGTATAAGATAAGGAGCTTTTAGGATCGCTGAATACAATTTTACTGTTTGTGCAATGATAAAGTTTATATTTAGAAGTTGGATGTTTAAATTACGAGCTGATTAGATTGATTTTGGTACCAATTCATCAGTGGTAGTTTATTTGAAGGCCCATCAACGTGTAAATAATTAGTTTAGAGTAAATTTTGTTATAATAAAAATTATTAGTTACAATTTTTATTTGAAACTTTTTTCTCTACGTTGTGTAGGCGGATGTTGTTTCTTTACAATTAAATGTATTTGTTTTTTTCTAAAACTAAACGAGAGTTTAGAACAACACATTTATTACCAAGGCTGTATCAGTTAACCAAGAACTGGCTGCTTACAAACAAGTAAAAACGAAGTTGACAAGTAACATTTAGCGGTCTGCTAGATGATAGCCTATACAGAATTTTTAGTTGAGTGCGGGCTTTCAGTGTTTTCGTGTGTATGCAGAGATTTCATGGAATTCTTCACAATATTTAGGTCAGTTTCACTTATTTTCTACTGCTTTTTAAACATTATATCTTGGTATTTAAAAATGTGAATATTTTACCTAACATGTGGCGAAAATGCAGGATATTGTACAGCATGAGCCGAAAGCGAATGCTGCAAATCATACAAGTATGAAATGGACATTCCATGCGAGTTGTACACTATACTTTTTCTACGACCACGATATTATTTCCTAATTAATTTAATTTTTATAATTTTGTTCCGCTTTCACCATTCCAATATTTGACAATTCTAAATAAGTATCCTAGCAATGGCACCTGTACTGAAATGAACTGATCTGTATTGAAATACTCACAAAACAAATTCATTTCGCACGATGCTTGCAATGAACCTCATCCCTAGCAACAACAAATATACAATGAATAGATTTCGAAGTGGTCCTAGAAAAATATATTTGTAACCAACAAATTGGCCCCTTGTACTATAATATTTTAACTACGATATAATGAAAATACCCAGAAAATATAAAAAAATAGTTATTTGTCAAACTAGAGAGGAAAGCGCTTCTTTTTCCCACTCAAGCTCAAAGTTTGCCTCATGACCGCAGCGAATGAGGCTATTCGTGCGAGAGTGGAAGAAGGGGCTTTCCTCTCGTGTTGGACACAACATTTTTTCACGACATGTTTCTAAAAATAATTTGATCGGATCTAAAATACCCTTTGACAACACAACTGACACGTTAAAAGTTAGGTTATCAGACACAAGGCGGTGTAGCAGTGTTGCCAATGAACCAATCTTTAATCTAAATTAAAGCTGTCAAATTGTGATTTAATTTAGAAAAATAACAATGTAGGACATAGTTGTAAGATAATTTATAGCATGTATATCAATAAAATAAGGATTATCAATAAAATTTTTGTAAATAACATTCATATTGGTAACACTTCTACATTTTCTCTCTAGAGAGGAAAAACACATTTTCCTCACTATTTCTGGAGAAGAACAGTGGGGTTTCCTGGCTTGTCGTGAAAAAAAAAACTTTTATTTACGAATTAGGATCACAGTATAAATGGGAAGTTTGCCATGATAACAAAATTTTTGTAAATTTGGCTTGTTTAAAAATTTGAATCACTAGTTGCTTTGCAACTCGTGACTAATGAAATCTTGTTACTAAACAACTGTTTTACAAACCTAAAACTAACAACTAAACATCAATTTTACGCACTATCGTAGATAAAAGTTGTTTAGGAGTATTTGTTTTGGTAATATCAGATTTTTTTTTATTAAATAATACAGTTTTCTGCAAACCTGAATCCAAAATGCGTCGCCTACTACAAAATTCAATTATATAATTAAATTTGCAAGTATTATATAATTCTATCATAATCCACTTGTACCATTTAATCAATAAATTTAATCTCTAATTACAAAATAAATTGCATCCGTACCCAGCGCCCTCTCCACCCCCAGATTTCCATTCAGCTCATTTTTACGTCATTCCCTCAACGAACAATTGAACTCCGCGGTACTGTGACGTACTCAGTAACACTACACGCACGTACGTGCGAGAGAGAGGGCGCTATAGCCATGGGAGAGGCTCTAGAAAGAGACAGAGCGATCAAGAGAGTGTTTAGGAGAGGTCCAAGGTCTGTTGCTTAGCAACCGTGCACGCATGCTGCCTTACAAAGATCAACGCAATGAATGGACTGACGTCAGCACAGAATCAACCCCCTCCCTTATGGGCTTGTTCAGTAAGGGCGAGTTTACGCGTTTCCATGTTATATAGTTCGGTTTTCATTTTCTGGAAGTGTACGTACGGTTTGTTCAGTATCCATTGAAATATAATAATACTGGAACACGAACTGATGTTGAAAATATGATCCGAAAGATAGTCAGTTAGTGGATCAACTGTCTTTGTTGTACAGTCCACTAAGAAAGTATAATGAAATTAACATTCAATGATATAGAAATAATAGTTATTTACTTTACAAGTGGGCAAAGTAAGGAATTACCCACGAGAGAAATTTTAGCACACGAAGCAGAAGGCTGAGTGTGATAATTTTATCGAGTGGGTAATTCCACTTTGCCCACGTGTGAAGTATAACATTTTATCCAACATCTCTTAATAATAAAAAAATTATTAAAGAAATATTATTTGACAGTGACATATGCTTTAATAGTATATTACGTACCGTGAACTGTAAGTGATAGTTTTTAGGTCGAGAATGTAGTTTGGGATGTCGAGACCCGTAGGGTCGAGATTTCCTAAACATTCGAGGCCTAAAAAATCACTTACAGTTCGAGGTTAGTAAGTTATTTTTTGCAATACCTACGTAAATATAAGAAAAAGAAAAATAGGTATCAAAATAAACAACTGACAGATTGAGGTTAGAAATAAAATTTGAATGATATATATTTACTTACCGTCCACCATGAACGGTAAGTTTCACTTACCATCCACCGTGAACGGTAAGTAAATGATGTAACTATGAAAACCAATTGTGCAATCAAAGTTCCACTTACTGTGTTTAAATTTTGTTATTAATGGGTAACTTACAGAACAAGTATTGCAAAAATTAAATTAATGGGTATAATTTGAGAAAAGTCATTAGTGAGTAATTTTCTATTTATAACAATAATACTAACACACAACACCTTGGTAACCACTTCGATTGACATTTTATTTTAAAGTAAGTAATATTTCTTTAATAAATTTTGCATTTATTAAGAGATGTTGGATAAAACGTTATACTTCACACGTGGGCAAAGTGGAACTAAATTCTTACTTTGCTCATGATCTAGATCACTGATCTTTTATTCCTGATCTGATCTAAAAAAATTGATCCGATCATAAAAATTGATCTATGATCTGATCTAGATCATATTAAATGTGGAGATCTTGATCTTGATCTAGATCATTTTTAAAAAGATCTGTCACAACACTGAAAATAAATAATTATTATTTTTATTTAGGAAATACTCAACCGAATATAACTCGAGCCATGAATTTATTTGTCTGTCGGTATATTAGCTGTCGGTATATTAGCTATACATACATTTCTTCTAATTGCCTAGTGCCTACTGCATTGCCGCTCCCATCGTCAATTTACTATATCTCTGGACATACTATAAAATAGTATTGATGTTTTTTTTGTAGTTTCAAATGTGAATAAAATAATTTAAAAAAAAATAGTTTTAAAACTAATTTATTGGGAAAAAGAGAAACTTTCAATGACATATTTATTAATATATATTGAATGCTCATGTTTGTCAGCTGTAGTGACATTTCGGTGACAGAGTTGTCACGCGAACAACAAATTATTGAATAATGAACAGGATAATATATTTATTTTATTGCGGAAAATCCCCAAATACCTGATGGGGATTTTCCAAATAATTAGCAAATTAATTAATAAATTTTGCAGTTCGGTAATGCTAGGTGAAGTATGGGTCATTAAATCGACATTACAAACAACTTATTGACGTACAAATATTATCATATTTTATAGGGGTGAGCTTTGTTTTGAACTGTTCCTTATAAAACAATATAGTATTTATATAATCATATATTTATTTAACTTCATGCTGATATCGTCCTTGTAACCTGTAGCTATTTATCCACTCAACTTATTTAGTTTCTTTTCTGCGTTCCTCCCCTCTTCTGACTTTTAACTCTGGGTATTTAGATAATTCGTTGAATTTCTTCCAACCTACAATTTCCCCTACGTACTCACAAAAACTGGGTCACCAACATGCATCCCTGGTAGCACCCCCCCTCCGCCAGTACTTCCACCAACTTCCCAATGTTTCTTTCCCACTGCTCATACTGTCCTCACTCCTTTTGTGCCCTCTCCACATCTCATGGTTTCTAAGAAGTTTTTCTGTGTTGTTAATTTCCATACTATATGTAACAATTATTATTAATTTTATTATTGTTTTTCCTTGTTAATCTCCATACTTCGCAATAGTCAAATATTTATTTAATTATACCTATGTATTTTTCGCGCCGCCGTCCGTCATTGATACAATTACATATCTCTAAATCGGTCGGAAATCATGTTTTTGTCGTACTAGCTCGACAAAAATTGCTAACTTTTTATGGTTATATATTGGCATCACTTCACTAATTTTAGCTAATTTCTGACGCTAGAAATGTCAAAGTATTACATTGTCATAAAAATATTATGGCAATATATCTACAATTGAATATTTACAATACAAGAAAACATAATATTTATGGATTTTAAACATATTTGTAAGTAATTATAATTGTATTTGCAGTGTAAAATAAAAATAAATATATGTAGATATTTTTGGTTATGAAACTGGAAAATAAACATAATTGACATTCAAATATTGTGAAGTTAGCAACATGAAAAAATTCCCTGTCATAAAGAAAATGAGTAATAAATTAAATTTATTTATTAAATTTACATAAATGTTGGCGCGAAAAATCTTGTGTATCCCTCGGTTATAAACTATTTTGCGAGTTTCCAACCTTGTGACACAAATAACTATTGCTGTACTTTGTATAATGCATTACGGGAGATTTTTTGATAAATATATCATAATACCGAGATCTGCATTGAGCAGTGTGCCACACCTAGAGATGGATAAATGGCTTGATGATATATTTATTTATAAAAGAGGAAGATCACATATTTCTCTGTAACTTTTATTTGAAGCATTTTTTTATAAATTAATTTTAGAACGTTGTACACCGCAAAAAACACATTTTTGTCGATTGACATTAAAGGTGACACTTTACGGACTGCTAAAAGTCTGAAAAGTGTTATTTTTATGCTTAGGCTGTAAAATTTCATAGCAACCGTTCAACAAATACATGGCAACGAAATTTGACAGCGATAACCTCCAAAATAAGTATATAAAATAATCATTAAATTAATATTTATATTAAATCGGTAAAAAAATTATGTGTTCAACTCGGCACAAAACATAGATTTACAGCTTCGGCAGCATTCATTGACAAGGCGCAGCCTCTGCTGTAAATCTGGTATTTTGGTGCTTAGTTAGTTAATAAACAAATTATTTTTGTGTATTTCGTAACTAAATATGTTTGTGAATATAGTAATTATTAACATTTATTTTTATGTGCTTTCGACTAAATGTTTTACTAATTATATTGAAGCAGAACAATATAACAAATTATGTTGTCACAAAAGATATAAACTTTTTTTAACAATTTCAAATTAATAAGTTAGCTAAATTTACTTGTTAATATTGACGAGTCTATTTGTTACATTTTATAAATCCAGCAAATAAATAAAAACAACAATTTTACTTGTTAAAAATTCAGAATTGACGAAATTTTAATTTAACAAATTGTCATATTTGTTCAAATTGTAATTTAATACAATATATTTGTCAATATTAACTAGAAATACAAACCATTTTTTCTTCAAACGTCATAAAAGTACGTTGTTATATATTTGTATTCAACAAGCAGAAGTTCAATATTGTCGCCGCCGGCGTAAAAGTGTATCCTTGGCAACACATTTACGCCGGCGGCGGACAAAGTAAAATATTATGAAAAATAGTTAGGTTGTAATTCAATAATTTGACAGTTAAAAATGAAACAAATAAACAAAAATAACAAAACAGCATATTCTACGGCAACTTGAAATGTTAGATAAGACAGAATATTTTTTAGTTTTGAGCATTTTATAATATTTATAATTTTATTTTCTATGTTTGAAGAAAAAATAGCATGTGTTATTCGGAGTAAATGTGTCTTTGGGTGCTTCGCATGTAATTGTTCGAATCGCTTCGCTCGTCGTTCAAACTTACATGCTCAGCACACAAAGTATCACATTTACTCCTAATGACACAATATACTATTTTTTTACTGTGCAGTATAATGGAAAATTCTTTGGTAGAGACGTCAAAAACTCTTACTTCTGATTGGTTCAAAAATGTTCATTTAAATTCTTACAAAAAAATCCTTATAAACCAACTGTATACATATTACAGTTTAAAAGTTATTATTAATAAAGCAAAATCTCAATGTTTGTATTAACTTCGTCTCACTGCGTTCGATTCCCACAGTTCCTTCTCCTCCACTGCGTACATGTATCCCGGTCGGTCCCAGGGCTGGCGAAGAGACCCCGGAGTCCCCGTTTTATTTCATTTGGTGGCCGGTAGAGGTCCGGGACACGGGACGGGCTTCGGGACGATTTCAACGATTCCCGGAAACTTTGTCGCTGAATGACTTGTCTTGTGAGGTTGTTTTGTCTGTTTGGAAACTTGCTGCGTTGCTTGGTTACGTGTGAGTGATTTGGAGAGGGCGGTATAGAATACGGAGAGGACATTTTTAATAGTTAACTTTGGAACATGTTAATTAGGTACAGGATGGTATTCAGAGAATTTTACCGAGCGTGCTATATCAAAATAGACGAATAGCAAAGGAATATATTATTAATTTTTTCTTCAAAACGTCATTAAAGTACGTTGTTATGTATTTATATTCAACAAGCTGAAGTTCAATAGTCTTCTTGGCAACTCTTTTATGCCGGCGGCGGACAAAGTAAAATATTATGAATAATAGTTAGGTTGTAATTCAACAATTTGACAGATAGGAATGAAACAAAATTACAAAACAAGATATTCTAAGGCAACTCGAAATGCTGAACAAGACATAATATTTATTGAAGTTTTGAGCATTTTTCTAATAACTTATATTTCTATTTTTTATATTTGAAAAAAAAAATAGCAATAGACTTTGTGTGCTGAGCATGTAAGTTTGAACGACGAGCGAAGCGAGTCGACCAATTACATGCTAATAAGTATCACATTTATTCCTAATTACACAACGTACTATTATTTATGAATTAGGATCACAATATCAAATAAGAAGTTTACAATGATAACATTTTTTTTGCAAATTTGACGTATTTATTTATAGTATGTTATTATGAAGGATTATTACAGTCATCATTTTCGTGAATAATGGCCATAATCCCGAATATTATATTATACTTTTTCTACTCATGTAAATTCGGAAATCACTTTTGAAAATGATCAAAATTCGTTGAAAAACGTCAACATAAAAATACACAATGGCAACAGACTACATGTCAACTGTCAAACGACCGTTTTAGGTGATCCACATCACGTCTTTAAAATAACAGTGAATTATAAATTTCTGACTCTGTGATTTGTCGAGAGAAGTTTATTATGAAATCATAATTAACTGTCGTGGATTATGAGTACTATAATTCATCGAAAATATTGAAATAATAAGGATATATCTATACAGGAGTAGAAAAAATATTTTTATTATACCTGCATCATAATCCCTGTTTAAAACACGCTACAGCGTTCGTAAACGCAAGATTAAAACACGCCGTGCTTTAAAGGTTGCTAAGCAACAAAAAAAATATTTACTATTAATATCTGTCGAAACTGTAAACGTAAACAACAAATGGTAACCAGTCTCCATGTAAACGATATACGTCAAATGTCACACGCGCAAAATTATGACATGAATTAAAATCAAAATGTTGCTTTCCACTTTTTTCCAGAGTATGATGCATGTATAATAAAAAATAGCGTATTACACACGTGTATAAGTGCTTTCAAAGCACTAGCGACGTTAAATGCACTCCGCTTCGCGTCGTGCTCTTAAACTTGTCGTACGTGCTTTAAAAGCTTACTTATACACTTGTATCATAATATACTATTAAACACTGGTTACTCGGCTAATGAAATCTGGTTACTAACTTAAAACTAACAACTAAACATCAATTTTACACACTTTACAAGTGGATAAATCAATTTTGCCCACGTGTGAAGACTATACCGTGTTATTCAACATCTCTTAATAAATGCAAAATTTATTAAAGAAATTTTATTTGACAGTGACATTTGCTTTAAATATTCTAAATTAAAAAGTCAATCGAATTAGTTGCCTAGGTGTTGTTGTGTTATTATTATTATTATAAACAGAAAATTACTCACTAATGACTTTTCTCAAAATTATACACACTAGTGGGTAATCTGTTACTTTCTTTGTTTAAAGTCACCATAGTTATAGAGCATTTATTGAGAGGTGTTGGATAAAAACTATTGCATATTTCAACAACAAAAACTATTTGAATTTATATTCATAGAGTATTATGTCGATAAAAATAAATATGTCATCAATAAAGTGGTATAATTTATTTTGATCCACCTGTAAAAAATATCTGCTTTCCTATTGTGTCAAATACGATTTTAATAATTTAAATACCTTATAAAATATATTCCACATAAATAAATAAGTAAAGTCGTCTACATGTATCAAATTTATAATATTTGCTTTGAAATCGTATTTCCGTTAAATTCTCAAGGACCCAAAACCCCAAAAGTAAAAATAAAAAACATGTTTCTTTAATTACAAAATATGAAATTTAACCTCTCCTTTTACCTCTTTGAAAGCCTGAATAAATCCCTCAATTTAACATTTACAAACAAGTTTAAAATATAAAAAATAATTCTCTAACTTAAAAGTATTCCAAACAGCAAACATCAAAGACAAATTCGAAATTTTAATTTCCAAATGAAATTATTACAGTTTCCAATATGTGTCGCGTCGGTGAAGCACCCAATGATCTATTATTTCTGGATCGTTCATGCTGGTCAGTGATTAATCGGTTTTTAAATTGATGGGCAGCGTTTTGCATCAGCTTCGCATAGGTTGTTATTAGTCCAGTGACGTATTGCGCGGCATTTATTACTTTCTGTACAAAAGAAAAGCTATCAAAACATTAACCGAGAGAAATATTGGCTAGAGTAAGAGTTCAAAGAAATGATTCCATGTGATTAATAACTTTACTTTTGTTCAGAGTTGCTGAAAAATTTTATACCACTTGAATTTAAAATGCATTCCGGGGAACTTTTGTTATTTTATTCGGTATTGATTTTAAATTGACTTGTCTAGGAATTCATTTAGACAAACTTTGTTTAAGGATTTATTGTACTTTTGGAATTATTTATTTGTAATAAAATATCTGATGTGCCAGCACATAACCTCTTGCTTAAACAATTTTTAAACGGTACAAAAAAATAGAAAAGAAATTTGAATAAAAATTGTAGCAAATATTATTAAATATCTTTTATCTACGATTGTTATTAAAAGTGGCCTTTTTAGCGGTTGCTTAGCAAGTTAAAAGTGTAATTTTCTGGCACTAGTGTTAAAAGTAACATAGCAACGTGTTAAAAGTGATTTTGTTGTTACTTTTAACACGTTGCTAACGATTTGTGTCAATAAATCAACAAATACAACCCTACCAATCGTTCTACATCTTTTAGTATTTACTGATACACTAGAAAAATCGTAGATTAATTTTGTATTTATATTTATTTCATTCGTTTCACAAACTTCCCCAGTTTCTCATAAAATGTCATTTAAAAAATATATCATTTACCGAGATCTGTGTAAGCAGAGTGCCACACCCATAATGGGTAAAAGGCGTGATGATATGTTTTTATTTATTTATTTAATATTATATCATACCTAACTATTTTCTACGACCGTTATTAAAAGTGACATTTTAACGGTTTGCTTAGCAAGTTAAAAGTTATTTTCTAACACTAGTGTTAAAACTAGCATAGCAACGGGTTAAAATGATTTTATTGTTACTTTTAACACGTTGTTAACGATTTGTATCAATAAATCAACAAATATTACCCTGCCTATTAAATTTCATTCTGCATTTTTAAGTATTTACTAGTTACCACGAAACCACAAATTTTTTTAAATTTCTAAACGGCACAAAATATATAAATAAATCTGTTGGGGGCATCACAATACCTTCCACCATAGATTTCTTATCAAATAATGCAGGAACACGGACCACCACTATTGAGAAACGATCATCCCTTCAAAAAAAATTCAATTATGACTGACATTGTTCATGCGTGGTTTTTTCGTTTTTTTTTTTTTCAAAAAGCACAAGTTAACAGATTTAAAATATCAAAATTTAATTTTTCGTTATCATGTTGTAATTCATAAATGGTGACAGTAAGAGAAAAATATTTCAAACTACATATAATCGTAGATAATAATAATAAATATCATTTATCTCACTCATTTTGTTAAGAGCTTTATTACCGCACTTACCGTATTTATTAATGTACTATTTATTACAAAAGTTGATAATACAACTTTATATTCTTTAAATTAATTAATATTTAATTAATTAATAATTTTTGTAGCATGTTTTCTATATCCGACGAAATACTTTCTAAATCACTCATTTTCACGAAATGCTTTTAAAATTGTACTACATAATTGTTTAATGTCAAATTGTGGTCGTCTTGGATTTGAAACAATTTTTACAGCAACTACTTGGATTAATTTTCTACTTGTCAAAAAAATAAAGTCAAATTATTTTAATGTTTTAACTTTAGGCGGGCGTAGATTAAACTATTATACAATACACGTGTGATAATGCATTATTAATATACTTATGTGATTATAAATGCTCTTATCCCACCTATATCGTAAATATCTATTATTCCACATATTATTGCAAACATCTTTCATTTGAAACTTTTTTCTTAGCTGATACCATATTGGAAATAAATTGAATTGATTATTTTGTGTGGACAGAAAATTACCACTTCCGCTTTTACATTTATAACCAAAATCAAATCAGTTCTGTATATTATCATGAAAATTATGAAGTTACTCTATATCGTTTCGTTTGTAAGTTACAGTAAATTTCAAACATGACAAAATATCATTCAGTTGAACCTCTGACTAAAGATTGACGTACGAGGCAATGGAATGTACCATGTTATTTCAACAACATCCCAACTTTAAATGAAACATTAATACTATTATTCAACAAAAACTATTTAAATATACCTTTAACAATGATCTCTAACTGATTATATATCAGCTAACCCGTTCAATAAAACTTCCAACACTAAAAATACTAAAATACTCCGCCATATCCCTCCAAGTGGGTTTGGCCGGGACGATCCCACTGTTTTCCAGCCACTGTTTTAAGGGGTGTGGCAGCCGGCGTTTAGTTCCAACTCGCGGCGCTAGATGGCAGCACGCCGCACTCGGGAATGGTTCGTGAACTTGATAAGGCTTATTGATCTATACAACGTGGCACTATCTGCCTCTTTGTTGCTCTTGGAGGGAAGGAGATAAGTTTGTCTCGCTTGTGGCGTGTGCGCAGTGCTTGCGCACGTGCAGGTACGCCCTCTACGATGAGGATAAGAGGAAGATGCGTTGTTTTTGGTTTTTCTGGGGCTTTAACCCGTTTTAGTTTTAGAGTCTTTGAAGTTAAATTGGAGAAATAATTGAAATGGTTTTGATTTGATTTGTTAAACTACCGTATCAACGGTATAAAATAGGGAAAAATATATTAATATTATTTTACATCTTTTTACATCTCGTCTACTTTTGAGTAAGGGAGGTATTGTTTTTAGTCAAAAAATTGGGTAGTAGGTTTTCAATGAATAAGCATGTTTAAAGGATCCTGCAATACATTAAAACATTATTAGAAAATTTGGTGTGGACACCACAATACCCCCCGCCATAGATTTCTTATCGAACAATGTAGAAACACGAACCACCATTATCAAGAAACGGTCATCCCTTCAGAAAATTATAGAAATCACATTTTTCAATCCTTGTTTTGTTTTTTCAAAAAACCCGGGTTAGCAGATTTAAATGAAAATATCAAAATATAATTTTTCTTTAACGTGTTGTAATTCGAAAATGGTGGCAGTAAGAGGAAAATGTTTCAAACAAAAATTGTAAATAATAATATTTGTAACATTATTATAATAACAAATATTTGCATTAAACCATAGTTTACTGAGATATTTAAAATAACTTGATAGGGCTTCAAGTAAACTACCACTTCCGGTTATTGGATTATCACCAAAAACTAATCAGCTCTTTCAAAGGGGATACAATTGATATATACAAAATATCAAAATTTTCCTTTTTAAGTAGTTTTTGAGAAACCGTAACTCCAGAGATCCACACAGACTGACAAACAGACAGACAGACTAAGAGACAGACAGACTCACAGACAGACAGACTGACAGACCGACAGACAGACAGACAGACAAACAGACTCAGCCTTCGGCTTCATGTGCTAAAATTTCTCGTGGGAAATTCCTTTTTGCCCACTTGTAAAGTAAATAACTATTATCTACGACCGTTGTTAAAAGTGGCCCTTTTCACATTTACTTAGCAAATTAAAAGTGTCACTTTCTGAGACTAGTGTAAAAGTAACATAGCAACGTGTTAAAAGTGATTTTATTGTTACTTTTAACATGTTGCTCACGATTTGTACCAATAAATCAACAAATATAACCCTACCTGTCAAAATATCATTCTACATTTTTTAGTTTATACTAGTACACTAGGAAGATCGTAGATAAAATTTTATATGATATACATGTTAAAAGTAAAGTGATTAATTTCGTTCATGGGGTTGTTTAACTGGGCTTCACTTCGTTAATCAAACTTCCCCACTTATTTTTACTTAAAATGTCACTTTACACTCTGTCATAAATAACTATTTACAAAACTTAATTCAAAAAGTCTTTTATAATTTTACTACGTGTTCTAAAAGTTTTTTCAAATTGTTGAAATAAATTGAATTTACTGTTTTGTATGTCTAGTTTTTCGCCACAATCTAATCAGTTCTGTGCATAGTCAGGAAGCTTAAAATTATCAAGTTGCGTTGCCCAATTTTTTCTCGTTTATGAGTTATGAACATACGAACACACACCTATCCATCCATCCACACTACGTCATTGAAACATTGAAACATATAACAAAGTAAAAATTAAGTTCAAAACTGAATATAATAGCAAATTGCTTGTTTTTCGTGGCCCGAACAAACTGAATCATTCTATCATCCTCAGTTTGCTAATAGCCTTCTTTCAGAATTGCTAATAGCTGGATGAAGGCATACTTGTGGTCGATGTGCAGTCCATTACGAGCGACCTGCTCCTGCATTCACTCTGAATTACTTCCTAAAGATTTGTTTTTCTATTTTCCGCTCTAAAGCAATGACCGAGGAAATTATTCAGTCAGAACCAGACCTGCATTAGAAAAACTCTTGAATTCAGAATTGTACAAGACGACGGGAATCCTTACAAGAACTAATAAGATATTAGAAAACAGCAAAACGAATATTTCTGCTTGCGTTAAATTTAATCTAGAATTTATTCACTGGCTTACCAGGGACAGTTCGTGCTTTTATTTTGACTGCAATTCACAAGTATGACACTGACCAGATATATAAGGTAGAATTTGAAATGGTTCCAGCAAATACCTCGCTTATTTATAAACTTATCAATTTATTTCACATATCTTGATTTGTACAATAACTTATAATATAATTGATAGCGGATGTACCTTTATGATATAATTTCCGGTTTACTAGTAATTTATATCAAATTTGAAATTTCAAATGGAACAGTAGTTATTTATGTATCAAGGCACTGAAGTTCAATTTTTTATCACGAATATGGAATTTAGTTGCCGAGGCCCGTAATAAACCATGTGAGTGATAAAAAGGAACTTCAGTGCCGAGGTACATATTAAGTTTTATTTGAAATCTAAAATTCAAAAAACTGTAAAAAAATTACAATATAGGTTAAGTTTATACATCTGTCAGTTGTCAATTGAAACTGACAGTCAGTGTTGCCAACCTTAAACAGTGAAGTTATCGTAAATAACACTCAAAAATATGTGTTTTGTTCTCAATTTCGTCATCGGAATTAATTAGTTAATTCTTCTAGCAAATTTTGTTTCATGTTATGTCCAAATTTACTATAGTGCGTCAATATATCTGCCAAAATTATCCTAATTGTACAATAATTATTTTACGGTTGCCAACACTGGGTTGCTCAAAATCGTCGTATAATGGGTTACTTTAGGGACGTTTTCTGAGCTTTTAATGACGATTTTGGAGCACTTTAGTGCCGATTTCAAATAAAATATTTTATTTAAAATTTTAAATACAACGGTTCGAATTATTGTACATAATTCTTCACCAGGAAAACAAATGAATAACATAAACAAGTAAATAGAAACAGTAAGTTATAGTGTGTTGTTTACTGCTATGAAAACAAGAAAAATAAATAAAATTATAAATAAAGCTTTAAGATTCATGTTAACAGTTTCTAAAATAAAACATAAATTAACGTTTGCTGCCATCTAGTACAGGGGTAGGCAACATTTTGTATAACAGGGGCCAGAATAAGATTTACATTTCGTACGCGGGCCGTAGTTTAATTTAAACTGTAAATATCTCCTTTTTCTTTATGTTGGGTACTATCCTAATTTAATATTTGTGTTTTTGAATTTGAATATTTATTATTTCTTCTAAAGATCTCGCGGGCCGGATTGGAACTTTACGCGGGCCGGGGGTTGCCCACCCCTGATCTAGTACATTCAAGCGCTAAAACTGGGACTAAAACACCCAAAAACAGAGCTCGTGGTACCAGTCTATGATGTTAAAGATTTCTTTTAAATTTTGTGATAAAATCGTAGAACACACCAAGTTTCAGACAAGTATCCAAATGAATAACATTTCTTTTAAAATCGATATTTTTTGCAGAAAAAACTCTAAACAAAAGTCAGGACTGCCGACATATATCCCAGTTTTGTTTTTCGTGTTCCTGTCTCTAGTTCTAGCCCAGAGTTCAGACGATCTAAAATTGTCAATTCTCCAGAATCCTGTATCTCGTCCCGTATAAATTTCATGTCGTTTGAAGATAGCTACAATAAATTAAACTGTTTCAGTGGAGATAATCGCTTCTATAAAGAAATACTTGTCGTTGATTTCTATTTTTCAACTAAAGATATATTATAGAATAGCGATGAATCTTTATTGCATATTTAATTTTTTTTTATTGAATTTAACCGTGTTTTTTTTACGAAAATTGTTAAGGGCTTCAAGTAAACTGCTGCTTGCAGTTAACCAATTTTATCCAAAATCTAATCAACTCTTCATATAAATATAAGAAGCAAAAATACACAAAATTGTATTTTTTGGTGTTATAGTATTTGAGTTATGCAAGACAAAAAAATCGGTACAGACCATACACACACACATCCATACATACATACATACCGGATATAGAATCAAAATGTGGAATGTAGGGATTTCAATGCTATTTTTTTTATATTGTTGTAAATTTTTACTTTTTCACTTTACAGCAAAAGAGTAAATACAAAAGTTGTTCAGAATTTAAAAATGAATGCAATAAGTCCTATTTTGTTAACTAATTGTTAGTATTTCACGATATATCAATTAAATTAAATTCAATATTTATTTAAAAAATTAGACAAAATCGAAAATTATTTGAGAGTTCAAAAGTAGGTTAATAGTTATTTACTTTACAAGTGGGCAAAGTAAGGAATTACCCACGAGAGAAATTTTAGCTCACGAAGCCGAAGGCTGAGTGAGACAATTTTATCGAGTAGGTAATTCCACTTTGCCCACGTGTGAAGTATAACGTTTTATCCAACACTTCTTAATAAATGAAAAATTTATGAAAGAAATATTATTTGACAGTGACATATGCTTTAAATTTTTAAATTAAAATGTCAATCGAAATAGTTACCAAGGTGTTGTGTGTTGTTATTATTGTTATAAATAAAAAAATACCCACTAGTGGCTTTCCTCAAAATTATACCCACTAGTGGATAATCTGTTACTTTGCTTGTTTAAAATCGCCATAGTTATAGAGCATTTATTGAGAGGTGTTGGATAAAATTTATTTATTTATTTAACAGAAAAAAATGATAAGATATGAATTCTAAAATTGCCATTATATCTTTACAAACTTCTATGAAATTTTCACAGAAAATAATACATTGTAATAAAAAAACTTTTTTCTTCAAACGTCATAAAAGTACGTTGTTATGTATTTGTATTCAACAAGCAGAAGTCCAATATTGTCGCCGCCGGCGTAAAAGTGTATCCTTGGCAACACATTTACGCCGGCGGCGGACAAAGTAAAATATCATACAAAATAGTAAGGTTGTAATTCAATAATTTGACAGTTAAGAATAAAACAAATAAACAAAAATAACAAAATAACATATTCTGTGGCAACTAGAAATACTGGATACGGCAGAATATTTGTTGAAGTTTTGAACATTTTTAAATGTTTTAATATCTATTTTCTATGTTTGAAGAAAAAATAGCATGTGTTATTCGGAGTAAATGTGACTTTGTAGGCTTCGCATGTAATTGTTCGACTCGCTTCGCTCGTCGTTCAAACTTACATGCTCAGCACACAAAGTATCACATTTACTCCTAATAACACAATATACTATTGTTTTCTGAAATGTCAAATAAATTTTATTTTTGAGGAAAATAGTAAATAATTCACTATGTATTCTTGGATAACATGGCTTTAAATAAATTTATTTCAAATTATATAGTCGTTGACGACGTTTCAGCCATGATTACAGCCATCTTCAGGTCTAATTTAAATTACAAAATATAGTTTTATAATGAAGTCATAATATATAATGAAGTTAAGTTTTTAAAAAAGAATTGAACACTAAATAATTTAATTACAAAATGTTGTTGCATAGTGACGTCATTATCTAGTAATATTTTTGATGACGTGCGTCTTCTCCAAAATCATTTTGAGTATACCCAATTTTCTGACCAAAAACCTTTACTCAGAGGTAGGCGAGAGGTAAAAATAGCATTGATATCCCTATATTCTACTACATCCGGTATACAATAAAATTTGACAAGTCTAAGTATTTTTAGGAATAAGCACATACATGACGTGATGATAAAATACCAATGAAATTGTTTATTTCTCGTATTCTTCGAATTTGAACAAAATGAAAATTAATAAAAATATTGCGAACGTATGGAATAAATAGCTCCGTGGTAAATTTACCCTTGTGGTTCCTCTTCCAGTAGCACTAACATCTTTGGTGGTTGACCATGAGATCTGCCTAGATGATGCACCTATTTATATTTGATCTCCAACTACAGCATTCAGCATAAACTAAGCATGTCTCCCATATTCGCATTCCATAAGCACATCAACATCTTGTTCTCCGTGCATCACGTACCATCAAACCCCCCCCTCTCCCTCTAGTGTGAAATATGAGCGCCACGTCCGCTAAAATATTGCCAGTTGTTGTGTATGTGACCGGCTCGAACGGCCCAACAACCAAACAGCGGCAGATTTGCAGACGAAGTACGCCACCGCTTGTAAACAATCGCTTGTCAAGCGCGGAATAACTGCCGCTGCAAGTTGGAGATGAAGTTGGATTTGGTTTGGATGGGATATGCATTTTAATGGTGGTTTATAGCGCGGCTGCAGCCTGAAGTGGTCGAAGGGAAGGGATGGTAGAGATAAACAAAGTAAAGCTGCGTTCGAAGCTAACCAATTATTAGTTATAATCAGCATCTTAAGGTCAACCATATGGGCTGAAGATAGCTTAATATGAACATGACTTTTTTGAAACAATATATAGTTTTTATAATAAATGAAACATATAATGTTTTATACCTACATTTGTAGATAATAGTCCAAAGTTTTGTAATAAATTTTAAAATGCTAATTTTGTTTGCAAATTATTCATGAACATAATTTTCAAAGTAGTAAAATTTATGTCACACGTTCCTATGAACGACTACAATAATGTAAATGATTCGTATATTTATAAATGTGATAGTCTATCTAACTTAGTATGTTGTAGATGACCATATTCATAAATGTACGAATTATTTGCATTACTGTAGTCGTTCATGGGAATGAGAGACACAGTATCAAATTTTTGACAGCAATGTTATAAAAAGTTATAAAATAATGTGAAATAATGTGCACTTATTAAAAACAAATAAATTTAGTTTAAAAGTAAATTTAAGTGATAGTTAAATTTCTTTATAATATTGGGCATAAATGTAAAAGAATAAAAATACTTATTTTAGTTTTAATACCGAAACCATTTGAATCCAAAACCGACATTTTATTTGTACGAAAACCAAAACCGTTCATTTGTATGGTTACCACACAAATTAAAAGATGTACATAGTAAAATAGTTCTGAATTTTTACCAACTAGACTTCAACTAATATTTTTTTTATAGTTTAATGTTATAGCTATCCTTTTCATTCACATATACTCGTATAAATACTAGAATGTTCAAAGACTTCACAATAATGATTGTTTTGTTTTTCGATAAGAATAATTGTAAGTATAGTTTTACTTTAGCTACTATTTTAACTAACTTCGCGGTGTGCTATCGTGTACTGTAGTTTCGATTTCAGAAAATATATATTTATTATTATGATTATTTTTTGACGTTTATTTAAACCAATCAAATGCTTTATTGTGTGTCACGTGTCTGCGTTTTAACCAATCTTGTCATTATTATACTGAGAATAATGCTCTTGTGATTATTCCCGGCAATTTTCTCTGTAGCTTTTTTGTTTTTGTTGACAGATGTCAGATGTAAGATAGGTATCATCAACACAAGTAAAAATGAGCAAAAAAGATGGATTTAGTGACGTGCCTGATGATGAAATCAAAAAATAATCTAATTAAATATAACTCGAGAGTTCGATAAATTAGAAAATAATTCTCCAGTAACTTTCTCAAACTTGTCGCCATTTGGCAATAGCCACTCAAGCCCTACGAGCTTTCGTGGCTATTGCCTGGCAACAAGTTTTCGAAAGATCTGTCAAATTATTTTCAATTTATTCTCACTCTCTTGTTATATTATTACTGAAAACTTTATTCTTTGACTACAAAAATATGTACAATACGTAGTTAGTTTCATTCATTATAATACTTATATTTTGTTTGAAACAAATCATAGTGCACCGTTCGTCATAGCGCCCATAAGGCGTCTGCTCATCCTTAGCTATTAGTAGTTCTTCTCTGTAGATAACTAATGGTATGTCAACATAATTTAAATGGCTTTGGAAGTACGTCTCCGAGGCACAATTAGCTGGAGGAGCGCCGTGTAGCCCAACATCAAAGAGATCGATTCCTATCGGAGCCTGCAGTTAGAAAGGTTTTTACTGAAGCTGAGTGTATTTTTTGTGGAGCAACTCGGAATATTTTATTATTTGAAGATTTACTTTTTTGATAGTGTTTTTATTGCTCACGGGTATTTGACGATCGGTAGTTCTGTTGTTTTATGCGATATTACGATGATGTGTATTTGATTTTAAGGGGATGCTTCTTTTATGCCGTATGCAGTTCAAGATTTTATGGGTGATTTCAGATATTGTAAAATGTTGCCGCATGAGTACTGTCTGTAATTATATTGTTATAACATACAACAGATTTTTTTTTGAGGTATATAACTTTAAAATGAAATAAAACGCATTTAAATCGTAGTAATGGCTTTTTTTGAAAGATAATTTTATGCCATTTTGTTTGAATATGATTTCGAAAAGATGGGCGCCTTGGCTCGAATTAAGCGCAATCTGTAAGTCTAATTTTCGATCACTTTTCGAGGCAGTTGGGGCCGTATATCGACAATAACGCAACGAATGTTGGCTTCCATGTCGTCCATCGACTCGGGTTTATCGACGTAGACTAGCGACTTCAAATATTCCGGCAGAAAATAATCCAAAGATCTTGGAGATCAATCCACAAGTTCATTGCGCTATATTATGTACTCATCAAATGTGTCCCGAAATAAAACAATTGAGGTGCACACTGTGTGACACGTTGCGCTGTCTTGTTGAAACCACCTCTCTTCCACCTTGATAGCATTCAATGGGGTCTTCCAGCATTTTTTTTTTTATTTTGTTTATGAAACTTTATCTATATTGAAGACTATCTACACTTTTAAAAAGTCTTAATTGTTATTCATTAAGCCACAATTATTTTTTTAAATGTTGTGACGTCATTGTAGAGGTGTTGCTGGATCTAAAACAGTGCAGATTGTAAGTAATTGTAGTCATATATTTTTTTACTTATTTTATTATTATTATGACAATAAAATAGAACATTTATGTAACAAAAATTATTTAAATATCTACTGTTTTAGATCTCTACTATGACGTCACAACATTTTTAAAAAATCATTGTGGCTTAATGAATAACAATTACGACTTTTTAAAAGCGTAGATAGTCTTCAATATAGATAAAGTTTCATAAAAAAATATAAAAAAAAATGGTGAAAGACCCAATTGTGAAACGAAAAGAGTCAGTAATCATGGCTCTATAGCGGTCACCATTGGCTGTAACGTTCTGTCCGGTATTATTTTTGAAGAAAAATGAACCAATGATTTATGTTATACTTCATACATGGGTAAAGGCGAATTATCCACTCGATAACATTATCCCACTTAGCTTTCGGCGTCGTGGGCAATTCCTTACTTTGCCCACTTGTTAAGTAAATAACTATTTATTACTTGCAAAAAGTTACCTTCCTATTTATCCGCTGTCAAAACGATAATATTGTTTATTTTTAATGACTTACTTTATATTGGAGTTAAATTATAAGTAATAATATGAGTGAGAATAAATTGAAAATAATTTGACAGGAAACTTGTTGCTTGTGGCTATTATCAAATGGCAACAGTTTTTGAGAAAGATACGAGAATTATTTTCTAATTTATCGAACGATAATATGAGTGAGAGTAAATTGAAAATAATTTGACAGATCTTTCAAAAGATTGTAGCCAGGCAATAGACACGAAAGCCAAATGGTGACAAGTTTGAGAAAGATACTGCAGAATTATTTTCTAATTTATCGAACTCTCGAGTTATATTTAATTAGATTATTTGTTATTTCATTATCAGGCACGTCACTAAATCTATCTTTTTTGCTCATTTTTTAATTGTGTTGATGCTAACTATCTGACATCTGACATTTATTAACAAAAACAAAAAGCTACAGAGATTATTCCCAGTATGATAATGACAGGATTAGTTAAAACGCAGCCATGTGACATACAATAAAACATTTCATTGGTTTTAAGAAACGTGAAAAAATAATCAGTAACAGATGACGAAATTTCAATGGTGTCTCATACAGCAAAAACTTGGCCGACTTGGCGATCACAACGTCTAATGATAATAATTCTTATTGAAGCGCACAGGATTGGAAACAATCGTAACTGCATAGTTCAATAGTTCAACACTTTGAGTAGAGTTTGTAATAGTTGTATTGACGCAAACAAGAGCATAAGTTTGTAACTGCATCCTCTGGCTCTGGATCCAGTTCCACTTGCAAACTAAAGCGTTCTTGTGATTCTGTAATCACAAACTAGTCTTCTTGTTGTTAGAGAAGTCGAGACTGGGATTAATTTACCACTGTCTGCAATCGTAGAATCGTTCGAAGGCTCTTGTAAAGTTGCCGACGTTTTAGAAAAATTTTGGTGGAGGTGCTACTTTTGTACAGCGAACGTAACCTCTCCTTATATCACTATAATTCATAAACACATTCAATTAGCAGTCAAATAAATGTTTATTTTGATATCTTATATACAAAAAAATAAACAAAAAAAAAACAAAAATACGGAAATTTCCCCAAATATGACTAAAAATTTAAATTTTTTTTATTACATTTCTTTATAATATTCGCGGCAGGAAACCCATTGCAGCAGAGCGCATCGTCATATTTCTAATATTTTTCGAGATAAGACGATTTTTTATATTTTCCGAAGAGCAACTTTGAGGAGCTGTAACTCGAAAACTATACAAAATATCGAAAAATATCTCCAGTTTTGTGTTTTTCGTACCATTTATAATAAATTAGTAAATTTTGATAATTTTGAATTTTTTAAAATTTTTTTTTCAAAATGTTGATTTGAGATATCTTGACAAGTATGAAAGATACAGACTTGCAGTGTTCACCAACCGATTCAGCTCCACGAAATACATAAACCCTGAAAATTTTAGAAAATTCGGACAACCGGTTGAAATTTTAGAGCAAAAAGTCTGAAAATGGCCAAATTCAGGCCAAACGTCAAGGGGTATCACTTGACTTTTGGGACAAAAAACGCCAATTTTAGGCTTTTTGCTCTAACTTTCCCTCCCGTAAAGCGATTTTTATGAAACTTTGAATACTTATGTATGTCGACGAGCTGAATCGATTGGTGAACACTGCAAATCTGTATCTTTAATATTTGTCGAGTTATCGCTGATCGAAATTTTGAACAAAAATACAAAAAAAATTCAAAATTTTAAAAATTTGCTAATTTGTTATACAAGGCACCAGAAAAGCTAAGCTGAAGAGATTTTTTAGATATCTCGTGTAGTTTTTGAATTACAGGCCCTTAAAGTTGCACTTCGAAAAATACCAAAAATCGACGTATCTCGAAAAATATTAGAGATATGACTATGCGCTCTGCTACAATGGGTTTCTTAGCGCTTATATTATAAAGAAATGTAATAAAAAAATATTACAATTTTAAGTGAGGATATTCCGTGAGTTTCAAATTTTTCTATCGGTATGTGAATCTCTATTGAATGATTAATAATTACAGTCTCTGTTA
Source organism: Poecilus cupreus (assembly GCA_963942605.1). Taxonomy (NCBI): domain Eukaryota; kingdom Metazoa; phylum Arthropoda; class Insecta; order Coleoptera; family Carabidae; genus Poecilus; species Poecilus cupreus. The sequence continues at coordinate 2,779,122 of OZ012721.1, read as the reverse complement.
TTTGTTTGTTATCATAGCAACTAAAATTAGTTTATTAAACATATAATTCAGTTTTGTCAAAAGAAGCAAACAAAATCTGGTGTGGGCACCACACTATTTTCTTATACAAATAAAACCAACTGAACACGTATGACTTGTTCCTTGCGTATGACTATTTTAAAATAGAAATCTGTTAATATCTAGTCAGCAAAACTTTCTAACTAATAATACAAATATTACTTACATTTATAATATTTCACAAGATACATATTTTTGAAACTTCGCAATTATTTGACATATTAAAAATGTTTTCGTTTTTGTTGAAAATAAATAAATAAAAATTGAGACACAATTGCCCCTGTTTCCCGCCCGGTAGAACGCCACTGGATTGGTGGTATCGCTAGCAACATACAGAGTACAGTACAAAGTACCGAGTGTCGAAAATAGCAGCGCATTCGGAATCACCCGTCGTCCGTATCGATTTGACCAATCTTAGACGAACAAAACGATTTCTGCAGAACTAAACTATAAATTCTGTAATATGTTTATTAATATTTATTTATAATTATTTTGGAACAATAACATTGTATATTAGTTCATAGTTCTTTCGAAAATACATCTTACTTTAACTGTGCCAAATGTTGTTGTATTTTTTGTAGATTGAGGTTCGGTATTTTTTGTTTATTTCACTCAATTTATTCTCTAGTTTATTAGTGTATAAAACAAAAAATATCGTATCAAAAGATGACAGCTAGAATAATAATCATAAGCTATGATGATATATTCTGGACAATGTACAACTATTCAGCAATTACTGCCGCGATTACAGCGCTCCAATCCTCCAAGCGGCAATTTCTTGATTCATTGATTGTACAATTCTTAATCATTTCTCAAAGATGCTTCTAACATAACAAAAAAAATTATATATTTTTTGAAGTGTATATAGTTCCTACCAGCGACGCTAGTCGTCGCGGGCGTCACTTATGAAGCCGTCCTAACATGTTTGTGCCTGTGCTGCTCGGATAGTAGTTCAGGCTTTGTCCGCTTGTGCGCTGAACGTTGTTGGCGCTGCGCTCTGGTGGATGAATGTTGTACTGAATTAAAACCAGTGAAGGTTCATTACAAAGCGACTGTGGCGACGACTAGGTGTTCGAGCGAGAATTTTTTCGACGTGGAACTTGAGAACTAACATGATTATCGTTTCGGTGTAGCGGTAGAAATATAAACGAAAATATTATTGAATGAAGAGCAAATTATGACAATTATAATTTTTATCTATTCACTTTACAGTAAAAGTGTAAATACAGTAGTTGTTCAGAATTTTAAGATGCATACGGTCCATTTCGTTACAAATATTAGTCAAATTAAAATCAATATTTGTTAAGAAAATTGTAACACGGTCATAGAAAATTGAACAAAAACGAAATATGTTTGACATTTCATAAAACAGTTTTAAGATTATTTTTTTATTTATCCAACACCTTTCAATAAATGCTCTATAACTATGGCTATTTTAAACTAGCAAAGTAACAGATTACCCACTAGTGGGTATAATTTTGAGGAAAGTCGCTAGTGAGTATTTTTTTATTTATAACAATAATAATAACACACAAGACCTTGGTAACTACTACGTTTAACATTTTAATTTAAAAATTTAAAGCATATCACTGTCAAATAATATTTTTGTAATAAATTTTTTATTTATTAAGAGGTGTTGGATAAAACGTTATACTTCACACGTGGGCAAAGTGGAATTACCCACTCGATAAAATTATCACACTCAGCCATTAGCTTCGTGTGCTAAAATTTCTCTCGTGGGTAATTCCTTACTTTGCCTACTTGTAAAGTAAATAACTATTATATATTCAAATTCCTCAATACATCATTACAATCTTCTATGAAATTTCTGCAGAAAATACAACACAATAAATTTAAATCTGTTTTCGGAAATGTCAAATATTTTTCGTTTTTGTTTTATTTTTTAGGGTTATATTATAATTTTTCTAATAAATATTAATTTTAACTTGCTTCATATATTGCGAAATACTAACATTTAGGTAACCAAAAGAGTCTTATTGCATGCATTTAAAAATTCTAAACCACTTTTACATTTATACCTTTGCTGTAGTGAATAGATAAAAATTTACTGCAATATTAATAAATAGCATAGAAATCTCTAAATTCCATATTTCAATGAGGTCATACACTTAAAAAAAAGTTGTGTTTTTTTACAAATTATAAAAATTTAGATCAGTTTAGTCACATATTATTCAATAATTCTTACAATTTTTCAACTTTTCATTTATAATTTCCTTTCTGAAGTTTATCGGTTGCAAAATCGTGATGTCATCTTGTATTTGAATGTAAAGCATGGCAAGGCGAAATAAGTGTTGATAACAAATAAAAACTTGCTTTTCAGTGTTGTAATAATGACTTATTATTATTAAAATGAATACTCCGATAAATTAAATTAGATATTCGTTATTTATAACATTTTTAGTCAAAGAGTTTAGGACATGTTAGAACAAAATGCTTTGTTGTACTATATCTTGTCGCTTGTCGGTAATGTCGGTAGTCTCATTATCACACCTGTCATCTCAAGTCATATATGTTGCAGTTAACAACGATTTTACAATTAAACTTATGTTATATTAGTTATATTATTTTGCCCAGGTAATGTGAATAAACTATATTTGTAAAAACCTCTCAGTAAATAACAATGACTGATAAGTCAATTTGACAGTTGGTGTAGTTCCTCGCTCTGCGCAAGAGCGTGTTTCGTAGAATTACAAGATGATGCAGGTGCTGACGTCACAAGCGAAAAATTTTAAATGGGATGCCAATTTCAAAAAATCGTTTCTTAATAACTAAATGCCTTTTAATTTTAAAAATAGTTTCTATATTTATAAGTTTACTCAAACTTACAGAAAAAAATTAAAGGACCAAAAACAGAGTCAAATTGTGTATTTCATATAACAATTGTATAATTCATCCTGCATAAAATTTCTTTCACGGCAATTTCAAATTTCAATATCCTTTGTGGTTAATAGCATAAAGTTTTTACGATTCGAAAACAAAGGGCTTGAAAACAGCGCTGCCAACTTCACAGTGTCCATTCCCCCATTTCCTAACTCGACAAACCGCCAAAAGTTAAATGGGACTTGCTGTTGACATAGGGGAGCGCATTAAATCACTGTTTCCCGTATTTCGAATCACAGCCACTCGTGGTGCTGCTGTCGCTTACAAGATGCAAATTCACGTGCGACAATGGACACAAAGATCTCATTTGTCTCCGGCGATGCTATTGGTCACTGCGGTGGAGAACAATGCGATGCCACGCCCACTTTTCTCATTACTGCATTCGTTAAACACAACTTTCGTAAATGAAATTGCTGTGTTTTTGCTTCCATAACTCAAAATATAATGATGATCATTGATTATTGTCAAATTTAATATTTAGAATTTAGATGCTAAATAAGGCGTAAGGTGTATTTTCAAAAAGATTTTAAAAAAAATATTAGCTGCAATATTTGTTTGAAACTTTTTCTTTACTTACTCTATTTTAAACCATTTAGAAATTAAAGTGTGAATATACCGTTAGAAATACATTACATCAAATGAGAATAACGATTTTTGAGATAAAAAATAACCGAAATTGTAGCTAAACAACGCGAAAAATCGGAAAATAAAGTGTGCTGTGGAGTAAAAGGGTGTAATAATGTCCCGTAAAAATCTGGACTTTACATTCCATTATTTTCCGAAGCTGGACAAACGTTTTATTTATGAAGTAAACCAATTTGAAGTGCGAAAAAAACTTGGAAAAAACTAACAAAAGTAAACAACATGAATGCGTTTACAATAAATAACATGCTCTGTATATTTTGTACCAGACGGTTATATACCTACATCTAAGTAAGTAAAATTTTAGGTTATAATACGAATTTTGCTCCGAAATCTTTTCACTTTTTATTTAACTAAGTTCATAAATTAAAGTAAATCTGTATTAAAAGTTAATGTTCTTTATATTTGTTCATTTTTAATAATTGTTTATTTAGTTGATTTAGATCAAGAAACGTACAACTAACTTATAATAGTACAACAACAAAGCAATATAGTTTTAGCATTTTTCACCCAAAACCAGCCATGCAGGAACAAAACACTCATCACTTGTTCATCTCCTACAATTTTCCTATTAATTTGATGGGGATCACCTCGTAAATTCGACGTTGACAAACAGAAAGCCACTACACCCACAGCCACTGTCACTTTCATTTAATTTTTTCCCGCATTTAATCAATTGTCAAGTATATAAAATGCGTTCAGCTTCTTTAAAATTTAGTTTGCAGGATCTGTTGTAGCATATTCGCAAATATCATTAATCGCTATACTCATTTTTTATATTTTATACGCTAACAGCACTAATGTCACAATCTAATCTTCACCTTAATTGACGCCACTATAGATAGGCCACGCCCCCATGTCAGATACCAATACCTAAAATTAAAATTAAGATCACAAAGTTCAAAGAAACATTAACATTTTTAGTAAGGAAAATAGAACTTTAGGTAGACCATTTCATTGCAACAAAATAGGTACCCCTTTCCATTTAAAAAAATATAACTTTCATTCTTCACGCCACATCCAGATAATTTTATTTTACCAATCGTATAATTACGTCCCCTTCCTTGTTTTATAAGCCAGTGAATTAATTTTTGCTTTAAAGTTATTAGTTATCCATTAAAACAGATTGATTGCTTTAAAATACTTAAACTGTATACTATTTAAGTGATGATGTGTTAGAAATAAATGATTAATTATTTACACATTTGCCAAATATTAGTTTATTATTATAATAATTAACGTCTCATTTAAACTAGACTTATTTATTTTGAAGTGTCTAATTCTTATAATTAATTTATATTTTTGGAAGAAACTGAAAGTACCGACTGTGATATAAATCTTATGAGAATATAATTGAGCAAACATTTCTACAAGCACGCAAGGTCTAAATTAAAGTGACACATTTTTGACGTGTTATATGATGTGGTTACAGCGAACTTCCCCAAGGACGAAGCACGAATTAAACTTTACTATTGGAGTGAAATATAGCATGGTATGATATGTAGATAAATAGAGGAACATTTTTTGGTGGAGTTGCCAATAATTACAATTTTCTATTAATGTTTTATAAAAATTTAAATAAAAACGCAAGTATGGGGAGAATACATTTTGCATTATAAATAATAATAAGAAGAAGAGAATTCCATTGCTGGAATGGCCTCTTTGCAGCCTCGATTTATCGCCAAACGAATCCATATAAAATCATTTGAAAAAAATTTGCAAACTCAAAGAACTGCGAGACAGACTGTAGGAAATTTAGGATTCCTTCGCTAGAAAAGAATATCAACAATTTATGGGTACTAAACAGTTTTAAAAAGTAAAAATGGAGTTACACAAAAAAGTTTGCCAGCTTTACAATTTATTAAGTTAAAATGTCAATCGAAGTAGTTACCAAGGTGTTGTGTGTTATTGTTATGTTATAAATAAAAAAATCCCTCACTAGTGACTTTTCTCAAAATTATACCCATTAGTGCCATAGTTATAGAGCATTTATTGAGAGGTGTTGGATAAACATTTTTTTCACGACATGGTAGGAAACCCCACCGTTCTTCTCCCGAAATAGTGAGGAAAATATGTTGTTCCTTTCTAGAGAGGAAATTATAGAAGTGTTAACAATATGAATGTTATTTCAAAAAAAATTATTATAAAAATTATAAATAAATTTCTAATTTGATTGAAAATCCTTATTTTAGTGATATACATACTTTAAATTATTTTATGTCATACTGGTTACTTATGTTACATTTTTCGGACTATTTATCGTACGAAAAGTGAAACTTTAAAGTCCTAGGACTTTAAAGTAAAATTTGACTTTTAATTGGTTCATTATTTATAAACAAATACTTGTTCCTATAGAAATTGTTATTTAGCCTACTTATATCAACTCATATTTATATGAATTTTTGATAATTTCTGTTAATAAATTCTATAATTTAACAACTTAACGCAAGTAATTACGGCCTCGGCTACCCGCCTCGGCCGTAAACAACTTGCTCATACCTTAAAGATTCACTTTTCGTTCTAGATACATAAAATACTATTACAATTATGTCTTATATTTTTCTGTTTCTTATTAAATCACTATTTGACAACTTATTTAAAATTGGTTCATTGGTAACACTGCTACACCGCCTTGTGTTTAATAACCTAACTTTTAACGTGTCAGTCTGTCAGTTGTGTTCTCAAAGTGTATTTTAGGTCCGAGCAAATCGTTTTTAGAAACATGTGAAAAAAATGTTGTGTCTAACAAGAGAGGAAAGCTCTTCTTCCACTCTCGTTCGAAATGCCTCACTCGCTGCGCTCATGAGGTAATCTTTGAACTCGAGGGGGAAAAAGGAGCGCTTTCCTCTCTAGTTTGACAAACAACTATTTCTTTCAACTTTTGTAAAACATTAAAACGTAAAATTTGAAACGAGTGAACTCATGTGAATTTGGGCTCGTTTGTGATTTCTTTCATCAACTTTCGACTGAGACTGACTGTTTGTGTTTGTTGCAGGACACAGTATGGCCCCAGCACACCGGCACACCTCAGGGAGAAGTCTGGTTCTGTCACTGCTCTACGTGCAAATCATCTGTATTCGGGTTACTAGCGGTAAGTTATCTATATCTACAGCGCTCCGCCCCGTCCAATATCGACTACTCGGACGATATACGACCTGATCTCTATTAAAATAGTTTCTCCGGTGCAACAAATTTTACTAGCGCGGTTTCGAGGGCCCATATACTTTACTAGCAGCAAATAGACGTTATTGGTAGAAGATGGAGAGAGGCTATATAGTTATTAGTTTTCGCGAAATGCTCAACGTGACAAATTCACCACGCTAGCAAGGCTTGATTCTCTGACAATAATATATGTATAATAAATAATATTAAAAATGCAAATAACAAATCAAATTTTATAAATATGATTAATAGTTCACTTAGTAGACTTATTAGTCTTAGTAGTAAATTCAAGAGTCGTTTTAAATGTGTTATATTAATACTATTTTTATTATTATTCTGGCAAATAATTTATAAACTCATCGGCCAGACGAACAAAAATTAGTATTTAATCATAATGACCTAAAATATTATTAGAAGTGTACCTACAAAGTTATACATCAATAATTAGAAAAAATAAACTTTTTTACTATACTTATATATTTATATATTTGTATCATATCTCACATATAAGCCACAAAAAAATAGTATATTATTCAATGAGCATGTAATGTGTACTATTACTCTTGATAATGAAGTTTTCATTACGAGCGAAAGCGAGTAATGTAAATCATTCAAATGAGTAATAGCCATTACATGCGAGTAGAATACTATACTTTATCCACAACATTTCGTCAAATATTTTTTTTTGAAATTATAGTAGAATTTTTGCTTTGACAAATACAAAAAACTATTTGTTTATGAACATAGACAAATTATAGCAACCATCACTAGGCTACGTACTGTTGTAACAGAATTTTGAAGTGATTTGTCATTTAGCAGAAAATCTCAATACCAATTATTCAGCTTCAATTTAAACTTACAAAAAAAAGTATAAAGCATGACAAAATTAGTGTCTTTGGTTTTTTATGTGGATAAAATTACTTAAAAATCATTTTGATTTTACTTTTTTGACAGGTAAGATTTGAATTTAACATAACGAGTGAATAATATTAATACATCGAACTATCAATATTATTTCATTAGGAATAGTAACAGTAACAGTAAACAAGGAAAGTAACAGATTACAAACTAGTGGGTATAATTTTGAGAAAAGTCACTAGTGATTAATTTTCTATTTATAAAAATAATAATAACACACCTTGTTAAGTTCGATTGACATTTATATTTTATCAATTGATGACCTTTTTGATGCTTGAATTATATTATTTAAGAGTTGTGGATAAAATATTTTTCTATGCCACTGGTCAAACAATAAAAATATGCACCTTTATTAATTCAAACATTTTTTTTTCAATATGAAATTGTTTATAAATTATTTCAAAGTAAATAAATCACTGAAAATGTGATTCATAATAATTTTTGTTTGTGTAAAACTAATTTCAAATGATGCTATTTTCTATTTTGATAAACGTCCGGTTAAGAGTACCGTTGAAATTACAACATTTTTTGAAAATTTACCACCTTATTAGTAAGTAATCAATAGTTATATGACGAGTGCTTAGAATTTAATCGATTAAATTTGACATGTCTGGCTTATGCAATAAATTTTCCTTAAAAAATGTTTGAGTATAACACTTTTTTAAAAGCAAAAATTTATAGATAAGCTAGATGAGCTAGACATATAATTTAATCGATTCAATTCTTTAGACGACAGATATATGTCAAGATTATTATGAATTCATAATGCGAACTATTTATATTTGCTGAAGAAATTGTACTAAAACATTGATTTTGAAACATTTTCACATAAATAAATCGGTATGTACATACATAGACAAAAAGCACCTTATTTAAATAATAAAATTTTGAATGTTTTTTTACTTGTCAAATAAATGACAAAAAACAATAAATTAAAATAGCTTGAATTGAAAATTCGGCATGTTTAAAGATATAGAATACCAGTAAAGTTAAAAACCATGTAAGTATCTTGCTTCTGCAACTAATTATCCATCTAAATGTTCAAAATTTGCATAAGCTAATTTCAATTTAATCGCAGTCAAACAGCATGGTGCAATTTAATCACTTGTTTAAAATGCACAACAATGGAAAATGAGACATTCTAATTAGTCAAATTTGTAATGAGTGTCATAATTATGTATTATTTGTTACAATTGTTTAGACAATTTCGTGTATAATGACATTTCTAACAGAAAAAAAGAAAGCATGATTTCTCTATCCCACTCTATGTAAGTGGAAAGATTGAAGTTAGCATATTTTGCAATCTGTACATACAATTACAATTTTGTGGGTGTGAACGCTAACATTACTTCCCATAAGTTAAACCAGAACTAATTTATAATGATAGCTGGTATATTTAATACTAATAATCAACTAATAGTTTTCCTTATTTTATACTGCACATACATCTGTAAGATAATTGTTATAGAGCAAAGTATTCGCAATTTTGTTAAAACTCCAACTCTCACAGCAAACTTTGCATTCTTCTTCAGCAACCAGATTTATTTTTTTTTATACATGTGTAAACAATTTCGCCCTGAATATTCTCACAAAAACAAACACAATCCAACTGCAACGTTCCAATGTTGGTTGTGACTGCACCAAAGAGATGTACCTTCTCCTCAAATGATTTTTCAGTTGATTCGTAGCCTCGATTCAGATGATAATTTTATCGAGATGATGCCCTGTTAAAATATAAAATTTGTTTGTTTGCTCGCCTGATGAGATCTGAATTTGAAATGAGTCGATGTTTGCTCTAAAATTGATTGTGGGGCCGTGGATGAGCGACTCGCGGTGAATTCTATAGAAATTTGCATTTTCGATGAAATTTGCGTGATGTTTTTGTTAGTTCAGTTATTTTACTGACTGTTATGTTGGAATTTGTGTCAGTAACTTAATTTTACTTTATTTAGCAGTGGAATATTGTTGCTCGCGTTGTTATTTGACGCCATTGTACGCGCAAAAATATAAAATTCTCATTCACATATTAAAATTTTTACTGAAATGAGTGAAATTGATATATTCTGAAAATTTTGTCATGTATAGAGCAATCTAAAATATTTAATCTAACCCTTAAGCGTTAAAGTAATGAGAAAATACCTATGCGCATATAGAAGAAATTATCTTCATCACTAAAAGCAAAAGGGATAAAATCAAGATTAAACAATTTGGGGTTCAATCTTAATCACTGACTTTATTAACAAGTTATCGACATACAACTGATATACAGGGTGTTTCATAACTTCGAGTACAAACGTTATTGGTATATGTTGTTTGATATGCTGATTACGAATCTAAAAGAATTTTTTTTTAATTCGAAAAATTAAGGGTTGTTTACCTAAAATATTTTTTGTAGTACTGCACTGGATTCGCTTTCCTATTAAACACAAACAATGAAGTAGGTAATCAACAATTTAAATTACATAATACTAGTAAAATAAACAAACAAAATTTAAATATTTTTAATGAAACGATAATTATTAACATAATCATCCACCCAGTGGCAGTGGCAACGAAAAATTTTGGACTGGGAAACGGAAAATATTAAAAAAAAAATTCTTTTTGATTCGTAATCAGCATATAAAATAACATATACCATTAACGTATGTACCTGAGGTTATGAAACACCCTGTATAGAAAATACCAGTATTTTGTGAAAACTGTAACTTCAGAGATCTACACTGACTGAAAAACTAACAGACTGACAGACTGACCTAACCTAACTTAACAGACTGACAGACTGATAGATTGACAAACTGTCAGAGTGACAGACTGACCTAACCTGACAGACTGACTTAACCTAACCTGACAGACGGACAGAGTGACAGACTGTCAGAGTGACAGACTTACCTAAACTAACCTGGCAGACGGACAGAATGACAGACTGATAGATTGACAGACTGTCAGAGTGACAGACAGACAGACTGACCTAACCTAACCTGACAGACTGACAGACCGACAGACAGATAGACAGACACACACACAAACATCATCGCGAAACTATTAAAATCGTATTCTAAGGATCCTAAAACGTGCTCATCCATTGAAAACTCACTACCGAATTTTTAGCATGATTCCTATACCTCCCTTACAGGATGTTACGGGAGGTAAAAATGATTTTTGATGAAATTTACTATTATGTATGTGAAATATTATTTATCACTTTGAACAAGACTGTGCAACATGTTGTTACATAGCAACCGTGTTGTACAAACAAGTGTTAGACAAAGAAGGGTGGCCCTAGGACATCTATCTGTGTCAGTCTCGTTTTTCGCTTTAATAAAATCCCACAATTTGCTGTTCCAGTATGACTATATTTCAGTAGCGTGAAATAATAAAATATAACGAAAATTGCAAGTATAAGAACAATCGATAAATTCCTGCGTTTATCCCAAAATAATCTCCAACTCATTTAGGAACAATACTGGCTTATTATCAGCTAAAAATAATCGTGGGGGATGCCACCACCGTCGCAGCGCGTGGAGTTCGTCGTTCGTCGTTACTTTAAATAGTTTCAGCGACTCCGATAAGAACAGCGAACAGCGAGTCAAGTCCCAGCTCCCAGCCCAGTCGACATTTCACAGGAAGTTCACGAGGAGTCCTGTGGGCTGGGCGTGGCCGGGAGAGGAGACGAGAGACTGAGAGGCTCTCCTAGAGGGGCATTATGCGAGAACATGCGTGATTGCCGCGGAACAAGGGTTGAGGGTTTATGCAGTGATAATGGAAGGGAGGATGGTAATTTGATGGAGGTGATTTCTTGATTGTTACTGTTTGTTTTCTCTTCATTGTAGGTGTAGTAAAAGTTGTAACTGTCTAAAAGATTTTTTTCTACTCGTAAATGTATTCTCATTATTTTAATTTGTTCGATTAATTGTAGTAGTCATAATTCACTCTTTTCACCACCACATAACTTGCCGAAATAGTATATTGTGTTATTAGGAGTAAATGTGATACTTTGGGTGCTGAGCATGTAAGTTTGAACGACGAGCGAAGCGAGTCGGACAATTACATGCGAACCATACAAAGTCACATACTCCGAATAACACAAGCTATTTTTTCTTCAAACATAGAAAATAAACATTAAAACATTAAAAAATGCTCAAAACTTCAACAAATATTCTGCCGTATCCAGTATTTCTAGTTGCCACAGAATATGTTATTTTGTTATTTTTGTTTATTTGTTTTATTCTTAACGGTCAAATTATTGAATTACAACCTTACTATTTTGCATGATATTTTACTTTGTTCGCCGCCGGAGTAAATGTGTTGTCAAGGAAACACTTTTATGCCGGCGGCGACAATATTGAACTTCTGCTTGTTGAATACAAATACGTAACAACGTACTTTTATATATATATATATATATATATATATATATATATATATATATATATATATTGTACAACAAGCATGGAATGGTACTCATTTACTACGAATATGAAATGGACATTCCATGCGAGTTGTACACTATATTTTTTCTACAACCACGACATTAAATTATTTTTTAATAATAAATTTGTGCCGCTTTTACCATTCCAATTTTTAACAATTCTAAAAAAGTATCCTAGCAATGGCACCTGTACTGAAGTGGAATGACCTGTATTGAAATACTCACAAAACAAATTCATTTCGCACGAAGCTTGCAATGTACCTCATTTCCTTAGCAACAACAAACATACAATGAACAGATTTCTTAGTGGTCGTAGAAAAATGTTTATTTCTAAATGGTACGAAATATTGAAAAAAGTTTCAAATAAAAATTTTAACAAATACTACGTTACATCTTTTCATTTATTCAGGGATGGTAACCTTTAAAATGATCGGTTTTAGTTTCAGTTTTGCTAATTCTGTAAATAAAATTTCGGTTTTGGTTATGGTTCCGGTTTTTATAAAACAATCGGTTTTATTGAAAGGGTTTCGGTACGAATATTTATTCGGTATTTTATTCGTAGATGGAAATATCGGCCCCTAAATGTACTAGTTTAAAACGACGTTATTAAATAATTAATGTTGGATTTATCTAATAAAACATCTTCTAATGTCTCTTCATCCATGTTTATCCATACACTTATCTAAATTTGACTAATCCTAAGAAAAAAAAAACTGAATGAATTATGGCAATTCAATTAACACTTTCAAACTATTTTTAAAATACTAATTTATACATTTACCCAACAAGAAAACATTTTTAACGGTCAACCGAAAAATAAAAATACGTTTTGCTTTCGGTTCCGATTTTGTATGTTTGAAATTTCGGTTCCGGTTTCGAATTCGGTCATGAAATTTTTTCGGTTAACGGTTTCGGTTACCATCCTTGCATTTATTTACTGAGATATGCTAAAAAAATCTGATAGACCTACTACCTTTTTCGATTGATAGATTGCGCCCAAAATCTAATCAGCTCGTAACATGCAGATCTAAATTTGAAATTTGATATAACATTAAATTTTGAGTTATTGTGGACGAAAAAATTGTCACATACATACACACAGACAGACGTCATCGTGAAAATAATGAAATTCCTTCATATATGGGCGGGAGGTAAATATCTGATAGGCCTTTAAATAAACTAGCACTTTTGGTTGATGGATTTCTAGAAAAATCTACTCAGTTTGTCACTTGAACATCCAGATTCTAAATAAGTAATTTTTAAATGATATCATTAGATTTTGACTTATCGTGTACCATAAAAATAGTGAAATCGCATTCTAGGAACTCTAAATCGTTTGAATCGAAATTTTTGAACTGTCACAATACCTCCCTGACATTTTTGTATACATTAACAGGTCTTACCAATCTCATAAATAAATTTCTAACAAAATGCTACATACAGGTCTGTTTGAACGTCAGTAGAAAATATTTCAATCCGCCTACAAAATTGTACCGTATGCCAATAATCGACAGTCTATTACATCGTAGTAACGCCCTTCCCAGCGCATGTTATACTCTGTCAAATACCATAATAACAAATAATGCCGCAGTAAACCACGGCGAATTACCAGTAACCACACTCTTTACTTTTGTGGGCACGCAATGTATAATTTCGTTGTTTTCCAAATTGTGCTCAATTATTTATCGATTAAATTTGACAGGGAGAAATGAAGCGAAATATTTGAAGATTGAAGAAATTATAAGTATGGGTTTCTGCGTATTCCATCAGGAATCAATTACCCCTGTTTTCGTAAGAGTACAGTTTATGCTTTGGCGAATAATTATTGGGAGCTTATCAACACAAAACGAAAAAGAGGAAGATAATAATTTTATATTTGAACTACGCAGTTTATAAGCAAACTTGCAAAATGGAACTACTTGGCTAAAATTAAATAAATAAATATATCTCCACTGCAAAATGTATGTAAAAATCTGGTGTGGGCACCACATTACTTTCTTATACAAATAAAACCAACTGAACACGTATGACTTGTTCCTTGCGTATGACTTTATTTTGATGATTATTGTAGATGATGATAAACCTGTTTAATTTTTTCTTCTCGTAACTATAATTTTATTTTAAAATAGGTATTAATTTATATCTAGAGTCCTTAAAACTTTCTAACTAATAATACAAATATTGCTTTTGTGATATTTCAAACGACACATATTTTTGACACTTCATAATTATTTAACACGTTTGACACATAGATGTTAAAAATGTTTTAGTTTTTGTTCGCATTGTAATTAAGATTATTGAAATATATTCTGAAATATATAATTTAGTTTTTCTCAAAATTAGAAGCATGCACAAGAAAAGTACAAATAACATTTTATATTCCAAATATTTTTGCTAACATCTTTCATTTGAAACTTTTTCTCGCAGATGATTCTATTTAAAAAAAAAAAATGGAATTTATTGTTTGGTGTGTCCAGTAAACTTCCTCTTCCGGTCTTTCAATTTCATTCAAAATCAACTCAGCTCTTCATATTTTCATGAAACTTATAAATTCCAAGTTTCGTTTACGTATCTTGTCTCGTTCGTGAGATATTGCGCACACGGATATCCATCCATCCATCCTCACACACAGACATCATTGAGAAATTGGTCTTAATGGATTCAGTGGACGTCAAAATATGTAGTTCCGCAAAAATCTCGTCAACGATTTTTTTCATGATTCCAATACTTCTATATACTTTGTATAAGAAAATAAAAATGCAAATTTATGTAAAAACTTGATGTTACATATTTATTTACATCTATTTAAACAGAACGTGCATAAAACTAAAGAAAATTAAATTAACATTCAGCAAATAAACAAAATAGAAAAAATACTGATCCTCTGTTGCAACCTCTTGGTTATTGGGGCGTAAAACTGCCAAAAATAATTTTCAGGGGCCAAACGGGAAAAATTATAAATTAGTATACTTGAATACATCACCTATGATATAAAATTTAATTTTAGGACAACACCAAAAAAAAAAAAAATAACAGGGGTGTTTTTACTTACATTTGCACCTCTTTCTAAATATGTTTCATTTGAAATGTGTGTTTGCTTTCTGCATTAGAAATGTTAGAATCAATCTCTTGTATTTCGTCATTTTCATCTTCCCTCTCGATAATTAAAGTATCATACAACTCACTTTCAGTTAAAAACACACCGAGACATGTTAATTATAAAATCAACGTAACTGGTACAGTGGGGTCAACAGAGACCCCCAATTGTTGTTATCTCCTTAACTAAGAAATATATAGATTTGTGTGACCGTCACTAAATCGAGTGTGCCGATTAATGAAGCTACTGAAAAACTCAAACATTTAGTTTCAAATTTTAACACTAAACAACTAGATTTAAAAACCTCACTATACTAGTTAAGGATTAAGTTATAAACAGATTAGATTTTGGTAGCAATCCATCAACCGGAAGTGGTAGTTTACTTGAAGTCTAATCGAGTATTTTGGGCATATCTCAATGATTAATTGATTTAAAATAAATTTTGCAATGTAAAATAATATTAGCTTGAATTTTTATTTGAAACTTTTGTCTGCCGTTTAAATGCAGTTTATGCTAGAGGGTGACGTATTGGGTGCATTAGATTTTTTTAATGGTGATCATTTCCCAGAAGGTCAATTTCCAATGAAAATTAAATCGTAAGCATCTTTGGCGGTACTTGAGATGGCAATCTTGGGTCGGGCTACTTGGCTGCTTAAAAATCAAATTCACTTAATCAAACATCCTTTGTTACCACCGCCATCCAACGAACAAAAGAAAAACTTATTTTCTATTGAAGGAGTTCTCTTTTTACAAATACCCAGGGGTTTAATTCTGCGATAGAGACGCTCTTCATTCTGATCTGCGATATCAGTCAAGTGCAAATTCATTCTGGGAATAGATTTGTAGAGTGGTTTTTGAGATAGCAAACAAAATTTCACGGTATGTGAGTTAGGAGTTAATTGTTTTTACCTCTTTCACATACCGGGTATGCAATATTTACTAAACTATCATTTATGTGTTACATACTAGATGTCAGTTTATATATCAGCATATTATTCCAGATTTTTGTTTTGTGTGCTCACTTATAGGATGGCGAATCCAAGGACGCATCATAGCATTTTTAATGTTATTATTGAAATGTTTAATTATTGACTTCCCTAATTATTTTACGTTAAAAAAGTTCAATAGTTTATTGTAGAGGAATTTCTGCATTTTTTACTTTCTTATACAAAGTATAAGGAAGTATTGGAATCACGAAAAAAATCGTTGACGAGATTTTTGCGGAAATAGATATTTTGACGTCCACTGAATCCGTTAAGACCAATTTCTCAATGATGTCTGTGTGTGAGGATGGATGGATGGCTGGATAGATGCATGGATAGATGGATGGATGGATAGATGTCCGTGTGCGCAATATCTCATGAACGAGACAAGATATGAAAACGAAACTTGGAATTTATAAGTTTCATGAAAATATGAAGAGCTGAGTTGATTTTGAAATTTCATTCATTCATTGAAAAACCGGAAGAGGAAGTTTACTGAATACACAAAACAATAAACTCCATTTTTTTCAAAAATAGAATCAGCTGTGAAAAAAAGTTTCAAATGAAAGATGTTAGCAAGAATATTTAGAATATAAAATGTTATTTGTACTTTTCTTGTACATGCTTTTAATTTTGAGAAAAACTAAATTATATATTTAATAATATATTACAGTAATCTTAGTTACACTGGAAGCAAAACCTAGAATATTTTTAACGTCTATGTATCAAATAATTGTGAAGTGTAAAAAATATGTGTCGTTTTAAATATTATAAAATCAATATTTGTATTATTAGTTACAAAATTTTAATGACTAGATATTAATTAATATTTCAAATTAAAATCTTAGCTGAGAACACAAAATTAGTTATACGCAAGGAACAAGTCATATATATTCAGTTGGTTTTATTTGTATAAGAAAGTAGTGTGTTGCCCACACCAGATTTTTGACACTAATATTTATAATTTTACTCTACCTAGCACATCATTTTTTTTGAAGTTTTTCCATAAAGATAATAATGTCTATATATTACTCGTTACTAATGGTATATTGTGCAACAAGTACAGAAAGTTATCTATTTCATACGAGCGTGAAATAGGTAATTCTGCATGAGTTGCACACTATACTTTTCCTACGATCACACTTTTGTCTTGTCAAGCTTTAATAATAATAATTCTTACTCTTCAGAAATAAGAAATGACATTTCAAACTCAAACTATTTGACGTTTATGATTACAGCATGAAGACGGCGCAAGCGCAGATATGCGCAGTCTTGCCAACTATAAATCTATATATTGTAATATAAAAACTAAAATATATTTTATTTAAAAATTAATATTGTATTTTCTTTGTAATCTCAACATTAAAAACGAAGATTAATAAAAACTTTGAAATAATTATTAATTATCTTATAATATATAAATTTAATTATACTTGACATATTAATATTATACAGCATTATATTATTACTATTGTCACATTTGCGTGTGGAATAATTGCCCACGCTATTCCACACGACTGTGCGAAATATACAATTTTCATGCTTTGTGTAGTGTGGAGAAAGTGTAATTTTCAGTAGTGATCGTAGAAAAAAGTATTGTTATTTTTTTTAACTTTAAATTGTTCAACTAACTTTACAGTATTCCGAGTTTCTATTTAAAATATAATTAACTGTCTTAGTTTGTAACGAGTGCTCAATAATTGATTCAACTTTAATGTGCTGTACTTTTTTTGTTATGGAGTATTTGTCAAAAGTTTGTTAAGGAAAAGACATTATTTTAGTCTCCCCTAGCTACACTTTAAATCTTTTCCGTACGTTATGAATCATCCTCTATATATTAGAGAAAAAACGGTACAAAATTAAAACTGAATACTCCCAAATTAGAATTCGAAGTCGAATGATTCGACCGAAGTTTCTGATATGTGTTAAGGTTATGCATGTTCGCAGCAACTTGCCCTTCGAGTTAACTATAAGAGAAATGTTTCCATTCTTGAATAACTGTTAGATCCCAGTGTCCAAATCGATTGTATTCAGTTAAATTTAACCCCTCAAAGTGCAAGCAGAGAATTAACGATCCACGAACATCCAGACAACATACGCATCAGAGACAAGCCGTAACTCCTAATTCGCAATTCGTTCGCCGTGGCCGACAATGTGCCTTCTCTCCTGCTGAAGTGGCCGCTATTTTCGCGGGGCTAAATATAGATTTTATGGGCGCAAACAACGCCGATACGATTTGATGTAAACAGTTTTGGAAATCATAACGTTTTTATGTGGTCTACTCAGAAACATCAAAGTGTTGCGTGTTGAGCGAAGGAAAACGCGCAGATGATTGTGTGACAAATATTTCATATTTACCTCCCACACATGTATTGTGACGGCTCGAAAATTTAGAGTAAGATTAGCATGTTTTAGGGTACCTGGAATATGATTTCACTATTTACATGATGACGTCTGTGTGTGACGATTATTTCGTCCACGATTACTCAAAATTAAATGACGATATCATTTTGAAATTACATATTTAGAATGGGGTCTTTTTTTGTATGAAACTTTATCTAAATTGAAGACTATTTATACTTTTAAAAAGTCTAAATTGTTATTCATTAAGCCACAATGATTTTTTTTAAATGTTGTGATGTCATTATAGAGGTGTTGGTGGATCTCAAACAGTAGAGATTTAAATAATTTTTGTCACATAAATGTTCTATTTTATTGTAATAATAATAATAAAATAAGTAAAAAACATATGACTACAATTATTTACAATCTGCACTGTTTATGATCCAGCAACACCTCTACAATGACGTCACAACATTTAAAAAAAATCATTATGGCTTAATGGATAACAATTAAGACTTTTTAAAAGTGTAGATAGTCTTTAATTTAAATAAAGTTTCATAAAAAAAATTTTTAAAAATGGTGAAAGACTTCATTAAGTTGTATTTTACGACCGGGATACTATGATACCAAAATCATGACAGAAACAGCCAATTTCATATCTACGGGAGATTTGTGCACTTTCTTTCCCGTTGTGAGGGAAAATGCTCAAATAAAGTTAATATAATATTAAAGATCTTCAGTTCAACTAGTACAGCTGTCAAATAATCGAGTAATTTTACTCACTTAAAAATTATTCCTAAAATGGCAAAATTTGGTGGAGGTGCCAACATAATAAAACAAACCTTTACACAAAGATACATACAGGGTTTTCATTGCTATTTTTGAAATATTCTATTATTAGCTTCCCTAATTATTTTACATCAAAAAAGTTAAATAATTTTAGATCAAAGTAGCAACTAGCTTAGATTGTTATTAAAATGATAGCAACACGTAGTAATTAATATATAAAAACGCACTAGTACGGTAATGTAAGCCACTATCTGTCTGAAATGAACGGGGTAGAATATATTTAACGATCGTAGATAGATAGACATACGAGTCCACAATCATATCATTTGGTCCATTTAAAATTTTTTTTTAACGACCGGGAAAGAAACTCGGTTTCATTTCTACAGGCAATTTGTGTACTTTCTCTCTCATCATGAGGGAAAATGTTCAAATAATGAGAAAAATGACAAATTAAACAAATCAAATGTAACTACCATAAATTATATTACAATTTGAATAATTTTGAAATACATAAAAACTATCATAAATATAGGGATCGTAAAGAAATAGTATATTCAGCGCAGGAGATAAATGTATTTTTTCTTTTGTCATATTGTAGTCCTCCCCTACGGCTCGTGCTTCAATATACTCCACGGGAAAAATTATACACTTTCTCCCTGAATGTATAATAGGCTATTATGTTTCGAGCTGATTAAATTTGATATCAATCCATCAAACTGACTTAAAAGGTTCATGATCTCGAATAAGCTAAACAACATGTGTAACAGTGCGAACATTCGTAAGATGATGATTTGGAAAACGCCCCAAATAAATTTGACAGGATGGAGCAGCGTTACCTTGAACTTCAACAGAATGTTTGTGAACTGACTGTTCGAAAAATCAGGCACTTTATATATTATTTACTTTTATAATAATAATTTATTAGTTGATTTATTGGATATTGTCAAAATTTATTTGAAAAATTTGACAAGTGACATTTGTCAAGATCAATAATTGTATTACTATTGCCTTGGATACTGCTATTGGACCAAATTATGTATATACCTGAACGACTCGTCAATTTATGGGGTGGTAAAAATGTTAAAAGAATTGGGATTTAGAAAAAAATTATTAAGAAAAATTGAGTTCTATCACTGCTTAAATTTAATGTACTTATTTATGTTACACCCTGTATTGGGAATAATTTTACAGTGAAATCACTAGCAATAAAGACAGGCTATACAAGTGACCATCAACACATAACCCAACTTTGTTCTTCAGTCTAGTTCTCCAGCATCCAGATCTAAGTGAATTCCAGTGTTCACTCCGGTATTGTACGCCATGTCGATACACAGATCTATTTTTATATTTTACAATCTACACAGTTGGCGCTGAAACAAAAGCGCGCTGACAGATGGCCTAACAAAAGAGCAGAGATGAAAGCCAGTCACGTGACTTACAGAGAGGCTATCGCCTTTAAAGCATCCAGGCTGCCCCTTCCGCTTGTAGTGGCGGCCGTCGCCGCCTCGTGGCACTGCAGTCGCTACCGGTGCCGACCCAGTGGCGTGCAATTAACTTTTTTAATTGTGTTAAACTTGCTGATGTATTTCGCCTATTTCGCTAATTTATTTAGGGGGGTAATTTTTTAGAAAATCGCGGCGGTAATAACTAGCTACACTAAATTGAAAGACGGGGTTTTTAATTTTAATAAATTAATAACTAATGAGACGAAACTGGGATGCTGGTTGGAAACTGTAGGGTGTTGAGTTCAGATCCCGCACATAATTAGTTTGATATTACAATATAATCCGCGGTAAAGATAATTAGTTAAATTAGTAAATTGTTCTATTATTTTACTAAACCTAAATAATTGGCTTCTGTATGTTCCTTAGTTCGAATCTGTCTACGAACATCCTTTTGGGGGTTGCGACTTGACGACTGGTAACCGCACTTACGTGCAAAAATACGAATATATCACTTATCGAGATTTGCGCAAGCAGAGTACAACGCCCATAATTAGTAAAACGGTAGATGATATATTTATTTAAAAAAATACAATTTTGTGTATTTTTTGTTTTCTTGTATTTATATGAAGAGTTAATTAAATTTTTGATAAAATTGGTCAACCGGAAGTAGCAATACAATTTACCCTTAACAGTTTTCTGTGAAAAAACACGGTTATATTTAATTTTTCAACAATTTATGTTATTTTAAAAATTGTAGAATATTTAATTTTACATGTGTTTTGAATACACTAATTTTATTAATTTTCATTTGATTTGCAGATAATAAAATATAAAGAAATTATATTTCATTAATCTTGCATTCCATGTACACCATGGAAACACTTAAAAATTAACAATTTTTTACGAAATGTGACACATGTCATTGTGATTGTGAAGCTGTTTTATTAGTGTAATATATGCCAAAAAATTTAATATACGAAAAAAATAATTAAATATCTTAAATATAAATAGAAATAAACAATTAAGAAGGTATTTTTCTGCATCATCAAATATTATTTTGTACCGTTTAAGAGTTGTATTGGACGGGAGGTTGTATGTTGGCCATATCAGATTTTTATATATTTCCGGGCCTGTTTTGTAACTTACCTGTTAATTTTTAACGGCCTGTTAAAAATTTCAACCAATGGTAATAGACGTCACTGAATAAAAATGATACATATATTTTAAATTAAAATAAAATAAATATATTATATTTTTATTGGTTAAAATTTTTAACAGGCCGTAAAAGATTAACAGGCAAGTTTCAAGTTACAGAATAGGCCTCTTTTACCAGTTAAAGTTATTTAGACGGGAGGTTCTATGTTAGCATATAATAATTTGATGTATTTATGAAATAGTAATGGTAGAATGAATACAAATATTAAAATGACTAAAATGCTATTATGCAGAGCAAGCAAAACATTTTAGCGTAGATAAAAATATTTCAGACATTAAAACCGCGTTTTCAGTTTTCAGTTGCAGTTTAAATTAAAAATAAAACAGACCATTGTCAGCACAAACCGCAAATGAAATTAGGGTGTGGTTAAAATTAAAATGGTACATGACGGCAGAGTACACACAACTTTTTATAGTTTAAGTAATACCAACTTTTTAGTTTTAGTCAAAAGTGTGCGCCAAATACCAATTATCAGTTTACTAAACTAGCTTTTAATTTTAATACAATTTTTTTAATATAGATTTTTTTAAATACAGTGTTATTTTCAAATGGATCCAGCAAATATATCGCCTATTTATCAAAATATCAATTTATTTCACTTAATATGATTTATACAACAACATGTAAGCTAATTGCTAGCGGATGTACATTCATGATATCGTTTCCGGTTTACTAGTAATTAATATCAACTTTGAAATTTTAAATGGAACATACTATATATTTTTACAAAGAAAGATACTTCAAATTTGTTTTATAGTGGTATCATTTTTGAAGACATATGGACCAATAATTCCAACAGTTCGTAAAGCACACCATACAGTGACTTCTTGTTTATGTAACGCCGTCTCGATAATGGTTTGTGGATTTTCTTCATCCCAACTGCGCCAATTTTGCTTGTGGACGTAGCTATTTAACAAAAAATTTGCCTCACTACTAAATAAAATTTTCAAAATAAATTTACACAATTTCAAGCGTAGTTCTGGCCAATATGTCCCTTCGTCCTGGCGTAAGTCTATTTATTGTGAAATGGCAAACCAAACTGAGCACAAAACAGCTGTCAGCTGTCAAATTGGTTGTCGCTAAAAACAGTGTTGCCATTACGAAAAATAAACCTTCTGCATATAGGTATGTGTGTGGATGGTAAAAATGAGATGTATATTGAAAGCAAGTGGAAAATTTAACTGGAAATTTATTAGGTAAACAAACAAAAGGCATTTCGTATTTATCTTGAACATCTATTTATAAAACTACGTCTCTTAGGTTCAATAAACCATTATGCCAGCTGGTTATTGTAATGAATGACATAGTTTAATACTTGTGTTCGGTGTTACGGTGTTCCTAGGAATTCATAGCAAAATTCATGAGGTTAAACATTAAATACAAACCTTCTCAGTTTTGATTAGAATCACATATTCTGGCACGCATACCGATGCTGGAATGAACCTCATTCTTAAACGATTTTTGGTGACATTGTTGTCATAGATTGGCATCACTGTATTGTGTATTGTGTAGTAATTGAACATTTTGAATTACGCGCCAACCGAGATATTTAGAGATATGCGGTTGGCAGCATTGCATTGCGCATAACCTCTTCTATAACCACCAGTTCTTGGATTATTGATATCTCTTTTCGTTTTCGAGATATTGTTATTTGAGTGCAACGTTTTTAAGTGTTAGTAACGATTTTTGAAACATGTGTTTTTCTGGAGCAACGATGCTATATAAAATGTGTGAAACTGGGTAAAACTTGCACAGAAACACACAAAAAGAGACCAGGGTTATGACGAGACAACTCATGGTTCGTGCACCACGACAATGGCTGGTACCACGAGCTCTGTTTTTGGGTGTTTTAAGAGCAGTGTCTTAAGCTCGGTTTTAGCTTTGTACAATGTTCTAAAATTATTTTATAATAAATTGCTTCAAATAGAAGTTACAGAGAAATGTATTATCTACCACTTTTATTTGAAGTATTTTTTTATAAAATAATTTTAGAGCATTGTACAGCGCTAAAACAGAGCTTAAAACACTGCTCTTAAAACACCCAAAAACAGAGCTCGTGCTACCAGCCAATGTGTCCGCAAATTCAGCATTGTCAATTCGTCAGTTTTATGCCAAAAATTAGATGAATGCATGAGTGTGATCCCTCTTGCGATTATTTCTTATTTCCGAAATTAATATCAGTGCTAAAAGGACATCGTTTTCAAACCTTAAATTTATACTGGACTGTTCCGCGAAATTGAAGAGTACAAGAACCAAAATCTCTAAAATGAATAATAAAGTTTAAAAAAATAAAGTTCGACCTAAATTTTCCACCAAGAATTGATGATAAGTTTCCTAAAGAAATAAAGTAAATGAAACCCGAAATAGAGATGGTACGAAAAGTGGAATTACTTGCAAGTATTTTCATCGTCCATCTTCATCAATAATGTAAACAAAAACAAAGTAAAATCGACAGATAATATAGCCGTCGTTCTAGCAATTCATCTGTTACCGCTTTAATAATTAAACATCGGAAAACAAGCGAAGAGCAAACAGCTGGTCATTACTTTAAGTGAGCTCTGCGCTCTGAGTAAACACGTGGAACGCATGAAGGATATCTCTATCAAAAACTAAAATTATTCATTACGTTTGCGAACGGTTCAAGAAACTTCAAATACCTGAGTGTAAAGTTTAAAGTTATATTTTTATTAATGCGGGAAACTTTAAAAATATACATATTATGAGATCCTCAGTTCGACTACCACAGCTGACAAATTATCGAATGATTTTCGCTACTAAAAATTACCCCTAAAAGGGCAAAGTTTGGTGGAGGTACCAACGTAATAAAACAAATCTTTACGCAAAGATATTTATCAGTAATGAAATATTTTATAATTACACTTGACACATGTTGCACATACACAATAGATAATATTCTAGTAGCTACGATTATTGAAATATATTATTGAATATATAATTTATTTTATCTCAAAATTCAAAGTAGATGCAAGATATTTGTAAATAATATTTTTTACGAAATCGATACTTAAGTACACGATATTACTACGCGAAGTTAGTCAAAATAGTAACTAAAGTTAAACTTTACAGACTCTTATGTCAAACTTGAATTACAAACCTAAAATAACAAACAAATGATTCTATAAGACTATTGGTGTATGTATTTATTTTTTAACCTTTACCAATAAATTATCGGATTTAATGCAAATCACTTGTAGACTACGTCTAAGAACATATAAAAAATAATGAAAATTATAACCAAATTTGACACTTTGATAGTACTTTTGTTATCACAGCCATCCCCGTCGCAACAGCTAGCTGACGCTGTGCAAATACATAATGCTATTTATTTTGTTTTTAATTAATAATTTTACTTGTTACTCACTTGTAAACACCATTTACCCAAGCCCTCTATTGCCTTTGAAAATAAATCTTTACATGTTACTAATTGACAGCTACATTGTAAATATTTTACAAGTTAGTAAACAAGGTAAACAATGCACGTTGCCACAGTAATGTTTACAAGGCTTATGCGAAATCATTTTAAATAATTTTTGACAGAACAGTTGTGTGTAACTGACAGGACTTGGTTATAATTTTAATTTGATTTACAAATGAGAAACAAGTAAAATGTACAATACACGGAAGGTAACTGTTTTTACTGCTTCAAGGCCTCGTTTCACAAACTTCCCCACTTACTCATAAAATATCACTTTTAACACGTACATCAATAAAATTTTATCTACAATTTTTCTGGTGTATTAGTAAATACTAAAAGAATGTAGAATGAAATTTTGACAGGTAGATTTATATTTGTTGATTTATTGATACAAATCGGGAGCAACGTGTTAAAAAGTAACAATAAAATCACTTTTAGCACGTTGCTATGTTCCTTTTAACACTAGTGTCAGAATAGTATATTCTACAACAAGTAATGGAATGGCACATATTCCACGCGAGCAAAAAATTTGTACGGTACGGTTTGCGAGCGTGGGATAGGCCATTCCGTTACATGTTGTAGGCTATACTTTCTATAAAAAGGTTTTGGAAATTATACAAAAATACAAATATAAAACTGTTGAAAACGTCAAACTCAAATAAATCAAATTAAAACAAACAGATGTAACCATAGTAACTGAATCAAGATACTTTATATGTCGCGCTAATAAGCGGTTCTGATTCGTCGAAAATATTCCATACGCCGCGTATGGAATGTTAGTGATTCCATAACAATTTAGTAGTGGAATGTCCAGTTTCCAAAACAGTGTTATAGAATTTTTAACTTGCTAAGCAATCATGGGCATATTTACCATAAAGTTACAAGTTAATAATCATTAAAACTATGCCAAATGTCATCTGGCAAATTCAAACAATACGATGGTTTGTATGTTTTGTTGGCACTCTGGAAACAGCTAAAAATTATACATTCTATTTTATGTCTATCTCATGACAGGCTCATTTGGTGCAGTTTTTGTTTCTGAACATATTTTGTTCTAAAATTCATAGGGAACGAACTATCGCCTAATGAAAATTTAAACATTATATTAAGTATATTTAAAAAAAAAATTATACACCTGTTATGTGCGGGAGGTAAAAAGTGGCAACTCAGTGAAATATCCATCCAGCATTTCGAAAATTGCTAAAATTATTAAAAATCACCTTAAGAAGTATTAGTGTACCTCCAAATCCAATACGGTTGGCAACCCTGGCGTGTTGGTGCACCCAGCACAGTGTCTATCCCTTGGCCCTTACCGCCTCCGAATCAATATCTCATCCCTGGGAGAAGCCCCCCGCCCCTGGCACCTCCGCCTCTGCCAGGCGACGCAACACTCGCACGCTGCCAGCCGCCAGCCGAGTCAGTCTCGCCGCCTCCGTCGACCCCACAACTGCAACAGGATGGTAGCCGTGGCGATCTGCTGTATCCTGGTGCTGCTAGCCGTCTTCATCGTGCTCATCATCGTCGTCGGACAGACCATGGGCACTCCCAGAGAGTAGAACCTCCGCGGGGAGAAACTGAAGATGTAGCAGAACAGACCAAGCAATTATCTGCCTTTCCTCGTAGAAGACTGGACGTCAATCTTAAACTGTAGTGTTGTAATGTTTTGTTTTGGTGACAGTTGCAAGTGTTGTGTCATGAGATCTGCTGTTGGTCTCCTCTCTTGGCTGTGCAACCATCCTCCTTGAAGACGCTCGTGTATTGACAATATCTTTCTTTCAATAAATACGTAATCTAATTTAAAGTTAAAACATAATCATAGATGATGTGTAGAAAAATTAGAAGCAACACTACAATGTATACAATAATTTACACCAATGTACAAAAGTATTTTAGACGATAGATGAATGTTGTGATATATTTAATAATTATTAAATAGATATATATTTTTACTATGTTTCGAATAACATTTGTAACGTTGTTGTAAGAGTATTAAATGAACTTCCATATCATTTTTGTAACTTTCCATATCATTTTGTATCCCCTAAAGAAGATAATTTTTAAAGTGCAGTATTTTTAAAATCTATTTTTAACTTTATGTGCATCGATATTAAATTTGTATAAATATTAATTTTGTGGTTGCGCACGGTGCTGGAGGTGACGTCATGTCTGAAGACTTCTTCTTTGTTATCTTAAAGAAAAATCTGTTTGATATTTCTAAATTTCTTGTGAAATTCAAGTTTGTTTTCTTAAAATTGACCCGCGCGACTTTGATACTGAAATAGAAGCTTAAATCAATATGTTATCAACTCATATGTCTGTAATTAATTATTTCTTCTTCGATCATGGTTTATTGTCATTTTGCAATTATTTTGCCTTTTTGCCAATTTAAAATGCATGTGTACTGAACGATACAAAATAATAAGTATTTACATTCTTTCTGAGATATGTTCAAAATACCTTTTTGGCCTTCATGTAAACTACCACTTCCGGTTGATCTTGCACATTCAAGAACTAAATTTGAAATTTGAAAATGATATTGTAATTAGAATTTGTTGTTCCCAAAATTTTAATTCCTAAATGGTACAAAATATTGCAAAAATATCAAATAAAAATTGTAGCCAATACCTAATAACTACTAGGTATTCTATATGCTTTTAAATATAATAAAATATATTTGAAATCGGCACTAAAGTGCTCAAAAATCGTTATTAAAAGCTCAGAAATCGTCACTAAAGTAACCCATTATACGACGTTTTTGTGCAACCCAGTGTTGGCAACCGTTAAATAATTATTGTACAATTAGGATAATTTTGGCAGATTTATTGACGTACTACAGTAAATTTGGACGTAACATGAAACAAAATTTGCAAGAAGAATTAACTAATTAATTCCGATGACGAAATTGAGGACAAAACACATAATTTTGAGTGTTATTTACGATAACTTCACTTCTCGAGGTTGACAACACTGACTGTCAGTTTCAATTAACAACTGACATATGTATAAACTTAACCCATATTGTAATTTTTTCGAATTATAGATTTCAAATAAAACTTAATATGTACCTCGGAAACTAAATTCCATATTCGTGATAAAAAGTTGAACCTCAGTGCCTTGATACATAAAAAACTATTACTGTAAGTCAATTATTTACTAAGATATAGGTCTACAAGTAAACTACCTCTTTCTGTCGATAGATTTTTGTTTATTTTTAACTTTATTTGAGCATTTTCCCTCACGACGGGAAAGAAAGTGCATAAATCTCCCGTAGATATAAAATTGGCTGTTTCTGCCATGATTTTGATATCATAGAAACCGAGTTTTCTCCCGGTCGTAAAAAAAAGACTTAAATGGAGCAAATGATATGATTGAGGACTCGTATATTTGCGATTGTGAGCTTTCATTTCAGACAGATAATTGCTTACATTATCGTACTAGTGCGTTTTTTATATATTACCCAGTGTTGCTATAATTTTAATAATAATCTCAGTCTGTTGCTGCTTTGATTTAAAATTATATTACTTTTTTGATGTAAAATAATTAGGGAAGCCAATAATAGAACATTTCAAAAATAGCATTGAAAACCCTGTATGTATGTAAAGGTTTATTTTAGTATATTGGCACCTCCACCAAACTTTTCTCTTTTTAAGTGTCCAAAATCACTCGATAATTTGACAACTGTAGTAGTCGAACTGAAGATCTTATAATATTAATATTTTTTAACGATTCATCCCGTACATATAAGTTTATAGCCAGACATCAGTTTATCTAAGCAGAATTTACAAACTGTAAATCTGACAGTTCGGGGGTGCAGAGTAGACGCCGCTAAAAATTAAGTCCAAATTTCCGCGCGGCAGTGAAAAAATTGCTTGAAATTTGCATCCTCGGCGAATTAATTACTCCCCTCACACGTACCTAACCTATCTTCCATCAGCATCAACATCAGCGCTGCGACGAAAGGGAAAGAAGCAATTTATGAGGCAGCGTTACGGAAATAAACTTTCTGCGTGCTGTTGCGTTCCGTGCGAACTGCGAACTCGCACTCGAGTCAGAAGCCCACACTTTTGATGCAGTCTCGTGAACGAGTGGACTCCTGGCGGAAGTGATGGAATGACGCCGGCAGTGATGACATAGTTGAGTTAGTGCCGTGATTCATGTGGAAAGAATCTGGCAAAATGGGAGTACTTGTTTATTTATGGTGATACTACCGCTATGAATTGGGAATCAATTCAAATATTTATTTTGCAATACCTGTACTGTAAGTTACCCATTAATAACAAAATTTAAACACAGTAAGTGGAACTTTTATTGCACAATTGGTTTTCTTGGTTACATCATGTACTTATCGTCCACGGTGGATGGTAAGTGAAACTTACCGTTCATGGTGGATGGTAAGTAAATATATCATTCAAATTTTATTTTTAACCTCAATCTGACAGCTGTTAATTTTGATACCTATTTTTCCTTTTCTTATATTTACGCAGGTATTGCAAAAAATATCTTACTAACCTCGAACTGTAAATGATTTTTTAGGTCTCGAATGTTTAGGAAATCTCGACCCTACGGGTCCCGACATCTCAAACTACATTCTCGACTTAAAAACTATCACTTACAGTTCACGGTACGTAATATACTATTTTCTACGACCACTTAGAAATCTGCTCATTGTATGTTTGTTGTTGCTAGGGATATGAGGTACATTGCAAGCATCGTGCGAAATGATTTTGTTTTCTGAGTATTTCAATACAGTTCAGCTCATTTAAGTACAGGTGTAATTGCTAGGATACTTATTTAGAATTGTCAAATATTGGAATGATGAAAGCGAGACAACTTTTTAATTAATATTAAATGAATTAGGAAATAATATCGTGGTCGTAGAAAAAATATAGTGTACAACTCGCATGGAATGTCCATTTCATACTCGTATGATTTGCAGACAAACTTTCATACTCGTAGGAAATGAGTACCATTCCATGCTCGTTGTACAATATACTATTCTACGACCGTTGTTAAAAATGGCTCTTTTAAGTTAAACGTGTCACTTTCTGACACTAGTGTTAAAACTAACATAGCAACCTATTAAAAATGATTTTATCCAACACCTCTCATTAAATGCTCTATAACTATAATGGTGATTTTAAACAAGAAAAGTAACAAATGATACCCACTAGTGGGTATAATTTTAAGAAACGTCGCTAGTGAGTAATTTTCTCGTTATAACAATAATAATAACACACAACACTTTGATAACCACTTCGATTGACATTTTAATTTAAAAAAAATTAACAAGTAGGTAAATTGAAAAACAAATTCTTGTGGAGTTGCCAACGTATATAAATCAATAAAAATATAAAAAAATCTGTTGTTGTCACCACACTACTTTCTTATACACATAATACCAACTGAACATGTATGATTTGTTACTTGCGTATTACTTGATTTTGAAATATAGATGTTAAATCTGTTTCATTTTTTGTTCTCATTGTGACAGTGATTTTATTTTAAAATAGGTATTAATTAATAATATCGAGTTTCTAAGTAATAACACAAATATTGCTTTTATAATATTTCAAACGACACATATTTTTGACACTACACAATTATTTGACATATAGATGTTAAAAAAGATTTAGTTATCACTAAGATTATTGAAATATATTATTAAATAACTAATTTAGTTTTCCCCAAAATTTGAACATATTCAAGAAAAGTGCAAATAACATTTTATAGAAAAATATGTGTACAATTTTTTTTTTACTCTCATATCCTCAAATTCCTTCGCAGCCGGTGGTTGGACTTCTCTGCTGTGATTTGGAAAATTTACGAGTATTTTGAATAAATTTTCATGCGGTTAAATATAATTTTGTTTGTTACAAAAAAACGTTGTTCAATTTTTTTAACAATACGGTGCGATCACTCTTGTCTCAAATACCTCATTTCCACTACAGTTATACGTCGTTGATGCTTCTTCATCCACACCCAACATTCAGAACCGTACATCAATGTAGGTACTAACACACCATTATAAACACTCAATCGAGCATCTCTAGATACATTCATGTTTCGAGCAAATATACCCAGAGCACCCAATACCTTGCACCCTACAGACACTCGCCTTTCAATCTCCCGGTCAAAACGTCCATCCCTCGAAAACATACTGCCCAAATATAGTTATTTACATTACAAGCAAGGTAAAACAGTTTTTACTGCTGAATGAGGGAAATGACCGGCGAGCCTGTCACCTTCTTGAAGTAGTAAAAACAGTTACCTATCGTGTATTGTACAACATTTTACTTGTTACTTATGAGTAAATCATATTCAAAGTATAACCAAGTCCTGTCAGTTACACACAACTGTTCTGTCAAACATTATTTGAAATGATTTCGCATAAGCCTTGTAAGCATTACTGTGGCAACGTGCATTGTTTACCTTGTTTACAAATTTGTAAAATTTTTACAATGTAGCTGTCAATTAGTAGTTACTAATGCAAGTTTGCAAAGATTCATTTTCAAAAGCAATAGAGGGCTTGGGTAAATGGTGTTTACAAGTGAGTAACAAGTAAAACATAATTAATTTGTTCCAATCTCACATTACAATCAGTCACCAAATCATTCTTCTCAAACACCAACACTCTACATTTATCGCCATTCAATATCTATTAGGACTCGTATTTTGATCCTTTTAAATTAATAGGTACCAGGAACTTCTTGTATTACTTTGATTCCTACTTTATCGCTCATTATTTCATTAATTCTGTATCGTTCAATGCATCTCAAAAACCAACCCCATTTCTGGTATAAAACTTTATTTTCACCAAGTACATAATTCAGAATCCAATCCTGCATTATCCATTCATTACTACCCTCATATTCAATATCATCCCTTACTTGACACATTGAATTCTCATTCTGAATGCGTTAGTCCAACCACCCCTTACGAGCCACCCTGCCCGCCACCTAGACCTGTCGTGGCGAAACAAATGAATGTTATAAATAGCCCCTGTGAACTTAGGGTCACGATGCATTGGTTTGGACTCGTCGGGTTTAACCCCCTCCCCCCTCCTGACACTATGTGGCGGGGGGAGGTTACTTGTGAGTGAGAACGATTAGTTTTTGTTTTGGTTGTTTTATTTTGATGGAAAACTGCTACTTAACCATCGTTTTTGTTTTGTTTTGTTTTGCAAGGTATTGTTGATGCAACCGAAAAAGCATTCTGGTGTGGGTACTACACAACTTTCTTATACACCTGAATTTGAATATTTATTACACTTTACTTATGCTTTACATACATAATAGATGTTTCACAGCGTTTCTATCTACTTCAATAACTAATGACATCATTGGCTCCACCAAAACTACGTCATAGCAAAGCGCGACTTGCATTATTTGAATTTCAAATTGAAAATACCGATAAAAGTTTAAGATTGTAGAGAGCTGCTATTATTATTATGGGATAATACATCGGTACATTTAATTCAGGGTGTTATTTTTAAATGGAACCAGCCAATATCTCGCTTATTTGTTAACATAACAATTTATTTCACATAACATGATTTATACAGCAACATATAAGCTAATTGATAGTGGACGTACATTCATGATATCATTTCCGGTTTATTAGTAATTAATATCAACTTTGAAATTTGAAATGGAACATACTATATTTTTTTTACAAATTTGGAAAGTACGTTAAATTTGCTTTATAATCAAGTAAAATAATGTATATGTTACATTATTGAAAAATAAAATGGCGAGTACATAAATTATTATCCTTAATTGGAAAAAGAATAGCATAAGGCATGACGCTTGCTTGAAATAAATATAGTTATTTATGTATCAAGGCACTGAAGTTCAATTTTTATCACGAATATGGAATTGCCGAGGCCCGTAGGATCGAGGAAAATAAACCATGTGAGTGATAAAAAGGAACTTCAGTGCCGAGGTACATATTAAGTTTTAATTTAAATCTAAAATTTGAAAAAACTGTAAAAAAAATTACAATATCGGTTAAGTTTATACATCTGTCAGTTGTCAATTGAAACTGACAGTCAGTGTTGCCAACCTCGAGAAGTGAAGCTATCGTAAATAACATTCAAAGTTGTGTTTTGTCCTCAATTTCGTCATCGGAATTAATTAGTTAATTCTTCTTGCAAATTTTATTTCATGTTACGTCCAAATTTACTATAGCACGTTAATATATCTGCCAAAATTATCCTAATTGTACAATAATTATTTAACGGTTGCCAACACTAGGTTGCTCAAAATTGTCGTGTAATGGGCTACTTTAGTGACGATTTCTGAGATTTTAATGACGATTTTTGAGCACTTTAGTGCCGATTTCAAATAAAATATTTAATTTAAATAAGGTATTTCCAATCTTAGATAAATTTATGAGTGGAATAAATAAAAAGGTCCCATCGAAAGATGACAGCTAGAATAATAATCATCATTTAAGCTATAATATATGTTGTTTTATGAATCATGTTAGTGAAATAAATTGCTATGTAAAAAATAAGCGAGATATTTGAAAATACCATCCTGTATGATCATAGACCCCATTGATCTAACCAGATTTATAGTTTGAAATCTGATTTCATGATCAACGTTTCGATGCGATATCACTCAGAAATTTGTATAACTTTTGAAAATAAATATGTTAAGTATGTCCAAAATATTTCGTCATTTAAAATATGCAGTAAATATTAAAGTGCTGTAACAATTTACTCATCAGGTCTAAAAATACATCCCGCAAAAATCAATAGCAGCAAATATGCAGTTTCAGCTAAATTGCTTTTACTCTTTTGTTGCGTTACTAACAAAATAAACAACACTTACCATCTACAATTTGTTAAATCGACTATAATTAATCAAACTTTTTCACCCTGCGTCTATTCTTGAGGGGGTGATGCATAATTTTTCATATTTCAACCCCTGCGGACGTGGTTGGCCCGAAGAAAACCTGAAATTAATTTTGTTTTCTTTTGAATTTTAACATTAATAATTTTAGTGTTTGACGTGCATCTTTTCAAAGAATCACCATAAATGCAATTTTCCTTGGAGAAAATAACACTAGCAAGTGATTCAGATCGAACCAGCGACCTTTCCAGCCACAAACCATCTATCCAAATACATAAAAAACCAATTAAATGGATGACTGCTCTTTCAAATATTCGTTGCACTGAACTTCGTACATTTTTCGATTCTATTTTTAGTGGTTGCATATCTCGATTGAATTTATTCGTCCACGTAAATATTTTAGTATCTTTTGACACGTTTGTAAACAGCTTTATCAATTTGGGATCGCAGTGCTCTCTGATGGCAGAAGTGCCCCACTTGGGGATAGGCTCTGTTTATTGTTTGATTGTATAAATTTGTATCACATATAACAACATTAATAACTTTACAATAATACCCAATATTCATTCAACCTCTGTTATAAGGTCATATGAGCAGTTGCTGTAGGTAATGAAAATATAGAGCGAGAGCCGGCTGCAAAAAACCTACCTCTAGGTAAGGGAGGTATTGTTTTTGGTCAAAAAATTGGGTAGTGAGTTTTCAATGAATAAGCACGTTTTAGGGTCCCTACAATACGATTTTACTATTTTCGCGATGATGTCTGTATGTATGTATGTATGTATGTATGTATGTGTGTGTGTGTGTGTAGTCTATGGCAATTTTTTCGTCTCGCATAACTCAAATACTATAATACCAAAAAATACAATTTTGTGACTTATTGCTTCTTATATTTAAATGAAGAGCTGATTAGATTTTGGATAAAATTGGTCAACCGGAAGTAGCAGTTTGCTTGAAGCCCTTAACAGTTTTTCGAGAAAAACACGGTTAAATTTCCTTTTTCAACAATTTATGTTATTTTGAAAGTTGAAGAATATTTAATTTTACATGTGTTTTGATTACACAAATTTTATTAATTTTCATTAGATTTGGAGATAATAAAATATAAAGAAATTAGATTTTACAAATTTTGCATTCCTAGTACACCATGAAAACATTTTTAAATTTTCAATTTTTACGAAATGTGACACATGTCATTGTGATTGTGAAGCTGTTTTCTTAGTGAAATATATGTCATAAAATTAAATAAATATACAAAAGAAAATGAAAATTCTCAAATATAAGAATAATAAACAAATAAGAAGGTATGTTTCTGTAACATTAAATACTATTTTGTACCGTTTAAGAGTAGTATTGGGCGGGAGGTTATGTGCTGGCCACATCAGATAAACATAGGGGTTTCTATGCAATTTTTTTTATGTTGCTGTAAATTTTTACCTATTAACTTTACAGCAAAAGTGTCAATACAAAAGTTATTCAGAACTTAAAAATGCATGCAATAAGGCCTATTTGTTTACCTAAATATTGGTATTTCACGATATATCAATCAAATTCAAATTAATAATTATTAGAAAAAAATAGTAACACGGCCATGGAAAATTATACAAACACGAAAAATATTTGATATTTTCAGATCAGGTTAGGATTTATTTAAAAATTTTGTTTGCATTTCCATCTTTCATGTAAAATAATCTATAACACTCAAAATTTAAAGAAAACTTAATTTAAGTTCATGAAATATGTACTGTTGTCGACACTATCGTCTACTAGTATGCTCTAAGTAAAAAATTTAAATTACATAGCACAACTTTACTAATTTAACGAACTTTGTATCTTTTACAATTCAATCGATCAATGGTATCTGATTGTACAAATGAAAAGAAGGGAACTTTACATCTAGATGCTACAAACATGTAGGTACACTGGGTGTTATATTTAAATTCAACCAGCACATATCTCGATTATGTATCAACTTATTCAACTTAGTAATTTATTTCACATAACATGATTTATACAACAATATATAGGCTAATTGATAGCGGATATATATTTATGGTATCATTTCCAGTTTATTAGTAATTAATATCAACTTTTAAATTTTAAATGGAACAGACTATATTTTTTGCTTTGAAAAGAACGTGAACTTTAACAATCATATAAAATAATTCATGTTACATTATTAATAATCTGGTGTGGTCACCACACTACTTTCTCATGCATATTATGTATGACTTGTTCCTTGCGAATAACTTTATTTTGACAAATATTTGACATATAGATGTTAAACTTGTTTAATTTTTTGTTCTCATTGTAACTATGATTATATTTTAAAGTAGGTTTTAATTAATACTTAGTCTTTAAAACTTTATAACTAATATTACAAATATTGCTTTTATAATATTGCAAACGATACATAATTTTGACACTTCACAATTATTTCACATATAGATGTAAAAATGTTTTAATTTTTGTTCCCATTGTAACTAAGATTATTGAAATATATTATTAAATATATAATTTAGTTTTTCTCAAAATTAGAAGCATGTACAAGAAAAGTGCAAATAACATTTCATATTCCAAATATTTTTGCTAAACATCTTTCATTTGAAACTTTTTTCAAATATGATTTTATTTAAAAAAAATGGAATTAATTGTTTTGTGTGTCTGGTAAACTTCCTCTTATGGTTTTTTAATTTCATTCCAAATTAATTCAGTTCTACATATTTTCATGATACTTATAAATTCCAAGTTTCGTTTACATATCATCCATCCATGCAGTATAGTGTACAACTAGTGTACAATGTCCATTTCATACTCGTATGATTTGCATTATTCGCCTTCGTAGGAAATGAGTACCATTCCATGCTCGTTGTACAATATACTATTCCCGATCAGGGATAATTAAAATGCTCGTTATTTAATTTTTTGATAATGTAACATATTGATTTTATTTTATATGATTGAAGAGGAAATTTTACGTACTTTTAAAATTTGTAAAAATTGTAGTATGTTCTATTTGAAATTTTAAATAATTTCATTTAGTTGGTAATAAATTAACAGTAATGGGGTAAATATCTCCGTGGTAACGCATCGGACTGTGGATCGTGGGATCCTCAGTTCGAACCCCACTACCGACAGTTCCCCCTCCACCATCAACTTTGGTGGCTATGCCTTGACGGCTGGTAACTGCAGTTCATACGCAAATATATATCACTTACTGAGATTTGCGTAAGCAGAGTGCCACACCCATAATGGGTAAAAGGCGTGATGATATATTTATTTTGTTTATAAATTAGCAGTTACTAATGTTGCTACTTGCGTAAATTCGGTTGGTATTTACAGCTAAATAGGTTTCAAAATAAAACGTGTGGGAGATAAAAATATGTTAAACCTTTGAAAGGAGATTAAACTAAAATATCATTCCATTTCAGTTCTGTTTCATTAAACACTTGAACAATACCCAGAGCATTAAAGCACCTGCACACCTATTATTTTATAAATTCTCTTGGAGTTCATAAAGCCGCGTTGTCCCAAAACTACCAATATCTCTTTCCTTCCAACCCATTACTCCAGCAGTCTG
The DNA here is from genome assembly GCA_963942605.1 of Poecilus cupreus. Taxonomy (NCBI): domain Eukaryota; kingdom Metazoa; phylum Arthropoda; class Insecta; order Coleoptera; family Carabidae; genus Poecilus; species Poecilus cupreus. The sequence goes on along the minus strand of OZ012721.1, from coordinate 2,741,272 downwards.
CTATGAAACATAACACAAAACGCGAAACAAAACAGCAGCGGAGCCATTGAAACCCCGCCCGCTCTGTCACTCTGGATGCCTACAGCCTCGCATTAATTCATTTTTCGGGCAACACGCCATACCTGGAATCAGTCAATTTGCAGACAATCACCCCGTTGTCTGAATTAGTAGCGGGTTTGTTGACCAGATGGCTGCGCGGGTGGAGCCGGGGGGAGATCGATAGTGCATCTGGCAAAGCTCCAATTCGGAGGCTGGGCCTTGCAAGTGTTGCAAGCTGCGAGCTTGGCCATGAGCTTTGTGCTTTGTAGTATTGAGTTTGTATTCCCGCAGGTCGATGCGGAACCACGGATTAAATAATTATTTTAGTTGTTAGGAGTTTAAATATTTTATAATAGTATATTTTGTACCGTGAACTGTAAGTGATAGTTTTTAGGTCGAGAATGTAGTTTGGGATGTCGAGACCCGTAGGGTCGAGATTTCCTAAACATTCGAGACCTACAAAATCACTTACAGTTCGAGGTTAGTAAGATATTTTTTGCAGTGCCTGCGTAAATATAAGAAAAGGAAAAATAGGTATCAAAATTAACAGCTGTCAGATTGAGGTTAAAAATAAAATTTGAATGATATATATTTACTTACCGTCCACCATGAACGGTAAGTTTCACTTACCATCCACCGTGGACGGTAAGTAAATGATGTAACCATGAAAACCAATTGTGCAATAAAAGTTTCACTTACTGTGTTTAAATTTAAAGTAAATGATGTAACCATGAAAACCAATTGTGAACAAAAGTTCCACTTACTGTGTTTAAATTTTGTTATTAATGGGTAACTTACAGTACATGTATTGCAAAAAAGATATTTTTGAAATTACTAGGTCTATTCAGAAAATGACCGAATTTAATTTTTTATCCAACACCTCTCAATAAATGCTCTATTACTATAGCGATTTTAAACAAGCAAAGTAACAGATTACCCACTAGTGAGTATAATTTTGAGAAAAGCCACTGGTGGGTATTTTTTATTTATAACAATAATAATAACACACAACACGTTGGTAACTACTTCGATAGACATTTTAATTTAGAAAATGTAAAGCATACGTCACTGTCAAATAATATGTGTTTAATAAATTTTGCATTTAATAAGAGGTGTTGGATAAAACGTTATACTTCACACGTGGGCAAAGTGGAATTACCCACTCGATAAAATTATCACTCAGCCTTCGGATTCGAGTGCTAAAATTTCTCTCGTGGATAATTCCGTACTTTGCCCACTTGTAAAGTAAATAACTATTACATCCCGCCACATCCTGTAAGGGAGGTATAGGAATCATGCTAAAAATTCGGTAGTGAGTTTTCAGTGGAAGAGCACGTTTTAGAGTCTCTAGAATTCGATTATAATAGTTTCGCGATGATGTCTGTGTGTGTGTCTGTCTGTCTATCGGTCTGTGTGCATCTCTGGAGTTACGGTTTCTCAAAAACTACTAAACTGAAAATTTTGATATTTTGTATATATTAACTGCATCCTCTTGTAAAAGGTGATTAGTTTTTGGTGATAATCCAATAACCGAAAGTGGTAGTTTACTTGAAGACCTATCAGGGTTTTTAGACTTATCTCTGCAAATAAATGAATTCGGGTTATTATGGTACAATAAAAATTGCCTACAATTTTTATTTGAATTTTTTTCTAATTGTTTCCAGACTTTATAAAGATGTTAGTAAAATATAAACCTACAAAAATAATACATAATAGTATATAATGTACAACAAAGCATGGAATGGTATTCATTTCTTACGAGTATGAAAGTTTGTAGCATGAGCCGAAAGCAAATACTGTAAATCATACGAGTATGTAATGGACATTCCATGCGAGTTGTACACTATATATTTTAATAACTAATTTGTTTCGTTTTCACCATTCCAATATTTGACAATTCTAAATAAGTATCCTAGCAATAGCATCTGTACTGAAATGAAATGACCTGTATTGAAATACTCTTTAAAGAAATTCATTTCTCACGATGCTTACAATGTACCCTATTTCCCTAGCAACAAGCATATAATGAGCAGATTTCTAAGTGGTTGTAGAAAATAGTTATTTGTCAAACTAGAAAGGAAAGCGCTTCTTCTCCAATCGAGCTAGATATTTCGAGCGAGAGTGGAAGAAGGGCTTCCTCTCGTGTTGGAAACAATATTTTTTTTACGACATGTTTAAAAACAATTTGCTCGGACCTAAAATAAACTTTCAAAACACAACTGACACGTTAAAAGTTACGTTATCAGAAGCAAGGTGGTGTAGCAGTGTTACCAATAAATCAATCTTAAAAAAAAAAAAATAAAGCCAAATTGTAATTTAATCTAGAAAAATTAAAATATAAGACATAATTGGAAGACAATTTAAAGTAGGTATATTACTAAAATAAAGATTTTCAATTAAATTAGGCATTTATTTATATTTTTTACAATATATTTTTTTGTAAATAACATACATATTTTGCTCTCTAGAGAGGAAAAACACATTTTCTTTATTATTTCGGAAGAAGAACTGTGAGGTTTTCTGGCATGTCATGAAAAAAATATATTACGCTATGTACTTATTTTAGTGTGGCACTCAACACAAAGTCAAATTACAAGTCCCAAAGATGTGTCAACATTATCGGCTATGGAATTCGAACTGAGAATCTCATAATCTACATTATTCTTATATATTATCTTTTGTTTCTCAGCTAATAATTTTGTTGATCGATGAATAAAAGTCCGCATTTATTTGCACAAAATAAATACGAAACTGCAAATAAATTTGATATCTTCCACTGATATCACAGTTACAATCCTCATAAACCTAAAAATCAATCTTCAATAAAATACATTTTAAATAAAAAATTCAATAACCTGGAAACCAAAGCAACTAAAAAGTAAAAGAAACATAAAGAACAGGACCGTAATAAAAGTAAAACGTACTTGCGCTGTTGCCGTGTGCCGTCACTAACCTATGGTTGTTTTGTTTCTTGCCGGTGCGACGGTGGCGCCGCAGCAGCGACGTCTCATGACGTGGACCTCGTTGCTTCTGGTTCCGGGTCCGGGTTTGAACTGACCACGCCTACCGCCAAGCCAAGTACGTGTCTTGTGTCCTGTGCTGTCTGACTTGAACTTTTCATTGTTTCTCTTTGGAATGCTTTCACATGAGTTTCCTTGATGTTTCACAAGGTTTATATACGCTCTTGACTGATTAAGCTACGTTCATAGCAACTCAATTATCAATTACAATGGGGTCTTTCACAATTTTTTTTGTTTTTTTTTTTTTTTATGAAACTATATCTATATTGAAGACTATCTACACTTTTAAAAAGTCTTAATAGCTATTCATTAAGCCGCAATGATTTTTAAAAAAATGTTGTGACGACATAGTAGAGGTGTTGCTGGATCTAAAACAGTACAGATTGTACATAATTGTAGTCATATATTTTTTTACTCATTTTATTATTATTATTACAATAAAATAGAACATTTATGTAACAAAAATTATTTAAATCTCTACTGTTTTAGATCCAGCGACACCTCTACTATGACGTCACAACATTTAAAAAAAATCTGATGTGGCCAACACATAACCTCCCGCCCAATACTACTCTTAAACGATACAAAATAGTACTTGATACAGAAACATACCTTCTTATTTGTTAATTTTCTATTTATATTTGAGAATTTTAATTTTCTTTCGTATATTTATTTAATTTTTTGACATATAATTCACTAAGAAAACAGCTTCACAAACACATTGACATGTGTCACATTTCGTAAAAAATTGAAAATTTTTAAATGTTTCCATGGTGTACTAGGAATGCAAGATTTGTAAAATCTAATTTTTTAATATTTTATTATCTCTAAATCTAATGAAAATTAATAAAATTAGTGTAATCAAAATACATGTAAAATTAAATATTCTTCAACTTTCAAAATAACATAAATAGTTGAAAAATGAAATTTAACCGTGTTTTTCACGAAAAACTGTTAAGGGCTTCAAGTAAACTGCTACTTCCGGTTGACCAAAATCTAATCAGCTCTTCATTTAAATATAAGAAGCAATAATTCACAAAATTGTATTTTTTGGTATTATGGTATTTGAGTTATGCGAGACGAAAAAATTGCCACAGACTACACACACACACACACACATACATACATACATACATACAGACATCATCGCGAAAATAGTAAAATCGTATTGTAGGGACCCTAAATCGTGCTTATTCATTGAAAACTCACTACCCAATTTTTAGACCAAAAACAATACCTCCCTTACCTAGAGGTAGGCGGGAGGTAAAAGTCATTGTGACTTAATGAATAATAATTAAGACTTTTTAAAAGTGTAGATAGTCTTCAATTTATATAGTTTCACAAAAAAAAATGGCGAAAGACCCCATTAATTGGAGTATCTTAAAACATACTTAAAATATAAATTGTACTTGAAAATTTTTTTATATGAATCTTGATTAAAAAATTATTAGGTTTTTTTAGGTAATACCACTAGAGGTGAATATTTTTTGATTTTTTTTGTTTTTGCATTTTATTACGTCAAAATTTCGTTCAAAACACCACGAGACCGAAGGTCGAGCGGTATTTGAGAAATTTTTGATAGCGAAATATGTAATAATTTGCAAGTCAACTCAAAAAATTTTCTAAAAAAAATATTTACCTCGAGTGGTATTTGGATAGATTATTCAACAAGATACACTATTTTCATCAATTTTATTAATGCATCTACTTCCAAAACGTAAATTATCACACATTTTGCAAAAAAATGACTGACGTATAAGCTAAAAGATTATTTATCGATGGTCGTGGGATATTCGGTGAGAAAAGCTTTAAGCTTTCATAAAAACCTGCAAAAGATTATTTCAGTATTAGTATATTTCAGTGTAGTAGTGTTCAGAGTTGACTAATAAAATAATTTAAAATATATAAATATAATGAAAATATTTAAAACTAGGAATGCACTTTCTTTTTCTTATTCCTCTTCTTCGTTTCTGTTTTGTTATATATTTAGTATGCTTCAGAGGACCTATCGTGAATTTTGACTACCATAATTAATAGAAAAAATTGAAATAATGGGAGGAGTAGAAAAAGACAATTTAAATTAAAGTCACATTATTTACAGTTACAATTATTTGAAAATAGTAAAATAAAACAGTGTTTAAGATATAAAACTTGTACCTACAAAATGAGGTTAAACGTGAAATAATAATGGATGCCTTCCGCTTAACCTGATGATCCAGAAACTGCAGGAAAATCAATAAATGCACGGTATTAATATTGTGTCCAATAATAAATCGCCTACAACATTTCTCATTGGGAAAAACGTAGTCTGGAGGTTGAAAAGTGAATCAACATCAAACACACTCATTCTGTTTCCCGGAAAATTATTTGTCAAATCATCCAATAGAGCAGAAATAAATAAGGGGAAACCCAACCAGAAAAGAGAAATGTGAAGCAACAATGTAATCAATAAATTCATTATTGTAATCAACAATTGATGAGATGTTTAAATATAAGTGTAATAAAAACACATAACCTTCCGCCTAAACAACTTATAAACGGTACAATATGGTTTAAAAATAGTATAGGCCTTCAAGTAAACTAGCACTTCTGGTTAATGGATTGCTACCAAAACATAATTTGTTTGTAATTTGAACATCATGTTCTGAATATATAATTTCAAATTGCTATTTTCATACATACATACATAACATCACACAATGTCCCACTTAGTGGGGTAGCACGAACCCAGAAACACAGTCAACCAACAATCAATCTCTTCCAAACTTTCCTATCCTGACACACCACTTTCGCCTCGTCCACATTTATAGTGCGATTCATACATGTTCGTTTATTCTTCACACTCGGAATCATTCGTTCACGCAACAAACCATCAATCATACGCAACCAGTTATTCCTCGGACGCCCACGCAATCGTTCACCTTCAATCTCACCCACATATATTAGTTTCACCAACCTTTCATTAGACATTCGCTCAACATGTCCAAACCACCTCAATTGACTCACTCCCACTTCCTTAACAACATTCTCCTCAATCTCACACTCCTCATACACCAATGTATTCCGTGTACGATCACGTCTCGTATACCCACATACTCCTCTCAAATATCTTATTTCTACAGCAGTTATACGTCGTGCATGCTTCTTCATCCACATCCAATATTCAGAACCATATATCAATAGACACTAACACACCATTATAAACACTCAATCGAGTATCTCTAGATACATTCACGTTTCGAGCAAATGTACCCAGAGCACCCAATACCTTGCACCCTGCAGACACTCGCCTTCAATCTCCCGGTCAATACGTTCACACATAATCTATTAAATGCTAGTTTGATTTCCGGAAATTTATCGCCTGGACTATTGAGTTTTTATTGCTACGAAAATTACCACTAGTCAAAGACGAGTAGTGATTTTTAAGTATGAAAGTCTTTAAATTTGTATGTTTGCATTGGTGTGAATTGTACATTTCTTTTAAAAATATTTTATTGACAAAGCACAAAATCATATACAAACACACTAATAAAACCAAATCGAAACATATTTCTGCACTACAAGATTTCTCCGTCTGTTGTTCAAACAAACCAACTCCAGACACACCTGCTCTTCTATCCCTTTTCCCTTTGCCATTTCCCATTCCTCGTGTTTGCCATCACCGTGTTGGGTAAATGTTGCATTGCCTTGCATTATGGATACGTCCTAACGCTTCGTAATATCTTCGCTAGATGGTGTTGGTGTACGGCTTGTTTGTGGAGCCACTGAGGTTGCTTTCTCAATGCCACACTCCACTTTGAGGTTATGTGAAATGTTCCTCAAGTGACAGTTCAGCGTCAGCGTGAGTTTTTACTACGGGAGTTTATTTTTGGATGAGTGTGTTGGAGAAGATGATGGCTCCATGTGAAGGGTTCTTACTTTAGCAAGATTTGTTTACTGATGGAAGTATAAATGAATTATGAAAGTAAAAGGGTTTAAAGCTGCAGAACTAGTGCCTTTATGAAGAACAGCTGTTTATTTTGTTATTGAAATGGTATTTGAGATAGATCTAGTACGTTCGGAAATGAGCTTAAGCAATGAATCAAAATTTACAAGAATAGAACTGGATTTTTGTTAGATACGCGGCAAATAAATACACCAGAAAAATAAGAATACGTATACTATGGAGGGCATAAAATGCCACATACATTCTAATTAAAATTCAGAAACCATGCTTTCTCTTTTGATCAAAGTACGAAAGAAAAGTTAGAGAGCATGCCATCTCTATCACTCTATTCCACTAATTGTAAGTGGAATGTTTGTAGGCTTCAAGCTTCTTAATGGGCGCGTTTAGCCGAACCTAACAGCTAGATCGCTAACTTAGCGGTCACAGCTGAACGTATTGCTAAGTAACCGCTAGATTTCAGCAGCTAGACTAGCGACCTAGCGAAATAAATTTGCGCTAGATGAGCTAGCGAACGTTCTAGAACTGTCAATTGTCAAAAAATAATTTATAATATCATCAATATTAATCATGTCTGCAAAAAAAAAAGAAAAACTATAAAAATAAATTAAAATGTAGTGAAGTATATAATAGTATATTATGATACAAGTGTATAAGTAAGCTCTTAAAGCACGTACGACGAGTTTAAGAGCGAGACGCGAAGCGGAGTGCTTTAAACGTCGTTAGTGCTTTGAAAGCACTTATACACGTGTGTCATAGGCTATTATTTATTGTACCTGCATCATACTCTGGAAAAAACTGAAAAGCAACATTTAGATTTTGATAATTTTACGCGTGTGACGTTTGACGTATATCGTTTACATGTAGTTTAGTTAGTATTTATTGTTTACGTTTACAGTTTTGACAGATATTAACAGTAATTATTTGTGTTGTTGGTTAGCAACCTTTAAAGCACGGCGTTTTTTAATCTTGCGTTTGTGAACGCTGTAGTGTGTTTTAAACACGAATTATGATGCAGGTATAATAAAAAATATTTGACATCTATTAATGACCAATTTTAAAAGACTATTGGATTTATCTTTTATTAGAATTTGAGGTTAATTCCACCAAACTTGACTGACACAAGATGACAGCACCAGCAAAATACCGTTAATGTTCATACTACTTTTCATTTCTAGAATCTAGCACTTGCAAACGCTAGCTAGCCGCTAGGTTTGGCTGAACGCGCCCAATCAGTCTAATTGCTAATCGTAACTGATAATTCCCTAGCCCGAAACGCCCTAAACGTTCTAGACTTGTCCAAAAAGTATCATTCTTCTTAATGCTCAACTAATATTGTTGTTCTTTCCAGAGTGCGACCAGAATTTCGTGAGCCGGCCCGGAGGTCCTTCAAACGGCACGTTCCACGCGCCCGTGCTGTCGAACGTGGGCGGCCACTCGCGCCAGTGCCTCTACACCTTCCACGCCGGGCCTGGACAGCGCGTGGAGCTCGTCTTCACCAGCTTCGCATTGCGGGGCACGCCACCAGAGTAAGTCCTCACTACCATCCGTCCACCTACCACATCGACAAGTCTATCAAATGAACAATCGTTACATTTTAACTGAACCGTATTCCGAAATCTGTGAATTTGTTTTTCTATTTCCAACTGTCAGTTGAAACCAGAAAATTGACGTTTGCCGTTTGCCAAGCGGCAATAGTATATTACGTACCGTGAACTGTAAGTGATAGTTTTTAGGTCGAGAATGTAGTTTGGGATGTCGAGACCCGTAGGGTCGAGATTTCCTAAACATTCGAGACCTAGAAAATCACTTACAGTTCGAGGTTAGTAAGTTATTTTTTGCAATACCTGCGTAAATATAAGAAAAGGAAAAATAGGTATCAAAATTAACAGCTGACAGATTGAGGTTAAAAATAAAATTTGAATGATATATATTTACTTACCTTCCACCGTGAACGGTAAGTTTCACTTACCATCCACCGTGGACGGTAAGTAAATGATGTAACCATAGAAACCAATTGTGCAATAAAAGTTCCACTTACTGTGTTTAAATTTTGTTATTAATGGGTAACTTACAGAACAGGTATTGCAAAAAATAAATTTCTTTAGTAGAATATAAAAATGGATAGTTATGGAAAATTTTAATTTTCAAAGAAAACAGTTCATGATAATAGTAGGTTGCAAGTTTACTTTTAATGACCAGTTAGTTTGAACAAGGCATATTCCTTCTCATACTTATTCTTCGACTTTTCAGGTAATAGATTTAATATTACATTCTTCGCAGCTTCTTTGATCTGTGGTGGAGTACATTCCATTTCACATTCATCACTATCCATCATTTTATGATGTTTCACAAAATTTTAATGTCATAATTGAATTGAATAATTAATATCTGTCATGCGATTCAAACAAATAACAGAAGAAATAGTATCCATCACCTTGGAAACGGTTTAACAAGGTTAACTGTAAAATGCATCGGAATAAAAGTTCAAACAGAAAATGGCAAATCTAATATTTTCATCCAGTTTTTTTATTATTATTGAATCGGTCGTAGAAAAAATAGTGTGTGTTTCTCGAGCAGAAAGTGTCCTTGCCGCTTATGCAATGTCCATGCGCAAGCGGCAATAGACAACTTTCTGCTCTAGATACACAAATAACTATTTCATCGTGTTGTGTAGATAATGTTTCGGAATCGCTGGTAGAATATTTTCTGTAGCTAATGTCTTGTGGAAGTACATAGATGCTCTTGGTAGCATAATGTTTTGAAATAGGAAAAATGTGGTGGTTATTGGCAGGCTTTACGAAAAGTAATTCTTGATTTTTGGCAAGCTTCTCAGGAACTTTTACAACTTTTTGTCCTCAACCGCAAACGCTACTAAACTGTTTAATACGAGGGCTGATCAAGAAGTTCCAGGACTGATTTTATACAAATTTATTAAATATTCCCTTTTGGGATGCTAAATATTTTTACCTCCCGCCACATCCTGTAAGGGAGGTTTAGGAATTTTAGGGTCCCTAGAATACGATTTTAATAGTTTCGCGATAATATCTGTGTGTGTGTGTCTGTCTGTCTGTTAGATTGTGTGGATCTCTGGAGTTACGGTTTCTCAAAAACTACTAAACAGAAAATTTTGATATTTTGTATATATTAATTGTATTCCCTTTGGAAGAGCTGATTAGTTTTTGTTGAGAATCCAATAACCGGATGTGGTAGTTTACTTGAAGCCCTATCAAGTTATTTTGAAATATCTCAGTAAATTATATTTAATGACAATTGTTGTCATAAGAAAAATGTTTCAAATATTATTATCTACAATTATTGTTTGAAAATTTTTTTACGTAGTGTCACCATTTACGAATTACAACACGTTAAAGAAAAATTATATTTTGACATTTTCGTTTATATCTGCTTTGATAAAAACAAAACTATAATAGTTGAAAAATGGAAAAAATGCCATTATTGAAAACTAAATTTTTTGAAGGGATGAGCGTTTCTTGATAATGGTGGTCCGTGTTCCTGCATCATTTGACGAGAAATCTATCTAAACGTTTATAAAGAATATTTTAAAAACAGCTGAATTCAGGGAGAGCCAACCTTACCGCGCAATTCAAAAAGTACTGGAACTTTTTGATCAACCCTCGTATGTATAGTGATTTAAGGGTAGCACACGATTTTTATTATTTAGATGTTTGAAATCGGAAGTGATACTGTAACTGTCTAACTTGTAGTGCTATCAGGATTTTTGGCATATCTTAGTTAGAGAAAATTTTGTTATATTATTATATTATACATGCCCGTCTATTCTTCACACTCAGAATCATTCGTTCACGCAACAAACCATCAATCATACCTAACCATTTATTCCTCGGACGCCCACGCAATCGTTCACCGTCAATCTCACCCGCATATATTAGTTTCATCAACCTTTCATTCGCCATTCGTTTATCATGATCCAACAATTTTTTCTGCGGTTTAGTAAGCAAAATGATTTCATTAAAAATATATTAAGTGTACAATTTCCCGAAAAGGAAATAAGACTGAAATGAAGCGTCTTTGTTCATTTGATAGACTTGGAATAAACCATAATCTAAATACTAACCACGCAGTCATCATCGTAGCTTGAAATATTCGCATTGCCACCAATATGTACTTGTGTATAAAAAGATTGATTTATTTTTATCCATTCTATGTCGGAAATTAAACAATTATTTTTAAAATTGAAGCATTTTGATGTAGAGCCAACAGACAAAATTGCATTTGAAGTTAATTGAAATGTTTTAAATGTTTTAACAAGTTTTATTTATGAATGTTTGTCAAAATCATAGATTGAAATTTTCACGGAGGAAACTCAGTGTGTTTCTTTACATCATGTAGTTGTTTTTGTAACATTACAGTAATTTTTATATATTTAAATGTTTGTCGTGTATATTACTGGTGGTTTCTGTACATAATTAATGTTGTAGGGTTTTCAATGTGTTTGTATTTAGGAGAGACGACACGGAAATATTTTCACCATATGAATTACTCGCAACGGAAATGGCCGATAGAGACGCTGCCTGTACGTTTAGTATAGCTGACTTATTTGGTAATTGCTCTGAAGTGCCCTTTATTCTAAAGAAAAATATACTGCTAGGAAATTATTATGAATTCGTTGATATAACCTTCATAATGTTTGATTATTTACTATTTGATTTGAATTTCTTTTATGAAAAATATAATAAATAATCTAGATTATTTGCAGATAACTGAAACGGCTATTCTATATTTATTTAGATTTGTAATATTAATAATTATATATTTTATAAGTGGGCAAAGTAAGGAATATCCAACTGGAGAAATTTTAGCACACGAAGCCGAAGACTGAGTGGTTAATTCCACTTTACTTACGTGTGAAGTATAACGATTTATCCAACATCTCTTAATAAATGCAAAATTTATTAAAGAAATATTATTTGACAGTGACATATGCTTTAAATTTTCTGAATTAAAATGTCAATAGAAGTGGTTACCAAGGTGTTGTGTGTTATTATTATTGTTATAAATAGAAAATTACTTACTAGTGACTATTCACAAAATTATACCCACTAAATCTGTCACTTTCCTTGTTTAAATTCGCCATAGTTATAGAGCATTTATTGAGAGGTGTTGGATAAAAAAATATAAATCATAATTCAATATAAGTCAGAATATATGTACGAATAAAGAAATTAAAACAACATTAGCCCAATTATGATACATAAGAAGATTTATAAATTACCAAATAAGTTGGTTCGAAAATATACCGCCAGGTGGCTACTATTACAAATGGCCGATCATGACAAATGGCTGATTTATAGATATAGTAAATTGACGATGATATACTTACATGTATTTACATATCTTTGCTTTTAATGAAAAGTAATATTTATTAATTACAAATGGGCGCATAAACCTTAAACGAAATATGACAAATTTAAATCAAAATCGTGTAACACTTACGGAATAATTAGTAGTAAAGTATTATTTTCTTATAAATATTTTGCAGTATAGCGATATAACGAATTGAACATATTTTGACGTCACAGGTACTTGCAATGATGCTATTGGCCAGAAATATGAAAATTGCAAATCGCGCGTCTGTCGCTGCGCCCAACGCCTATATGTGGGCTAAAATAGAACTACGAAATGTCATTTTATTTGTTTTGTTTGTGGGTATTTAAGATTACATTTATTGGGTTTCTATTACTTGTTTTATAATTTCACTGCTTTATTGTGCAGTGTTGAAAAACTATTGAATAAAATTGTGTGTTGAGGTTAGGTTACCTTACTACTAGCGCCACTGTTCTCAAACTTTCGTATATTATTTACTCGAATATCAAGTAAAATACTGTTAAGTTGCCAAAGGAATTATATCTTTATTTATATTAAGTTTGATTGTTGCAAATTAAGACTTATAATATGTAAATATTATTTTTACATTAAAAATAAAAATCTACTATCATGAAAAATCGTTGTTTTAGTGCCACTGGAGCAGTACCAGCGACGTCACACAAACTTTAAAAAATCATATCTCTGGTAATATATGTAATTTTCACATCTGGTTTTCACTGACCGTCATAGAATCTAATAAAGTTTCATAAAAAAAATTTAAAATTTTGGTTTATGGGCTCATTTTAAGTATTCTTAAATATGTAGTTACTTCTAATTTTTGATCAACTAAGATTATTACAATCCATAGGATCTAGTACCTGTTGGTACCCCTCCCAATTTATTAAGAAATCAATCCAATTCACTATATCTATAGACAAGCTATACAGCTATTCTAAAACAGATTTGTCAATTTTACAGCCAAGCGCTTATTGTATAAATATATTTCGAAAATCGGATTGAAAGAGATGTAGTTTGTTTGTTGCCAATAACCAAATTACTGATTAGAGATTTATTGGTTATCAGATACAATGGCACTATGTTAAAATTGAAAAAAATCTTCCGATTTGAGGTGAATCGTATGGCATGAAGTTCAGAGGCATAATAATCACTTTATAATTACCAAACTATATCTCTATGATTTAAAAAATATTTGCAATTCATAATTGGCTGGTACCACGAGCTCTGTTTTTGGGTGTTTCAAGAGCAGTGTTTTAGTGCTGTACAATGTTTTACATTTATTTTTTTATTTAAATGCTTCAAATAAAAGTTACAGAGAAATGTATTATTTACTACTTTTATTTGAAGTATTTTTTTATAAAATAATTTTAGAACATTGTACAGCCTACAGCGGTAAAACCGAGCTTAAAACACTACACTTGAAATACCCAAAAACAGAGCTCTGGGTACCAGCCAATAAGTTTCGTTCGTTTAAGGTCAACTACACGGGCTGAAGATAGCGCAACATGAACATGACTTTTTTGAAAGAATAAATCATTATTATAATAAATGAAACATATAATGATTTATACATACATTTGTAGATAAAAGTCCAAAGTTTTGTAATAAATTTGAAAAAGTTAATTTTGTTTGCAAATTATACATGAACGTAATTGTCAAAGTAGAAAATTTTATGTCACACACATTCCCATGAATGACTACAATAATGTAAATGATTGGTATATTTATAAATATGATCGTCTATAACATACTAAAATTATTTTCCATTTGAACTTAGTATGTTATAGATGACCATATTTATAAATATACAAATTATTGTAGTCGTTCATGGGAATGAGAGACACAGTATCAAAACTCTGAATTTTTGATCAACTAGACTTCAACTAATATTTTTTATAGTTTTATGTTATAGCTATCCTTTTCATCCGCATATATAAATACTAGAATATTCAAAGACTTCACAGTAATAATTGTTTTGTTTTTCGATAAGCATAATTGTAAGAAATAATTTATTCAAATTTAATTTGCAAAACAAAATTCATGGGAGTGAACGAACCCAACGAAAATATTCGTTTTCCTCTGACATTACAATGAACAAGTCACTGTAAAAAATCCATGAAATTTTGACGGATGGAGGTTGTTGGACCATAAAGAACATGAAAATAAATGAGGAATACATAATTTCCTGTTTAAAAAAAATAATAAAGGATTCATTCTTCGACGCGTAGGTTTGACCTTAAAACATTAAAAGAAATGATGTGACTGTCGCAAACTTCATGCCATATGACCTAACCCATAATGTCGATGTGTCCTCTCTGTCCGATGTCGTCTCTCCAGTGGCAGGGTGGGTACGTTTTGGACGGCGGTGCCACCCGCCCGCTAGACTCTAGTCACGCAAGTATGAATGACGTGCTCTGTTTGTTTGTTCTTTGCGCTTGTGTCACCTCCAGTGGATTTGCCGTGGGCGAACTCCCTCAGTGAGTACTTACCACGTGACATCTCTCTTACTAGTCTTACCTCTAAATATCACTTTATCTGTCTCTTGTTTCACTCTGGTTGGCATGGCATGCACGCTCTGTGTAACTTAGTGTACATTTAGTTTATTGCTTTAGTCTCCTCATTCTTTCAATGGACGTTGTCGTATTTTTTAATAAACGATTAACTGCTCTTAGAACAAGAAAAACGGAGAAACAAATTTATAAACTTCATTGAACGAACGAGGTGACCACCTATTCTATTCTTCAGATAATTTCTTTGATTTAAGTTTGATTTTGATTATAGGTAATTTGTTTTATATTTCATTGATATACAGGGTGTATTCTGAATTTTTATCACTCGATTAGCCCCTTTATTATTGAAAATTTGACGAAATGGTAAGGAGATATATTGTATCGCCTGAAAAGTTCTTCAAAACAATTTGAAAAGTTTTAAGCTTATTTTGTTTTAAAATAGCGAAAAAAGGGTTTAAAAATTTTTTGAATAGGAAATTTAAATTGAGATAATTTATTTGGATAGTCTACATTATTATAATCAATTAATTTCAAATAATGTTTAGCAATATTATTTAAAATTACTGAGTTATGATTTTTTTTTTTCGAAAATATTATATTAATGTCAAAAATATAATAAATTCAGTAAGTTATGAGAACACTTGAATAACATTATTATTAAATATGAAAATAAGTTAAAAAAGTTACATTTTTCAAAAAAATTTTTATTTTTACTTTTAACTTTTTTAGGTATTATTCATTTATGAACGTACTATACCTAAAATATTGGACAATAAATATGGCTACAGTTGGCGACACCATACAGTAACACCCAGTGTTTATTTCATTTTTAATACAGTATTTTCCAGAATAATAGTTATTTATGTATCAAGGCACTGAAGTTCAATTTTTTATCATGAATATGGAATTTAGTTGCCGAGGCCTGTAGGGCCGAGGAAAATAAACCATGTGAATGATAAAAAGGAACTTCAGTGCCGAGGTACATATTAAGTTTTATTTGAAATCTAAAATTCGAAAAAACTGTAAAAAAATTACAATATAGGTTAAGTTTATACATCTGTCAGTGTTGCCAACCTCAAGAAGTGAAGTTATCGTAAATAACACTCAAAGTTATGTGTTTTGTCCTCATTTTCGTCATCGGAATTATTTAGATAATTCTTCTTGCAAATTTTGTTTCATGCTACGTCCAAATTTACTATAGTACGTCAATATATCTGCCAAAATGATCCTAATAGCACAATAATTATTTAACGGTTGCCAACACTGGGTTGCTCAAAATCGTCGTATAATGGGTTACTTTAGTGACGATTTCTGAGCTTTTAATGTCGATTTTTGAGCACTTTAGTGCCGATTTCAAATAAATACCATTTTCAAATAAAAATGATAATTAAAATGATACATTGACAGGCTTCATAGAGAATGTAATTTGTCTTTAACTGTTAGCATTTTTTTATTTGATTGCTATTGAACACGAAATGAATACATTCCTAGGATGATATTGTTGTTTATTTTGAACATTTTCTTTATTCATTATTTAGTCGCATAGCAACAGTTGTAGCAAACCATAGAAGGTTACATATAATAATTATTCAAAATTACAATAATTTTTTTTTGTTATTTGGCGGTAGTGGGAAATATAAGGTTTACAGAAAATAGAGGATTATGAATTGTGGGTGGATACAATAAAAAAACATAATTTTTTTTATTTGTTAAAATTAAAAATATTTTTTTGAAAATAATATTAACTTTGAAAGCTAGTACTTTCGGATACATGTTTATATATGCACTTTTTTCTACTCCTGTATAAATATATCCCCATTATTTAAATTTTTTCTATGAATTATAGTACTCATAATTCACTTTTCTCGACCAATCACAGAGCCAGAAATCCATAATTCAGTTATTTTAAAGACGTGATGTGGATCACCTAGCAACAGCCGTCTGACAGTTGACATGTAGTCAGTTGTCAGTGAATTTTTATATTGTCGTTTTACAACGAATTTCAGTCATTTTCAAAAGTGATTTCCGTATTTACAGGAGTAGAAAATATACAGTTTTATATTCGGGATTATGGTCATTATTCACCTGGATCATCTTCGTGAATAATAACTATCATAATTCCTCATATAATAGCATATTATTATTATAGTTTTGCCATATACTACTCACCCTTATAATTGATCTCTATTTTCTGAACTACCAGTATATAACAAGCTATACGAAATAAGTATTATAACGTATTTACATCCCTTGTAGCTTAATTAACTCTTTTTTTTAGTAATTTATAATAAGAATAGTAGATAATTATGGTATATACTATCGATAACTTTTATTTTAGCTATAGCGCTACTAGAACTTTGGTACTCTCAACCTGTATTGTATACATTTACTGTTCTCTTTTAATGCATAATATATCTATAAGTTGAAGCATGCACACTTCTTATTTATTTACATTTTTCTTTTTTTAATTTCTATGAGCACATTTCAAATAATTGTGACACTGATTTCATGAAGGTAAGATTGTTTATTACGGTTTGTGAAATGTTGCAATTTGCATGGGGTTTCAATGTTTATTAAAAACGAATCTAAATAAAATAATTATAATTTGCACCTTTTTGTTGATGAGTTGAAGAATACATAAACTTTTTCAAATGGACAAGTTGACGAATTTATCGTAAATTACAATGGATGTTTGTCATCACTTTTACAAAGAAAATTGTGACTTGTTTTATTTGAAAAGGTTTAATACAATTATTTGATTATCTTAAAAATATAACAACAATCCTTTATGTTGTTGTTAACTTGTATTTTTTTTATTACAACGATTTAAAAATGGACCAGTAAGCTAAAATCACTTGAGTATTTCATTCATCATTTGACAACTGTGTAGCAAAAACAGAAACAATAGACCATTTCTGTTGTTTATTCTGTTGAAAATTGTTTCAGCTCTATTGTAAAAATAGCTAGTTTCAACTGTTTAAGTTGTTTATTATTGTGCCTTAGTTCAAAATTACTTCAATTACTTCAAAATTAGTAAAATAACATTTGGGTAACACCGCTTCTTATGAGCTCTCAAAATCTTTGTTGTCTACATTTTTTCCCTTAAATCCTTGTAAGGTTTCTCCACATCTTTTCCGATCTTTTGTTTTACTTTACCAGGTTTTAATTCCTGCTGTTTCTAAATATTTTTCTGCTTTCTTTAGTCATGTAGATCTGGGTCTGCCTCGTCTTCTTCTTTCTCCTGGTCTTTATTCTACTACTGATCATCTTCTTCTATACTCCATATATATCCTCAAACCATCTGACTTATTGCTGCTTGATCTTTTTCACTATGCCGTTTCCTTCCAACTCTTGTTCTATTTCATAGTTCATTCTTATTCTGTATTCATTTTCTGATACCTATATTGGTCCTAATATTGTTATTATTTGTTCCTTTATTCTTAAAACTTGTTCATCTTTCTTTGTCATTGTCAGTTTCAGCAGCGTACATTGTTATTGGTTGTATTATCGTACGGTAAATTCTCATTTTGTCTCTTTAATTAAAATCTTATTATTTAGTAATTTTTTGTGTACGTAAAAGCTCTATTTGTTGCCATTATGTTGTCTCTTATTTCTGCTTATCTATCTTCTTTACTAGTATAGCATTTATACAGGGTAATTAGATTGGAACCAAGTAGTTCAGTTGGCAATAAAATATAAACTTAACTAGAGCTCTAGAAGAATGTAGGTATTCTCATCCGCCACTTTGGGTCCAGATGTCATAAATAAAACAAGTTATTGGAATCCAGTTACTTAAAAAACATTTAAAATTTGTATCTGTCAAATTTGAAAACATATTTCTTCAAATTCTGTAAAATCCAACTACACAAATCATACGGTAATATATTAGAAAGTATTCTGTACACTTACCTGTTAGTCATTTCCGGTTGTTGATCTTTCTAACACTCAAAATTCTATTGGGTGTTGAAAATACACCTGACATAACCTATTTGTATATATTTTAAATGTCAAACAGTACTTCACCTGTCGTTTGGCAAACTGTGGAATAAAAAGATCTCCAGAATTGTGTTGCCAACTGAATCACTTTGTTCTGATCAACCTGCAGGTTGACAATACGAAATAAACAAATTATAATTGCTACACCAATAATATGTCTTGTGTTCCAATACCAAACTGTTGTCTGTAAATGTACAATTGAAAACATAAAATACTTCAGGTGATTTTAGCTTTCAAAAAAGAACTTCTCTGTTGCCATTGTTAGCCCCATCTTTGATTTACTTGAAAGCAATTAATTCATCGAAGGAGTTGTCAAGAGGTTCATTTAGGGTTTCTGTAAATGAGTACGGTTAAGTTTGCGCTACGTCTATGTCTACGTGCAAACTAATGAGCGAACGATGGCTTGCAACTTGGTTGGGGGTGGGTTTTGTAAGACGCATTTACAATGCAAAGTTGAACGACAAGCCTTCGAACGCTCGAACCCTTCAACACCTTGATTTTGATGAATTTCCGAGAGAAGGCCAGAGTTTTTATTCGTAAACATTTAATCATTACTGCTTTCAAAACTTTTCGTATTAATAACTCAATTATTAGCAGTCAACTTCACCAGGGCCCAATCAAACTTGGTTCGCGGATTTATGATCAGGACAAATTCTGCTTGAAAATCTGTTGATTCACCTTAGAAAATAGCATCAAAAGAATATTTAATACTATACAGTGTATCCCATTTAAGGTACGAATGCAATGGGATCTCGAGAACCGTAAGAGTAACGAGGTTGGTTAAATTAGACGAAAGTTGCCTCATTAGTGGGAAAATTTGTACTTGTACCTATTTTTCCAATTCAATGCATAAGGTTTCTAGATATTGCAATAATGTAAATTTAACGATTTTCTTTTTTTGTTTATAACTTTGTTATAAGAAATAATAGAAGATTCTCGTTTGCACTTTCTTATGACACATTTAAATGGTAAATTTGCAGAAGCCATGATATTTTAGAATAGATTTTTTTTTTTGTTATACAACGATATGAAACAGTAATAATATATTTTTATAATTAATAGAAAAATTACAAAATTTATAATAAGTCATTGGATAAGTAGGGCTGCCAATTTGATCCGGATTTGATATGTATGGATATCCGAATCTCTATGAAACTCAAAACCGGATCTCGGATATCCGAGTATCCGGATCCAGATACGAATCCGGATTTGAATAACCTTCTTCAACCAAAATCATCAATTTATCGACTAATTATGTTATAAATATACTCTTGGACCAAATTATTGAATATTTAATTATGATGAATCAAGGAAAAAGTAAAGATGTCTTAGGTTAACAAAATAAAATTTGCAGTTTCTGAGTAATACTACGTGTTAATAACATCATGAGTATATATCAAAAATGTAATTTCGTTTTCTTATTCATTTTGTTATTAAACATTTGTTATTAATTGAATTTACTTAAATACAATTGATTTTGAATGTAAACAGGTATGTAATAAAATAACCTCGATATTAAAAAGAATATTATTATTTGTATAAAAAGAGTTTTCGAAAATCTTACATGTACTCCCTTCAAAAATATTTTTAAAATCGAAATCCGGATTTTATAATTATCCGGATACCCAAATGTACGGGTCTGATATCCAGATATCCAGAAATCTCTAATATCCGAATTTATGGATACTCGGATTATTGGCAGTCCTACTCAAGGGCGGATCCTCGGGGGGGGGGGGAGGGTCATGCCCTCCCCCCCCCTCTTGGGTCTTTTTTGTAGACGGGATTTTTTAATGAAGTTTCATGATTATATTCGACAAACCTTGAACTGTAGGAAAAAATGTAAATAGTGATAAATTTATTATTCTGGCAGAACTGAGTGAAACTGAAATGTTTGTTAGTTTCTAAAGAAATATATTTACTTTCGTTTGACATGAAGTCTTGTTGGACCTAAAAAAAAAAGGTCAATGCCCCCCCCCCCCCTGGACAATTCCTGGATCCGCCCTTGGTCCTACTGGTAAGAAATCTGGAGTTTGTGCATTAAATTATTCTTACCAAATTTTCTGTCTATCAAGTTCTCTGCTTTATGATCTAAGGTGACGAATTGTGCAACTAAAAAAGGTGCTAACCAATAATATTGTTCGCCAAACTCATGCGAGCCAAGCGGGTGTTTCAAATGTGTTCTATATACTCTGCAGGTCAAAATTAATTGTAACATGTATTTCTAATGATAAGGTTAGCCATTAATTTTGACATGAGGTGTATATACTACATTTTTGAACTATATACTTATATATTTTCCCCATTGGTTGGTTATAAAAGCTGACAGATATATCGACTATGTATAGTTTTCGCATCTTACTCATTGCTATTTTCTTCGGTGAAGCACTGAAGAGTGGTTTGATGGTGCTGGTGAATTTGTCTGTAACTACCGGGTGTGGAATTATGAATGTGTGTAGGTGTGTCCACGAGTACATGGATGTGTACTCCGAGGTGCTGCTCTCAGACCCGGCCGAGCTGATCAACTCCCCATTCGGGGGCCGGTACTGCGGGCCCATCCCCCCGCGCCGCCGCGTGTCCCTCTACCGCACCCTGGCGCTCGGCTTCTACACCGACAAGAACCACACCACCGCCGACCTCTTCGCCGGACGGTACGCCTTCATCAACGACAGCGAGTACGAGGTGGGTAACTGCTTCTCGCCAAAAATTACGCACTTTTTTCAATGGGGGTCTGATTATTTTTTTAATATATATGATACTAGCCAAGAAAATAAAATACCCGTATTTTTAAATGGATTATTTTTTGACGTTTCTTAAAACCAATGAAATGCTTCATTGTAGTCTGCGTTTTAACCAATCCTGTCATTATTATACTGGAAATAAAGCTCTAGTGATTATTATCGGGAATAATCTCTGTAACTTTTTTGTTTTTGTTGACAAATGTCAGATGTCAGATAGTTCTCATCAACACAAGTAAACAATGAGTAAAAAAAGGATTTAGAGGCGTGCCTGATAATGAAATAAAAATATTGTCTAATTAAATATAACTCGAGAGTTCGATAAATTAGAAAATAATTCTCCAGTATTTTTCTCAAACTTATTGTCAAATTATTTTCAATTTATTCTCACTCTCTTGTTATATTATTACTGATAATATAATGGTTAATTTACGTATGATACAATTTGTCAAATTAAAATCGTCTTACCTTAAAGCATCCATATTGAATGAAAGTACTAACATTTTATTCTGATGAAAAACAAAAGCTTAATTCGTATTTGGTATAGTAATTTGCTCGATGTAACGATTAGTTGTTGCAAATAGTTTTTATTCTTGACGTCAATCTGACAAAATTGCAAAACCGAATGTGGAATTTGAATAAGTATTATTGTTGGTTGGTGGTGTAGGTGGGCACGCCGGCGCCGCACTCGCCGTGCTCGTTCGTGGTGCACGCGGCGCGGAAGCGCACGGGGGTGATCCTGTCGCCCACGTACCCCGGCGCCTACCCCAAGGCGCTGCACTGCACCTACCACTTCGTCGGCAAGCCGGGCCAGAGGGTCAGGATGGAGTTCCGGGATTTCGACTTGTTCTTCGGAGGACCGCAGTGAGTACTTTCTTATTTCATTCATTCTTTTTAAATATTTTCATTATTGTACTAACTTGTCTGTCTATAAATGCTTTATTCCATAAATATTCATGTTTTTCTTATTGAGTAGCGCTTTCATAAATTTGACTTCTATAATCGCTGCAATTTCGACTACAACAGCGAAAACCGCTTAATTACAAGCTATTTACCCCACATTTTAGAATATTGGACATCGTTAAAACACTTCCCTTAGTACACCCAAAAACAAAGATCGTTATATCAGCCATATAGAATTTCTTGTATTTGCTTCTTTTGACAAAACTGAATTATATGTTTAATAAACAAACTTTAGTTGCTATGGGAACAAACAAATAACAAAATCTGCAATTATAAAACATTCAATATTGATTCACATACCAATAGATATATTTGAATTACGGAATATCCTCACTTAAAATTGCAATATTTTTTTATTACATTTCTTTATAATATAAGCGCTAAGAAACCCATTGCAGCAGAGCGCATCGTCAGATCTCTAACATTTTTCGAGATACGTCGATTTTTGGTATTTTTCGAAGTGTAACTTTAAGGGCCTGTAATTCAAAAACTACACTAGATATCTAAAATTTCTCTTCAGTTTTGGCTTTTTGGTGCCTTATATAACAAATTAGCAAATTTTGAAAATTTTGAAAATTTTTCGTAATTTTGTTAAAAATTTCGATCGGCGATAACTCAACAAATGTTAAAGATACAGACTTGCAGAGTACACCAATCGATTCAGCTTGTCGAAATACATAAGTATGCAAAGTTTCATAAAAATCGCTATACGGGATGGAAAGTTAGAGCAAAAAGCCTGAAAATGGCGTTTTTTGTCCAAAAAGTCAAGTGGTACTGGCCTGAATTTGGCCATTTTCAGATTTTTTGCTCTAACTTGTCAACCGGTTATCCGAATTTTCTGAAATTTTCAGGGTTTATGTATTTCGTCGAGCTGAATCGATTGGTGAACACTTCAAATCTGTATCTTTCATATTTGTCAAGATATCTCCAATCGAAATTTTGAAAAAAAATTCAAAAAAAATTCAAAATTTTCAAAATTTAATAATTTATTATAAATGGCACGAAAAACACAAAACTGGAAATATTTTTCGATATCTTGTATAGTTTTCGAGTTACAGCCCTTCAAAGTTGCTCTTCGGAAAATATAAAAAATCGTCATATCTCGAAAAATATTACAGATATAACGATGCGCTCTGCTGCAATGGGTTTCCTGGCGCGCATACTATAAAGAAATGTAATAAAAAAAATTACAATTTTATGTCATATTTGGGGAAATTTCCGTATTTTGAAAAATATTACAAATCGCCATATTTCGATAAATATAAGACATATTACGATACGTACTACAGCAATGAGTTTATTCAGTTTTAAATTATACAAAAGTAATTAATTTCAAGTTAATTTTGGATGAGTATTTAAGGTATTTTCTAGTAAACAATTTACTAGTTCTGACCTTTTGATACGTTTAAAACGTTACGTATTTGTTCATCTCTTGTTTTTAATTCCATGGCTGTTACTATAAATTCGCAATTCCGTGAATTTGCTAATTTAATTTCTGCAGTTATGAAGCAATCAAAATGAATTTTGAATACTGATCCGGATGTAGAATTTTATGCTTAACAACATTTATTTTAAACATTTTTGTCTAAAATAATTAGGGAACCAATGCGAACGGAAAAACTGGTTTACCATGTTAAACGCTTATGTTTCACTTTTCAATATACTCCCGGTATATGTATATACCCGTATGTATATGTGCAGGAGATGAATATGGTGAATTAAACAATTTTCCTTTGTATAATTTTAACTGGGCCAAATGATATGATTCTGAGGTTATAGATATTTATGTAACAAGTGCATAATTTAGGGTTTCATGGTTGAAACAGTAGCGATTCAATAAAACCCTATTTCAAATGTTGTGTAAAACCTAAAATTTTAATTCAGATATAAGCATAATTACCATCTTCAAAAGAAACCGTTCCAAGTAACGCATTATTTTCTTCCTGGTTCTTTTCACTTGCCAATAAATAAAATCGCAATTTCGAGTGTGAGTGTGGAGTCCCAAGGACGATTTTTTACCTCGCTTAAAAGACCAATCCATTACGTGACAAATGGCGATAAGTTTGGCTCGCGAGTGTACAGGCGGTGCCGCCATTTCGGGAGCCATTTACAAAGTTGTAGTTTGGCGTCGTACGACTTTCACGATGGGTTTTTGACTGGTGTCCTCTTTTTGTTTGATGGGGTAATTACAGTAATGATAAGAAAGTTTATATAAATATAATATTTTATGATGGAAAATGAAGGAAAGGAACTTCTAATACTAATACTGTTTTGTGTTTTCTAAATATGTAACTACAGGTGCGTCAAGATAGTCGCTATATTAAGGAAGTTTAAGGCAGCTTAATTCCTTAATTAATGTTATTATAAATATTAGAATTTGTGTTCGTTTCAGCTGCCCGTTCGATTACGTGAAGGTATACGACGGAGCGGACAACACATCAGCGGTGATCGGAACGTACTGCGGACAGCAGCGGAACCTCGTGTTGTACTCGAGCGAGTCACAGCTCTACGTCACGTTTGAGACACTGCAACGAACTGCCAACACGCAGAACCGAGGCTTCAAAGGCATCTTCGAGTTCTCGGAGAGCTTCGTTAAATTAGGTTCGTAGTCTATCTGTCAAAAACATAACACAAACATTCAGACATCCAGAATTTGTACCTGTCAACGTTATGAACAAAACCGTGGTGTATATACATGCTAGCCAATAATATCGTTCACCAAACTTGAGCAGACCGAACGGGCAATTTAAATATGTTGTACTATGCGACACCATTAAACATCCATTTCAACATGTTTTTCTAATGTTCAAGTGAGCCATTCATGTTGAAATGAGGTGTTTATTACTGCGATTTTCTTCTAAATACGTCATCTGTATATTTACACCAAGAACAAAATATTTTTATCAAGATTCATCAGCTAATTCTCTATAGATTAGCTAGTATAGCAATCTAATTTTAAATGAGAATGAATTATTTAATTTTCTCGGTTTGTATGTGTTTCTGAGTGATTTCTTTCATTTCGTTTTTGTACCCACAACATTTGACGCATGCCTATTAACAACCAGGAACTTTCAATTCGTGCACTCCTGTAGTAATAGTTATTTACATCCCAAATGCGGGAACGCTTGGTTCCCGGATGAGCGTTTGGCGGCGCGAGCTTGCGAGCGCTGCCATAAAACGAATCCGGGAACCGAGTTCACGCAATATTTTTTGTACGAAAAGTATAGAACTAATAACAATCCATACAAAGAAATGAAGTTCTTCAAGTTTTTTGATATTTGTCAAAGTTGCACTATAAATATAAACACACAAATTAATTTGTCTAATATATTAGAAAACAATTAAAATATTTATAATATTTACCGTATTCACTTGTAAATTTATTATATTTCTTATTTCCGTAAAACATTCGTCTTACTCATTTAAACACAGTTCATATGATGTACTTCACGAAATATCACTAAAAATTGGCATATACTTTTATTGTATTTCTATATAATATAAACCCTAAGAAACTCAATGCTGTAGAGCGCATCGTCATATCTCTTAAATTTTTCGAAATATGGCGGTTTTTGATATTTTTCGAAGTGCAACTTTGAGGAACTGCAACTCAAAAACTACGCAAGATATCGAAATATACTTTTGTGGTATTCGTGCATATTATAGCAAAATAACAAATTTTTTTAAAATTTAAAATTTTGAATTTTTTCTTCAAAATTTCGATCAGCAATATCTCAAATAATAAACGAGATACGAACTTGCAGACTATACCATTGGATTCAGCTCATCGAAATACATAAACCCTAAAAATTTCAAAACATTCGGATGGTGGGTTGAAATTTTAGAGCAAAAAGTCTGAAAATTCATTCATCAGTCATTTTCACACTTTTTGCTCTAACTCTATAACGCGTCAAGAAAATATAGTGAAATTTTACATACTTAAGTATTTTGACAAGCTGAATCGAATGGTCTAGTCTGCGAGTCTGTATCTTTTATATTTATCGAGTTATCGCGTATCGAAATTTGAGGAAAAAATTCGAAAAATTCAAAATTTTCAAAATTTGCTAATTTGTAATAAAATGCATGAAACGAACAGAACTGAGTCTATTTGTCAATATCTTTAATAGATTTTGAGTTGCAGCCACTCGAAGTAGCATTTCGAAAAACATCGAAAATTGACATATCTCTATAAATTTAAGAGATATCATGATGCGCTCTACAGCATTGAGTTTCTTAGGGTTTATATTATTTAGAAATACAATAAAAGTATATGCCAATTTTTAGTGATATTTCGTGAAATCTGGAGTTGTGTAGTACATGTATTTGTTGTCATTGGTAAATGACTGAAATTAGTCCGGTAAGCATGCAAATGTTATACAGAATAAAGTAAAATACCTATACAAAAACATTGGGTTATTATTATTATTTGTTTAAGCAACTATAGTCCATTTGAAAATGAGCTTGAGTAATAAATCAAAATTCGTAAGTGTAGTATTGGATTTTTGTTATTATGGTGGTAAAAATATGCCACTTGCTTTATACCTGAAACAATACTTACTTCTTTAACAATAGAAATTTCGAAATAAACATTATAAAGGGTACCATAGTCGTGGATAGGACATAAGAGTTTTCAGAAGGATTTGATTATTGACGCGTCTCTGACGGCTTGATTTATTAGTCCAGCTAATTTCGGAATGAACTATAGAAGTGTCGTTTGTTCTCAGATTTCATAAGCAAAAACGACGGCGAACACATACGAGGTTCCGAATGCGACCAGAAGATTCTCAGTAAAAAAGAATCAAGCGGTTTCGTGTTTAGTCCAAATTATCCGTTCCCATACATTCCGAAGATAGTCTGCCGGTACTTCATCTACGGCATGCAGGACTCGCAGCACCTCGAGAGAGTCCGCCTCGAGTTCCTCAAGTTCGAAATCCCCAAAGGAGAGAAAGGAGAGTACGTGGACACCATCCTCGAAGTGAATCAACCTGCGCTGACTTCCCGGGTGTTTGTGTGTTGTAGCTGCACGGACGGTTACCTGAAGGTGTACTTGAAGGGCCAGGAGGCGACGGATTCCTACGACAAGTTCGACCATGAGATGTGCGGAGAGGAGAACCGGCCTGCGGTTGTCATCTCCGATGGGCCGCGGCTGGTGATGGTCTTCAGCAGCGGGGAGCTGCAGGGCAGGGGGTTCAAGGCCAAGTACACTTTTGAGACAGGTCAGATAACTTTTTATTTAAATAATACTGGATACTACACTAAAATATTCGACATGTAACTTTTTGTTTAACTTTTCGGGTTCTCCATATTTTGCGAAATATATATTTTCTTTTCTATTATTATTAAAATGGCTGTTATATTCAAGTGGATCTAGAAAATATCTCGCTTATTTATCAACTTAACAATATATTTCACATATGATTTATGCAATAACATATAAGCTAATTGATAGCGTTTGCACATTTATGATATCATTTCCAGTTTGCTAGTAATTAATATCAACTTTGAAATTGCAAATGGAACATACTATATTTTTACGACAAATTTACTTTATAATCATGCAAAATAAAGTTATATTATTAAAAAGTAAAATGGCGAGCACTTTAATTATCCTTAATCGGAAAAAAGGAATAGTAAGCCATGACGCTTTTTTGTTGAGTACATAATTTAAAATTAAAATATGACAGCAAATTGTCAGATTTGAAACAATAGTTATTTATGTATCAAGGCACTGAAGTTCAATTTTTTATCACGAATATGGAATTTAGTTGCCGAGGCCCGTAGGGCCGAGGAAAATAAACCATGTGAGTGAAAAAAGGAACTTCAGTGCCGAGGTACATATTAAACTTTATTTGAAATCTAAAATTCGAAAAAACTGTAAAAAAATTACAATATAGGTTAAGTTTATACATCTGTCAGTTGTCAATTGAAACTGACAGTCAGTGTTGCTAACCTCGAGAAGTGAAGTTATCGTAAATAACACTCATAATTATGTGTTTTGTCCTTAATTTCGTCATAGGAATTAATTAGTTAATTCTTTTTGCAAATTTTGTTTCATGTTACGTCCAAATTTACTATAGTACGTCAATATATCTGTCAAAATTATCCTAATAGTACAATAATTATTTAACGATTGCCAACACTGGGTTGCTCAAAATCGTCGTAAAATGGGATACTTTAGTAACGATTTCTGAGGTTTTAATAACGATTTTTGAGCACTTGAGTGTCGATTTCAAATAAACATATTTCTTCAGAAACTATAAATGTACAGCTATTCATATACGCAGTGCTGTCAAAAATATAAAATTTCTTGACACTACAACTTTGAAAATGCAATTCTCAGCATTGAGTATGTTGACCAAGACTCATAGTTCTTATTTTTTTAGTAAATACATTTACGTTTTTCAGACATGTGTTGAGTTGTTAGGATGTAATTATATCGAAATGTTTAGTGAAACTACAGCTAACCTCCATATACGCAATGCATTTCAGTGTCATCTTTGTATGGAGGAATTTTATATAACGTTACGCGGCACAAGCGCCACGCTGTGAACTATAAGTACAAATGAGATAGACGGTATAAATACGAATAGAAATAGTTTTCAGTTGTATTCGAACTGTTTCGAAGTAAAAACCTCTTGTTTGTATTTGTGGGTGATTTATAAATAAAGTCAGATGTGAAATTTACGCAGATCTAAAATGGATACAATGGTTGAGTTTGGGCTGATAGTTCCTAGCGCCACCGCGACTTTGTTATAAGAATCCTCCATTCAATTATCTTCCTTTTTTCAATGGTTACCTATGATTTGTATTTTATCACCATATTCTACGACTTTGAATGAATATTACATTATGAATGTTCTGGTATAGAGTACCGCATCCCCGGCACGCCGGCGCCAGACGGCAGCTGCACCTTCACGTACCGCAGCACCAGCAGGAAGCGCGGCGAGTTCAACAGCCCGCGCTACCCCTCCAACTACCCCAGCGACACGAACTGCACGTACCTGTTCCTCGCCACGCCCAACGAGCAAGTCACCATCGTGTTCGACAACTTCAAGGTGCGCGCCGACAACGCCAACGCCACCGCCGGCTCCTACGGCGCGGTCTTCTGCCAGGAGGACTGGATCGAGATGTATAACATCTATCGCGATGGCACGGAGAAGCTCATTGGTGAGTCACACGACGAAATTGTTAAGCAATAGATCTTGGTTTGATATATTTTACGAGGTTACTATTTTTTTTCACTCTAGATAATTTATCTGTCGGTTGGTTTGTACCAAATAATTTTTGTTCAATCCTTTGTTGTTTCTTACTTGGATACAGAGCTCGAAACCTTCTGTTTTTCTCAATCAATTCATTCCTATGGCAACGGGTAGTTAATGACTTTTGCTCACTACTTTCGCCCACTCACCTGTCTTTCCTAAATTGACTGATTCGTAACATTTAGCATGTGGACCACAAGGATGGCAGTGCGTACTTACAATAGCAGGATTCGCTCACTTATGTGTGTTTGCCAACTGACACATGCGTGAGCGAAATTCTTAGTTTCTTCATTCGTATTGTAATATACTATTATTTGATCCAAAAAACTTCATACATACATACATACATAAAATACATAACATCACGCTATCTCCCCCTTAGTGGGGTAACACGAACCCAGAAACACAGTCAACCAATAATCAATCTCCTCCAAACATTCCTATTCTGACACACCACTTTCGCCTCGTCCACGTTCATAGTGTGATTCATACATGCTCGCTTATTCTTCACACTCGGAATCATTCGTTCATGCAACAAAGTTAGCAATTTAATCGCTAGTGAGAAATAGTTATTTACGATACAAGTACGTAAAGCTAGTCTTTAGTCACGAATGGGTCAACGAGCGTAGCGAGTGTTTTAAGACCCCTGAGTGACTAAAGACGCTTTACGTATGTGTATCGTATTATATTTTATCTACGATATAATTAAAAACCCCAATAAATATAAAAAAATATTTTTATTTATGAAGTAGGATCACAATATTAAAAGAGAAGTTTGCCATGATAACAAAATTTTTGCAAATTTGGCGTGTTTAAAAATTTTAATCACTTATTGCTCGGCAACCCGTGACTAATGGGATCGTGTTACTAAACAACCGTTTTACAAACGTGAAACTAACAGTTAAAAATCAATTTTACACACTATCATAGATAAAAGATGTTTTAATCACATGCTACAGCTAAACATGATTTTTTATGGTTATTATTTTTTGACGTTTCTTAAAACCAATGAAATGCTTCATTGTATGTCACGTGTCAGTGTTCATCATTATTATACTGAGAATAAAACTCTTGTGATTATTCCCGGGAATAACAACACAAGTAAAAATTGAGCAAAAATGATAGATTTAGTGACGTGCCTGTTAATGAAATAAAAAACTAATCTAATGAAATATAACTCGAGGGTACGATAAATTAGAAAATAATTCTCCAGTATCTTTCTCAAACTTGTTGCCATTTGACAATAGCCACTCAAACTCTACGGGCTTTCGTAGCTATTGCCTGGCAGTAAGTTTTCGAAAGATCTGTCAAATTATTTTCAATTTATTCTCACTCTCTTGTTATATTATTTACTGAAAATTTATCCCTCAAAAGAGAAGCAATAGCAAACTAACATGATGTCTTATAGGTCGCTACTGCGGCATGACAGCCCCAGGCCCAATCGAGTCCAACCGCGGCTCCCTGGGCCTAAAAGTAATCCTCCACGCCGACTCGGAATTCGTCTACAGCGGCTTCAAAGCCCGCTACGTCTTCGAGGTGGCCAAGTCAATCTTCGGCGAGTGCGGCGGCAACATCAGCAGCTTGGAGTACGGCGTCATCACCAGCCCGCACTTCCCGGAGAACTACGACGGACCCGGGCGCGGGCTCGCGTCCAAGACGTGCAACTGGTACGTCACGGTGAGGCCCAAGTACAAGGTGCTGCTCAACTTCGAGAGGTTCGCCGTTGAAGGTGACCCGACGAGTAAGTTGGTGATTTGGATGGTGGTGTGCGG
This sequence comes from Poecilus cupreus, assembly GCA_963942605.1. Classification (NCBI taxonomy): domain Eukaryota; kingdom Metazoa; phylum Arthropoda; class Insecta; order Coleoptera; family Carabidae; genus Poecilus; species Poecilus cupreus. The sequence goes on along the minus strand of OZ012721.1, from coordinate 2,709,668 downwards.
GATTTTGATGCGGTTATGTTGGTGTGATTGCAGCTAGAGGTTGTCCGGCTGCAGTGTTGAGGTTATGGCATACGCAGGACAGCTCGCCGCTGGAAATGTGCGGGGAGACGCTGAGTGCAGACCGGTGGCAGTTTTTGTCCGAGACCAACTCGCTCAGACTAAGGTAATGACACAAACTTAAATACTTTACTTTTTTCATAATATATTTGGTACGTAAAGACTCCACATAACGTTGAAACAAATTTCAGTTTACAGCTGTCAAATTCGCTGTCAAACATGATTGTTTTTCTATAAAATTCTAAATTTTATTTTAGTATAACACTCGTATTCCGTCATCCTAATAGACTATAAAAATCGTTGATCAAAACAAGTCTTCAGAATAGATGTAGTTATGTTAAACTCCATTTAAATTTCAACATGAATGAAGCATAGGTCAACATTAATATTTTGTTTTGGAAAAACTTGGCTCAAATCATTTCTTTTTTAACCCATTAATGCCCAGAACTATTTTTCTTAAAATATTATTGAATTCATATTTCTGTATATTTGTAACTTGTAAGTATAATTATGTATACAATATTTGACATTTAAGTATACAGAGCAATAAGAAATGAATAACCTGACATAATTGATCCAGTTTGAAATGCTATAGCTTGGCGGAAACATAATCTTATCATACGTTGGGCATTAATGGGTTAAGGAAGTTTTTTTTTCTCAGGGGAGAGCATAAAATGATTTTTAGGCGGACCATCCTGATATTATATTTTCCAGACCGTTATAGTTATTAACGTCATTAGGCCGATATGAAGCAAATAACAGACGCGGCTGAAGTTTGTAAACCGAGGCGATAGCCGAGGTTTATAATCAGCATATCGGCCGTGTGGCGTTCAAAATTTTTCGTAATAACATAAAATTTAGATATTTAGAAACAATTTATTTATCCACTAGCGGCGTATTGAGTAATTAGATATATTTTTATATTTCATATGATGCTGTGATTTTTATTAAAAACACCAGAAAATCGCGAGGACTTGATTCTTCATTGCAATAGTTCGAGCGTCCGTTATATTAACGGACGGCGACTGTTATAGACCCATTAACACTTACGTGTTTAGTTCTGTTAAATCATATTAACAGTATGGTATTACGAAAATATATAAAGTGATTATATTTAAGAATATTACAAATTTATAATGATTGAAAAATATATTCTAAAACTCAACATTCTAAATAATAAAATTATTGCAGTATATATTTTTATAATCGACAGTAGTTTTGCCATAGACAAATTAGTTAAAACGGGTAGTAGCAACATTTTTCAAATAATATTTGAATGTTTTATTTCGTGTATATTGTGTAGAGTACTTGCAAAATCGCGGATCTAGTTTCAGCGGTCACAAGCTAAAAATAGAAACATCACTTCTCAGGATTTTTCAGGTTTAACCTTATTTTCAATCGTCGAAAAGTTCGCTGGCTGCAATATTTTATATTCGGTTTTGATTATAAATTAACTGCATCGACTGCGCAAGTCACTCATTTTAATTTGGTGGGAAAAAAATTGTTAGTTTAAAAATATATTATTTCAGTAATTCATTCGTTGAAATAAATGAAAAAATACTTAAGATACAATTCCATCAAATTGAGACAATTTTTTTTAATATTACAATGAATCTATGACTCATAAATAAATAAAGTACAAAGAATCCTATGGTATAGATTTCGGATATTTTTCCTGTCAACTTAGCCTATCAAATGTATATTTAACAAGACATTGTTATCAATAATTGCATATTTCATAACTAAGGTATGCTAATACACCCGTTAAATGCAAATAAATATAATCAAGTTTTTGATCACATACACACTTTAATAGGATAAAAACATAATAATAATTGAAATAATGAAAAATTGGTTGTTTTCTTTTTCTATTAGAACTGAGACTAAAAAAGTCTTAACAACGGGACTAATAGTTATTTACTTTACAAGTGGGCAAAGTAAGAAATTACCCACGAGACTAATTTTAGCACACGAAACCGAAGGCTGAGTGTGATAATTTTATAGAGTGGGTAATTCCACTTTGTCCACGTGTGAAATATAACGTTTTATCCAACACCTCTTAATAAATGAAAAATTTATTAAAGAAATATTATTTGACAGTGACATTTGCTTCAAATTTTTAAATTAAAATATCAATCGAAGTAGTTATCTAGGTGTTGTATGTTATTATTATTGTTATAAATAAAAAAATAATCAGTAGTGACTTTCCTCAAAATTATACCCACTAGTGGGTAATCTGTTACTTTCCTTGTTTAAATTCGCCATAGTTACAGAGCATTTATTGAGAGATGTTGGATAATAGTATATTCTACAACAAGTAATGGAATGGCACATATTCCACGCGAGCAAAAAGTTTGTACGGTTTGCGAGCGTGGGATAGGCCATTCCGTTACATGTTGTAGATGTAGACTATACTTTGTATAACAAGATTTTGGAAATATACAAAAAATACAAATATAAAACTGTTGTAAACGTCAAACTCAAATAAATCAAATTAAAAAAAAAAAAACAGTCGTAACCATAGTAACTGAATCAAAATACTTCATATATCGCGCTAATATTCGGCTCTGATTCGTCGAAAATATTAGTGATTCCATAACAATTTATAATTGTGGAATGCCTAGTTTCCAAAACAGTGTTATAGAATAGTATATTCTACAACAAGTAATGGAATGGCACATATTCCACGCGAGCAGAAAGTTTGTAGCCCGAGCCAAAGGCGAGGGCTACGGTTTGCGAGCGTGGGATAGGCCATTCCTTTACATGTTGTAGACTATACTTTCTATAAAAAGGTTTTGGAAATTATGCAAAAATACAAATATAAAACTAATGAAAACGTCAAACTCAAATAAATCAAATTAAAACAAACAGACGTAACCATAGTAACTGAATCAAGATACTTCATATGTCGCACTAATAAGCGGTTCTGATTCGTCGAAAATATTCCATACGCCGCGTATGGAATGTTAGTGATTCCATAACAATTTTTAGTAGTGGAATGCCCAGTTTCCAAAACAGTGTTACAGAAACATATTTTCCTCACTATATCTGAAGAAGAAAGATGTTGTTTCCTGGCATGTCGTGCAAAAAATATATATAATACTTACATTTCCTTTCATTTTTGTGCGGTTTAGTGTAATCGGCTTCAACTTACAAACTTAACAAAGCATAATCACTTTATTGTTGTGTTGTATTTATTTTTTTATCATGTTTGTTGTGTGGTTCATTCTTACCATTGTGTTCTGTATAGTTTCATAACGGCGGACAAGGCAGTTGGGGCCCAAGGGTTCCGCGCTGTGTGGACGGAGGTGACAGAAGGCCCCAGCTGCGAGCAGTTCCAATGCGACCGTACTGGTTACTGCATCTCCGACAAGCTGCGATGTAACCTGGTGAACAACTGCGGAGCTGATGACAATTCAGACGAGGCCAACTGTGAGTAACACACATGTAGTAGTATGATTTGTTGCTTGTGCTGCCATCTCTTCCGAGAATTAAAACCTGTCTAAGATAAACTGTTGCTGAATCGTACATAGGTTCTAACTTATTAACGCACTTTTGGTGCATTGAATATTTTTTGCCTGCCTCTTTATTCTTTTGTGTTATTTTATAATTTATTATAGCTATGAAAGCAAAGCAGTTACAGTTAAATGGCTAGCATTCATTTCTGTTGGGAATTAAAATAATTTTTAATCTAATTGAGTCAAAGATTCGAAACTTGTATACTCCATTTGAAAATGAGAGAGATAGTAATAAATGAAAATTTGTAAGAGTACTACTGATGAATGATTCGCTGCCATATCACCGAGCAAACAATTATTGGCACCACTTGGAATGTTTTTGACAGACTGATTTATTACTCTCTCATTCCCAAATGGAATATAACAAATTAGATGAAATTTCAGTGGTGTAATCAATTGACAATTAATTGATGTAATTTTATAACGCAATGGGATAGGACTCCACAGATCTGGGTTCAAATTCAGTATATTAAAATTTGTCTGAAAAAAAGGTTTAACAATTTGATATCAGAAAAAAAAAATACTAGTGGATGTATTTATTTATTTTCGTGTTTTTATTTGCGTTCTTTGAACATAATTTATCTTGAAAGCAAAATTACCTTTATAAATTTGTGTTATTTTTGTGTGTCAAGAAGTTATTATTTATGCTGTTTATTTCTGGTCGAAAATTTCAGTAAGTATAGGCTTTAATTATTATTTTTGTATCGAGTGCGCAAAATGTCAATTTAGTGCATCAAGAGTGACGTTATTGCTCGAGATCTCTAAATGCATTTCGCACACGAGGTACAAACCATACTTTTTCTACAACTGTATTTTACAATTTTATACATGATATGGTTTTAGGATAACAGTCCGGTAAATGGGACAGTATTCTTATTTTTACGATACAGCACTATTTTAATATCGTTTTCCGTATTCATTTTTGAAATTAGAAATGTCAGCAAAACAAAATTGGTTGCTCTCATACTTTTTTTAATTAAGACTAAGACAACCTTATTGATTTTAACAAATAAAGAAAGTAAACTTTCGTCAAAAATGCGACGCTGTTATGAAATAAACCGTTGTACGTTATACGTCCGTTTATGATTTTTACGGTATTTATTCATTTACCGGACTTATAATGTGAATAACTATTTCGGATTCTTTACCACGAGACACAGTGTTCAATAATAGTAGATTTACGAATTACGATTCATCATGCCGTGCAATAAAAAACAAATTTTGTTTTGTTGACATCAAATAAATTTTTGCAAATGTAAAAATTGTTTTACCATATTTCTAGTAACCTAGACAAACACTGCCATTTATAACTAAAATCATTGGACACATTTTTTACAATTGTCGTTAATTTTTTTTTTTTTTTTAGAACAGAAGTTTAAAAACAATGAAAACAATCAATGAACATTATTATTTTTATAATACTTTATTTATATATTAAGGGAGAGAAATACACTTCTTTCCTGCGGTATATATATACTTACTATTTTTTTCACGACCCCAATATTTATTGTGGTTTTTAGGTATTTCAAAATTATTTGAATTATAATATAATGAATGACAGTGATCTTTGATTTGTTTAATTTTGTCCATTTTTCACATTATTTGAGCACTTTACCTCATGACGGGAGAGAATGTGCACAAATCTTCCGCAGATATGAAATTAAATGATTTTGGTATCATAGAAACCGTGTTTCTCTCCCGGTCGTGAAAAAAATTAATAAACTTAAAATACTTAAAAATGATACTTTCAAAAAATTTTTTAAAATCCATGAAAGAAATGTGTCTATTTTTTTTTGTTTAACAGTATTTTTGCTATTTTGTAGAATAAATATTTCGCTGACAGTTGTAGAAAAATTATTGTGGTATATTTCGTTTACCTTTATAATTAATATATTATTTTCTTTTTAGCAACTTATATGTAATGTAAATTATGTCGAACATGAAATCATCATCGAAGACAGATTTTAATCCCGCTACTTTCCGTACAGCCGTCTTAACTTCTCGTACGTCTACCTTTCCGAATGCATGCGCCCGCGATTGCTGCCTGCGCCTAATGACACATTCACACATTAAGCCGAATTTATAACACTCGCTAACGATACAACTTCATGTCAAACTGTTAGCAAGCCCAGCGGATAACGTATGAGGCAGAGTAATGTCGCACTCTCGTTACAGTGTATTGTTATTTGTGTGTTGTAAAGCTGGCTTATAGCACGAACTACCAATGGCGCAACTAGATGTGTAATATTTTGTGAAGATTAGTGTACTATTAATGTGATTTCCCTCGTTCTCGTTGCGGGCACTCGCAGGCCATTTTGTTAGTAGCTGCGGTTCACATTCACCAGCGAACACGTACATATAATTATTGCTTGTAATTGTAATCTGCCGGGGACCTATGTATAGTAATTAATCTTAAAACTGTGTTCAGAGTGACTCAATTTCCATCTAGAATTAGCATTCGGTTGAAGCATCTTAGAACTATACTAAATATTGTCAATATTGTTCAGAAAATAATCTAAACTAATTCAATAATTTATTTATACAGTGATAAATAAAGTTGTGTTTGTTGTACAAACTATATAATTTATCTACGCCACTAATATAATAAAAATGGAGTAATCTAACATATTATGCCACTCAGTGAGGTAATTTGATGCGTTTTTGTATATTACCTCACTAGTTCGCTCTACTTTATTCCATAGAATAGTTATTTACTTTACAAGTGGGCAAAGTACGGAATTATCCACGAGAGAAATTTTAGCACTCGAAGTCGAAGGCTGAATGTGATAATTCTATCGAGTGTTTTATAATTATTGTTATAAATCAAAAATTACTCGTTTGTGACTTTTCTTAAAATTATACCCACTAGTGGGTAATCTGTTACTTTCCTTGTTTAAAATCGCCATATAATTATAGAGCAATTATTGAGAGGTGTTGGATAAAAAATATTAGCTGTTATAAAAATTATCATAGAAACAAATTCGATCTATTTTGCTACTTTTATTTTAAGTAAATAAATTATTGCAAATAAATTTATTTTTATTTTTTTTAAATAAATATCTGCACCCTTCAGTTAAATCTCACTTATCCCACTCATTTGGCGTGAGTTAAGAACTTCATTACCGCTGTCGTTTTCATCAACATACTATTTATTATAAATGTTGATAATACAATCTTTACAATTCTTTAAATTAATTAATATTTAATAATTAATAATTTTTGCAACTTGTTATTCTAATCCGGCGAAATACTTTGTAAATCCCTCATTTTCACGAAATGAATAAAAAATTTATGAAAAACAACAACTACATAATTGTTTAATGTCAAATTGTGGACGTCATGGATTAAACAACAATTTTCTACTTGTAAAAAAAAAAATAAAGTCAAATTATTTTAATTTTGAAACTTTTCCTAGGTCGGAAAACAAGCAGTTTCGGGATGATTTTGAAATGTCCAAAACTAGTTGTTTTTGGCGGAGGCGCAAAAAAATTATAAAATAAATTTCCATTTAATTATTTGTAACTTTTCTTCGTGTGAATAGTTCATTTTCAATAATATATCTTTTATTGTCTCTTAAATCGATCACAAATTCATAATAAACTAAACTTTTTGACAGTTAAAACGTCATACATTTGTTCATTATTTTGTTTCAATTCCTTGGCTATCACTAAAATTTGGCGTACTTTTCAAATTTATCAAAAATATAGTGTGTTCCATTTGAAATATCAAAGTTGGTATTAATTACTACTACTAGTAAATTGGAAATGATATCATGAATGTACATCCGCTATCAATTAGTTTATATGTTGTTGTATAAATCATGTTATGGGAAGTAAATTGTTAAGTTGATAAATAAGAGAGAACCCATTTGAAAATAACAGCCTGTATAAATATCTATGGGTGCTGTGCTGTTCGACATTTCTGACAGAATAAAGAGAAAGCTTGATATCTCTATCTCACTAATTGTTTAATTGTTAATTGGGTAGCTCTGAACACAGCTTTATTTAATAGGAAAGTTAGATTTTTGTGTCGTGTTCGCTGGCGTTGTTGTAGGTGCGGTTGTTGGTTGTTAAGACGGTTGTGTGTGTTGGCAGGTGTGGTGGCGGGCGGCGCTCGCCCCGGGCTCGGCCTGCTCGCGGGGCTCCTCGCCTGCGCCTGCGCCTGGCTCCGCGGGCCCCTGCACGACTAACTCTGCACGCCACTGCTCGCTACTACACCTCTCGCACTACCACCACTAATCTCTACTCTCTACTTCTTCTTCTTGTTTGTCTCTCTCGCAATGTTCTGTCGAGCATGTCTCGCCACCCAATACTGTTTGCCACACCGCACCCGCCACTGACGACAAGGTAATCACTAATCAAGTACATATCTCCGCACACACACAAAACGTATATTTTAATACCATTCCCAACACAGGCTTTCTTGGATGAACTTAACGTTCAGAGTATGAGAGATATTGAATGTATTAAATATTGTCCTTTTACCAACAAAATTACAGAGTGTACACATTGATTTGTTATAATATTGTTTTAAAAATTCAAACTAAAATTTACAAGTGGTATGAAAAAAACTGTACATTTAAAGTAAAAGTTATCTATGAATGAGTAAATGTTCAACCGATTTAATGTAAAAATAAAACATGAGAAAAATATTATAGTATGTTAATAGTTATTTACGATACAAGTACGTAAAGCTAGTCTTTAAACACGCTACGCTCAGCCTTCAGCATTTGTTTTTCTCTCAAGAATGTGTTACTATAGATACCAGATTATATATCGCCGTACTGTTCTAGATAAAATGCAATATAGGTTGTCATATTAAATGAACTTGTCGTCATAATTTGAAGATGTTTACTAATGAAGAAATAGCGGTTACTTGGTGAAATTATACTTATAGTTTTGAGAAATGTTTTTAAATCAATGGACTATAATAGTTCATTTAACATTGACACGTTATATTGAACTTTATTTTAAGAGTGCGGTAATATATACATGCTATAGCATTATAATGTTTCAATTTTTTATATTGCGGTATCTTTTTATCTATACACTTTACAACAAAAGTGTAAGTACAAAAGTTGTGCATAATTTAAAAATACATGCACTAATATTAATATTTCTCAATATATCAATTAAATTAATATTAATGTTTATTAGAAAAAAAGTAACAGTCATGAAAAATTAAGCAATTTTATAAAACAGTTTTAGATTTATTTAATACAGCTTAGTATTATTTTTTGTAGAAAGGGGCTTATTGCATGCATTTTTAAATTTTGTAATTATTGTAAAGTAAATAGGTAAAAAGATACAGCAATATAAAAAAAATAGCAATAAAACTCCTATACGCACATTTCAATTCCACAACTAGTATACCAGGTATCCATAGTAACAGAAAAGCAAATATAATCACGGTATAAATACTTGAACACCACAAACATAAATAACTTCCTTCGCTGTTGATGGAAATGTTAAAAAATCACTTTCTTTTATTGTGAGGATAACGGCTACTTTCATCAGTAAATCGAGTGAGAGAAATATAATTTTCACAAGTGTTGTTGAAGAAAAATGTTGAACATTCAAATCAACTAATAATTTTACTTGTTACTCACTTGTAAACGGCATTTAACCAACCTCTCTATTGCCTTCGAAAATGAATCTTCTTTGTAGTTACAGCTGTATTGCAAAATTTTAGAAGTTAGTAAACAAGGTAAATAATACACGTTGCCACAGTAATGCTTGCAAGGCTTATGAGAAATATTTTTTTTTACAGAACTTGGTTATAATTTTAATTTGATTTACAAGGTAACTGTTTTACTGCTTCGAGGAGATGACAGGCTCACCGGTTATTTCCTCCATTCAGTACTAAAATCTATTTTACTTTGCTTGTAATGTAAAATACTGTAATCAGGCATAGAACATTTATCTATTTTAAATATATATTTTATACTATTAACACCATTTGTAAATATAATTATTACAATAATAAATTTATGATAACTCTCTGGCTACAACGTACAACACACAATAAGTTGTATTCATTATAACAACTATATTTTGTGTCAAAGTAAACTGAGGTTGGTAGAAGGACTGTACATAGTTTCGAATTATCATCCAGGGAATGGCGGTGTTGAGGAATGTTTGACAGTTGTCTTGGCGGCGAGCCGTGCGGCAAAGAGGTATGGGGTGCGCCGGCCGGGTGCAGTGCAGTGTGAGTGTGTCCGTCCAGCCCGCGATGTACGACGTGTGGTGGTGGTGTGTTGTTGCAGGCGCAGTAGACGCCCCGCAGAAAGACTACACGGTGGCCGTGGCGGCCGCGCTGGGCGGCGCCGCGACGCTGCTGCTGGCCCTGTGCGTGTGGTGCCACCGCAAGCGTCGGCGGCGTCGGCGCGGCCTGCACCGCCCGCTGCCGCCCCCCGCCGCGGCGCCCGCGCCCGGCTCCTCGGGCCGCCGACCCACCCAGCACGTGTGCGACGAGCTCGGCGAGCGCTTCGCCAGTGTGGACAGTGTCTGACCCCGCTGCGACCCGCAACACGACGGTGGCGGAGACTGACGCGGCCGACTTGTTGTTCTTGTTGTTCTTCGCGTAACACCTTCGACTGCCAAATTATATTTATATTGCCACTCACCAGTGGGCCAGCGTTTAACACCATCCCATACACTACATTCTATAACCCAATAAGTTCACTAAAAAGTTTAAAATAATTCGCGACGAAAATGCTGTATTGTTCTCTTAAGATGGCCGACTCATTTAGCAATTTTTTTGACATCACGTCTTTGGTAATGCAAACTGTTGTACGTAGAATAAACTATTTTGTAATTTGTGCAATTTTTAACATTCTAAATTAATTGTACAGCAAGCAAAGTACTTTACCAAAAATGGGCTCTTTGACCAAATTTAGATTTTTTTTAGATATACAGGGTGTCCCATAACTTCAGGTACATATAAGAAGGGCATATAGTTTTTATTGTCCTGATTATGAAACAAATATAATTTATTCAAAATTCCTATAATTAAGGGTAGTTCACTTAAGAAGAACAATTTTTGTACCCCTTTATACTATAATAAGAAACACAATTTATGTGGTCGGCTACTAGAAACCTAATGAAATGATTGTATTATGCAAACATTTCTTATTAATTAGATATAATACAACGTAATATTTAATATTAAAACTATCTATTCAACTAGTGTCCCAAAACTGTTTCCTTCAAAAACCTCACAAACTAATTTTTGAATTTTGAAAAAATTCTTTTTGTTCCGTAATCAGGACATTAAAAACTATATGCCCTTCTTATATGTACCGGAAGTTATGGGACATCCTGTTAAGTCTTGTAAAAAATAAAGTACCTGCATTTTTTAAAATCAATTAATTATTTATAGTTTACAAGAAAAAAATTATTAAAAATGTTTTCTTGGAACAAACATTCCTCTTAAAAGAAAAAACAATTGATTTAAATACTACCAATCCGATTTCGTTTTCATTAAAAACTTTTGTAGGTTTAATAAAAATTCTTGTACGAAAATTAATTTAGTTTTGAAGGAATATATCAAAGTGTTCAACTGAGACTTATTATGGAGACGAAGTATTGTAAATAGAAATAGTTTTTATTCAAAATGACATCGTTTTAAATAAAAATGTTTTGTTTAAATTTTAAAAACAAAATTTAAAATATATTTATTTTCTTTCAATACAGAAAAAAGAAGATAAATAAAATTTATATTCAAAATTAATATTTTCTTGAATAAAAGAAAAAACTGATTTTCAAAATATTACCAAATAAGTCGATTCAAAAATAAAACGATAGGTGGCTACAATAGTTATTTATGATAAAAGTATTAAAAGTGACATTTTATGAGTAAGTGGAGAAGTTTGCGAAACGAAGCGAAGTCAAGTGAAACAACGAACGAAATAAATCAATTTTAACACGTACATCATACAAAAATGTACAACGATATTTTGACAGGTATTTGTTGATTTATTGATACAAATCATTAGTAACGTTTAAAAATAACAATAAAATCACTTGTTCCATGTTGCTATGTTACTTTTAACACTAATGTCAGAATGTGGCACTTTTAACTTGCTACGCAACCGTTAAAAGAACCACTTTTAACAACAGTCGTAGATACATTTTTGTCGCAAATAAATAGAACAAAAAAATATGACAATAGTTCAATCAGTAATACATTTGATTTAATATCGTCATTTTGAGTATTGTGTAATGAGAATTATTTATTTAAATTTGTAATGATTACTTCTTAACTGTTATTTATACGAATAATAGAGATGATTAATTTTATTGTGCCCTGTCAAATGTTCCAAGATATTTTAGAGAAATATTTCTATAAAATAAATTGGGAATGTTTGTAGAACAAAATACAGTTCTTTGGTTCGAACAGTCGGCCATCTTGTGATTTCCTCAAACATAACCTCCAAATAATGTTTTTAAGAATGTAGAGTGGTGCTGTTAGACGTTGGCAGTCACTGCCGCTCACATAGTTTCTCACACAGGGTTGTAATGTATCGTACGTGTAACATTGTAAACCGTTAACGTCGTGTACAGTATAAACGTAGGCGATTGTCAGTTGTCACAGCCGCCATATTGTTCGGTTGATAATCGGCGTACTGGGCGTCTTTGTGGTTGTGCCGTAGCCTGTAGCGATCGCGCACGCGCAACAACACATGCGCATGCGCGGACTTAAGACAATCTTGCATAACGAGAACTCTTCCATATTATAATTGTACATATATAGTTAGTCGAATTCAATATGTTGTTATGAATTAACTACTAACTGAACTCAAACTTTGGTTGGTGGTCCTGTAGAGCTAGAAGCAAGCGATGTAAGAACACACTTGGGATATTTGGTGTTGTTCGTCACTACAACTAACGCAACCGCATTTTACGAACATTCCCATTATTATTATTATTATTATTATGACAATATTTTAAGTTATTATTAGATATTGAAATATAGGATGATTCATAGCGCACAGAAAATATTTGAAGTGTAGCTAGGTGGGTTAAAAATAATATTTTTTCCTTAATAAAACTTTGGCTAAACTTAATAACAAAAAAAGTTACAGCACATTAAGGTTGAATCAAATAATTAGCAGTCGTTACAAACTACGGAAGTTAATTATGTTTTAAATATAAGCTACGAATACTTTAAAGTTAGTTGAACAATTTTTATTTAAAAAAATGAATTGTATTGTATTATTTGAAAAGGCTATTTACATTTTTTTATAGTTCAAAAATTGCTGTCCACATGGTTAAGAGCAATTCAAAAACAAAAATACAACTGGAAAACTAGTTGCTGTTAAAATGCATTTAAATGTCAATTCATTAAAGGTCAAAGTATAATAAAATATAGTTAAGTGCAAAGTTGTTAACACTTTCATTAACGAAAAATATGTAGACGTAATTATGGTTTGTGTTTGTGGAATAAGTTCATTAATTAAAAAAAAAAAATTCTACAATACTTTTGCTATTATTTTTTGTAGGCTGCATAATTTAAAATTAATATGACAGCAAGTTGTGAAATTTGAAAGAAATATATTACCATGAAAACAAAAAAAATAATGATTATTTTCAGCGGTATTCAATAGGCGGGAACTTGAATTTGCTGTAACTGTATGTTTATTGAGTTTTTGTCAAAAAGAAAAAAATATTTTGACCCCCCCCCCCCCATTTTAGCTACACTTTAAAATATTTCCGTAAATTATGAATCATCCTGTAAGGTAATACTCGAACGCTAACCTGTAGGCTTTTATGAAAACGAAAAACGAGCCTGAGACAAATAGATATTATAAGGCCACCCTTCTTTGTCTAACACTTGCTTTGTAAAAACATTGTACAACAAAGACAGATAGCCCAACAACCACTGAAATCTAGTAATATTGAAACGTGCACTAGCGCAGTAAATACGAGCTGAGAGAGAAAGCGATCTTGTAGTATAGTCCGTTCAAAAAATTGGTATTGTAAATTAGATAAATAATTCATTGTTTTAAATTGAACATTATTGAAAACTAACTTTTTCTACTGACTTACCAGTACTTCATGATTTTTAAGAAAACTTATGTTCAAATGAGATAATAATTACATCGTTACTCATTGTCAAACTAATATATTTATATACAATACATTACAATTTTACATTTAAATGTAATGATTCAACAAATATCAAAAGTTTTAGGTTAAAGTATTTATTACGTACCTAAAAAAGAATAAATACATATTTGATTGCTACAGCTGTGCTTGAAATAATAATTTATTTTAATTTGAAGATGTACAAGAACTCGCAAAACTTTCTAATTAATCTATAAGTCAGATAACTTTAGTTAAAATGCGCAAGCGCAGAAGTGTTAAATAATTATACATAATACCATTAGTGCTACAAGTTATGTCGACAATTTATGTTGCTGTATCACGAATGGGTGTTACGCTTGATCTTTTGATATTTTCAAGCGTAATAACCATGAGTGATGCAGCCCTCATTTCAGTGCCAAAAACTGTCTTACATTTTCAACGTGAGTTAGTGTTCCAGTATTATTGTTTCACTGTTATTAGTCTCGTTTTTTTGGGAATCAATTCTAACCTAAATGTTGTCACATGAATAATTTCCTGATGTACTTCGTACATTTTATCACCAGATGTCAGGTGTGTTTGTGAGTAAAATGGTTCGTATTTGCGGTTGAGTTAGGGGTGATTATCCAGTGTGAATAGAGGTGTGTGAGTAAAAGAAACAGGCAGTGTAAGGTGCGCCCGGTCAGTCGCCGCCGCCGCCGCCTCGGTCATCCGTTCAGCGCCATCTGCCCGCCGTCACCGTCACGTCACCCACCGTTGTTGTTATCTCTCTCTCTCTCTACTCTCTATCTCTAACTCTCTATCTGACTATCTCGATCTCACTGAACTGAAGAAGTGTTCATCAGTCACAGCTGATCGCCAACCGATCGAAGGACAAACAAACGAACAATAACAATAAATATAATAATAATAAATAACAATAATCATTTTGAATACACCACATTAAAAAGTACACACCGCTCTCGGATTAAAATAATGTCGATAGTGCAATCAGTAAACTGTTTTAATTAAGGGGATTTCGTTTTAAACCAAACAGTACCTGGACTGGCCCGACGTCCGCCGTGGAAGACAGTGGCGCGCAGAGGATAATTACGGGTTTTTAGCGGACAAAGGTGAAGGTCGCACTGCATCGATCAACATCTTTCGATTCACGTGCATCGACTTCCTTCAATCGTTGTTTCTTATAAGTGGTCACACTGCTGCATCAAGTAGTAAGAAGTGAAAAGTCATTTTTAAAATTAGCGTTGTTGGTAGTATTTCTTGACAAGTAAATTAAAATAAAAGAAGCCAATTTATTTGTTTATAGTAACATAATAGTGTATTACCTAACGAGAGATGTAAGAAGCAAATTACGCACGAGTGAAAATATTGACGCACGAGCCGCGTTGCGGCGGGTTTGTAATTTCACGAGGATGTAATTGCTTTATATCTCAAGTTTTGTACTAAACTTTTTCTACGACCACTCAATATTATTTCTAAATTAAAAATAAAATATAAATAGTTAAAAATTTATTATGTATTCTTATTATCTCCAATCCATGAATTTTTGGTACGCAAATTCGTATCTTTCTCGAGATTTATTCGCCAAAAGATTATTTATTGCACTTTAAGTTTTAGCTTGTATCTCCAGTGGTTTTCCAATTGAAATATCACTGTCGCTTGACATTTCTTACTTAAAATATTAATAAATATAAGTAAAGGATAATAATGTTTAGTAATATATATTTATCTCACTATAAAACACAGATTATAAACTATAGATGCAGATGGGATACTATAAAATATGACCAGTATACATGTAATATTCACACACATTACCTAAATGTCAAACAAGCTTTATTTTTGTTTATAAAAATAAACGACAATTTAGCGTAGGGATACATGATGAAATATAGTCCCCTCTACATATTTTATTGAAATATTTATTGGTGTCATAATTTATAATAACCCGACAAAATATGATTTTAGTTAGGTATAAAATTTTATCAGTTAGCCAAATTTGAATCCGTAACATTTAAATCTAAAATTTGATACATCACAATGTGACAGTCAGTAGTGACAACTTAAATTTCATCTTCATTACGTAACAGTGCGTAATGAACATTACGTAACACTATTCGTAACAACGCATTTACATTGATTATAGTTTGTTCTGTAATGATATGCTTACAATAGTGGTCGTAGAAAAATGTATTTACCTACTCTTCTTTGATCATTAGATTTGCTCGTCAATATCGTTTACAGTCCACTATTCTATTGGTTCCGTCATTTTTTTTTTTTTTTGGTAAATAAACAAACAATTCCAACTCAACAGGCTAGAATCTGTCATCTGTCATTTATTCAAAGATACTGCGCATACCTCCATCAAATAGCATCAAGCGATATATTAAACATGTCGACGCTACCCGATGTTACGCGACTGTGACCGATGCACGCACTGTGACCATGCGCATTGTCAAAGTCAGGTTTGATTTGTACTCGATCGATATTGATGGTTCAGTGTGACCTCGGCCTAACGCGCGCCACTGCTCATATCGCAGAGCACTAGATTTTAAACTAAAACTTATCGTTCGAATATCACAGGCACCGTCAAATTCTTTTACATACACACAATAAATAATATGGAGTACATCACATACATAGCAATCACGATTCGCGTGGCTCGGCTACCAGTCCCGGTATTTATTTTAGCACCCGTTCTTAAAAAAGAGTGAAATTTTTGAGTGAAACAGGCCTCTATATATATTATATATATATGAACATGTGACTGGCAAAGTGTTCAGTAGTTTATTACACAGACTTGATTAAATATTAATCGTATATAAATTAAAAAAAAGTTATTGTATTTGTTCTACTGTTGAATATTGAACTATATATTATATGGACTGTGCCGGAATCGTCGCCCTTGTATGGTGGCGCCCGCTGCCCTCACTGTAGTTGACACTCATCCCCTCCACAGGCCCTCATTCGTTTCTTGTACAAAATTAACACATATTATATAAATTGTACTCATTTCTTTATTCGGCTTCCTCTTCATAGGGCATCGTTTTTGTTTGGTAAAACTTAATGGCTGGTACACTATTTTAGTGCTGTGCAATGTTTGAATTGTATACTATTATATGAGGAATAATGACCTTAATCCCGAATATAATACAATACTTTTTCTACTCCTGTTCATTCGGTAATCACTTCTGAAAATGATCGAAATTCGTTGCAATCACGATAAAAAAAAAACTGACTATATGTCAACTGTCAGACAGCCGTTGCTTGGTCTTTAAAATGACCGTGAAATTATGGATTTCTGGGTCTGCGATTGGTCGAGAAGAGTGGATTATGAATCATAATACACTGTCGTGAATTATGGGTACTATAATTCATCGAAAAGATTGAAATAATGGGGATATATTTATACAGGAGTAGAAATAGTTATTTATGATATAAGTGTTAAAAATTACATTTTATGAGTAAGTGGGGAAGTTTGTTAAACGAAGCGAGGCTGAGTGAAACAACAAGTTTATCCTACAAAATTTTATCTACGATCCTCCTAATGTATTAGTAAATACTAAAAAATGTATAATAATATTTTGACATTGATACAAATCGTTAGCATTGGGTTAAAAGTAACAATAAAATCACTTTTAACACGTTGCTATGTTACTTTTAACACTAGTGTTAAAAAGTGATACTTTTAGGCTACCGTTAAAAGGACCACTTTTAGCAACGGTCGTAGATAAAATTACGTTTTGTGCAACCAGACGTAAATAAGCATTTCGCAGCTGCAATATAGGCCGCGAAATTGAATTTCGCAGTTGTTGTCCTGGTAGCGGTTGCGAAGTAGAATAAACAATCATTTTGACACTTGAGAATTGGCAGATGGATAATTTGACATTGACATTGACGAAGGAATAATATCTGTTCTGATAAGAATATCTAATTGTTATGTTAATCAAATGTCAATTCCATAGCCACAATGAAAACCTACTTTATATTTACAATAAAACTGTTTAAAACTAATAAAATTTGTAATTACATATTTTACGGTTGCACAAAAATAGTGTGTACACCTTGTCCATGTATACAACTAACTATGTATTTTAAAACAAATACTTCAAATTTAAGTGGTTTCTTTGTAACTTCTATTCGAAGGATTTTTTTTTATAAAATAATTTAGAACATTGTACATCACTAAAACACTTTTTAAATCACCCAAAAATACAGCTCGTGGTACCAGCCATTGTGTTCTTTTACATCGAGAGCGTTCTAATAACAATTGATGTTGTTTGCAACATGTATATGTTATAAGACAGTATGGTTTTAAGTTTTACCATACACAGCATTGCAACAGGCAATCATAAGTTAGAATAAAATAAGTGAAAAACATTTATATTTTATGTTATTTTAATCGCTGATTTTTTCTACACATTAATTTTTACCATACAACTACAGTCCCCTATGAAAACGAAGCACTTCTGTCAAGCGCGTTACATTTTTCAAACTAATAATACAATTTTATCAGTATTAACCTTACTTTCTTAACCTACACATTGATCTACACAAACTTTTCTTTTACCGTTATCTGTGCCAAGTCTGGGAATTTCAAAAATTCCCGCGCAGAAAAAAATTGCAATCCATGTGTATGTTAAAAAAGAATTATGTTAAGTCAAGTGCTCAGTTAAATTAATATGACTTTGTTAGGTCAGCGGAAAGTCTAACCTCACTTTGTTGATGGTGCGACTTCTCCTGACTTCAGACCACACTTCAAGCAGGTTAAACCGTTACCAACTGTCGCATTTACAAACTTATTTCTACAAGTTGCAAACCAAAACTGCCAACAATGTTATCTTTTCGCGATTAGTTGAATTGTTTTAACCAATTGAAGTGTTTTGTCTATAATCTTTAAGAACTATGTTTTCATACGCCATGCCAATGTAGATATAGAACGACGTTGTGTATGCGTCAGTTTAATTTGTTAAATATTTCAACACTGTTCATATTAAAATACCATGGGCTTCCTATATCTCACGTTGAGAGTGCAGTACCCATTTTCTGTATGACACACCAACGAAACAGCGTTTGTACGATCGTCTGTCTCTTTTAAACACACACGCACACACATACTGAAACGTCACTTTTATCTCTCTTGACTTCATCTCGACACGTCTTGTTTCATTTTTTATAATCATTCATTCATTTGTTTAAAGTCGTTAGTGGTTTAACTGAGTATTAAATTAATGCATAGTCTTCATCATATCGTTTTGATACCTTTAGACTAGTTATGCTCAATAATGAAATTTATAATTTTAATATATTACAACTGTCTTAAGCCCGTATCACACGATCAATTTTAATGTGAAATTTTTGTCTTTAATTTGAGCGTTGTTTACACGAAAATTACTTCAATGTTTTACTCACATTTAATGTACATGAACAAAATACAGCTTGTTCTATTCTCATCCATTTTTATTTCAATAAAATGCGCAGTTAAGATGCGCAGAATAGGTATTAATGTTCTGCGAAAAGTCTTTTTAAAACAGCTTCAAAATAATCATTGTGTTTTTACTTTTGGTTGTGTAGTGTAAATAATAGTAAATTATACATTAAGGGGAGTATATTTACTTAAACAGTACTATGAAGAAAAAATACACTTTTCTCCTGCGGTGTATATACTATTTTTTTCACTACCCCAATATTTATGGTTTTTATGATTTCAAAATTATTTGAATTGTACTATAATTTATTATAGTTACCTTTAATTTGTTTAATTTTGTTCATTTCTCACATTATTTGAGCACTTTCTCTCACAACAGGAGAGAAAGTGCACGAATCTGATGCAAAAGCAAAATATGTTTTTCATCCATGTTTAACATACTCAAATTAAAAATGGTTATTTGTTTAACTAGGCACCAAAATACCAGATTTTCAGCCGAGGCAATGAATGATGCCGAAACTGTAAATCTGTGTTTGATGCGTGTTGAACATTATATTTTTTTGTCGATTTGGAATTAATATTAATTTAGAGATTATTTTTAATATATATTTCGAAGGCTATCGCCATCAAATTACTTTGCCATGTATTTGTTGAACGGTTGCTATGCATTTGTTGACTATTATTATGCGTTTGTTGAGTTTAATGTCAATCGGGAAAATATATGTTTGTGCGATATATCCGACATATCCCACTCATTTCAGACAGTTAATGACTTAAATTATCGCAGTAGTTTAGCCAATTTCTTATCTAATTTTTTTTTTGTTCCTAATTATTACTGCTACATTTAATAATATTGTAGCTGATGCAAAGCAACGATGTTTTTTACTTTGACACATTAAAATTAAATTCCCTACTATAATACCACAAAGTATGAAAATATTGACAGAACAAAAAGTATATTAAAATTAAAGACAATAAATGGACATTCATGCTAATCGTGTGAAACAGGCTTTACAGTTTCCTGTGAAATAAAATCTTTAAAAAGATAAATTTCATTTTTGACTAATCGCAACCTACATGCCATTATAAAATAGCAGGTTGCATTTGTTCAGGGGCTGACGCGTCAGTGTGTTACTGCGTGCCAAAAAACGCACCACAACTGCGTTTTTTGTACACGGTATACAAAAAAACGTACCACACTCACGGCGTACTAAAAAACGCACCACCGATGCGTTTTTTTCACTGTTTTGTGTAATCAGAACAACTGGGTGCCACTTTCGTCCTGACTGCAACACAAATCACGCATCTGTAATTCATTAATTAAACAACACAATTAACCAGTGCGATGTACATACTACTCAACTTATTTGACATGAAGAGTACACAGTATTGAGTCACATGCTGTTAAGTTAGTTTTCCGTGAGATTGATATTAAATTTCAACTTTGTTTTATCATATTTATGTGTAAGGCGTCATAGATATTTAGTCGAAAATTATGTATATCATTGATTCTGTACATTAAAGATTTATTTCAATGTTGAAAATTTTATTTGTTATTTTTAACAGTATATTATTGTCTTGTAATATTATAAACGTATATTTAGAGCTGGTACTAAATATATGGACTGTTATATGAACGACATTAAGGGTAACTAATTTTATTTCTAAATTTTTATAGAAAATGTTTTTTAAAAAATTGTATTTGAAGCACATCTCCTCAATTATTTGGGAATCTTATAACATGAACCTACGCTATGATAATATATGTATATCTATTATTATATAGTATATTTTTTTATAGACAGATAATCAAGATTTCAAAATAACAAATTCATTTTCATATAAGTGTGATTGTTTTAAAGTAAAATTATGTTCAAAGTTTTAAAATTTTTTTGTTTTGCCGGATAAATTTCTGGTAGTTACGATATCTTGTAACCTAACAATTTGACAAGAAACTGTTTTAATAAAATCACGACACCGGCGAGATAATTTAACGACATTATGAAAAGGTTTATTTAAAAGTGCAATTGGTGAAAATATAATTACATATAATGCAAATGGCATTAATGTAAATAATGTATCACTTGCAAAAAGCTACCTTCCTATTTGTCCGCTGTCAAAACGATAATAGTTATTTACTTTACAAGTGGGCAAAGTAAGGAATTACCCACGAGAGAAATTTTAGCACACGAAGTCGAAGGAGTGGGTAATTCCACTTTGCCCACGTGTGGAGTATAATGTTTTATCCAACATCTCTTAATAAATGCAAAATTTATTAAAGAAAAATTATTTGACAGTGACATATGCTGTAAATTTTTAAATTAAAATGTCAGCCGAAGTAGTTACCAAGGTGTTGTGTGTTATTATTATTGTTATAAATAAAAAATACTTACTAGTGACTTTCCTCAAAATTATACCCACTAGTGGGTAATCTGTTACTTTGCTTGTTTAAAATCGCCATAGTGATAGAACATTTATTGAAAGGTGTTGGATAATAGTTATTTACTTTACAAGTGGGCAAAGTAAGGAATTACACACGAGAGAAATTTTAGCACACGAAGCCGAAGGCTGAGTGATAATTTTATCGAGTGGGCAATTTCGCTTTGCCCACGTGTGAAGTATAACGTTTTATCCAACACTTCTTAATAAATGAAAAATTTATTAAAGAAATATTATTTGACAGTGACATATGCTTTAAATTTTTAAATAAAAATGTCAATCGAAGTAGTTACCAAGGTGTTGTGTGTTATTATTATTGTTACAAATAAAAAAATACTCACTAGTGACTTTCCTCAAAATTATACCCACTAGTGGGTAATCTGTTACTTTGCTTGTTTAAAATCGCCATAGTGATAGAACATTTATTGAAAGGTGTTGGATAAAATAATTTTTTCTTTATGGTTTACTTTATATTGGAGTTAAATTATTAATAATAACATACCAATTTAATTATTTTAAATGCCTGCGATAATCTTGTATACCGGGTGTTGACCGTGACCCCGGAACATAGGACTTTAAAATGTAAAATCATACTTTCGTAATTTCCTGCTTAACAAATTATATTAGACAAAAAAGTTTCAAATAAAGTTGAGAGATCATAAAATTCTACATCAGAATCAATAAACAGAATTAAATTTACATGCCCTATAACACCAGAACTTAAATATGAAAATGTTAAAAATTAGCTCAAAAATCGGGTTAGCCTTGCAAATGAAACAAATTTGTATACAATTAGAAATAAAAATTGTATTTTTTATTAATTATTATTATAAATTGCATAATTGACTATTTTCTTTTTAGAAATTTGTTTCATTTTCAAGGCTAACCCGAGTTTTGAGCTAATTTTTAATATTTTCATATTTAATTTCTGGCGTTATAGGGCATGTAAATTTAATTCTGTTTATTGATTCTGATGTAGAATTTTATGATCTCTCAACTTTATTTGAAACTTTTTTGTCTAATATAATTTGTTAAGCAGGAAATTACGAAAGTATTATTTTACATGTTAAAGTCCTATGTTCCGGGGTCGCGGTCAACACCCTGTATATCCCACTAATTGCATAAATAACTATAATATATTATATTTTGAGAAATATGAAAATGACAACCACATCTGAAATAATTTTTTGGTTCATTTATGGAATGCTTAACCAGAATTTTGGTCGTAATAGTTAAGTTACTGAATAACTATTAAAATGTTTCAAATAAAATTTATAATCTATCTTTTATTTGAAGCAATATAAATGTTAGTTACCCTTAATTGCGTTTGTATTAACAGCTATATCGCCCCAATTATATTGATAAATAAAGTAAAGTAATCTTTATTTATCTGTAATATTATCTTATATTTAGTACAATTGTGTTTCATTTATGTTAGCATATAATTGGTGATCTTGCGGATAATTAATTTACCGGTATGCTTTTTATGAACATTGTTGTTAATTTTTTACATTTTTTTTATTAACACTTTTTCCCTGAACAGACAAGACACCGCAGTATTATACGGTAGTGCTAAAATTCACTTCTAGTTAAAAGAACAGTAATTCATTGTAAAAAAGATGTATATGTAAACAAATTAAACTCTATTAACATGTAAACGAAAATCTGCAACAGCTCATCTGCATAGAGTCCAACTCGGCCATTTTGTAATTTTTCAAACAACCAATTTCGCGTCTCGAATTGCAAATTGAGAAGTACGTGGTGTAGATAACGCTGGTGCATTTTTTCATTGAAACTAAACTAAATGGATATTTAGAATAGCTTTAAACTGATAAATTATAAAAAATAACTGCGATGTTTGTTTGTTGAGTTGTTTCGCGTTTGTTTTGGAATCTCTTTTGACAGCGGTTTGTTACCAACTTGGCGCCTATAACCTCTTTTCCAAATCTAATACAACGTTCGTCCATTAGGCGCTAGATGTCACTCACTATACTTATCGGCAAATGCTTCAATTAATCTTCTTTCGTGTAATGTTTATAAAAGTCTTTCAATCCAAAAGATGTATTCCACTATTTGACAATGGAAAAACAACTCACTGCCAGTTTCTTTTGCCTGATTTGAGTTTTGAAGGAAGGAATGTTTCAAAAGGATCACGGCGTTTACCACAGACCGCCGTTCGAAAGAGATTTTTTCTGTGACTTGTAGAATACAACCAGATGACTTTGTCATTGTATTTATAGAAAAACAAACCCATGGGCATCGGTCTTGCCTCAACCAAAAACACAAAAAAATCGTAAATAAATAAATGAATTGTTATTTAGAGAGTAATATATTATTTTTAAATATCACACAATGATGATTATGTGTTGTGTATCTACCAGGGCCAGGGATATTTGTTAATCACAATTTGCAATTAGAAAATATAGATACATATTTGTGGATGATGCAATTTGTACCCCCATAATTTAATTTCATCAAATATTGTAACTTTAGCTTGAATTACTTACAGCTATATAACCAATCACATAGCTTATGTCAATGTGTTGAATTTGGAGGAAAGAAGATAAAGGAGAGAGCATAAGCTTATATTAGTGGCAAGGGGAATGCAAACCTGGTGAGGGCAGACGCATGCAAGCCATGGTTTTGGTTGGAGTGGGGATTTGCACGGTACATACATTTAGAAAAAATGGATTGCTACCAATAGAAATATTTATCTTACATATAGTGACAGCAATTTATATATTATTACTGTAAAAATACGTACATATTTATTTCTCATCAATAATATATATTTTTCCAACACCTATTTGTAAAGTGGTATTTTATCCACTGAATTTTCGATACTAAAACAATACTTTAATAGCAAGGATGGATAAAGTATTACTTTATCCACTAGTGGATAAAGTAACACGTTGCTATAGTAATGACAAAATGTAGATGTGTATATTTTCTATATTTTAAGCAAAAGTACATAGCAACATATATGGTATACAAGTAACAAAATAAGATGAAACATAAATATGTCAAATTTTTAGTTAAATGTCGTTTTAATTTTATTCAAAAAGCATATTAAATGAAGGTGTTGGGAAAAATATTGTATGCAACACGTGAATAAAGACAAATTAACCACTCGCTAACGCCTCGTGAACTAAACATTCCGATTGTGGTTAAAATATGTCTTTATTCACTTAATACATAAATAACTATTATCATAATTAAATATCTTGCTTGAAATATCAATATTAGTTAATTTGAAAATATATTTTATTTTTAACAATATAGCATATTTAATGCAGCATGATCTAGATTTATACTGCATCAATATTACTTGTAGATTATTAAAAAAAACATAAATATTTAGATTGTTGAAGCAGCAATCGAAAATAATACCATATTATTAATATAAATATAAATATTGTTATTGTAAATATCTAAATTGCTGTCACTATACGTAAGATAAATTTGTACTATTGTAACAATAAATTTTTTTTCGTGTAAACATTTATATACAAACTAGATACCGAACTCAATATGAACAAACAACTTGATAAGTGAAGCCGCGGCGGTCATTTGTTGAAAAGGCAATATATGAATATGATGTATAGTAAATAGAAAATAAAACTCAAATAATTTGTTATTAAATTTATTTTAATTGCTAAAATATAAAATGTAATACTATTATTACAGTTTATCACTTTATATATTGGTTTGAGAATAATATAAGTTTATTTAATTTGTCACTCACATTTTACTTTTGATTTGACCATTTTGCTATATTGTTTAACTTTACAATCAAAATTGAACTATATATTGTAATAAATACCTTCAAATTGACACAAATGTCAGTTTCTGCCTTTTAAGCAAATGGCCGTCGAGGTTTCATTTTTGCGTATCGAGTTAAGTATCTAGATTATGTATAAACATCTATGATTATTTCTTTTAATAAACTATACTTTTTTGCTTGGTGGAATTATCAAAATAACTATTTATATTCTTGTCATTATCATAGAATTATTCTGAAGAAAGTTATTGATAATTGTGTATAACCTCAATTTCATATGTCAAGATAAAGTTCCAATTTATTGCAAAAGATGGCAGAATTGTAGGTAAAGTTAAAAAAACATAACACAATAAGCTATGTGAACCTGGTTTAACACTATAAGTAATTCAAATTTGAAGTTTACGAATTTAAAAATTAGTTTTCAGTTTAAAGAGTTTTCACGCATTTACAAGTTGAAGATGATGAAAGAAAACTCTACAATTTTGTATAGTAAGAAAGATGTTTTAAAACTCTTGCTCGGGTGCATTTTGCATGTCCATAGAACGAAATCCCAATCCTATTCGTGATTTCGAATCCTCGATATCCTTCAATGCTGCAAACATGACACTGAATTCTCAGTAGACTGGAATTGTAACCAAATTTAATTTTTTTTGTTTATATTTCGTACTAGACATGACAACAAAATGCCCGTTTTTTTTGTATCCATAAATGAGTTATTAGTTCACGAGAAATTATGTAACTAATAAAAATTTGGAGAAGGGATACGTGACGTAGTTTTGGTGAAAGAGAGATACACGTATTTGGACAGAAACAGATAGACACAATGTTATAGTATCTGGCATCTAACATGTTATTTTCACAACGTTTCGACCTACCTTAACATACAGGTGACCCATTTTAAAAAATGTACATCGTACGAAAAAATATTCCAAACAAAAGATAGATGGTTTTAGGGTTCCATCGAAACCTGTTAAAAGTTTTCACTCCGACTTTGAAATCTTAAAGGGGAACCCCCATTTTATGCAGATTCTGATATGACGTCAAAAACTAAGTAAGGGTGTACTTAGATAATTTTTTTTATTATTGAGAGGTGGCCCTAGAATCGGCAAAATTAGTTTTTCGCAAAAATAGTGCCGACAACTTTTGAAGAGTGAAAAACGTTGCGACAAAAACGGATAGCTTTTTCAAAACCATCAAACTTTCATTCGATATTTTTTTCATACCATGTATTTTTTAAAATGGGTCAACCACTGAAATATAGTAATACTGGAACACTATCTTGTAGGCTTTTATGAAAGCTAAAGCCTGAAGCAGATAGATGTTGTAAGACCACCCTTCTCTGTCTAACATTTGTCTGTCTCTCTCGGCTCAAATTTTCAACGTCAGTTAATGTTCCAGTATTATTATATTTCAGTGTGGCCAGCCCAATGATATCATTGGTTCCACCAAAACTGCGTCATATCAACGCTCATCTTACAATAGTTGAATTTCAAATTGAAAATATAAGTCTATAAGATTATATGTAATTTGTATTATTATTATGATTTATTTATTTGGCGGCAAATTTGAACAATTGCTATTTGAAATGTGAGAATCCAGTGTTATGTTTTGCGTCAAATAATACGAATAAACTCAACACTACATATAAACACGCGCGCTACACATAACACATCATGTATAAAGATTCCGCACGTTCGTTCACACTGACGAGACACGCCCAAGCCACGAGCACACGGCACACGCTATGACGTCACGTTACAGGTCACCAGTCACGATCACAAATCACACAGGACTTGTAGTTTGTTGTAAATGAGTTTATATACGCTGTCGGGGAATCGCTTTACATAGTGCGAACCGAAACCGAGTTAGCATCTCCCAAATACAACAGATGTCACCTCTGTATGATGCCGGCTTGTAAGATTTCTTTTTCCCAACACGATCGGCAGAGTCATGCTTGAGCGACATCTGTGTGTTTTTGACACTTCGCAAAGTGTTATAACCTAAAAACGAACAGTGTTTGTACAGAATACCATTTACTATATTATAATACGAATGTAACGATAATAATAATAATGAAAACAGAGCTTAGAATATTTTAAACATGATAAATAAGTAAAATGAATAAATGAGTTAATTTGATATTGTGAATAAAGCGTGTTTTTTCGTAAACTTTTTTATATACGACATACCGAGACTCGTGTAAATTGATCCCCGACAGTTCTGATGAACAATTCGTTATTGTACACCTCGGATATGGACTTTCATCTTCATCATATGTTATTTGTTAATCTAAAACTGTTAAGTACTGTTTAAGAAAGGTAAAGAACATTGATAAAATAAACGCAGTCGCAAAACTGTACTATATTAAGTATATTGTATTATCAATGCTGACATCGGATAGTCACGAACTATATACAATAAAAGGTGTGTTACACTATATCATGGCTTTTCAGCTTTCTACTACTTAACCCCCTTATTTTATTGTTTATTCATTGACTACACAGTAATCACTAATACTACATACTTATTTAATATAAGTCACTTACAAAATAGTCAGTCAAACTACAAAACATTGCAAAGTTAATAACTTCAACTTGTTTCTCTTTATTTTTTTAATGACAAATTTTTAGTTGAATGTCATTTTTATTTTATTCAAAAAGAAAACCAAAGGAAATTGCTGGAAAAAATATTGTATGCATCACAGTTCGATGAATTAATATTATTCATTCGTTATGTCGAATTCAAATCTTACCTGTCAAAAAAGTAAATCAAAATCAGGTAAAAATCAATTTCAAAAGTAATTATTAAAATACCCAAGTTTTTATCTGAAACTTAATTAAAAAAATCATATTAACAAATGAGTAAAAACATTAATTAGGTTTTTTTCATCTAAGATACATATCTGCCGCCGTCCTTGATAGAGTACGTAATGTAAATTACTATTAGAGAGTAGGCTTATATCCCCCAGAAAAACTATATACCTACACCACTGGTGCGACAATAGTTACATACAAGCATTATTCATTTGTTTTCTCAGTTTAATATTTCAATACAAATAATTTTGAAATTTTGTTTAATTCATTTGTTACGGATTAGTTTATATCTCCAATATCGTATTTCAATTGTTAATAATATCGTAATTATGATGAGTAAATAATAATAAATTACGGAATATTTAAAAAAAATTATTTGTTAAAAGATATGAAATTATTTATTGAATCATAAATTTGATATTGTCTAGAAATTTTAAATAAAATAAATAAATATACACAGTAAAATTTTTTACAAAATTTTTAGTCCAGGCGAGCCACCGTTAATTTTTGTACATTTAACAAGTTTCAAATTTTTTAGCAAGTAAAAAAAATATAAATAATTTTTGTGTATTTCGTAACTAAATATATTTGTGAATATAGTAATTATTAACATTTATTATTAGGTGCTTTTAATTAAATATTTTAGTAATAATATTGATACAGAACAATAAACCATAGTTATTATAACAAATTAAGTTGTTACAAAGGATACAAACTTTCTTTAACAATTCCAAATTAATACGTCAGCAAAATTTACTTGTTTTTATTAACGAGTCAATTTGTTAAATTTTATATATCCAGCGAATAAATAAAAGCAACAATTTTCTTGTTAAAATTCATAATTGACAAAATTTGAATTAAACAAAATGTCATATTTGTTCAATTTGTTAATTTAACACAATATATTTATCAATATTAACTAAAAATACTTAACAACCGCAAAATTAACAAATCGCAATTATTTTTTTTTTATTGTGTTGGTTGTGGCAGATCTCGGTAAGTGATATGTTTTTGTGCGTAAGGTTTTCAACCCTGATTCCCGATATTCCCAAATGTGTTCGTGGAGGAGGTACTACAGAGGTAAAGTTAAAATATTCTATAGTAACTGCAGACTGCGAGATTCGAACTGAGTTGTGGAGCACCCAAAAAACAGGTCGGTAAAATATCAATAACGCGATTCCAAATTCGTCTATCAATACTCGTTTGTAATCGCTGCCTTATCGTCCGTGACGGCCATTTATTATTATTATTTGGCTTTTTCATTAGGCAGTATAGCAATGCTTACAAACAAATTACTGAACATCCAGTTTCCAAATTTTCCCGTCTGCGCCGCCCGCAAACACATTCTTACAGTCATCGTTAACACAGAGTGCGTTCACATAACCCTCAACATCAACTACGCCTGCTGCTGTGGCTGCTCCATTCACGAGACGCCACTGCTTCACGTTTTTGTCCCAGCCTGCACTGTATAACAAAATGGCGTCGCCTTGTACTCCACCGCATAGGCTGTTGATTATTAGGTTATGGGCGTCCTGAAAAGGATAGGTAATTAATAAGTTTGCATAATTTTTTTAATTATATATAATTAAATAGCGTTATTACGGGGTGCAGCGAAACATCCTTTCTAGTATACAAGGTGATTCATAACGTAGGTACGAAATATATTGAAGTTTGTAAATTTTTGGCAAAAATTCAACCAAAAAGTTACAGCAAATTAAAGTTCTTTTATTTGAAATCGGCAGTAAAGTGCTAAAAAAATCGTCATTAAAAGCTCAGATATTTTCATTAAAGTAGCCCATTGTACGCCGATTTTGAGCAACGCATTGTTGGCAACCGTTAAATAATTATTGTACAAGTAATATAATTTTGGCAGATATATTGACGTACTATAGTAAATTTGGACGTAACATGAAACAAAATTTGCAAGTAGAATTAACTAACTAATTAATTTCGATGACGAAATTGAGGACAAAACACATAATTTTGACTGATATTTACAATAACTTCACTGTTCGAGGTTGGCAACACTGACTGTCAATTTCAATTAACAACTGACAGATGTATAAATTTAACCTATACAATAATTTTTTTACAGTTTTTTCTAATTTTATATTTCAAATAAAATTTATTATGTACCTCGGCACTGAAGTTGCATTTTATCACTCACATGGTTTATTTTCCTCGGACCTACGGGCCTTGGCAACTAATTTCCATATTCGTGATAAAAAGTTAAACTTCAGTGCCTTGATACATAACTATTATTTGAAATCGGCAGTAAAGTGCTCAAATAGTCACTAAAATAACCAATTATACAACGATTTTGAGCAACGCAGTGTTGGCAACCGTAAAATATTTATTGTACAAATAGGATCATTTTGACAGATATATGACGTATTGTAGTAAATTTATACGTAAAATAAAATAATATGTGCAAGAAAAATTAACTAATTAATTCCGAAGAGGAAATTGGGGACAAAACACGTAATTTTGAATATTATTTACGATAACTTCAATGTTTGAGGTTAGCAACACTGAGTGTCAGTTCCAATTGGCAACTGACAGATGTATAAACTTAACCTATATAATAATTTTTTACAGTTTTGTCTAATTTTAGATTTGAAATAAAATTTATAATGTACCTCGGCACTGAAGTTCCTTTTTATCACTCACATGGTTTATTTTCCTCGGCACTACGGGCCTCGGCAAATAAATCCCATATATTCGTAATGAAAAGTTAAAGTTAAGTGCCTTGATAGTTAAATAACTATTAAATTAACGTTTACTTACTAACATATTTCTTTGCTGTTATTTTATTTTTAAATTATTCACACAACAAAAAATAATGGAAAGAGCAGAAAATATTAACCATAAGTTTAATGAATAAACATTTAAATAATAAATAAATTTCAACAGCAACTTATTTTCTAGTTGTGTTTTTTTTAATGGCTCTCAACCATGTGGACAGTAATTTTATAACAAGAAAATTTTAACTTTTATGCTAATTACTACAGTATAAGCATTTGATAATCATTTGAACTTTGCAACCCAATTTTGACTAAATTTATAGTGTACTATATACATACCTTTATGTGAGCCACCATTTCGAATTGATTCTCTTTTCGGTAGTTGACGAAAATTTCTTTGCCATCTCGACTAGAAGAAATAAGTTTGTCTCCTACCAGAGCTAGAGGAGCTCGACCAGCCAACGTAGCTCGACATGTGTACCGTTTATTTTCTCCTGTTCACAAACCAATTTATTTAGTTTAAATTGTTGATTTGGATTCTCATAAAACAACTTGTTTTTCACACAAAAATCTATGATTATTTGGCGTAGAAATTGTTTGTCTATTTTCCAGACTTGTTGACTAACATTTTCAGTAGGTTTTTATCAACAATATCTCGTTACTTTTTGGCAAAACTATTAATGAGTAAATAGAAGTATAATCTCACCTGGCAGGATTTCAGTAACTACTAGATCTAAATCTCGAACGGTATACAACAAACTATCTTTGTATGCGATATCTTTAATTTGTTCCATCATTTCTACAATCGTTCCCGTTTGGCCGTCTTTGTCATACAATGTTACCTGAAAATCAACGAAGATTTATTAATATTCGATTTGTAAAATATGTTTGACTCATTAAATAAATTAATCGGTTGTTTGTTTGTTCTTATGTTACTGTGATTATTGAAATATGGTATTAAACATTCCATTACTGTTAAAATGCAATATTTACTAATCTGTCATTATATTGCATACCAGTTACATGTATCAGAAAATATGCAACGTAGAATTTCAATGTCAAATGAACTTATCATACTTAAAGATGTTTACTAATGCAGAAAAAATTCGATTGGTTATTTGGTACAATTTTAGTTATAGTTTAAGAAATATTTGTAATATGTTTGCTAATTTATTTCCTGAATGATCTAGATGACACCCATCCACAGTTTCGAGGATATTTACAAAATTTAAAGGTGATAGATGTTCAGCAGTGTATACTAAAAATATTTAAGGAGAAGACGTACCTGAAAAAAAAGACTTTATAAAATGAAAAATAATTTGTATTGTTGATTCCTTTCAACAATTACTTTACATCGACAACAATTGTTGACATATTGATGACAGGAGCATCAATAATAAAAACAACAACTTGTTTTGTTCAACGGCCTACGTGAAGTTCTATTTTCCATATTAAAAATGTTAATGTTTCTTTGTACATGTAATATCGTTAAAAACTTTGCTCTATCCATTCCAATAAAAAATATACCCCTTTCTATTTAAGAAAATATAACTTTCATTCTCTGCCGCCTCATCGCCCTATTAATTTTATTTTACTAACCGTACAATTATGTCCCCCTCTTTGTTGTATAGGTCTGTGTATTTATTTGTTCTCTAAAGTTATTAGTTAGCCAGCAAAACTGATTGGTTGCCTTAAAACACCGCTTTTTATGAAGCTCTCTAGGTACTTTTTATTAGAGTGACTCAATATCTATTTCTTTTTCTTTAAATCCTTGTAGTTAGGTTTTCTCCACATCTTCCTATTTTTGTTTTTACCTACTGCTATTTAATCTTCTTCAGCTTTCTTTAGCCATGTAGATCTGAGTCTGTCTCGTCTTCTTCTTCCTTCTGGTCTCCATTCTATTACAGATTCTTTTCTTCTGCTCTGTCCCCAGACCATCTGACTCTCTGTTACTTGTATTTTCACTACTTCTTCTCTTTACAACTCTTGTTCTATTTCACAGTTCTTATTCTGCATTCGTTTTCTGATATCTTTATTGGTCCTATTATTATTTTTATTATTTTTCGTTTCATTATTCTTCATCTTTTTTTTGTCATTGTCATAGTCTCAGCAGCATACAATGTTAATAGTACTTTTAATACATTAATGGCAGAAAAATGAATATTGCATTTTAGCTGAAATTATTATATTGTTTTGGAAACTGGGCATTCCACTACTAAAAATTGTTATGGAATCACTAACATTCCATACGTGGCGTATGGAATATTTTCGACGAATCAGAACCGCTTATTAGCGCGACATATGAAGTATCTTGATTCAGTTACTATGGTTACGTCTGTTTGTTTTAATTTGATTTATTTTAGTTTAACGTTTTCAACAGTTTTATATTTGTATTTTTGTATAATTTCCAAAACCTTTAGTCATACCCAACCACTTATTCCTCGGACGCCCACGCAATCGTTCACCCTCAATTTTGCCCACAAATATTAGTTTCACCAACCTTTCGAGATGGCCAAACCACCTCAACTGACTCACCCCCACTTTCTTAACAACATTTTTCTTAGTCTTGCTCTTACCATACACCAATGTATTCCAGATAAAATCACATCTCGTATACCTACAAACTCCTTTTTTGCAATACCTGTTCTGTAAGTTACCCATTAAAACAAAATTTAAACATAGTAAGTGGAACTTTTATTGCATAATTGGTTTTCATGGTTACATCATTTACTTACCATCCACGGTGGATGGTAAGTGAACCTTACCGTTCATGGTGGATGGTAAGTAAATATATATCATTCAAATTTTATTTTTAACCTCAATCTGTCAGCTGTTAATTTTGATACCTATTTTTCCTTTTCTTATATTTACGCAGGTATTGCAAAAAATATCTTACTAACCTCGAACTGTAAGTGATTTTTTAGGTCTCGAATGTTTAGGAAATCTCGACCCTGCGGGTCTCGACATCCCAAACTACATTCTCGACCTAAAAACTATCACTTACAGTTCACGGTACGTAATATACTATTAAATACCTCATTTCCATTCGTTTTATGTATTAGAAATTAATAAAATTCATCTCTACTTACAATCCCTTGGTCATCAACCACTGCCAGGACCCCATCCCCCCAATAACACTTCCACATCTCTTGCTCCCCAGGCTCCTTGAAGCATCTGGCTTCAGCCAAGGTGTCTGCAGTCCAGGAGCGTACAGAACCATCGCTACAGCATGAGTAGATCAAGTTTTCATCGTCTGATGTTAGGCTGTAGATGCTGCAGGGATGTGCTTGGATTTCTTTCTCTAATTTTAGGTCTGTACTCCACATCTGGAAGAGCAAGTAAGTTGAAAAGTAAACTAAAGATAGAGCGAGCCAAGGCGAGAGTTTGTAGTAACGCATTGGACTTTGGATCTTAAAATCTCAAAGTTTGAATCTTACAGCCGACCACTCTACTGTTGTGGTTCCTCCACAACATTCTTGGGAGTTGTCAGTAATTGTCACAAAATTTGACTACGGATACGGATTCAATGGGTTCAAGTTTATTTTTTTTTAATTTATCTGTGGTTTACAAGCTGTATTTTATTTCTAAAAGTTGGTATAGAGTGTGTTTCAATTTAGAGTCTCAATATTGGGATCTCTAGAACTATAAGAGCTACGACTTTGATTAGACAAAAGTTGTTACACTAGTAGGCCAATTTAATGACAATGGGGTCATACACCTTTTTTCGTTTTTTTTTTCTGTAAGTTTGCGTAAAATTATAAATATAGATACTAATTTTAATATTAAAGGCATTTAGTTATTAAGATACGATTTTTTGAAATTGGCATCCCATTTCAAATTTTTCGCTTCTTGACGTCATCTTGTAATTCTACGAAACACGCTCTTGCGGAGAGCGAGGAACTACACCAACTGTCAAATTGACTGTTATCTATCATTATTATTTACTGAGAGGTTTTTACAAATATAGTTTATTCACATTGCATGGGCAAAATAATATAACAGATATAATAAACATAAGTTTAATTTGAAAATCGTTGTTAACTGCAACATATGACTTGAGATTACAGGTATGATAATGAGACTACCGACATTACCGACAAGCGACAAGATATAGTACAACAAAGCATTTTATTTTAACACGTCCTAAACTCTTTGTCTAAAAACGTTATAATTAACGAAAACATAATTTAATATATCCGAGTGTTCATTTTAATAATAATAAGTTATTATTACAACCCTGAAAAGCAAATTATTATTTGTTATCAACACCTCTTTTGCCTTGCCATGCTGTATATTCTATTACAAGATGACGTCACGATTTTGCAACCGCGAAACTTCATAAAGGAAATTATGAATGAAAAGTTAAAAAATTATAAGAAATATTGAATAATATGTGACTGAAAAGATCTAAATTTTTATAATTTGTAAAAAAACACAATTTTTTTTAAGTGTATGACCCCAAATTAAAATACTATATAATTTCTCAGTAAGGATTTCAAAATATAAACATTACTATTGATAAATAGATAACAAAAAATGTTTAATGAATAATTAAAGGTGATTTTTTCAATTAGATTTAATTGCAGATTCATTAACTCGCCTTAAGTTTATGATGCGGTTTATTAATTAACATCGACTTGCATTGAATGGAAATTGTTTCTTGTTTTCTATATTTTAGAAGCAGATAGTTTATTCTTCAATGTTGGATCATTACGTTATTGTTATCATAACAGTCCTGCTATCAAGACTGTTATATACCAAATAACAGCTCTAGGGCGTGTTATAAATTTGACGTTTGCTTCTGGGCACAGAATACACAAACACTGACTGCTATTGACGCTTATTAAAATAGTAGATTTTATTACTTCTTCTATGTCACTATCCATTCTCTATGTCTGTATTATTTCAATAAATTTGTAGTTATTTTGACACTGTCGTATCTGTTTAGTAGTAATGTTTTACCGGCCTGCTCTTATTGGCTTATCGTAAAACATCGACCAATATCTGAGATATTCTTGAACCAGATTAAGTTTATTGATAAATATAATGTAAGTATTAATGTAAATTCATAAGGTTACATTTTACATAAACCAACCTTCAAACCCTATTATCCTGAATATTGTCAGATTTTTTACTTCAAGAGTATAGAAAATACAAGGATGAAACAACTTTTTGCCAAATTGCGAATTGGTGTATAAAATTTCATGTGTCTTTATCAAACGGTGTAGATTTGTATAAAGAACAAATATACAAACCTTAATCTTACCATCGTCTGCTGCACTGTACACCTTATTATTCTTAAAAACAATAGACGTGACGTCATACTCATGTTTTTCCTCCGCAGAGGTGGTAGCCACAAGTTTGAGTGACATTTTGGACAGAAAACTAAATAAACACACCACAAGTACGAAGACTTGTCGTCCGCGTTAATTTCTAGATCTCTTCTCGAATTCGAGAACTTGACTGTTTAAAGTTTACACTCCCTGACGTCCACTGTAACAGTTGGCCAGATAAATTTAACACTGTGGTTAATTTTAGAGGTGGTTACTGAATCCGAATCGACAAGTCTATAAATAGCGGAGTTGTCGTCGGATGAATATTTCCCGCCTTTTAATTATTTTTGAATGAGTAAGGTGGCTGAAATAGAGTTGGTTTTTAAATATTTGGACTTGGAAATATTTAGACACCTTTGGAAAGTTTATTTTTGTTTGGAATATTCGAGATACCGATCGAACAAGTATTTTTTGTTTTTTCTGTAGTACTCGTAGGTAATTGCTAAGTGGTAAAGCATCGGGCTTTATATCATAAGATCCTCAGTTCATATCCCCCTTATAACTTTACCTTTATGGTGTATCTCTTCTACTTACATCTTAGGGAACTGTAGATCTACAGAAATTGCAATAGGTTAGAGACGTTTTAATAATAATTTACTAGTTATAAATTATATATTCAAAAAATTCAAATTGGTCACGACTTTTTTCATACGTATCATGTAAATTTAGATAGTATTTATAATTCTTTCCAATTATTTTCAGAAGTTAGTTAGGCGTTAATTTAAAATAACTTTAATTTGTTATAACTTTTTGGTTATTGAGTCTTTGTGTTTATGTAAAGTTTATTAAGAAATAGTTGTTTATGTATCAAGGCACTGAAGTTCAATTTTTTATTACGAATATGGAATATAGTTGCCGAGGCCCGTAGGGCCGAGGAAAATAAATCATGTGAGTGATAAAAAGGAACTTCTGTGCCCAGGTACATATTAAGTTTTATTTGTAATCTAAAATTCGGAAAAACTGTAAAAAAATTACAATATAGGTTAAGTTTATACATCTGTCAGTTGTCAATTGAAACCGACAGTCAGGGTTGCCAACCTCGAACAGTGAAGTTATCGTAAATAACACTCAAAATTATGTTTTGTCCTCAATTTCGTCATTGGAATTAATTAGTTAATTCTTCTTGCAAATTTTGTTTCATGTTACGTCCAAATTTACTATAGTGCGTCAATATATCTGCCAAATTTATCCTAATTGTACAATAATTATTTAACGGTTGCCAACACTGGGTTGCTCAAAATCCTGGTATAATGGGTTACTTCAGTGACGATTTCTGAGCTTTTAATGACGATTTTTGAGCACTTTAGTGCCAATTTCAAATAAAAGCATTATTTTGGTTCTCCCTGCCTACAATTTCAATCTTTTCCGTACATTATGAATCACCCTGTATAAGAAAGTACCAATATGTTACTACAAAGTATAAGAATTGGTCGTGGTATCTATAACAACACAGATTCTATGTTTAATCAATAACCTTTATTCAGACAGTTTTACGTTTGCAATATACACAGGTAATATTAACATCATCAGTTTCTTCCTTATTTTTAACAATAAATATATAATTTTAGCATTTTGTTGAAAATGCCTGGAAAAGGAAAGAAGAAACCCAAAAACGGCGCAGCCACCGAGAAAAAGAAAACCTCCAAAACCACAAAGAAAGGCGGTGGGAAGAAGTCCGAGGGTCGGAGGTCAAAATCTGCCAGGTGTAACGTGGACATCTTCACCGAGGTGGCCATGGAGAACGCCTACACCACGTGCCATAACGTACAGGACTTATTGAAGTTCAGAGGCTTTCCGTGGCCTGATGCGCAGAAGAAAAAGAAGAAGGGCAAGAAGTAAAAATGTATCGTAAACCTGTAGACAGGAAGTAAATTTTTAAATAAAAATTTTGTTTATTTTATTTTTCCTATTGTCGCCATCAGTTGCTTTTAAATAATAAGTTGTAATATTTATTTGTGTATCAAGGTACTAAAGTATAATTTTTTATTACGAATAAACCATATAAATAATAAAATAGTATATTGTACAACGAGCATGGAATGGTACTCAGTTTGTAGCATGAGCCGAAGGCGAATGCAGCAAATCATACGAGTACGAAATGGATATTCCATGCGAGTTGCACACTATACTTTTTCTACGACCACGATATTATTTACTAATTAATTTAATATTAATAAAAAAAATTGTCTCGCTTTCACCATTCCAATATTTGACAATTCTAAATAAGTATCCTAGCAATGGCAGTTGTACAAATGAAGTGACCTGTATTGAAATACTCACAAAACAAATTCATTTCGCACGATGCTTGCAAAGTACCTCACATCCCTAGCAACAGCAAATATACAATGAGTAGATTTCTAAGTGGTCGTAGAAAAAGAAATTTAAACTCAAATTAAATTTACTTCCATACTAAAATGACAATCAAAATTTTGGACGGCAATTTTAAGCAAGTTATAAAATAATTTCAAATGATGTGTATTTATTAAAAACAAATAAATTTACTTTAAAATTAATTTTAAGTGACAGTTTTTTTTTTGTGCAACCGGACGCGAAATAATCATTTCGCAGCCATCATACAGACCGCGAAATTTATTCTAGTGTACTCCATTTTAATTATTGGAAAATAACAAAACAGCAACTGGTGACGGAATTGTTATTTTCTTGAATTAATTGTGTTGTCAAAACAATTATTTATTGGCTTCAGGCCATGATCTAAAAACAAGAAGCAAGTGATTTATTTTTGTGTAAATGCTTAAAAAATTAACTGAGTTTAAAATTAGTCCGAGACATTTATTTTTACAGATTTGAAATGAGGTTTTATTTGACCTAAAAGACTAAATAAAAATAATGATATTAATCCCACAAAACTGTCGCCACTGTTGGTAAAATATAGCACTTGCTGAGATTTGCAAAAGCGGAGTATTACATATTTATATTATTTTTAAAGAGGGTATTGCAGACATTTTGAATTATTTATGATTTGGGTGTAGGATTTTATTTTCTAAAACTTTTGTTAGAAGTATTTCGCTTTGAAATAATTAGGGAATAAACTAATTAAATATGAAAACCTTTTTTTGGTTTAAAAGTTAGTATACGAGTCCAGAATCATTTCATTTGACCCAGTTGAAATCTTACAAAGGTAAATTGTTTAATTCACCATATTTATATTTTAAATTCTATCATTTTTGCCTCCTATATATCATCATCATCACGCCTTTTACCCATTACGGGTGTGGCACTCTGCTTACGCAGATCTCGGTAAGTGATATATTTTATCGTATGAAGTGCGGTTACCAGCCGTCAAATCATAGCCCCCGAGGATGTTAGTGGAGGGGGAACCACAGGGGTAAATTTAAATTTGTAACTGTCGGCAGTGGGATTCGAACTGAGGATCTCACGATCCACAGTCCGACACGTTACCACGGAGCTATTTACCCCATATTTTTGCCTCCTGCACATACATATATGTATGTATGTATATAGGTTTATGTTACGAATTGATTGGATTTTGGAAACAATTCATCAACAGTAAGTGGTAGATTATTTGAAGACCTATCAGGGTTTCGGCAACAACAATGGAAAATGAAACATTCTGATTGGTCAAATTTGTAATGAATGAAATAATCTTTAAAATAACAGAATTTACAATACAAATAAATTGAATGCAACAATTTTCTCTTTGTAAGACTAGAATATTTTATTTAAGTTACTCTAAAAGTCTTAATAGGGTCTTTCACTATTTTTTTTATGAAACTTTATCTATATTGAAGACTATCTATACTTTTAAAAAGTCTTAATTGTTATTCATTAAGCCACAATGATTTTTTTTAAATGTTGTGACATCATAGAAGATGTGTTGTTGGATCTAAAACAGTAGAGATTTAAATAATTTTTGTTACATAAATGTTCTATTTTATTGTACCTAATAAGAATAAAATAAGTAAAAAAATATATGACTACAATTATTTACAATCTGTACTGTTTTAGATCCAGCAACACCTCTACTATGACGTTACGACATTTTTAAAAAATCATTGTGGCTTAATGAATAACAATTAAGACTTATTAAAAGTGTAGATAGTCTGCTATATAGATAAAGTTTCATAAAAAAAAAATTAAATAAAAATAGTGAAAGACCCCATTGGGCTAAATGATATATGGTATATCGTATTTACATAAATAAATTATTGATATCAACTGTAACGTATCAAATAAACAAATTTTACATTACTGAATAAATCTCACAGCCCGCCACTAAGTCAAATGTGAAGTTCGGGCGTTCAGGTTATAGCCCCGACAGTAGTCCCAAACTATAAATAAATCCACTGGAAAATTCTACAATTTCAGACCACGCGTTCGCGTCTAAATAAAACCAACTCACGCCGCGTTTTCTCTCACAGTTCTCTACAAACCGGCGACGAGTGCACCACTCTGTGACATTTGGCACGCATCATGAGTAAAGTTCCAGCAGTGGGCATCGATCTCGGCACGACATACTCGTGCGTGGGGGTGTGGCAACATGGAAAAGTGGAGATTATTGCTAACGATCAAGGAAATCGAACCACGCCGAGTTACGTGGCCTTCAACGACACGGAGAGGCTCATAGGCGATGCTGCTAAGAGTCAGGTAGGCTTTCAGTCATTTTGATTTTACCTCCCGCTCATACCGGGTATTGGTCTTCCAAATTATCAAGAGATGGCGTTGATCACAATTCCCAAAAAGTACATGTCAAATTCATGCATCAACTGTATTGCTACGTTGTTGTACTGTTATAGGTTAGTTGTACGTTTCTTGATCTAAATCAACTAAATATACAAATAACTAAAAATGAACAAATATAAGGAACATAACTTTGAATACAAATTTAATTTAATTTATGAACTTAGTTAAATACAAAGTGAAAAGATTTCAGAGCAATTTCGTATTATAACCTAAAATTTTACTCAGATTTATAGTACGAAATATAATCAAAACATTATTTATTGTAAACGCATTCTGTTAGTTTTTTCCAAGGTTTTTTCGAACTCCAAATTGATTTACTTTATAAATAAAACGTTTTTCCAGTTTCGGAGAATAATAGAATGTAACGTTCAGATTTTTACGAGACTTATTATTACACCCTTTACTGCACGGTGCACTTTATTTTTCAATTTTTCGCGGAGTTTACCTACAATTTCAGTCATTTTTTATCTCAAAAATCGTTATTCCAGTTTGACGTAATGTATTTCTAACGGAATTTTCACCCTACTTTGTGTTCGAAAATAAAACGCTAGATGGCATATCGCTACATGTCAGATCCCAATATAAATTTTTCTATTATTGTTCAAAAATTGCTGTCCACATGGTTGAGAGCCACTTAAAACAAAAACACAATTGGATAACTAGTTGTCATTGAAATTCATTTAAATGTCAATTCTTTAAACGTCAAAGTATAATAAATTACAGTTAAGTGCAAAATTGTTAATACTTTCAGTAACGAGGAATGTGTAAACATAATTATGGTTTATGAAATAAGTATATAAATTAAAGAAATTTCTACAATTCACTGCTTAGGTGCATAATTTAAAATGACAGCAAATTGTGAGATTTGAAAGAATAGTATATCCTACAAGCTAAGCTAAGCTAAGCAACTGTTACGAAGGCTACTTTTAACAACGATTGTAGATAATAGTATATTCTACAGAAAGTAATGAAATGGCACCTATTCCACGCAAACAAAAAGTTTGTAGTCCGAACCGAAGGCGAGGGCTACGGTTTGCGAGTGTGGGATATGCCATTCCGTTACATGTTGTAGACTATACTTTCTATAACAAGATTTTGGAAATTGTACATAAAATACAAATATAAAACTGTTGAAAACGTCAAACTCAAATAAATCAAATTAAAACAAATTGACGTAACCATAGTAACAGAATCAAGATACTTCATATATCGCGGTAATATGCGGCTTTGATTCGTCGAAAATATTACATACGCTGCGTATGGAATGTTAGTGATTCCATAACAATTTTTAGTTGTGGAATGCCTAGTTTCCAAAACAGTTTTATAGAAACATATTTCTTTAGAAACGAAAAAATAATTATTTGATGATTATTATTTGATTATTTGATGATTATTTTAATTTATTGTAACTTTTTCTGCATTACAGCTACACTTTTAATCTTTTCCGTACAACTGTACAACATGACAAGTTCATTTGACATTAACTATCAATATTGCATTGTATCTGGAACAGTTCTAGTGTTATCCTATTATTAAAAATAGAACGTTCATGACATGAAAGTAAATGTTGCATCTAAATTGAAACTCCCGGTATATATCGAGCATGTGTGAATTGTAATAATCATTAAAGAGCAAATTATAAATTTTATAAAATGTTTAAGTTTTCTTGTTATGCTAGTATTTCATAAAAGTTCGGCAATATTGCAACATTTGCAGACGGCGCTGAGCTATTTTTACATTTTGACACTTTTGACGTTTCTGTCTTTACATAAAAATAAATAAACTCCCACATGTTTGATGGTGAAATCTCATACGACGAGATGACGCTGTACCATTTATACCACGGCGTATTAGGAATGCAAGTGATCAACTTTCTTAGTATTTCCTTGTATGGCAACAAACAAGAAACAGTTGCGGTTACACAAATAAACATATGTTACTATAGAGTTACGTGATTGAGTACTATTGCGCGACCTTGGAAGATGCACGTAGCTTCTGTGAAATTACCATATTCTCGTTGTGTAATTTGTATTTTTTTTTCTAAATTGGAGGGTAATTATGTAAAATACCTACATGGTTTAAAATGGCAACGAATGCACTTAGTAGTTTTTATAAAAGACGTTCTATAACAAATACATAGACTGATTCAAAAAGAATTTATAAATGATTTCAAGAACTTTTATTGCTTTGCTGGTTATTTCAAAAGGAACTGTTTTTAAATAAATGTTGTTCTAATTAAAAATGCTAAACAGACATTATTCGTATTTTTTTTATTGAAAAGTATGTAATTTAAATTTGCTGAAACTTAATCACATTAAGCACATTAATTTAATTACACTGCTGGACAAAGTTTTGCGCCACTTACATTTTCTGGATTTATTTTAAATGAGACAGATAAATGTTGCGGGGTACCCGTCCTTGTCTAAAACTTGTTTTAAGAGTGGTTGCTATGTAAAAACATGTTGCACTATTATATCCAAAAGTCATAATAGATATACACGATATAAGTGGAATAAGTATATTAATAATGCATTATCACACGTGTATTGTACAATATTTTATCTACGCCCGCCCAAAGTTAAAAAATAAAATAATTTGACTTTACTTTTTTGACAAGTAGAAAATTAATCCAAGTAGTTGCTGTAAAAATGACGGCCACAATTTGACATCAAACAATTATGTAGTTTTTCATAAATTTTTAAAACATTTCGTGAAAATGAATGATTTATAAAGTATTTCGTCGCATATAGAAGAACAAACTTCAAAAATTATTAATTAATTTAAAGAATTGTAAAGATTGTATTATCGACATTTATAATAAATAGTACATTAATGAAAACGAGTGTGGTAATGAAGCTCTTGACTCAAATGAGTGGGATAAGTGATATTTAACTCACGGGCGTAGATAAATAATATTTAACAGTGTATTGTTGAATTATTTGAAATTTCTTTAAATTCACGTACATAATAGTTAATTGAACTCATTTCTATTATTATATTATTTGATTTTTATATTCTACATTTTATTTCAAAATCATTGAATGTTAATATCTTATATTTTCTTATCAACTTGCTCAGCGAACTGTACGACAAAAATAGGTTGTCCATATATTACTTATCCCTCTCGGCACAGTTTTTCAACGTCAGTGAGTGTTCCAGTATTACTATATTTCAGTGGTATTTTCTACAACATGTTTTATAAATTCTTGTAATAGATTAACTATAAAAATCACAAAACTATACCGAAAATATGCCTATTTTTTAAATAAATACAATACATTTAAAATCGCAACTCTCAGCGAGACTCAGCAGTGGGATTCGAACTGAGGATCTCCCAGTTCACAGTCCGATGAGTTCGCACGGAGCTAATATTTAGTATAAGTTTTATGTTTGACTTCCTGGATTATCTTACTTTCATTTTATTGTTTTTACACTTTTCACGGACTTTTTTTTTTATTTATGAAGATGAGAGGCGAACTAACTACTATGGTCATATGCCGCCTCATGACTGGATGATTATGAAAGTATGTGAATAACACAA
The DNA here is from genome assembly GCA_963942605.1 of Poecilus cupreus. Taxonomy (NCBI): domain Eukaryota; kingdom Metazoa; phylum Arthropoda; class Insecta; order Coleoptera; family Carabidae; genus Poecilus; species Poecilus cupreus. The sequence goes on along the minus strand of OZ012721.1, from coordinate 2,665,207 downwards.
ACGACCATGCTCTTCAGTGGGATTCGAACGCACGACCCCTGGCGTGCTAGGCTAGTGACATAGCCACTAAGCCACCGAGATCGGCAAACGGACTTTTATCGACTGTTTTGTTAAGATTTACCGGCAATTGTAAAAAAAGTGTTTCCTACTTATTGACTTAGAATTTCTTAGTGTATATTGGAAGTAAATAACTTTTAACATGATTTCAATAGTATTTCACTAAGTTTTATTACAAAATTTACGTCTACGTACATTTTCAAGGTATTTATGCCAAAACTACAAAAACTATTTCTACTACTTAGTAGTAAAAATATTTGTCTATTCAAGAGTCTAGTTGCATTTTCTATATTAATTATCGTTAACGCTCTATAATTATTTCTACACTTTTACCTCTCCGTACCATTTACCATTGCGGAGTACATGACAAGGCATGTTTCGGCCGCAGAAAAGCATACTTACCTGGCGTAGGGATAACCGTGATCAGCACGGCGGTTTCCCCAGGGTGAGGCTCTCCCATTGCACTACGGCTGGGCTGACCCCTGCGATTATCCCTAATGCGGATAACTCGGGCGCGTAATTTTTGGTAGTCGGGACTGCGTACGCGCTGTCCCGGTCCTAAATAAATACAAACATAGTTCACCCTTTAATTTACAAGTTTTTATTGATTTGGTGTTTACAATCTTTAAAAAGTTATTTATTGGTATTTAAATCCGTTTTAATTTGAGTTGACTGATTTCCTTGCTCATTTATGAAACATGATCTCATATTTCCAGTACTTACGATTCTAGAAAGGCATTGCAACATAAATCATACAATTTTTAAAGTTAAAATTAATAATTTGAACTGAATCCAATTGCTCTACTTTCCTCTGTGTGCGCCGACTACATTTTCATTTCAAAATGAGAAGGTTAAAATTAGCGCACTACGTTTACAGATGCGTTCGCAGTGTTTCCATAACTTTGACGGTATTTTTATAAATGTTCTCATTTTATTTGCATTCCTTGATTTATTGCATCGTAAAAATAAACGACAAAAGACTTTATTTGTATTGGAAACAAGATATTTCATTTAGGAAACATGTTCCAATTTTTTATTTGACACATGTTAAACTTATTTTTAACGATCGCATTGCCACGGGAAAATCTCACTCTTATTTTCCAAATGTAAAGTGAGTTTTTCAGCACAATATTGCAACTTCTGATATGGCCAGCACATAACCTCCCGCCCAATACAACTCTTAAACGGTACAAAATATTATTTGATGATTCACAAAAATACCTTCTTATTTGTATTGTCAATTTATATTTGATTGAGAAATTTAATTTTCTTTCATATATTTATTTAATTTTTTTCATAATCTCAATGACATGTCACATTTCGTAAAAAAATTTCAAAAAATAAGTGTTTCCATGGTGTATATGGAATGCAAGATTTATGAAATTTAATTTCTTTATATTTTATTATCTCTAAATCTAATGAAAATTAATAAAATTGGTTTAATCAAAAGAGATGTGAAATTAAATATTCTACCGTTTTCAAAATAAAATTGTTGAAAAATGAAAAACTGTTAAGGCCTTCTAGTGAACTGCCTCTTCCGGTTGACCGATTTTATCCAAAATCTAATCAGCTCTTCATTTCAATATTTTGATCACATTAGAAATGATCGAACTATACAGTGAACTAAGGATGAAAGATGCATTTTCTGAAAATTTACCAAACTTTTTTGTAAATTCTTCTAACTGCTTAGTAAATAATCGTGTTTGGTTTCTTAATTGTTATGAAATTTTCAGATAATTCATCTTATATTTTAAGATTAACGAACAGTTGCGTATATATGTATAAGATTTTTTTAAAAAGAAATTTAAATAAAAACTATGTTTTCATATAACAAATATGTATTCATTGATAAGTAGGAATATATTTCGATATAATTTATGATTAAAGAAATATTTATATTACATAAAATAATATTCTTCTATTTGATTTTACAGGTGGCGATGAATCCAAAAAACACAGTCTTCGACGCAAAACGCCTCATCGGCCGCAAATTCGACGACCCCAAAATCCAAGACGACATGAAACACTGGCCCTTTACAGTTATAAGCGACGGCGGAAAACCCAAAATCCAAGTCGAGTACAAAGGCGAGGTAAAAACATTCGCTCCCGAAGAAGTTAGCTCAATGGTCCTAACCAAAATGCGCGAAATCGCTGAGACTTACCTAGGCGGTAAAGTCAACGACGCCGTTATTACAGTTCCCGCTTATTTCAACGACTCCCAGCGCCAAGCCACGAAAGATGCCGGGGTAATTGCTGGCATGAACGTTCTTAGAATCATCAATGAACCCACTGCAGCTGCTTTGGCTTATGGTTTGGACAAAAACCTAACTGGTGAGAAAAACGTCCTGATTTTTGACTTAGGAGGAGGTACTTTCGATGTTTCTATCTTAAACATCAATGAAGGTTCGCTTTTTGAGGTTAAATCCACAGCAGGTGATACTCATTTAGGCGGGGAGGACTTTGACAACAGACTGGTGAATCATTTTGTTGAGGAATTCAAAAGGAAATACCACAAAGATTTAAAAGGCAACAACAGGGCTCTTAGAAGATTAAGAACTGCTTGTGAACGCGCAAAGAGAACACTTTCGTCAAGCACTGAAGCAAGCTTAGAAATCGACGCTCTTCACGACGGCGTGGACTTCTACTCGAAGATAACTCGCGCCCGTTTTGAAGAACTCTGCATGGATCTCTTCCGCTCTACATTAATTCCAGTTGAAAAAGCTTTAACAGACGCCAAAATGGACAAAGCTGCTATTCACGATGTTGTGCTAGTCGGAGGATCAATTCGTATCCCAAAAATCCAGAAAATGTTACAGGATTTCTTCTGCGGAAAAGCTCTGAATTTATCTATTAACCCTGATGAAGCTGTCGCTTATGGAGCAGCTGTACAAGCTGCTATTTTAACAGGCGACACCAGTTCTCAAATTCAAGATGTTCTGCTAGTTGACGTAGCGCCTCTATCGCTTGGAATTGAAACTGCTGGAGGTGTTATGACCAAACTGGTTGAAAGAAACTCGCGAATTCCTTGCAGACAACAACAAACCTTTACCACGTATTCCGATAACCAGCATGCTGTTACCATCCAGGTCTTTGAAGGAGAAAGAGCCATGACGAAAGACAATAACCTTTTGGGAACTTTCAACTTGACTGGGATTCCGCCCGCTCCTAGAGGTGTTCCCAAAATTGAGGTTACTTTTAACCTTGATGCTAATGGTATTTTGAATGTTTCGGCTAAAGATAGCAGCACTGGTAAATCAGAAAGTATTACTATTACTAATGATAAAGGAAGATTGTCCAAAGCTGATATTGAGAAGATGTTGAATGAGGCAGAAAAGTATAAGGCGGAGGACGAAAAGCAGAGGGAAAAGGTCACGGCGAGGAATCAGCTCGAGGGATATATCTTCAGCGTTAAACAGGTAAAGGCACATAAGCTAAAAGTCGTTGTCATTTATTGTTTTATAAAGTTGATCCCATTGTTTTCGTTAGGTCCTTATATACCAATTTATGATTGTCTTTTGGAATAGTAACTTTTTAAAATATTAATTAATAGTAAACATTTCGTTGTGGAAATATCATGAAATGTTGTAATAAACATAAACTGTATATTTGACAATTCAAAACACAGTTGATAAATACAACATCTGTTAATATTTATTAGGCATTTATGAGCACGTGACTAAATTGTCCGCCATGTTTCTTTAGTCTTTAGCTGTCATCCGTAAGTCGAATACAATAACGGAGAACCAAATAGTAAATTAGTCGTTGTTTTTGTGTCGTAACAATGTGAAAAGTGTAGTATATACAATATGTATCAAATTTTATTTGTTTATTTTTTGCGTGTACTTTTATTTTAAACCAGAAAAGTATTTATTTTTTAACAAAGCGGTTAGGTAAATAGAAATACAAAGACATAGTTTAAGATTTAGAAATATTACAAAAAAATATTTAGTATCCGTCACTCAGTACCTATATAACTTGAATTATTGACAATAAAATGTTCAAATTGAAGAAGATAACCTCATTGTGCTTTTGTAATATGATTAAAGCAATTTAATTTCGATTTGAATATTTATATTTAATAGGACAGTCACAGGGGCCTATTCTGTAACTTACCTGATAATTTTTAACGGCCTGTTATAGTTATTTACATTACAAGCAAGGTAAAACAGTTTTTACTGCTGAATGGAGAAAATGACAGGCGAGCCTGTCACCTCCTTGAAGCAGTAAAACAGTTACCTTGCATGTATTGTACAACATTTTACTTGTTACTCATTTGAAAATCAAAATAAAATTATAACCAAGTCCTGTCAGTTACACACAACTGTCCTGTCAAAAATTATTTGAAATGATTTCGTATAAGACTTGTAAGCATTACTGTGGCAACGTGCATTGTTTGCCTTATTTATTAACTTGTAAAATATTTACAATGCAGCTGTCAATTAGTAACTTGTAAAGATTCATTTTTAAATGCAATAGAGGGTTTGGGTAAGTGGTGTTTACAAGTGAGTAACAAGTAAAAAATTTTAACCAATAAAAATATATGCATCAAATGAAAATTTCAACTTTTATTCAGTGACGTCTATTATCATTGGTTAAAATTTTTACTATAACAAGCTGTTAAAAAATAACTGGTATGTTATAGAATAAGCGTTAGGGCATTACATTTTAAAAACAAGAATAATATGAGCCTATGAAATTACAATTTGCTTAGTTTTCTGATCTGATTAAACGATACAAATAAAACATTATATTTATAAAGAAAGTAACCTCAAAATTCTTTCTTTTTAGGCTGCTGAAGATGCACCCGCAGACAAACTGACCGCCGAGGACAAAAAACTCATCCAGGACAAAAGCGCCGCTGTTCTCTCTTGGCTGGACGCCAACTCCTTGGCCGAGAAGGACGAATTTGAGGACAAGCTGAAGGAGCTGCAGAAGGACTGCGCCCCCATCATGATGAAGCTGCACCAGGGGGGAGCTGCCGGCGGACAGCCTGGCGGCAAGGGCCCCACTGTCGAGGAGGTGGACTGAAGAGTTAGTGTATGATTTTGTATTTTCTGTTATGATAATGTTATATTGTACTTTTATTATTTTGTGGTATATTTATTAATAAAATCCTACAACAATTATTATTGAATAAAGGGATATTTTCAGTAGTGGTTAGTAGTAGGGTACACTAGACAAATATAATTATACTTGTGTTCCAACCTTTCAAAGTCGTAATCTACTTTAATAATTTTTGAGCATACAGTGAGTTGCTAATAGTATATTATTATATGAGGGATAATGATAGTCATTATTCACGAAAATGAAGTTGCAATCATCCGAGTGAATAATGACCATAATCCCGAATATAATACTGTACTTTCTCTACTCCTGTAAATTCGGAAATCACTTTTGAAAATGATCGAAATTCGTTGAAAACACAGGTTGAAAAACGTCAACATCCAAATACACAATTACAATTGACCTCAGTGTTTCATGGACAACAGCAACATCAGTGTGAGTCATCTCGATCGACCATTTGGGCCTTCATTTGGGTCTAGCTTCACATTAAGTGAAGCAGGTCCAAAGTATCCAGCTGTGCTAAGGTAGTTTGATATAAATCGGAAATTATATTAATATTAATAATTAAACATTTACCATTCAACAGTAAATTAAATTATTATCGCAATGTACTTTGTAATAAAATGCGTATTTTAACAATGCTCTTATCCCACTTATATCGTAAATATATATTACAAGTGGGTAATTCCCCTTTGCCTACGTGTGAAGTTATAACGTTTTACCCAACAACTCTTAAATGCAAAATATATTTAAAAAAATATTATTTGACAGTGACATGTGCTTTAAATTTTCTAAATTAAAATGTCAATCGAAGTAGTTACCAAGGTGTTGTGTATTATTATTATTGTTATAAATAAAAAATACACACTAGTGACTTTTTTCAAAATCAGACCCACTAGTGAGTAATCTGTTACTTTCCTTGTTTAATATCGACATAGTTATAGAGCATTTATTGATAGGTGTTGGATAATATTTATTTACTTTACAAGTGGGCAAAGTAAGGAATTATCCACGAAAGAAATTTTAATTTTATCGAGTGGGTAATTCCACTTTGCCCACGTGTGAAGTATAACGTTTTATTCAACATCTCTTAATAAATGCACAATTAATTAAAAAAATATTATATGACAATGATATATGCTTTAAATTTTCTAAATTAAAATGTCAATCGAAGTAGTTACCTATGTGTTGTGTGTTATTATTTTTGTTATAAATATAAAATTACTCACTAATTTTCCTGGTTTAAAATCGCCATACTTTATAGAGCAATTATTGAGAGGTGTTGGATAAAATATGCTTTGTATTTGAGTTTTCAAATGTCAAAATTATTTTATATTTTGGAAATAGTCTAATAAAATATAGTAATATCCAGGAAGGAATAAATGAGGGAGAACCCATCTACAAGGTTTTTTTTTTTGCAGTGATTGTTGTGTTATTAAATTATATGTATCCTTTGGTGTTTATTAATTTATGATACAAATAATAACATATGCAACAAATTTTTATTATATGGAATAATAAACAGTTTATCATAAAAGAATAATTTTATTTTATATTTAGAAAGTAGCTAATGAATAAATTCTTCATGCAATGATATCGGACCAAGCTTGATCAATTATGTTCAATTAAATACATTCGAACGTGACTATCTAGGAGCTACGTTTACTGCTATTCTTATGCATTGTAAGCATAGGCTTGGTTTGCTGGACGTACGTCGTAGCGGAGTTGAGACGTCGCAACCGACAACACTCCAGCGCCATTTTGCTCTCAGTTGGCTGCAATCGAAACGAGCAAGCGGATGTGCTCGACATTCGCTCCGCGAATATTTCTCTACGTCCGCACTAGGTGGGCCAACATAATGTAAATTCGGTGCTTTCGTTCGTGGGGGGTGCGTATCGTGAATTGGGGCGAAGCGCTGTCCACCTGGACCAACGTACTGCGCACCAAGGCAGCCAATTCTTAAGCGCTTATTCGCGATGGAGAACCGGGTGCACTGGACGGATTCCAGTCGGGCCCCATTTGGGGAAGCGAGTCTGTGTTAGCGTGTAGGTCTTCACCTTTTGGGGGATCGGGGGGAGTCCCCACCAATTGTGGGCCCTGGAGTCCAGGGGAGGTCTGATCCCCTCGTCAACCTGACGGGTAGGCGTGAAACCTTCAGATCTCGCTCGCGTAACTAGGAGCTCCCGGAGTGGGTCGTCGACACGGCATATGTCGAACGTTTTTGCTAACTTGACAACAACAAGCCGGTTGTTTGTCTTTAGAGTCATTGCGCCTTAGTTTATAAGTTAGCTACACTTAGAAAACCACTTAGGTAGGGTAAAAGGCAAGAAAGAACTCAAGAAAAGAAACCAACATTGAAGTCATCATTGAAGCCAACGATGTGGGGTGTGCTGTGGGATGAATGGTGTGTTGTGGAATGACTGGTGTGATGTGGAATGAATAATTACCATAACTTGTATCATTGAACTATTTTACTGCCTTGAATTTTGAGTTTATGTTTCAGATTTCTTTAGACATCAACAAATATTTCCTCATAACCATATCATGTATGTTTTTTCAGGTTCACAGTTAATCTTTTATCTAATACATTGTTTTTATGTTCATAGCGACTTGTGGACAACGTCACCGGAGCCTTGATCATCTCACCCCGGCCGACTATCTGGGGATTCGTCCGCGCCTAGCTCCACATTACGTGGAGCAGGTCAAAGGTACCCAGCTCAAGCTGCGGTAGTGCGATATAAAGCGGAAATCATTTTTTAACAAATTTGTTCAACAAATATTTCCTAACTATAACATGTATGTTTTGTCCAGGTTCACAATTATTCTTTTTTCTAATACATTGTTTTTATGTTTATAGCGACACGTGGACACGTCACCGGAGCCTTAATCACCTTCAACAGTGTCTTCGGAGCCGTTATCAGCTTTGAAGTAAATTATTTTCAACGAAATCGTAAGTAAATTAATTTTGAAGTAATACTATAATATTAATATATGATTTGTCCGTTTATGTAGGACCTCCATGGACCTGGGACAATCTTCTTCTGCTGCATCATCATCGTGGAGCTGCTGACCAGTCTCGCCGGACCCTGCATCATCACCAGAGCACTCTAGACGTTTACAGAAACATCATCAGGACCGAAGTCCGCTGCCAGCAACATCAATATACTAGTTTTTATTTTACATTTATGTTATTTGTAACTAGAGGGTTGTTATACATAAATTAATATCTTAAATAAACGAAATATAATAACATGTATTTATCCATAGAGATAATAAAGAAACTATAACAGAAATGATTTGTTTTATTTATTTTAAAATATGCAATACAATAGTTTAAAATTAATATTGTCATTTAATAACACCAAATTCATAATTTTATATTATTCTTTTCAATTTTAATCTCAGTGCTGCCATCTATTATTTTATTTTAGAAATATATGTTCGTAAACCACAAAAATCGTGGCAGTTTGAAAATATTGTTGCCCTGTACTCACAACAATAGTTCACAAATTTTGTAAGCGATGGCAGCACTGCTCGATGCGGTAACTCGGCATTTACATTTTTTACAATTAAAACTAATTGAAGATGCTCGTTTTTTGAAACAGTGACCTTGATTAATTAGCGGTTTTTTAACCCTTGGCCCTAGGCCCTTGACACTTACATATGTTGTAGAGAAGGGTCGATTCTTCAGGGTACTAGTAGAGGGATCGCGGTTTTTCGTTATTTTTGCGACATCTCTTACCGTTTTCGAGATATGACGCTTTAAAGTTTTCAATATAGTTTCCCTTAAAAATCACCCTTAATATTAACTTTAAAGGACTAGAAATGAATGTATACCCCTTCTAGAATGTGCTGAATACGATATCACTAACCATATTGCGATAGGATGTGTAATTACTTAATTAGAGCAGTATTTACTTTGCTTTATTTAATTACATAAGATTTAAGGGTGAGCGCCAATTTTCGAGACCGCCATTGGAGTTTTTAGGGCTGAATCTATAGGAATCCACCCTTAACTCAATTTTTTTGGGGTTTTTCCAAAAAAAAGTTGGACTATAGTCTTGGTGTTTTTACGATTAAATTTAGGGGTAAAAAAATTTAGATAAGTGCGCTACACCCTTCATTAGGGCCCGTAGATTCCGAATCTGTGATTCAAAATACCCTAGGGTTAGTATTTCTTGCGTAATTCGCATTTAACTTTTATATGTTATGACCCACTACGGTCTTGTGGTTCATAACATGTATCACTTCTGACTTGCCGTTCATAATATATAAAATTGCCGATACGCTGAGAAAATGTGACATGCAATAATGAACCTTATATACATACTACATAAAGAACATAAAATTGGATATGAATTACCCCAAATTTAAGGGTGAGCGCCAATTTTCGAGACCGCCATTGGAGTTTTTAGGGCTGAATCTATAGGAATCCACCCTTAACTCGATTTTTTTGGGGTTTTGCCAAGAAAAAGTTTGACTTATAGTCTTGGTGTTTTTACGGGTAAATTTTGGGGATAAAAAAAATGAGATAAGGGCGCTACACCCTTCATTAAGGCCCGTAGATTCCGAATCTGTGATTAAGAATAGCCTAGGGTTAGTATTTCTTACGTAATTCGTATTTGAAATCTGAGCAGATGTCATAGCAATGCCTCTCTGTTCATCATAGCTGACAGTTTGGCTTGTTGGCAGAAAACTCAAATTCTTAACTTTGTATCCGGGCAGCAAAGACTGGCAGAGCCCTCGGATAAGAAGTTGAAATTGTTCATTTTTGCTATCGTTGGCAACATTGATTTTGTCAATGTTGCCAACGATAGCAAAAATTGACAATTTCTTCTTCTTATCCGAGGGCTCTGCCAGTCTCTGCTGCCCGGATACAAAGTTAAAAATTTGAGTTTTCAGCCAACAAGTCCAGCGGTCTCTGCCACTTTCTCGTGACGACATGACATCATCTCTTAATTTAAAGCGTTCATTCAATATAATAAGGTTGAAGAAGGATAAATACATAAAGCACAATTATTATTAATTATTTATTGCAATAAATGAAGCATTACAACAAAATTATACAAATAAACACAACAAATATCAGAAGCAATACAACATGAACATTTTTAATTGGTCAATATCTTATTAACTAACAATAATTTATTAACAAATGTGATATTTCTTAACTTTACGACTAATTAAGGGATGAAAATTTCAAACTAGACAATTGTAGCTCAAACAGTTTCAGAATAATTCACAAAAGAAAAATGGCCGCCAAGGCAGATAGACGAGCATTTTTCTATCGATTGTATCTTGTTAATTAACAATAATAAATTAACAAATGTGACATTTCCTAACTCTACGACTAATTAAGGGATGAAAATTTCAAACTAGATAATTCTAACTCACATGGCTTCAGAATAATTAACAAAAGAAAAATGGCCGCCATGACAGATAGACGAGCATTTTTCTATCGACTGTATCTTATTAAATAACAATAATAAATCAACAAATGTGATATTTCTTAACTCTACGACTAATTAAGGGATGAAAATTTCAAACTAGACAATTATAGCTCAAACAGTTTCAGAATAATTAACAAAAAAAAATGGCCGCCAAGACAGATAGACGAACATTTTTCTATCGACTGTATCTTGTTAATTAACAATAATAAATTAACAAATGTGATATTTCTTAACATTACGACTAATATTTCCTAATTCTACAATTAATCTAAAGTTAATAATTCAAGACTACAACATTTTAGCTCAAATAATTTAAGAATAAACAACAATATAAAAATGGCCGCCATAATTGACAGATGAAAATTTTTATATCGTCTGTATCTTCTTCATTAACACTAAAAAATTAACGAATATGGTATTTCCTGACAACAATTAATCTAGAGGCAAGAATTTGAAAATTATAGGTCAAATAGTTTTTAAGAAATTAGCAATGTTAAAATTACAAAATGGCGTCATACCCAACAATATTATTTAGTCAATAATTCTTTAATGTTTATCCAAATTATAACAAATATAACAGTTCTTAATACTAGACACTGTAGACCATCCATATTTGCCAGAATTAAAAGTGATTTTATTTCATTCGTTGGGTTGCTTCACTCGGCTTCGCCTCGCTCCGAAAACTTCCCTCTCACTTATAAAATTCCACTTCAACACTTATATCATAAATAACTATTTTTTACGACCATTTGTAAGCATTTCAATACAGGTAATTTCATTTCATTACAGGTGCCAATGCTAGAATACTTTTTTAAAAATTTCAAATTATTGGAATTGTGAAATCGGGACAAATTTATTATTAAAATATAAATTAATTAAGAAATAATATCGTGGTCGTAGAAAAACTATAGTGTACAACTCGTATGCAATGTCCATTTCATACTCGTATGATTTACTTTCATATTCGTAGGAAATGAGTACCATTCCATGCTTGTTATACAATATACTATTAAATATTAAACTATAACATTACTATGACTTTAATTCAATAAGAGTAAATTAGTATATTACGTACCGTGAACTGTAAGTGACAGTTTTTAGGTCGAGAATGTAGTTTGGGATGTCGAGACCCGTAGGGTCGAGATTTCCTAAACATTCGAGGCCTAAAAAATCACTTACAGTTCGAGGTTAGTAAGTTATTTTTTGCAATACCTGCGTAAATATAAGAAAAGGAAAAATAGGTATCAAAATTAACAGCTGACAGATTGAGGTTAGAAATAAAATTTGAATGATATATATTTACTTACCGTCCACCGTGAACGGTAAGTTTCACTTACCATCCACCGTGAACGGTAAGTAAATGATGTAACCATGGAAACCAATTGTGCAATAAAAGTTCCACTTACTGTGTTTAAATTTTGTTATTAATGGGTAACTTACAGTACAGGTATTGCAAAAAAAATATTTACATAATAATTATTTACTTTACAAGTGGGCAAAGTAAGGAATTACCCACGAGAGAAATTTTAACATACGAAGCCGAAGGCTGAATGTGATAATTGTATCGAGTGGGTAATTCCACTTTGCCCACGTGCGAAGTATAATGTTTTATCCAACATCTCTTAATAAAGGCAAAATTTATTAAAGACATATTATTTGACAGTGACATATGCTTTAAATTTTCTAAATTAAAATGTCAATCGAAGTAGTTACCAAGGTGTTGTGTGCTATTATTTTTGTTATAATTAGAAAATTTTCTCAAAATTATACCCACTAGTGGGTAATCTGTTGCTTTTCCTATTTAAAATCGCCATAGTTATAGAGCATTTATTAACAGCTGTTGGATAAAAGTAATTTGTTTATAATTTTTACGGTATTGTTGATTCTGCTTCAAGATGAATCCACGCAACTTCTTTCTCCACCAGAAAATTTTTCATTGTCGCACGTGGATAGCTTCTTCACCGAAGATTGTCGAACACCTTGTGCATGAAAGCATCTTCGACACCGCAACACGACTGTAAAAACAGAGTTGAAACTTAAACTCATTTATTTCTAATTTAATCATTAAATAAGTGAATAAATAAATAAATTTATTAACACACCAATGTTCTGCAATGCTCCAGGAAATGGCGTTTACTCTGGTGACGTTGTCTAAGACGATAACAGCAAGACCTATTTCCGGGATACTCCAAATGTACATACAGCTTTGCCTCAGGAATAGCAAGAACTGTAAACACCAAAAAAATGTCTGAAAATTGTGTAACACAAATTTATATGACTTACATTTTATATTTATTCATTGGTGCCCATTTTTCTTTTAACATACAATAGACGTTTCACTTCTTTTTCTTCTTTGGTGAATGGAAGGTGTTAACTGCTTCGATGACACGGTTACAAAATGAGTTCAGTTAATACTGCTCCTATAAACATACAACAATATATTAATAATAAATTATTGAAAGTAAAGTTTAAGAAAAAACATACATTTTAATATTGAAGCTTATGATAAATGAAGACTGCAATAGAATCTCAAAATATGAGGCAGCAACACAAACCAATATGTCAAAATAAATCAGCAAATTATAAAATCTATTTTAGTTGTATAGGCTGTAAATATATGATTCAAATAACACTTAAATGATTAAACATGCAACAAAATAAGAGGAATATGTATTTATTTATAATAAATTATTTTACATATAATGTTTATACAGGATGTTCCATTTAAGTGCTACATTATTGTTATCTCGAGAAGTATAAGAGATACGAAGTTCCTTAAATTAGCAAATAATTTCTAAATTATATGACTATTAAAATGAACAAAACAAAAATTTTTTAAATTATTCCGGGTTAATAATTAAGATTTTAAAAACTGTGAAGGGCGTAAGTAGCCATATACTTTATCTTTTAAACAATAGTTATTTATGTATCTAGAACGAAAACTGAAATTTTAAGGTACTAAGGTTAGCTGAGGTCGAAATTACTTGCGAGGACCTAAAAGTCAATTTTCATTCGAGGTACATACAAAATTTTATTTCATACTGGTTACTAAAGTTGTTAAATTATAGTATTTATTAACAGAAATTATAAATGAATTGATAGGTTAAATAGCAATTTCTATAGGAACAAGTATTTGTTTATAAATAATGAACAAATTAAAAGAAAGACTTTACTTTAAAGTCCTAGGACTTCAAAGTTTTACTTTTTGTACGATAAATAGTCCGAAAAATGTAACAAGTCACCAGTATGAAATAAACTATATTTCTTTAACTAGTCGTGTCATAAATATATTCAATAAAAATAGTGAATTTATAAATTTTCGTCTGGATATTTTATGACTGTCATTTTGAAATGAAAATGTAGTCGGCGCACACAGAGGAAAGCAATTGGATTTAGTTCAAATTATTAATTTTAACTTAAAAAATTGTATGAATTATGTTGCAATGCCTTTCTAGAATCGTAGTACTGGAAATATGAGATCATGTTTCATAAATGAGCAAGGAAATCAGTCAACACAAATAAAACGGAATTAAATACCAATAAATAACTTTTTCAAGATTATAAATAAATAAATAAATATATCATCACGCCTTTTACCCATTACGGGTGTGGCACACTGCTTACGCAGATCTCGGTAAGTGATATATTTTTTCGTATGAAGTGCGGTTACCAGCCGTCAAATCAAAGATTGTAAATACCAAATTACTAAAAAACTTGTAAATTAAAGGAGAACTATGTTTGTATTTATGAAGGACCGGGACAGCGCGTACGCAGTCCCGACTACCAAAAATTACGCGCCCGAGTTATCCGCATTAGGGATAATCGCAGGGGTCAGCCCAGCCGTAGTGCAATGGGAGAGCCTCACCCTGGGGAAACCGCCGTGCTGATCACGGTTATTCCTACGCCAGGTAAGTATGCTTTTCTGCTGCCGAAACATGCCTTGTCATGTACTCCGCAATGGTAAATGGTACGGAGAGGTAAAAGTGTAAAAATTATTATGAAGAGTTAACGAAAATTATTATATAAAATTTAACTAGATTATTAAATTGAAAAATAGCTGCTCTACAAAATGGTAGAAATAGATTTTATAATTTAAACGTATATGATTAGAAAAATGCAACAAACAAAATTTTTTGATGCAAATTCTTTGACAGTTACTGCACAGAGTTGCTAAAATATGGCTTTGTTTAACGGATTAATGCCCAGTTGCACCAATGTTAGTTAAATCTCTGTCTAATGGCATAAAAATGTATACTTCAAGTACATACGTTAATTGTATATGTTATTTGATATGCTGATTACGAATCAAAAAGAATTTTTTTTTAAATCGCAAAATTATTTTCCATGTTCACCTGTCCAAAATTTTTCGTTGCCACTGCCACTGGGTGGATGATTATGTTAATAATTATCGTTTCATTAAAAATTATTAAATTTTGTTCGTTTATTTTACTAGTATTATGTAATTTAAATTGTTGATTACCTACTTCATTGTTTGTGTTTAATAGGAAAGCGAATCCAGTGCAGTACTACAAAAAATAGTTTAGGTACACAACCCTTAATTTTTCGAATTTTAAAAACATTCTTTTAGATTCGTAATCAGCATATCAAACAACATATACCATTAACGTATGTACTCGAAGTTATGAAACAAACAAATTAATTCTATTCTACCGTTTGAGAACCGCTGGTTGAATTTTCTATTTATTATTACTATTAAATGGGGCCCTTTTGTCTGATCATTTTTTGTACATAATATTTTTCTCTAAAATCCTTAGTTTGCCAAAAAAAAAAAAAAACACTGATTTAAATGAAACATTCTGTATATTTAAATGACAATTTATTCTGAAGCGATTTGCATCATCTCATGATACTTTTACACTATCCTTGTCCTAGAAGTCTATTGTTCGCCAACAGTCATCCTGGACATCAAAGCAACTTTCTGGGCTCGCTGAACAATCTCTGGACATCGTCGCCGACGCAGCAAGCGGCCGTGCTGGAAGTGACCTTCGTTGCGCGGGAATCCGTGGCTGCCGTCAGCGAATGTTACGAGCCCCAGGCCCCAGAGGCGTCCTCCGCGGAACTCGCCTTCAAATTTGGCGCCGTCTGCTCGCCAGAAGGTTCCTGAACCGTGGAACCATCCTGACATAAACTCGCCTTCGTACCTGGACAAGAAAATTAATTAATAATCTTTTCGAGAGTACTATTACTCATTCGAATGAGTAATAGCCATTACATGCGAGTAGAATACTATACTTTATCCACAACATTTCGTCAAATATTTGTTTTGAAATTATAAGATAAGTAAAAGTTTTGCTTAGACAAATACAAAAAATCTATTGTGGGCACCACAATATCTCCCGCCATAGATTTCTTATCGAACAATACAGGAACATGGATCACCACTATGAAGAAACGCTCATCCCTTCAAAAAATTATGTCACATGTCAAAAAATGACATTTTTCAGCCTTTGCTTTGTTTTTTCAAAAAACAGGTTAGCAGATTTAAACGAAAATATCAAAATACAATTTTTCTTTAACGTGTTGTAATTCGTAAATGGAAACAGTAAGAGGAAAATGTTTCAAACAATAATTGTAGATAATAATATTTGATAATATTAAACTAATAACAAAATTTTCATTAAACCATATTTTACTGAGATATTTAAAAATAATTTGATAGGGCTTCAAGTAAACTTCCACTTCCGGTTATTGGAATATCACCAAAAACTAATCAGCTCTTACAAAGGGGATAGAATTGATATATACAAAATATTAAAATTTTCAGTTTAGTAGTTTTTGAGAAACCGTTACTCCAGAGATCCACACGAACTGATAAGACAGACACACACACAGACAGACAGACTGATAGACTGACAGACTGACAGGCAGACTGATGGATTGACAGACTAACGGACTGATACACAGACAATCAGACAGACAGACAGACAGACACACACAACACATACATAATCGCGAGATTATTAAAATCGTTTTCTATAGATCCTAAAACGTGCTCATCCACTGAAAACTCACTACCGAATTTTTAACATGATTCCTATACATTTTGTCTGCCTAAATAAGTGATACTATAAAAAAAATTATTGAAGAAAAATGATCTAGTTTTAATTGTTTACAGCTTTTGTTTATTTGATGTTGTAACATTGTTCGTTAAAAATTAAATAAAATCTAAAATTTTAAAAATGCCGTGTTACAAATATGTTGTAACAAAAGACGAAAAAGATATATGAAAATAAACCTCATTTTTAATGGAATGTATTTCTGACAAAACAAACAAAAATTAATTTAGAATTTGTGTCAACCTTTTAAGCAAACAATACTGTTGTGTTTAATTTATTAATAGTAATTATTTGTCAGTATTAAATTTATAAAATTTATTACAAGAAAAGATAGCCAAAACACACAATTATTAAATATATATATATACTGTTAAACCATTTTAAACAACATAATTTATTTACAGATAAAGCGTTAAGCATTTGTTTTTCTTTTTTGGTAAGGGAGATATAAAAATCATGGTAGTGAGTATTCAGTGGATGAGCACGATTTAAGGTCCATAGAATACGAAACAATAGTTTCGCGATGTCTGTGTGTGTATTTCTGTCTATCTGTTTGTGTGGATCTCTGGACTCGGGAGTTACGTTTTCTCAAAAACTACTAAACTTAATATTTTGACATTATGTATATAACAACTGGGAAAGAACTGATTACTTTGGTGATTAACTAATAACCGGAAGTGGCAGTTTACTTGAAGACCTATCAAGTTATTTTAATTTTTTGTTTTTAGAATAATATTTCAAATATAATTTTTTGTTTAACCCTTGCTTTTTATTTTCTTATACAAAGTATAAGAAAGTATTGAAATAATGAGAAAATCGCTGACGATATTTTTGCAGAAATACATATTTTGACGTCCACTGAATCCGTTAAGACCAATTTCTCAATGATATCTGTGTGTGAGGCTAGATGGATGGATGTCCGTATGCTCAATATCTCATCAACGAAACAAGATATATACACGAAACTTGGAATTTATTAGTTTCGAGCTGAGTTGATTTTTATTGGATATATAAGACCGATCATAGTTAGTATATAAAAAAAATAGTTGAATAAAATTATATAAAAATATATGTGTCAAAATAATATAATAAAATAAATAAAAATTTGTTAATTTAAACTAGTATTGGGGTGTACTCTGTTCATTTCCAATAATTTTGAATGAAATTGAAAAACCGAAAGAAGAAATTTACTGGATACATAAAACAATAAATTTTATTTTATTCAAAAACAGAATCAGCTGTGAAAATGTTTCAAATATTAGCAAAAATATTTGGATTATAAAAAGTTACTTGCATTTTTCTTGTACATGCTTCTAAATTTGAGAAAAACTAAATTATATAAAATAATATATCAATAATAACAAAACCTAAAACATTTTTAATATCTAAATGTCAAAGAATTTTCAAAATAAAGTCATACGCAACATGTCATACGTGTCCAGTTGGTTTTATATGTATAAGAATGTATGTGGTGCTCACACCAGGTTTCTTGAAGTCATTTTCATGTCTAATTCCCGTCGTTATACAAAGCATACTTCACCCAAAAATAAAAGCTAATACATGTACTTTATTCCTTGTAATAAATAGGGAACAAGACATAAACATAAGTTTGCTTTGCACCAAAACCAGTGGAAAATACTTTTAAATAATCTATATAAAGCTGAGCTACAGGTTTCCAAGTGAATTTTAAAGTAAAGCACAGGTGTTAAATTTTATTTTATATTAAAAATCGATAATAAACATTCTCTCCGTCCTTGAATCAAGTTTTTGTGGCGAGCTTTTTAATAAAAACCCACGACATCCCACTTCATTCTATCGACGCATTCGTTATCTTCCACTTGCGGTTTTTATCAATTGGTCGCCATGGCAACAACCGACGCTATAATTCCCTATTCTATTAATATCTCGGCCTGGAAACTTTATTATCAGCAAAATGAAGTACTCACTTGGCGCCATCCGGGAAACAGAGAACTCCGAGTCCTTCACACAGACCGTTCTCGAATCTTCCGTCGTATCTGGTACCGTCGGCCAGCACCAGGTGACCTAGACCGCTGCGGAGACCCTCGGAGGTGAAGCTGCCCACGTAGATGGCGCCGGATGGGTAGCGGAAGCCCCCGGATTTTGCCACTTCTGGAAAGAGGAAAAAATATGTAGCGATTTAATGTTACTAGCACTAATATTTCTGACTGCCTCATAGGGCTTGTGTGGCTAATGCCAAATGGCAACAAGTTTGAGAAAGATACTATATAATTATTTTTTAATTTATCGAACTTTCGAGTTATATTTATTTAGATAATTTTTATATTTCATCATCAACTACGGCGCTAATCTATATTTTTGCTCATTTTTTACTTGTGTTAACAATTACTATCTGACAACTGACATTTGTCAACAAAAACAGAGATTATTCCCAGGAATAATCGCTAGATCTTTAAGATGGATTTATAGTTTGTATAGAATACAGGAATAATTTAACATAGAACTTCATTTGAGGGTTTTATAAATTGCACAGAATAACATACGAAGTGACAGAAAAATATAAACCTGTCTTTGTCTATGCTATATGTTTTCGCAGCGATTACTAGGAAACACTTACCCGAACTAATACGAAATATAACGAAAGTACACGTAAAACATAGAAGGCACAGCACAGACATAGAAAATGGGGTCGTTCACCATTTTTTTTTAAATTTTTTTTATGAAACTTTATCTATACTAAAGACTATCTACACTTTTAAAAAGTCTTAATTGCTATTCATTAAGCCACAATGATTTTTTTAAAAATGTTGTGACGTCATAGTAGAGGTGTTGCTGGATCTAAAACAGTACAGATTGTAAGTAATTGTAGTCATATATTTTATTATTATTATTACAATAAAATAGAACATTTATGTAACAAAAATTATTTAAATATCTACTGTTTTAGATCTCTACTATGACGTCACAACATTTTTAAAAAATCATTGTCGCTTAATGAATAACAATTAAGACTTTTTAAAAACGTAGATAGTCTTGAATATAGATAAAGTTTCATAAAAAAATATAAAAAAAAAATGGTGAAAGACCCCATTGAATATTGTTCAACTCGTGTGCTGTGCTAAATTATTCCTGTGCACTATGAAAACTACAAACCCAGCTATATTCTCAGTATAATAATGACAGGATGGGTTAAAAACGCAGACACGTGACATACAATCGTCAAAAAATAATTTTTGGTATATTTATTTAATTTTTTTAACATATATTTCAATAAGAAAATAGTTTCACAATCACAATAATATGTGTCACATTTCTTAAAAAAATTAAAATTTTTAAGTGTTTCCATGGTGTACATGGAATGCACGATTTATGAAATTTAATTTCTTTATATTTTATTATCACTCTAAATATAATGAAAATTAATAAAATTAGTGTAATCAGAACAGATGTAAAATTAAATATTCTACAACTTTCAAAGTAACATAAATTGAAAAATTCAATTTAACCGTGTTTTTTCACGGAAAACTGTTAAGGGCTTCTAGTAAACTGCTACTTCCGGTTGACCAATTTTATCCAAAATCTAATCAGCTCTTCATATAAATCTAAGCAGCAAAAATACATAAACTTGTATTTTTTGGTATTATAGTATTTGAGTTATGCGAGTCGAAAAAATCGGTACAGACCACACCTACACACACGCACACACACTTACATACACAGACACACATACATACATATATAGACATCATGGCGAAAATAGTATTGTATTCATTGTAAACTCACTACCCAATTTTTTGACCAAAAACAATACCTCCCTTGCTCACAGGTAAGCGGGAGATAAAAAAAATTAATTCAGATAAACTAAAGTAGAAGTAAAATTGAACTACCTGTAGAAATCCTTAAAATTTTCACAATACCTTTAGAAATATTCTTGTAGAATAAAATCTAGTTTAGATATTGTAGCGCAGCCTTTAACATTACATTCCATGAAATTTTCTGCATGAAAAAAAAATTATTTGGTTCAAATAAACTGACAGATAAATTTACTACACTCAAAAAACTTAACTAGCAGCAAAAAACGCGAAAATTTCCTCAATATATGCTATCCTCTTTGGGGGTTACTATTTGATGGAACCGTTCGCGCAAAAATATATAAAACCAAAATCTGCTCAGAGTAAAATACCGCGATTAAACATGGGTAAATGGTGTGATGATATATTTATCCAGAATCACAAGAGAAATAATAAAATAATGTTAACTTACGTGTCATAGTTGAGCTGTGTCAAAAACACTTGTTTGACTAACTTTGGTATGTTGAAAACAGCATTTGTTGAGTTTCTTTTCCTTAATTATATTAATTTAATTAAAAGTCATAAAGCTCCATTTACACCATGGAAAACATACAATTCCTTACACAAACAAACATCGTATAAAGAGATTTTTTATTACGATTAATTAGAAATTTATTGTGGTTACCAATATTTATAAATAAATTTAAAAATGAATAAAAAGACAGAATAGAGTTACGTTTATTGTCAACTGTTTCCTACGTCATGGTTGAAGGGGTTATGAAAGAAAATATAAAATATTGTCAAATAAAATAACATTATATAAATAATATGTTTGAAGATTTAACAACAAATTTCAGTGAATTTTCATTTTCATGAAGAAAAAGTGTAGTTAATGGTATCAGAATTAAGTGGATTTAAACGAAAATTTATTTTGCTATTTCCAAGTAAGTGTCAATAATAAATTATTATTTAAATTCAGTTACCTTGGAAACCCACTACGTATTTACTTATCAATTATTGAAATTTTGACTGGTACAGTAGAATAACTGTACCTATAAGAATTCATACAGTAGCGACACCTGCTATTGGCACTTGTAAACTTTATGTCGCATCCGATTGTTGACCTTGAGCCGACCGGCCATATTGGCAGTAGCAGTATACGGCGATAAATTTGAATAGCTGTCAGTTGCAAATGTGATAAAATTCAAAAATATTATTTTCCGACGGCCACTAGGAAAAGTAAATAATTTCACACGCTAAACTATTACTGAAAGTTGGTCATTGCATATCACTAGCAATGCTGTGTGATATGAAAGCTCGTTAACCAATCAGATGCGTTTGCAATTGTGTGATATGAATTTATCACACGCTGCGAAAACTGAGCGAACTAACCTAAAAATTTGTATTTCAAAGTTTGACAGTTGCAGATAATTTGCTGAATTTACACGGATTAAGAAGGTTGGACCCTGATTTATAAGATTTTAACATATTTTTTGGTGAATTCTGATAGCAATGATGTTAACATAATCTGTTTTAATATTTTTATAAATAAATATTTTAGTTTTTTTTTTACTTAATTAATTGTGGTCGTCGGAAAAGTATATACAATACAACATGTGCTGAAATGGTATTTCTTACTCGTGTAAAACAACTCGCCTTCGGCTCGTGGCTCAGACTTTACACTCGTAAGAAATATCCAACTTTCAGCTGTTTTCTTTAAAACAACCAGCGCTTTTTAAATGTTGTATAATTATTTCGGATTTTTTATACCATTTTTCTCAAAATAATTGTTATACAACCTCATATCATATTTATATCGTTGAAATCAAAAAAAAAAATCTCTAAAACTAAAAATTTATATAGGTTACTATTTAAAAAATATAATTTTAATCTATAGTTTCAGAACCCCTGGTTTAATTTTCTGTTTGTTATTTCTATTAAATAGGGCCCTTTTTTCTGGTAATTTTTTGTATACAACAATTTTCTCTAAAGGCATAAGTTAGCCCAAAAAAAGCGCTGGTTGTTTTAAAGAAAACTTCCTGCACTATAAAAGATCCTACAATTTTTCATAGTACAATTATATAGTATAACTAGTGCTGAAAGTTGAATATTTCACACGAGTGTGAAATACCTTTTCAGCACGTGTTGTACACGATACTTTTCCGACGACCACAATTAAGAAAAAAAAAACAATATAGGTAAAATTTATATAAAATATTATCATTGCCATCAGAATCCAACAAAAAATTGTTAAAATTGATGAATCAGGGTCCAATCTTCTTAATCCGCGTAAATTTAACTGTCAAACTTGTAAATACAAATTTTTAGGATGGTTCGCTCAGTTATCGCACCGTGTGATAAAATCATATCACACAGTTGTGGGCGCATCTGATTGGCTAAGGAGCTTTCATATCATACAGCATTACTAGTGATAAGTAATGATCAACTTTCAGTAATAGCTTAGCTTGTGAATTTATGTACTTTTTGTAATGGTCGTCGGAAAATAAATTTACCTCTCTATTTTGCATTAATTTTTAGACATT
This sequence comes from Poecilus cupreus, assembly GCA_963942605.1. Taxonomy (NCBI): domain Eukaryota; kingdom Metazoa; phylum Arthropoda; class Insecta; order Coleoptera; family Carabidae; genus Poecilus; species Poecilus cupreus. The sequence goes on along the minus strand of OZ012721.1, from coordinate 2,642,246 downwards.
TTATAACATGAAACAAATTATGCTTGGTAGACCTAGACTTATATTAACATTCAAAATAATGTTGGTTTTTATTATTTCCTACAATGGTCGCATTAAGTTCTCGTAATCTCCGAGGGTTAATGTAAAGACTTAACAGAAAAATTGAAATTTCAAAATGAAAAATAACTGTCATTAGTCTTTCAGTTTACTGAACATTCACCAGTAAAACACTTATTAAATTTTTTAACGGAACCGCAGTTAAAAAAGTCAAAATTTTCAGCTGCAAGATTTGAACTGATCTCACGATTTCCATATTTAATAACAATAAATGTTAAATACATTTGGTCGTGCTGTATTTGAATTATAATTAAAATAATATTGTGTTATCTTTATTACAAATTATTCAAAAAGATTTACATTTATTACTGTCATGGATAAATAACAAAGTTAATTTTGCTAATTATTTATATGAATATTTAATAACCCACATAAAAAATTATTAATGTTAATTCATAGACCTATAACACACATGACCATTAAAATAATATAAATATAAATCATTTTAAAATGGTTTGTGTAACGATTATTTTAAGTTTAAAACTTAGGAAAACCTTTTGGATTTCAATATTGTAACTTATGTTTTTCCAATATTACTTTTATTCTACTATTTTGCATGTACCCACAAAAGCCTTCAAAGCAAGCAACAAGCAGCAAGCAATGAGTATGATGAATTTTATAGAAATTTCAGTAATGCCAAAATCCCTTTTATCATGTTGTTTTTAGCGGTAAAAATAGTATAAATATAATTCCAGCATTTCCTACTGTAAACCCGTCTCAAAAAATCCATACCCATTGACGTCACACATGACGTCACGCACGCGCAGACCAAGCCATCATCTTCACTCACGCGCCGACCCGCAGTACAGTTCTTTACCTCACCATGGAAGCACAGGCGACCATCCTGGCCCTAGTGCTCTTGTGCTCTGTGGCCGTGCCCCAGGTGCTCGGCTTCGACTTCCGCCACCATGACAACGACGAGCTGGTGGAGGTCCTGGAGGAGATTCACTCGGAGTGCCCCAATATTACGCGGGTGTACACTTTGAGTGAGACCTCGGTCAATGGGAGGCCTCTCTATGTGATTGAGTTTTCGACCAAGCCTGGACACCATGAGTTGTGTGAGTGAACCATAATAAATATATCATCATGATATTTACTCATTGTGAGTGATTTATTTTCGAGAATCGTCGATCGACTGTAAGAGCTGCGATTTCCGTGTAGTTAAACAAAAGTTGCCACATTAGCAGGCCAATATAATGATGTGGAATTAATATATTGGAAGTACTTTTTTATTTGAAACACTTTTATCAATATACAATAGTTTAGAAATTAAAAAAAATTAAAATATCGTCGATAAATTCCTATGACTGGTTTTTAACCAATCATGATGCAAAACACTTGAAAATTCAACCAATGGGAACAACATTATACTGATTATTTTTTGACGTTTCTTTAAACCAATGAAATGCTTTATTGTATGTCACGTGTCTGCGTTTTAATAACCAATCCTGTCATTATTATACTGAAAATAATGCTCTTGTGATTATTCCCGGCAATTTTCTCTGTAGATTTTTTGTTTTTGTTGACAGATGTCAGATGTCAGATAGTTATCATCAACACAAGTAAAAATGAGCAAAAAAGATAGATTTAGTGACGTTCCTGATGATGAAATCAAAAAATAATCTAATTAAATATAACTCGAGAGTTCGATAAATTAGAAAATAATTCTCCAGTATCTTTCTCAAACTTGTCGCCATTTGGCAATATCCACTCAAGCCCTACGGGCTTTCATGGCTATTGCCTGGCAACAAGTTTTCGAAAGATCTGTCAAATTATTTTCAATTTATTCTCACTCTCTTGTTATATTATTACTGATAAAATCCCGTAATGCGGATAAAACTCCATAACCCCGAAAAAATCCCGTTACCCTGTTAAAATCCCGCTACCAAGTAAACAAACATCAGTTGTTTCTGTTTATAACTGTCAATGTGACAATTAATATTTCAAGCTTTGTCTTTGGAATTCATCTCATCATATACCACACGACCTCTCTGATTTTCTCAGATAATTTTTATTTTTAAGTACATCTATTTGTTTTTAAGCAAAATCACTCAAGCAAACTGACATTAGGTAAAATTAGTTTGCTTTCGTGTTTGTTGCCAAACAAAAAAATCGTGAAAAATAAAAATATGTCGATAAAATCAAAGGGTCTTGTGATATTACCCCCGTATATATATTTTTTGTCCATATCTAGTGACCTAAGGTGTGCATTTTTTCGGAAAAACAAAAACATCATTAAATTGGCCTACTATAGGGTGCCAATTGTAGTCTAATTTAACTGAAATTCTCTAGATGCCAATTCGCTCATGTAAGTCCTTTAATTTGTCATCAAATTTGACAAGATTAAAATAACTATCAAAAAATTTTCACTACTTTCTTATACATATAAAATCAATTGAACACACGTATGACTTGTTCCTTGCGTATGACTTTACTTTGACAATTATTTGACATATAGATGTTAAATCTGTATAATTTTTTATTTTCATTGTAACTATGATTTTCTTTTCAAATATTAATTAATAATACAAATATTGCTTTAATAATATTTCAAACGACACATATTTTTGACACATCACAATTATTTGACATATAGATGTTAAAAATGCTTAGGTTTATTCAAATACATTATCAAATATGTAATTTAGTTTTTCTCAAAATTAGAAGCATGTACTAGAAAAGTGCAAATAACATTCTACATTAAAAGTGTATTTTTCCCTTGTCGTATTGTAGCACTCGCCTTTGACTCGTGCTTCAATTTACTTCGCGGGAAAAAATCATACACTTTTCTCCCTTGATGTATAATACACTATTATTCTAAATATTATTACTAACATTTTTTATTTGAAACTTTTTTCGCAACTAATTTTATATTCGTAGTAAATTGAATTTATTGTTTTGTGTATCAAGTAAACTTCTTCACATTGTCATGAAACTTATAATTATGAAGTTTCGTTAACCTATCTGTTACCGATCGTGAGTTATTGAACATTCGGACACTCATCCATCCATTCACACAGTCAAAATTTGTAGGAAGAAAGGAAGAAAAAATCTACTTCAAGGGCACGTTTGAAAATCTAACTTGTCGTAACAACCGCAGTACTTAAATGACTTATTTTATCTCTTCCAGCAAAACCATGTAGTACACCAAAATATACTTTTCGGCAAAACGTTATCTCAAATAACATTGCGCTTATTAGGAAACGAAACTTCATAATTTTGAACAAGCTATACAATTTTTAGTAATAATTTTGGCACAAAATTTTATATTATACAAATTGCTTAAAATTACGAAGTTATTCAGGCATAAAAATAGCATGTTTTATCGATTTCAAACGCGCCCTTAATTTAACAAACTAATTCCCGATTCCATAAAGTGTTGTCAACTAGTAACTTGTTACTTTGTTAATTATGGATAATGCTGATTTCAAATAAAAAACAACGCATAAAAAAAAATTACAAATTTTAGAATTTTATTCCAATTTTATTCCAATCTGTATAAATTCAATAAAACATATTGAATGAATAATTAGTTGTTGGACACATTGTTGAACTATTATTGTTTACCTAAAATTGGCAATTTTAAACAAACTGTAATATTATTGAGTAAATCAAATAGAAATTTCAGAAGTTGAAGTATATAAAATTCTGGTATAAAGATGGCTAGCATAATTTCACTAAAACATGAACTGAAATCGATTTAAAATCAATGTGAAACTCTTCGAGATGTTTAATTTTACAATTAGCATTGATTTGCCTGTATTTCTTTTTAAGAAAGTGTGTAATTAAATAATCTTAAACTACAGGATACAAGAGCAAGTAGAACATTAACAAATAAATATCTTGACTGCTATAGAAGCTACAGTGCCACTTATGTATAGTGTTTACGGCGAGACAGCGAACTAACTTGTCATTTATAGTCACATATATTAAGTATTTCAGTATTCATTTCGTTAGACTCGTAAAAAATGTAAAATGAGTTCTGTATCGATTAAAACTATATTGTATTTTTTTATATTTTTACTTTCTTATACAAATTATGCATATTTTAACGTTTACTGAATTCGTTAAGACCAATTTTTCCATGATGTCTGTGTGTGAGGATGGATGGATGGATGATGGATGGATGTCCTTGTGCGAATGAAATTGAAATCCGGAAGAGGAAGTTTACTGGCACACAAAACAATAAATTTCATTTATTCAAAAATAGTAGCAGCTGTGAAAAAAGTTTCAAATGAAAGATGTTAGCAAAAATAATTTGAAAAATTTGCACTTTTCTTATACATGCTTCAAATTTTGAGAAAACCTAATTATATAAGTATATTTAATAACATATTTCAATAATCTTAGTTACAATAGGAACAAAAACTAAAACATTTATAATATCTTTATGTCAAATAATTTTGTCGTTTGTAATATAATAATAGTATATTATTATATGAGAAATAATGACCATAATCCTGAATATAATCATATACTTTTCTACTTCTGTAAATTCGGTAATCACTTTTAAAAATGATCGATATTTGTTGAAAACACATGTTAAAAAATGTCAACATAAAAATACACAATGACAACTGACTAGATGTTAACTGTCAGACGGCCGTTGCATGGTGATTCACATCACGTTTTTAAAATAACAGTGAATTATGGATTTCTGGCTCTGTGATTGGAAGAGAGTGAATTATGAGTACTATAATTCATCGAAAAAATTGAAATAATTGGGATATATTTATACAAGAGTAGAAAAAAGCTATATTTATATTATTAGTTAGAAATACTAGATATTAATTAATATACCGTGTCTCCCACGTAAATGTTGGCATAGGCAGTTAACATGTAAAATCAGTTTTTTGTAAATAAAAAGTGTCCGGCAAAAAATTTTGCAACCAACTTTTATATCACAATACTGCCAATATCCCTACATCTTATTTAATAGAGATTAATTTATTTTGATACCGCAATTTAATGAAATTAATAATAATAATTCGTAATTTTCCGCCTACTGTTTTTATTGCTACTGACGTATAGTGCTTGCAATTTGTTTTAAATATTTTAATCTGTCACTGTCATCATGAATACATTAAATGTCGAGAACCGTGTAAATATTATTAGAATGTATTATGGGGGCGCAGTGCAAGTCAAATATCTGAATACATCACAGGAATGAACGCTGAATGGTTTCCATCGCCAGAAATTGACAGTGACAGATTAAAATATTTAAATCAAATTGCAAGCACTATACGTCAGTAGCAATAAAAAGAGTAGGCGAAAATTAGGAATTATTATTATTAATTTAAATAGAGTAATCTGTATTAAATAAGATGTAGGGATATTGGCAGTATTGTGATATAAAATTTGGATGCATAATTTTTTGCCGAAAACTTTTTATTTACAAAAAACTGATTTTCTATAACACTGTTTTGGAAATTGGGCATTCCACTACTAAAAATTGTTATGGAATCACTAACATTCCATACGCGGCGTATGGAATATTTTCGACGAATCAGAACCGCTTATTAGCGCGACATATGAAGTATCTTGATTCAGTTACTATGGTTACGTCTGTTTTTTTAATTTGATTTATTTGAGTTTGACTTTTCAACAGTTTTATATTTGTATATTTTCCAAAACCTTTTTATAGAAAGTATAGTCTACAACATGTAACGGAATGGCATATCCCACGCTCGCAAACCGTAGCACTCGCCTTTGGCTCGGGCTACACACTTTTTGCTCGCGTGGAATATGTGCCATTCCATTACTTGTTGTAGAATATACTATTACATGTTAACTGCCTATGTCAACATTTACGTGGGACACACGATATATTTTAAAATAAAATCATAGTAGCAATGAGAAGAAAAAATTAAACAGAATTAACATTTATATGTAAAATAATTGTCAAAATAAAGTCATACACAAGAAACAAGTCATACGTATTCAGTTGGTTTTACATGTATAATAAAGTATTGTGAGTTAACTCTTGTGAATATATTACCCACATGTACTGTGCTTTATGAAAATTGAACAATAAAACACTTACTAATTGCCAATACCCACCGGCTAATTTACAGGTGTATAGTTTTAATTATAGTTGAACTCTGTACTCAAATTTTAATTAAATTCTAAAGTGTAAATGCGCAATATTTTATACAACTGTTCGCAATTAAAGAAACAAAATAATGCGTTAAATCAAATTTTACTTTTCCGGCATACAAATTCAAAATTGTAGGTGGATTATTAAAAAGCACACATTAGCTTTGCCAGACAGAGGCGTTGCTTATTAATTTATGGTGTAGGTACACTTTATTTTATATGTATAATAGGTTGTTAAGTTGGCAACAGTTTTGTTACACACACCTAAAATTTCTTTCAAACTAAAATATCTTTGTTCTAATGAAAGAGACTTATTAGGTATTGTATTATTATTATTAGCCATAATTAAAGTTCATTATCATAGTCTTTTATCTTAAACAACATAATTGATTTATGAATGGTTTTATTAAAATCGTACCATTTTACTTTACTAAAACAATACTATTTTGAGCTAATATAATTTGAAAGATTGCTAACAGAAAATTAATCAAATAAAACTGTTTTGTTTGATATATTTTATTCTTCCATTTAATTCGTAGTTTTCGAGATTTAACAAATTTAATTTTCTTAATTTTTTGGCATATATTTCACTAATATTATCAATGGAATAAACAAAAAATATCGCATCAAAAGATGACAGCTAGAATAATAATCATCATTTAAACTATGATTTTGATGCGATATTTTTTGTTTATTCTATTGATATATTTATTCTCTAGGTAACTGTTTGGAAATACCGGCTCTAAGAGAACAGCTTCACAATCACAATGACGTCACAATTAAATATTCTACAATTTTCAAAATAACATAAATTGTTGAAAATTTTAATTTAACCGTGTTTTCACGGAAAACTGTAAGGCCTTCTAGTGAACTGCTACTTCCAGTTGACCAATTTTATCCAAAATCTAATCAGCTCTTTACATAAATGTAAGAAGCAAAATACACAAAATTGTATTTTTTGGTTTTATAAAATTTGAGTAATGCGAAAAAATTGGTACTGACCACACACCAGTACACTATAATTTATAATTGTAATAATATAATATTCATTTCTTTCTGTAAAATAATAGTTATTTGCAAAGAGCGGATTATATGCAAAGTACATATATTTTAATTTTTGCATATCTTAAAATAAAATCAATCTTCTGGTCGAATTACATTGATTAGAGTTAATTAATGCTAATTACTAATTGCATATATTGCATATTTGGGCACTCTTATGCATATTTTTACAAAAGTTGCATATAATTGCATATTTCAATATTTTTAAGACCTTGTCTAGTGATAAACATTCTGAAATTTCTGGTAAGTTGGTACAATGATTATAAGACCGAGAATTCTCAGCTGGACATATATTTTACTTATGTTTCACTTTTTTTTTTTTAGAAAATTTTGAATAATTAGTTATTGTAATTTTGTAAATATGTCATAATCTTATAATATCAAGTTTCTAGACTTAGTTTATTTGTATATTAGTAGTATAATTGTTAATTGTGAATCAGGATTAAGACAGTATTGTGCAATAAAATATTTATACTTTTTATATAATAATTTAAGATTTTTTTGCATATATTGTCATATTTATGCATATATAGTGCATATTTCCCAAAAAATCAGTGCATATACATGCGCATATATTTCAATTGTTTCATGCATATAATCCGCTCTCTACTCATTAGTTTTGTTTGAAAATTCTATGACATTTATTTAATTGATATTTATTTATTAGTTGTGCAGTGCAACTGTAAATTTAATTATAATTACTTACATTTGAGCTTACAATTAATAATTTAGCTTTAAAATTAACCTGATGTACACGATACAATATATTAATTTGTTTCTCGTACGATATTCAATATGATTTTGTCACATAAAATATCGTACGAGAAACAATACGATATATTGGTTTAAAATATTTAGATCGTACACGAGACAATTTTTCTCCTATTGAAAATATGACGCATGCGCGGTGAATAATAAAATGACAGTTTGACAGTTGATGTTAACCGGTAAAATGCATGAACAATTATATGCTGTTGGTATTCTTTTTACTACTTGACTTGCCGGTTTTGTAATTATAAATAATTAGTATAATAAGTCACTTAAAGTAAGATAATTTATGTTTAAATGTTTTAACCTTAAAAACTGTGTTGCTATCAGTTACAATTGTGACAATATGAGCAATTGTTTTACTGCGTTGATATCGGTTCAATATTTTAGATCCGTACAATTAAAATCATATCGTTTTCAAAATCGTGTGAAATATTGGATGAAAAATGTGTAGTAGACGATACAATCGGCCCAATTCACTAACTCAGTTGATTTTTGACAAATAAGAAACAAATGTTACAAGTGACAGTTTGATTTCTTCTTGTGTGTTAAGAATTTTCATTGGATAAAATCTTAGCAACTGGTTAAATATCAACAATTGAGTTAGACAATTGGTCCGAACATCTCTCATATTGGATATCGTACGAGAAATATTATATCATGTACTACACATTTTTCATCCAATTTTTCACACGATTTTGAAAACGATATGATTTTTATTGTAGGGATCTAAAATATTGGACCGATTTCATTGAAGTAAAACAATTGATGATAAGTCATAATATAACTGACAGCTGGACAGTTTTTAAGGTAAGTATTAGCTATTAACATTCCTAGTGATGTTATGAGTATCGTAACTGCCGCAGATGTCAGTTGAAATCCGAGCTCGTAGAGCGAGGATTTTAAGACATCTAAGGTCTGTTATGACTCATAACATCCGTGGTTTGTTCAATAGTTTACCGGTTTCAGAATATGAAGACGTTAATGTCATTAATAAATATTATTTTTTGAAATTCTTTTATGGAAAACGTCTGTCATAATTTTAGAAGGTGATCAAGTAAGTTTGTTTGTTTTTATTTAACACCATGGTTACACTTCTTTTGTATCATATTTAAAATAATTTTTTTACTTAAACGTCAAATGTGTTCTTCATGGCTAGATAAAAAGTGGATTTTGGCGATGTTGAATGGCCTGAAAATATTTGGAACGCAGCAGGTGAATCTCTGAACAGCTTAATTCCGTGTGTATTAATAAATAGCGTTATATTATCATTGTGTATTATTTTTATTTTCTTGACTCTTTTGACAGGTCAGTAATACCTTACTAATAATATTACCTACAGAATAGAGTTATGACATACTTACCCTGCCTACTTTTGTGCATGTAAACATAGGTTTAATCTCCTGAAACCTATGTTTACATGCACAAAAGTAGGCCGGGTAAGTATGTCATAACTCTATGCTGTAGGGTAATATTACCCATACTGACCTGTCAAAACAGTCAAGAAAATGAAAATAAAACACAATGATATTATAACGCTATTTATTAATACACACGGAATTAAGCTTTTCAGAGCTTTACCTGCTGCGTTCCAAATATTTTCAGGCAATCAGCATCTCCAAAATCCACTTTTTATTTAGCCATTATGAGCACATTTGACGTTTAAGTAAAAATATTATTTATAAATATGAAAGAAAACAAGTGTAACCATGGTGTTAAATAAAAATAAACAGACTTACTTGATCAATTTCTAAAATTATGATAGACGTTATTCATAAAAGAATTTCATAAACTAACATTTATTAATGACATTAACGTCGTCATATTCTGAAACCGGTAAACTATTGAACAAACCCCGGATGTTATGAGTCATAACAGGCCTTAGATGTCTTAAAATCCTCGCTCTACGAGCTCGGATTTCAAACTGACATCTGCGGCAGTTATGATACTCATAACATCGCTAGGAATGTTAATAGCTAATAAATATAAATTATCTTACTCAAAATGACTTATTACACTTCCATAACCGGCAAGTAAAATAAGTAAGTTCGAATCCCACAGCTGACACTTGTCAATTAAAATTATCCCTGTGGTTCTCCCTCCACTAACATATTTGAGGGCTATGATTTGACGGCTGGTAACCGCACTTCATGCTCAAAAATATATTATTTACCGAGATCTGCGTACGTAGATTGCAACACTCATAATAGGTAAAAGGCGTGATGATATATTTATTTATTTATTTAATTTTAGTAAGAACTATACCAACAGCATATAATTGTTCAACCATTTTACGGTTATCATCACCTGTCAAACTGTCATTTTAGTATTCACCGCGCATGCGTAAGTCATATTTTCAATACGGGGAAAAATTGTCTTGTGTACGAAGTACGATCTATATTTATTTAATTTACTAGTGGACAAAGTAAGGAATTACACACGAGAGAAATTTTAACACACGAGTGTGATAATTTCATCGAGTGGGTAATTCCACTTTGCCCACTTATGAAGTATAATGTTTTATACACTTCTTAATAATTGCAAAATTTATCAAAGAAATATTTTTTGACATCTTTTAAATTTTCAAAATTAAAATGTCTATCGAAGGAGTTACCAAGGTGTTGTGCGTTATTATAATTGTTATAAATAAAAAATTACTCACTTGTCACTTTTATTAAAATTATACCCACTAGTGGGTAATCTGAAAATAAATATTAAACTGTTGTGAAATGTGAAATATGTATCGTTTTGTTTCAGTTATGTTATGTTAGAATTTAATATTGATTGGTATATTGTGAAATTATTTAAATATCTTATTGTAAGCATTTTGCATTTTGTATTTACACTTTTGCTGTAAAATGAATAGTTACAAATTTACAGCAACATAAAAAAAATAGCATTGAAATCCCTATACACCACATTTCAATTTTACAGCCGGGTAATTCTTAGGTCTGTTTTTATTTTAACTCTTTTATTTTAAGTTATAGAGTAAAACTCTTCAAATAAAATATACAACATAACATTTTTAATTTATATTTTTTTAAAGGAACATCCTTTAAATATTTACTGATCTCGATAGTAAATTATATTATAATGTGTAAAAGTATCTAATATTATAAATTAAGAAATTGTTCACGTTCATAAAAATAGTAGTTTATAGTAAAAACATAATACTGTAAACGAGAAGGTACGAATTGTTATCAAAAACGTCAGTATATTTTGATAAGCTTATCAAATTAATTACACGCCACCTAATAAACAATATTAATTATTATTTCAATAAAAACTAATTTTGAATATTACAAAAGTTAAATACACATTGTTATTTGACAATGAACAAATAGACTTATACAAATTATGAAAGAAAAAATTTCGAGTATTGCAGAAAATGAATGTTTTATTTTTATGGTCGATTCAAACGAGAATAATGTAAACGGTTCTTGAATTGTATCTCGAGATTTAAGTCCCCGAAGAGGTTTCAAAATTGAAATGTGAGCGAAACAAACTAAGAAATAAAAGATTGCAACGAAAAATACACAGGAGATATTGTATTGCGTAAAAGAGCGTATAATGTGTGATGGTGGAGAAAGGTATGGACGCCCACTTAAATCTCAAGTGTGGGTGCAAAGCACCCACAACAGTACCTGCCGTCAAATTTTGCGATTTATAAATAGCCATGACCAGGCACTTTTTTCATTTTACCTCCCGCAACATCCTGTAAAGGAGGTATAGGAATATGCTAAAAATTTGGTAGTGAGTTTTCAGTCGATGAGCACGTTTTAGTGTCCCTAGAATACGGTTTTAATAGTTTCGCGATGATGTCTGGGTGTGTGTCTGTCTGTCAGTAGGTGTGGATCACTGGATTTATGGTGTCTCAAAAACTACTAAACTGAAAATTTATATATTTTGTATAATTCAATTGTATACCCTTTGGAAGAGCTGATTAGTTTTTGGTGATAATCCAATAACCGGAAGTGGTAGTTTACTTGAAACCCTGGCAAGTTATTTTGAAATAAATGATATGATTCTGGGCTTTTATTCTAATTCGACAATAAATTTATTGGTAAAACATTGCACACTACAATAAATTGCGTCATGTAAAACAGGCATTAGTGTATATTTTATTTTATTTGAAAAGATATAATTTTATTGTATACTTTTTTCTATACCGTGTGTCCCACGTAAATGTTGGCATAGGCAGTTAACATGTAAAATCAGTTTTTTGTAAATAAAAAGTGTCCGGCAAAATATTATGCATCCAAATTTTATATCACAATACTGCCAATATCCCTACATCTTATTTAATACAGATTACTTTATTTAAATTAATAATAATAATTCCTAATTTTCGCCTACTCTTTTTATTGCTACTGACGTATACTGCCTGCAATTTGTTTTAAATATTTTAATCTGTCACTGTCTATTTCTGGCGATGGAAATTATTCAGCGTTCATTCCTGTGTTGTATTCAGATATTTGTCTTGCACTGCGCCCCCATAATACAATATAATAATATTTACACGGTTCTCGACATTTAATGTATTCTTGATGAGAGTGACAGATTAAAATATTTAAAACAAATTGCAAACACTACACGTCAGTAGCAATAAAAAGAGTAGGCGGAAAATTAGGAATTATTATTATTAATTTCATTAAATTGCGGTATCAAAAAAAAGTAATCTGTATTAAATAAGATGTAGAGATATTGGCAGTATTGTGATATAAAATTTGAATGCATACTTTTTTGCCGGACACTTTTTATTTATAAAAAACTGATTTTACATGTTATTTGCCTATGCCAACCTTTACGTGGGACACACGGTATATATATATATATATATATATATATATATATATATATATATATATATATATATATATGGTATATTTTTTAAAATTTACGAGATGTGTAAGTAATTTATTTCGTTCGTGGGGTTGTTTCATTCTCACTTTTAACATTTATATCATAAATAACTATTATTTATATTTATTTTTTTTTCTATATTTTGTGCAGTTTAAAAGTTGTTATTTCAAAAGGTTATAAATAAAATGTATGTAAAAATAAATTAAATACAAATTAGTCGTTTGTAAGTAGAGTAGTAGTAATACTTTTGGTATAAAAATAAAATCGCGATTTTTTTTTATATCCAGATTTTATCATTAGAATAATGTCCGAAATTCAGAAAAATTGCAGCAATAAACATCCAAAAAGAGCCTCGCGAAAATTGTATGTATCCGTTGAGCAAATAAATTTATATTCCAAATGAAAATATACTGCCTTTAGGGCTGTTTCCAAAATCCCCGTTTTATTGTAGAGCGATAAAAAGGATTGGACTTCTAATTTAGCATGGAGATACGATTTTATATTCAACTGGTTTGTTCAAATGCATTTATGTTTAATTAATTTTGAGTTTACCGATTGTTTTCTAACGTACCTAAAAATAGCAGTTGCAGCTTAATTAATTGTTTTAATTGTGGTGTTTTTTCTCTGGAGATAAAGGAAGAGAAATGCCAACCCTATTAACCTTAATTCTGGTGGTAATAAAAACGTAAAGGTCGCTATATTTACACCTAAAGTAAAAATAAACCAAATGAATATAACAAAATATAAATTACTTAATTCAATTGTCACTTATGTTAAATTAACATAGATATTTATATATTGTATAACTAGATACCGTACTCAATAAAAACAAACAACTTGACAAGTGAAGCCGCGACGGCCATTTATTGGAAAGGCAATATTTCAGTATAATGTATAGTAAATAGAAAATAAAACTCAAATAAATTGTTTTAAATTTATTTTAATTGCTAAAATATGAAATTTAATACAAATATTACACTTTATCATTTTATTTATTGGTTTAAATAATATATTATACATTAAGGGAGAGAACTGTATGATATTTTCCCGCGGAGTCAAATGAATGGGGATACAATACGAAAAAGAAAAAATACCCGTCTCTCCTAGGGTGTAAATTCCCAATATTTATGATGGTTTTTATATAATTCAAAATTATTTGAATTATGATATAATTTACGATAGTTACCTTTGATTTGTTTAATTTTATAAATTTTTCACATTATTAGAGCACTTTACCGTACGACGGGAGAGAAAGTGCTCAAATCTCCCGCAGAAATGAAATTGGCTGTTTCTGTCATGATTTTGGTGAATAATGTGAATTATTTATCCAACACCTCTCAAAAAATGCTCATTAACTATGGCGATTTTAAACATGGAAAATAACAGATTACCCACTAGTGGGTGTAATTTTGAGAAAAGTCACTAGTGAGTAATTTCCTATTTATAACAAGAATAATAACACACATACACCTTGGTAACTACTTCGATTGACATTTTAATTTAGAAAATTTAAACATATGTCACTGTGAAATAATATTTCTTTAACAAATTTTGGTTTTATTAATAGATGTTGGATAAAACGTTATACTTCACACGTGGGCAATGTGTTAAAATTTTTTTCTTGGGTAATTCTTTATTTTGCCCACTTGTAAAGTAAATAACAATTAATTTATGTTTTTTACTCACATTATGCTTTTGATTTGACCATTTTTCTTTGCTGTTTGCTTTACAATCAAAACTGAACTTCTACTGTATAAATATATGTCGGAGCAGGAGGCTCGAGGGTTTCATTAATTGCATCATTGTCACTTTCAATTCCTTTATTCATTATTCCCAATAACACTAATTTACAAATCGCAATACAAAACTCAGCACAAACAACAATATCACCAACACGGCACAGATTCGCGGATAGTCCCAGATCACCGACCTAACACTCCACACGACTCTCTCCAGAAGAGTAGTCCTCGTAATCTGATGTCTTCCCCTTTTTATAATCGGTCGGTAATTCTGATTCTACCTAGCATCGTAATGGTCTTGCATAAAGTCATTATTTACAATAATCAATTGCCTACAATGACATAATACGTGCTAACGAACCTGTCCGCTCTGACACGGCCATTCTGACAAAGTCACACGTCCCTGTGTGACGTATCTGTAACAGAAAGCAAAGTACTTGTAACTTGTACATCAACTTGCTCGGCCTTTTCTGACTAAACATTTCAACTAGTCTTCCTAGTTGATGTGTATGTGACAGCACAACCGTGTCAGCAACCTGACATCACAAACACTATCAGCACCCTGATAGCACAACTGTGTCAGCAACCTGACATCAAAAACTGTATCAGCACCCTGATAGCACAACTGTGTCAGCAACCTGACATCAAAAACTGTATCAGCACCCTGATAGCACAACTGTGTCAGCAACCTGACATCAAAAACTGTATCAGCACCCTGATAGCACAACTGTGTCAGCAACCTGACATCAATACTGCAACTGCTCTTTACCTTAAAAGGACGATTCAGGTGGATCAATGTCATCTCTCGTCTCTATATCACATACATAGCCCTCAGGCATAGGTTTCAATTTTTCGTGTGCATATTTGTAAGTACGTTTGCCTTTTAAGGATATCAATAAATAGCGATCTCCTTCAAGTATCTCTTGCACTTTGAGCGGACCTCTATACTTCGGATCAAGTTTTGTTTGATTTCTTTCTTCGTTCTTAATCAAAACAAAATCACCTATGTTGAAACGTTTGATACTAGCTTTTGTTTTATCAAATCGGCTTTTATCATACCCAGAATTTTTAGCTATATTCTTAGTTGCTTCATTTCGTACTTGAGTCAAGTCGATTGGTTCATCTGAATCATCACCTAACAGACTCAGAGGTCTAGCTGACTTTCCAATGAAGAGCTCTAAGGGACTTGCTTTAGTTACCTTGTTAATAGTACAATTTATTGCCAGCTGAATATCTCCTAAGGAATTTTGCCATGTACTATCCTTACTACTTTCAACTGCGGTTAGCATAGATTTTAGCACGCTCATAATTCGCTCAACTTGTCCGTTTGCTCTACTAGTTCCGGTTGCAATTAAATGTAGTTTGATATTACTTTTGTTGCAAAATTCTTTGAAATCCTTCCCAGCGAAACACCGACCTTGATCAGCTATAATTCTAGCAGGTGTTCCGAATAACGAAATAGAGTTTTTAACAGCTTTAATACAGTTTTCAGTATTGATTTTGGTGGTATGATGTAGTAAAACATATTTCGTAAACGCATCTACCATTACAATTACATATTCTTTAAGATCGTTTTTACCACTTAATTTACCAGTAATGTCAATATGGACAGTATGCCACGGAATAGCTATCTTAGGAAGAGGGTGCATTTCTGCTTGTACCTTACCGGAATTATTCTTTGAAACTTTGCACGTCAGGCAATTATCGACAAATTTTCGTACGTATTTGTTCATTTTCTCAAACCAGTAATACTCGTAAATTTTATCCAAAGTTTTCTCCCACCCTAGATGAAAAATTGATTCGTGGACATTGTTTATAACTGACCACCTGAAAGCTCGAGGTATAACAATTAAACTTCGAGTTTTTCCATATCTTTGAATATTTCGATATAGTATCCCGGAGCGAATTTCATAGGTTTTTAAATTTTCATTTTCGATTTCATTATTTTGGATTTGACTAATTAACTTTAAAATATCAGTGTCGCGTTGCTGTTCTGTAAATATCCAATCCGAAGTTATAGTAATAGATTCGATTTGTTTTTGCTCCACTTTATTTGTTAAAATTTTAGTTTCTCCCGGTAAAAGATTTCTAGAAAAGAAATCAGCATGACACATGTTTGCGCCCGGTTTATAAAGAATTTCGAAGTCATAGGCCTGTAGAAATGCCCACCATCGGTGTACTCTAGGTGTTAGATCTATTTTATTTCGTGAGGATTTAAGTGAATTACAATCTGTAACTACTGTGAATTTGCGTCCTTGTAAATAATGCCGGAAATGTTTAATTGCATTTACTACCGCCAGAGTTTCCAGTTCGTAGGAATGATATTTTGATTCTACTTCAGTAGTTCTCTTGCTAAAATACTCTATAACGTGCAATTTTTTATCTACTCTTTGCATAAGTATGGCTCCGTAACCTACGGAACTCGCATCGGTGTGCAGCTCGATTGGATAGGTAGGATCAAATATCGTCAAAACTGGTTTATTTGTTAAAATTTCTATTATCTTTTGTCGAATTTTTTCGTAATCAGAGTTCCAAGCAAATTTAGATTTATTGGTGGTTAGATTATATAAAGGTCCCATGGATTTTGAAAATCCTGGGACAAACTGGCGAAAATATGATGCCAAACCGATAAACTGTCGTAGTTGGACGATTTAAGCTGGTGGTGGTAAACCAATTAAAAATTCTATTTTTCTGGGGTTAGGTCTTATTTCACCACCGCTAATAACATAACCCAAATATTCAATTTTTCGCTTTAGGAATGAACATTTCTTTAAGTTCAAAGAGAATCCAAACTTTGTTAAAATACCTAGCACTATTTGCAGTCTTTCAAATGCTTCGATAACTGTTTCGGCAACAATCAAAACGTCGTCCATGTATACTATGACATAAGAGTAGGCTAATTCGTTTAATGCTTTAAATATCGCTCTTTGATACACAGCCGGCGCATTACGTAGTCCAAACGGCATTGTTAAAAATTCATATTGCCCGTCAGGTGTCACAAAGGCTGTAAGTTCAATAGAATTTGGGTTTACTGGTATTTGATGGAACCCGCTTGCCATGTCCAGGCTTGTGAAAAACCGGGCTCCACGTAATCTAGCAATTTGATCGGAAATTAGAGGTAGAGGAAATCTGTCTGGTACAGTGTTAGAATTTAATTCCCGAAAATCTACACACATGCGGTCAGTACCATCCTTCTTCTTAACTAAAATAATCGGACTAGAAAACGGGGAACTACTTGGACGTATAATTTTGGCTTTTAATAATTCGCTAATTTTGGATCTCACGATTTCTTTCTCACTTTCACTTAACCTATATGGTCTTCGCTGTACTGTGCGATTAGGGTCAATCAGACGTATTTCTAATTGGCCAGTCGTTACACGAGTTTTAGGTATTCCTTCTACAAAGGAATTTTCAAATTGATTAAGAATTGAAATTAGTTGTTCTTTATCAGATAAAGTCGCGTCAGTATCTATTCCACTTTTCCAACTTATCAAACTAGAATTTTCACAAATATAAACATTTTTCTTCTTGCAGAGAACGACTGTTTTGTTTGTCATCTGAACGGAAAACCCATGTTCAAGAATTTCTCGACCAATCATAATATTGCTTTTTAAGTATTCGTTAGGCAAGACATGAAAAAGAATTTCTAAAGTATTATTGTCAATTACAACAGTAGTTAATAGTTGCTCTGTACTTTCAATTGCAGTTTGAGCTATACCAACTAAGGAAGTTATTTTATTAATTCTTTTACCAGAAAATTTACTCGCGAAACTTTCTTTAATTAAAGAACATTCAGCTCCTGAATCATAACAATATTCAAAAATCTTACCGTTGTGCTGTAGTTTTCCAGTCGGTGTCCGTACCGTACATATATCTACTCGTTTAGAAGTCCTTGCGATAGGCTCTTTACAACTTGAGGCATAATGCCCGGGTTTATTGCATTTGTAACAAGTAACAACCTTTGTCCCAGAATTATGCCTTTGAGTGTTCTTTTCTACATTCTCGGTTTTTAGATTTCGAAGCCGGCAGTCTTTTTGTTTGTGTCCAATTTTATTGCAATGAAAACATCTGTTAGGTAATAAAATGGCTCTGTGACGTTTAACCCTCCCGTGGTCTTCTGACGATTCAGCTTTTCGTTTCAATGTTGAAAGTACTTTTAATTCCTGCTGCATTTTATTTCGATCCATAATTTCAGTGGTATGAGCTACGCGTTGCAGTCGATGATCGAATTGAGAGATATGCGCCATCACTAGTGATACACCTATCTGTTCTACACTTAAACCTTGCCAACGTGTCATAAATGATGATAACAATTGGCTAGCAAAAGAAACATAAGACTCTCCTTCTTTTGGTTTACTATCTAGGAAGCGGATTAAGGAGGCCGCTCCAGTTTCATTACATTCGTATTGTGCAATAAATAATTCTTTGAATTGTGACCAACTCATCCCTTCAAATGATATTCGGGACAGCCAAGTTGAAGCTGAGCCTATTAATGATTTGCTTAATGCTATCATAAGCGCACTTCCAGATAATGGATTCTCAACCATACACAAACTCGCCGTAGCAAACCACGCACGCGCGTCTGATTCTTCACTATCAGGATTGAAAGACGGCAGAGCAATCGGATTCAAACTACTTACATTTGGTCGATTCATTGCTTGTATTAATTGCATCATACTCTTGTTCTGTTCCGCTAATATCTTGTGCCACGATATGTTTTCATTTCCAAGATCTGGATTTGGTGGTAATCCCACTTCTGATGTCGGAGCAGGAGGCTCGAGGGTTTCATTAATTGCATCATTGTCACTTTCAATTCCTTTATTCATTATTCCCAATAACACTAATTTACAAATCGCAATACAAAACTCAGCACAAACAACAATATCACCAACACGGCACAGATTCGCGGATAGTCCCAGATCACCGACCTAACACTCCACACGACTCTCTCCAGAAGAGTAGTCCTCGTAATCTGATGTCTTCCCCTTTTTATAATCGGTCGGTAATTCTGATTCTACCTAGCATCGTAATGGTCTTGCATAAAGTCATTATTTACAATAATCAATTGCCTACAATGACATAATACGTGCTAACGAACCTGTCCGCTCTGACATATATATTATTTCATTTTTTTCCATGAATTATAATTACTCACTCTTCTCGACGAATCACAGAGCCAGAAATCCATAATTCAAGATTATTTTAAAACCATGATGTGGATCACCAAGCAACGGTCGTCTGACAGTTGACATGTAGTCAGTTGTCATTGTATATTTTGATAACGTTTTTCAATGTGTGTTTTCAACGAATTTAGATCATTTTCAAAAGTGATTTCCGAATTTACAGGCATTATTCACTCGGATTATTTGCATCATTTTCGTGAATAATGACTATCATAATCCCTCATGTAATAATATACTATAAATTAACACAAATGTCACTTTCTGATGCCTTTTTAGCAAATGGCCGTCTAGGCTTTACAGTCATCGAATTAGGTATCTAGATATAAATAATAAATATCTTTGTAAATTATCTTTTAAAATATTAGGCGTGTCAGTGTATTAGCGACTTCTTATTCTTTGCTAAAATTTTGCGAGTTTATTTTTATCATTTCGCTATTCAAAACATATCATTATCCAAGATTAATGGTTTAAGTCCGTGTCCATAAATCAGTTTACAAAACATTTTCATTTAAATTTTCTGGAAAAATAAGCGACATAACACACCCTCTATAATTTTTCATGTCAACTACAAACAAAACGAAACAAAAACAGTGCACCTTCGTCTCCTAACCTAAAAAAACCCATTTACTTACTTGACGACCCGTATCAAGATCTATTTATTCTCGCTAGTGTTTTTTTACGCAGAAAAACAATCGCGAGGGGTTTAGGATTCCGGTCACGTATTTATAATGTTTAGGGCTGGTTTCGCCTCATTATTTCAGCAGCGCGTGTTTGCTATTTCACGTCAGATCAATTTGTCAAACTTGTTAACAGCGTTGCCACGCTGTGCATAAAATCACCACCAGAATTCATTTGTACTAACTTTATTAAACTATTGTGAAATATTTACGGGGATTACGCGGAATTCTTGTACGTGTTAATGTTATTGAAATGAGAAAAGGAATTAATGTTACAAAGACGATTAAATATGAAAACGTTGCTAAGGAAATTCCGACCAATTCTGTTTAATTTTTTTTTATTCTGTGTGTTTTCGAGCAGCAAAGTGCATTAATCCGGTATTTTAGTGTCGTTGCTAGGTTACAATAAATAACAGTACGGGAATATCTTTCCCGGACACTGGTAAAGTATTCCCGTACGATTTAGCTTTTCAAATAAATTTGACGCTTGTGAAAATAAATATCAATGGAATGCAATATATTTAGGTCTTGTTGGTTGTTTGACATTTATAAATGAAATATAAAATAACTAATTATTAAATATAAACCGATCGAAAAAAACAAAATAGTATGTGTACCGCGTAGGAAAAGTATACTTCCCGGACTCGTGGTATGAAAGTTCGTCCTGCAATTTCCATGTTCGGGAATATATCATTTTTCCTACTAGGTACACAATATACTATTTTTTGTTTTGGGTCACTAACTAGTAATGCAAATATGAAATTTTAAATGAAGTAATAGTTATTTATATATCAAGGCACTAAAGTATACTCTTTTATTACGAATATGGAGTAATAAAAAATACTTTAGTGGCGAGGTATACATTATATTTTTTCATTCGTTAAATTATTGATTGAAAACACAAATAAATAGTATTATGTATTTGTAAAACATCAGCTAGATGTTGCGACGGGGATGGCTGTGATAACAGAAGTACTGTCAAAGTGTCAAATTTGGTTATAATTTTCATTATTTTTGATGTATTCTTAGTCGTGTTCTGCAAGTGATCTGCATTAAATCCGATAAATTATTATCAAAGGTAAATAATAAATAAATTCACCAATAGTATTATAGAATAATTTGTTTGTTATTTTAGGTTTGCAATTCAAGTTTAACAGATGAATCCGTAAAGTTAAATTTTGATATAAGAGTGTAAAATTTTACTGTAGGTACTATTTTGGCTAATTTCGCGCAGTAATATCGTGTACTTTAATTTAAAGCACTGAAGTTTAATTTTTTATCACGAATATAGAATTTATTTGTCGGGGCCCGTAGGGCCGTGGAAAATAAATCATGTGAGTGATAAAAAGGAACTTCAGTGCCGCGGTACATATTAAATTTTATTTGAAATCTAAAATTAGAATCTATCAGTTGTCAATTGGAACTGACACTCAGTGTTGCCAATCTCGAACATTGAAGTTATCTTAAATAACACTCAAAATTATGTTTTTTGTCCTCAATTTCTTCATCGCAATTAATTAATTAATTCTTCTTGCACATATTGTTTCATTTTACGTATAAATTTACTACAATACGTTATATACTTGTCAAATGTATCCTACTTGCACATTAATAATTTGACGGTTGCCAATACTGGATTGTTCAATATGCAGAGATTAAATGTAATTTATGTAAGCTTGAATCTGGAAAATATAGGGAATAATAACGCCACACCTTACTGTTTATTCAAACTCTATGCGGAAAATATTTATAAAATAATTATACTTAATAATTAATATATAATTAATAGTTGTATAATTTATAAAATATCTAATCATTAGTTTAATTGCAAATTTTAATAAAGAATTATGACTCGATAAATTATACCAAATGTTTAAATAAGTCAATATTTTTATTTCCATGACGTAATAATAACAGTATTATTGTTAAATATTTTAGTACATGTTATCAAAATAGTTTATTATATTTGCTTGAGGGAACAATTATTTCTCTTCGAAATTGAATCTGGTGATCTAGTGATCAGGTACATAATAAACAAAAAAAATCTATTGTATTATGCAGATTTGCATGAAAAAACGATTATTTTCTGACGTGTTTATTTTTGTCTATATATTATTACAACAAATATTAAATAGTATATTATGCATTAAGGGAGAGAAGTGTATGATCCGAATACGTATAATGGTTTTTATGTATATCAAAATTATTAGAATTGTAACTTAATTTATGATAGTTACCTTTGATTTATTTAATTTTGTTCATTTTTCACATTATTTGAGTACTTTCCCTCACGACGAGAGAGAAACTACACAAATCTCCTGTAGATATGTATTGATTCGTCTTGATTCTAAAAAAAAAAAAAAATGATAGCAACCAATTTTATTCAGTTAACATTTCTAAAAACAAAATGAATACGGAAAATGATATTCTGGATCAAATCCTATAAATATTGTTTTACATTGAAACAGTACCGTAAAAAATAACACTCTCAGTTTCATTTACCGGCCTGAAACCAGTGCGGTAAACATGCATCCACGATACAGAATGAAATAATAGTTATTTATGATATGTGTTAAAAATGACATTTTATTAGTAAGTGGTTAAGTTTGAGAAACGAGCGAAAACGAGTAAAACAACCCCACGAACGAAAGAAATAGTTATTTGTCAAACTAGAGAGGAAAGCGCTTCTTTTTCCCCGTCGAGTTCGAAGTTTGCCTCATGAGCGCAACGAACGAGAGTGGAAGAAGAGCTTTCCTCTCATGTTAGACACAACATTTTTATCATGACATGTTTCTAAAAACGATTTGCTCGGACCTAAAATACACTTTGAGAACACAACTGACAGACTGACACGTTAAAAGTTAGGTTATTAGACACAAGGCGGTGCAGCAGTGTTGCCAATGAACCAATCTTAAATATCTTTAATAATTTGTCAAATTTGTAATTAAATAAGAAAAAGAAAAATATAAGACATACTTGTAAGACAATTTAAAGTATGTATATCACTAAATAATGATCTAAAATAAGGATTTTCAATAAAATTAGGAATTTATTTATAATTTTTATAATATATTTTTTGTAAATAACATTTATATTGGTAACACTTCTATATTTTCCTCTCTAGAAAGGAACAACACATTTTCCTCACTATTTCGGGAGAAGAACGTTAGGTTTCCTACCATGTCGTGAAAAAAATAACTATTTAGATTCTACATAATCTATAATCTCCTCTTCTTCTTCCAGTAAAACCAGAGTTCAAATACATCGCCAACATGCATGGCAACGAGGTCCTCGGCCGCGAAATGCTCCTGGCATTGGCCAACTACCTCTGCAGAGAATTCTGGGCGATGAACCCCTCAGTAAGAGGGTTACTAGCACACACCAGAATCCACATCTTACCCTCCATGAACCCTGATGGCTGGCAGACCTCCACCGACAACGGCGGCAAGGACTACCTCATCGGGAGAACGAACAACAATTCCGTGGACCTCAACAGAAACTTCCCCGACCTGGATCGCATCATGTATACGAACGAGGAATTGCATCATTGGGAGATCAACAATCATTTGTTGAATATGGTTGATACTTTGTCGGAGCCAGTAAGTAGGTTTAAAAATATGTTGTTATTAAGTTGGTAAATAATCAAATGAGCAGTGTATGTTAATAGATGTTTTGTTTTGGTTTTAGTTGCAGCCAGAAACGAAAGCAGTTATTAGGTTAATTATGCAAGTTCCGTTTGTCCTTTCTGCTAATTTACACGGAGGAGATTTAGTTGCGAATTATCCTTACGACAGCAGTCGATCAGGAAGTAAAAAGGAATATTCCAAATCGCCTGATGATGATACTTTCAGGTACTCATTGGCTGATATCACAAGCTTTATTTTAGGGGGTTTAAGAGAAGTGTTTTAGCTCCAGTTTTAGCGCTGTACAATGTATAAATAATTTTATAAAGAAATACTTCAAATAAGAGTAGTAGATAATATATTTGTCTATAACTCTTATTCGAAGTATTTTTGTATAAAATAATTTTAGAACATTGTACAGTGCTAAAACCGAGGCTGAAACACTTCTCTTAAAACACCCAAAAACAGAGCTCGTGGTACCAGCCATAATAATTATTTCTAAAGTTAATCTACATGTTTTGTCACATTGAAATTGGCCTACTAAATTAAATTTGCTAAAATCAATAGGTAAGCTTGAACTTAACAAATTCTAGTAAAACGTATTGGACGTATTTATTGCGGTAATGTACAGATTGTATAATTTAATATCTATAAAGAAATATTGTATTTAGCCATTTATTTTGAATTGTTTATTGAATTATTCGTATTTCGGTATTTCATGTCACATTAGACTAGATTCAAACCTCCGCAATATGGCCGCCACCGCGCTCTATTAGACACATAAACTTCTCTTTTTCATACGCTTTCATACGCTCATAATACATTCAATATTCAGTCGTTTTCTAACCAAAGCACTCGTATTGCAATCACATATAAATAAATAGTATATTGAACAACTAGTGTTACAATGACCTTTTTTGTAATGCAAGTATAGTTTGCGTAAACGAGCCGCAGGCGAGTTACGCAAAATACGAGTATTACAATTATGCATTGTAACACGAGTTGTTCATACTATTTTTCCTATTTCATGTTCATAAATTCAATAAAAATAAAATAAAATTGTACGGCATGTTTAATATACCACTGGTCACCAAGGGGCTTTGCCCACGGGGCCTATCGGATCCCAGGCCGTAACCCCGACGCCGGAGCTCTGATTCAATACTTTTACGTGAGCAATGACAGCACCAAGTTAGAGAGACTATTAATTTTACAAATAATAAATTACCCAAAGCAGTTGCACAAAACTCAATTTTGTAGCATTGTTTTTGAGAAAAACAGTGTCACAAAATTGACTTTGTGTACGTGAAATAGGAAAATACATTTTCGATAGTGAGTTTTCAAGAAATAAACATGTTTTGGGGCTCTTAGAATACGATTTTACCATTTTCACGATGACGTTTGTGTGTGACGATTTAAAACGGCGTTTGTTGGTTATTTGTTTGGCACCGACTCAAAATTAGTTACTTCCATTAGTTTAGGAACTTAGTTATTAATACTAATAGTATATTGTGTTATTAGGAGCACACAAAGTCATATCTACATCGAATAACACATCCTATTTTTTTCTTCAAACATAGAAAATAGAATTTCAAAAAATATTCTGTCTTATTCAGCATTTCTAGTTGCCATAGAATATGCTGAATTGCTATTTTTGTTTATTTGTTTAATTTTAACTGTCAAATTATTGAATTACAACCTTACAGTTAAAAAAAAGTTTAAGTAATTTATTCCATTTGTGTTAAGTACGATGTCTGTTTTTAATTATGTATTAATTATTTATTATTTTAAAATGTTTTTATTGACACATTTTATTTTTAATGTTTTGACTTTCGCCTCCTGAATAAGACCCAGGTGGGGTAGAAACTGGTAGAGGTTGAAATAAAAAATTTATATTTGTGACTGCAATCCAGAAATTGTTTTTTTTTAAATACAATCCCAAGTTCTCTGTTTAAAAATAACTTTACGTTGGTTGTTGATTACGTCATCAATCTTAAGCAAAGGCTTCCGCACATCATAGTTTCTAGCTTCAACTTTCTTCTGCGCCTTCTCAAGCTTACATATTATTCTTCTATTACCTCAATTACCAGACAAGAAGTTTTTTTTCATCATATCGAAAGCACAGACACAAAAATATTCCTGTGTTCTATGCAAACTATAAATCCAGCTTAACTCAAGAAACGCCATTTCTTCTGCGGTATTCGTTTCGCGTATTAATTCCTCCTTGACCTCTTTTAGGCACTTGGCCCTCTCTTACTCACTCTTCCACACCGACATGGCGAACCCTCGGCGCGCCGGGTGCGGAGACCGCGACTCGGACAACTTCGGCAAAGCTGGAGGCATCACCAACGGAGCCCAGTGGTACAGCCTGCGAGGCGGCATGCAGGACTTCAACTACTTGTCCTCCAACGACTTCGAGATCACCTTGGAGTTAGGTTGCGATAAGTACCCCCCGACCTCTCATATCGCCACCGAATGGGAGCGTAACAAGGAAGCCCTCATCAATTTTATGTGGCAGGCGCATATTGGAATTAAAGGTTATGTTTATAACTTGGTGACGAAAGAGGCGATACCCGATGCTATTATTCATGTGAAGAATGTTACGGATGGGTTGGACCGAGATATTCAACATGATATTACTTCGGTTAAAGGAGGAGATTATTACAGGTTAGTTTGTTGAATGGGGTCCTTTACATTAAAAAATAATAATAATAGGTCTATAAACCAATTTTTAAAATTTATTTTTATGAAACTTTATTAGAATATATGACGATCAGTGAAAACCCGATGTGAAAATTTCATATATTACCCGAGATATGATTTTTCAATGTTTGTGTGACGTTGTGTGACGTCACAGGTATTATTCCAGTGGCACTAAACAACGATTTTCCATGATAGGAGATATTATATATTTTTTAATATAAAAATAATATTTTCATATTATAAGTCTTAATTTACAACATATAAACTTAATATAAACTAAGACAAAATTCCTTTCACAACTTTAAGAGTATTTTACTTGATATTCGAGTAAATAACAACAAAAGTTTGAGGACAGTGGCGCTAGTAGTGATGTAACCTAACCTCATCACACAATTTTATTCAAATTGTTTTTCAACACAGCACAATCAAACAGTGAAATTATAAAACAAGTAATAGAAGCCCAACAAATATATTCTTAAATAACAACAAACAAAAATATGAAATGACATTTCGTAGTTCTATTTTAGCCCACAATAGGCGCTAGGCGCAACGCCAAAATATGTTCAATTCGTTATATAGCTATACTGCAAAATATTTAAAAGAAAAAAATACTTTACTACTAATTATTGCATAAGCGTTACAGGACTTTGATATAAATTTGTCATATTACGTTTATGGTTTATGCGCCCATTATGAAACTATATCTAAATTGAAGACTATATGCACTTTTAAACAATCTTAATGTTATTCATTAAGCCACAATGATTTTTTACCTCCCGCCTACCTCTAGGTAAGGGAGGTATTGTTTTTGGTCAAAAAATTGGGTAGTGAGTTTTCAATGAATTAGCACGTTTTAGGGTCCCTACAATACGATTTTACTATTTTCGCGATGATGTCTGTATGTATGTATGTATGTATGTATGTATGTATGTATGTATGTATGTATGTGTGTGTGTGTGTAGTCTGTGGCAATTTTTTCGTCTCGCATAACTCAAATACTATAATACCAAAAAATACAATTTTGTGAATTATTGCTTCTTATATTTAAATGAAGAGCTGATTAGATTTTGGATAAAATTGGTCAACCGGAAGTAGCAGTTTGCTTGAAGCCCTTAACAGTTTTTCGTGAAAAACACGGTTAAATTTCCTTTTTCAACAATTTATGTTATTTTGAAAGTTGAAGAATATTTAATTTTACATGTGTTTTGATTACACTAATTTGATTAATTTTCATTAGATTTAGAGATAATAAAATATAAAGAAATTAGATTTTACAAATTTTGCATTCCTAGTACACCATGAAAACATTTAAAAATTTTCAATTTTTTACGAAATGTGACACATGTCATTGTGATTGTGAAGCTGTTTTCTTAGTTAAATATATGTCATAAAATTAAATAAATATACAAAAGAAAATGAAAATTTTCAAATATAAAAATAATAAACAAATAAGAAGGTATGTTTCTGTAACATTAAATACTATTTTGTACCGTTTAAGAGTAGTATTGGGCGGGAGGTTATGTGCTGGACACATCAGATTTTTTTTAAATGTTGTGACGTTGACGTTGACGTTGTGTTTGTGGATTTGAAACAGTAGAGATTGTAAATAATTGTAGTCACATGAATGTTCTAATTTATTGTTTAGAAAATTATTTAAATGGAATTAAACTAACTTTTCGTGGTAAATAATTAAAATATACATGAATTCCATTTATTTCAGATAGAGACATAAATAAACTATAAGATTATTTTAGTCAAATGTTTGATTAGCACTGATAAATTTTGCTAATCTATGTCATACAAGTCTTTAATTTCGTTGAGTCGACCAAAAGTAATATTTATTAGTTAGAAATAAATATGTTTAAAATATACTTACGAATTAAAAGCAAAACAAAAACCTTCAAATTAGTTGCCAACTATTTTAACAGTCTATCTCACAGCTCAATAATAAGAGAAGTAAAAAGAATTCGGAATAGGATAGATATGCGACATTATACCTTGACGTCGTTATAAATGTCTTTAAAACTCAAATATCTTAATTTTTAATCTATTATATCTAGTAGGATATTTTTGGCTGTGGTCATAATATTGGAAGTTTAGAAATGTGGTGATAAGTTTCAGGTAGAACGATTATTTGACTAATTCTGAGTAGATAATACCAATGCAAAAAAATTGTACAGTCATATTGGGCATCCAAAATTAATAAAAGGATAAAATAATAAGCAGGGTTGCAGTCAACATTTAAAATTATATTTGTGTCAAAATTACCGACGTTTCGCCACCATTTGTGGCATCATCAGGGCATTTACAATAAACAAAATCACGTAAACAAAAGCATTGTGTCCTGATGATGCCACAAATGGTGGCGAAACGTCGGTAATTTTGACACAAATATAATTTTAAATGTTGACTGCAACCCTGCTTATTATTTTATCCTTTTACTAATACATACAGTCGCTTAATTATATTTTTCATCCAAAATTAAAATACGCTAACTAGTGATAGAAAGCTGAACTAACCATAAGGTACATAAATTTCATTTTATTTTAAAAATGAATAGTTATTTTTTTTAATAATAACAATAGTAATTTGTTTAAGCCGTATTATTTAAATAAGATGTAAAAATAAAAGGTACATTGTATTTGTAGATTATAGGTTAAAATTGAATTTCCTCTAAAAAAAACCTAGAAAAACAGGAAAATTTGCAGTGTGTATGGCAACAATTCTGCTGTCAATAAATGTAAACTACCAACCCTAAACTACGCATTCAACATCATACAAAATGAATTTAACATGTATCTTTTGTGAATTGTTATCAACGTCATCTCTTGGAAGCCCGATACCTAATAATATACTATTTTATTATTCATATGGTTTATAAGTTCCATATTCCTAATAAAAAATTATACTTTAGTGTCTTGATATACAAATAACAATTTTCAGATTGCTGACTCCTGGCCAATACAAAGTAACAGCTTTCAAAAATGGTTTCCTACCCCGAACAAGAATCATCCGAGTTTCGAACCCACCCCTACAACCAGCGCAAAGAGTCGACTTCGGACTTAAACCAATTAAGGTACCCTACATTTCTCAGTTCATTTATTATATGTTTTAAATGTTTTTGTTTTATTTTACACATACAGATAGCAATTGATAGGTTCAGACAGCTATTCAATGAATTTAGATCCTGGCGTCGGGTACGCAACTATATATTTAAGAAGGCAAAGTAATTGTTTTTAATCTAAAGTTTTAGTGTCCCTGATTCTTAAAAATATGTTTGTATATTGATGTATTTAAATTAATAAATTAATTTTCTTTTGTGTGACACTTTATTTTAACGTCTATATAAGTTACTCTACTAACACCACTGACTTATAATTATACTGGAACGCCAACGATAATGCGAGCTGAGTGAGACAACCAGTCGTCAGGGCACCTGTCTTTGATGTACAGTCCGCTAAGAAAGTTGATAAGATATTACATTCAATTATTTTAAATAAAATGTTTAATACAAAAATAACATAATACATTAATAAAAATTTGTTGTGGGCACCCCAATACCTATCGCCTTTTTTGTTTTATTCAGAAAGCGCAGGTTAGCAGATAATAGTTATTTACTTTACAAGTGGGTAATTCCACTTTGCCCGTGTGAAGTATAACGTTTTATCCAACACTTCTTAATAAATGAAAAATTTATTAAAGAAATATTATTTGACAGTGACATATGCTTTAAATTTTTAAATTAAAATGTCAATCGAAGTAGTTACCAAGGTGTTTTGTGTTATTATTATTGTTATAAATAATAAAATACTCACTAGTGGCTTTCCTCAAAATTATACCCACTAGTGGATAATCTGTTACTTTGCTTGTTTAAAATCGCCATAGTTTTAGAGCATTTATTGAGAGGTGTTGGATAAAAGGAATTTTTTTTTGTTGTTCAAAAACAATTGTCCATATTGTTGAGAACCATTTTATAACAAAACATATCTGGAATATATGTTAACATTAAAATTAATTTAAATGACAATTCATTTAAACGTCCAAATTAATTGTTAAGTACTATTAGTTATGGTAAAATTATATTTAATCAAATCAGTTTCATTAATTAAAGAAGTATATTGTGGGTACCACAATACTTCCCGCCATAGATTTCTTATCAAACAATGCAGGAACACGGACCACCACTATCAAGAAACGCTCATCCCTTCAAAACATTTAGTTTACAATCATGACATGTCAAGAAGTGATATTTTTCAATTGATGTTTTGTCTTTTTCAAAACGAACGGGCTAGCAGATTTACACGAAAATGTCAAAATATAATTTTTCTTTAAAGTGTCAATGGTGACAGTAAAAGAAAAATGTATCAAACGACAATTGTAGATTTGATAAACAAAACAATTAGTTTTGGAAAAATAATGTCAATTCTCAAGTGTCAAAATGATTGTTTTTCGTCCTATTTCGCGTCCTGTATTAATGGTAACGGACGCTAAATAGGTTAAAAAACAATGATTTTGGATATCGCGCCCATTACCATGACAACAGCCGCGAAATTCAGTTTCGCGATCTATATATTGCGGCTGTGAAATGCTTATTTCGCGTCCAGTTGTACAAAAAACATTATTCTTAAAACAAAAATTGTCATTAAGCCATAATTTACTAAAATATTTCGAAATAACTTGATAAAGCTTCAAGTAGACTATTGGATTATCACCAAAAACTAATCAGCTCTTCCAAAGGGGTACGAATGATATACACAAAATATCAAAATTTTCTGTTACTAGTTTTTGAGAAACCGTATCTCCAGATATCCACACAGGCCGATAGACAAACACACACAGACATCATCGCGAAACTATGAAAATCGTATTCTAGGCACCCAAAAAGGTGCTTATCCATTGAAAACTCACTACTGAATTTTTAGCATGATTCCTATACCTCCCTTACAGGAAGTGGCGTGAGGCAAAAATGAGTTCACATTATTTTTGAATAATACTGTGCAACATGTTTTTACATAGCAACTGCTTAATAAACAAGTGTTAGACAAAGATGGGTGGCCCTAAAAGCCTACAAGTTAGCGTTCCAGTATTATTATAGTTCAGTGACTAACACATATTATATTATTCATACTTATAAACAACGTAAGTATTCATTTATTATTAATAAAAAAAATCTGTTGTGTGCACCACAATACCTCCCGCCATAGATTTCTTATCGACTACTACTATAAAGAAACGCTCATCCCTTCAAAAAATTGAGTTTTCATTTATGACACATGTCAAAAATGACATATTTTCCATTTTTCAAACGTTTTGTTTTTATCAAAAAGCACATATAATTTTTCTTTAACTTGTAATTCATAAATTGTAACAGTAAGATAAGGATGTTTAAAACAATAATTGTAGATAATAATAATTGAAATAATATTGTCATAACCAAAATTGTTATTAAATCATAATTTACTCAGCTATTTCAAAATTGGTCTTCAAGTAAACTACCACTTCCGGTTATTGGATTATCACCAAAAACTAATCAGCTCTTCCAAAAGGGACACAATTGATTATAATAAAATATCAAAATTTTCAGTTTAGTAGTTTTTGAGAAACCGTAACTGCAGAGATCCACACAGACTGACAGACAGACACACACAGACACTATCGCGAAACTATTAAAAATGTGTTCTAGGAATCCTAAAACGTACCTAGGTATCCACTGAAAACTCACTACCGAATTTTTAGCATGATTCCTATACCTACCTTACAGGATGTGGCGGGAGGTAAAAACAATGCTTATTTGTTTGATGCATTATTAGTATTACACACCACTTAGGAGTGTTGCAATCGGATTCTGGTTATATAGTTATTTCAAAATCATTACACTTGCACTAACTGTAAAAACAATTATTTATTCAATACATAACTCATACATTTTTTTTTTTTTTCGTACATTATAAAATGTCAAGTATTTTTTCTACAACTGTCTTAATAATGAGTGCTGATTATTTTCTTATTTCTTCTAGGCATAGAAAACAAAATAATTATTTAAAAATGTACTGTTTGTTGTAGGTATCACCGCATAATTTCAACGACATAGAAGACACAGAATACCGAAAACGTTTTAGCAACATAAACGACAAATAGATTTCATCAACCTTCATATTCATTTAGTTCGTAAATTATTAGAAATAGTATAACTTAAAACCCAAAAGCCGTGTTAATGTACGTCGTTAGATTGTTGATGTTGTAACAATAAAAAGAGACAAATAAAAAATTATTTCTGTTTATAATGATTCTATGTATTTTTATTGATAACAATAAAAAAAATCTGCCATATATGTCATGATAAAATTGTGTGATTTATTACCTGAAACTTTATTGCAGTTGATAACAAAATATTTATTTAATATTGCTATGGTAACAATTTCTAACCTATAAGTTGTATAAAATATTTGACATATCTCTAAACATTATATATTAGCCTATTAGGTATTTTATTGGTAAACATTTAATATAATAAATGCAAACTATCACAAACTTAATTAATATCGTAATGTTTTACTGTTTTCCTCTTCTCATTGGATGTCCCAATCTACATAATGCCACCACAGGGGACTCAAATGCTAGCGTCAACAGTGTGGCAAATATGAGAGACAAAACTAAAAAGCCCAAAAATAAAACACCCTAAAAACAAAATACAAATTAAAAACAATAATATTGATGGAAAATTCAACCTTATTCTCTTACAAAGTTGTTACTTAGCAACTTGCTAATGGTGACAAAATCGCATGAAAAACTTAATGTTTTGGGGACTATTTGATTAGCTGTCAAAAAACGATTCATTTTCGTTACAATTAGCAAGTACTTTCGGTAGCAATATTTTAGAGACATAAATACCTAACTCGATGCGCAAAAATTAAGCCTCGGCGGCCATTTGCTAAAAAGGCAGAAAGTGATATTTGTGTAAATTTAAAGATTAAAGATATTACAATATAATGGAGTAACGCGTTGGACTGTGAATCGTGAGATCCTCAGTTCGAATCCCACAGCTAACAGTTGCCAATTTAAATTTACGCCTGTGGTTCCCCCTCCACTAACATCTTTGAGGGCTATGATTTGACGGCTGGTAACCGCACTTCATACGCAAAAATATATCTCTTACCGAAATCTGCATAAGCAGAGTGTCACATCCATAATGGGTAAAAAGCCTGATGATATATTTATTTATTTATTTATTTTATTACAATATATAGTTTTTTATTGTAAAGTGGGAGAAGAACAGCACATTTATGCCACTCGTCACGTGGTATGTATGTGTTGTTCTACTCCAACTGCGTAATTTTAGATATAACTATCTCTCTCTTATGTTGGCATTATGTCTGTACAATTATATGTACCATAGGATTTTACCATATTTGATATATTTAAATATGACATATATAATTGATAAAATCATATCAAAAGCTCGCACAAAATTCTATCAAAACAGCATTCTACTCATACGTCAAACCAAGTTCTTGTCATCTTGCCACCCGTCACGTGATTTCCATCTCTCTATCTCTATCGCGCTTTGTTGGTTATTACTATCTTCGTCTGTACTCCTTCCATACATTTTATTAGTTCTATGGTAAAATGCATAAATTAAAAAAATTAATATTATTTTCAAACTAATAAATAATGTGATAAAAAGTAATATTTGTATTACATTTCATATTTTTGCAATTATAATAAATTTAATAACAATTTCTGTAAGTTTTATTTCGTATTTACTATAGATCGTATTCAAATATTGCCTTTCTAATAAATGGCCGGCGCGACTTCTCTTATCAATTTGTTTGTTTATATTGAGTTCGGTATCTAGTTTGTTTATAAATATAAATATCTATGTTTAAAGACTAGGCTTTGTAAACGCACCATTATTTCCAAACTTATAAAATATGCTGATTCAGAACTTAGCAGTATGATGCGTATCATTAACGGATGAACTAAGTAAGCACAGTATGACAGACGACTGAATGGATATATGTACCTAAAAATAACAAATTATTTATATAAACCGAAATTACGAATCCTTATTTTGTACAACAGTATAATATATTATGAGACAAAAGTGTATTAGTAAGCTTTTAAAGCACATACGACGAGTTTAAGAGCTCGACGCGAAGCGGAGTGCTTTCAACGTCGTTAGTGCACGTGTATCATACGCTTTTTTTTTTATTATTATACCTGCAACAAATTTGGAAAAAAGTGTAAAGCAACATTTTGATTTTTATTCATTTCATAATTTTGAGTGTGTGACGTTTGACGTATATCGTTTACATGGAGATTGGTTAAGTATTTATTGTTTACGTTACTATGTAGATTCATTTTTTTTACAGTTTGTCATGACAGTTTTAAGAGATATTAATAGTAATTATTTTTATTGTAGCTAAGCAACTTTAAGCACGGCGCGTTTTAATGTTTCATTTTCGCACGCTTTTTAGTTTGCTGAACAAGGATTATGATGCAGATATAATAAAAAAGTAATATCTACGCCACTGATATAATAAACATATTATTCCCATCATTTAAGTGGAGTAATCTAACATGTTATGCCACTCAGTGAGGTAATATGATGCGTTTTTGTCTATTACCTCACTCGTTCACTCTACTTCCATTCCATGTCAAAACTATGACCGGGGTGTTATCAAAATTGTTGCAAATAATTTATATTTATTTGTTTATACTCCTGTGTAAATATGTTCCCATTATTTAAATTTTTCGATTAATTATAATAGTTATAATTCACTTTTCTCGACCAATCACAGAGCCAGAAATCCATAATTCACGGTTATTTTAAAGACGTGATGTGGATCACCAAGCAACGGCCGTCTGACAGTTGACATATAGTCAATTGTCATTGTGTGTTTTATGTTGACGTTTTTCAACGTGTGTTTTTAACGAATTTTGATCACTTTCAAAAGTGATTTCCTAATTTACAGGAGTAGAAAAAATACAGTATTATATTCGGGATTATGGTCATTATTCCCTCATATGATTTATATCATTGGCCTACGGCTCGTGATGCAAACTTCATCTTCGTGAATAATAACCATCATAATTCCTCATATAATAAATAATATACTCATACACTCATGGGTTAATAATACCTCTACCTTACTTGTATTATAAATAACTATAATTGATGTTTTTAATTACTAAATACACAGTGGCTCCTCTTGCGGACGATCCAGGTAGGTTAGGTATTAATTGCAATAACAGGTTCATTACTTATGAACAACCACATTCCTAAAAAAAAATATTTAGAAGTAACTTACTTCCAGGACAAAATATTGTTGACCCAAGATCCGTTTTTGGTCACGCAGGCAATTATAACCCATGCGACAGCTGTCGACCAAATTGTGTGCGACAAAGTTGCATAAATAACGCCAATGAATGGATTTGATGGAAAATATAGCGGACCATATATTATAAAAAGCATGATTCCAAGAGAACTGACCCAAAGAGATATGTTCAGTTTTTGAGGAACCTTCAAATTGCACTTTATGTTGAAGAGAAACCATCCTAAAAAAATTGTATTCTTAGTTTCTAAATTAATGTGAAACTTATAATCTAAATACTTAAACAGCCTGACATCTTATGCCCGGTTGCACCAACGTTAGTTAAATGTTAAATTTGGTTTAAATAAATAAAAGCGTATCTAATTTTTGACTTCAATGTCAATTACTCCATATGACATATAACTTCGATATGCTTTTATTTATTTAAACCAAGTTTAAAATTTAACTAACGTTGGTGCAACCGGGCAATAGTCTACCAAATTAAATTAGGTACTACTATAGTAGTAGTAAAGGTAATAAATATACTGTCTACGCCCAGGAAAATTTGTTACAAATTTTTACCTCCCGCCACATCCTCATGCTAAAAATTCAGTAGTGAGTTTTCAGTGGATGAGCACGTTTTAAGTTCCTTAGAATACGATTTTAATAGTTTCGCGATGTTGTCTGTGTGTGTCTGTTGATCTGTGTGGGATCTTTGGAGCTATGGTTTCTCAAAAACTACTAAACTGAAAATTTTGATATTTCGTATATATCAATTGTATCCTCTTTGAAAGAGAATTTATTGTTAGTAGAATAATATTACTATCTACAATTATTGTTTGAAACATTTATCTCTTACTGTCTCCATTTACGAATTACAACACTTCAAAGAAAAATTATATTTTGACATTTTTGTTTAGATCTGCTAACCTGTGCATTTTAAAAAAGATAAAACAAAGAATGAATATTATTTTCCGACGACCACTACGAAAAGTGCATAAATTCACACGCTAAACTAATACTGAAAGTTGGTCGTTGCATATCACTAGCAATGCTGTGTGATATGAAGATTCGTTAGACAATCAGATGCGTCCGCAACTGTGTGATATGATTTTATCACACGCTGCGATAACTGAGCGAACTAACCTAAAAATTTGTATTTAAAAGTTTGACAGTTGCAGATAATTTGCTGAATTTACACGGATTAAAAAGGTTGGATTTATTAGATTTGAACATAATTTTTGGTGAATTCTGATAGCAATGATGTTAACATAATCTGTTTTAATATTTTTATGTAAATTTTATAGTTTTTTTTTTACTTAATTGTGGTCGTCGGAAAGGTATCGTATACAACACGTACTGAAAGGGTATTTCACACTTTCAGCACTAGTTATACAATGTACTAATTTTGACATTTGTCATAATTGAAAACTACATTTTTTGAAGGGATGAGCGTTTTTTGATAGTGGTGGTCTGTGTTCCTGCATTGTTTGATAAGAAATCTATGACGGGAGGTATTGTGGTGCTCATAACATATATTTTAATTAATGAAACTGATTTTGTACTTAACAATTAATTAGGACGTTTAAATGAATTGACATTTAAATTAATTTTAACTGTAACTTATATTCTAGATATGTTTTGTTATTAAGTGGTTCTCATCAATATTGACAGCTGTTTTTGAGCAAGAAAAAAAACTATTTACTACCATTATTAAAAGTGGTACTTTTAACAGTTATATAACAAGCTAAAATTCTCACATTCTGACACTAGTGTTAAAAGTAACATAGCAACGTGTTAAAAGTGATTTTATTGTTACTTTTAACACGTTGCTAACAATTTGTACAAATAAATCAACAAATATAACCCTATCTGTCAAAATACCATTCTATATTTTTTAGTATTTACTAATACACTACGAAGATCGTAGATAAAATTTTGTATGATATACGTGTTAAATATTATATTATGATACAAGTGCATAAGTAAGCTTTTAAATCACGTACGACGAGTTTAAGAGCACGACGCGAAGCGGAGTGCTTTTAACGTCGCTAGTTCTTTAAAAGCACTTATACACGTTTGTCATACGCTATTTTTTATTATAGCTGCATTATACTCTGGAAAAAACTGGAAAGCAACATTTTGATTTTGATTCATTTCATAATTTTGCGCGTGTGACGTTTGACGTATATCGTTTACATGGAGATTGGTTAGCATTTGTTTACGTTTACAGTTTTCACAGAGATTAATAGTAAATATTTTTATTGTTGCTTAGCAACCTTTAAAGCACGGCGTGTTTTAATATTGCGTTTACGAACGCTGTAGCGTGTTTTAAACACGGATTATGATGCAGGTATAATAAAAAATGACATATTGTTTTCGTAGAGTTGTTTCACACGGTTTCGCTTCGTTTCACTTACTTATAAAATGTCACTTTTAACACTTATATCATAAATAACTATTCTACACTTTTTATCTCCACCACACATTACGATTCACCCTATATGTACCATCCAGTTTCTATTTATGATCACCAACAGTACAACCCAATAACTCAAACGCAAATGCGGCTCTAAATCTAACAACAGCAATTAATATCATCCTAAATCCTGACCTGCAGCCATGCCAACAAAATACGGCCCAATCCTGGTCCAGGGCTTATTGTAGAGTTCTTCATAGCGAGTGAACGGGTCCCTGACATCAATAACATATTGCGTGCGATAGCTTATAATTGCCGTGGTGAGCCAGGATAATACCAGACAGACTGAGCCCAGTATTAGGGCTGCCAGGCGAAAACGCAGCGCTATTAATAATAATACCACGCCAAACACGTAGAATTGGGTGTCGTTTGATAGGTACCAGCTCCAAATCATGCACTGGGAAATTCAAATGATTGTCAAAATCAAGGAAAACGAGATTGCCAGTTTTATAAACATTTACAGGCAGATTCATAAAAGGGATTAGCGTTAATTCCATTTTTTCATTCATCTGTAACTTCGTTTCTAAATTAATTATTTTATCAAAATGTGTCAAATTTTATGCTAACCAATCTTGATTACAACCTTAGTTAAAATAATTATGTTCTCAAATTGGATAATGAAGTTACGAGTAATAATAAAAATGGAGTTAGCGCTTTTATGAATCTGCCTGTTAGTTATTACGGGGTGTTTCAGTCTTTTCACTTAAAAGGTGTTTTAGTTTAATCAAACAGTGCCACAAAATATGAGGGATTATAATAGTCATTATTCACAAAGATGAAGTTTGCGTTATGAGTCGAAGGTGAATGATGCAAATCATTCGAGTGAATAATGTCCATAATCCCGAATATAATTCTATACTTTTTCTACTCCTGTAAATTCGGAAATTACTTTTGCAAATGTTCGAAATTAGTTGTAAACACATGTTGAAAAACATCAACATATAAATACACAATGACAACTAACTACATGTCAACTGTCAGACGACCGTTGCTTGGTGATCTACATCACGGCTTTAAAATAACCGTGAATTATGGATTTCTGGTTCTGTGATTGGTCGATTCATCGAAAAAACTGAAATAAAGGGAATATATATATTTATACAGGAGTAAAAAAATATTTTTTTTTCAAACTGCTATTGAGCAACTATACCCCTATGTAATTTTTAACGCTGAATCCGAATCCGAGGTCAAAAAAATCGTAACTCCCAAAGTCAACCCCTAGCGCAAAAGACACCCCCTCAACAAGATAAAAATGATTTAGTGCTACACGCTTAAATCTCAATAAATCGAATGAAATAAAAGCATTTAAATATATAAAGCATAAACACACTACTTTCCATTAAAAATCACCCCCAGGAATGGGTCAAAAGTACTCCTTATACTACAGGAAACAAAAAATGTAGTAATTACAAAAAAACTTACGATGCTCAGTTTATTTGGAAAGAGTGCATAACTACATAAATATTCATAATTCATTCTTCTTGACCAATCACAGAGCCTGAAATCCATAATTCACTGTTATTTTAAAGACGTGATGTGGATCACCAAGCAACGGTCGTCTGACAGTTGACATGTAGTCAGTTGTCTTTGCGTATTTTATGTTGACGTTTTTCAATGTGTGTATTCAAAGAATTTCGATCATTTTCAAAAGTGATTTTGGAATTTACAAAAGCAGAAAAAGTATAATATTATATTCGGGAATATGGTCATTATTCACTCGGATGATTTGCATCACTCGCCTACGGCTCGTCACGCAAACTTCATCTTTGTGAATAATAACATTAATGACTATCATAATCTCTCAAATAGTAATATACTATAATAGATGTCACTTAAATGAATTAAATTCGCAAATTTTTAATAATTTTATATTATTCTCAAATGAAACACACGCCGTTTAATTATTTTCCTGTTGTATTGACACACTGAATATAAAGTAAGTATAATTTTATTGATAATTATAATAATATTAGGTGGACAAACCGATATGCGTCTGCGGCAAGAATGTGCTCCACTCAGCCAAGTACACAACGAATGGCATTAATGTTTAAATTGTACAAACATACACAGAAAAATAAAAAAAACATTAATTCCTTTATTGGTCATATTGTCCACTAATTTGGAAATAGTGCTACCAGTAACTCCACCTCCCGCAAGCGCATATCAGTTTGTCGTTCTATAACATACCATTTCGTCAACAGGGTAGAAAGTATTCACATACAATGCATTTCTCCACCAATGATCAACACAATTAATGGGATCTTTAATTGACAGAGTTAACGGTGTC
The DNA here is from genome assembly GCA_963942605.1 of Poecilus cupreus. NCBI lineage: Eukaryota > Metazoa > Arthropoda > Insecta > Coleoptera > Carabidae > Poecilus > Poecilus cupreus. Next base: position 2,601,359 of record OZ012721.1, on the reverse strand, counting down.
TGATTAAGTTTTTGTTCAGTTAGGAAACCTGCCATGACGACCATGAGTAGATACGGAAATGATAAGCGAATATAACGGTATCCTAGCATGCTAATATAAAGTACAAAATGTCCTAAAAGTCCATCTAGACCAACGAGTTTCTTCACTGGGTATTTCGCTACTGTACGGAAAAAGAGAAATGATACCAGAACGCCACTAAAAACAAAAATATTCGTAAAAACACAGCCTTCACTGTTTAACAACTATTTTTTGTGCCTCCATGCGAAAACCACTGGTTTTACACATCTCAAAGTCGTCCAGAAATTGCTTGGTTTCCTGTTTAGGCCGGAAAAAACTAAGGACTTTTGGAAGATTAGTGCTGGTATCAATTTTTTTTGCGTTGGTTTTATTCTGCGTTTGAGTGCTTAGGTTAGAGATTTCCATTAATTTTAGAGCTAAATTGTTAATTGTAAGTTCAAATGTAAGTAATTATAATTAAATTTTCATTTGCAGGTCAAATAAATGTCACCGAATTTTTCAAAGAAAACAAATAAACTTATAAATCCTTCGTATCCTTGTTTACGAATTTGAGGTTATCAACATAAAAAAATTGATAATACCTATTTCATATTTTACAAATAAATCAGTAATGTCATTTAATAAATTTATGACAAAATCGACACGAAAAATAATGTGTGTCACACGTCCAGAAACTGTATTGCTTATCAAAATATACTCGCACTCGCAAAAGTATAGTTTCTGGACTAGTTATGTAAATAAATATCTCCTTATTTATTTATTTCATTTATAGATAATAGGTACGTATTTATTTGCGTATGTATCCATTTTTTATTTACGGCCAACAGCATTAAAGCTAATTTAAATTAATTAACTTTACCTTACGGTGAAAAATGTGTCAACAGAATATGTTCCATTACTTAGTGTTTGAAACAATAAATCTTCTTCTGATTTATCTCTAAACCTTTTATTTCCTGAAAAAATATATATATTATATATTTGTATTCAACAAGCAGAAGTTCAATATTGTAGCCGCCGGCGTAAAAGTCTCTCCTTGGCAACACTTCTAGTCCGGCGGCGGACAAAATATAATATTATGAAAATAGTGAGGTTGTAATTCAATAATTTGACAGTTAAATATGAATCAAATAAACAAAAATAACAAAACAGTATATTCAGTTCAGTAATTATTTATGCAAGTAATAATTATAGCACTTTTTCATTCTAATTACAATTAAATTGAATTATTTTTTTTATGAACAATATGACATCAATATTTGTTAGTTGTTTGGAATTTTCCAAATAGCAATCGAATTTTGTAACGATATTTTGCCTTCCTCAGCTACTTTTGAAAGATTATTTTTCATTCGTATGCTTTATTTTAAACCCAAGGCGCTGTAAATTATCAGATTCTCTCTTTGAGAAATTAGTAATTTTAAAACACCAGTTTGAATAACTATAATCCACAATATTAGGCAGAACGTTTTGTTTTTGTTTTAGAGTTCTAGGCTTTAGTTTTTTTATATATATTTTAATAATAATATTTGTATTTATATTTATACTTTTTTATAGTATAAAGTGTAAAATAAATAAATATGAATATTTTTAATTCCCATAACAAATAAAAAGTAATTATATTATTTAATGTAATTTAATTACATTTTTTTACATGTAATTGAGTTAATAAATTAATTAGATTTTGACCGTAAAGTAATTTGACGATTGTAATTTAATTAACATTGAAACAGTAATTATAAAAAAGTAATTAATTACATTTTTTCAGTAATCTCTGCATTTTTGAATGATATGTTCTATGTTTAAAGAAAAAACAGCATTTGTTATTCGGAAAAAATGTGACTTTGGATGCTTCGCATGTAATTGTTCGACTCGCTTCGCTCGTCGTTCAAACTCACATGCTCAGCACACAAAGCATCACATTTACTCCTAATAACACAATATACCATTGACAGTTATTTACAATAGTTAAAGCACAGTATAGCACCTACACTGGGGTTAAAGAATCAACATTAACAACATTATCAAATAAGAAAGTATACTCAATAAAAAGAATTCACCTGCAATATTGAAGAGTGCCATACAAGTATGGACTAATATAACCCACATCATTGAGATGAATTTGAGTCCATGAATTGGTGCCAAAGTGTCTTCACCCACTTCCAATGAACAAATACTTCGTAAATTGGTAATTATCGAAAATGCATGAAGTATGCGGTACCAGTATGTTGTGTCCAACTTCTTACCATACTTCATGTTAATGTACTCTAATAATGTACCCAACGTTATCAAAATAGTTACGCCGAAGATTATTGCACTGAAATTTTATCGATCATATAGTGACTATTAATTATTAAATAATAATTATAGTGAAAAATTTAGCTATTTTACTATTCGCAAATAGCTCTGTGTACTGTCAAAGTGTCAAATATTTGTGTATAATTTTCAATAATAATATAACAAGAGAGTGAGAATAAATTGAAAATAATTTGACAGATTTTTCGAAAATTTGTTGCCAGGCAATAGCCACGAAAGCCCGTATGGCTTGAGTGGCTATTGCCAAATGGCGACAAGTTTGAGAAAGATACTGGAGAATTATTTTCTAATTTATCGAACTCTCGAGTTTTATTTAATTTGATTATTTCTTGATTTCATCATCAGGCACGTCACTAAATCTTTTTTGCTCATTTTTACTTGTGTTGATGATAACTATCCTACATCTGACATCTGTCAATAAAAACATAAAAGCTACAGAGAATATTGCCGGGAATAATCAGAAGAGCATTATTCTCAGTATAATAATGTCAGGATTGGTTAAAACGCAGACACGTGACATACAATAAAGCATTTCATTGGTTTAAAGAAACGTCAAAAAATAATCAGTATAATAATGACAACGTCAAAAAATAATCAAAATAATTTCATACGCAAGAAACAAGTCATACGTGTTCAGTTGGTTTTATATGTATAAGAAAGTAGTGTGGTGCCTACACCAGATTTTTTCCTGCCTATCATTAAAGAAATACCTCAAAAAATAAAATCTTGTGTCCTGCCAAATCGAATAGTCGCCAGGAACAAACCTAACATCCTTCACATCAATAACATCTTTGGCAAATGCCCATTCCAGTGTCGACCGTACATCCAGGGCATCGCAGGAACTTGGCAGACACAGCCCAACATGCAAATCACTTTCCTATTAGATGCAAAGAACAATTTTAAAAATGAAACTGGATATATTACATGATTACACCTTCACTCTGCATATCTAAATACACGGGAAAAGTAAGGTTAGGCCGTTGACATTCCCAGGTGGTGTAAGAAGATTAAATGTCGGTTTTGAACTGTGAATGTGTATTACGTGTTCCGAGACTAGCTTCCGTATGAAATTGTCATAATTGCTAATGACTAATGACATACTGGTTGAAGGTTTGAATGGTCGTTTAAGTTAGTGGTACGATTTGTGCAAGAGAAATCAGAAGTAATTTAGTAATGCATGATATTAACATCAAAGAAGTGTACTACATTTTGTATTCTGAACACGAATTATTTGCTAGTAATTTAATATAAACAGGGAAAGTTTAAACTTTATAACAACGTCGCGAGCTGTCAAAAATTGGCTAAAATTAGTTTAGCAAGATTTTTTCATTTTGTTTATAATTCGCCTAATAGTTATTAATATAAGTATGTGTGTGTGTGGTCTGTACCGATTTTTTCGTCTCACATAACTTGAATATTATAATACCAAAAAAATGCAATTTTGTGTATTTTTGCTTCTTGTATTTAAATGAAGAGCTGATTAGATTTTGGTTAAAATTGGTCAACTGGAAGTAGCAGTTTACTTGAAGCCATTAACAGTTTTTCGTGAAAAACACGGTTAAATTTAATTTTTCAATAATTTATGTTATTTTGAAAGTTGTAGAATATTTAATTTTACATCTGTTTTAATTACACTAATTTTATTTCTTCATTTGTTTTGGAGATAATAAAAAATAAAGAAAAAAAATTTCATAAATCTTGCATTCCATGTATACCATACAAACACCTCAAAATTTTCAATTTTTTAACGAAATGTGACACATGTCATTGTGATTGTGAAACTGATTTCTTAGTAAAATATATTAAAAAATAAATAAATAAATATACGAAAGAAAATTAAATTTCTTAAAATGAATATAAAATAAACAAATAAGAAGATATTTTTCTGTATCACCAAATACTATTTTGTACCATGTAAGAATTGTATTGGGCGGGAAATTATGTGTTGGAAACATCAGACATTTCACATATGTTGATATAATACTGTTTGTAATATTATTAATAGTTTTAACTGTGAAATATAATAACGTACTTTATCCATTTTAAAAATTGATGAGATACATTTTAATACTTTATTTGATTTAAACATACGTTATACATTTCATTGAATTTGGTAATTTCTCATTTCATTAACCGTAATTCCAAAAGGTGGAAGATTATTACAAATTAGTAAAGAAAATAAATTTGGTATTTAATAATAGATAAAACATTTGATTTATAAATTATTAAAAATCATATTTGTTTTCTATTTTCATAAATACAAGATTAAGAATTAATTATTAATAGTATTTATCAAAATTTGACCATTGTGCCAATTCAGTGTTTGATTTTATTTTGTACAAATGGCATCTAAGTTGCACTCTAAAACAACATGGTGGACAATTCTGTATAGTAGTAAAATATTTTTAAAAACTACTATTTTGAACCGAGTTCATTTAGGGAAATTTGTGTGTGTAATGTTGTAGTTGGATTGACATTTATTTAATTATTTGAAAGATCATGTCAATTTTTATTTAATGAACATTTTTAATGCCTGGTTGCACCAACGTTAGTTAAATTTTAAACTTGGTTTAAATAAATAAAAACGGATCTAATTTTTGACATCAATGACATATAAGTTCGATTTGATTTTATTTAGTTTAAAATTTAACTAATGTTGGTGCAACCGGGCATAAGAGAAAAAAGTAAATATCTATTACTAGCCTTTTAAAACAAAAAAGCGTACCAAAAAAAGGCTCGTTCAATACGCTATTGGGTTTCGTAATGATTTCATTATGAACGCAAAATATAAAAGAGTATGTTTGAAAATTTGACAATCTAGAGAAGCTCTATATTTTGTGATAGGTATATTTTGCTTGCTTATTAATAAATTATTTGCTACTTTTATTTATAAAGTAATACTTACAATTAAAATACTTTACTTACGGATTCATTGGAGAGATGACAAAACGCATTCATCTTAAAAATTAATTTCACTACTGCAAATTTGACTGGAAAAGGTGGCGAAGAACTAATCTCTGTTTGGTAATTATCATCTATCACGAGTCTATTTTCAAAAGTCCTGCGATATAATTGTTCTTCATTCATAGATGTCACATTTGAAGACATCCTTGAACGAAATAATTCCAAATTTTGGCAGAGAGTATTTGAGCCCAGCCAGAATTCGTTTCCGCCGAAAAGGCTGCCTTCGTAATGGCCGCTTGCATCCAGCACTAACAAACAATCAAATCTTTTAAATAAGAAGAAGTATGCTGTCAGTATTTATTCGAACAATCATTATTAAAATAAATTGCTATAGAGGGTGGAGAGTCGAAGGGCGCACTGCAATATTTTGAATGCTATTTTTGAAATGTTCATTTATTGTTTTTATATCAATAAATTAATATTTATAATTTCACTCTACGTGGAACTGGAAAATGACGGAAATGTTTAACAATAATCTTCTTTAGCTATGAAATAACAAAACATACATACCAACTGAAAGTTAATGTTTTTATTTAAAATCGGCACTAAAGTGCTCAAAATCGTCATTAAAAGCTCAGAAATCGTCACTAAAGTAACCCATTATACGAAGATTTTGAGCAACCCAGTGTTGGCAACCGTTAAATAATTATTGTACAATTAGGATAATTTTGGCAGATATATTAACGTACTATAGTAAATTTAGACGTAACATGAAACAAAATTTGCAAGAAGAATTAACTAATTAATTCCGATGACGAAATTGAGGACAAAACACATAATTTTGAGTGTTATTTACGATAACTTCATTTCTCGATGTTGGCAACACTGTCTGTCAGTTTCAATTGACAACTGACAGATGTATAAACTAAATAATGCTCCTAAAATGAAAGTGCGCCACTGAATTGCGTAGGGTCAGTGGTCGTTATAAACATTGTTTTATTGTACCCGTCTCACACTAATGACTTCAGGGAAGTGTATTTGTGTATGTTGCAGAATGCAAATAGAATGGACATTTGTATTTTTTATTTGGTGAATGTATGGGCTTGATTTCTGGTTTTGTATTGTATACGTTTGCGGTTTATAATAAGTAACTTGAGTACTACCTTTAATGATTAAAGTGTTTTTAATTGCGGAAGAAAGTGTTACTTGCTGTTGTGTGATGTTGACAGCTGACTAGACTTGAACTGGATACTAGTTATTATGTAGTTCTTTGTCAAGAAAATAAATTATTTGATAAAGGAAAAATAATGCTATTAGCATATGTAGTTGTTTATAAAATACTTAACAATATTGTTTTTGAATGTTTTTAAGAGAAATATTTTAGCCTCGTTTTTTAATAAAAAATAATACTTTAAATAAAAGTGGTAGACAATACAGAGTAATTCATAACGTACGAAAAGAATGAAAGTGTAGCTTCTTTATAAACTTTTGACAAAATAACAACAATCAAAAAGTTCCTTTAAATGAACGTCCACCACCATAGAATACCGCTGAAAATAATAGTTATTTACTTTACAATTGGGCAAAGTAAGGAATTACCCACGAGAGAAATTTTAGCACACGAAGTCGGAGGCTGAGTGTGATAATTTTATCGAATGGATAATTCCACTTTGCCCACGTGTGAAGTACAACGTTTTATCCAACCTCTTAATAAATTTATTAAAGAAATGTTATTTGACAGTGACATGTGCTTTAAATTTTTAAATTAAAAAGTTAATCGAAGTAGTTACCAAGGCGTTGTGTGTTATTATTATTGTTATAAATAAAAAATTACTCACTAGTGACTTTCCTCCAAATTATACCGACTAGTGGGTAATTTATTACTTTGCTTGTTTAAAATCGCCATAGTTATAGAACATTTATTTAGAGGTGTTGGATAAACATTATTTTTTCGTTAGTTTGCCCTTTAATGTCAATCGCCAAAAAAAAAAAATATTTTTTGTAGGGCTGTGTGATATTACATCAATAAATTAATATTTATAATTTTCTCTACATGAAACCGAAAAAATGACGGAAATGTAATTTTAATATCATCAGTGCCATGAAATAACAAAATAAATGTGATATTAACTAAGAGTTTATTTTACTTAGTACATTTTTGTCAAGCACTATTTTGACCATTACACTATACCTAATTTGTCTTCGAAATTATACGTTTTCAATCAAGACACTTAATATAAAACACTGAAGAAAGATAGTAATTTTAGTAAACCTTGTGAGAGATAAAAAGGAACTTCAGTGCCGAGGTACATATTAAGTTTTATTTGATATCTAAATTTAGAAAAAACTGTAAAAACATACAATATAGGTTAAGTTTATACATCTGTCAGTTGTCAATTGAAACTGACAGTCAGTGTTGCCAACCTCGAGAAGTGAAGTTATCGTAAATAACACTCTAAATTATGTGTTTTGTCCTCAATTTCGTCATCGGAATGAATTAGTTAATTCTTCTTGCAAATTTTGTTTCATGTTACTTCCAAATTTACTATAGTACGTTAATATATCTACCAAAATTATCCTAATTGTACAATAATTATTTAACGGTTGCCAACACTGGGTTGCTCAAAATCGTCCTATAATGGGTTACTTTAGTGACGATTTCTGAGCTTTTTATGACGATTTTTGAGCACTTTAGTGCTGATTTCAAATAAATGTAATTATTTGATAAATGCTCCTTGCATCTGTTTTTAAGTGTTTTAGCGCTGTACGATATTCCAAAATTATTTTATAAAAAAAAAAAATACCACATTTATTGAAGTAATTTTTTATAAAATAATTTTAAAGCGTTGCACTGCACTAAAACACTAAAACCAATGCTAAAACATTTCTCTTAAATCACCCAAAAACAGAGCTCGTGGTACCAGCCATTGTATTTCTTTGTAATTTTGTCTTTTTGAAACCAGATGGAGTGTAGTAAATGTTAAATCTACGACCATAATCTGATTGCAGCGCCGAAATTACAATATACATTTAATTCTAGATTAATAAATAATACATAAATACAGTATAGGTAGGTAAATTATTAGTTGGATTAGGAACAGTTTATATTAATAACACAGGAAGGATCTAATTACTATTCTACGCCACTGTCAAAGCATCATAGATGGCGCAGATTCCATTGTGCATACTTTCAAGCACGTGCAATTTGTAATAACCATACTCCGGTAAGTAATTGTTATGTATACGCAAATAAGAGCACAAAAACTGATCCGACGACAGGCGGAAGAAGAGAAATGACTGACAGGCGGTACAAAATGTTTTCCGTGCACCAACACGCACCAATCCATTTTATTAATTGAGTGCATTATAGAATGCATTGTTAACTATAATACACTTTCTTCATATTAGAGTAATGTTTGTTATCGTAATTAATCATCACATAATAAAGAAAATTAAATTGGTTCTACAGTCAAGAAGCGTGCAAATTCGTTTATGCAGTTGTATAATTAAGAATTAATAAATATGTAAGATACTAATACATAGGTAGTAAAAAATTTGATTTGCATTTGTATATTTAGTGAATATCGACAAATATATTGTGTTAAATTAACAATTTAAACAAATATGACAATTTGTTAAATTAAAATTTTGTCAATTCTGAATATTTAAAAAGAAAAATTGTTGTTTTTATTTATTTGCTGGATTTATAAAATTTAACAAATAGACTCGTCAATAATAACAAGTAAATATAGCTAATTTATCAATTTGAATTTGATAAAGAAAATTTGTATCCTTTGTAACAACTTAATTTGTTATAATAAATTTGATTTATTATTATGCTTCAATATAATTACCAAAATATTTAATCAAAAGCACATAAAAATAAATATTAATAATTACGTAGTAACGTGTCGGACTGTGGATCGTGAGATCCTCAGTTCGAATCCCACAGCTGACAGTTGCCAATTTAAATTTACCCCTCCACTAACATCTTTGGGGGCTATGACTTGACGGCTGGTAACCGCACTTCATACGAAAAAATATATCACTGAGATCTGCGTAAGCAGAGTACCACACCCATAATGGGTAAAAGGCGTGATGATATATTTATTTATTTATTTTATTTTACAAATATACGAAATACACAAAAATAATTTGTTACTTGCAAACAAATTTGAAACTTGTTAAATTAACAAAAATTAACGGTGGATCGTCTGCGATTAAAATTTTTGTCAATTTTGATTAAATTTTTTACTGTGTATATATTTTCAATTTTAATAACCCAAACCAACGTAACTATAGATACTGTTTTAATATCACAAAACAATGATAAATAATGTTGTTTTATTGAAAATTATGCGTTTAATTTCCGCATTGATATAAAAAAAGAATTCAATAAAAGTTAGCTTTCACTTAAAAATAAATAAAGGTTAGGTGACATTTAACGAACGGAACAGTGACAATTATTTAAAATTTAAATAGCAAACCGGCAAAACTGGTATCCTATCTTATTAGAAACATTTTTGCGTCTAGTTGTACTAAGCGCAATGTCCTCCTTCCGGCAAAAGTGTGAACAGTTTTATTTAGAAGTGTATTTTAATATTTATTTCCTTATCCTTATTATAGGTGAGTTTTTTAAAGCAACCAATTAGTTTTGCTGGCTAAATAATAACTTTACTAACATAATTTTACGGTTGGTAAAATAAAATTATTAGGGTGATATGGCGAGGCGGAATGAAAGTTATATTTTCGTAAACGAAAAACGGTACTTTTTTCCTTGGAATGGATAGCTCGAAGTATTCCCTTTTCAACGATATAACATGTTACCTACACCAATATTTTAAAAATACATTAACATTTTTAATATGGAAAATAGAACTTTAGGTAGACCGTTGAACAATAGTTATTTGTGTATCAAGTGCGGATAGAGCATTGTTTGTTGCACGCGGCGAGAAATTGTTGATCGAGGCGAAGCCGAGATCAACAACTCGACAAGTGCACCGAACAAGCTCTATCCGACGAGATACACACAATATTTTTTCTACAATCGTTGAACAATGTCAAGCTGTAGAAAAAAATTAATTTTCAAAATTATCTTTGGTCAGGCCTATAACAATTCAGTAAAATTGTAGTTACCCATGTCACCGTAATCATGACAACGTTTATAAACAAAATAAAAATTTTCAAAGAAATCATAATTTGACACATGGAGTACATTTGACATATGGAGTACATTTGACATAAAGTCTACAGAGTGAATACGTTTTTGGTGATTAAGTTCAAGTGTATGTACGTATATGCCTGTATTTGCAATAGCAAGGTTATTACCAGAAAAATCCAATGCATCATTTACTTCTTTTACCTAATATTATTTTTGTTTTGCTTTTGTCGCACTAGTGCGACAATATGTCACTTTGTCGCCCTAGAGCGACAATTTTGAACATTTCCTAACCAAAAATGGAATAACAATGTCGATATTGTGCAACGATTGTAGAAAAAATAAGTTATTGTTTTTATTATTGATACTCCTGGCATCAATTTGTCAACAATTGATGTCAATGTAAAACAATGGAGTCTTTCACCATTTTTTTTTTGTGTTTTTATGAAACTTTATTTAAATTGAAGACTATCTACTCTTTTAAAATGTTTTAATTGTTATTCATTAAGCCACAATGATTTTTTTTTAAATGTTGTGAAGTCATTGTAGAGGTGTTGCTGGATCTTAAACAGTACAAATTGTAAATAATTGTAGTCAAATATTTTTTTACTTATTTTATTATTATTATTATAATAAAATAGGACATTTATGTGACAAAAATTATTTAAATCTCTACTGTTTGAGATCCACCAAAACCTCTATAATGAAGTCACAACATTTTTAAAAAATCATTGTGGCTTAATGAATAACAATTAAGACTTTTTAAAAGTATAGATAGTCTTCAATTTAGATAAAGTTTCATAAATAGAAACAAAAAAAAATGGAGAAATACCCCATTGTTGGTAGGAATATCAATAAAAAACAATAACTTGTTTTGTTCAACGGCCTACCTAAAATTCTATTTTCTAAATTAAAAATGTTAATATTTATTTGAAATCTCTGACATTAATTTTAAATATAAGTATAGGAACATGTGATGTTATATAGTTGAAAAGAGAATACTTCGGGCTATCCATTTCAATGAAAAAGTACCCCATTCTATTTAAGAAAATATAAGTTTCATTACTCTCTGTCACAGCACTCTAATAATTTGTATTTTACCAACCGTAGAATTATATCCCCCTTTCTTGCCGTACAAGCTTGCGAGCATTTTTTTTTCTAAAGTGATTAGTATACAGCAAAACTAATTGGTTGCTTTAAAAAACTCACCCTGTATATATGTTACTGAGCTTTGTATTGAAAAATATGTTGTATTTATTTATAATATTGTATTTTTTTATATCTTATAATCAGATGGTCTTGGTTTTAATAAAAATAAAAAATAATGATAGCAACCAAGTTTGTTTTGTTGAACTTTTTCTAAAATAAATACGAAAATAGATATCGCAAAAATCAACATTTTTATAGCAGTCGTCGAAAAACGATAATGTGGATCAAATCCTATTCAAATATTGCTCAGCAACGATACAGTTCCATAAAAAATAACATTACTGTAAAGTCCCATATACCGGATTAAAATTAGTAAAAAAATTGCAGGTTATCTTTAAAATTATTGTGTGTTTTCAAGAACTATTTCGATCGATTAGCTTAATGTATTGTGCTGTACTGCTTCAAAAAAATGTAAAATAAATTATAAAACAATGTACAATGTTAGACCATAACCTGAACTTTACATGCTCGCTTGATGGATACCGTGCTCGCCAATAAAGTAAATTACTATTGCAAACCAGTTGACATTTTCAAAATAATCCTACAGCTAAATTTGACATTTTAAAACAGCAGCAGAAAATAAGAACAATTTCCAATTACCATTTAACAACAAAATGTTAATAGATTATATTTTTGCAAATTGTCTTGTAAATTATTATATTGTTTATGTTAATTACTTTTTTTAATAAGCTCATGATATAATTAATAATCAAAGATATTGCTCGTGAAACCGAAGCTGCACATTTATTAAATAAATAATTCGTTTTATCCAACACCTCTCAATAAATGCTCTATAACTATATAGATTTTAAACAAAGAAAGTAACAGATTATCTCTTAATGAGTATAATAATGAGGAAAGTCACTAGTGAGTATTTTTCTGTTTATAACAATAATAATAACACACAACACCTTGGTAACTACTTCGAATGACATTTTAATTAAGAAAATTTAAAGCTTATGTCAATGTCAAATAATATTTCTTTAATAAATTTTTCATTTATTAAGATGTGTTGGATAAAACGTTATACTTCACACGTGGGCAAAGTGGAATTACCCACTCGATAAAATTATCACACTCAGCCTTCGGCTTCATGTGCTAAAATTTCTCTTGTGGGTAATTCCTTACTTTGCCCACTTGTAAAGTAAATAAGTATTACTTAAACGTTAGTGTAATTTTTTTGTAAAATGTGTGATAATTTATATTTTGAAAGTGTTTCCATTAATAAAATTAATAAAAATAGTGTATTTTGTTGAATAATCTATCCAAATACCACTCAAAGTAAATATTTTTTAGTGTTAACTTGAAAATTACTAAAAATTTCGCTCATCAAAAATTTTTCAAATATCAAACGAATTTTTGGATCGTGAAATTTTGACGTAATAATTTGCAAAAACACAAATAATTTTCACCTCTAGTGGTATTACCCTTGAGTATGCGAACAAACTTTGCGAATTTTCACTATTTTCATTGATTCAATAATTTTAATTTGCAATAAAATAAGAAACGATTATTATTCTAATTATATAGTTGTATGTTTAATTGATACCTATTTACAAATGCATGAAGCGTGAAAATAATAATATTGGTTTACAAGTGCTAAAACAAATTAACAGCATACTTACTCTTAATAGCCCAAAGAGATCCATTATAACTCCCCCCAATCATATCACTCAAATCATTATGACATGACTGCGCTAAATTGTCAACGGACTGTACATTCCACTTCCGAAAAAGATTAGCTCCATTCCAAAAATTCAACGACGTCCACAATTCATCAGAGCTCCTTACACAAGAATCGTTTCTTTCAACATATTTACCATCAACTTGAAAAAGCACCCAACATATAACTGCTACATTAAAGTGCATCATCGTCAAATGCGATCATTGATAATCGCTCAGCGGATTTATAGACGCAGGAAGAAATGTTCATTTATCCCTACCCGAGTAACCACATAACTACATCCACCAAACAAAGACGAAGAAAGTGCATGCTGTAAATAATTATCGACCGTACGATGCAGAACAAATTCTAGAAATTGGAAACGCACGAGATTTTGAAAAGGTGGTGAATTGAATTACCGGACATCAATTAGATTAAAAAGTAAATAATTAGAATTGATAATAAGAAAGTACTTACAGATGAACTGACAAAAAATATAGGTTAGAAGGAAAAATACTATTTTATCTAAATAGATTAATTGCCTATATGTTGACTTCTAATAATTGTTACATAAGTTGTTCATTTCCTGAAAATTGTATCCGGATCGAAGAAAAATAAATAATTACAAATTAATAACCGGTAGATATTTAATAACAGCTATTAATACAAATTTTTACCCTCCGCAGGTCGCACGTATAAATATAAACCCAACCACGAATGTATTACTGAAAAAACGGTATTGGGGGAAGTTTTTCTTCATCATTCTTTTCTTCAATCTGCACTAGATAAGAACAAACTAAGAACTAAATTTTTAACCTAACCAATACTATTCTATATCTCTTTACCTATCGCCCACCTCTAGGTAAGGGAGGTATTGTTTTAGGTTCAAAATTTGGACAGTGAGTTTTCAATGAATAATCACGTTTTACAGTTGCTACAATACGATTTCACTATTTTCATTAAGACGTCAATGTGTGTACAACATTTTTACTTTCTTATACAAAGTATAAGGAAGTATTGGAATCATGAAAAAAATCGTTGACGAGATTTTTGCGGAAATTCATATTTTGACGTCCACTGAATCCGTTAAAACCAATTTCTCAATGATGTCTGTGTGTGAGGATGGATGGATGGATGGATGTCCGTGTGCGCAATATCTCATGAACGAGACAAGATATGTAAACGTAACTTGGAATTTATAAGTTTCATGAAAATATGAAGAGCTGAGTTGCTTTTGAATGAAATTGAAAAACCGGAAGAAGAAGTACTGAACACACAAGATAATAAAATCCATTTTTTTCAAAAATAGAATCAGCTGTGAAAAATTGTTTCAAATGAAAGATGTTGGCAAGAATATTTGGAATATAAAATGTTATTTGCACTTTTCTTGTACATGCTTCTAATTTTGAGAAAAACTAAATTATGTTTTTAATAATATATTTCAGTAATCTTAGTTACACTGGGAACAAAAGCTAAAATAATTTTTTCGTGTTTTTCCCTCTATGTGTCAAACGCGTCAAATAATTTTGTAGTGTCAAAAATATGTGTCGTTTTAAATATTATAAAAGCAATATTTGTATTATTAGTTAGAAAGTTATAAGGATTAGATATTAATAAATATTTAAAATTAAATCATAGCTGAGAACACAAAATTAAAGGTATAATTGCTATATGTCAATTAATTGTTACAATAGTTATACGCAAGGAACAAGACATACATGTTCTGTGTCGTTGAAATATTATGATAACCATTAAAAGTTTCAAAGACTAGATTTAATTAATATCTATTTAAAAATAAATTCATAGTTACAATAAGGAAAAAAAAAAGTAGGTCAAAATAGTCATACGCAAGGAACAAGTCATACGTGTTCAGTTGGTTTTATTTGTATAAGAAAATAGTGTGGTGCCCACACCAGATTTTTTAAAAAAGAATCTTATAGTAAAAGTGAATTATTTTGCAGTTGTAATATGACGATTTCTTCAACCACAATAACTCAAAATCTAATAAAGGATACATCTTGAAATATTATAATTAAAATTAGAATGTTTTAGATACGAGCTGATTAGATTTTGGTAGTTGGAGATCAACCGGAAATGATAGTTTATTGGAAGGTCTTTAATGTTTCTTGGGCAAATCGCAGTAAGTTATTTTCAGTATTAATATAACAAAAGAGTAAGAATAAATTGAAAATAATTTGACAGATTTTTTTTTTGTAAATTTGTTCTACACTACTCTCGAATTTTATATAATTAGATTATTTTGAGCCTCAAAACAAAATTATTTAAAGTTACAAGCAACTGTCATGCTATTGAAGCTCCATCTACTGCCGTAATTAATTAGCATGAAAAGCAAACTCGCAGACACGCTACAAACACCGACACAATTCATTGATTTTAAGAAAGCTACAAATTTTTCCGGAAATAATCTTTACTGGATGCCCGAGTGAATGAAGAATTATCATATGCAAAATATATGAAGTTTTGTATTATGAATTTAAAAGTCGCGTTTTTGGTTTTAACATATTAAGTTTAGCATCAAAAATAACCCTAGGGCACTATTTGTTTTAAATCCGACTTCTGATTTCTAGATCTTCATTCATAACAAGATTTATTAATTAAAACACAGATACGTGATAAACAATGACACGTTGGTTTTATTTCTCATATTATTTTAATTGGAAACAAGCTCATTTCGAATTAAAAATGTTTGATAAAAGCGTCACTTCCGTTTGTTAAACTAATCCAAATTTCTTTTTCTTAAGATGGCTAAACTGGTACACAAATTAAATTCAAATAAACAAATGTCTATAATGTTGTAATATATTTATTATATCTGTCTTTAGAATACTATTGCATGTAAATTTGTTCAATTTATTTCGCATTTAATGCACATTTTCTAATTTGACAAATAAAAATATGTGTTGGTAGCACTGGCTGTCAAAGTTGTCACGTTAATATCATTTTAAGTTTTGCAATATATTTTACAAGATTTAAGTTATAAATATATTAAAATGCCTTCAGCTAACGAAAATGCCGATAGTGTATTGCAATTAATAAGTGATATTACGCATGGGTAAAAAAATGATTGCACATCTGTTGGCATTGTTTACATGATTACATTCTCTTTTAGCAAATTACGTTGTTCGTATGAAATCGCAGAAAGAACTGAATCAATTGTAGAAAATATCATAACACACAGAAAATGGAATACGGCAAAGTACGTAAAATATTATTTTTGGAATTGAGGTTATGTAACTGACAGATGATTTTTTGACATTTCAGAGAACTTATGGAGTTATTATATTTAGAAGGGCGAAAATTATTAACTGCCATGCCTCAAGAAGCCGTACCACCAAATGTAATTAGACATGTTCTAAAAATTATTCGAGAGGAATATGTAGCTAAATTTAAGGTTAGATTTGCTGTCAGATTGCATAATTTTTTAAATAATACTCATTTGATTTTACAGAACCCTAAAGTTGAGGGAGAGCAATCTCTACATCATTTACTAACAGCTGGGCCAAATGCAGACACTTTAGATTATTCTAAATCCATCCCAGATTTAAAAAGTTCTCTTATAGATCATTTAGCAGAATACAAAGTTGAATTAGAAACTAGGTATTGTTATTTTATTATGTTTAACATTACATGGTTTATTTGTTAATCATTTTTAGTCTTGATAATATTGCAAGCCAAGCTTTAGAACTTATACATTCCAATGAAATTATTATGACACTTGGAAAATCAAACACTGTGGAAAAATTCTTGAAATCGGCTGCCAAGAATAGAAAGTTTCAAGTTATAGTAGTGGAAGCTGCACCACAATGCCATGTAAGTCGATTTATTACAATGCATGTTTTTGATAATACGTCATTTTTATCAATCGAACAAGATAATGAAGGATTACAGTTAATACACTTGTCTATAAACCGTAAAATTTATGAAATAATATCTATTTTTATGACTTACACAATCATAGTCAATAATAAACTTCTAAAATAGAAAATTCATTTAAATATTTCACTTACCGGTTGGAGAAGTGCTGCGAAGTTTTCAGGAATAACACAGTACACAAAAATAAACTCAAAATAACATTTAAATCACAGTAAACTAATCAAACTTATTTGCAAATTCTCTCATGTTCTCACTACAAAAACTCCATGAATACTGACAACATCAAGGAACTCCGTGAACAGTACGGACAAGTTTGTACTTAGCTACTATTAATAGAATAAAAAATTAATTCATGTTTTGCTTATTCTAGTTTACGAACGATATATCGATTGTATCGTTGTCAAATATTAAAATCTTTTTTTACAATAAATTGAAAGATACCGGGTGTAGAATTGAAATGTGGCATATAGATTTCATTGGTATTTTTTTATTTTGTATTTTTTTACCTATTCACTTTACAGCAAAAGTGTAAATGCAAAAGTTGTGTAGAATTTTATAATGCATGAAATAAAGCTCATTTGGTCACCTAATGTTTGGTATTTCACGATATATCAATCAAATTAAAATTAATATTTATTAGAAGAATTGTAACTTTTTGAAATTGGTATTTAATAAATCAGTTTTAGATTATTGATTGTAAAGCTGAGTGCCCAAGTCTCTTGACTACCAGTGGTTGTTACTTATTAACTGTTTATGTTATTCACTTGTTTTATTAACGAAGAATTATGCGCGTAAACAAAAACTTTTTAAAATATAAAGATTTTTATTTGAAATCGGCACTAAAGTGCTCAAAAATCGTCTTTAAAAGCTCAGATAGTCAGATATCGTCACTAAAGTAACCAATTTTACGACGATTTTGAGCAACCCAGTGTTGGCAACCATTAAATAATTATTGTACAATTAGGATAATTTTGCCAGATATATTGACGTACTATAGTAAATTTGGTCGTAACATGAAACAAAATTTTCAAGAAGAATTAACTAATTAATTCCGATGATAAAATTGAGGACAAAACACAATTTTGAGTGTTATTTACGATAACTTCACTTCTCGAGGTTAGCAATATTGACTGTCAGTTTCAATTGACAACTGACAGATATATAAACTTAACTTATATTACAATTTTTTTTCAAATAAAACTTAAGTACCTCGGCACTGAAGTTCCTTTTTATCACTCACATGGTTTATTTTCCTCGGCCCTACGGGCCTCGATAACTAAATTCCATATTCGTGATTAAAAATTGAACTTCAGTCCCTTCATACATAATTATAAAAAAAATGTTTTAAATAGAAGTTACAGAGAAATATATTGTCTACCGCGTTTATTTGAAATATTTTTTTATACCTAATAATCATTTGTATATCAAGGCATTAAAGTATAATTTTTTATTACGACTATTATATTTATTCTACGAGGCATAGCCGAGGAAAATAAACCATATGAGTAATAAAAAAATATATTTTGCGACGAGGTATACATTATATTTTTTCCGAAATCGTTAATTTATTAATAAAGAACATAAATAAATGTATTTGTAAAACGTCAGCTAGTTATTGAGACGGGGATGACTATCAAAGTGTCAAATTTGGTTATAATTTCATAATTCTTTATATATTCTTAGACGTATTCTGCATGTGATCTGCATTAAATCCGATAAATTATTGCCAAAGGTAAATAATAAGTAAATTCACCAATAGTATTATAGAATATTTTGTTTGTTATTTTAGCTTTGCAATTCAAGTTTGACATAAGAGTCTGAAAAGTTTAATTTTAATTACGATTTTGGCTAACTTCGCGCAATAATCGTGTACTATAGTTATAGGCTAAAATACTTCTCTTAAAACATCCAAAAACGAAGTTTTTGGTACTAGTCTTTCTGTTAAAAAAAAAATACAGAACTTAATTCAAGTTTTTTCTACTTATTGAAAAATCTTTTAATATCATCATCATCAAATTTTTACATATTCCAGGGCCACGAAATGTCAATCAACCTCGGCAAATCCAACATCCAAACCACACTCATCCCCGACTCCGCTGTCTTCGCCATGATGGCTCGCATCAATAAAGTCATCATCGGCACCCACACCGTCATGGCCAACGGAGGCCTGCGAGCCGCTAGTGGGGCCCACGCCGTGGCCTTGGCCGCGAAGCACTACTCCGTGCCGGTGATGGTGCTCGCCCCCATGTATAAACTCAACCCAGTGCATCTGTGTTCGTGTGAGCAAGATGCGTTTAACATCTGCGCGTCTCCGGCCATGGTGATGCCCTACTCGCTGGGGAAGATCACCACGAAGGTGCATATTTATAACCCGGTGTTTGATTATGTGCCGCCGGAGCTGGTGACGCTGTTTATCTCGCATCAGTAAGTAATGTTTTGATAATTATTAAAAATGTGATTACTTTTAAACGGCACAAATTACAAAAATTGTTTTACATCTTTTTATTTTATAACAAAATTTGTTCTAATTTCTAACTCACTTATTTACTGAATGATGCTCAAACTACTATTATAGGCCTTCAAGTAAACTACCACTTTCACTTAATGGACTGCTATCAAAATCTAAACATCTCGTAATTTCAACATCCAATAATATTGTCATAATTATCTAATATGGTCATCAAATAACTTCTTGAAAAGTTTAATTTCTAACTGTACAGAATATAGGACACAGTTTCAAACAAAAATTGTATTTTTCCTATTATAACAAAATTTATTTACAGAGATGTGCCAAAAAATGTGGCAGGTCTACAAATGAACTACAACTTCATCTAAAATCCAAATTTGGCATTGATAGATTCATTAAATTTGGAGATTTTGGATCTGTATTTTTTATTTTACTTGATTATTTTAAATATTACCGATTTTTTTTTAACAATGTTTATCTACTGGATGATCTATTTTCGTGCAATGATATGGCACTTTCTATTTTTTAAAGGAACAGCCTATATATTTTCACAAAATTTATAGATTTTTTATTCCTCTTTTCATGTTTTTATCACAGTAAAAGAATTAATACAGTACACTCACTGTTGGCGCTTTTGATATTTTTGTCGCATCGACCAATAACCTTGAGCCGAGCGGCCATTTTGGCGGTAACTGTATACGGCGGTAAATTTGAATAGCTGTCAGTTGCAATGGGGTCTATCACCATTTTTTGTGTAGATAGTCTTCAAGTTAGATAAAGTTTCATAAAAAAAAATGGTGAAAGACCCATTGGATTAAAATCTTAAAAAAGACATATTCCACCTGTATTATAAAAGTTACAAATATAGTTTCATCTGTTTTGCACTCAGCGGCCTTTTTCTCAGTAGCGCACTGAGACGCTCACTGAAATATTTTAAGTGGCACTATTGCATGAATTCTTTTACTGTGTTCATATCACACACAGAAAGTATGCAATGAAATTAAGAATAATAAATATATTTATAACTAAATAAAATATAACAACGAAAAGTTGATAAACTATTTGAGAGAAGTCAATACAAATTATTGAAGATCTAATTGTTCAAAAATTCACACACAATTCATCACATACTTTGTGTGTGTGTGTGATTAATAATAAAAACTTAAATAAATTATGTACTGATCATTTTAGGACTATGAGTTAAAGCTGTTTTGAAAAAACACAAAATTTTGCAAAACTATATAGAAAAAATATTTGATTATTTATAAAACAGTTTAAGATTTATTTATTTATTTGATAGAAAGAAATGAACTCTCAAATTCGCTATTATATCATTAGAATCTTCTATGAAACATCTACAGAAAATTATACAACAGTTTAATAAATAAATCTAAATTTGTTTTTTAAAATGTCCTAATATGTTTTTATTCAATTTTCCATGGCATATATCGTAAAATTTTAATATTTAGGTAAACAAATGGACTTTATTGGATACACATTTAAATTTTGAACAGTATTTTTATTTACAATTTTGTTGTAAAGTGAATAAATAGCACAGGAATTCATATATGCCATATTACAATTCTACACCCGGTATATGTATGAGAGGTGAAAAGATAATTGAACAAAATCTAAATAAAATCAATTTTAAATATTTATAGCAAATGGCTTCGATATCTATTTATATTTGCTTCATTGTTTTTCAGAGGAGGCAACGCACCGTCATATGTTTACCGCCTGTTAACGGAGCTGTACCATCCTGACGACAATGACTTTTAACATGTATAAAATATTTATAAATAAACATATTTACCTGCTGTTATCTTAATAATTTCAATTAACCTTATCTCTCTAAAGGAACTCGCACATTTTAGCCGTTATCTTATCAGGCTATCAAGTCAATGCTAACAGATAAAATATAGCACTACATAAATTTTTGTGAACCGCGATAAACAGTCCATTGAAATAACCGTAACAAAATGTCCGCCAAATCCAGCAGATCTTCACAGTTGAGTGATTGCGACAAAGTCAGTTTGCAAACTGAACAGCTTGCAAAATTAGTTTGTCCGGTATGTTTCGAGTACATGAAGCCGCCGATTATGGAGTGCGAAAAGGGGCACGGGATTTGCGAACTTTGTCACGAATTATTGACGCAGTGTCCGGTCTGTGAAAGTATTTTAACAAACAGAAGAAGCAGTCATCTTGAGGTACTTACCGCTTTGGTGCTGTTTCCGTGTAAACAATGTCACAAAAAGTTTTCCCTGGATGAATTACCTACTCATAAATGTTCGGAGGAAAATGAGGAACCGGATATTATTTGCCTTATTGGACAAGTTTATGGAAAATGCAACTGGAGAGGGTTAGCCAAAGATATGATCGATCACATCAGCGAACAACATCCCAACAACTATTGGACCAAAAAGGAAAATCTAGCCAAATGGAATTACTGTAATTTAAGCCAAATTGGAATCCAACAAATCTACATCCTCGACTTGACCGAAGCAATATTTGTTATTATTCAAAAATATGATTCAAACACGCAATCTTTACAATGGAGTGTTTCTTGTGAAAGCGAAAAAGTTTCAAATCAATATGTTTATGAGATTCAACTGTATTCTGATTACAAATTGGAGTCGTTAAAATGCAGGAATGTGATTGAAAATGACGATAATATTATGATGTCATTGCCGAGTAGTAATGAGATAGTCATTCCGATTACAAAGGTGGAGGAATTTCTAGGTGATAATAATTATATAAACTATAAAGTTGTTATACGCACAAAACTTGAAATACAAAACGATAAATCTGTGAAATATTATCAGGAATTTGGCGAAGTTAAAAATGAACAACCTGATTCCAATGAAATTAGACAGACTTGCACGCAAAAAACGTGGCATTCAATCGTAGATTGCTTTAATTATGTCAAAAAACGTTTAGGATGCTAACAAGAATCATTAAAATTTTGGTGTAAGTTAGGTTATAATATTTATGATAACTATGTACATATCAACAAATAACTGTATATATTATATTTTAATGATGCATGTATTTCCAATGCTTTAATACAAAACTTACAGAAAATATGTCCACATTTTTTAGTTTAACCTCAAAAGTACTTACAGGTTAGATGGGTTTAATTTTAAAATGAAGTCCAATCAATGAAAACACAAGACATTTCAGATCCTGCACCAGGTAATAAAAGCAACGAAGTCCCTCAGGGTCTTTGGATTGGTTGACATCAACAAGCGAGCCGGTCTTCGAGGTAGTAAACGAGATATGTTCATCATCAATAACAATCTCCAGCTCTTGTCTTCCGATGCGGTCAGGTTGCGGCCACAAAGAATCATCTTCTTGCATGATTTCAGAGTCGAGGATGACACGCTTGAGTTCATCCATCACGCAGTTGTGCACGTAGACCTCTTTACGGATCATGGTATCGTTCTTGTAATTTGAGTTGTTGGCGTAACGGAGTTTGCCATCAGGCCGGAATTCGAATTCTAAGAATTCGTGGCCGAATTTACCTTTATGCCCGACGTAGTATCGAAGGTAGAATTCCTTCGACATTTTGATGGTCTTAGATTAACAATAAATAACGGAATTATTCAATATTTGTACTTAATTTACAGCAATAAACACACGCTACTATACTTCTGCCGCCATTTTGACTTCGCAATCAAATTAGCTACGCGCTACGCTCAAACCATTACCAACCTAACACATAAATTTTAAATAATAATAATAATAATTCAATAAAAAATATTTTATTATCAAATACTATAGCTATGTATATAAAATAACCTTAAGTATCATATTGCAAACATATTACTTCACTAAAAAAATAAGTTAACATAATTAATACAACAAAACGAATATTAAAGTATAATACTCATAAATTTGTTTTTAATTTTTATTCGATAATAAAAAATTAATTCGGATAAAGGGAACAGTCAGGTTTGTCGGGTTTATCCTTCTGTATTGTAGCTACCAGCTCGCTACAAGATGGCGTTGTAAAAACTGTTGACGCTTCATGGAATGATTTGAAAGATTCTGATGTCACTTCCCGTACACTTACTCTGTAGCGGCATTTGAAATCGAGATCGTAAATGTCGTAATGAGTAGACTAGAACACAAAAAACTTATTATTAATAAATAAAAACATTTTATAAATCATTTACCTTTGTTGTAACAGCCATTTGAAGATGAGAAGACACATTTTTATTGGAAAATTGACACGGTCCGGCCCACCATGTCACAGTATATTTAGCAGTAGAATTCTTTTTCCTCTTCCAGGCAACTTTAGCTAAAAGTTTGTCTCGGTTCCAAAATACTTTCTGAACATGAAGGCCTTCAACTTTAACTGAATTATTATTTTTAACATTTTCTTTACTGTCTGTTAACGCAGCAGAATTAGGTGTTTCTGTAACTATATATTGAGGTATTAATTATTTTATATGAGAGCTAAAATAAAACGTACCATTTGTGTAGTTTGTTGTATTCAGAACTAAAGCTGCCTTTTCGCCTTTCAATCTTTCTTTTCCAAATTGGGCCAAAGCTTGGACTTGAAGAAAATATAAGGAATTCGCCTGCAGTTTCTTCAGCTCAAATTTCGTTTGGTCCTGAAATAAAAAGCATATTCAGATTCAAACTACAACTTGGATACTTAGAATATAATTATGTACAAAACATAAATCTAATGCAATTAGAATACTTAAAATTAAATGCTACTGTAGAATTTTGTAAGCTTACAAGTAATTTGATTAAATTTTAATTCCGTTACAAATAATTTTGTTCGTTACAAAAAGCATTGCACAAACGTTTTGCGGGAAGACGTCATGTGGGAATAATGTCTTCCTGCACTTGGTATATAAATAACTATTATGTATTAAATTATATTAGTGGATGTTAAATTTTGACGTGTATCTCAAACGTTATACATATTTAATTCCAATTTAACTATTTCTTTTGATGATTAACAGAAGATATTGCTAACATTGCGAGTGAAGCAAGCTTTACCAATTTCTCATTTATATATTTGATAACAAATAAATATAATAGTGTAAATAGTGGTGACGCATCGGACTGTGGATCCTAAGGTCACTACCACCTTTAGAGGCCAAGATTTGATGACTGGTAACCGCACTTCACGCCCAAAAATATATCACAATACCGAGATCTGTATTGAGCAGAGTGCCACACCTAGAAATGGGTAAATGGCGTTATATATTATTATATTTATAACAAATATAAACAGTAGTATTAATCAGAATAATTATTAAATTAAAAATAATATTTTGTTAATAACAAATCAGTTGTTTTCTCACTAACATATTTATAAATATTCCATAAAATATTTATGAAAGTATCCCTTTACAAATATCTTCATACAACTCTATTATTTGCACATCTCAACCAAAATAAGCTCCTAATTTAGTTTCAGTATCAGTTTTCAGATGAAAACAAGTGTCATCTTAAGAATGCCTTGACAGGTGAGGGCGTAACAATGAGATCTAATGGAAGTATTGTCTATAATGAGTATAAAAGCCCTGCTGAATTTTATAGCAAGGAGTTCAACTGAAAATCTCAAGAACCAAACATGTCTTTGGACCGAAACTCGAGAAAGGTGAGAAATATTTATTACTTATTTATTATTAAATATTAAATAATTATTAAGTATTCATGCCATTTTATCATTATTATTGAGGATTGCAATCGGGAAGAGATAGCTGTTCTCAAGAATATTAATTGAGAGATAGTGCAGAGGTAATTGTTATTTGGTGAATTTGAGAAGATAATTGAAAATCTTATACCGTGAATTTCAGCTAAGATACAACATTTACATTTTTGTTTTTATTTAAATTAAAACAATACAATGTATTTCTATTTCATAAAATTGTTTAAAATGCTGCAATAGCTATTTGTATATTTAGAGCGCGGTAGAACACGAGTATTGCAATCTTGTGAGAGCGACATAAATACTTTGCGCTTGAATTATAAACAAAATTTTTGCGAAGACTGATTCCAAAAAAATGCATATTTGTATGTATATTTAGAGCGCAAAGTCATAATTTATTTCGTCGGTCGAACACGAGTATTGCAATCGTGTGAGAGCGTTATAAATACTTTGCACTCGAATTATACACAATATTTTTCCGACGACTGATTATAAAAAAAATATTGATCTATTTTCATTAAAAAGAACGCATATATGACATTCCTCTTTTTTACTTCGTGGTGATGAAATAGAAAAAAAAAACTTTTGTCACTCGTTACTATGGGAGACAAGTGACAAAAAGAAACATTCATATTGGTAACACTTCTATATTCTCCTCTCTAGACAAGAAAATAGTATATTGTACAACAAGCATGAAATGGACGTTACATGCGAGTTTGTACACTATACTTTTTCTACGACCACGATATTATTTCCTAATTAATTTAATTTTAATAATAAATTTGTTCAGCTTTCACTATTCCAATATTTGACAATTCTAAATAAGTATCCTAGTAATGGCATCTGTACTGAAATAAAATGAGCTGTATTGAAATACAAAACAAATTAATTTCGCACGATGCTTGTAATGTACCTCATATCCCTAGCAACAACAAACATACAATGAGTACATTTCTAAGTGGTTGCAGAAAAACACATTTTCCTCACTTTTTCGGGAGTACAATGATGGGGTTTCCTGGAATGTCGTGAAAAAAAAAATTGAAGCCTGAATAATGTCCTAGAACCTAGTATTTTTTTTTGTATTACTGGAATTTGACTGGAAATATACAATTAAACATATACAAATTTTTATATGTTTCCAGATCTGCTACATTCCTACATTTACAATTTGATATACCGGTTCAATATTTTGAATATTATAAAATAAAAAATATGTACCTATATGTACTATAAATAAAACTTTAACTTTTCTTTCGTGTTGCTGCAGATTTTGTTAGCAACGTGTCTAGCATTAACGTTCTCGCTAGTGGCGAGTGTGCGCAACCCACGATGGCAGGAAATCGCTCAATGGAATGGTCCCAGAACGATGTTCGACCTTTCTGATTTAAAAGAACAACAGAAATCCAATGACGATTATGACTGCAACAGTTCAGATGGTCAGTGTGATCTCGACAAGGAAGGAAAAGAGCTGCTGAAGATGATTGAAACTAATGAAATACCCTATAAAAGAAAACCCAATTCTGCTTTGGCCAGCATGACCTATGATGTAAGTAAACGAAATATACGTTTCTAACTGTGTAATAGTTATTTTACTAGTACAGAAATTGCACTTTTACGACTGCGAGAGTATTTTGAGTGCTTGCAAATTACGAGCACTCGCAAAACAGTTTCTGGGTATGTGATATACCTACATTATTTTTGTGATGATTTTTTCACAATTAAAAAAAATTAAATTATGGATTTATTTGTCAAATATTGAATACTAGGGATTTTTGTGTTGGTAACATCAACGTTCGTTAACAAAGGTACAAGGGATTAATAAAATATAAACAATATATTTGTTTTCTTTGAAAAATTTAGTGGTACTATTAATTTAGTTGATATTTTATTCTGTAATGGATACTCCATCACATATAAAAGAACTTAAATAGTTTTTATACTCCTGTATGTACCCATTATATCAATTTTTTGATGAATTATAGTACTCATAATTTACAACAGTGATTATGAATCATTTTATAATTCACTCTTCTCAACCAATCACAGTGCTAGAAATATATAATTCACTATTATTTTAAAGCCGTGATGTGGATCAACAAGCAACGGCCGTGTGATAGTTGACATGTAGTCAGTTGTCATTGTTTATTTAGATGTTGACGTTTTTCAAGTGTGTTTTCATTCATCCAATTTCGATCATTTTCAAAAATGATTTCCGAATTTACAGGAGTGGAAAAAGTATAGTATTATATTTGCATAACTCGCCTACGGCTTGTGACGCGTGAATAATGACTATCATAATCCCTCATATAATAATATACTATAATAAATTTTATCCAACACCTCTCAATAAATGCTCTATAACTATGGCGATTTTAAACAAGCAAAGTAACAGATTATCCACTAGTGGGTATAATTTTGAGGAAAGCCACTAGTGAGTATTTTTTAATTTATAACAATAATAATAACACACAACACCTTGGTAACTACTTAGATTGACATTTTAATTTAAAAATTTAAAGCATATGTCACTGTCAAATAATATTTCTTTAATAAATTTTTCATTTATTAAGAAGTGTTGAATAAAACGTTATACTTCACACGTGGGCAAAGTGGAATTACCCACTCGGAAGTTATCACACTCAGCCTTCTGCTTCGTGTGCTAAAATTTCTCTCGTGGGTAATTCCTTACTTTGCCCACTTGTAAAGTAAATAACTATTATTTCCTATGTACATACATTATATTCAAATACTGCCTTTCTAACAAATGGCCGGCGCGGCTTCACTTATCAAGTTGTTTGTTTATATTGAGTTCGGTATCTAGTTTGTATCTATACAGGGTGTTTCATAACTTCGAGTACATACGTTAATAGTATATGTTATTTGATATGCTGATTACGAATCTAAATTTTTTTTTAATTCGAAAAATTAAGGGTTTTTTACCTAAAACATTTTTTGTAGTACTGTACTGCACTCGCTTTCCTATTAAACACAAACAATGAAGTAGGTAATCACAAATTAAATTACATAATACTAGTAAAATAAACTAACAAAATTGAATTATTTTTAATGAAACGATAATTATTAACATAATCATCCACCCAGTGGCAGTGGCAACGAAAAATTTTGGGCTGGGAAACATGGAAAATAATTTTGCGATTTAAAAAAAAAAAAAATCCTTTTTGATTCGTAGTCAGCATATCAAATAACATATACCATTAACGTATGTACCTGAAGTTATGAAACACCCTGTTATAAATATCTATAGGTTGCAAATACCATTCTTTAATAATATCAGAATATTTGACAAGAAAACGTTACACATTTGTTTGTTATTTTGTTTTATTCAACAAATGGGGTAAATAGCTCCGAGGTAACGTGTCAGACTGTGGATCGTGAGATCCTCAGTTCGAATCCCACTGCCGATAGTTACAAATTTAAATTTACCCCTGTGGTTACTCCTTCACTAACATCCTTGGGGGCTATGATTTGACGGCTGGTAACCGCACTTCATACGAAAAAATATATCACTTACCGAGATCTGCGTAAGCAGAGTGCCACACCCGTAATGGGTAAAAGGCGTGATGATATATTTATTTATTTATTTTTTTTTATTTACGAACACTATTAAATAGTAATTTTGTAAATGTTCAAATATAATTCCTGAAGAGACAAGCCATAGTAAATGAATTTTGTTTACTGATTTACCTGCAGAATTTTAAGCGCTACAACATTTATTTGAAAATAATATGTAAATTCCTCTTTCTAGAAATTCATGCAGATGGACGCCAGCAAACCAGGCATAATCCCATACTTCCACACCTCCTCTATTCCTCTCCCCTGCAGCTGCGGCTCCCACTACCGCCTCATGGACCTAGGGCGCGCCTACCACCCCAGGTACCTCCCCACTGCAGTGTGCGACCCGGACGCCTGTGGGGCCCTCGGTACGTACCACTGTCGTCCGAGGCCCTACCATGTGCAGGTGCTGCGCCGCAAGGACGTGGTGGCGCCTCCACCGGAGAAAGAGCCCGACCAGGTTACGAATCCTCCTCTACCAGAGGCTCTGAGGAAGAACTGGGTCTTGGAGACCTTCACGGTGACGGTGGCGTGTGAGTGTGGACCCTAAGCTGTTACTTTGACTACTTGTATGTTTTATTTTATTTAGGCTGTTCAAAGTTTGGTTAACTCTGAAATTTCTTAATTGCAAATAACCTTAAATAACTGAAAATTTATAATTGAAAATGATGTACAAATTAAAAGATGGATATTTATTGTTTAATTTCTTGTAATTTTCATATTTATTTGTACCGATCTCAAAATGAATTTACTGACTGTGCTATTGTACTTGGACTTGTGATTATGGATGAACTAATATTTATAACATATTTAATTAATTGTATAATCATAAATGTACTATATTTATTGAGATAAAAACATATTTTATGAGCATTTCATTCCAGATTTTATATTATCTTCTTTTGCATTCCTCTCTCCTGATTTTCAACTCTCCTTTTACAAAAATATACTACACAATGATCATTGTTCGCTTCTAACTTTACTATTACTCATTTTTATTTGAAATATTTTTCTGTAAATAATTTAGGAATGTTTTCAGCAGATCTTATTATGTTATACTTTTGCGTGTGAAGTACGGTTACCAGCCGTCAAATCTTCAAAGGACGGTAGTGGGGGAGCCGCAGGTGTAACTTTATGTGGTAAAAATTTTCGGAATTACTTCCCATACAAATAACAAATATAGTTTTTCCACTTCTGGGTTTAAATGCACTAATTTATTTTTCCTTCTCGTGGACTGAAGTGTCACTTTTAATCACGGAGGGTTTAAATTTCAAAATTAAATTGAAAAGTAAACAAGAAACTAAAGCAACAAGTAATACTTTTTCTACTTCTCTAAATTCAGAAATCACTTTTGAAAATGAACGAAATTCACTGAAAACATGTTGAAAAACGTCAACATAAAAATATATAATGACAACTGACTACATGTCAACTGTTAGACGGCCGTTGTTTGGTGATCCACATCACGTCTTTAAAATACCCACAAATTATGGATTTCTGGCTCTATGACTGGTCGAGAAGAATGAAATATGAATCATAATTCGTCGAAAAAATTTAAATAATGGGGATATATGTATACAGGAGTAGCAAAAATATTTATTAAAATTATTCTATATGAATTACATTTATTGTTAATAGTTACTGTTAATATTACCGAATATATTTAATCGTTTTTGCTAAAATTAATTACTTAGATCATTAAAAATTCCTTGTCTGGTACATCTTTTAAGAATTATTCTGCTGTATTTTTAACTTTTAAGGTTAGTAGCCACTATTTCTTCTTTAAAGGAAAGGAATTCCGCGAACTTGCTTATATCAGCATTATTTCTAACCACGAACATTGTATTTAACATGGAATATTGTGCCTAACTGATAGAAGCTTCCACAATTTTTGATCTTTCATAAAAATATCCCACACAGTTTCCGTGTATTTTTGAACTTCTTTATTGTCACACCATTTGCTGAAAGTTTCGAATTGTTTTTATATATTTTTCTAGATTTTATCGGCAGTAGTTCCACAGTGGCTTCTTCTTGAAACAACACTCAAAATAAACCAAATTTTTCAATTTGTTTATGGTATTTATTCAAACTACAAAGTTTGCAAAATGCTATCGTTGTTATCAAAGCCATCCATTTTAAACATACGAGTATGATTTTAAATCCATTCAAATTAATCATTACTCGAAATATATTTCTGAAACGAGGGTTGGAATTGGAAGTTCTTAAAATATTGTATATACAGGACTGAAGTGCCTTATATCCCTCAGGTGATTATTTCCCTCACCTAGGCCTCGTTAAATAAACTTCACCCGTGGTAT
Source organism: Poecilus cupreus (assembly GCA_963942605.1). Lineage (NCBI taxonomy): Eukaryota > Metazoa > Arthropoda > Insecta > Coleoptera > Carabidae > Poecilus > Poecilus cupreus. The sequence continues at coordinate 2,570,174 of OZ012721.1, read as the reverse complement.
ACAAACTAGGTACCTACTATTATTCACTCACCTTAGACACAGTCTGATGCTGTACCAACACACTGTTGAGGGCCGTTGCCCCGTGAAGACGTCGACTCCAGAACACTTTATACCGCTGCACAGGAAGATCTGAAGTAGGTGGGGCCCAACGTAGTTCGCCCCATAATGAGCCGTCTGCTGCTAGGCGCAAGGGGCCCACCGTCATGTTGGATGGCGCGGTTGGCGGACGAGGGCCTACACAACAATAATTACAGTAGATAAAGTTTTGGAATTTGATTTGTTTTTTACTTTCTTATACAAAGTATAAGAAAGTATTGGAATCATGAAAAAAATCGCTGATGAGATACATATTTTAACGTCCACTGAATCCGTTAAAACCAATTTATCAATAATGTCTGTGTGTGTGGATGGATGAATGTGCGTGTGCGCAATATCTCATGAACGTGATAAGATATAAAAACGAAACTTGGATTTTATAAGTTTCATGAAAATATGAAGAGCTGAGTTGATTTTGAATGAAATGAAATGAAATTACTGGACACACTAAACATTAAATTACATTTTTTACATGTGTCAAAAAATTTTCTATTGTAAGATGTTAGCAAAAATATTTGGAATATAAAACGTTATTTGCACTTTTCTGTACATGCTTCTAATTTTGAGAAAAACTAAATTATATATTTAATAATATATTTCAATAATCTTAGTTTAAAAAATTAAACAGGTCAAAAATATGTGTTGTTTCAAAAATTATTATTATTATATTATTAATTAGAAACACAATGAGAACGAAAAATTAAACAGGTATAATACCTATATGTCAGAAAATAGTCAAAATAGTCAGACGCAAGGAACAAATCATACGTGTTCAGTTAGTTTTATATGTATAAGAAAGTACTGTGGTGACCACACCAAATTTTTTATTATTAGTTCATTTTTTATAGATAATTGTATAATGTAGACATATTTTTGTGTTATTTTGATTTTTTTTATTCTATATTTTGTAGTTTTTTAACCCAAATTGATTGTTTCTATTTAGTTTTGCTTTTTAAATTTTTTGTATAAATTTGAAACAGATGCTTTATAATTCAATGTAAATAATGATATGTAAAATACCGAAATGGGATATATAAGCATTTATACTTGTTCCTATTTAAAAATGAACTGTCAAAACTAATGTAAAGTTATTGGTACAACATAATGTTCATATAGATTTTTTTTGTATCAGTATGACGCCCTGTCATACACTTTTCATCGCACAAAACAAGTTTCATCGCACTTTTTGGTTTGACATAGGCATTTTAGTGTACAAGAAAGTAAGAAGGAAAAGAAACTTACCAAGACTAGTGATAAACTTAACCGAATTCTCACTCCACCCCCTCGTCCCATTCTCATTAACCGCCGCCACCCTAAACTGATACCATCTCCCTGGTTTCACCACGTGTCGGAGAAGAGCACTAGGTCTCACTGTCTTGTGCCGTGGAGTCCAGGCTCCTAACCGGCTCTCAGTGAAGTGCCGTCCGGCGTGGTGGCGCTCCTCTAGCACATACAACGTCCTGGAGGACGTGGAGGCCGGTGACGGTGTGGAGGTACTCCAGCGGATCAGCAGGGTACGCCCACGGCGACGCTCTGACACTGAGATGTCGGTTGGCGTGGGGGGCAAGCCTGAGAGAGAAATAAAAATACATTTTGATTGAAACCTACAATATTTTTCCATTTATTTCTAAGCTTGAATTACTAAAACATATATTTAAACTAACACAATTTTTCCCACCAAATATAAATGAGTGACTTGCGCAGTCGATGCAGTTAATTTATAATCAAAGTCGAATATAAAATCTAGCAGCCGGCGAACTTTTAGACGATTGAAAGTGCGGCTAAACCTGAAAAATCCTGAGAGTGATGCTTCTATTTTTAGCTTGTGACCGCTGAAACTTGGTCCGCGATTTTGCAAGTATTCTACACAATATATACAGGAAATAAAACATTGTAATATCATTTGAAATATTTTGCTATTACTCGTTTTAACAAATCTGTCTTTTATATTGTCTATGGCAAAATTATTGTCTATCTCAAAAACATATACTGCAATGTTTAGAATGTTGAATGTTGTTAATACATATGTTAATAAAATTTGTATTGTTTTATTTACAGCATCTGCAATTTTTTCTGGTTCATAATTATCTTCGTCCATAATTCACTTATACTTTTAATACTTTACATAAAAGTGGTAGATAATTTTAGTCGTAGCTTTTTATTATAAAATGATTTTAGAACATTGCAAAACTCTAAAACACTTTTTAATAATAGCAAATTATCTCCTTTTCAATAAATTGAAAAAGCTTTCAGAAATCATATTAATAAATGAAAAGATTTTACATAGAACATAAATAAATAATTTTTATTTGAATTCGGCACTAAAGTGTTCAAAAATCGTCATTAAAAGCTCAGAAATCGTCACTAAAGTAACCCATTATACGACGATTTTGAGCAACCCAGTGTTGGCAACCGTTAAATAATTATTGTACAAGTAGGATAATTTTGGCAGATATATTGACGTACTATAGTAAATTTGGACGTAACAAACAAAATTTGCAAGAAGAATTAACTAATTGATTCCGATGACGAAATTGAGGACAAAACACATAATTTTGAGTGTTATTTACGATAACTTCACTGTTCGAGGTTGGCAACACTGACTGTCAGTTTCAATTGACAACTGTATATATAAACTTCATCTATGTAATATTTTTTTAGTTTTTTTCTAATTTTAGATTTCAAATAAAATTTAATATGTTCCTTGTTATCACTCACATGGTTTATTTTCCTCGGCCCTACGGGCTTCGGCAACTAAATTCCATGTTCGTGATAAAAGTTAAACTTCAGTGCCTTGATACATAAATAACTATTTCATTTACCTTTGTTTACTTATATATTAAAAAAAAAACGCTTTAATACATTGCTGTTAAATCACTTTAAATATAACTATGGTTACATAAAATTAAAAACTCCCGGTATACATATAATAATTATTTATGATAAAAGTGTTAAAATTGGCATTTTATAAGTGAGTGGGAAAGTTTGCGGAGCAAGGCGAAGCCGAGAGAAGCAACCACACGAACGAAATAAAATCAATACGTACATCATAGACTATTTTTTTTACAAACACCGTTTTACATTTAACGAAGAAAAAAAGAAATAATTACTGGACAAGAGACGATGACAGACAATACAGAATATGTCAGTCAAAATTTTGAGACAATAATTCACTTGAAAAGAGACTGTAGAGAAGAACTAAGAAATGTCAAATCTATACAACTAATACTATACAACGGAAACCCAGACACTGTTTGTATGAGAAAAGTTCATAGAAACAAATTAAATATTTGTACATATCATTAGTTTATAGTATTGTAAATAAATATAATGTAGAAATTTGTACACCGAAAGATAACAAATAAATAAATATCTACTAATTATTATACTTACTATTACTATTCACAGCAATTGACACATAATTATCAAGTCATATTATCAAGATAAGTACATATTACTGAGTATGATACTTTGCTACACCCAACAGCAGATTTTAGCCAGTTATTTTTGAATTCTAAATGTTACTGTTTAACATTGTACTCTTAAAAATTATCAAAGTTTAGTTTACATTTTTTGCTGTATACCTAGTGATCTACGAGTATGTCGATACCAAAGAATTTATTTGCATTTTAAGCAGCAAATACAGAAAGGAACAAGTTCAAACAACTAATGAAATAACTAAATTCAGTTGTGTTCGAGTGTTTAAAGTGAAAAGACGTTTAATAAATGTGTGCTTTCTTACATTTATAATGTGAATTTATTTGTGATATTACTTGGTGAATATATTTGTGAGGTTTCCAAAAACTATTTGATATTGTTGAGGCATTTTCAAGGACATCTGTAGTTCGCCGGACTACACCTAAGGTAAGAAAATATTTTGTACCTACTAATACATATTTCTTTGTTCCTACAAAAGATCAAATTTATAATAAAAATACATATGCTGTTGACTCTTTTAAACTGTTGTTCTAACTATAAATACTAACAGTAAATTCAAGACATCGTAAAAGTAAGAAATATATACTATCTGTATTTTAACAATGAATGTTGCTGAAAAGAAGTAACGTATATTTGTTGATAGATAAATTAAATATCGCGGATTATGGAAGCAGTATTTCTTTGATCAGGGAATTTTGATTTGAAATTTTAACAAAAATCTGTGTGTCTGTCTGTCTGTCATTCTGTCAGTCTGTGTGGATCTCTGGAGTGACGGTTTCTCTAAAACTGCCAAACTGATCATTTTGATATTTTGTATATATCAATTGTATACCCTTTGAAAGAGCTGATTAGTTTTTGGAGATAATCCAATAATCGGAAGTGGTAGTTTACTTGAAGCCCTATCAAGTTATTTTAAAATATCTCAGTAAATTATAGTTTAATGAACATTTTGCTAATAGAATAATGTTAATAGGAAATCTATGGCGGGAGGTATTGTGGTGCCCACAGCAAATTTTTTAACTAGTATTTAAAATATCGCTTTTATAATGTTAATGTGGAAACAATGATGGAATATGAATGAAAATTAAATTGTTTGGTTTTCACAGCAATAATAGTTATTTACTTTACAAGTGGGCAAAGTAAGGAATTACCCACGAGAGAAATTTTAGCACACGAAGCCGAAGGCTGAGTGTGACAATTTTATCGAGTCGGTAACTCCAATTTGCCTACGTGTGAAGTATAACGTTTTATCCAACACCTCTTAATAAATGCAAAATTTATTAAAGAAATATTATTTGACAGTGACATATGTTTTAAATTTTCTAAATTAAAATGTCAGTCGAAGTAGTTACCAAGGTGTGTGTTAATATTATTGTTATAAATAGAAAATTATTGGGTAATCTGTTACTTTCCTTGTTTAAAATCGCTATAGTTATAGAGCATTTATTGAGAGATGTTGGATAAACATGTTTATTATATTGCAATTTTCATGTGAATATGGTAAATATAAAAAGATATTAATTGTTTTTTGATAATTTAGACGAATTATTATGTATGTGTATATTTGAATATTGCCAATATTAACTTTTGGAACAACTTTGTTTCTTTGTTACTTATTAGTTTTATTCTTATTGTACAATAGTTATTTGTGTATCAAGTGCGGATAGAGCATTGTTTGTTGCACGCGGCGAGAAATTGTTGATCGAGGCGAAGCCGAGATCAGCAACTCGACAAGTGCACCGAACAAGCTCTATCCGACGAGATACACACAATATTTTTTCTACAATCGTTGAACAATGTCAAGCTGTAGAAAAATATTAATTTTCAAAATTATCTTTGGTCCCGCCTATAACAATTCAGTAAAATTGTAGTTACCCATGTCACCGTAATCATGACAACGTTTATGAACAAAATAAACATTTTCAAAGAAATCATAATTTGACACATGGAGTACATTTGACATATGGAGTACATTTGACATAAAGTCTACAGAGTGAATACGTTTATGGTGATTAAGTTGAAGTGTATGTACGTATATGCCAACTGTATTTGCAATAGCAAGGTTATTACCAGAAAAATCCAATGCATCATTTACTTTTATCTAATTTATTTTTGTTTTATTTTTGTCGCACTAGTGCGACAATATGTCACTTTGTCGCCCTAGAGCGACAATTTTGAACATTTCCTAACTAAAAATGGAATAACAATGTCGATATTGTGCAACGATTGTAGAAAAAAAATATTGAATTAAATCAATCAATCGTTCCCGCACTTGCTATGTAAATAGTTATTTAACATTATCGACGATTAGAGTGCAGAAAAATAATAGCGCAATGTGTATGAGCTGAAAATATCTGTTACAAATATCAGGTGAAAAGTAACACTTTGTATTTGTAAGAAACTAAGCTATAAACAACAATAATAAAATGAAATCAACTTAATTTATCACTTATTGCAATAAAAAGAAATTCGATACAAATAGCCTGACTCATAAAACTTGTTCGCAATATAGTGACATTAAAATGTTTAATGTCGATTACAATTTAATATACGGGTAGAAGACAAATGTCTTTTATTATCAGAATTATTTATTGCTTTGAAACTAATACTCAAACACGATAAAGACAAGCACCCGTATTCTCACCTCAGAACACGATTTAGAAATTTTATTCGTTATAATAACAATAATTTATTTGAAATCGGTACTAAAGTGCTCAAAAATCGTCATTAAAAGCTCGGAAATCGTCACTAATGAAATCCATTATACGACGATTTACCCCACATTTTAGAATATTGGACATCGTTAAAACACTTCCCTTAGTACACCCAAAAACAAAGATCGTTATATGAGCCATATAGAATTTTTGTAATTGCTTTTTTTGACAAAACTGAATTATATGTTTAATAAACTAACTTTAGTTGCAATTGGAACAAACAAATAACAGAATCTGTAATTATAAAACATTCAATATTGATTCACATACCGATAGAAAAATTTGACTCACGGAATATACTCACTTAACATTGTAATTTTTTTTATTACATTTCTTTATAATATAAGCGCTAAGAAACCCATTGTAGCAGAGCGCATCGTCAGATCTCTAATATTTTTCGAGATACGTCGATTTTTGGTATTTTTCGAAGTGTAACTTTAAGGGCTTGTAATTCAAAAACTACATGAGATATTTAAAATTTCTCTTCAGTTTTGGCTTTTTGGTGCCCTATATAACAAATTAGCAAATTTTGAAAATTTTGAAAATTTTTCGTAATTTTGTTAAAAATTTCGTTCGGCGATAACTCAACAAATATTAAAGATACAGACTTGCAGAGTACACCAATCGATTCAGCTCGTCGAAATACATAAGTATGCAAAGTTTCATATAAATCGCTTTACGGGATGGAAAGTTAGAGCAAAAAGCCTGAAAATGGCGTTTTTTGTCCAAAAAGTCAAGTCTTACCCCTTGACGTTTGGCCTGAATTTGGCCATTTTCAGACTTTTTGCTCTAACATTTCAACCGGTAGTCCGAATTTTCTGAAATTTTCAGGGTTTATGTATTTCGACGAGCTGAATCGATTGGTGAACATTGCAAATCTGTATCTTTCATATTTGTCGAGATATCTCCAATCGAAATTTTGAAAAAAATTCAAAAAAATATCAAAATTTTAAAAATTTACTAATTTATTATAAAATGCACGAAAAACACAAAACTGGAGATATTTTTCGATATCTTGTATAGTTTTCGAGTTACAGGCCCTCAAAGTTGCTCTTCGGAAAATATAAAAAATCGTCATATCTCGAAAAATATTAGAGATATGACGATGCGCTCTGCTGCAATGGGTTTCCTAGCGTTAATATTATAAAGAAATGCAATAAAAAAAATTTGCAATTTTAAGTCATATTTGGGGAAATTTCCGTATTTTGAAAAATATTACAAATCGCCATATTTCGATAAATATAAGATATATTACGATGCGTTCAACAGCAATGAGTTTATTCAGGTTTAAATTATGCAAAAGTAATTAATTTCAAGTTAAGTTTGGAGGAGTATTTAAGTTCTTTTCTAGTAAACATTTTACTAGTTCTGACCTTTTGATACTATTGTATCTCAACGTTTCAATGTAACAACTTAACAATGGCTTGTGTTTTACTTCACCCTAAAAGCTTGTTGCTGTAGTCATTTAATAAAAAGTTAACTTCATCGCTGTATAAAATTTTCGAAATAAATTTACACAATTTGCAAGCACAGTTCTGGCTTAAGTCTATTTATGGTAAAATGACAAACTGAACTAAGCACAAAACAGCTGTCAGCTGACAAATTTGCTGTCACTGGAAAGAGTGTTGCCAACTTGAAAAACAAACCTCTAAAAAAAACGCCCGTTATTTGCATGGATAATTTAAAAAAATCGATAAGATATACTTGAAGTTCTTAACGTTTAACAGTCAATCACTGAATACGATAAAACTATATAATTACACGGGTAATATAATTATTTATCTTTATGGTTTATTGGCATGTTATATTAGTGGCCCACCCTGGAAGCCTTAGTCCACTGATCCAAAACTCGAATGTTGCAGAGCTCAAGCAATCCATTGTGAAATCAAGTTGTTGGATCAGTTCATCACCCTTATAAAATTTAATGTTTATAACAGTGATTAAGTTCGAAATGAGATCGGTGTATAATCAAGTGTTAAGCAGCTAAGGCAGCGCTGGCCACCAGTGGCGGCGGTAGGTTTTTTTTCAGAAGGATTGTACGCATAAAATCATAAATTGAAATGGGGTCGTTCACTGCAATCACAAAATAGAAAACAAGTCATTTATATTAAGACTAGACCCAAAAACATCGTACTAGATACAACAGAAGTTTAAAAAATATTATTCATTATTAAGATGTTTGAGTTTTAAAGACTTCTACAATGACGTCAAAGTATTATAGCGCATATTTATCTTATTCTAAATTATTTGTACTTCTCTTATTATTGAGCTGTCAGATTATCGAAGTGTGAAAATAGTTGGCAACTAATTTGATGGTTTTTTGTTTTACTTTGAATTCGTACATACAATATATATTATTTATTTCTAACTAATAAATATTACTTTAGGTCGACTCAACGAAATTAAAGGCTTGTTGAATGACATAGATTAGCAAAATTTCCCAGTGGTAATCAAACATTTAACTAAAATAATTTTACAGTTTACTTATGTTTCTTCCAGAAATAAATGGAATTCATGTATATTTTAATTATTTGCAATGAAAAGTTATTTTAATTCCATTTAAATAATTTTCCGAACATTCATGTGACTACAATTTACAATTTCTACTGGTTGGGATCCACCAAAAACTCTACATTGACGTCACAACATTTAAAAAAATTCATGGTAGCTTAATGAATACCAATTAAGACATAAAAACTTTAAAAATAATGGTTAAAGACCCCATTAGGAGAAATTGCTGATTGTACTCTAAATATATGTATATGATGGCGAATGCTTGCATTAGTATTGGTAGTTTGCTTTTATTGGCAGCAGAACTTTAGGAGAAAATTCAATCTTAACCTATAATCTACAAATACAATTAACCTTTCATTTTTACATCTTATTTAAATAATACGGCTTAAACAAATGTTATACTTACATTGGAATATTCTTAAAATTACTATTTATTTATTTATCAAATTTACGGACAAACGTACAATTACAGTAAAGACAATGTAAAAAAAAAACAATAGAATGACTGTGAATAATACAAGTAAAAGATTTATACACAATGGCATGCAACTTAGTATTTTTAAATGGAACACCCTATATATTTTTATAAAATGTTAAAGATCTTATGTTTCTCTTTAAATAAGTTCTTATTCAATATAGTCCTAAAATGATCAGTATAGAAGTTATTTATGTTTTTATGATTCAATAATCACGCAGAAAATATGCCATAAAATTGTGTGCAAATGTTTAAACAATCAGATTAGTTGATGTCAGATATGTAATAAATATTACTTACTATTTTCACTTAGTTGAACAACTTTTTTTTTTGTTTAGTAGTTGAACTAATGTTCAATTCGAACATTTTTTATAAATTTATTTATTGTTTTTAATTTCATGGCATACTTTCTGTGTGTGATTCTTCATTAATAAAAACGTGAATAGTTTAAGTACTGACCATTTTAGGACTATAATGAATAAGAACTATTTTAAAGAGAAACAAAAGATCTTTCAAATTTTGCAAAAATATATAGGGTGTTCCATTTAAAAATAAAAAGTTGCATATCATTGCGAGAAAATGATACACCCGGTATAAAAACTTATACTGCAGATATATGAGCATTTTAATGTTAAATATATTTTGTCTGAAAACATTTTCGGTAATACTTATAATAATCGAATTAAATAAAAAATACAGACCGATGGACCACCCTGTATATATATATATATATATATACTAATATGATCAATAATAATACAATATAATGACTGTAAGTAATACAATTAATTTTTAAAAATAACAATTAATTTCAAAATACAATGAAATGTATGTACCTTATGGTTAGTTTAGTTTTCTACCACTAGTTAGCGTATTTTAATTTTTGAAGCCCAATATGAATCCACCCTAGTGTATTACGAATTAAAGTGACCCCTCTTGAAATCCCCCTAGCGGCGCTATTGGCAAACACAACAGAGTTGCGGTTTGAAGCGGATAAACGATTGCATTAAGTTGCCGTGATCGCAGTGAGCCTTCGTGGAGGTCCCGGAGCCCGAGCCGCGCAGAATCAACCGCAACCGGAACGAACAGAAATAAGTAATGATGATGAGGATAGATTTTGGGTGGTTGTCACTGCCGCTCGTAAAATTAGGTTAAGTTATGGGTTAGTGGTGGTTATTGGAACTAAAGATGCTGTGTTATGCAGTTTAGCTAAATTAACTGTTCGTCATCATCGTAAACAACTCAGAAAGAATTGGTTTTGTTGGGATTACGTAGAATTGTACTTTTTTATTTAACCATGAGAATCATTCGCTATGAAGTTAGCGATAGAACCCTATGACCATAATTTATTTCAAACAATAGTATTATGTATTTTATTATGTATTATTTATGTATTAAGGCATCGAAGTTTTATTTTTAAGAACGAAAATAAACCAAATGTAATAAAAGAGGAACATTCCCAGCAAACACAGTTGTAACATTGATGTACCTGGTATGTAATATCTGCAACCTAAGTAGTATATCATTTATATACGTACTAATAACGTAATATACATATGCCATGTCGGACATCTCTTGAGAGAGCGTAAAATTATATTGATGGTATGTCACATTGGTCTTGGACATGGTACATACCTGCAACATGTATATGTTATGTTACCGTACTTATAACATATTCATAGTTAATTAGAAAGTTTTATATATTTTATATAAAAATATAGTAAAGAAATTTTAAATATTTTATAATGTACAGTGAGCAACTTTGAAATATATTTAATTTAATTTTGCTAAGTGGTTTTATATTGCCGTATCGTAATTTATATGAAGGAAATTGTTAATTTATAAATAAATAAACATTTTCGAAGAGATCTTACTCAAAAATGTACAAAAACAACTATTCCATTTGTATGTTCAACGTTTGTAAACCAATAGTTTTGTTATGTACCATTAACGTTACGATGTCTACATAAATGGGATGTCATGTCTCATAGACCGTGTTGCGGACATAGGTCTATCCATGTTATGTATATATAATGTACTCGCGACATAACTGTGTTTACTGGGTTAGAGCCGCGCTACACATTAAATTTTATTTGAAATATTAAATCAAAACCAACTTTAAATAATTATTTATCAAATAGTGCAATGATCTAAAATGGCTGAATTAGCAGAGATATGAACCAAAATTCTTTTTTAGGTTAACAAACCCTAAACCCGCAGAACTCATGACAGACAAATTCAAATCACAGTACGTATTTTTGATGGACAAATTAATGAACATTAGACTAGTTTTAAGGGATTGAAAATTGGATAGCGCTAATTGAATTTTATGAAGATGCATGCATTGCTTTCATTAAGCCACAATGATTTTTTTTAAATGTTGTGACGTCATTGCACAGGTGTTCGTGGATCTCTAATAATTGTAGTCACATAAATGTTCTATATTATTGTTTATAAAATTATTTAAATGAATTTAAAATAACTTTTCGTGGTAAATAGTTAAAATATACATGATTTCTATTTATTTCAGGAAAAAACATGAATAAACTGTAAGATTATTTTTAGTCAAATGTTTGATTACCACTGATCATTTTTGCTAACCTATGGCATTCAACAAGTTTTTAATTTCGTTATGTCGACCAAAAATAATATTTATTAGTTAAAAATTAATAATAAGTATTATGTATGTATTTATAATATACTTACGAATTCAAAGTAATACAAAAATCTTCAAATTACTTGCCATCTATTTTGACACTTCGACAATCTGACAGCTCAATAATAAGAGAAGTACAAATAATTTAGAATAGGATAGATATGCGCAATAATACTTTGACTTCATTGTAGAGGTCTCTCAAACTCAAATATTTTAATAAGTAATAATATTTTTTAAACTTCTGATGATGTTTTTTTTTTGGTTCATAATATAAATGAATTATTTTCTATTTTGTGACCCTAGTCAACGACCCCATTGTTTAACCGGTTACACTGGCAGTATTTGTATGTGTAATCATACCTAAAATTAAATTAACGTCAAAAAGTGCCAAAGATGAATTCAAGCAATATTTACAGAAAATTAGTTGCGCTGTTACAAACTTATCTGACAATGTGAGACCGAAAACCTGCGGCATTTAAAAATAGGTTCAGTTGAGCTATACCAGAATACCCCATTCGAACAGAGGATCTTATTAATAAAATAGGGTGTCTGCAATGGTCTGGCGCCTCTCTATTCCGAGTCGTCCGCACTGATCGTCCAGTGTTGTGTTGTATTGTGTTGTTGGGCGGTGATCGGTGGCACACAGTGGTTGGTTGTTTGTTTGTTGTTGGACTGTGTGTGGCGGTGTGTAGTGTGCGTGCGTGTGTTGCGTACCCCATGCGGCCATGCGTTTTATGTTGCAGTTGAGCTAATGAAACAGGTTTAGGCACTAAATAATGGCCTAGTTTTTATACGCGTTCACTGGGCCGACACACAGGCCACTGCAACCGAATACGCCTAGTGCCACGGCGTCGAATTCTCGAACTGTCGATTGCAACCTTAGATCATACGGCAGAGAACTAAGTTATGCTTTACAATGCTATTCGACGGAACGGTTAGGATAAGGTGATAAAGAAATATGGTACAATGTAAGAAAGAAAAGGAAAGCCCAAATTTGGTAAGAATAAGGTTACTGTGCAAGCGCTTTAAAGAGTAAATAGAATGGGTTGTTATTCCAAATTCCTTTTAAGAAATCGTACTTCTGTTACAATACGAACAATTTATTTTTCAATATTCATACTACCCAGTTTTCAGTTGAAGACATGAAACAAAATAACCTGAAATCATAAAATCCAGATGTTTCGCGTCCGCCATTGGCCCGAGAATTCTGGAGTTTGCGCACTAGCTTATTCTTACCACAATCCCTGTCTCTCTCAATCCTAAGCGTTTCTAGTTAGTTCCTTACATCTAGTTTTCTACTCAATGATCTAAGATAGCAAACATTGACTACGTTTATACGTCCGGCAAAAATTAACTTTGACTTGACTTTGAAAATGCGACTTTTGAAAAGTAAAATTATTAGTTTGTTTACACATTTAGAACAGATCAACTTTACTTTAGATTATTGACTTGTCCTTCACTTATTCGCTTGTTGACAGCCAGTAATACAAAATTTGTAGACAAGTAATCAGGTAAATAATTTTTATAACACTGTTTTGGAAAATACACATTCTACAACTAAAAATTGTATTAGAACAATTATCATTCCATACGAGCGTATGAAATAAATTCGACGAATCAGAGCCGCACATTAGCGTGATATATGAAGTATCTTAGTTCCATTGCTATGGCTACGTCTATTTGTTTTAATTTTATTTATTTGAGTTTGACGTTTTCAACAGTTTTGTATTTTACATTTTTTGCATAATTTCCAAAATCTTGTTATAGAAACAACATACAACAAGTAATGGAATGGCATATATTCCACGCGAGCAAAAAGTTTGTAGTCCGAACCGAAGCTCGAGGGCTACGGTTTGTGAGTACAGATTTTTTGCTTTAATATTTTCGACGCAGAATTAATCAAAGAATTGTTCTATGTTCTATATGAAGCTTACTGCCACTTTTCCGGACATTCTGTATAAAATAAAATTACCCGCAGATTTCAAATATGCCGGGATAAAATCTAGAAACTTTCTACAGTGTAGATATGACTTCCGTATTTGCTCTTCCTAGTTTTTTTTTTTTTTAATTCGTGGTATATCTTTTGGGAATCGCACCATTTGGCAGTATACCTATTGAGAATTCCTGGCTTCTCACACGGCGGTCTGGCACGATCACGACGCTCACACGGTCCACGTCGCTGCACGTGGGGCACCGGCACGGGACGGCGAGGGGGCGCGGGGGGCAGCGGCACGTTTCAGGACCACCACGGACGTTTCGCCAACACACTTCAATTAATATAATGACGTCCACATGACTGACTAAACATACCTACCACTACGACCGTACGTCTCTGTTCTGTATGCAATACTATCGCCGTGTGTGAGAATCGGAAAGATCAGATTGATTTGGAGTTAGATATGGGGTCTGTGACCAAAAGAGCGCAATTATATAAAACGTTTATTTAAAATCGTCATTGAAAGCTCACAAATCGTCACTAAAGTAACAACAATTTTGGGCAACGCAGTGTTGACAACCGAAAAAATAATTATTGTACAAGTAGGATAATTTTGACAGATATATGACTTGTAGTAAATTTGTACATAAAATGAAACAATATACGCAAGAAGAATTAACTAATTAATTCCGATGAAGAAATTGAAGACAAATAGTTATTTACTTTACAAGTTGGCAAAGGCATTCGATAAAATTATCACACTCAGCCTTCGGTTTCGTGTGCTAAAATTTATCTCGTGGGTAATTCCACCTTGCCCACGTGTGAAGTATAACGTTTTATCCAACATCTCTTATTAATGCAAAATTTATTAAAGAAATATTATTTGACAGTGACATATGCCTTAAATTTTTTAATTAAAATGTCAAACAAAGTTACCAAGGTGTTGTGTGTTATTATTATTGTTATAAATAAAAAAATACTCACTAGTGACTTTTCTCAAAATTATACCCACTAGTGGGTAATCTGTTACTTTCCTTGTTTAAAATCGCTATAGTTATAGAGCATTTATTGAGAGGTGTTGGACAAACAAATAATTTTGAGTGTTATTTACGATAACTTCAATGTTCGAGGTTGGCAACACTGAGTGCCAGTTCCAACTTTTTTTTTATGTAACTCTATATAAATTGAAGAGTATCTACACTTTTAAAAAGTGTTATTAAATTGTTATTCATTGAGCCACAATAATTTTTTTAAATGTTGTGACGTCATTGTACAGGTGTTCATGGATCTCAAACAGTAGAGACTGTAAATAATTGTAGTCACATAAATGTTATATTTTATAGTTTTGAAAATTATTTAAATGGAATTAAAATAACTTTTCGTGGTAAGTAATTAAAATATACATGAATTCCATTTATTTCAGGAAGAAACATAAATAAACTGTAAGATTATTTTAGTTAAATGTTTGATTACCACTGATAAATTTTGCTAACCTATGTCATTCAATAAGTCTTTAATTTCGTTGAGTCGACCTAAAATAATATTTATTAGTCAGAAATAAATAATATATGTATGTAAGAATTCAAAGTAAAACAAAAAAAACCATCAAATTAGTTGCCAACTATTTTGACACTTCGACAATCTGACAGCTCAATAATAAGAAAAGTACAAAGAATTCGAAACTCAAATATCTCAATGACTAATCATATTTTTTAAACTTCTATTATATCTAGTACGATGTTTTTAGGTCTAGTCATAATATAAATGTCTTATTTGCCATTTTGGGACTCTATTAAACGACCCCATTGATCTAAGAATCTCATGATCCATAGTCGATAGATCGATACCGAGCTTTTTACCCCATAAATATTGTAATAACAATTGTAAAACTAAAACAATTTAAAATGACTCATACAACGCATAAATGATACAAGTAATATGTAATCTTAATCTGAGAGTAATACGTGACTCACGTATAAACAGTTATATTAATTAATAAACATTAAATATTGAAAACGGTTATAAATTCATATAAACAAATTTATAGTGCCATTAATACTCTCATAAGCGTTTAATATGCGTTATTAACTTAATCGTAATGCACTAATAAAGTTATGAATATTAAAAAGGTAAAAATGCTCATATGTAGCTGGAGACTCGAGCGATGCGTCAAGCTGGAGACCCGAGCACTGGATACGAAATCAGAAACATAAAATTAACTTCTTTCTCCCGCACATTGCTGTAGATTTGAAATGTGGCGTTTATAAATATAAAGGGCCTATTCTGTAACTCATCTGTTATTTTTAACGGTCTGTTACAAATTTTTATTCATTAAGCCACAATGATTTA
Source organism: Poecilus cupreus (assembly GCA_963942605.1). Lineage (NCBI taxonomy): Eukaryota > Metazoa > Arthropoda > Insecta > Coleoptera > Carabidae > Poecilus > Poecilus cupreus. Next base: position 2,553,996 of record OZ012721.1, on the reverse strand, counting down.
CTGGATAAAAATAGAATCAGCTGTGAGAAAAAGTTTCCAATGAAAGATGTTAGCAAAAATATTTGGAATATAAAATGTTATTTTCACTTTTCTTGTACATGCTTCTAATTTTGAGAAAAACTAAATTATATATTTAAGAATATATTTCAATAATCTTAGTTACAATGGGAACAAAAACTAAAACATTTTTAATATCTATGTGTCAAACGTGTCAAATAATTGTGAAGTGTCAAAAATATGTGTCTTGTGAAATATTTTAATAGTATATTATGATACAAGTGTATAAGTAAGCTTTTAAAGCACGTACGACGAGTTTAAGAGCACGACGCGAAGCGAAGTGCTTTTAACGTCGCTAGTGCTTTAAAAGCACTTATACACGTGTGTCACACGCTATTTTTTTATTATACCTGCATCATAACCTGGGAAAAACTGGAAAGCAATATTTTGATTTTGATTCAAATCATAATTTTGCGTGTGACGTTTGACGTATGTCGTTTACATGGAGATTGGTTAGCATTTATTGTTTACGTTTACAGTTTTGATAGATATTAGTAGTAATTATTTTTGTTGCTTAGCAACCTTTAATGCACTGCGTGTTTTAATCTTGCGTTTGCGAACGCTGTAGTGTATTTTAAACACGGATTATGATGCAGGTATAATAAATAAGTAATATTTGTATTATTAGTTAGAAAATTTTGAAGACTAGATATTAATTGATTTCTATTTTGAAATAAATTCATAGTTACAATGATCACAGAAAATTAAACAGGTTTAACATCTATATGTCAAAATAAATTCATACGCAAGGCATAAGTCATACGTGTTCAGTTTTTATTTGTATAAGAAAGTAGTGTGGTGCCCACACCAGATTTTTTTGTTAAGCAGTACATATTTTTTGTCATAACTACCACCATTAACTCACCCAAGGCGGTGTCTAATCCTCTCGCTGGCTGGCAAGTGACTCCGCACTGGTGTCGACAGCATTTCGAGGTGCCAGGACACTGGGAGTCCCCGCGACAAGCCTCCAAACACGCGGCGTCGAACGGCGAGAGAGTATCAGGTGCAGGACACTCGCCCGCCTTTGTAAAGTTTGCAGCCAGGCACTGCTTCACGCACTGCAACATCAACATGAAAATAAAATAGTTTTTGCAATACCTGTTCTGTAAGTTACCCATTAATAACAAAATTTAAACACAGTAAGTGGAACTTTTATTGCACAATTGGTTTTCATGGTTACATCATTTACTTACCGTCCACGGTGGATGGTAAGTGAAACTTACCGTTCATGGTGGACGGTAAGTAAATATATATCATTCAAATTTTATTTCTAACCTCAATCTGACAACTGTTAATTTTGATACCTATTTTTCCTTTTCTTATATTTACGCAGATATTGCAAAAAATATCTTACTAACCTCGAACTGTAAGTGATTTTTTAGGTCTCGAATGTTTAGGAAATCTAGACGCTACGGGTCTCGACATCCCAAACTACGTTCTCGACCTAAAAACTATCATTTCACGGTACGTAATATTCTATTATTACGAAAACGAATCACGGTTACCGTAGAAAAAATTGTCAGGTTACCGGTAAGATTTCGGAGCTCGGTTCCTGAAATTTGTGGTACTTTCACCACGGGAATCGTGCACAGATGGCGGTTAGCGCAGTAAACTTCTGTCAAACAACATGTCAACCGTCATTGTTGAAATCAAACTATTCTTTATCGTCTCCATCTGAATTACTACGATCGGTTAAAATAAACTCGTTAAAAGTATACCACGTCTTCATTTTACAATAAATATGTGAAATCAAACATTAACATAATCATGGTGTTCCGTTTCTTTACCGTAGAAGTGGTAAAACCACAACCGTGGTAAAACCTTAACCTCTCACTGGGTCGTTTTCGGAATATACTATAAATCACAAATATATCATACTTTGCTGTTGCAGATCTCAGTCAATAATGGCATGTTACTAGCACAGTATAAGAAATCACACAGTAGCGACACTTCCAATATTTCATGATCCCAATATTTCAGTGGTGCGCTACTGAAAAAATGGCCGCTCAGTGTCCGCTGATAGGAGAGTATATTATGTCAGTTATATCTGTCAAATATCAAGTATTTCTTTCATGTTAAGATCATAAAAAGTGTGCAAAACAGAGAGGTCAACTTATTTGTACCATGAAAAATTATAGGAACTTTTTTATAGCGCGGGTAAAATAATATAATAAAATCTGATGTGTCCAACACATAACCTCCCGTCCAACAGTACAAAGTAGTATTTGATGATACAGAAAAATACCTTCTTATTTCAATATTTTCTATTTAAATTTAAAAAATTTAATTTTATTTCGTATACTTTTTTTTGACATATATTTCACTAAGAAAACAGAATCACAATCACAATGAAGTGTCAAATTTCGTAAAAATTGAAAATTTATAAGTGTTTCCGTGTTGCAGATGGAATGCAAGATTTATAAAATTTAATATCTTTTATGTAAAATTAAATAGATATTCTACAATTTTCAAAATGCTACTTCCGGTTGATCAATTTTATCCAAAATTTAATCAGCTCTTCATATAAATAAGAAGCAAAAATACACAAAATTGTATTCTTTTGGTATTATAGTATTTGAGTTATGCGAGACGAAAAAAATCAATACAGAACACACACACACACACACACATATATACATGCATGTATACATACATACATACATACAAACAGACATCATGGCGAAAATAGTAATATCTACCAAGAGGTAGGCGGGAAATAAAAACCTAATAGGTCTTCAAATAAACTACCACTTCCGGTTGATGTATAGTTCCCAAAATCTAATCAGATCGTTGTATAAACATCTAGAATATAAAACTGAAATTTAACATTGATACTTCATTAAATTTTTAGATATCTTTAGACAAGAAAATCGTCACACACACACACACACACACACAGACGTCATCGTAAACACATAGATAAACTTCACATTTCAGAACCCAATATAAAGTCAGCTAAAAATAGAGAACATATATTACTAAATTGAATTGATAAATTTGCGTCATATAAAATTGTGAATATTGAGTTAATTTATAAAAAGCCGTTCAAACCCTTTCAGTTCTTAACAAAGTACTGACAGCTTTCCAAAAAAACTGCCGCGGTCGTTTTTCTCCATTTTCATAGCGGATCTTTCAAGTTTTAATTCGGTTTGGCCGATATCAAGCTGCTGCTATAGTGCGGCATAATAATTGAAGATCGCCCGCCGTTCTGTTTTTTCTCGTCAAAGTGTTTCGAAATTGATCAGTCTTTTGTTTCGTTTTTCGCTTATTAGCGTCGTCGTTTGTTTCTCGCAAGCGGCCAGATTGCTGCAGACAAAAGACAAACGAAACTTTGACATAATCGTCCTGAGACATTTTTGACTTTTTTGCCGGCCTGTCATCGACAATGATAAATCTACTTGTAAACGGGTTTCTGATGGCTGCTTCTGATAAAAACTAATTTAATTACAATGCTTACTTCAACTTGTTGATGTATGATAAACATTGTGGATAAATTATACATAATTTTGTTAGTTTTATGGGAAATTTATGGGAATAATAAACTTTATTTTACTGATCTGTAGATATGAGAAAAACATTATTTTTATATGTAATACAATAGTTATTTGTATCACAGCTATTTTAGAGTGCGAGTTTATTTTGATAGGACGAGCCGTAGGCGAGTCCTACAAATACGAGCACTTGCAAAATAGTTTCCAACCGAGGGATACACAAGATTTTTCGCGCCAACATTTATGTAAATTTAATAAATAAATTTAATTTATTATTCATTTTCTTAATGACAGTGAATTTTTTTATGTTGCTAACTTCACAATATTTGAATGTCAATTATGTTTATTTTCCAATATCATAACCAAAAATATCTACATATTTTTATTTGGATTTTACACTGCAAATTCAATTATAATTAATTACAAATATGTTTAAAATCCATAAATATTATGTTTTCTTGTATTACAAGTACTCAATTGTAGATATATTGCAAAAATATTTTTAAGTCAATGTAATACGTTGATATTTCTAGCGTCAGAAGTTAGCTAAAATTAGTGAAGTGATGCCAACATATAACCATAAAAAGTTAGCAATTTTTGTCGAACTAGTTCGACAAAAGCATGATTTCCGACCGCTTTAGAGATATGTAATTGTGTCAATGTCGGACGGCGGCGCGAAAAATAAATAAATACGCAGATCTCGAGAAGTGATCTATTTTCGCGCATGTAATACGGTCACCAACCGTCAAGTCATGCCACCCAAAGGTGTCAGTGAAGGGAGAACCACGGGGGTAAAGATGTAAAGACCCTGTGTATAAGAAATTCATGTGTTGCCCACAGCTGTTTTCTTTCAGTCGAAACATGATGAACAAATGACTTAGGTCATTGTCCGAAAAATAAATGACCTGTCATTTAGCATCACTTCAATTCAATGAAATTATATTCTGAATTATTTAGTCGAGTTTAAATAATTTATAAGTTTTTAAATTAACAAATCAAAGGAACTGAAACGAAAATTTACGATAGACTTCAGCAAGAAATTATAAAGTGAAATCTGAAACCGCGATTAAGTTACAACGGTTATATCTAATCGCTCTGTAACATCTGGTGCTAGACGTGGTTACCGCCAATAACCGATGCAGTTGGTGTAGTTTGTTTTGATTTCTAATGAGTTGTCTATACGACGATCGCCATATGAGAGGGTAATTATGGGATCTCTGGTCAAATAACAATTTTTTTATGTGACACTAGACAAAAATTAAATACCCGAAGTTTTTTAAATCGATTATTTTTTGACGTTTCTCTAAACCAATGAAATGCTATATTGTATGTCACGTGTCTGCGTTTTGACCAATCCTGTCATTATTATATTGAGAATAATGCTCTTGTGATTATTCCCGGCAATTTTCTCTGTAGCTTTTTTGTTTTTGTTGACAGATGTCAAATGTCAGATAGTTATCATCAACACAAGTAAAAATGAGCAAAAAAGATGACGTGCCTGATGATGAAATCAAAAAATAATCTAATTAAATATAACTCGAGAGTTCAATAAATTAGAAAATAATTCTCCAGTATCTTTCTCAAACTTGTCGCCATTTGGCAATAGCCACTCAAGCCCTACAGGCTTTCGTGGCTATTGCCTGGCAACAAGTTTTCGAAAGATCTGTCAAATAATTTTCAATTTATTCTCACTCTTTTGTTATATTATTACTGACAATTTAACTCCAATATGAAATAAGCCAGAAAAAACAATTTTATCGTTTAACAAAAGATAAATAAGAAGATAAATGATACCGAGTGATACCCCCCCCACCCCCCAAATTAAATAAGTAGAATAAGAATATAACAGGTATTTTTTAGAAGTTTATTTTTCGAATTGGCAATACATTTTCCAGCGACAGCCAATTTGACAGCTGACAACTGTTTTGTGCTCATAATGAACAACGTTAACCTAAAAATAAGTGTAACATTTCATATAATATAATGTAACTATCTTCAATGCAGTATTTATTCACTGAAACTCCTATAGTAGGTACATAGCTATTCACCATTTACCGGTGTTCTTACTAGCGAGAACTGGGAGTTAAAAATATCAACCATGAAATATAACTATAAAACAAGATATAAAAGCCATCAGTCGCGGACAAACAGCTGAGTCCTTTACGGGATTTAACTTCCGGTTAGTATTTGTGCACATTGCCATCACATAGGTAACACACCTAAAAGGCAAAGACCACATACGTACATATGCGCCGGTATAATTCAGCAATTATGAAGCCGATGTCATTCGCCGGCCATAATTGGGCTAGACGCTAGACAAAAACACGTACCGTTCATTTTTAATTTATTAAACGTGTTCGTTCAATGTTCCCACAGTGCATTGCGCCCAAGAAACATGATTAGTTTCATTGGTTACTCGCTCGTGTTGCTAATATTCCATAGATAACGCGGGGTTAAATAATATGAAGGTTGTAACATAAATAACTATATTAAATTCAACTACACTCATAAAAATAACTTCTTGTTTCAAGAAAATTTTCAGTAATAATATAACAAGAGAGTGAGAATAAATTGAAAATAATTTGACAGATCTTTCAAAAACTTGTTGCCAGGCTTACGGGCTTTCGTGGCTATTGCCAAATGGCGACAAGTTTGAGAAAGATACTGCAGAATTATTTTCTAATTTATCGAACTCTCGAGTTATATTTAATTATTTTTTGATAATACCTATTTGACATTTGCCATCTGTCAACAAAAACAAAACAGAGAATATTGCCGGGAATAATTACAAGAGCATTATTCTCAGTATAATAATGACAGGATTGGTTAAAACGCAGACACGTGACATACAATAAAGCATTTTATTGGTTTAAAGAAACGTCAAAAAATAATCAGTTTTCCATTTCTGTGCATTCGTTGAAGAAAATTTTATTTCTTACAATATGATTAGGTTCAATTCAAAAAAATATGAATCTTGAAAATAAATTTTTATTTATCTTCTTTTTTCTGCATTGAAAGAAAATGAATATATTTTAAATTTTGTTTATAAAAATAATAAAAAAGAAGTCGTTTTAATTTTTAACAAAACGTTTTTATTTAAAACGATATCATTTTCAATTAAAACTAGTTCTGTTCAAATGGGGTCATACACTAATTTTTATTTTATTTTTTTGTTTTCAGTAAGTTTGAGTAAAATTATAAATATAGATACTAATTTTTATATTAAAATGCATTTAGTTATTAAGATACGATTTTTTGAAATTGGCATCCCATTTAAAATTTTTTGCTTGTGACGTCATCTTGTAATTCTATGAAACATGCTCTTGCGGAGAGCAAGGAACTACACCAACTGTCAAATTGACTGTTATCTGTCATTGTTATTTACTGAGAGGTTTCTATAAATATAGTTTATTCACATTATCTGGACAAAATAATATAACAAATATAATAAACATAAGTTTAATTTGAAAATCGTTGTTAACTGCAACATATGACTTGAGATGACAGGTGTGATAATGAGACTACCGACATTACCGACATGCGACAAGATATAGTACAACAAAGCATTTTTATTTTAACACGTCCTGAACTCTTTGTCTAAAAACGTTATAATTAACGAATACCTAATTTAATTTATCGGAGTGTTCATTTTAATAATAGGCAATATAGAAAAGTGCTATCGTTGTTACCATTTTTTCATAAAACTTATAAATTCCAAGTTTCGTTCACATATCTTTTCTAGTTCATGAGATATTGCGCACACGGACATCCATCCATCCATCCTCACACACAATCATCATTGAGAAATTGGTCTTAACGGATTCAGTGGACGTCAAAATATGTACAATATAGAAAAGTGCTATCATTGTTATCAAAGCCATTCATTTTCAACAGTGCAAAAAATAGTGTATATACCACAGGACTGAAGTGCCTTTAATCCCTCAGGTGATTTCACCCTCGGGATTGAATCATGTACTTCAGCCCCTTGGTATATAAACTACTATTAAATCGTTTATTGCATTGGAAGTAAGTTATATTTACATTAATAGCAGTGAGAACTAGTAATTAATACCTTACCTACACCATTAACATTCACATTCACTCATTCTCATACACCGTGTTCACCGCTTGCAAATAAAAAACAAAATCTACATAAAACAAATGTCACTTGATTATATTTATAGCATGAAGTAATAACAAAGAGACACTACAACATAGCTTCGAAGTTCAACGCCACAAATATCATTTTCCTCTCTTAATTCTTCATTAAAATGATAATTAAATGTTGTATATTAATGCTGCTATTTTGTTGCTGTGGGCATCCATAAAATCTTAATAATCCTGGCGACCTGTGCGGCAAAATTCCGTGAAAAAATATTGTTGTTTAATTGAAGTATCACAGCGGTGAGAATATTGTTGTTTTTGACTATAGATGATCACATTAGGTTCTTATTTGAAAAAGAAAATGATCTATTGGTCATAACTCTTACAGTGCTGTTCAACATAATGAAGATGTTAATTCACAGCTAGAGATATCAAGGTTTTACTTCAACTGCGTTTATACCGGGTACCGGGTGTTCAATGGAGGGTTATACAGAAGCAAATTTTCGTGCTGCCATCTATTGATGTGTTCATTGAACTACGATGAAATTCACGTGGGCGAAACACAAACAAAACGCTGTCAAAATGACAGTTCTTACAATGATGCTAAATATGAAAAATAAAGTGTGTGTATGGTTTGTGCAACAGTGACTTCCTTCATTACTATAAAGAATATATGGCCAGTGTTAAATTTATTAAGTTTCCTAAATAATAAACTTCAAAAATAAAAACATAACCTTGTTAAAACACCATCTCAAACGTCAAAACATGGATGTTTGTATTATAAACTTTCATCTCAACTTTTACCTCATCTTTCTCTTTCTTGCCTATGACGTCAAAATCATAACCCTCCATTGAAATGTAGCGTGTAGGGATTTCAATGCTCCTTTGTACCTCCCGCCACATCCTGTAAGGAAGGTAGAGGAATGGGGTCTTTCACCATTTGTTTCTATTTATTTTTTATGAACTTTTATTTAAATTGAAGACTACCTACATAAAAAGTCTTAATTGTTATTCATTAAGCCACAACGATTTTTTTTAAATGTTGTGACGTCATTGTAGATGTGTTGCTGGATCTTAAACAGTACAGATTGTAAATAATTGTAGTCATATATTTTTTTATTTATTTTATTATTATTATTACAATAAAACAGAACATTTATGTAACAAAAATTATTTAAATTTCTACTGTTTGAGATCCGCCAACACCTCTATAATGACGTCACAACATTTTTAAAAAATCGTTGTGGCTTAATGAATAACAATTAAGACTTTTTAAAAGTGTAGATAGTCTTCAATTTAACTAAAGTTTCATTTTAAAAAAATGGTAAAAGACCCTATTATGTTAAAAATTCGGTAGTGAGTTTTTAGTGGATAAGCATCACGTTTTAGGGTCCCAGAATACGATTTTACTACTGTGTGTGTTAATCTGTTTCTCTGTCTGTCTGTGTGGATCTCTAGAGTTTTCTCAAAAACTACTACACAGAAAATTTTGATAATCTGTTTATATCAACTGCATCTTTTTGGGAAGAGCTTATTAGTTTTTGATAAAAATCCAATAAACGAAAGTGGTAGTTTACTTGAAGCTCTATCCAGTTATTTTGAAATATCTCAGTAAATTATGGTTAAATGACAAATTCTGTTATTAGAATAATGTTTCAAACATTATTATCTAGAATTATTGTTTGAAACATTAAATAAACTAATATTATTTTCAAACCAATAAATATAGTGATAAAGTGTAATATTTATATTGCATTTCATATTTTAGCAATTAAAATAAATAGAAAAACAATTTATTTTAGTTTTATTTCTTATTTACTTTACATTATATTTAAATATTGCCTTTCTAACAAATGGCCGCCGCGGCTTCACTTTTTTTTTTTTTTATTACGAAGATGGGAGGCGGACTAACTACTATGGTCATATGCCGCCTCATGAGAGGATGATTGTGAATTTATGTAAACATCACAAACGACCATGCTCTTCAGTGGGATTCGAACCCACGACCTCTGGCGTGCTAGGCTAGTGACATAGCCACTACGCCACCGAGATCGGCGCGGCTTCACTTATCAAGTAGTTTGTTTATATTGAGTTCGATATCTAGTTTGTATATAAATATCGGTGGTACAAACACATATTTCTCCAAATATGACTTAAAATTGTAAATTTTTTTTATTACATTTCTTTATAATATTTGCGCCAGGAAACCCATTGCAGCAGAGCGCATCGTCATATCTCTAATATTTTTCGAGATATGACGATTTTTTATATTTTCCGAAGAGCAACTTTGAGGGCCTGTAACTCGAAAACTATACAAGATATCGAAAAATATCTCCAGTTTTGTGCTTGTGTCATTTATAATAAATTAGTAAATTTTGAAAATTTTGAATTTTTTTTGAATTTTTTTTCAAAATATCGATTGGGGATATCTCGACAAATATGAAAGATATAGACTTGCAGTGTACACCAATCGATTCAGCTCGACGAAATACATAAATCCTGAAAATTTCAGAAAATTCGGACAACCGATAGAAATGTTAGAGCAAAAAGTCTGAAAATGGCAAAATTCAGTTCAAACGTCAAGGGGTAACACTTGACTTTTTGGACAAAAAAAGCCATTTTCAGGCTTTTTGCTCTAACTTTCCATCCCGTAAATTTTAAAAATATCAAAAAAATTCAAAATATTAAAAATTTGCCAATTTGTTATATAAGGCACCAGAAACGCTAAACTGAAGAGAATTTTTAGATATCTCGTATAGTTTTTAAATTACAAGCTCTTAAAGTTGCACTTCGAAAAATACCAAAAATCGACGTATCTCCAAAAATATTAGAGATCTGACGATGCGCTCTGCTGCAATGGGTTTCTTAGCGCTTATATTATAAAGAAATGTAATAAAAAAATATTACAATTTTAAGTGAGGATATTCCGTGGGTTTGAAATTTTTCTATCGGTATGTGAATCTGTATTGAATGATTAATAATTACAGTTTCTGTTATCTGTTTGTTCCCATAGCAAGTAAAATTAGTTTATTAAACATATAATTCAGTTTTGTCAAATGAAGCAAACAAAATCTGGTGTGGCACCGCACTACTTTCTTATACAAATAAAACCAACTGGACACGTATGACTTGTTCCTTGTGTATGATCCATTAATATATAGTAAGCAAAACTTTCTAACTAATAATACAAATATTAGGTACTTACATTTATAATATTTCACAAGACACATATTTTTGACACTTCACAGTTATAAGTATTAAAAATGTGTTCGTTTTTTTCCATTGAAACCAAGATTATTGAATTATATTATTAAATACATAATTTAGTTTTTCTCAAAATTAGAAGCATGTACAAGAAAAGTGCAAATAACATTTTATATTCCAAATATTATTGCTAACATCTTTTATTTGAAACTTTTTCTCTAAGCTAAATTGAATTTATTGTTTTCTGTGCTCCTCTTCCGGTTGTTCAATTTCATTCAAAATCAACTCATTTTTTCATAAAACTTATAAATTCCAAGTTTCGTTCACATATCTTGAGTTCATGAGATATTGCGCACACGGACATCCATACATCCATTCATCCATCCTCACACATAGACATCATTGAGAAATTGGTCTTAACGGATTCAGTGGACGTCAAAATATGTATTTCTGCAAAAATCTCGTCAGCGATTTTTTCGTGATTCCAATACTTCCCTTATACTTTGTTTAAGAAAGTAAAAGGTAAAACAATAAATAGTACTCTAACTAATCATTTTGTTATATAAGTATCCCAAAGAAGTAAAGGCCTCGGTCTTAAATTTGATTGTATTAATGTATCTAGTTACTAATGTATACAACTATTTCTAAAACTGAAGATATGTCGCTTGCATTTCCAACGTAGCACAGGTTTTCCATACGTATCTTCACGGCATTTGAATGATGATAATTCGCTTGTGTAATGTCATCATTATAAAGTCATGCAGTCCGTGTGAGAGGCACAAGAGCTCGGCCGCTGAAGCGATCTGGCTGGACGCTGCTCGTTTAGCTTAAACGATAACACGCGGTTTAATTAATTGCAATTAATTAATAATCCCAGCGGACGCTGGCCGGCCGAGCAGCCAGCTAAGATCGTGTTTCTCACCAGATGTTCGGTTGTTGGTATTTTGTAGGATGTACACAGAGACGGCTGGAGATATTTGGAAGTGGAAAATTGTGGACTGAAATTGTTGTGCCATTAAATCGTACAGAAACAGCTGTGAATGTACATACATACATAACATCACGCTATGTCCCACTCAGTGGGGTAGCACGAACCCAGAAACACAGTCAACCAACAATCAATTTCCTCCAAACATTCCTATCCTGACACACGACTTTCGCCTAGTCCACATCCATAGTGCGATTCATACATGCTCGTTTATTCTTCACACTCGGAATTATTCATTCACGCAATAAACCATCAATCATACCCAACCACTTATTCCTCAGACGCCCACACAATCGTTCACCTTCAATCTCACCCGCATATACTAGTTTCATCAACCTTTCATTCGACATTCGCTCAACATGTCCAAACTACCTCAACTGACTCACTCCCACTTTCTTAATAACATTCTTCTCAATCTCACACTCACCATACACCAATGTATTCCGGACACTATCACTTTCCTCTCAAATATATCATGCCTACAGCAGTTATAATTCGTTCATGCTTCTTCATCCTTACCCAACATTCAGAACCATACATCAATGTAGGCACTAACACACCATTATAAACACTCAATCGAGCATCTCTAGATACATTCATGTTTCGAGCAAATGTACCCAGATCACCCAATACCTTGCACCCTACAGACACCCGCCTTTCAATCTCCCAACCAATATATCCATTGTAAATTTTACGGTTGTTAAGTATTATTAGTTAATATTGACAGATATATTGTGTTAAATTAACAATTTGAACAAATATGACAATTTGTTAAATTAATATTTTGTCAATTATGAATTTTTAACAAGAAAAATTGTTGTTTCTATTTATTTGCTAGATTTATACAATTTAACAAATAGACTCGTAATTAATAACAAGTAAATATATAGCTAACTTATCAATTTGAAATTGTTAAAGAAAGTTTATATCCTTTGTAACAACTTAATTCGTTTTAATAACTATGTTTTATTGTTCTGCTTCAATATAATTACTAAAATATTTAATCAAAACACATAAAAATAAATGTTAATAATTCACCAATATATTTAGTTATGAAATACACAAAAAAAATTTGTTACTTGCTAACAAATTTGAAACTTGTTACCAAATTACCAAAAATTAACGGTGGATAGATAGATTCATTCTGGTTTTACACCATTCACTGAAACATTACAACCAGGCACAACACTAAATCATTACTTTCTTATTTTACAAAATATACTACTTTTTAAACTAGTGGTACAAATAACTATAATATAAAGCTCTGCTTTAAATTAGAAATCAAGTGTAACATTTACAACATTAGTTTTTCTCGTCCATTGTTATCCGGACTTTACATCATCATAACGAAGTGCGCATGTGCAGTTTAATATTTCTTCAATTGTTCACACAACTTAATAAATACTGTTCTGACACCTGTAACAATCCCGCGTTTATAAATTGTAACAAATCCGGGCCTGGCATTTCCTAGTGTGCATTGTGAACGCGCCATTAATATTCATTCTTCGGACAGACATGTGATTAGATTTTTATTTCCTTGTGTATTGAATATACAAGCACAAAATGTAATAAATATTTGAAGCAATTAGATTAATAAATGCGAGGATTATAGCGCTATAAATTAAGTAAATCTTGGACAAGAATTTATCATCACTTTGTTGGTGGACTCTGCGACAGTTCACTGCTACGTTCACTTCAATTATGGTGCAACATTACGCTATAAGTTTGTGTTTGTGGCCAGAGTCGAAAAATAGTTATTTTTTTACGACATTGTAGGAAACCCCACCGTTCTTCTCCCGAAATAGTGAGGGAAATGTGTTGTTCCTCTCTAGAGAGGAAAATATAGAAATGTTACTAATATGAATGTTATTTACAACAAATATAATACAAAAATTATAATTAAATTCCTAATTTGATTGAAAATCCTTATTTTAGTGATATACATATTTTAAATTATCCTATAATTATGTCTTATATTTTTCTTTTTCTTATTAAATCACAATTTGACAACTTATTAAAGATATTTAACATTGGTTCATTGGCAACACTGCTACACCGCCTTGTGTCTGATAACCTAACTTTTAACGTGTCAGGCTGTCAGTTGTCTTCTCAAAGTATATTTTAGTTCCGAGCAAATCGTTTTTAGAAACATGTCGTGAAAAAAATGTTGTATCTAACACGAGAGGAAAGCTTTTCTTCCATTCTCGTTCGAAATGCCTCATGAGCGCAGCGAGTGAGGCAAACTTCGAACTCGAGGGGGGAAAAGAAGCGCTTTCCTCTCGTGTTAGACACAACATTTTTTTTGCCTTGTTCCTTGGGTATTTTGACAATTATTTGACACAGATGTTAAACCTATTTAATTTTTTTTATCTCATTGTATCTATGATTTTATTTTAAAATAGTTACTTACTAATTAATATGTAGTCTTAAGTAATTTCAAGCTAATATTGCATCTATAATATTGTAAACAACTCATATTTTTGACATTTCATAATGATTTGACATACAGATTTTAAAAATGTTTTAGTTTTTGTTCACATTGTAAGATGTAAGATTATTGAAATATATTATTAAATTTTAAAAATATAATTTAGTTTCAAAAATGTAATTTATTGTTTTGTGTGTCCAGTAAACTTCCTCTTTCGGTTTTTCAATTTCATTCAAAATCAACTCAGCTTTTCATATTTTCATGATTCATGAAACCTATACATTCCAAATTTAGTTTACATATCTTATCTCGTTCATCCATCCATCTTCACACACAGACATCATTGAGAAATTGGTCTTAACGGATTCAAAATATATATTTCCGCAAAAATCACGTCAGCGATTTTTTTCATTATTCCAATACTTCCTTATACTTTGTATAAGAAAGTTAAATCAACGGTTAAAAAATGTCGTTTTTGACATTTGTTATAATTGAAAAGTAAATTTTTTGAAGGGATGAGCGTTTCTTGATATTGGTGGTCCGTGTTCCTGCATCATTTGATAAGAAATCTATGGCGGGAGGTATTGTGTTGCCCACAAATTAATAATTATTTAGTTCTTCAGTGCTAGTAACCTAACTTCTTAATCGGTTATAATTATCTACAACACATATTTGCAACATTGTAAATAAATTATCGCATTAATTTAATTTATTAACACTTTGATGGGGACTGCGTGTTTAATTATGTATAATTGTGTATGAATAATTAGAGCAGTATTTTTATTGATCTAGGGTCGAGGTCAGGTCTGTTTGTTCTATCTTTGTAGTAAAGTCCAAGATTAAGACATTTCATTATGTAAATTAGCTTTTTTATAAGTTATACAAGAAATGGAGACAGGAATTAAGTTTATGTAAATTTATTACTATAATTTTGAAAAGATTTATATTTACTGAAAAAAGCTTTCAGAACTCATGGTATATAAATAACAATAACTGGGTATAAGTTCTTTGCTGTCGAAACGTTGTGTTAATAAAAAATTTTACAGAACTTATACCCAGTTATTGTTATTTATTTATATTTACCTCAGTGTTTCTAAAATTATGAGGAATATTTTGAAATCTTCTGGATTTTTCGGATGAATATAATAGGTTCTGTAATAAGTACGTTAACCATTATGCCATTTCATAATGGTAATTAAAAAAAAAATCTGTAGGCACCACAATACCTCCCGCCATAGATTTCTTATCAAACAATACAAACGTTCATTCCTAAAAAAAATTAGTTTTCAATTATGACACATAAAAAAAAAAACATATTTAAGACTTTTTTTTCAAAAAGCACAGGTTAGCAGATTTATACGAAAATGCAAAAATATATTTTTTTCTGAAACCGGAGCGAAAGTACTATTTTCGCGTCTAAAATGAGGAGCGAAAGTAGTATTTCCCTGACTAGTCAGGAAAAGGTTTAAACGTGCTATTACCTCAGAAACATAATTGTAATTGTCCGACTGGCTTCGCTCGTCGTTCAAACTTACATGCTCAGTACACAAAGTATCACATTTACTCTTAATAACACAATATACTATTATCTGGTATATCAAAAATGTTGAAAATAATGCGTTTCCATGGAGAAGGTAAATAAAAATTTCACCGATTTTTTATCCACTTTCATTTCGTCTTCCTTCCTATTTTATCACTGATTAAAATGTTTTCAACTGTAATTACACAAGAGCTTTTTATTTTGCCGGATAAATTTCTGTTTGTCACGAAACCTTGTTACCTAGCACTTTGACAAGAAAACTGTTTTAATAAAATCTCGACACCGGAGGTGGAGTAATTTTATTTTTTAAACAATTTGTGAGTCAAATTTCTGTCAGGTGACAAGTTTGAGTTGTCAAACTGAAATTTATCCGAAGAAAATAAAATGCTCGAATGTAATTCGGCGAGATAATTTAACGACATTATTTATGAAAAGGTTTATTTAAAAGTGCAATTGGTGAAAATACAATTATTATATATCATATTTTTAGACATATAATGCAAATGACATTAATGTAGTTAGTATTTTAATCTGGTTGCTAGGAGAAAGGTAAATAACGTTTTATCACTTTCAAAAAGTTACCTTCCTATTTATCCGCAGTCAAAACAATAATAGTTATTTACTTTACAAGTGAGCAAAGTAAGGAATTACCCACGAGAGAAATTTTAGCACACGAAGCCGAAGGCTGAGTGTGATAATTTTATCGAGAGGGTAATTCCACTTTGCCCACGTGTGAAGTATAATGTTTTATCCAACAACTCTTAATAAATGAATAATTTATTAAAGAAATATTATTTGACAGTGACATATGCTTTAAATTTTTGTAATTAAAATATCAATTTAAGTGGTTACCAAGGTGTTGTGTGTTATTATTATTGTTATAAATAAAAAAATACTCACTAGTGAATTTTCTTAAAATTATACCTACTAGTGGGTAATCTTTTACTTTCCTTGTTTAAAATCGCCATAGTTATAGAGCATTTATTGAGAGGTGTTGGATAAAATTGGTTTTTCTTTATGACTTACTTTATATTGCCGTTAAATTATCAGTAGTAAACTGTGGTTATGATGTTTATAAATGTGTTTTTTTTTATACTGGAGTTGAATATCAGCAAAAACTAATAAGCTTTTTCAAAGGGGATACAATTGATATATACAAAATAAAAATTTTCACTGTATTAGTTTTTGATAGACCGTAACTTCAGAGATCCACACAGACTGACAGACAGACACACACACAGACATCATCGAGAAACTAATAAAATCGTATTCTAGAGACCCTAAAACGTGCTCATACACTGAAAACTCACCACTAAATTTTTAGCATGTTTCGTATAGTACCCTTACAGGATTTGGCGGGAGATAAAAACAAAAAGTTGTTTATCACCCCATTGTACCTCAAGGGTTCATGGGTTATGTTTAGGGCCCCAACACCGTCTATAAGCAACGATGATATCATTGCTATCACGATATCAAATGTAAAGTGTAGCTATATTTAGCATAGACCGATCACAATCCCTCTGTAGATAAAATCAGTGTAGGAGACGCGAATGATAAACGACAATAGCGATTGCAGTGCCCTCTAATTAGTATAGTGTTAATAGGCCGCACTTCTCTCAAAGATGAAGTTTATCAATGCACTGCGGTACCCGGCGCGGCGGTTCGACGCGCCGCTTATAATCATTCAGATACCCGGGTTTTAATTGGGTGTCAAATAAAAAATCTTTTGTGTTTTTGTTTTGTTTTGATGTAGATAAAGCAGGTAAATTATTAGTAAGCAACGAAATTGTTTGAAATTAATTCTTTTGTTTAGCATTTGTTAACATAAAATATAAACGTACTTATAATAAAAGTTTAAAATAGTTTCTATAACACTGTTTTGGAAACTGGGCATTCCACTACTAAAAACTGTTATGGAATCACTAACATTCCATACGCGGCGTATGGAATATTTTCGACGAATCAGAGCCGCATATTAGCGCGACATATGAAGTATCTTGATTCAGTTGCTATGGTTACGTCTGTTTGTTTTAATTTGATTTATTTGAGTTTGACGTTTTCAATAGTTTTATATTTGTATTTTTGTATAATTTCCAAAACCTTTTTATAGAAAGTATAGTCTACAACATGTAACGGAATGGCCTATCCCACGCTCGCAAACCGTAGCCCTCGCCTTTGGCTCGGGCTACAAACTTTTTGCTCGCGTGGAATATGTGCCATTCCATTACTTGTTGTAGAATATACTATTATGTATCAAGGCACTGAAGTTCAATTTTGCATCACGAATATGGAATTTAGTTGCCGAGGCCCGTAAATAAACCATGTGAGTGATAAAAAAGAACTTCAGTGCCGAGGTACATATTAAGTTTTATTTGAAATCTAAAATTCGAAAAAACTGTAAAAAAAATACAATATAGGTTAAGTTTATACATCTGTCAGTTGTCAATTGAAACTGACAGTCAGTATTGCCAACCTCGAGAAGTGAAGTTATCGTAAATAAAACTCAAAATTATGTGTTTTGTCCTCAATTTCGTCATCGGAATTAATTAGTTAATTCTTCTTGCAAATTTTGTTTCATGTTACGTCCAAATTTACAATAATACGTCAATATATCTGCCAAAATTATCCTAAGTGTACAATAATTATTTAACGGTTGCCAACACTGGGTTGATCAAAATCATCGTATAATTGGTTACTTTAGTCCCAATTCACAATGAGCATAAGCATAAGAACTACATAACATAAAACGTAAAAAATATTACGTATGTTCACAATGAACATAAACATAAATAATGAAATTTAGTTATTTTAGAATATTACGTTGGTAGGGTATAGGGTTTAATCTTGTTTTCTTGTTGGCTGTAGTAGCTGTCATTTCTTAATATTTGTTATAAAATGTCAGAGTCAGAAAACAATTTTGCCGTCTTGGCTTTATTATTAAAACTTAAGTAACTCATGATACTAATTGCAATTTTTATAGAAGACAATGATATTGTCATTGTATTATTATTGTTAAAATTGAGTAACTTTATAAAATTTATGTTTTTGTCATACAGTTAAATGACCCAAACAAATGAATAAACAATATATTAAATATTAAACATTCTTTTAATCAATTTTATATATATTTTATTTGGTCTAAAATACTCAATTAATGGTTGACGTTTGTTAACGAAATGAAACGCATGCGCAATGTTCCTAAAGATACGTAATTTTTACGTAAAGTTGAACCGATTCCAACTTTACGTTTTTCTTACGGATGGTCTTATGTACCTACATAAACGTAAGAAATACATAACGGCATTGTGAACACGGCCATTGAAAACCATTAGCTCAACTTTACGTTTATGTATTTTCTTATGTAGTTCTTATGCTTATGCTCATTGTGAATTGGGACTTATTAGTGACAATTTCTGAACTTTTTAATGACGATTTTTGAGCACTTTAGTGCTGATTTCAAATAAACTATTGTTAATTACAATGATATTTGAGTCTTGAATATAGCAATTATATTCTATTCTAAATTCTATGTACTTCATTTATTATTGAGCTGTCAAATTGTCAAAGTGTTGGCACCGGTTGGCACCTAGGTAATTCGAGGATTCGAGGAACCAGAATTTTCAAAAACAAAATGACATACCCAAACTGGGCAAGGGCGTGATGATATATTTATTTATTATATAATTTTACTACTTTTAGATTGATGGATATTTCAATATGGCAATAATTAAATTAAATAATTAGCACTATTAGTACCCATTTATCTGATGTAGCATAATGAAATAATTAATTTAATTAATTTTGTTAGATGTAGTAGGTGAGTCCTTATTATGTTAATTATATAGTTAATTGAGAAGCATACAAATCCAGCGGTACTAAAAATGTATACTTTAATTTTGCGAATTTCCAAAAAATATTTTTCCTAATAAATTGATGTATCCCCAGTAGAAATGCTCTCTTCCTCCGCTCATGCAAATACAAAATTAATAGCGTTAAATTGTACACTCCGAATCAAAAGTTGATTATTATGATACACAGTAAGTAATATTGGAGTGCAATTTTATGAAAAAAAAATGAATGTTTGAATGTGCTCTTTAAAGTTACACCACTCACGGACGCACATCGCTTTGTCAACCTATATCAACGACATTATTAGAATGCTAAGTTAGCGTTCTTCTATCACTAACAATTTTTATGATTTAGTGTTTCGCATTTCATTCCTGGTACACCACACGTTTGCTTTTCTAATCTACTTTGTACTTCATTAATGTCTTCTTTATTATATTATATATATATATATATATATATATATATATATATATATATATATTATATATATATATATATATATATATATATATATATATATATATATTATTTCTCAGTGTGAGTTGGTATAAATATATTAGGGAGACAAAAAAGTGCAGGGACGTATTTTTACCTCCCGTCTACCTCTGAGTAAGGGAGGTTTTGCTTTTGGGCAAAAAATTGGGTAGTTAGTTTTCAATAAATATATACGTTTTAGGGTCCATACAATACGATTTTACTATTTTCGCCTTGATATCTGTCTGTCTGTCTCTCTGTCTGTCTGTCTATCTGTCTGTCTGTCTGTATGTATGTATGTGTATATGCATGTATGTATGTATGTAAGTATGTGTATGTTTGTGTGGCCAGTACTTTTTTCGTCTCGCATAACTCAAATACTATAATACCAAAAAATATAATTTTGTGTATTTTTGCTTCTTATATTTATATGAAGAGATGATTAGATTTTGGATAAAATTGGTCAACCGGAAGTAACAGTTTACTAGAAGCCTTTAACAGTTTTCCGTGAAAAAACGCGGTTAAATTGAATTTTTCTACAATTTGTTATTTTGATAATTGTATATTATTTAATTTTACATGTTTTTGATTACACTAATTTTAATCATTTTCATTAGATTTAGAGATAATAAAATATAAAGAAATAATTTCATAAATCTTGCATTCCATATACACCAGAAACAATTAAAATTTTTCAATTTTATACGAAATGTGACACATGTGATTGTGAAGGTGTTTTCTTATGTCAAAAAATTAAATAAATATACGAAAGAAAATTAAATCTCTCAAATATAAATAGAAAATAAACAAATAAAAGAAATTTTTCTATACCATCAAAAACTATTTTGTATTGGGCGGGAGGTTACGTGCTGGCCACATCCGATTTTGTACATTTATATAAAATTTTGTCCGATAAGAAAAATGCGTATAAAATATTTTTTTTTTATTTCAGCTGTTCCAAACTGCGGGCGCCATCTTTTAAACAAAACCCTGTCGTGGGAGAAGCTGAACAGCAAAAGGTTGGTGCTACAAACTTTTTATAAATATATTAATAAGTTATATTTATAACTCAAATTTCGATTTATGAGTATTAAAAAATCAGTAATTTAGATTTTTCGCGACATGCCACGGAACTCTATTTTTCTTCTCCCGAAATAGTGAGGAAAATGTGTTTTCCTCTCTAGAGAAGAAAATATGCAAGTGTTACCAATATGAATATTATTTACAATATACGTATTTGTGATATACGAGATACTTTAAATTATCTTACAATTGTCTTATACTTGTCTTTTTCTAGATATCACAATTTGACAACTTTAATTTAGATTTAAGATTGGTTCATTGGTAACGCTGTTACACCCCATTGCGTCTGATAACCTAACTTTTGACATGTCAGTTGTGTGATATGTTATCATGTGTATTTAAGGTCCGAGCAAATCGTTTTTAGAAACATGTCGTGGTAAAATGTTCTGTTTAACACGAGAAGAAAGCGCTCCTTCTACTCTCGCTCAAATTGCCTTACTCGCTGAGGTCATGAGCTCGACAGAGAGGGGCAGTAATTAATTACGTAATTAATTACATATTTCAGAAATGTAATTGTTGATTTAAATTTTCAATTACATTCTAGCAATTTTTCATTGTAATTACAATTACATTGACAATTACTTAGTTTTTCTATTTTTTCATGAACAAAATGACCAATTCCGTTTCAATTTCTAATCAAATAGAAATGGAGATCTTTTTATTTTTACCTCCCGCCTACCTCTAGAGGTAAGGGAGGTATTGTTTTAGGTCAAAAAATTGGGTAGTAAGTTTTCAATGAATAAGTTCGTTTTAGGGTCCCTACAATACGATTTTACTATTTTCGCGATGATGTCTGTATGTATGTATGTATGTATGTATGTATGTATGTATGTATATATGTATATGTGTGTGTGTGTGTGTTGTGTAGTCTGTGGCAATTTTTTCGTCTAGCATAATTTAAATACTATAAAACCAAAAAATTCAATTTTGTAATTTTTGCTTCTTATATTCAAATGAAGAGCTGATTAGATTTTGGATAAAATTGGTCAACCGGAAGTAGCAGTATACTAGAAGCCCTTAATAGTTTTTCGCGAAAAACACGGTTAAATTTCCTTTTTCAACAATTTATGTTATTTTAAAAGTTGTAGAATATTTAATTTTACATGTGTTTTGATTACACTAATTTTATTAATTTCCATTAGATTTAGAGATAATAAAATATAAAGAAATTAGATTTCACAAGTCTTGCATTCCCTGTACACCATGGGAACACTTAAAAATTTTCAATTTTTTACCAAATGTGATACGTCATTTTCATTGTGAAGCTGTTTTCTTCTGCATCCATATTCGTACATAAAAAAGCATAAAAAATATTAAACTAATGAAAGGATATAAAACATAAAAACCATAATTTCACTCAATTCTTACAAATTAGATATTGCAACAAATTACCTAAATAAAAATAATTTAAAAACCCGTTTGAACGTTCATATTTCATTCTGTTTTATCTCTATTCCTCGTAACATCTCTATTACTGCCACCACAAAGCTCTAACGCAACTCCTGTGGCGGCTTATCAACACGCAAACTTATGTTTTTAATTAGCAGATCCCTTTAGGCCTACCGTACCGCCGTGAACACGCACGCGCACGCACTCGACACACGCAACGACGTCGCGTACAGTTAGGAATGCTTGATGCTCGCCGCGCACAAGGAAACAATTAAACATCATCGAGTAAAGAGTAATCCGTGATGTGATTCTTTCATTATTTGGCCAACTGGCTGCTAGGTGCCATGCGGCGAAACTGCGAACTAACTTTGCGTTACTAGTTAATAGGTTTGCTTCAAGTGGTCATTTCTGACAAGTTTGTGACAATTTCACTGCGCCTGAGAAAAATGTAAACAAGTTAACTTTCAAACATAAGCTTAATTTCTTTATTGTAGCTAAAAATGTATGATTTTCTTTATTAAAATTTATATTTAAGGTTAGCTGTCAAAACAAAAAATGAGTATGCACATGCGCTTCATTCCATTCGCCATTCCAGTCTATGTGTCAAACTTAACTTGTTTACATTTTTCGTAAGCGCAGTGAAATTGTCACAAACTTGTCAGAAATAACCACTTGGAGCAAACCTTATGTATATTAGTTCCGATAAGGGTTCTTATCGCCAACTAAATTGAATGTAACAATGTGGACAAAATTTGACAGAAAGCTTAACGATAACAATTTTTTTTTGATAGTTTGATTTACAATTAGCCATCAGGGCTAACCAACAAATTTGGAATAATAAGACAGGGTGAATTTTTGAAAGCAACCAATTAGTTTTGCTAGCTAGCTATAATAACTTTAGAGAAAAAAGTTATATTTCCTTAAATGAAAAGGGATACTTTTGATTATTGGAATGGATAGTCCGAAGTATTGCCTTTTCAACAATATAACATGTTCCTACCTAAAATTAAAACTAAGGTCACAAAGTTCTAAGGAACATTAACATTTTTATCTCTCACCATATCCTCTAAGTTCTAAGAGAGGTATAGAAATCATGCTAAAAATTCGGTTGTTTTCAGTAAATTGTCACGTTTTAGGTTCCCTGAATGGATCTATGGAGTTACGATTTCTCAAAAACTGCTAAACTGTAAATTTTGATATTTTGTATATATCAATTGTATACCCTTTGGAAGAGCTGATTAGTTTTTGGTGATAATCCAATAACCGGATGTGGTAGTTTACCTGATTTCTTATAAAGTTATTTTAACCCTCCATTGAATACTGTTCCCGATCTGGAACATAAAATTTTAAATTCTTCTTTTCCTTTCTTATGCAGTTTACATTCATGGCAATCATGTTGTAACCATTTTTGAACATTATATACACTTTGTCAATTGCCATTTAGGTCATTCCTCACAATGTGACCAACATAAAAAAAAAATTGAAGTGGAAAAAGGATAATTACAGAAACTGAGATAGAAAATGCTGATATATTACAGCTAAAAACACCTTTACAAAATTTCCAAAAAAATTTTTTTATCTGATGTTTTCCTAGTAGAGGTTGTTTATCAAGCAATTTTGTATAGTACACAAAGACGACCCAATAGACCAAAGTTCTGTTGTAAGTTGAATTTGTTCATAATGTTCCCAATAGTGAACAAAACTTTAAAAAATATATTTTTTTTATTTTAAGAAAAAAAATTATGTAACACACTTAGTTTAAATATATGAATATTTCTTTTGTGAAAAATAATTTTTTTGAGCTCATATTAAAAAAAAAAAGTTCATGCAATAGAGGGTTAAAATATCTGAGTAAATTATGATTTAATAACAATTTTTGTTATGAGAATATAGTTTCAAATATTATTATCTACAATTATTGTTTGAAACATTTTAATCTTACCATTTACGAATTATATGTTAACGAAAAGCGAAGCTGACTGAAACAACCCCACGAACGAAATAAATCACTTTTAACACGTATATCATACAAAATTTTATCTCCGATCTTCCTAGTGTGTTAGTAAATACTAAAAAATGTAGAATAATATTTTGACAGATATTTGTTGATTTATTGGTACAAATCGTGTTAAAAGTAACAATAAAATCACTTTTAACAAGTTGCTATGTTCCTTTTAACATTAGGCTTTTTTTAACTTGCTAAACAAGCGTTAAAAGATCCACTTTTAAAAACGGTCATATATAAAATATATTTTAATAATGGGAATTGTTTATGGAACAATTCAACACAAAATGCAATTATAATATTCATTTGGCATGTACTTTTCATATTCAAATTGAAGAGTATGTAATAGATATTTACGATACAAGTGGGATAGGAGCATTATTAAAATATGTATGTTGTGTAATCTCATAAATATATTAATAATGCATTATCACATGTGTATTGTACAATATTTTATCTTCGCCCGTTCAAAGTTAAAAAAAAATTAAATAATATGACTTTATTTTTTTGATTATTATATTAGTTGCTGTAATTTATTTTTATCTACGATCGTTATTAAAAGTAGCGCTTTTAACGGTTGCTTAGCAAGTTAATAGCGTCACTTTCTGACACTACTGCTAAAAGCAACATACAAATATAATCCTACCTGTCAAAATATCATTCTACATTTTTTAGTATTCACTAATACAACAGGAAGATCGTGGATAAAATTTTGTATGATATACGTGTTAAAAGTGATTTATTTTGTTCGTGGGGATGTTTCACTCGGGTTCGCCTCGTTTATATCATAAATAACTATTATAGTTATTTACTTTACAAGTGGGCAAAGTAAGGAATTACCAACGAGAGAAATTTTAGCACACGAAGCCGAAGGCTGAGTGTGATAATTTTATCGAGTGGATAATTACACTTTGCCCACGTGTGAAGTATAACGTTTTATCCAACATCTCTTAATAAATGAAAAATTTATTAAAGAAATATTATTTAACAGTGGCATATGCTTTAAATTTTTAAATTAAAATGTTAATCGAAGTAGTTACCAAGGTATTGTGTGTTATTATTATTGTTATAAATTAAAAATACTCACTAGTGACTTTCCTCAAAATTATACCCACTAGTGGGTAATCTGTTACTTTGCTTGTTTAAATTCGCCAATAGTTATAGAGCATTTATTGAGAGGTGTTGGATAAAATATTTCATTGTATTCTATATTAAACAAGAGTTTAGTAGCGAATTAGGTGTATGTGTTTTAGATAATATTTTTATAACTGTTATGTTTCATCTATTATTATTTTACTCATACTCGCTGGCGTCAATTGTATATCATCAAAACAGAAGTGAATCATCCTATTTATTACAAGTACATTTTTCATCTATCCTTAATCTTTATTTAACATAATTTATGCTACTTGTCACATCTAATGACATCACACTCTCTGCGATGTTTCTTTAAAACTAATATATTAATTCGTTTGCAATTTTCAATATAAATTATGAACTTTCCAGTGTAACAATATGCAATTACATAATCTCTCACCTGATGTTTATTGGCTTTCCTATCCCAACATCTCACATCGCACCTCGCGGCGAGCAACGCATCTTGTTGCTCATACAACTGTTTCTGTTTGCCGGCATCCACGATCACAACAATCACCACCAACAATGCCACCAAACTGAGTTTGAATCTCCCGCGCAACCAACAGTCACTTGTCACGCGCATGCTTTGACAGTTCACAACTGCACTGCGTAGAACAACGGCGACTGATTGCAACAATGTGATTGAGCGATGTGAGTTGATGACTGTTTGTTACCGTTGCCACAGTAACACTGATGCCGGCCTGAGAGTGTGTTGGGTGCCCCAACGAGATGTGTGTGTGTGTGGAGTGTGCGATTGTGTCAGTGACTGCAGACTTGATATGAAATGCTGCGGTCGCGGTACTTTCCTATTATCATTTAGGTGCGTAAAATGAGAAAAAAGTTTAGGTAGTTTCGTGAGATACGCGTTACCGGCAACTTACTCGCATGCGTTAATGATACCGCTCAAGGTTGCGAATTAATACACACTTGACTACAAAAATAAACACAACTTTCCTAAAAAGACATGCGAATGGATTTTCATAAAGTGTTTGGCAATTTTAAGACGGTTGCTATTACAAGGTGATTCAGAGTACGGAAAAGATTAAAAATGTAGCTTAGGTAGGCCCAAAATAATGTCTATTTCATAATGAATTCGACAACTTGCTTTTTAGATACCTGTAACTGTCATAAAACTAATCTTGTAATCTTATTATACTTTGAGAACTTATTTATTGTTTTAAACTACTTTAAAATGAATTTCGTTTTAACCCAAAACATTTTTTCCGCAGTAAGTATCTAAATCATTAACAAAAAATAGTTATTTATGTATCAAGGCACTGAAATTTAACTTTTTATCACGAGTATGGAAATTATTTGCCGAGGCCCGTAATAAACCATGTGAGTGATAAAAAGGAATTTCATTGCCGCGGTACATATTAAATTTGAAATCCAAAATTAGAAAAAACTGTAAAAAAAATATTGTATAGGTTAAGTTTATACATCTGTCAGTTGTCAATTGGAACTAACACTCACTGTTGCCAACCTCGAACATTGAAGTTATGATAAATAACACTCAAAATTATGTGTTTTATCCTCAATTTCTTCATCGGAATTAATTAGGTAATTCTTCTTGAACAAATCAATTTTGCCTTTTTTTAAAGGATAACAGTAAATAATTATTAAGAAGTTTTAAGCCTATCAAAACGTTTAATTATAATTAAATACATTATTATAAATAATACATACTACTTTATTACATTTTTAAAATTTACACAACAATATTATCGCAATTAATTACAAAAATAAGCCCAAGGAGGGGGCAATTACCCCCATTGCCCCCTCCTTGGATCCGCCCTTGCCCTTAAGAGTTGTATAGAGCGAGAGGTTATGTGTTGGATACATCTGATTTTTTTCTTCAAGCCCTAGTATGACCTGCCACCAGTGATATATGAAACAACTAACTTATTATTGTACGCCGTAAAATAATATTTATAATTACATTAGTAACAAATTAATTAACTTCTATAAATATCGTATATGTAGTAGCAAAATATAAATATTATAATACGCTTAAAGAAAAAATAAATATTTTCAGTTTTTATAGTGTAACAGTTTACATTTTGAATAATTTATTACTATAAATACAAAGTGAATAAATGTGACAAATCAATATCTTCAATGCGTTCAAGAATCTAAATATAGTAAATTTCGAGGAAATTTTGATGATTCAATGAGGCGTTAGATTAATATTAATATAATCACGTGCATTTGAAACAATTTATTTGCAAAACAAGAATTACAATCAGAATGCATTTTCAATTGACTTCTCTCCTATTATAAAGTACCTACGATACAATGAAAGTTATATGCAAATTGATTTGTTTATTTATAGATTGTACAGCAATAAAAACTCTTGTGCTTGATTTTAATAAATACGAGGCCTTCACATATTCTTGTAATTATTGTTGATAAATATATAACAATTGCTTAAGGTTCAATATTTGTCCTAAAGTTCGAAAGCAAACAGTAAAAGCAACGTACCGAAACAAAGAATTTTCAAAACCAAAATGTATTACCAAAACACGAATGATCGTAATGAAACGTATAAATACCTCTCATTTACATTTAAAAATAAAAACCTAAAATACACGTATCGTAAATAAAAATGTATACACTATAGCTGGTATATCTTGTTTAGCACAGAGTTCGACTCTGTCCTAACAAAAATAATAGGAAATAAATAGGTAACAATATTCATTTATTTTCATGTTCTTTATGGTCCAACAACCTCCATCCGTCAAAATTTCATGGATTTTTTACAGTGACTTGTACATTGCAATGTCAGATGAAGTACATACTTTAGTTGGGTTCGTTCATTCCTATGAATTTTGTTTTGCAAATTCAAATTTGAATAAATTATTTCTTACAATTATTCTTATCGAAAAACAAAACAATTATTGCAGTAAGGTCTTTGAACATTCTAGTATTTATATATGTGAATAAAAAGGATAGCTAAAACATTAAACTATAAAAAAATATTCGTTGAAGTCTAAATGGTCAAAAATTCAGAATTTTGATACTGTATTTCTCATTCCCATGAACGACTACAGTAATGAAAATAATTCGTATATTTATAAATAAGATCATCTATAACATACTAAGTTTATTTTCAATTTGAATTTACACTTTTTAGTATATTTTTACTTGTTACTGTAAATTCAAATGAAAAATAATCTTAGTATATTATAGACGATCATATTTATAAATATACAAATTTTTTGCATTACTGTAGTCGTTCATGGGAATGTGTGGCATATATTTTACTACTTTGATAATTATGTTCATGTATAATTTGTAAACAAAATTAGCTTCATAAAATTTATTACAAAACTTTGGACTTTTATCTACAAATGTAGATATAAAACATTATATGTTTCATTTATTATAATAATTATATTGTTTCAAAAAAGTCATGTTCATGTTGCGTTATCTTCAGCCCGTATGGTTGACTTTAAAACGAAATATGATGGAGGATTGAAGTGAAGCTACCTTCACAGCTGTGGTATTTTTAAGTTCTTTGATTCCCAGGGATCATCTGCAAAATGCAGATTCGATGACCACGGCATAATATTATGATTGATCGCAGACTGCAGTTAAATGTGCATAACTAAATAAGTATTGAATTAGGTCGTTATAAGCAGGGCTGGGCAGCTTCTGATTAATTTGCGTTGCAAAATTTTAAATGCGTACCGTTGAAAATTACACAGCGGGTAATGATCGGAATCAATCAACTGTCAAAGCGAGCAACAGTCAACTGTTCGAGAAAGAAAAGAAGCCGACGTATTACATTTACATTTTTACGGGAATGCCTGGAAAAGATTACACATTATTTCGTCATTAATTCAAGATCGAAGCTCGAGAAAATATTGTTTGAGTATATAGAAGTTGAAATGTTAAAGTTACCCATTAACAATATGAATATGATTCACTTTTCCCTTTCAATTATTATTTTTATTTATATCATGAAACTTTATCTAAATTGAAAATTGAATACTGACTGCAGTTTAAAAAAATCTTAATTGTTATTCATTAAGCAATAACTAATTATTTTTACTTTCTTAAACAAAGTATAAGGAAGTATTGGAATCATGAAAAAAGTCGCTGACAAGATTTTTGCGGAAATACATATTTTGACGTCCACTGAATCCGTTAAGACCAATTTCTCAATGATGTCTGTGTGTGAGGATGGATGGATAGATGGATATCCTTGTGCATAGTATCTCATGAACGAGACAAGATATGTAAATGAAACTTTATTTTTTTATAAGTTTCATGAAAATATAAAGAGCTGAGTTGATTTTGAATTTAATAGAAAAACCGGAAGAGGAAGTTTACTGGACCCACAAAACAATAAATTCAATTTTTTTTTCAAATTAGAATCAGCTGTGAAAGAAAGTTTCAAATAATGTTAGCAAAAATATTTCGAATATAAAATGTTATTTGCACTTTTCTTGTACATGCTTCTAATTTTGAGGAAAACTAAATTATATATTTAATAATATATTTCAATAATCCTAGTTACAATGGGAACCAAAACTAAAACATTTTTAACATCTATATGTCAAATAATTGTGAAGTGTCAAAAATATGTGTCGTTTGAAATATTATAAAAGTTATATTTGTATTATCAGTTAGAATGTTTTAAAGACTAGATATTAATAAATACCTATTTTAAAATAAATTATAGTTACGACAAGAAAAAATTAAACAGATTTATCTCGTATAATAATTATCAAAATAAATTCATATGCAAGGAACAAGTCATACGTGTTGGTTTTATATGTATATGAAAGTAGTGTGGTACCCACACCAGATTTATTTTTCGTGGAACTTCATTGCTTTACAAATAAATTATTCAACTAGGAAAAAGAACTCATTTGAAAATTATTTATTCAAAACAAGCTATAGTTTTGTGAAAATGAATTTATTATTATAACTACAGACTACAGAAATATATAAAATACATGTTAAGTTTCATTCATTATTTCAAGGATATTTTATTTCAAGTTAACGGTCCTTCATACTCCAGGCCCGAATATGCAGAAGACAATTTTAATTTTCATATGCAGTTTGTTTTTCTTTGCTTCTTGCATTAATTAGTAAATTAATGCGCAGTCACGTGTCACATAACTGCTTCTTTGTCTTTCCAATTAACAATCTAATAACAAATATGATGGGTAAATGTAAATTCAAGTCTATATCTTTATTTTGTGCTGCAAATGTTTGTATATATTTGAATAAATTTGATAGCGTAAACTGTGCTTTAGGCTGACCTTTACCTTTTCAGGGACGCATGGCGCCGCGACGCGTGCTAGCCAGGGTGGAATTATCATAAACTTTAATGGTATAATTGTGTAATTGGTAAAATAATTATTTAATTAAATTATTCCTGGACGCTGCAATATCTAGAGAAGTACACATCGAAACAAAAAACAAAAAAACCCGTATTTAATATTCTTCAATATCCTATCTTATATCACCAAACACGATCCTCCCCGCTACCCCCTGGGGATAGGGCGGAGAGACACTTTGAAATCGTAAATGGGAACCATGACAATAATTATTTTTTGCAATACCTGTACTGTAAGTTACCCATTAATAACAAAATTTAAACACAGTAAGTGGAACTTTTATTGCACAATTGGTTTTCATGGTTACATCATTTACATACCGTCCACGGATGGTAAGTGAAACTTACCGTTCATGGTGGACGGTAAGTAAATATATATCATTCAAATTTTATTTTTATCCTCAATCTGACAGCTGTTAATTTTGATACCTATTTTTCCTTTTCTTATATTTACGCAGATATTGCAAAATATAACTTACTAACCTCGAACTGTAAGTGATTTTTTAGGTCTCGAATGTTTAGGAAATCTCGACCCTACGGGTCTCAACATCCCAAACTACATTCTCGACCTAAAAAATATCACTTACAGTTCATGGCATAAAATCACAATTATGTAACGCGTTCTTTAATATACTATTATAACAAATAAATATTAGTTGAAATTGTATTGTTTCAATATTGACCTGTCAAAATTTTAACATTTTGACAAACGTGGTTTTGTTTTTATTTCTATTTAATATTTTTCTTTTAGCTATACAACTAAAGGTTTCTTTAATTAATTGAGTATTTCTATTCAGAAGTGGTTTCTAGAATTACTGTTATTATAAAAATAAACTAATTAAAAACATTGCAAATATATTTAAATACGGTCCTGTCGTACACATGCTTCCATGTAAACCCATGGGACAATAGATAACATAATTATTACGTGTAGAAATATGAGTTTATTATTAAATATTCCGGCTTTAATATGTTGACATAGTACTTACCAAACGAGCTACAAAATTATATGAATATTATCACAAATTCAGATTTCATTAAAAAAACTACATAATTAAATACGAGAGGTATGTTTAGTGTAACTTATAGAAATACGACAATCATTTTTACATTTATCTACTGGGTGGTGACAGGCTCAGTCGAACATAGGCGTTTTACATGTTAAATAATAATTATGCAATTTTCTGCCTCCCTCATTATTTGAGAGAAATATATTTCAAATAAAAGTTGAAGATATTTAATATCTTAACAAACTTCATTTTACTTATTTAGTAAATAAAAAGCAAATTAATGGAGATGCAGTCATTTTAATAAAATCGAATAAAACACCAACGTTTCGACTGCAGTTCGGTCATCAGGGTGATAATGGGCCCATAAACCAATATTTTTTATAAAACTTTATTAGAATATATGACGATCAGTGAAAACCGGATGTGAAAATTGCATATATTACCCGAGATATGATTTTTCAAAGTTGGTGTGACGTCACTGGTATTACTCCAGTGGCACTAAAAAAACGATTTTTCATGAAAGTAGATATTATATATATTTTAATGTAAAAATAATATTTACATATTATAAGTCTTAATTTACAACAATTAAAGTTAATATAAATAAAGATAAAATTCCTTTGGCAACTTTAGAGTATTTTACTTTATATTCGAAAGTTTGAGAACAGTGGCGCTAGTAGTGATGTAACCTAACCTCAACACACAATTTTATTCAATAGTTTTTCAACACAGCTCAATAAAACAGTGAAATTATAAAACAAGTGTTAGAAGCCCAACTAATATAATCTTAAATACCAACAAACAAAATAAATGAAATGACATTTCGTAGTTCTATTTTAGCCCACAATAGGCGTTGGGCGCAACGCCAGACGCGCGACTTGCACGTTTCATATTTCTTGCCAATAGAATCAATGCGAATACACTTGACGTCAAAATATGTTCAATTCGTTATATCGCTATACTGCAAAATAGTTACAAGAAAAAAATACTTTACTACTAATTATTCCGCAAGTGTTACACGATTTTGATATAAATTTGTCATATTTCGTTTATGGTTTATGTGCCCATTGGAAATGAGATGAAATATAAAAATATTGTTTCACCTGCACCTGCACTATAGAAGTTCTTACAATTTGTCATGGTACAAATAAGTTTTTTCACGACATGGTAGGAAACCCCACCGTTCTTCTCCCGAAATAGTGAGGAAAATGTGTTGTTCCTCTCTAGAGAGGAAAGTATAGAAGTGTTACCAATATAAATGTTATTTACAAAAAATATATTATAAAAATTATAAATAAATTCCTAATTTTATTGAAAATCCTTATTTTAGTGATATACATACTTTAAATTGTCTTACAATTATTTCTTGTATTTTTCTTTTTCTTATTTAATTACAAATCTGACAACTTATTAAAGATATTTAAGATTGGTTCATTGGCAACACTGCTACACCGCCTTGTGTCTGATAACCTAACTTTTAACGTGTCAGTCTGTCAGTTGTGTTCTCAAAATGTATTTTAGGTCCGAGCAAATCGTTTTTAGCAACATGTCGTGAAAAAAATGTTGTGTCTAACACGAGAGGAAAGCTCTTCTTCCACTCTCGTTCGAAATGCCTCACTCGCTGCGCTCATGAGGCAAACTTCGAACTCGAGGGGGAAAAAGAAACGCTTTCCTCTCTAGTTTGACAAATAACTATTTTTCACGACATAGTAGGAAACCCCACCTTTCTTCTCCAAAAATAGTGAGGAAAATGTGTTGTTTCTCTCTAGAGAGGAAAATATAAAAGTGTTACCAATATAAATGTTATTTACAAAAAATTTATTATAAAAATTATAAATAAATTCCTAATTTTATTGAAAATTTTAGTGATATACATACTTTAAACTGTCTTACAATTATGTCTTATATATTTCTTTTTCTTATTAAATCACAATTTGACAACTTATTTAAGATTGGTTCATTGGCAACACTGCTACACCGCCTTGTGTCTGATAACCCAACTTTTAACGTGTCAGTCTGTCAGTTGTGTTCTCAGAGTGTATTTTAGGTCCGAGCAAATAGTTTTTAGAAAGATGTCGTGAAAAAAATGTTGTGTCTAACACGAGAGGAAAGCTCTACTTCCACTCTCGTTCGAAAAGTCTCACTCGCTGCGCTCATGAGGCAAACTTCGAACTCGAGGGGGAAAAAGAAGCGCTTTCCTCTCTAGTTTGACAAATAACTATTACCTCTCTATTTTGCAGTTTGCACTCATTTTATGAACTTAACATGAAAGAAATACTTTGGCTTGATATTGGACAGATACAACTGTCACTAACACTACTACAATCTCTTTTCTATGGTTATTAAGATATCAACTTATCAGCGAACACTTAGCAGCCATCTTTTAGGTAGCACAGCACTGAAATATTGGGCTCATGCAATATTTGAAGTGTTGCTACCAGAGGCGTAGGAACCAAAATTTTTTTTTCGGAATTTTATTTTTAAAGATTATCTATCCTCTTTAGTTGTTAGGTTAATGCGATATTAACGGTTCAGATTTATATTTACTGACCATAGCGAGAATCTACGCTAAAAATAGGCTTATTTTAATTAACTGTCGTGATTTTGCGGTAGTGCAGCTTTAAAAATAGTGACTTTCCGTTTTCGGGGTCAAAAAGCGCCTAATCGCTGTTTTACAAGCTGCGATATCGAAAAATGACGAGAGTTATTTCAATATAATCGTATTTTTGAGAAGATTCTCGCTACTATCAGCAAATAAATATCTCAACAGTAATGGGGTATGTGACCAATTTTTTTTTCTGACATTACATGATACTAGATACAAAAATAAAATACCCGTATTTTTTTAAATCAATTAATTGTTTATAGTTAACGAGAAATTAATTTTTAAATATTTGGAGAGGGGATTGAGACGTCACTGTGTCTTCTGAATAGATTGCGGCGGTAGGCATGGTGCTAGAAAAAGACCGAGATACTGTAAAGGAAAGAAATAGATATATATCAGCGGGCCATGCGTACGGCCACAGTGACGTCACATATCCCTTCTCCTAAACACAAAATTGCTAATAACTTTACTATTACAAAATAATTTACAGTTTTTATTGTTGCAATAAGAAACTACAATGAAGAACATTCATATTCTATGGCGTATACATTGAAATTCGATTATGGTCACATACCCCATTTTTGTATTTGCAATATTCAATTTCAATATTTTCAACGATTTATGAATGTCACAAATAGAAAGTAAAAATTATGATCAATTATGATGATGATTTGAGAAGTTCGTTAAAGAAAAAATATAGATTGGTACTAAATTTAAGAGAAATAAAAATGCCCATAAACCATGCTTGAACGGAACATATTAAAATTTTTGTGATTTTAAACACATTAATTGTATAGATATTGTCGTAACATATTTTACCATTAAAAAACTGTTTTAAATCATGATCTGTTTCTTATATAAAATATTGCTTACTCTACTACGAAAGCTTGTAACAAAAAATGTACAAGTATGGAAGAGAATTATTTTTTTCTGCGTTTACCATATAGTTCTCAATGTTTTAAGTCTCTTTGATGAAGATTATAGATAAATATCCTACTAATTGCACAAATAGATGAGGGGGCAAAACACAGCCTTTGCCCCCTCAGTCAAATTAACGGGGGGGGGGCAACTGCCCCCTCTGCCCCCCCGGTTCCAACGCCCCTGCCGACTGTATGGATTCTTGTACTGTGATATAAGACTGTTGAGATTCGCTGGAACCAAGTTTACATTGCATATTACACGGATGCTTGAATCAAGAGGCTACTCTTTCAGACAACACCAGTTCGACTGAACACAACACAACAACATAGAGAAGAGAACAGAAGCCGCCGCTGATGAAGATGTTGTCTTGAATCGCCTGCGGCCAGCGGCTTGCTTTCTTCTCTATTTAGTGTTTACGTACACAAATGGATTCCGCCCACACTTACACATACACACGCACACACATATGTATAAACGGTTAAAGGAGGAACATTTTGATGTATTGTGTAGTTGTTTTGTATGATTAGAAAAGTGTCTATTGGGCTTCCAATATTAAAATACGCTAACTAGCGGCAGAATTCTGAACTACGTCTTGCGGTACATTGTGTTTTTGACGTTTATTCTGAGTTTTTATTTATTTAAAGAATTTGAACTTATTTGTTATTTTTTCTAAATTTATATCAACAGTAGTGACTATAGAAGAATTTCAATGGAAGTATTACATTTATCTATGACGTATTATTTAAATAAGTACTACATTTAATTTGTAGGTTAGAGGTTAAGATGGAGTTTTCTCTAAAAAAAACCTGTTAAAAACAGAAAAATTTGCATTGTTTATGGCTGCAGTTCTTCTGATAATAAAAGTCGAACAGTTCGATTTCATTCATTCTCAAAAAAATCTGATGTGTCCAGCACATAACCTCCCGCCCAATACTACTCTTAAACGGTACAAAATAGTATTTGATGATACAGAAACATACCTTCTTATTTGTTTATTTTCTATTTATATTTGAGAATTTTAATTTTCTTTCGTATATTTATTTAATTTTTTGACATATATTTCACTAAGAAAACAGCTTCACAATCACAATGACATGTGTCATATTTCGTAAAAAATTGAAAATTTTTAAATATTTCCATAGTGTACTAGGAATGCAAGATTTGTGAAATCTAATTTCTTTATATTTTATTATCTCTAAATCTATTGAAAATTAATAAAATTAGTGTAATCAAAACACATGTAAAATTAAATATTCTTCAACTTTCAAAATAACATAAATTGTTGAAAAAGGATATTTAACCGAGTTTTTCACGAAAAACTGTTAAGGGCTTCAAGTAAACTGCTACTTCCGGTTGACCAATTTTATCCAAAATCTAATCAGCTCTTCATTTAAATATAAGAAGCAATAATTCACAAAATTGTATTTTTTGGTATTATAGTATTTGAGTTATGCGAGACGAAAAAATTGCCACAGACTACACACACACACACACACATACATACATACATACATACATACATACAGACATTATCGCGAAAATAGTAAAATCGTATTTTAGGGACCCTAAAACGTGCTTATTCATTGAAAACTCACAACCCAATTTTTTGACCAAAAACAATACCTCCCTTACCTAGAGGTAGGCGGGAGGTAAAAAGGTGAAAGACTAGTTTCTGTGAAGAATAAATGGGGTGTCACAATGATGTGTGACAGTGGGCCAAATTAAAGGCATGGAAAAGAGCATTGAAAATTGCGATGATATTGTTGATGTACTTCCACATATTATTATGTGGCCACTATTTATTATTTGCTGGCCTTCTACCATGCTTCTACAAGATAAAGAGCAACGTGCGAACTTACATATACTATCTAAATCTAAGCATATAAATGAATCCATACTACTATTTAAACTAAAAGTAAAATAAAACTACTGAAAACAACAACAAATAACTACAAAAATATGAATATTAAATACTACTAGAAAATATATACAACTACAAACTAATATCAACAAAGAAAAATGATAACCTAACTAAAACAAAATAATGCTACAGTTAATAACTACTTACCTACAATAAAAAACTACAAAACAACTAATGGCTAATGTAAATATAACTATAGTCAATAATTAATAATAATAAAATCTAAACAAATCTACCAAATACACTAATAAAACACAAATTACCACAACTAGAGCACGCATTCGCCATAGAAGACCATACAAAATGAATCTGACATGTACCGCTAGAGATTTGTGATCAGCGCCATCTCTTGATAGTTTGGAAGCCCAATTTAATACAATGTTTTTTGTGTTATTGTGGTTTTAAAGAACCACAAAAGTGCACGTACACCTATTGTCCAAGTGATTTGAAAAATTAAGTATAAATTCAAATCAACCATTTTTATTGATTCATTTTCAATAATTCTTTAAAAATCAACGTCAAAAATACACAGTGACAACTGACTACGTCAACAGCCAAAGCTTGGTTATCTACAACACGACTTTAAAATAAACAGGAATAATTTATTTCTATCTAGATCAACTCGTAAGATCTTTGATCTGATCTATAGATCGTTTTACGTTTCCTGATGATCTTGATCTAGTTAAAAAAAAAGATCTATGATCTTAAAAAAGATCAGATATTTTATTCTAAAATTTTACTCTTAGTACTAAATTAAATCAATATAATTTAATTAAATTATTTAATTGTAAAAGAAATCTTTTGGAAAAAATATAAAATACCTTTTTTGATTTTATTTTATATAAGTAGTTTGTATTTTCTTCATTGTTATTAAAATTGTCTCCTTTCTATTTTATTAATAAGAATTAAAAATTTTGCGAAAAAAATTACTGATCTTTTTTATGATCTGAAAATAGATCTTTTTCTAATTTAATCTAATCTAATTTAATCATATTAAATGTAAAGATCTTGATCTTGATCTAGATCGTTTTTAAAATGATCTGTCACAACACTGGTCAACACACATGAGCAAGACTATATATCCGTAAAATTAGATCGAGTCCTTCAAACCGTTTGCTTAGGATTTTTAAAAATCATTATTGAAATTTAAAGAAAAATATTTTTTCCTACAACTGTCAAAAAAACTTGACATTTTTTCATTGTTTTCAATACGCAAAATATGCTATTTCTTGGTTATATATAAACAACACTTGTGTTTCCCAGGCAACGTGAAAAAAAGTATTTTGCGCACATGGGCTACAAACTCTTTTCCGCATTGTAAGAAGATTGAATAAAAATACGTATATTTGAAATGTATCCAATAATTTTTTTGTAAATTAAACATGCGCAAACGCACAGCTCTTGCATCTTTGAAACTGACTGAACGCGCCCTACGTGCTAAATGAATCAGTTACTTGTAAATTTTTGAATTTTTTTTTATTTATTGAACACAAACTTGCAACTAATTAAGAGCAGAAACGACATAATAGAATTTAAAGGATGATTGACAAATTCGATAAATAAAAGATTGAATTAAATTAATAATTTATGACATTAACATAACCTAACCTAATCTAACCTAAGAAAAATTATACAATTGGTAATAAAAAAACTTATTTAAGGTAACGTTAAGTATAATTATTTATTAATATTTAAGGTAATGCTGCAGTTTTTATACGAGTAATGGTTAATATTTATTAATGCTCGATAATTTATTGGTTGAAGCCCAGAATTTGGTTTTCTAGGTTGATGTTGACAGGTAGGTACGTGTTGAGTGTTTTTGTTGCTTAGTAACATCAAAATGTATCAATAAATTAATATGAAAAATATAATAATTTTACACATTTATGTAATTCATTTCTTTTATTTGAATATTAAGAAAGTTGTAGGAAAAATATTGTGTGTATTACGGGTGCAAAATGGCATTGCTGCTCTCGCATAATTGAAGCTCTCAGTTGCGCTTCGAGCTTCAAGCTTTATGCTCGTGCTACAATGCAGCATTTTGCACCCTTAATACACAAATAACTATTTCTACGACCACTGAGAAATCTGCTTATTGTATGTTTGTTGTTGCTAGGGATATGAGGTACATTGCAAGCATCGTGCGAAATGAATTTGTTTTGTGAGTATTTCAATACAGATCAGTTCATTTAAGTACAGGTGCCATTGCTAGGATACTTATTTAGAATTGTCAAATATTGGAATGGTGAAAGCGGGACAAATTTATTATTAAAATTAAATTAATTTTGAAATAAAATCGTGGTCGTAGAAAAAGTATAGTGTACAACTCGCATGGAATGTCCATTTCATACTCGTAGGAAATGAGTACCATTCCATGCTCGTTGTACAATATACTATTTTAGCTTTTTTAGAGACAATTTAAATCTTTTGCAATTTAGGTCATTTCTAAATGATTTAGCTTTCGATTTCTCAAAGAATCAGCACAAGATATGAATTTTCCAAAATATCCCTTAAATAGTTAAAAAATAAATTTTTGAACTTCAATATTGATTTTAAAAATCCTGATGTGATACAAGCAAGAAGTTTGAAGGACTGAAATAGGAAAAAAAAATTAGTTTTTCGGATAATTGCCTAGCTCATGTGTGATGACACTAATTTAAATTTGTTGTACGCTACAATTAATCGAAAAAAATGGGGATATATTTACACAGGAGTAGCAAAATTAGTTTTTTGCAATTCCCTAATTTTTTTTTTCATGGATTGAAGTGTCAGAGGGATTAAATTTCCTTTTTAATTCTACGGGGATTAAATTTACAAGTGCACAAGTAACCACAGCAACAAATAAAATATTTATTAAATTATTTTATATAAATTACATTTATCATTATTAATTTTATACAGTTGATAAATACATAGAAAATTTAAACGTTTTTGCTAAAATTAATTACTTTAACCATTAAAAATTATACTATATTTATATCATTATTATTCCTAACCACCAATATAATATAATCATAACCTTCAATATCGAATATTGTTCCCAAATGATAGAAGTTTCACAATTTTTAATTGTTCATAAAAATACAGTAGCAGCATAGTTTTCGTGTATTTTTGTACTTTTTTACTGTCACACCATTTGCTGAAAGCTTCGATTTGTTTTCATATAATTTATAGATTTTATTGGCAGTAGTTCTACTGTGGCTTCTTTTCCAAATTATATTAGTTTATGATATCTAGGCAACCTAAAATAAATTTATTATGCTATCTTTGTTATCAAAGCCATCCATTTGTAATTTGTGAATTATGTGAGCATGTATTTTAAATCCCTTAAAATTAATCAATATTTAAAATGTTTTGCTGTAACTAAGGTTGAAAGTGCCACAGGACTGAAGTACCTTTAATCCCTCAGGTAATTATTTCCCTCGCCTACGACTCGTGACATATACTTCGCCCCCAGGATTCAATTATGTACTTCAGTCCCTTCATGTATAATATTCAATTATCTCTCGGGAATTAAATATGACACTTCAGCCCATGAAACCTGAAAATAAATTAGTTCATTTACAGGCGGAAATCCAAGAAAATGTTAGTTTCAAGAAATTGCGTAAGTATGGATACGTGATGTATCCATGTAACATGTCACTCCATTTTCATCCTAGAACAAATAAGAGAACATTCCCGTCATTGGCCCAAAATTTGCAATTCTTACCTGCAGTTGTCGTCGGGGGCGTGTGCCAAGAGAGAAGGCATTCGGAGGGAAAGAGATAGAGAGTACTCGCAAGAAACACAGTCTGTTGTAAATATTTTGTACTAAATACATAATAATGAAAGTGGAAAAAATTCACCTGCCTCATTTTCACATTTAATAAAATTAAAAATATTCTAATTGTACTTTAACTGCTGCAGATTTAGTATAGTAATGCGCTTCGCAGTATATTATACCCCCTTGGCCCCACACACACACACACTCGACCAACCAATGCGCTCTCATTCCAACTATCAGCTAGACGTGTTGGGATGTAAGTCCTTGTTCCCTTCCTTACATAGAAACAGGAAAGCTTCTTTACCGAGGAGGCATTTGAAATAGTTATTTACATTATACGTGCGGTAAGTTTAGTTTTACAGCGCGAAGTTTTGTATTGAAGCACGACGCGAAGCGGAGTGCTTTAATAAAACTGAGCGATGTATAATAAACTTAACGCACACATAATGTATTACATTTTCTGGCCGATATACCTACTCCTTGAAAAGAAAAATTTCCATTTATAACCTAAAAATATGACTATTTAATAATTCCCGCATAGACTACATGAGCGATTCAAATGTTACCTACCTTTCTCGATATTCTGTATTACAATTCATTTAATATAATTAAAATAAAATAAATCACCAATTCTCATCAATCCAATCAATCAGTTTTATCTTTTGACATTTTATTAGTTATGTCATATTTACCAACTGTGAAATATCTGTACTTAGTTAGGATAAGTGTTAAGAGATGGCGCTGCTAGCAAATGTCATTTTTATATAAAATTTTTAGTTTTATTTATTTCTATGTTACTTTATATTTGCGGTAACTAGAGTTTTTTAAATCATTCTTTATTATTACAAAGTTACTTTTTATTTTAATGGCATCAAAAAGCTAAAAAATATCGGTGCGCGTTCCCGCACCGCGGTGTTTCAAAAATCATGAACACTGTAAAATCGTAGTTACCGCAAACCTAAATGATGGTTGTTTGTTATGTTTACAGTTCAGGAGGCCAGAAAAATAATTACAGTTGAATAATTTAAAGAACAAGTTTAAGACGACGTGTTTTATCGCACGCGTCAAAATTTCAAAATGGCAAGTGCAAATAAAAGTCTTATAAAATGAGCCGAAATAAAGGCTACTCGATAAGCAATTGGGTGGCGTAATGACATCATTATAAAGGCAAAATAAATTAACATTGTAAATTATATTTTATTTTTCATAATAAACGCCCTTGTTTACAATTGGATATGTTCAGGAAAGAAATATATTAATTTAATTATCTTTATAATGTAACATTAACATTTTTGCAACCGCTGGATCTAGCAATTTTAAAATTTTTGACCAACAAGACTCGGTGGTCGAAGAAGTTGAAGCAGTAGTGGTACTACTCGTATCCAATGGGGTTCTAGTTGTATTCGCAGTAGGTGTAGTTATATTCTGCGGAGTGCTAGTCGTATTCGCAGTAGGTGTAGTTATATTCTGCGGAGTGCTAGTTGTATTCGCAGTAGGTGTAGTTATATTCTGCGGAGTGCTAGTTGTATTCGCAGTAGGTGTAGTTATATTCTGCGGAGTGCTAGTTGTATTCGCAGTAGGTGTAGTTATATTCTGCGGAGTGCTAGTTGTATTCGCAGTAGGTGTAGTTATATTCTGCGGAGTGCTAGTTGTATTCGCAGTAGGTGTAGTTATATTCTGCGGAGTGCTAGTTGTATTCGTAGTAGGTGTAGTTATATTCTGCGGAGTGCTAGTTGTATTCGCAGTAGGTGTAGTTATATTCTGCGGAGTGCTAGTTGTATTCGCAGTAGGTGTAGTTATATTCTGCGGAGTGCTAGTTGTATTCGCAGTAGGTGTAGTTATATTCTGCGGAGTGCTAGTTGTATTCGCAGTAGGTGTAGTTATATTCTGCGGTGTGCTAGTTGTATTCGCAGTGGGTGTAGTTATATTCTGCGGAGTGCTAGTTGTATTCGTAGTAGGTGTAGTTATATTCTGCGGAGTGCTAGTTGTATTCGCAGTAGGTGTAGTTATATTCTGCGGAGTGCTAGTTGTATTCGCAGTAGGTGTAGTTATATTCTGCGGAGTGCTAGTTGTATTCGCAGTAGGTGTAGTTATATTCTGCGGTGT
Organism: Poecilus cupreus; assembly: GCA_963942605.1. Lineage (NCBI taxonomy): Eukaryota > Metazoa > Arthropoda > Insecta > Coleoptera > Carabidae > Poecilus > Poecilus cupreus. The sequence continues at coordinate 2,510,571 of OZ012721.1, read as the reverse complement.
GCTAGTTGTATTCGCAGTGGGTGTAGTTATATTCTGCGGAGTGCTAGTTGTATTCGTAGTAGGTGTAGTTATATTCTGCGGAGTGCTAGTTGTATTCGCAGTAGGTGTAGTTATATTCTGCGGAGTGCTAGTTGTATTCGCAGTAGGTGTAGTTGTATTCTGCGGAGTGCTAGTTGTATTCGCAGTAGGTGTAGTTGTATTCTGCGGAGTGCTAGTTGTATTCGCAGTAGGTGTAGTTATATTCTGCGGAGTGCTAGTTGTATTCGCAGTAGGTGTAGTTATATTCTGCGGTGTGCTAGTTGTATTCGCAGTGGGTGTAGTTATATTCTGCGGAGTGCTAGTTGTATTCGTAGTAGGTGTAGTTATATTCTGCGGAGTGCTAGTTGTATTCGCAGTGGGTGTAGTTATATTCTGCGGTGTGCTAGTTGTATTCGCAGTAGGTGTAGTTATATTCTGCGGTGTGCTAGTTGTATTCGCAGTGGGTGTAGTTATATTCTGCGGAGTGCTAGTTGTATTCGCAGTAGGTGTAGTTATATTCTGCGGTGTGCTAGTTGTATTCGCAGTGGGTGTAGTTATATTCTGCGGAGTGCTAGTTGTATTCGCAGTGGGTGTAGTTATATTCTGCGGTGTGCTAGTTGTATTCGCAGTAGGTGTAGTTATATTCTGCGGTGTGCTAGTTGTATTCGCAGTGGGTGTAGTTATATTCTGCGGAGTGCTAGTTGTATTCGCAGTAGGTGTAGTTATATTCTGCGGTGTGCTAGTTGTATTCGCAGTGGGTGTAGTTATATTCTGCGGAGTGCTAGTTGTATTCGTAGTAGGTGTAGTTATATTCTGCGGTGTGCTAGTTGTATTCGCAGTGGGTGTAGTTATATTCTGCGGAGTGCTAGTTGTATTCGTAGTAGGTGTAGTTATATTCTGCGGAGTGCTAGTTGTATTCGCAGTAGGTGTAGTTGTATTCTGCGGAGTGCTAGTTGTATTCGCAGTAGGTGTAGTTGTATTCTGCGGAGTGCTAGTTGTATTCGCAGTAGGTGTAGTTATATTCTGCGGAGTGCTAGTTGTATTCGCAGTAGGTGTAGTTATATTCTGCGGTGTGCTAGTTGTATTCGCAGTGGGTGTAGTTATATTCTGCGGAGTGCTAGTTGTATTCGTAGTAGGTGTAGTTATATTCTGCGGAGTGCTAGTTGTATTCGCAGTGGGTGTAGTTATATTCTGCGGTGTGCTAGTTGTATTCGCAGTAGGTGTAGTTATATTCTGCGGTGTGCTAGTTGTATTCGCAGTGGGTGTAGTTATATTCTGCGGAGTGCTAGTTGTATTCGCAGTAGGTGTAGTTGTATTCTGCGGAGTGCTAGTTGTATTCGCAGTAGGTGTAGTTGTATTCTGCGGTGTGCTAGTTGTATTCGCAGTGGGTGTAGTTATATTCTGCGGAGTGCTAGTTGTATTCGCAGTAGGTGTAGTTGTATTCTGCGGAGTGCTAGTTGTATTCGCAGTAGGTGTAGTTGTATTCTGCGGAGTGCTAGTTGTATTCGCAGTGGGTGTAGTTATATTCTGCGGAGTGCTAGTTGTATTCGCAGTAGGTGTAGTTATATTCTGCGGAGTGCTAGTTGTATTCGCAGTGGGTGTAGTTATATTCTGCGGAGTGCTAGTTGTATTCGTAGTAGGTGTAGTTATATTCTGCGGTGTGCTAGTTGTATTCGTAGTAGGTGTAGTTATATTCTGCGGTGTGCTAGTTGTATTCGCAGTGGGTGTAGTTATATTCTGCGGAGTGCTAGTTGTATTCGCAGTAGGTGTAGTTATATTCTGCGGTGTGCTAGTTGTATTCGCAGTGGGTGTAGTTATATTCTGCGGTGTGCTAGTTGTATTCGCAGTGGGTGTAGTTATATTCTGCGGAGTGCTAGTTGTATTCGTAGTAGGTGTAGTTATATTCTGCGGTGTGCTAGTTGTATTCGCAGTAGGTGTAGTTATATTCTGCGGTGTGCTAGTTGTATTCGCAGTGGGTGTAGTTATATTCTGCGGAGTGCTAGTTGTATTCGCAGTGGGTGTAGTTATATTCTGCGGAGTGCTAGTTGTATTCGTAGTAGGTGTAGTTATATTCTGCGGAGTGCTAGTTGTATTCGCAGTAGGTGTAGTTATATTCTGCGGAGTGCTAGTTGTATTCGTAGTAGGTGTAGTTATATTCTGCGGAGTGCTAGTTGTATTCGCAGTAGGTGTAGTTATATTCTGCGGTGTGCTAGTTGTATTCGCAGTGGGTGTAGTTATATTCTGCGGAGTGCTAGTTGTATTCGTAGTAGGTGTAGTTATATTCTGCGGAGTGCTAGTTGTATTCGTAGTAGGTGTAGTTATATTCTGCGGAGTGCTAGTTGTATTCGTAGTAGGTGTAGTTATATTCTGCGGTGTGCTAGTTGTATTCGCAGTGGGTGTAGTTATATTCTGCGGAGTGCTAGTTGTATTCGTAGTAGGTGTAGTTATATTCTGCGGAGTGCTAGTTGTATTCGCAGTAGGTGTAGTTATATTCTGCGGAGTGCTAGTTGTATTCGTAGTAGGTGTAGTTATATTCTGCGGAGTGCTAGTTGTATTCGCAGTAGGTGTAGTTATATTCTGCGGTGTGCTAGTTGTATTCGCAGTGGGTGTAGTTATATTCTGCGGAGTGCTAGTTGTATTCGCAGTAGGTGTAGTTATATTCTGCGGTGTGCTAGTTGTATTCGCAGTGGGTGTAGTTATATTCTGCGGTGTGCTAGTTGTATTCGCAGTGGGTGTAGTTATATTCTGCGGAGTGCTAGTTGTATTCGTAGTAGGTGTAGTTATATTCTGCGGTGTGCTAGTTGTATTCGCAGTAGGTGTAGTTATATTCTGCGGTGTGCTAGTTGTATTCGCAGTGGGTGTAGTTATATTCTGCGGAGTGCTAGTTGTATTCGCAGTGGGTGTAGTTATATTCTGCGGAGTGCTAGTTGTATTCGTAGTAGGTGTAGTTATATTCTGCGGAGTGCTAGTTGTATTCGCAGTAGGTGTAGTTATATTCTGCGGAGTGCTAGTTGTATTCGTAGTAGGTGTAGTAATATTCTGCGGAGTGCTAGTTGTATTCGCAGTAGGTGTAGTTATATTCTGCGGTGTGCTAGTTGTATTCGCAGTGGGTGTAGTTATATTCTGCGGAGTGCTAGTTGTATTCGTAGTAGGTGTAGTTATATTCTGCGGAGTGCTAGTTGTATTCGTAGTAGGTGTAGTTATATTCTGCGGAGTGCTAGTTGTATTCGTAGTAGGTGTAGTTATATTCTGCGGTGTGCTAGTTGTATTCGCAGTGGGTGTAGTTATATTCTGCGGAGTGCTAGTTGTATTCGTAGTAGGTGTAGTTATATTCTGCGGAGTGCTAGTTGTATTCGCAGTAGGTGTAGTTATATTCTGCGGAGTGCTAGTTGTATTCGTAGTAGGTGTAGTTATATTCTGCGGAGTGCTAGTTGTATTCGCAGTAGGTGTAGTTATATTCTGCGGAGTGCTAGTTGTATTCGCAGTAGGTGTAGTTATATTCTGCGGAGTGCTAGTTGTATTCGTAGTAGGTGTAGTTATATTCTGCGGAGTGCTAGTTGTATTCGCAGTAGGTGTAGTTATATTCTGCGGAGTGCTAGTTGTATTCGCAGTAGGTGTAGTTATATTCTGCGGAGTGCTAGTTGTATTCGCAGTAGGTGTAGTTATATTCTGCGGAGTGCTAGTTGTATTCGCAGTAGGTGTAGTTATATTCTGCGGAGTGCTAGTTGTATTCGCAGTAGGTGTAGTTATATTTCTGCGGAGTGCTAGTTGTATTCGCAGTAGGTGTAGTTATATTCTGCGGAGTGCTAGTTGTATTCGCAGTAGGTGTAGTTATATTCTGCGGAGTGCTAGTTGTATTCGCAGTAGGTGTAGTTATATTCTGCGGAGTGCTAGTTGTATTCGCAGTAGGTGTAGTTATATTCTGCGGAGTGCTAGTTGTATTCGCAGTAGGTGTAGTTATATTCTGCGGAGTGCTAGTTGTATTCGCAGTAGGTGTAGTTATATTCTGCGGAGTGCTAGTTGTATTCGCAGTAGGTGTAGTTTATTCTGCGGAGTGCTAGTTGTATTCGCAGTAGGTGTAGTTATATTCTGCGGAGTGCTAGTTGTATTCGCAGTAGGTGTAGTTATATTCTGCGGAGTGCTAGTTGTATTCGCAGTAGGTGTAGTTATATTCTGCGGAGTGCTAGTTGTATTCGCAGTAGGTGTAGTTATATTCTGCGGAGTGCTAGTTGTATTCGCAGTAGGTGTAGTTATATTCTGCGGAGTGCTAGTTGTATTCGCAGTAGGTGTAGTTATATTCTGCGGAGTGCTAGTTGTATTCGCAGTAGGTGTAGTTATATTCTGCGGAGTGCTAGTTGTATTCGCAGTAGGTGTAGTTATATTCTGCGGAGTGCTAGTTGTATTCGCAGTAGGTGTAGTTATATTCTGC